>CM044984.1:3738750-4985000 GCA_024586325.1 Stellera chamaejasme | reverse complement strand
CGGCTCAGTTTTGTACGTGAGTTTCGGGAGTGTGGTGGTCATGTCCAAAGAGCAGCTCATGGAGTTTTGGTTTGGGCTTGTTAACAGCCACAAGAGGTTCTTATGGGTTCTCAGGCCCGACTTGGTGAGTCAAGATGGGCCCAATAGTATTCCAACTGAAATTCACGAGGGTACAATGGATCGAGGCTATATGGTGGGCTGGGCTCCTCAAGAGGAGGTCCTGGCCCATCAAGCTATTGGCGGCTTCTTGACTCATAGTGGATGGAATTCCACTTTGGAGAGTATCACATTGGGCCTGCCAATGATTTGTTGGCCCATATTTGCTGACCAGCCAGTGAACAGCAGGTACGTCCATGAAGCCTGGAAATTGGGGTTGGATATGAAAGACCTTTGTGATAGAAGAGTTGTCACAAAAATGATCAATGATCTAATGGTAGATAGGAGGGATGAGTTTGTTAAATCGACGGCTAAGATGTCAAAGCTGGCTAAACAGAGTGTGGCCATTGGAGGCTCTTCTCACTATAACTTGCAACTTTTGATTGATGACATAAGAGCAATGGGCTTCAAAAACAAAAACAAGATGTAACCTAATGCCAAGCAGCAAAGTGTAGAAGCAACATTTAATATTCCATGCATTAAAACTATATCGTGTACACAATTTAATGAATAAGTAAATAAGAAAAATGCACTCTTACTACATATTGGCGCATATATAGAAAGAATATTATGCCCCAAAGCATTTTTACGTGGTGATAATTTTTATCTCTGCCATTTTCTAATCATTTTTCAAATAATTCAAATAAACAACAATATGTAGCTGGTTCACTTGAAGGATAATATATGACTAACCAATCTGTTTAGAGATTTGTAAGAGGAACCACCTGGTTTGAGACAAAGATTGATCTTTTCCTTCATAGCTTTGACTCTTTGTCTCATAATCTCTCCCTCTTCTTCAAACATAACTTTTCTAATCCCCTTTTCAATCTCTCCTCTTTCCAACTTATACTCTAAATGCACCCCAACTTTCCAAACATCTGAAATATATCTAGCATCCACCCTTTGATCACCAAAATTAGGCTGACAAATCATGGGAACCCCTTCACACATGCTCTCCAAAGTTGAATTCCAGCCACAATGGGTCCAAAATCCTCCAATTGAAGGGTGTGCTAAAACTTCTTGCTGTGGTGCCCATTTCACCATGTAACCCCTACCATTCACACTCTCCACGAACCCATCTGGCAGAGGATCCAGCCCATCAAAGTTGCGGACTAGCCCCGGTCGAACCACCCAGAGGAAGGGCACGTTGCTGTTGGCTAAGCCCCAAGCTATTTCTTGAAACTCTGTGTGGTTAACATCTGCTACACTGCCAAAGCTTATGTAGACCACTGAATTTGAGGGTTGTGTGTCCAACCATGATATGCAGCTCCGATCTGGTGGTAATAAGCTGCTTGAATCAGCTAGGAAGTACTTGTGAAATGGACCAATGAGGAATATTGGAAGTGGGAACTGCTGTTGACATTTTTGTAAATCTTCAGCTTCAAGTTCTTCATAGGAGTTGAATATGAGCCCTGCAGAGGCCTTTGCTTGTTGGATCATAGACTCTACCAAGTGATGAACACTTTCTTGATCCTGCGATTCGGTCACCGGCAGGTCTTTCACTTTGCATGGCGGTAGCTCTGGGATAGGAAGTTCTTCTTGAACCGCTGGATTAAAAACAAACAAACCCATTAGCTAGCTTGTAATTAGTTGGTGGAGAATAATAAAGAGATATGAGAGTGTTGTACCTTGGAGAGGAAGGTACCCCTTGCGGCGTAGAGGTGACAAGGCAGCAAACGCAAGAAATGCAAAAACACTGCTGGTTCGGAGCACAATCCTAGGGAGATTGAACCGATCGGCAACAGATTGAGTGAAGCTCCAGATGGCATCGGAGATCAAACAGGCAAAAGGCTCCTCGTGTTCCAACAACTCAGACAAGCAGTGAGTGAATGGAGCTACAGATTGAGAGTCAAGCAAGCGGATGAGAGAGACGACGTCTAAACTGGAAGCTTGGGTCTCAGAAACTCCATCTGAAATGGAGCAGAAGGTGAAGTTGGGGTAGTTGGAAGGGTTTGGAGCATTGAAGGTGGTGTGGAGTAGGGTGATGGAGAATCCCCCTTGGGTGTAGAGGATATTTGCCAGCTGAAGCATTGGGTTTAAATGGCCTTGAAATGGAAGAGGGAACAGTATCACTTGCCTTCTCTTCATCTTCAAGGAAGAACCAGCTTGCATCATCTCTCTTCTGGATCTACCTACCTACCTAGAGCTGTGATCAGATCTGTGCCTACCTCCAACATCATCATCAGTTTCCTGTGTTATATATATATATATCATTTATTTATTTATTGTTAAAGAGTGTTTAAATTCATACATATCATCATAGATATGATAAGGATGTCACATATATATATTTTTGAAAATTTATCATATGATCGTGAACTGTTAGGTTGGAATTAAATTTGAAGTTTGGTGGTGAGAGGCACGGCACAAGGACAACAATAAATATATATATGGTCTATAGAAGGTTCTTTGTTCACCAGTAGATGTCATCCATTACGTGTTTTCTAGCTGATTTTTCACTTTTATCCCTACCAAAGATTTTAATCCGTATTTTATTTAATTGCGTGCCTTTTTTTTTGGTCAACATTAATATTGAATTTTATTAAGAAAATAAATATTCCTCGAGAGTAGGAAGCAAGCAAAACAAACCGGAGCAAAACTCTAGAGGAACAAACACGCCAAATAGGCAAATACACCAAAACTATGGATCCATGCAACCCATGACCATGACAACGCCAAACTTGAAACCGCTTAGTTTACGCCAGATAACTACCCAAATTAACAGGTGCGGTTTAGTACGTCAGGGATGGGATGAGTCATTATCCCTTTTAATATTTTTCATCCTATAAAAGTGGGATTAAATAATATATTTTTATATCTAACTACTTCTCTACTCACGAATATTTCTAACCCTCAAACTCCAATCCCAATATTTTGGATATCTTATTTCTCTCTCACCAACAGGCCAACTCTGCTAGCTATCGTTATTGCCTGATCACCGACACAACACGGACGAGTTCAAGCCACAACGACGCAGACAAGCAGATGCCGCTACGATGTAAATGAGTCCGGATTAGATCGTAACTGTTTTGGAATATAGTTAGTGTAATTACACATAAAATCTTTAACAATCAACCAACATTACAAATGATCAAGGAATGTAACTGAAAATTTCACAAAACCTCATAGAGGTAACTGACGATTTTCAAAATAAAGAGAGTAAATTGAAATTTTCACTAAAACCTCGGAGGGATTTTTGTAATTTACCCTTTCATTTGAGTTGTGTTCAGTAAAACAATTCCCCAAAAAAAATCTAACTTTTTCAATCCTAATATACAAAATAATATTAAATTCATCAATCTTTCATCAATTCTTTATCACATCCATTTTTTCTCAAATTTATCGAATCATATACATCTTATCTATCAATCAAAATAAATCCTCAAATTTTCAATGTTGCATAATTACGTAAAAACAGAAAACAAGGAGGGTGGTTCAATTGAAGGACAATATAAGATTTACCAATCTCTCAAGAGATTTGTTAAAAGAAGGCCCATCTTTGATACCAATATTGATCTTTTCCTTCATCTCCTTAGCTAGTTGTCTCATTCTCTGTCCCTCTTCTTCCACCATCACTCTTTTAATTGCCCTCTCAATCTCCCCTCTCTCCAGCTTATACTCTAAATGTACCCCAACTTTCCAAACATCAGAAATGAATCTAGCATTCACCTTCTGATCACCAAAACCAGGCTGACAAATCATAGGAACGCCTTCACACAAGCTTTCCACTGTTGAGTTCCAACCACAATGTGTCCAAAATGTGTTGGATTATTTCTTTTGCAAGAAACCGATTTTGATGATCACAAAAGTTTTGGGTGTTTTATGAAAAGTTTTGAAAAGCTTGATGAGCTGTTAATGATTATACATCTTGTTCAGTTAAATGACTTATGCAATATGGGCTACGTTCTGTTAAGGCCCAAGTTGCTATTTAGTCTAAAAAGCCCATTCGGTAAAAGTGTTTACGAAGAAGAAAAATTGTGCAGTAGTTGTAATTGTTTAGGACTCTTGTTGTAATCTCGTTTCAAATTTAAACGTTACCCTCAGCTGATTCCATGGAGATTTTCGTGCGCATCCTCTGTCAAGAAGAAACAGAAATAGCTGTTGGGACGCTCCTCTCTCTTGCTATTTAATCGAGTGCAAGGCTTCATGAAGAACAAGTTAAGAGATTGATCAAGAAGAAAAAGCTCTCAGTTTGCAAAGAAACAGCCGATCGTACTAAAGCTCTCAAAGACCGCATATTCCAAGATCAAAGCTTCTACTTCGTTCTAGATTGCCCACTTTATTTTGAGAAGAGAGAGAAACTGATTTAAAAGTTTTTGTGAGTTTTTCGTGAAAAACCTCAAAAGGTTGAGTAGTTTTCTACAAAACAGTTTTGTAAGGTTTGTTTTGGTGAGCCTCGGGAAAACCAAACAGGGGATTTTGTTAGGTTATTAGTGAGCCTTTGGGAAAACTATTTTGGTGAGAGTTAGGTTGTTTTGGTGAGCCTTGGGAAAACCAAAAATAGGTTTTAGTTGAGCCTCGGGAAAAACTTTGTATACTTTAGGTTTGTGTAACCATTTTAAAGTATAGTGGAAGGAACTCTCAAGTGGTAAGCTTGAGGAGAGGACGTAGGTCGTAGACCGAACCTCTATAAACTGCTGTGTCATTCTTTTCAGTATTTTATTTTGGTTTCTCGTTTTACCTCTCTACCGTCGTGTTTTTGTAAACAGTTTGAGTGCGCCACAGCATTTTAAGTTTAAGGAAAAGATTTTGGTTTTAGAGTCAACCAATTCACCCCCCCCTCTTGGCTGCCTATCTGGGACAACAATTGGTATCAGAGCAGAGTGATCTGTGACAAAACCTCACGGTTTCAGATCCAAAGATCAAATGGCATCAGTTCCAAGCATGATACTTGAAGGTTACAATCCATCAAGACCTCCACTTTTCGATTCCGCAAACTTCAATTGGTGGAAGACCAGAATGCAAAATCACATTCGTGCACAAGACCACCATCTCTGGAGGATCATCAAGGCGGGACCGCAAATTCCAACCATCACTACTACCGATGGAAAAATCGAACCCAAGCCTCTTAGAGACTACACTCCAGATGATGACAAAATGTGCACAATGAACGCAAAGGCGGTAAATGTGATTTTATGTGCTTTAACTCCCGATGTTTTTAATATTGTTTCTGCTGTGACGGTGCGCATGAGATATGGAATAAGCTACTAGTGACCTACGAAGGAACGGATCAAGTTAAAGATACCAAAATGTTCATGTTGGTCAAAGCTTATGAAATGTTTGCAATGGATCCAAAAGAAACAATTTCAGACATGCATAGAAGGTTCAACGAAATCATCACACCACTCCGGCAGTATGGTAAGATCTATACAAATGAAGAATTGGTAAGAAAAATTCTTTGGAGTTTACCTTCAACTTGGAGAATCTTGTTGAAGCCATTAATGAAGGAGGTAGTATCAAAACTATAAGTGTTGATGAATTATTTGGAAAGCTAATGACTTATGAAATGAAGGATAGAGAAGATGAAAGGATGAACAGGAAACAAAAGTCAATTGCCTTGAAGGCAAGTGAATCAGAAGAAAGTTCATCAAACGAGGAAGAAGGCGGTGATGAGGCGGCAATGATTGCAAGAAAAATCAAAAAATTGCTCAAATATAAAGGGCGATATCAACAAATGAAAGAAAAAAGGAACAGCCCCTTCAAACCTCCAATTTGTTACAAATGTAGCGGAAGAGGTCATATGCAATTTGACTGCCCAGCAAATGAAAGCAGCTCAAAAAATCAAAAAGAAAAAGAAGGCTCGGACAAGAAAAGATTCTTCAAGAAAAGAAGGCCAGGATTGAAAGGAATGGCAGCATGGAGTGATAGCTGTTCGGACACGAGGAATCATCCTCAAATGGAGAAGAAGAGGCACACTTATGTCTGATAGACGATGAAGAAAGCTGCACCTTCCAGAGCTGTCAACCTGTTGACTATGAAATGCAGACAGATCAAGCTGCTGAAACATGCCTAATGGCCACCGCTGAATCGGAGGTTTTGAAGAAGCATACATGGTACTTGGATAGTGGCTGTTCAAGGCACATGACTGGAGACAGGAGCAAGTTCTTCAGTTACACACCAAGAAAAGGAGGTACAGTATCATTTGGTGACAACAGCAAAGGCCAGGTACTAGGTATTGGTAAGGTTGGTAAGATTGGATCATCTACTATCAATAATGTACTGCTAGTTGAAGGACTGAAGCACAACCTGTTGAGTATCAGTCAATTGTGTGATAGTGGTTATTATGTCACTTTCAAATCAGATCAGTGCCATGTGATTGATAGAATGTCAAACAACATTAAGTTCATTGGTAAAAGGTGTGGAAATGTCTACACATTTGATTTAGATGACTTATCTTCTTTTAACGTGAAATGTCTTATTGCGTCCAACAAGGATGATAGTTGGCTTTGGCATAAGAGATTGGGACATGCAAGCATGCACACAATTGCAAAACTGTCAAAGAAAGACTTGGTACGAGGACTGCCAAAGATCAGGTTTGACAAAGATAAGGAGTGTGAAGCCTGCCTAAAAGGAAAGCAAACAAGAGCTTCCTTTAAAGCTAAACAGGTTGTTAGCACGACAAAGATTCTAGAATTGTTACACATGGATCTATTCGGTCCAATCTCAACAACCAGCCTTGGAGGTAAACAATATTGTTTAGTTATTGTTGATGATTACTCAAGGTATACATGGACTTTCTTCCTTGCTAAGAAAAGTGAAACTCATGAAATATTTGTCAACTTTGTTAAGAAAGTGCAAAATGAGAAAGGTGATAAAATAGTTGCAATAAGAAGCGACAATGGAGGTGAGTTTGTTAATACAGAAATGGAATCTTTTTGTGCTTCACTTGGCATTACTCACAATTTCTCTTGTGCAAGAACACCCGAACAAAATGGTGTTGTGGAAAGGAAGAATCGCACCATTGGAGAAATGGTAAGGACCATGTTAAATGACCACTCTCTTCCTAAGTATTTTTGGGCAGAGGCAGCAAGCACTTCATGCTATATACTCAATAGAGTTTTGATTAGGCCTATCCTAAACAAAACTCCATATGAGCTTTGGAAAGGTAAATTGCCATAGATTTCTCACTTTCATATTTTTGGGTGCAAATGTTTTGTGCTAAACTTGGATAAGCAGCACCTTGGTAAGTTTGATTCGAAAAATGATGAGGCTATTTTTCTTGGTTATTCCTCAAAGAGTAAAGCCTTTAGACTTTTCAATAAAAGGACTTTAAAGGTAGAAGAATCAATACATGTTATTTTCGATGAGGCTAACAATGTTCTCGAGAGAAGATGATGATACTCTGAAGTCCAGCAGACACAAGTCGAAGAGCAAGAAAGAAAAGAATATGACCTGGAGGCCAAGCGGATGAGAGTTCAAGCAAAAGATCATACTGAACTGTTGAGGATGTTCCGGAAAGAACAAGAACAAAACTCGATTGCTGTACAGCCCTCACAAACATTGCCTCATGAGTGGAAATTCAAGCACAAATCAAGTCATCCTCAAGAGAATATTCTGGGTGATGTGACCCAAGGGGTAATGACACGCTCTTCCTTAAGAAATTTCTGTGCTTTTCAAGCTTTTGTTTCACTAGTCGAACCTAAGACTATTGATGAAGCTTTACAAGACGAAAACTGGATAAGTGCTATGCAGGAAGAACTGAATCAGTTCAAAAGGAATGATGTATGGGACTTGGTCATCAGACCAAAGAATCATTCTATAATTGGTGCCAAATGGGTTTTTAGGAATAAACTTGATGAAAATGGTGTTGTCACAAGAAACAAAGCAAGATTAGTTGCTAAAGGCTACTCACAGGAAGAAGGGATTGATTTTGATGAAACCTTTGCTCCGTAGCTAGACTTGAAGCAATAAGAATGCTTTGTGCTTTTGCATGCTTTATGAACATTCAACTTTTTCAAATGGATGTAAAGAGTGCTTTTCTAAACGGGTTTATAAAAGAGGAGGTTTATGTAGAACAACCTCCCGGGTTTGAAGATCCTCATTTTCCAGACCATGTTTACAAGTTAAAAAAGGCTCTTTACGGTTTAAAGCAAGCTCCAAGAGCTTGGTATGAAAGATTGAGTACCTTCTTGGATGATCATGGTTTTACAAGGGGAAAAGTTGACAACACCCTATTCATAAAGTCTTCTAAAAATGACATTTTGGTTGTTCAAATTTATGTTGATGATATAATCTTTGGTGCTACTAATCAATCCTTGTGCAAGGAATTCTCTAAGTTAATGCAGGGAGAATTCGAGATGAGCATGATGGGCGAACTTAGCTATTTTCTTGGACTTCAAATCAAGCAATCAAAAGAAGGGATCTTTATAAGTCAAGCCAAGTACATTAAAGATATTCTGAAGAAGTTTGGCTATACATCAGCAAAGCCCAGTTCCATACCAATGAGCGCTACAGTCAAGTTAGATGAAGACTCGAACGGTAAACAGGTTGATCAAAAACTGTTTAGAAGCATGATTGGTTCCTTGCTTTATTTAACTGCAAGTCGGCCTGATATTTTGTTTAGTGTATGCTTGTGTGCTAGATTTCAGTCAAACCCAAAAGAATCTCACTTGCATTGTGTCAAAAGAATTTTTAGATACTTGGTTGACACACCAAATCTTGGGTTGTGGTATTCAAAAGAAACGATTTTTGAACTTTATGGTTTTTCGGATGCTGATTTTGCTGGTAGCAAAGTAGATAGAAAATCTACTAGTGGTTCATGTCAATTCCTAGGAAGTTGCCTAGTTTCATGGTTTTCAAGAAAGCAAAATTCAGTTGCTCTATCAACTGCAGAAGCTGAGTACATAGCTGCAGGAAGCTGTGTAGCTCAAATTTTGTGGATGGTTCAACAACTGAAGGATTTTGGTTTTAACTTCAGAAAAGTTCCCATTAAATGTGACAACACAAGTGCAATTTGTTTGGCTAAAAATCCAGTTCATCACTCTAGAGCTAAGCACATTGAGATAAGATATCATTTCATTAGAGAACATGTTGCTAATGAGAATGTTTTGCTTGAGTTTGTTGATACTAATAATCAGCTGGCGGACATATTTACAAAACCACTCTGTGAAGAGAGATTCAGCTACATAAGGAGAGAATTGGGCATGAGCAATCCAAGGTAATTACGGTACATGTTCCTAAAAGCTGTTTAGTGTCTGTCGAATGAAACAAGGACATGTAATATGGAAATTAATTTCGTATATATGTGTTCTAAATTTCTGAAATTAAATTGGTGCATGAATATTCCCAGAATTTATTTTCAAAACAGTGTTTTTGGACTTGTTTTTTCTTGTATTTTCGGTCAAAGAGAAGAGGAGAAGTTTTTTTTTGAATAAATCAGATTTTTTACTAAGGGTAAAAGAGTACTTTTTCAAATATTTTACAGTGTAATAAAACCCCTCTTCCACACTCTTCTTTTCGTCCCTGACACTCCACCTCTCTCTCTCCTGAAAACCGAAAACCTTCGGAATCCTTAGCCAAGTACAATGGCCTCCTCCTCTCAAAACCCTAGCCCCAACAATCCCAAATTCCAGCAGACCCTTGTTGATTATTCCAGTGATTCAAGCGACGAAGAGAACTGCCATTCACAATCCCTTGAGAAAACTGCAACAATCGAAACCATGGCCTGTGCTACCCTCAACCTGATGAGTTCCGACGAAGAGTCAGTAAAGATTGTTGGTCAGCACTCTCCCTCGTCCTCCCTTGACAGCGGCTTCGATATGGCGATGACTCGCAGACTTCGAGCAGTGCTAGAAAGAGGAAGGCTCGAAACCATCTTACCCGATCCAAAGAAAACGGACTAGGGGAGATGGGTTGCGGTCACTTCGCTCAAAATCCAGCTCAACGGTTTCGAGAGAAACCAAAGAAACCAAGCTCTCTTCTCCCATTGTGAAGGTCAAGCCGGTGAAGGCAAAATCAACGAAGACCTCTCCTCCTTCAAAGAGAAAGGACTCGAGATCCTGCAAAGACAAAAGATCTCTCACAAAGGTACATCCAAAGTTTACCAAATTCCTTCGGCATTCATATGTGACTAGGGAAATTCTTGAGTCTTTTGGCGTTTCTGAGGTAGCTGAATGGTTGGATGTCTATGGCTTGATGCCTTTTGTCTCAACACATGCTAAGGGTTATACAAATCTAGTGTCTGAATTCTTGTCCAAAATGCATGTGGATTGGGAAGAAATAGCTGTTGAGTCAAAGGTTCAAGGAAAATTAGTAAGAATCACACACACACAGTTTTCTGCTGCCCTAGGTGTGCTTGATTCTGTTGAAGAACCAATTGATGACAGTGAGTCTAAAGAAGAAGCCTTTAAGTATTTCTTTGGGGATGTGGGAGTTCCTTTTCCAACTCTACCGTATCAATTCACTTGCATGATGTTTAAGAACTTCAAACACAGAGTCTTGCCTTTGGATTCTCACAGCAATTATCTTCCCAAAGGAAGGTACCCAACCGGTAACTTGGGAGATATATGCCTAATGTACAAGGTAGTAAGGGGATTGGAAATAGACTTTGGTAAAAGGGTTGTGCAACTGCTAGGACTGGCTGTAGAAGGTAAGCATAAGGAGCACATGCCCTATGCTACATCGCTCAAGATACTTTTCAAAGAGAGCAAAGTCCCCAGCACATCTGTTAAGAAAGAGAAGTGGGAAAGCTACACCTATCTCATTCCAAAGAAGCTGTGAAAAGAGTGGGTTTCGAAGGGTCGGGATGGCAAGTGGACCAAGATTGAGAGCAAATATGCTGGAGCTTTACGAGAGGCTACGGGAGATCAAGCGCACCATAGTTGCAAGGAAGCAACCAAAGAAGAAAGAGGAAGAACAGACAAGACTAAAACTGTTGACCCGAAGAACAGAGGACAGAGTTGTTGAGGATCAAGAAGTTGTGACTGAAAGAGCCATAATTGTCTACAATCCTCTCCGAATCCCCGAGATTCCAGAGATCCTGAGCACCCCACCTCGGTCACCAAGCACCTGCTAAACCAAACCCCTATGTGTCCCATGTCAGGGAACATTTTTTTGACAAGTTTATTGTGTTTAAGTTATGTTTCGTTTAAAACTTAGGGATGCACAAACATTCATTGCCTTCTAACTCTCCTTCCTCTATACTTTATGATGGTTATTATACTTTTTGATTATGACAAAAGGGGAGAATATGGGAAATATTTTACATTGAATGCGTGCGATGATGTGTGCTAGAATGATTACTCTGTTTGCTAATATATATGCTTCTTGTTATATGTCTCTCCTATGATGCTCTTTTCGCACAAAAGTTGTACTAGTAAGGGGAGTTTTCGTTTTGGCTTAGGGGAGTTTTGAAAGTATTTCAAGGAGAATCATTCAGGGGAGCTTTTCAAAATATTAGTTTTAGTTTTGTCATCATCAAAAAGGGGGAGATTGTTGGATTATTTCTTTTGCAAGAAACCGATTTTGATGATCACAAAAGTTTTGGGTATGTTATGAAAAGTTTTGAAAAGCTTGATGAGCTGTTAATGATTATACATCTTGTTCAGTTAAATGACTTATGCAATATGGGCTACGTTCTGTTAAGGCCCAAGTTGCTATTTAGTCTAAAAAGCCCATTCGGTAAAAGTGTTTACGAAGAAGAAAAATTGTGCAGTAGTTGTAATTGTTTAGGACTCTTGTTGTAATCTCGTTTCAAATTTAAACGTTACCCTCAGCTGATTCCATGGAGATTTTCGTGCGCATCCTCTGTCAGAAGAAACAGAAATAGCATTTGGGACGCTCCTCTCTCTTGCTATTTAATCGAGTGCAAGGCTTCATGAAGAACAAGTTAAGAGATTGATCAAGAAGAAAAAGCTCTCAGTTGCAAAGAAACAGATCATTCTAAAGCTCTCCAAGATCTGCATATTCCAAGATCAAAGCTTCTACTTCGTTGGATTGCCCACTTTATTTTGAGAAGAGAAGCTGATTTAAAAGTTTTTGTGAGTTTTTCGTGAAAAACCTCAAAGGGGTGAGTAGATTTCTACAAAACAGTTTTGTAAGGTTTGTTTTGGTGAGCCTCGGGAAAACCAAACAGGGGATTTTGTTAGGTTATTAGTGAGCCTTTGGGAAAACTATTTTGGTGAGAGTTAGGTTGTTTTGGTGAGCCTTGGGAAAACCAAAAATAGGTTTTAGTTGAGCCTCGGGAAAAACTTTGTATACTTTAGGTTTGTGTAAACCATTTTAAAGTATAGTGGAAGGAACTCTCAAGTGGTAAGGCTTGAGGAGAGGGCGTAGGTCGTAGACCGAACCTCTATAAAGCTTTTGTGTCATTCTTTTGATATTTTATTTTGGTTTCTCGTTTTACCTCTCTACCGTCGTGTTTTTGTAAACAGTTTGAGTGCTTGTGACATTTTAAGTTTAAGGAAAAGATTTTGGTTTTAGAGTCAACCAATTCACCCCCCCTCTTGGCTGCCTATCTGGGACAACAAAATGCCCCTATTGAAGGGTGAGCTAACACCTGTTGTTGTGGAGCCCAATTCACTATACAACCCCTCCCCTTCACACTT
This sequence comes from Stellera chamaejasme, assembly GCA_024586325.1. Classification (NCBI taxonomy): domain Eukaryota; kingdom Viridiplantae; phylum Streptophyta; class Magnoliopsida; order Malvales; family Thymelaeaceae; genus Stellera; species Stellera chamaejasme. The sequence continues at coordinate 4,972,299 of CM044984.1, read as the reverse complement.
TCCATGAACCCATCAGGCAAGGGATCAGACCCATCAAACCCATGAACTAGCCCCGGTCGGACCACCCAGAGGAATGGATGGCTGCTGTTGGCTACACCCCAGGCTATTTCCTGAAACTCTGTGTGGTCAACAGCTGCTACACTACCAAAACTCACATAAAGTACTGAGCTTGGTGATTGATTGTCCAGCCATGATATGCAGCTCTTGTCTGCTGGTAATAAACTGCTGGAATCAGCTGGGAATTGCTTATGAAAGGGACCAATCAGGAATATTGGGATTGCAAAATCCTGCTGACATTTCTGGATAGATTCGGATTCAAGTTCTTCATAGGAGTTGAAAACGAGTCCTGCGGAGACCTTGATTTGTTGTACCATAGAATCTATCAGGTGATGATAACTTTCGGGATCTTGTGATTCAATCACTGGTAGGTCTTTCACTTTGTAAGGCGGTAGCTCATGAACAGGACATTCAATTCGGGACGCTGCAGGGAAATATAAATGGTAGGAACACAGTAAGCAATCATTACAAGATGTAGTAGAGCAAGAGCAGGATGAGAACTTTCAACATGTACAGCAATCATTACAAGATGTAGAGCAAGATGAGGACTTTAAACATGTACAGAAATCGTTACAAGATGTAGAGTGAGATGGGGACTTTCAACATGTACAGAAATCATTTACAAGATGTAGAGCAAGAGCAAGAGCAAGAGCAAGATGAGAACTTTGAACATGTACCTTGGACAGGAAGATACCCTTTGTCGCGTAGACCCGACATAGCAGCATATGCAAGAAAAGAGAAAACACTTCCAGTGCGAAGCACGATGGTGGGAAGTTTGAACTTTTCTGCGACATCTTTAGCAAAGAACCAGAGAGAATCGGTGACAAGGCAAGCGAAGGGTTCTTGGGAATTTTCATGGCTCAGCAACTCGGCCAAACAATCACGGAAGGGGGCAACAGACGCAGAGTTAAGGTTGTTAAGCCTAGCTGGGATATCACGAGTACTACTGGATTCTGCTCTTGGATGACCTGCTGCTAACTCAAATTCAACTGAAATGGAATGAAAAGTGAATTTGGGGTATTTGAGAGGAGTGGGGGGGTTGAAGGTGGTGTGGATGATGGTGATGGAGAAGCCTTGGGAGTAGAGGATGTTTGCTAGCTGAAGCATTGGATTCAAGTGACCTTGAAATGGAAGAGGGAAGAGGATGACTTGTTTGCCCAGCTTCTTCTCAACATCATCTGTTTGATCTTGTAGATGAGCCATCATCTCTGTGCAAGAAACAATATTGCAGCAGCAGGTCTACAAGGGATAGCTTGCTAGAGGTCAGGGGAAGATGGTGGACAGCTGTTTGGTCCGTAACACATTGGTGGTGAGTGGTGGTGGTGCTAAGTCATTTTCGTTTCTTGTCATCACACATGTTTGACTTCCTATCCTAAACGACAACAATAGATTTTCCATTCCAACAAAATTTAAAATAATAGTAACAGCCAAACTAACCAGTTTTTTGGAAATTCTTTGTCGGATAATTCAACACCATTATAAGTGCATCGAATATGCATTTCTCGATTCCAATCCTTGAAGTCTTCGGACCATTCGGGACCTTGAAATAATAAAATACGCGCAATATTCTTAGCTATTATTAATAAAGGCAATCGAATATATTTCCGAAGAATTGATTGGCCTACTAATAAAAAACCTCTTACTGCTTGAGCATATGTAATGTTATCCCAAGCTTCTGCTATTTCCATTCGCATTCTCTCTTCGTCTTGGTATTTTTCAACCTTTCTTTTTTCTTTTGTATAATCAGAGATTTGTAATTTTTTGCTTTTTTTAGACATCAAATTTTGAAAAATTCCTTTCATCCGTCCGAAACTATCAAAAGAAAAAAGGCGTCTGTCTATTCTGTTCAAAAAAGAAAAAAGGCCTCTGTCTATTCTGTCCAAAAAAGAAAAAAGGCGTCTGTCTATTCTGTCCACAAAAAGAGGGGAATGCACCTTTGCTTGATAGAAGAGTTGGCAAGTAACCGTTTTACGCCTTTGGGCACGCATAGAACCTTTTATTAGATTTCGACGAAAATCCGAGTATGGTAAATAACGTATCCAAGCGATTTCGCCTACTGGATCAGATTCATTAGAATCTTCGCTATCATCAAAAATGACCATATACTTGTATTTTCTTAAACGAATTTGAGAATCCAATTCTACCCTTTCTTCGCCGGTTTCTCCTTCCTCTAGTTGCAAATCATCGAGTAAGTAGTATGGCCATCGAGGGACCTTTTTACTTATTTCCTTTATTTCAATAGATCTTTTTCTACTTCTTTGATCACTGGACTTAGTTATAACTACATTTGAATGAATAGTTTGATGTTTGGGTTCTCGAAATCGAAATAAAGAAAGCTTCTTTTTTGTTAATAATGATCTACTATTGTTGAGTTTGTCTATTGTTTGTTTCAATTCGCGATAATCATTAGTAAGAAGTAGAGCATGAATCTTATTTATCCAAAATTCCCCCATTTTTTTTTATATATATTTGATTTATGCTAGGGGGTGAAAACCCTTTTTTGATTCTTCCACGATAGGGCCCATATAAGAACGGATCATATTTTTTAGGAAAATATTCTTTTTTAGTTTCATCATTACACAATTGAGTTTTTTGTTCAAATATACCTATATCAAAAGATTCTTTATCTAAAGTTCTGACTCTATTTAAAAACTCGTCAGTTTTGTTTAGCCGTTTTAGATCATTGGTCAAATTCCAATCATTATACAATTGATCAGATAATAATTTTTCTGTTGTGAAAAAGGATATCTTTTTTTCTATTATTTCTTTAAAAGTTGACAAACTCGGCGGATACATAAAAGATATCCTTTCTTTTCCATCACTTTGACATGTATAAAAAAAATATTGTGACATTTCATTTTTTACAGCATTTTGAAATTGATTGTTTTTTATATAACGAGATGGTCGATTCCATTTGTTAGAATCAAAAAGAAGAATCACAAGAGAGTTTTCAACCCATGAATCAAAAAGAAGAGTCAGGAGTTCATCTTTTCTTTTTTTTTTTTTCTTTCCGTTCACTCGGATCTCTTCCCTTTCATCGATTTTGTCCGGATCCTCCCTTTCTTCCGAAAAAAGGGAAGGAGAAGGATCTTCTTCGGTGAATACCTCTTCTTCCTCTTTAGTTTTAGTCCCCCTCCTTGCGGAAACTTTTTTTTCTATTTCTTCCATTTCTGAGGTTCCTTTCAGTTGCTTAGTCAAAATGGGTGACGGTATTCTTCCATTCAAGTGTATTATTATTTTTCCTTTAAACTATATTTACTTCAACATATGTTATCAAACAATTTTCAGTTTGGTGCAAAACTGAATACAACAATTGAATTTTTCTCGATAATTAGGAGGTTTAAGATATTTTTAACTTTATCATCAATAAATCTTTCAAATATCTTCATTATTAAAAAAATATTATTTTTCAAAATCTATATTATATCCACTTCTGTAAATTTTACCCATTGCAAAGCAGGGGCTCCAATATACTAGCTAGTTGACACTACATTTGTTCACTTTAATAATGAGAAATGTTAACAAGGCACTTCTTAATAGTGAGTTTATTTTCTTTTCTTACTGTAGCGACGACGTGGTTTTTGACAGGAGTCGCCACCAATCTTTTTCCTAGGTCGATTGGAAATCTGAAAATGGTCTACGGGAGATCTGGAATCGTTTGTCAGTTACGTACAAAAAATGGTTAATTTTCGTACGCCCAAAATTGGTACCACGGGTGTTTTCATAAATTTGCTTAATTTTAAGACATAAAGAAAAAGACAAATAATCACACTAAAAATAAAATAAAAGAAAATAATTATTAGTAATTTACATGGCTAATTAAACTCAAAATATCTTAAAAATAAAATTAAAAATGATTTAGATTGTCATGATACCAAAAATATTAACTAAAACACAAAAAGGTTTAGGCCTAGTGCCCAAACTGTTAGTTTTGAAATTTGTTGAATGACTTGACTGAAACTTTTCAAACTATAGTTACCTAAGTAGTACAAGGATTAATGAAAAGGGGTGAATTTGTAATTTTACCCCAAAAAAACATAAAAATGAAACGTAACCTTCTTCTTCCTCGTGTCTGATACGAAGTGCAGCAGGGGTGCAAGCTTGACTCCGGCGGATGTAGCTCTAGCCCCGGCGGAACGGTGGTCCGATTGCCTCGGGAGCGACGTGGAGCGGCTGTGTGGCACAGCGCGATATTGATGGTGGCAGCGGCGCAGTGCACAGAAGGATGGTCGGGCAGTGGTGGGCTGCCGGCGTCGGGACGGATTTTGACCGTTTTCCCCTCCGTTTGGGCACCTCCGGAGAGGAGGAAGGTTTCTCTTGCCTCCTGTAGGTTCTACGGTGTTGATGGAGCTGCTTTTGGCGACGAAACGCGGCGGAGAGTGGGCTGGTGGAGCGTCGGGCCGGCGAGCTTGGGTTTCTCGGTTTTGGCGTCTCCGGCGGCTTGGATGGACGGGCTGAGGGCACTGACGAGTTGCTAGTGATGGCGTGATGAGGATGGGACCGCAGATAGGCAACGAATATCAGCTGGACGCGGAGGAGCAAGCTTGGCGGAGGATGGCCCGAGTGTGATGAGCAGAGGCAAGGAGGAGGAGGCAGCTGCTTTCTTTCGTGGATTTTGTTTTCGTTTTTTCTTCCTCCCTCAACGGAGCAATGGGTCAATTTAAAGCAAAATTTTTGAGTATTGTCCAAGAATTAGAAGCTTTGTTCAATGGTGGAAGGAGACCTACAAATCTTGAGCCAAACAAAACGTGCTGCCATTTCCCCAAAACCTCAAGCGTGCTGCCATTTTCCAAGACTTGCCCCCCCCCCCCTCTTTTCTTTCTCTCTTTTTTTTTCTTTTTTTTTTTAAAAAAAAACGTTTTCTTTCCTTTTTTAATTAATTAATAAAATAAACTAAATACATTTTAATTCTACATTAAACTGAATAAAATGATAAAAGCACATAAAAATCATGAAAATGACAAAAGCGCATGAAATAATAAAAGACACAAGAACTAATAAATAACAATGGAAGTGATAAAAGCACATGAAATAAAAATGGCAAAAGATCAAAATTGAAAAAGAGTTCACAAAATAACGAAAATAACAAAAGCATATGAAATAATAAAAAATGACAAAAGTTAACGAAATTAACAAAGGCACACGAAATAATAAAAAAAAGACACATGAAATAATAATAAAAAAACGTACATGAAAATGATAAAAAAAAACTATGTAAAATAATGAAAATGACAAAAAATGATGAAAACGACAAAAATCACATAAAATAATGAACAAAATCACGTAAAAATGAAAAATACAAAAATAAAAATTATGAACTAGATTTTAGTAGTCCGGACAAAAATCGGGTGTCAACACTTACACTTCTTTACACGTGAAATAATTGTGATGATGCAAAATAATAAAACAAAATAATAGATTTGATACATAAAAATGAAATAAAAGTGCCCTGGGGGCACCCGTTAACAAAACCGTTAATAATTACTACCCGTTAATAATTACTACGTTTAACTTTTAATCATGTGATTGATTTAGTGTATTATTTGGAATAATTTGTTTAAAATTTGAAAGAAAACTTTTTTATAGAATAGATGTTGTAAAAATTTTATAGAGTTAAGTTAAAATATTGTTAGGGTAAGGAAAAATGATGTGGTATTCTTTTAATGTATTTTTTTTAAAAACGAACAATTAAAGGTACTTTATGTTTTACTTCCCGCTCATTTCACGTAGTTCTTCTGCCTTAAGAATGGTAGAAAATCACACGAAGTGGTTAAATTAGTATTAAAATTTTCGAAGATTAGTGGTTTATTCGGCTAATTAAAAGGCTGTTCAATAGTCGAATCGTCATGAGTTAGAAAGATTAGTGGTTTTATGGTTCTGGTTATCTAAAGCGTTTTTCGAAAACGTTGGTGTTTTCAAGCAACTGTTGGGCTAACCCAGAACCAGCATCATCATTCGGCCCGTTAAGTCTCACAACCGAAATTAAACGAGACACCAGGGCCTTTAAGTATAAGAGGCTAAATACAAGCCCGTGTTAATGCCTTTTTATGGGCTGATTTGGGCCCAACCCAGACTTCAAAAGGTTAACTTTTCATGCCTTTTTAGTAGGATAAATTTTCTATGCTTTGATGGTTTAAGTATTTTTTTTCTACCATCACTCTTTTATAGAACTCTTTTATAGATAAGAAGTCTCACAGATTTATTATAAAAAATATTATTAATGGGATAAAATCCATATAATTATTTGCATAAAAAAGTGACGGTCAAAAAAATACTTTCACCATCAAAGTATAGAAAATTTATTCTTTATGTGTGCGCTTATTGCCTACCCCGAAATTTATTCTCTTGATTATATTGCAAATAATCTCACACATGGAAAGTTTTTACCCCATTTCATCGTTAATGTATATTGAAAGATTTTTTAAATCTACCAATGGTGAACACAAATGAATAACCCTCAGCAACCCTTTTTCCAAAAAAAAAAAAAAAATTCAATTTTCTCAATTCCAATACATTTAACAATTTTAAATCCATCATTTTAATATAACATAATATTTTCCTCAAATTTCTCTACTCACATATATCTTATTCATCAATCAAAACATATAATCTCAAATTTCCCAAATTTTTTTTTTCTCATTTCACTAAACTGATTATAAGAAAGAGGAGGAGGTAGTAATAGCGAGAGTTTGAAATTATTGGGTTGTAAAGAAAAGGTTGAAAATGATGGAGGCTTGTGAAAGGGTTTTTGTGGACACGTGCAATGGATGGGGAGTGATTGACGTGGTGACTGGTGAGTAATGTGTTGTTGTGTACAGAGCGATCTTGATGGATGGATCTCTCCAGGCCTACGCCAACATGATGATGGATCATCTTACTACCCTTACCAGTCATAAGTCTTATCCAACCATTATTTAATGGTAATATTGTTAAAACATATGGATTAAGCTAAGTGGAAAAATGTAAAATTTTGATAAAATTGTCTTTTCGATAAAGCTATTAAAAAATGACCCGACCCGACCCGACTTAATTAGACCGCCCTAATCTTAACTCACCAAGAAAAAGAAAATTAACGACCCAAACTCGAAGGAGATGAAGCCTAACAATCAAAACTCGACTGATCTGAACTAAATTCACAAATGGTCGATGGGTAACTGAAATTTTCAATATAACTTACGGTAGTAATTGAAATTTTTTGAAATATAAAGGACAAGTTAAATATTTCACTAAATTACATATGTATTTATAATTTACCCAAAACAAATAGACACTAAAAGCTGAATGATGGAGTGGTCGATGAGTACATAGAAAGACAAAGTTGAGAGGTGTATGACAGTAGTAATTAGGAAGGGTAATAATTGATCGAGGTTTGTAATTGTTTTGGGGGGTGTTCAACACCAATTTTCCCCAAAAAAGTTTTATCAACTTTCTCAATCTTGATACATAAAATAACCTTAAATCCATCAATTCATCATCAATTTTCTATAAAATAATATTTTTCTCAAATTTCTTTACTCACATACATTTTATCCATCAATCAAAACATAAATTTTTCAAATTTCTCAAAAAAAAATATTCCACTCTCAAATGAACGGAGCCTTGGCTCAGTTCATCTCAATTTAGAAATTAATTTTGTAAAATTTGGGGACGCGTATTTTAATTAATGGATAAGATGTACTCCTTCCGTCCCCAAAAGATTTAAGGATTTGTTTGGGCACGAAGATTAAAGTGAATTTAAGATGTTTGTATATGTTTACTTAATTGACCCTTAGTTGAGAGTGTACAAAAAACGATGTAGAAAAAGTAAAGATAAAGTGAGGATAGTTTAGTAACTTTGAGAGTGAGAAGTTTCCTTTTAAGGAAAGTGATCAATTTTTCTGGGGCAGCCCAAAAAAGAAATGTGTTCAATTTTTCAGCGACGGAGGGAGTATATGAATAGAAAAATTTAAGAAGAATATGATTTGATAGAGAATTGATGTATTTAAAGTTGTTAAATGTATTTGAGCATTGAGAAGCAGAAGACAGTAGAAAGCCTGCCCTAGATCAACTCCAACAGAGATTTACCTACTCTACAAATTGTCTCCAGCTTACAGTAGTTAATTAATGTATTTATTGGTATCAGTAGTAAATTAGTACTAATAAATCTTACATGCTCACCGCTTGCCAGTTTCCAGTTCCACCATCACTAGTAGGATTTCACTAATCTAACGGTTTTCTTCCAAGTTTAAGCGTGCAACAGTAACACCGCACAACTAATCCTAAACAAACAAACAAAAAAGCAATAGTTTTTGTACCGCATTATGAAAAAAGGCGGGGGGAAATGTTAGTCAATTTTCAATTTGTATGTACAGTCGTTGTGACTTCGGATTATCATGTTCTTATTACGCAATAAAAATAAATGTAAAATGATTTGTATAGATTTTCAGATGCGGTGTGTACGCAACTATAGTTACACCAAAATTCAAGATTCGTGGAGCCTAGCTAGGTTTTTCAAATTTGTTTCGAAATTACGGTTTAACATTTACTACTGCAGTTTCGAAAGATTAATAAAATTTTCGAGAAGCAATAATATGATGCTGAAAGAAGTGCATTTCTTATTGGCATTAAAGGTGTTTTCTTTCTTCCCTAAATAATTCTATCAATTAAATAATCAATCAACATTTTCTCTTTAATTTTAATATCATAAATATTAAATCAATTCATTAAATATTCATCAAAATCTCTAAATTCTTTATAATAATTATAAAAAAAACACACATCCAAAATGCAAATAAGCAATCTTTAAAGTTGGAAATCACGAGGAGAAGCTTGACCGCATGCTCGAGGACAGGACTGCATCAGCACCGAAAAATCACAGGGACCAAAGATGTGTCTTTTGCTTTATTTATGTTTTTTCCTTAGTTTTTTTCTTTCTTTTTTCAAAATGTAGAACCGGGAAAGAAGAGATTTTGGGAAAATCAAAAGGAGAAAGACCCGACCCAACATGCAAAGCTAGAAACAGCTAGACACACACACACAGATATCAGAGCAAACCAAAACCCCCAAATCTCGTTCGGCTCTGTCTGTCCCCACCACAAAGCAAGCAACCTTCTTCACGCCTAAGCAACCACAATTACATACAACTCCATCCTCTTTTGTTTGCCCTTTCGCTTTTTCCTAGATCTCATGCCTCTTTGTCTGCCGGTTTTTATCTATCAAAAATATTCCAGCAATTCTCAAATCAATCTCATTAACTTGAATAATAAATAAATAAATAATCATCTTATTAAACATTAGAGTATTACATCAAAGTATCAAACTGCTAAGGGAGCGAGCTAGAGGGGTTGTGTTGTGTGGAACTGACTTCTTGCAGGCGCATGAACTGAATTGCCTCTGCAATCCACAACAACAAAGGCAAACAAAACCCCATCTCCCATAATTATCTTTATGGCCAAAAACCCACATATTATTATTTCAACAAAAAGCAGGCCTCCCTTGCTAATTGGAACTCTACCCCATAACCTTGCAATTCCAATTTCTTCCTCACCTAAAAGTAATAAAGATCTTGGTACCCAAAAACCTGCCTACTTATTGCTCCTTCCTACCTACACCCACTTCACTTCAATTTCCTTTACTTGAAAAAACCCAAAATACTATCTTTAGCTCCTACACTACTGCCAAAAACACACTTAAGCCACTCTGGATTCAGTAAGTCCAGTCCTGAGGAAGCCCATGACTTCGTAGCCCTTCGGATCTGTAATCCCTTCTTTGCTGGTGTGAAAGACCATTCCTTCTCGCCATAATTGCCCCTGTCATTGAAACCCAGTTTGAAATTAGACTTCTTTCGCTACAATGCGTCAAAGATCGGGAATTGAATCCGGAACTTAAAACTTCAAAGACAGTTGCTTTGCAAAAAGAAACTGTAGTAGTAGAGTCGATTGAGCTTACCGTAGCTCGCAGCAAGATTAAGCTGAGGATGAGAACGATTACTGAGGTCATCAAGGTTGAGATTTAGCGCCTGAACAACTTTTGGTGGAAGTAAAACTGTTGAACAACCTATAGACAATGGAAAAAAGAGTCGATATAAAAACAATTAAGAAATTAAATCCACCGAGCTAACATTTTTAAAGTTCAAGACTTTAAAATCGTACCTGATTTCTTGCGAGGTTCAGGGGGGTTCCCACACCTCCGGGGTAAGAAAACGCCAGTGCCGGCACACTTTCTCTTAACGCCGCCACCAGATCCGCCGAGAAACATCGTCCGCATGGCAGGTTGAGGCGAATGGTTTAGAGACTGGACTCGAGGAACCGGCCAGGAAGCATGCGGTACAACTGGACGGCGACAACCGCCAACCTCGACGCCGTAATTGAAGTTGCTGCCCTTGCTCTGCACCGGAGGCGTTGGACTCTGCCTCCCCGGCGTTGCCCAAACGGACTCGTACCCACTGTTCAGAAACTGTTCTCTTCTCAGCTGTTGCTGAAACTGGCGAATTCAGAACATTAATCAACGGTAAAGATTAATTCTTTCTCGAGAAAGGGGGACTGGAAAAAGAAAAAAAAATAGAAACTTACTTGACTCGATTGACGCAGAGAGAAATTCGCTGGCTGGCTCGTGTTGAAGAGTGAAGAACTTTTTAGAAATGTTTCAGCTTGCGAGTAGGGCGAGTTTTTGGTGCTGTGAACGGCGTCGTTAACGAACATTTGTGGCTCACTACTCATATTCAACCTCGCGATTTCGACAGCGGCGGCGGAGATAAGGTCCCAGGTGTCGTCCTGAACATTTAACGGCGTTGTGGGAGGCGAAGGGGCCTGCGACGGGTCATTTGGGCTGCCATTGCTGGAGACAGACCAGCTTCCGAGTCCACTCAGTGTTGACTGTGGTGAAGTTGCCATACAGGTCTTCTGAGAAAGTCAGAGCAAAAAAAAACTCAGTGAGCTTTAATACTCCACAACCGTGTGTCGAATCGAACACGAACAAAGAAGAAACTAATGTTCCACAACTTACATCGGCTTTGCCCTGAAGCACGCGACTCGGAACAGCGAGTTTCTGAGTAAGACGGCGATTCAACCCGGCGAGGAACTCATTTTCGTCCTCATCGCTATTATCCTCCTCGGTCGAGTCCTCCGCCGAGACAACACCGGAGCTCAAAGGAGAACGAAACAACTCCGGCGAATCAAGGTCGAAAGGGAATTCATCTGGGAAAACCAGACTCGGAATCAGTAACTCAGAGTCAAGGGAACCCGCCATCATGCTCGGGTTAAGCTTCTTCTCAGTAACCTTAAACCCACCGTCGATTTGAAGTGGCTCCGACATGAGTTTGGAGAGCAGAACACGCCCAGAAAGCAGAGCAAGGGTGAAGAAGAAGCTTGTGTGTTGCCGGGTTTTTGAAGGGAGGGTGAGGGGCCCAGGTAGCACTATAAAAATAGATAGAAGGGGGGACTGCAAAAGAAGGGCAGAATAGGAATTTAATCAAAAGAGCAGAAAAGTTGAGTTTGAGAATGTTGAAGACAAGCTGCGTTTATTAAGGTTTCAGGGTCACTATGAGACACAATAAAAGGAGATAGACATTTGAAAAACTTTAGTAAAATATAAAATAAAGATTTCTTAAACAATTAAAAACTAAAAGATTTGAAAAAAAAAATTAAACAAAAAAAATATAGCAACTGCAAAGATGTGCAAACAGCAAACTGCAGAATGGACCCAGTGGTTGGAGACATTTGTCCTGCTTTGCAACCCACTGCCATTTGTTCAGATTTGGTTTTTACTCACTTTAAGATTTGATTTGGGGTACCATATCAAGTGTCAATTTGTGATTTTGAATTCAAAAACTTGTGGTAGATAAACAACTTAGAATAAAATCCGTAGGCAGTCCTCTTTTTAAGTTTACGATCTATTTGGGTCTTAAAATAAGTTTTTGTTCCAAATTAGTTCTAAAATAATATGCGTGTTTTATTTAGATCATTTCCGTCCATTTCAGCCATTCAAATGGACGGAAACATGTGAAAATATGATTTAACCCTTAATTAATGTATACAATATTCATCTCAAAATTTTTAAATCTAATCAACTCTATTCCAACATTTTCAAAACTTACACATTAATCCTCAAACACCACAAAAACTTCATTTTTACCATCTTCTCAATTCTCCCTCTCCTCCAAAATCCAATAAACCAAGATTGATCGACTCCACTTCAAGTAATTGATACTAGGTCATTTTAATAAAAAAAAAATCATTTTGGCAGATGATGATTCATGATAAAGACTAACCACTTTATTTAAAAGCTAATACTTGTCTAATTTAACATTCAACACATAGAAGCGTACGTCGTAAAAAAATCATATTATTCTTAAATCTCCTCACAATTATGTATTCTGGTTTTGGTTACGCACTAAAACTTCAATTTGGTTAGAAGAGAGAGAGAGAGAGAGAGAGAGAGAGAGAGAGCGAGCTTTAAGGTTCACAAATATTTTCATTTACTCTTAGTTGGTTAAGTGCTACTGACGCATTCACTCATAAACTTCCAATTGTGTTTATGGGTGAACAAAACACAAGACATTTCAAACCTGAAACTCATAACAATACACATAATCCCACACCCATATCGCTAAACAGATCAAAGATCTTAACAAAATAATTAAAAGCAGCAATATCTATATTATCAAAACGCGAAGAAGTGAAACTAGTACACATAATCCCACACCAGCACAAGGTTGAAGATTTTAAAAATGTTTTAAAAACCGGCGGGGTTGGGTGCGTAAGGCTTGAAGGTGGAGAGAACGAAGATGAGCATTGTGAAAACTAAGAACATGCAATTGTCTGGTCATCGTATTTTGGGGAAGATGGTAAAAGTGAAGTTTTGTGGAGTTTGGTAGTTAATGTGTAAGTTTTGAATATATTGGGGGAAGAATTGAGTAAGTTTTAAAAAATTGTGTATATTGTTGCAATTAATTAAAGGTAAAATCATATTTTCACACGTTTTCGTCCATTTAAACGGCTGAAATAGACGAAAAGAACCTGAATAATACGCGCAAATTATTTTTATGACTAATTTGGAACAAAAACTTATTTTAGGACCTAAATAGGTCACATACTTAAAAAGAGGAACCTCCCGCAGATTTTACTCAAATAACTTATGGTGGTCCCTTGTGCCTTTTAATTAATTCTGGAAATCTATTGACTTCTCCGTTATATTTTTACTACTTCAGTTCAAACAATTTTTTAAACTATCAGGAGTGTTAACTTTCATTATAATTTATTTCAATTTATCAATATTTTTTAAAAATATATAGAAAAACATGTATAGATTTGAAAGCACGAAAAGACTTATATATATATATATACACACACACTACTCTATGATACCAGGCTAATAATATTATTTAAATGATGATATTTAAGTTACAATTGAGCTCCCAGAATTTGAATTTTGAATTGTATGCCGGCTCACAATTACCCCATGTAGGCTTGCTTAGTTCAGCATCAGAAATTTGGAAATTATTCTCATTTTTTTTCATTTTCTAATATACTAACAACCTTAAATCCATCAATTTATTATCAATTTTTTATAAAATTATATTTTCTTCAAATTTCACTACTAACATATATCTCATCTACCAATCAAAAATGTATTTCAAAATTTCCCAAATTTCTTTTCTCATTATAAATAAACACACACGTAGAGAATTTGAATTGCATGGCCGGATGGACTAGTAACAAGTCATTTTAAACTTGTCACATCGTGTGCATTTCGATGACTTTGCTCTGGGTAGTTTGACTTTTCATCTGTCTGCCAATATTGTGTTTTTTTATGAATTATGACAGCGTTCTTTAAAAATTAACAAAAAAAAAACCAACAATATTTTAAATTTTTATCAATTTTAAAATTATTTATTCTCACAAATTTCCCTTCCATTTTCAAATGGTCAAATTACTAATAAGTACCATAGAATATTGTGACTCGGTGATGTAAGGGCCTGAATTACGACTCGTTCAGACTCGTACCACGAACTAGTCAACTCGGTACAATTAAAGTATTGACTCAGTGGTCCAATTAACACCATTAAATTGCTAACAGTTCAGTGACCTAAAAGTAATGTTACAAAGTTGAGCTCATTCATGGTAGACATAATTTACTTTGGGTATTGAATAATCATTCACTAACATCCTTTTATTATCATTGCCAAGACTAGAGGTATCCCTCCCTACGCACAGTTGACCCCGCCGGCCGCCGTCTTCGCTAGCCTAGTAGTCAGTATTGCCCTACGGCACCTTAGCGGCCTAAGTCGCTCGACGTCATCCTCGCCTACCCCAACACCCAACCACCTCCTAACCCAAGCCATAGTCGAGTCGATTGGGAACCATCAGGAGCGACTTAGGCCACTACGGGAAGGAGATGGGTACCGGCAAGCCGACAACACGCCGAAATCTATTTTCTGATCAAGGACAAGTTTCTTGGTCCTTGCTTTTGAACTAGTTTTCTCATCTCCTCCTCCCCTTCCTCCTCCACGAACTCCAAATGATTCATCCGGAGCTTCATCTCCCGGAGCGTCTTGGCGGCCAGCCCCTTTGTGAGCTTGTGGCGCCACCTGTAAATTATTTGTATCAGTAAATGACATAATTTATTGTTAACTTTTCTAAAAAAAATTAAATTTTTTTTGCTTATTTTTAGTTTGCACTTAATGATGAAAATTATCATAAAATGTTTTTATTTTGTTCATTTATGGAATTTGTTTATCTTTGTAGGCATTTTATTGTACTTTAGCACGTACGGTTTTCTTTGAAACAGATGATATTTAGTTTTTTTTTCAAAAAAATGAAAAAAATAAGACAAGTAGAATATACATCACTACATAGTTGCAGCTCTTCTCATAATGCACTCAGTAGCGCCCCAGGCATTACCGTGGGCCCGAAAATCTTGGTAGCGCCTAAGACATTACTGAGGGCACTACCTGTCAGAGCTTGTCAGAGCTAGCAGCGCCCTGGTAATGCCTTGATGCGTTACCAACTCGGTAATGCCTTTGAGCCCTACCGACCCGTTACGATTCTGACAGAAAAGCCAACTAGTAATGGACCACCCCGTTACCACCGTTGAATAAACTTACTCACCTCCCTTTCCCTTTCATTTTCAGACATTTTCGAACGGGAGCTCCGAAATTTTTGCTCCTGAACTCAGCTCTCTCCTCTACTTTCTTGAACTGGTTTGGTGCGTTTTTCAACTTTTCGGTAGATCTTCGGTGTATTTAAAGCAGTATATTGAGCTAGGTAAACGTTTTATTGTTTATTTTCATTTTTTTAATATTTTTCATTTTTTATTAAGTGTAGTTATTTTAGTAAATGTTGAAAAATGCATAAATTTTATGATATAGATTTAATTTGAGTCATAGTTCCTGTCTGTGGATATTACGTAGAATATAATATGCATAACATTATTTTCAAGTTTGGAAATAATGTTGTAAAATATAATATTCTATTGAATATTCATGGATTGTCTAGGTTGGACAGTTTATAAAAGTATAATCGGTACGTTGAACTTTTGTCATAGTTGCATATGTAAAACTGGTACATCAACATTAATTTTCGCTCATTTTGTCTCGTTCCTTGTTATACCAAACTCAGAATTTAAAACCTGAAAAATGGTATAATGAGGAACTGAGGCGAAATGCTGCCAAAATTTATGTAGGATGTACAAGTTATGCATATGCGACCACAAAAGTTTGATTTACTAATTGTACTTTTATTAATAGGATAGGACCCATGCACCCATAATTATGACAAATTAATTTAAACAACTTATATACGTTTGTGATGAAAATAAATTTTGTGGTTTGTTAATTTTTATGTGTTGCTATTCATTTATATATATATATATATATATACATTCTCATGTATGAGTGGTTAAAATGGCTGAAGGACGCGAGTGGATGTATCAGCGATTTCAGAAAGATAGTTATGAATTGAATCTGCGATTTTGGGAGGGGCTTAACATGTTTTTGGAGTTTGCTTTCAGAGTTGCTGAATCAAAAGGATGGGACATGATGAAATGTCCATGTAAAAAATGCAAAAAAATAGATACTTTTATGATAAATTTACAATTGAATCTCATTTATATGAGCATGGGTTTAAGTCTGATTATTATGTTTGGAATTGTCATGGTGAGGGAATACCGATCATCCGTTGGTCTACGAAGCTTCGTAATCCATTAATGCACGTGCGAGTACTGAAACAGAATTGAATAATAACTATCAAGGATGAGACGTCGTACAAATGGTTCATGAAGGTTAGGATTTCGGTACAACAATTTTGAACATGAAAATGTTGAAAATGATGACAATAATTACAATGATGAAAATGATCATGATTATGTTGAAAATGATGACTATGATAACAGTAATGGAAATGATCATGAGATTGAAGATGAAATGGAAGTCGAAACTCCTAATAAAGATGCGCAAAAATTTTATAACTTGATGCAAGCTGCCTCACGGCCTTTATATGAAGGGTGTCGTGCTGAGCATAAGAAGTTATCTGTGTTGGAAAAGTTTTTGAGTGCGAAAAGTCAAAGTAACATATCAGATGTCGAGTGGTTGCGAATGATGAAAGTTGTGGATGAAATATTACCTGTAAAGAAAACCTTGCCACAGAACACAGCGGAGGCGAAGAAGCTGATCAGAGACTTAGGCTTACCGCATGTCAAAATTCATGCATGCGAGAATAATTGTATGTTGTTTCATGATAGATTCGACCATTTGATTCATTGTGGAGTGTGCGGTGCAGAACGCTATACTCAGGGGGGTCTTAATCGTTATGGTAAACAGAAAATTAAGGCAAAGAAGATTCTACGTTATCTTCTAATCACTGACCGCCTTAAACGGTTTTATCAATCATCGAAAACAGCTGGATTTATGAGTTATCATGTCAGGGCAAACAGAAATACAAATGGTATTATTGGACACCCTAGCCAATCGCGGGCATGGAAACACATTGATGAGCTTTTTCCCGATTTTGCTGGAGAGGTCGGAAATGTTCGATTAGGGCTATGCACTGATGGATTTAACCCCTTGTCTGACACTGGTAGCACTTATTCGATGTGGCTGGTTTTCATCACAGTTTATAATTTGCCTCCTGATTTATGCATGAAACAGCCGTACATTTACATGGCACTGCTAATCCCAGGACCTCGATCACCGGGACGTAACATTGATGTCTTCTTGCGTCCGTTAGTTGATGAGTTAAATTTTCTGTGGACGACGGGTGTTCAAACTTGGGATGCGCGTCGTAGAAAGAACTTTACAATACGAGCTTGTCTGCTTTGGACTATCAGTGACTTCCCGACATACGATATGCTGTCTGGTTAGAGTACGCATGGAAAACTTGCATGTCCATATTATATGGATGATGTGCCTAGTTTCTAGTTAACACATAGGCGAAAAGCTTGTTGGTGGGGTTTTCATCGAAGATTTTTAACTCGTCAACATAGATATCGTAATGATAGCATCACATGGGGTTTTAGAGAACGAGGTGATGAAATTAGGTATAAATATAGTGAGGAAATTCTAGCAGAGATTAACGAGATCCAATTCCCGCCTTTTGGTTCACATTGGGACAGACAACAACCGGATGGATTTGGTGTGTCACACAATTGGATAAAGAAATCGATTTTTTGGAGTTGTCGTACTGGCCTCATTTGTTGGTCAGCCATAACCTCGATGTTATGCATATAGAGAAAAATTGTTTCGACAATAGCTTCTACATAGTTATGAATCAAACTATGAAGAGTAAAGACAATGAAAACTCACGACTTGACCTTTAGGCGATGGAAATCCGAAGTGAGTTGCATTTGTTTCCCGGTCGTAACGAAAGACCATGTAAACGTAAGGCAGTTGAAACGTTGTATCAGGAACAGATTGAGAATGTTTACACTTGGTTGAAGAACACTCTGAAACTTCCTGATGGATATGCGTGTAACAATGGAAGTTGTGTAAACATGTCCAATAATTCTTTTTACGGCATGAAGACGCATGATTGTCATGTTTTTATGCAAAAATTACTTCCAATTATTTTACGTGGCAACGCTCCTGGTGATATTTGGGTTCCAATAGCGGAATTCAGCAAATTCTTCAGAATAATTTGTGCTAAGAAATTCCGATTGAAGGACATCGAGAAGCTGGGTGAATTCATTGTTTTGACGTTATGCAAGCTTGAGAATATATTTCCTCCATCATTATTCGACTCCATGGAACACCTAACTGTACATCTACCATGGCAGTTTAAAACTTGTGGGCCTGTGCAATTTTGGTGGATGTATGCGTTTGAGAGGTGCATGAAGACACTAAAACAAAAATGTATTAACAAACAGTTTAAGGAATGCTTGATTATTGAAAAGTATTTGGTGCAAGAGATAGTGCTCCTTTTCGAGCATTACATTGATGATAATCTTGGTACACGTGTCAATCCTCAGATATGCAATGAAGTGTACAAAAAAGTCATTTAATATAATGCAACCCAGTCTTTCAATCTTTAACCATCCAATCAAGAATTCGAGGAACTAAGGAATAGAGAACTGACAGACAAGGAAGTGCATCATGTGCAAACATATATTCTCATGAACTGTCCGGAGATTGAACCATATATAAGGTAATTATCATTTTCTTCCAACTTTTATATCATTAAAATGATTGGTAAATAAATTAATTTTGGCGATACATGCAACCAATTCAACGAGGTTTCGTGTTCTCATTACCCGGTATTGGCCACCGATGGTTTGGATAAGTACAGACTTACAAAATTTGCACCGTGGTTTAAAAACTTCGCTCAGATGAATCAGTGGTTTAAAAACTTAGCATGCAGGCCGCATCGAACGGCGAAATCATGGCGCGCCTCACGTGAGCTTCCGCAGAGGGGGTAACAGCTCTTGTTTGTAATTTTCTTATACCTATCTTTGTTGTTCAAAACAAAAACTTACATTTCATCACATCCACTATGTACATGATAAAAAGTTTAACAGCCGCATTGAGGAGCTATTACGTGTATGGTCGCATTACACACCGCATTAAAATCAATAGCATTTGAACACATCAAAATGTCTTCATGCACGTTTATCCAATCCCCAAAAAATGCTTCATCCAAACGAACTAAACCTAGAAAAAATGGTGGATTTAAGTTTGTCAAAAAATGCTTCATGCACGCTTCTCCTTTTCTTACATTCGTCAGTCGTCACATAATTTAAATATTTACTAAGATAAATAGTGAAAAAATTCATAAAAATATATTTCAAAAATTTAAATTTTAAATTATGATATGGATGAGAATTATTAAATGAACACCCATAGAAAAAAAATGATAAATTAAATTATGAAATAGTGAAATAAATATATGTATTCTTTAGGATGGATGATGTTTTTTTCTTTGGAGGGTCGTTCGTGAGCTGCTGTTAGCAGATAGGGATGTTCGTTCGATCAGTTGCTGAACGGATTGGGTCGAATTCAGGATTTCGGTCAGATTAATATGGTTTATGTATATATGGTTCTGAAAACCAAAGAAAAATCTTAAGATTTTCCAAAATTCCATAGACTTTGTAATTTACTTTTTACATGTTTACCTCAAATATCTCAAATATTAGACGGTATATTATCAAAAGTTTCAAGATTCCGTTGGGTTCATTTTGAAGTATATTTTGCTAATATATATCATTCTGCGTTCACTTTTTTAATTGAGATTTCACAATTGAACCTATAACTGTCAATTATAATCAAAATGAAGGTTCTTACATAATTTTTTAAACTTGTTTGATGGCCACGCGTCTGTCTTATTTAATTAGGTCATGTTCTTTTTCACTCAAAACACAAGCAAAACATCACGAAAGTCTGTCAAATCACATATACTCTCATCAATTTATCTCTAATAAATATTATACCCATAATTAAAAACATAAAATTTTCTCCAGATTTCACATTCCACTTCGTCCATTCTAACAGAGCCTTAATCGGTTCTAATAATTAGAAATCTGCATTTTTTCTTAAATTGTGTAAATTTGTTGTTTAACTGTAGAATAAATTCCAAAAACCTTTTCACATATACTATATTAATTAAATTAAAAGATGAATATATTGAATCCTTAAAGATTACCAACCAAATACGATGTAAGAAAAGGAGAAGCGAGTGCGATCTGTATGGCAGGATTAGTCATAAAGCTTGTTTGTCGTGCATGTAAACAAGAATTTAGATACTTTACGGTGTGTGTGTGTGTGTGTTTATATATATATATATATATATATATATATATATATATATATATATATATATATATATATATATATATATATATATATATATATATATATATATATGGGGGACAGTTAAACAACGACACAATTATATCTGCAATGTAGATATATGCTTTAGTATATGATCTACTATATATCCTCCATTACTTATCATCATTATTAATTAAGATGGCTCCTTTGCGTAAGATCATGGACTAAGCCTCTCAATCACAAAGGCACCATGTAATTAATTGCAAATTATTAACAATTCCATACTCCCCAATCATGATGATTAGCCGTTTTCAATTGCATCCATTTCTTTTGCCTGCATGCTGACTTTGCCAATACTACTACTCCACATTTGTGAGCAACTCTTATACTCAGCTCCCAGCTTCTTCTTATCCATCCATTCCCTTTGACGTCCATCAACAATTAGTCAACTCGTTTTTTAAAAAAAATAAAAATAAAAAATAACTTATAGTACTGAATTATGGTTTGTTTGATTGATCTTAATTAAAAAAATAAATTCCATGATTTTTTTTTAAATAGGAATGGCTTTATATTATCAAACCAAATGGAAGAGAATACAAAGTCATAGTAGTAGAGTAACTAGGGAAGAAATGAAAACGACCTAAAAAGCCTCGCGCATAAGAACCGGAACTAACTTACTATAAAGTAAAAGCTTAGAAATAAACACCGGAAACAAAATTCGAACCAAAAATAGGTGACATCGAAACGGCTAAAGCCAAAAGCATGAGATATTGAGAATGATGTGAAGGAGGGGGCCAGAGGAATTCCCCCTCCAACAGCCAAGTGCTTCATCTGACGATTAGCGGCAATCCTCCACCCAAAGAACGACCATGTTGGTACGGGGATAGAACATGCACCAAAAAGAACAACAAATGCCAAGATCAATTCATCTCCCGTCGCACGAGCTCGAGTTATCCGGGAAGATTCAGATCCTTGATAACATCTATGGGCTAATTCCGGAACAAATCAAACATTAAAGGGAAACCGAAAACCCCAACTATTCGAGGAGTAAGCACTCATTCTAGTAGGCAGGGTGAGACCAGGCTAAACCCCGCCGTAACTACACACCACAGCACATCGTAGACCATGATAAACACAGTAAAAACTACCCACCAGGGTCATCGCCATGAGCGCCATCACAAAACCAAAATTGAATGATTCCTAGAGAATAAACATCTCTAAGCCCGAAGCAGCACACTATAGAGAATTCCCACTAGATGGTTCTAGACGTGCAAGACAACCTCGGGTCACCTAGACCTGGAACTCGCCTCCTACCACAAACCATCGCACACACCCAGGCTTTCGCCTCAACTCGACTGGAGTAAACATGGAGAGCCATACCACCATCTCCTTGGAACTGCCACGCATAAATCAGAACTAGGGCTACATCAATCGATCGGAGGTCGAGCTAAAGATTCCCACGCTAGACAAAGGTAGCGTAGGGACGAAATCAACAGCCCTGGGCGCCCCGAAATCAGACCACGCCCAGGCTGAGATGGCCGGTGATAGCCGACTGAGCCAAGAACTAGCTACTTCCGAAGAGCGCCACCGCAACAAACGTTGCCGAAAACTTAAGGAGTACTGAGACACCCGACGGCCAAGCCCAGACAGCAGGGCTCGAAGTCAGAGGCGGACCCACCATGGGGCACGCGGAGGCACGTGTACTCAGTCAAATTTTACAGTTTATGACTGTAGTGATAGTATTTTCTTATATAAATAAATTATAGGGACCATTTTGAAAATAAGTACATAAATTAAGGGCAACTGACACTTAAAACTAAGAAAAGAATGTCGGGAAGGCTTCATTCGCGCATCAGCAGCCTAGGAGAGAGAGGAAAAGAAGGGTAAATTACCTTAATATCCCACTACTATACACGAGTTTCTTTTCAAGTCATAACATTTGTTATTTTATCATACAAGCCTAAAAAAAGTTTTGATAAAATGTTAAAAGTTAGTCCTAAAAAATTAAATAAAATAATTTTTTAACATAAATTAATTTTCTCTTAACAAATAAGTGTCAGTATTTTATAAAATCACTTAATCTTTTGAACATATAAAAATATTTAAAATATTTCTTTATTTGTTCAAAAGTCTTTAAATAATTATTACACTTTCAACATTTAAATAAATTAGGATTTTATATTTGAGATTAAATTATCCATATTATTAAATATTATCTCATACAAAACCCTCGGCCACACAACACTTTTTATTATACAGTTTTTACTTGTTATTAAATATTTTTTATATTAAAATTATGAGAACTATATATTATATATATATGATGTAAAAGTTTTAAAATAATAATTTTTGTTTCTTAAAAAATTTAAGACTATCGAAATTCCTGCTGCCCACAACTGGCAAAGCAAAAGCCAGCCCCGCCGGTAGTGGTTAAAAGCTAGCGGCGGCTAGAAAAAATAAAACCCTACAGGAGCCACGTTTTCTATCAATTCAATGAATTAAATCACTTTGAATTAGTATTTGAGTACAAGGAAAATCATTTAAGATTATTGTAGAAGTTTTAATTTTATCTTCAATCATAAATATACTCGTTTATGGGATGAATTGAGAGTGATACTTCAAAAACTTTTCTTTTAATGTGTGTTCTTTTGATAATATTTTAATGAATTAATTTTTGAAATTGATATGAAATATATGAAAGGAAAAGATGGAAGAAATGATTGAGTTGATAGATTTTTTGATGAATTTTTAATGGAAAGAACACCAAATTTTGCAAAGCTAATAGACAGAATGGCGTTGAGCCAAATAGCTCTGTGTTTGCGCCACAATTTATATATATATATATATATATATATATATATATATATATATATATATATATATATATATATATATATATAAGTGATATATTTAAAAATTGGGGAGCGTATTATGAATATAAAATGTTTTAAAATTTAGTAGTGTTCTTTGACACAAAAAAACAACAATTAAAAACTACATAAAGCTCAAAAATCTTTATCCTCACAAAGTTCCCTCAAATTTTCAAATTGATGTTGGTTCGTTGCTACAAAAGAGTTTGCAGGCAAAGTGCCATTAGTCACTAAAAATTATACTAATTTTTCTCTTTACTTTACTGATGTAGCAGATAGATAATGTGCTAATAAATGAATGATAATTAGAAAGAAAAAAAAGTAAGAATGATATAGCAATACATAAATTTTTTCAGGTATATTAAGAATATATCTGTAACAAAACTCAAATGGCAGCTCGAATAAAATAGGGGTATCCACGGACCGGGGAGGGGTGGATAGCAAAGAAAACGCTATCCGTACGTAGTAGGACGGATACCAAATTTCACTATCCGTAACCGACCCGCACGATGTCGGTTTTTTACGGATCGGATCGCGGGTACCCGCTCTATAATGAATATTAATATCATGAGGAAATGTTTTTTTAAAATAAACAAAAAATTGACTATATCAATTCTTAAATCCTTACAACATTATAAATAAGTAGTTAAATACATAATCGAAACCAAATCCAGGAAAAGAAAATAAAGTAGAAATATACTGGACGGAGCGGGTACCTGCGGGTAACACTCATAATAGTAGTAGTTTGTATATAGTAGTAGTATATGAGGGGCGGGGCGGGTACCCGCGGATAATGGAAACTGGCGATTCGAGCTCGAGCTCGTGAAGTCGGCTCGGCTCGAGCTCGGCTCGAGCTCGACCAACTCGAGTTCGGCTCGAAGGTTCGTGACTTCGATCGTTTCGCGAGCTCGGCTAGGCGGCTCGGCTCGAAGGTTCGTGAAGCTAATTCGGCTAGGCTCGGTTCGGCCCAAGCGGTCGTTAGGCTCGGTTCGGCCCCAAGCGAGTTCGGATCGCGAGCTCGTTAGGCTCGTGAGCTTTAAGGCTCGCGAGCTCGTTAAGGCTCGGATTAGCTCGTTAAGGCTCGCGAGCTCGTCGAGTTTCACGGTTTTTTAGCCTCGAAAAATGTTAATGGATGCCACACCCCTAAAAATGAATGGAAACTTCTATTGAACTCGATTTTTGGTTTCATAATTCGGATTTATTTCGGGTTTTCTTTACACTTTTATGTTACAAATGTAGTTTATTTTTAATGAATGATACAAAATAAGAAAACAAAATAATAAATTTGACACAAAAAAAAAAAGTGTTCTTAAGAAATGCATACCCGTTAAAAAGGCCGTTATCTAATACAATTATTACTATTTGGATTGTTATTTTTTTAGCCTACTCAGAAACAGAGAACAAAAGGCAGAATCTTGGGGAAGGTGGTGGACTCTGAATCTTGCCGATGACGTGGCGACCGCGACACCAATTCACGCGTCCTTCACCGCACTCTTTCCCGCCACATTTCACGCTACCACCTGATCTTCCGCCCTCAACGCTTCCAATCATTGCCGCACTGCTCCCTAACCTTTTTAAACTATTATTCGTTTATAACATCTCAAATCAAAATATTCTATGAATCAAAATTGTTCTATTAATATACTACCAGATTATTGATTATTCTATTAATTACTTTTGAAATGCACCTCTTCATCTCTGTTTAATGGATGTGTGCGAGGTCAGTGAGAACTAGGGAGCTTCGTTTGCTGTCCAACTTTACCTTTATTGAAAGTTTAAAATCTATTTCTAGATGGTTCTGGATTTTCTGAATAATATAGAGAAATATGGATAAAGATGAAATGGAGGTAAATTTTTAAAATTCAGAATTACTGAGATAGTTTACAGAAAGACAAACACACACAAACAAAAACAAAACAAAAACAGAAAAGTCGTGAAATTCCCGCCAAAAAGGAATTAATAGTATCTGCTTTCCGATAAGACATGAGAGACGCATAGAACTTGGTGGGCCTGGCCTTACCTGCCGAAAATGACAGCACTATCCATGACCTTGATCGTGTTTTTTCCACAACAAAATATTAAAAAATAACAATAATTTGAAAATAGGAGAAAAATGTGCATGACCTTGATCGTGTTTTTTCCACAAAAAAAAAAAAAATTAAAAAATATCAATCCCCAAAACTTTTACTCACATTTTTCCCTCTCAATTTTAATTTGTTGTCATTTTTTTGCAAAATATGGTACAAAGAACACAACCAGGTCATCGAAACTTTAATTAGAAGTCCCCCAAACCGGTTTATTCGGAAAAATTACATTATGATGTAACTTTTAATGGTTTCTGGATTTACCCAAAAGATAATAAGATGTTACTTCCTTCATACTTAAACTCATTTATTATTTTTGTTTTACAGTATTTAATTTATAATTTTTTTTCATAAATATTGAGACATTTAATGTTAAATAATTCATAAGTGTATAATAATTTGCAACATACCTTTAATTTCGAAATATATTTTTTTATAGAAAATTTTCACTATCCGAGTTTATAAATATTTGAGTCAAAATATGAAAATTAATAGATCAATTATTTGAGAACAGATGTAGTACGATTCTATCATTCTACGCTGGATAGAATGGAATATAATTGTAAAACATACTTGCGCAGTAGTAAAGATCCACTTGGTCTAATATATGCCTTCACGCAGGGACGGCCCCATCATTGGGGTGTGCGGGAGCACACGCCCTTAATAAAATTCTATAATTTATGGTTGTAAATCGTAATGGCAGTATGTTTTTGATAATGCAAGAACCAATACACATCAAACTCTCAGGTGCAGATAAAAGGAGAGAGTGTGGGTGTGTAGCTAATATGGGGTTTCAAACCTTGGGGATGAGGGGAAAAATTTTAACCAAATTTGACATCATTCACCCACTAAAAATTCATCCCAATTTTTCGGATTCCCAAACAGCAACTCAAAAATCACCTTCACGCAGGCAGGGGGGCCCACCTCCAAGCAACAGGTGAGTGAGGTAGAGGGGCTGCGAGGCAGGAAGGGGGTTTGCAGGGTGGGGTCCACCGAACAGGTGAGCAAATTGAAGTGATTCACTTCTTTTTCATTTTCACTTCTAAGATATTCACCATAGGTCCGAATATGAAGTTGAGAAGTGATTCACCAAAAAACTAAAGGTGAATTTGGAAAAATTCATCTCACAATTTGCAACTTTGAAGCCCCCTAATACCTTATTTTGGGTTGGCATCACCCCATATGAGGTGATGCCAGGACTCTCCCCATGCCGGGGTAGAGTGTTGGTAGGATGGCTGACTTCCAAGATTTTAGGGATTGACGTATCCCCCAAACAGTGTTGATCTGACATTACTTGAGTGAACATTTGACTTGGAGTTGAAGTGTTAATTCGGATTGGCCCGTGTCTGTCAGCCAAACCCGTGATAGGATGGTATTTTTCCGCCAAAACTATAGTACGGGGTACACCCTCGTATAGCTGGTTCGTTGGTCGTATACGAGGGCCCTCATTTTCATTTTAAAAACAAATGTATAGCTTAAGGGTTAACTAACATTTACAGCGAATAAAATGGGGAAAGCACGAGCTTCATCTTCCAAGTTCGAAGTCGCGCGCATCAGTTACCAATTGGCCGGAGCTGAGGAGCACTATGTGAAGAAAACCACTTTTATCGCGCCCGTTACTGCGGCTGAGGACGCGGTAAGTGGCCTAGCGCAGTAAACGTCGTGGTTCACCTCGCAGTAAGCATTTACCGTAGTTATCGTCGTGGTAAACACAGCGCGGTTCGCATCACAAAAAGTATTTACCGTGGTGATAGCCGCGGTAAACGCTAATTTTAGGGTTTCGAACTCCTCCTCCTTCACCATCCGCCGCATTTTTTACATTT
Source organism: Stellera chamaejasme (assembly GCA_024586325.1). Taxonomy (NCBI): domain Eukaryota; kingdom Viridiplantae; phylum Streptophyta; class Magnoliopsida; order Malvales; family Thymelaeaceae; genus Stellera; species Stellera chamaejasme. The sequence goes on along the minus strand of CM044984.1, from coordinate 4,945,232 downwards.
CTACTTCATATTCTTCTCCATCTTCTCCTTCATTCACATTCTCCACCATCTTCTTCTTTATCATCTTTTCTTTCCTCTTTTTTTTACCTCTCTTCTTCCTTCTTCTCCTCCTCCTCCGCCTTCTTCTTCTTCTTTTTATGTTTTCTCCTCCTCCTCCTCCTCCTCCTCCTTCCTCTTCTTCTTCTTCATCTTTTTATGTTTTCTTCTCCTTCTTTCCATCAACGTCGATCTCCCACTGACGCCGCTCTCCCGCCGTTGCCACCGCCGCGTGCCTAGGGCGCCGGATTTTGGGCATTCTCGGTCTTGGTTGATGAATTTCATCCGTATTCATCTTTTTTTTAATAATGAAAAACGTTTACAGCGGCTCGGTGCGCGGTAAATTCTTTACCGCCGAAATTACCACGGCGCTACCGCAGGGGAGGCCGCGGTAAACCCAGTTATCTTTATGTAGTGGAGAAAGAAAAATATGGAAAAAATACATTTTTAATCATACTACTATAGATACTTTATTTTCAAATTTCAAGTTATAAAACCAGTTAATTTATCATACAAATCTTAAAGTTCTCATAAAATGTTAATTAAGAATTGATTATAAACATCTATAACGTGGCTAACCATTACTAAATAAAATAAATTATTTTATCATGACAAATAAGAGTGGTAATACTTTATAAAATCTTAACACCTATCAAAGGGAAAAAAAGTTGTTAAATGGAGTATTTGGATTATATAGTTCAGATTCCTTTTAAAAATTATCCAATTTCAACTTTTATATAAACTATGACTTTATACTTGATATTAAAATTCATATAGTTGAGTATAATATCGTTTAACACCCTCCCCTCCCATGCACACCTCTTTTCATATTTTTTACTCTAACATTACAAACCTTTTTTTTATTAAAATTATGAACCTATGTGCATATAATGCGAAAGTTAGAAATTATCATAAAAAAAATCTTTAAAAAAGACTTTTGAGGAATGAAAAAAAATTGTGTCTCCATACACCAAAATTTCTAGGCCTATCACTGCCTTCGCGGCTATCTTTGTAAAAGTGTGTGGAAAAAAATATTGCGAATAAAAATTTGTGGTTTTGAAACATGAATGGTGTATGTGAAAATAGTAAAACAAGTGAATTTTTTTATTTACAGGTGATTTGAAGGTTATTTTGTGAAAAAATATAATTTTAAAAAAGTTTGCATTTCAAAAACGAACAGAGCCCAAAGCGAGGAAACAATTAGTGTGGGCTGTATTTGTTTGTGCTGCTGCCCGCCGGCCTGCAGGCTTGACACACAACCAAATCCAACCACAATACACACAGTAAATCACAACTTTCTCTTCAAATATCTCAAAATGTACATAAAAACAAAAAAAAGAAACAAAATTATCTCAATGCCAGAATACAATCTCTCAAAATGTACATAAAAACAAAAAAAGAAACAAAATTATCTCAATGCCAGAATACAATTTCATACTTTTTTTTCAATGAACATTAGTACTGATATTAGTGGTCAAAGTTAAACAAACTCTATTAAAAGTTCATCAGTGACTCATCTCGAATAAGACCATCAAACCAAATTTGAACGAAATTCTAACTCGATACACATTTGAAGTTTAATTTGATCATTTTTCTTAGTATAAGTTTGATTCAACTTTATCTTAACTTTTTTCATTGATTTCAGTGAACACCTTAAACTAGACTCAAACTCAATCGATTTAAAGCTAGTTTGGAGCTCGTTTTCAGCACTGACTGATATGGGTTAAGATATTATTTGAGAAATAACTGTTTCAATTAGTTGTATCATTTTAGATAATTTTTAATGATTAAAGTCAAACAATTAAACTAAAAAAATTACCGTTGATAGATTTTTCAAAATATAACAACCGCTTTAAAAAAATTGTTGCTAAACACATGCTAAGCTGATAGCATTGCTTCGACCTCCCTCCCGCCTGAACTTTCCGAATTTCCCGCCAAAACTAGAGTTCTGAATAATGACAAACTATCCTGAACTCGTCAACGGTCATTTTTCATTTATAACTCTCCCTTTCTTTTCCTTGTTATGTATATGTCCCACGTAAACTACTGCGTGTCCCAAAATAGTCGGCACTTGTTTTTTTTATTTATTAAAATGAATCTTTATCTTTTTACTTATGGTTCATTTTGTAACCGATGTGAAGAATCTCATGAAACCAACCTAACAATTTCAGAACAGAGAAAAGGTCAGAGAGAACTCGAGAATTTACAATTACGACCCTGCAAGCAAAGTAAACAGAAAATTAGCTAGAACAAAAGATCTAAACAAAACAACTATGGAGAGCTCTCACAGGAACACCTGTAACAACCAAAACTTAAGACAAATGTTAAGACCAAAAAAAATATACTCTCTCCATCCCACACAAATAATCACATTTAACTTTCGAATTTATATTTGACTCAAATTTTTATTAAAAATAATTTGTTAAAAAATTCTAGAAAAATATATTTTAAAACGATACACATTAAATTTTTATTTGAATATAAATTTATATAATTTATAAGTCACTGCTTAGTTACGGGAAGGGGGATTCACAGCTCCCATATCCACCACCATGGTGGCGAAATTGACCGTTGTCCATTCCGTTTCTAAAATAGGCGCACCCTTCAGAATACACAGCTCTCATGCCGCTATCGTGTAAAATTATGAAATAAAAAACAATAATAAATGCAAATTCACCACGTTCATACCAAATTTAGAATTCATCATTAGACTTTAACAAAAATTTAACCCAAATTCATCATTCATTAAAAATTTATTTGTATTACAAAAACCATGTACGAAAAACAATACAAAAACCCCTAAAAATATGTATAAAAAACATAAATACAGAAATTTAACATCTTAAAGATTCAAATACAACTAAAAACTTTAAAAAAAAAAAATCAGATCTAGAAAAGTCTACTACAACCACAACAACAACGCCTCAGGTCTCGAAACCTCCTCTGGTTGCCGACACCACCACACCAACACCTTCATTCTTGAAACTTGTTTTTGTTTTCTACCGGTAAGGGACACCATCTCTCCATTTGCAAGTAACAAGGAGATATGGATGAGAGAATAAGAGTGATGAAGGAGAAGTGTTATGACCCAAAACCGACCATATAGCTAGCTGATGGTTCTGGCTCGTAACCCCAGGATCTTTTGCAGTTTTATAAACTAATTTATGAAAATAAATAAATTTCACTTAAAAAATGGCAAAATTTAAATGAAAGAGACAAGATTTCAAGGGATTTCCCTAAGCTTCCAAGTTCATCTCACAGTTACTTGTACTCTAAGATTCACATTCCCCGAGCAGTGGTAGATATTCTGGAACATGTACCTGCAAGCTATAAGATTTATTTGTGCCTCGGGCCCCAAGGGGGTTTCCTATGTACCCTTTCAGTATCAGTGATACTACTTACAGAGGGATCAGAGGAATCACGTAATTCTCAACCTGTTTAGTCAGTATCTGATCTGAAGAAAGAAGGGAAGAAAATTAAATAAAAGGAAAGAAGTATACCTTCTGTCGAACATGAGTAGAGGTTCTATCATTGATGTAGTTCTATATAACATGTATTCTCTAATTCACACTTAAATAGTAGCATTAAAAGCAACAGAGGATTAAAAGTTTGATGCTAGCTTCCTATAGGTTTCCAGGTTAATACCCGACAAGTTAGGGCAATGAGTGGTATTTTAAAATACCAAAGTACTCCCAAGTTTACTCCACTTTTCTAGATTCATTATAGTCAACAGGGCTGAAGCATACAACAAAGAGGGCGTACTTGAATTCCACTAAACCAATACATAATTTAAGAAACTAGTAATAAACCATAAGGAGAAAGTAAATAGAAATAGGAGCCCAGATATTAACGTATGCTAAACTCAAAAATAAAGAAGACGAAAAGTATGGGACGAGAGCAATCATCTACTTAACTTATCACAATAATAGACATTTGACTAAATGGCTTGCTTGGTCGATGGAAGAAGTGCCTAAACATCAATTAACTCAATCAAGGAAAAAAGGTAGCAATAGAAACCCAAATTAACTTCATGATTTCATAAACAGCTTACACTAATAAAATAAGGAACAAAGAGACCATAATTAATTACATCAAATAAATAGAAATCAACCATGTCAGTTCAAGCAAGACTTTTGATAGCCAAAGGGCGATCTCCGGTGGTATGAGCACTCCGATGACCGTGATAAGGCAGCTCCTGAACCTGAAAGGGGGAAGACAGAGGAAACTCTCAGGTGCAGAAAGAGAAGGAAGGTGGGGTGTGTAGTAATCACCTTATTTGTGGGTTGGCATCACCCACTTATAGGGTGATGCCAAGACTCTCCCACGTTAGGGTAGAGTGTTTGGTAGGATCTTCCCGCACGCTTGAGCCGCTGATTTCTGCCCTTAGAGCGGCAGATTGGACACTACTGTTTGAACAGTGCTTGTCTGACAGTACTTAGGTGTGCTGAGTACAACTTTTGTGTCTTGTGTCTTTGGCGCTTTTGGGCGTGTGTCTTTGGTAGAACTTTTTGGTTTGTGTCTTATCTTTGGAGTACAGGTTAGGCTGCAAAAGGCCTGTTGCCAATAGGATTGTACGAGGTACCCTTATGGGCCATATACGAGGGGCTGCAAATACGAGTACTCGCGTCTTTGGTGAAACTTGGCCCATATAGTGTTACGTTTGGCATCACTACGATGTGCATGGCCATATATATCAACTTTTAATCAAGCTTACTAAAACAGCCCAACTTACTATGCTCCAACTTTCAACCAAGTAAGGAGCAGGTCAAGTTCTTACAACTTACTGACTATAACACAAAGTCAAATTAAAAGGAATAGCTAGATTCCAATATCTCATGTTTTACCCAGAATTCAAACAAGCAACCAAATTGAAATAATAACATGGATAAGGCCGAAACTATAAGTGGGTTTAATCTTATCATGGTTGACAGATCCAAAATAAGAATAAAAATGTGAAGTCTAAAAGTAGGAGCAACAAATCGATTAAACAACAAGAGGTTATCAGGTTACTCCTAAAATTAATTAAGAAAGAACCAAGACGCTTAAGTGGAAAACATAATTACATGCCAAAACCCACTTATCAAGCCAATCCTTAACTTATAACAGTATTAATACAATCAAGCTAATTAACTGAGAGGTGTAAAATAATGCTAAACAACATTCACACACAGCCGAGGCATTTCCTAGGTGGCTAAAGTAACATACAAGTTCCAATAATTTAAAAGAACACAAAGGAAAGGTCTCAAACCTTCACCATTAGACTACATTCTAGCTGGGCTCGATTTCATTACAGCTGCCTGCCTCCATTCCACAAATCCGGGTCCAGAAGCAAGCTTCCCTTGCTCAATGTTCCAGTCAATTCAAGTAATTCATCCTTGTCGATTTTATCCTAAGTCGTCCGACCACATCGACGCTCCTCCCGTTTTCGATTCATCAACTAATGCAGTCCTAAGTCCACTTCCACGTTTGAACCCCATCCCCAACATTAGAATCAGCCTCTATTGCTCCACCCCTACATAGTCACCGTTCTTCTTACCTCCGCTGTTTTCGAATCGAGCCTGCAACCCAAATCCACAACCTTCAAGCCTCACTTCCCTTCCCAAATCTCTTCACATCGTTCTCCTACCCCTCCCTAACCCCGATCACGTCTGGACAAGAAAAAAGAGCTAACCTCCAAGGCTGAATCGATTCCTAATAGCCTCCGGACGAACAGGTGGTCAAGGAAGCACAGAGAGATGGTTGTTGGTGGAACCTGCAAGGACCAAGACACAACAAACTCTCAGCTGCAGAAGGAAAGGGGAATGTGTGAGTGTGTAGCCGGTACCTTATTTTGGGTTGGCATCAACCCATTTATAGGGTGATGTCAGGGCTCCCCCCATGCTGGGATTGCTGACTTCCAGGATTTTAGGGATTGACATATCCCAAAATAGTGGTGATCTGACATTACTTGAGTAGGCCTTTGAGTTGGAGTTGGAGTGTTAATTGGGCTTAGCCCGTGTCTGTCAGTCAGACCCGTGACAAGATGGTGCTTTCCCGCTAGGACGACCGTACGGGGCATACCCTCATGTTGTTTGTTCGTTGGCCGTTATACGAGGACCCTCATCGTATTAATAGATGGGGACTCCTCGTAGTGATGACGTAGTGATGATGTCAGCGTTTGAAACGACCTCCTTGGACCCCATATATATCAGTATGTCCTCCTCCCACGGCAGAGGATGGGATGGGCCCCTGTGCTCCGTTTTGGGCTTTATTTGGGGGAGGCCCAAGAGCTGGCCCACCCTTTTTGAGTTGTGACGGTTGAAATGCGTAACTAATGCTTTTGAAATTTCTGCGCAGTAAAAGGTGATTTTACTGTTCTGTAATTATGGGGAGAGTGGGACGGTTTTTCGTCTTCCTCCTATTTAAACGCAACCCCACGTGGGCGAAGTCAGTTTATCTGAGCATTGTCGCTTTTCTTTGGGTTTGAGCTTCTGGCGAGTTTTACAAAGATTTCCACCGCGCTATTGTCAGTTTTTGCTGCTGCAATCTGAATCGGTAAGGGATATTTTCCCTTTCTTTGTGTATTCGACGTGATTTAGACGAATACGTAGTCCTGTAGTTCGCGTTGCTTGGGTTATTGGGCTTAAGGTTTTTTTATTTTCGAATTTGTATTTGATTTTGTAGATGACACCCAAGAACTCAAGTAATCCCGACGTAGGTCCCGATATTGGGGAATTATGGCCCCGATCGTCACTGTTGGAAAAGAAGTTGGCCGATATTTGTAGAAACCACCACGTTTATTCGTGGGCGGTTTGCGGAGTATCTCCGGTGGATGTGTTAATGAAGGTGGGGATGGAATTAAACGATGGGGCTATGAGGGGGCATACGATGGTTGTCTACGATGCCTAATTGAAAGCTGGTTTGAGGCTTCCGCTCTGCTCGCTATTGCTGCAGTTGTGCGAGTGGTGGGGTGTTTATACCGTCCAAAGCTGGGAAGAGACGATTGAGGGAGATAAGCTTCAGGACAACACAACTTAAGAAAACCAAAAACAAGATTAAGCAACCTCTGCCCTAACCCAGGAATAATTTATACCGTCCAAAGCTGGGAAGAGACGATTGAGGGAGATCAAACGCTAAAACGATGGAGAATAGGAAGTGGAAAGAGATGACCTTGCTACTGACCGACAGCAAAACGGATGAAATTGACGATGACCTTAAAAAATGAGAGGTTTGAGAGCGCCGGTGAATAACGATGAGCTACTCACATGAATAACTAAGTCACTTTGGTCTTATTCACTTGAGGTCCACATAGAAAACGTTGAATCACGAGTTCTAATTCACGTGAAAAATAAGGAGAGCTCTAATTCACGTAAAAAATAAGGAGTGATGGACATAAGTGGTCCTGATTTGTTTGTTCTTGCGGTTGTATGACCGGTCTTTATAGAGTTTTTTTTAGAATGAGTGCAATTTTAAATTTTATTTACACAATAGGTGTAGTTTTGTTTCTATTTACTTAAATGAGGTAGTTTTATGTTTTGAAAGTCCTTTGTCGTTGAAGAAATAACTTTTAAGGAATTGACTTCTTATTGGACACATGAACAATCTTTTTCATTCACTGAGTTGCTCCGCAAACCATCCATCTTCTCGTCCATCTGTCTAACATCATCATTAATTCATTAGACTCTCTCTCTCTCTCTCTCTCAATCTATATATATATATATATATATATATATTCATTAATAGCTAAAAATTATACTCAATTTCGGCTAAAATGATTTGTGCAACAATGTTTGTCAACCACATCCCTAATGAACAACATACCACAAAGTCCCCAAAAAAGTTTTGGACCAACCTAAAACTTCATTCTGTCTATTAAAACTTTATAAGACTCATTGATCAAGCCTGCTCTTATGTAAAGATTCACCAAACATGGTAGTGTTCCATAGCTGGAGTTAGTACTTCTTCGTCATCTAAGAAAATAGCCACTCCGCATGTTTTACAAAGCCTAGATGAGCAGAAGCAAATATTGTTGACACAAATGTGATGCTAAACACCAATATCTTGCATTTTTTGAATTATGACAATGATGCTACTGTGGCAAGAATTTCTCAGGACAATTCAGGCATACGACCAAAAATCATCATGCATTTTCTAACTTCCATTGATGAGAGCATTAACAACAGACAGATTCCACTCAAGTCTTTGTCTGAAAACCCTTTCTAATCCCTTTATAATTAAACATTGGTGAACTTCTTCCCTAACTTGAATCAGCCTCATTTTTGAACAACTTTGAGCAGAGCCTATTCCTCAATTTGGAAGTAAATAAATTGCAAGTGCATTCTCGTATGGCCTAATTCTGCAGCAGCGAGTTTTGAGGGAAAAATTAATCATCCCGTTTAGACATTTCACGAACATTTCGTGCGCGGTCTCAGCTCGCCTCACACAACGCATATAAGCGTAAAGGCTTGGAAGAGATGCCCACATATTTGCAGAGGGTATGTGGATTCGGATGTTGTGATCGATTGATCTAATTAAAAGGTCATTGACGACGACATCTAAAGTTTGTAGCTTTCTCTTGGAGAGGGGTCGTCGTGTGATCAGAACTGGTATTGCCACTATTTGGGCTTGAATATCCTAGTATATATTCTTGTGTTATATAATTTGTCTTTAAATTTTGTTTTTCCTGCAGCGACCAGAGGGGTGGAGAGACGGTTGATGAGGCAACTCACAAAGAATTGACGAGAAAGGTGGTTTTTATGTCTGAAATGAGAAATTAATTCTTTAAAAGTTATTTTTTCAACGATGGAGACTACAACAATATAGAACTACCTCATTTAAGTAAATAGAAATAAAACTACACCTATAGTGTAAATAAAATTTAAAATTGCACCTGTTCTGAAAAAAAAACTCGTCTTTATATACTCAGTAATAACCATTCTTTATTTTTTTTTCCTAAAAAGATAATATTGGTCCGCAAGATTCCAAAGAGATTCTGAGGGAAAAAGACAACAGACGGAATGCGTGCAATGGATCCATCCAATGCATCTTGGTCTTTCTTGCCCATAAGCCAAGGGACACGTCACGGCATTTTTGTCAGTCCTTAAACTAATGTGAAAATTCCACTTCAATCCCAGAGGAATTATATTCAACGAACCGGCACAGCTGTAGGCCCATCCGTTTGACGATACTTGACACAAGATTGAAGACCAATCAAGATTGAAGACAGAAGTAGGAGCGGCAGCACATGCTTCCTTTCGTTTTCTTTCCCTTAAACTAGTAAGTAGAAGTCATCATGTGTTGGAGCGAGCGAGTGATGGGGAAGTAGGAGTGGCAGCACATGCTTCCTTCCTTTCTTTTATTTCCTCTCCTATTATTTGCTTGAAGATCCATCAAGATTGAAGACCGAAGGGAACAAGACAAATTATTACTATATATTCTACTACAGGGGAATAATATATATATATATATATATATATATATATATATATATGTATTATTATTATTATTATTGTGTAATTGCTGCGGCCTATTGTAAATAAAACAAACTAGACCAAATTGAAGATAAATGAAAGTATTAGGGCTTTTTATAATTTCAAATTAAAATAATTATATGGATTTTGACAATACCATGTTTAATTAAAAAAATTGAAAAATGTCCTGAACACTTGACTTAGTGGTTATGCTCCTAATGACATTTGTAGATGTCTCGAGTTCGAGCCTCCAGTATCTCAAACCCTCTACCCTATTTGTATAAAAAAAGTTGAAAATTCTACAGTGCATAGTAAAGATTGTTTGAGGTTTATCAAAGTGAGATTTATTCGTTTGAGTGATTAAATATATTCTATAAAATGCAGTCACACACACACACACACACATATATATATATATATATATATATATGAATGTAATTGGTGTTATGGAGAAATGGTTGTGTGCCATGTAATTTTAAGGAGCACTTCATATAGAATCATTTGATATGAAACAACATGTCTATTCGAAAATGATAGGAACCTCAAATGAAATGGTTCATTCTTCTTGAAGGATATAGCTTGAAGGAGACGAAAGCCACACACGCTCACTCAAATCGGTCTTCAACACCTCTCAATTCTAAGAATGTCACGGCATAAAATGTCGTGGCTGTGTAAAGAACAATTGGATGGTCTCGTGCTTTTGTGGTTTGCCGTCTATGGTGTAATGGGGGGGGCGACAGTAGCATTGAGGCGTGGTATTGGGCAATGAAAGAGCTTTGCCTATGGATTGAGGGGTCTAGCACCTCCTAACTCAAAGGTGAGGCAATACTAGACATAAAGCTTGAAGCCATTTTCATGGATCAAGGGATGATGGAAATATAGCAGGCACAGGAGAACAATGTTGAACTTCTCTCTTGAGAAATGTTTTCAATTCATAATGTTCTAAGTTACAAATGAAGGAAACTATCCCTTTTATGAAACTAAAGGACCTAAATTATATAAACAATAGCTTCCCATCACCCATGCTTGATTTGAGCTGGATTGGAGGTGGTTGGGTGATTGAAATAAAGTGAGAGGAGTGGTTGAGCAAAATCTGGGGTCTGTCGGGTGCATTGGTCGGTGCGGTGCCCGAATGCGCATGCTGGTCCGGCGCAATGGGGGTGAGTGCATAGGCTGGTTTGGTGCACTCCTCCTGGAGCTTTGGGCTTCCAGTGCGTTGATTTGGCACAGGCAGCTCACCGTGCAGGCTGGAACTGGCACTCCTCTTGGTGGTTGTGGGATGTTGGGCGCTGGTCTAAGCGAAGGGTGCCAGCGCGCCAAGCTGGTGCACAACGTGGTGAAGGTGTGCCTTCCTCCTCAAGCCAAGTCAAACTATATCACTTGGCTTGGCATCCATTGGCCTCTTTCATGCTTAGGCCTAGAGTTTGAAGCTTGAACATCCTCTCTTGGTCAGTTTCTTCATTTGCATCTTGAGTCATGATCTTCATGAAGGTATTAAGGATTCCTTGAGCCTTTTTGGTTCGAGCTCTCTTCATTGGTCCTCCTAAGCCTTGAATTGGGCTAGGAGTGATCTTGGGTTCTTGGGAACTCCCTCCTTCTTGAATTTGAGCCTCTTGAACTTAAGGTGGAGATGCTTGAGGGGTGATGTCCACATCAAAATGAAGCTGATCAGCTTATTATTTCATTTTAGTCTTCAGCAGAGTTCAACTGCACAGGGTTTAGAAGAAGAATATACAGTTTAAGATTCAACTGTAAACTAATTACAGTGTACCCTGACACATCCCAGATCAGAATAGCAGGATTTGTAGTATTCATGTACACTCTATGCAAATACCCTCTTTACACAGACAATGTTGAGTTAGTTGGGAGCTCTGCAATTACCATGCACCAACCAAGCATGCTAATTTCTGATATGCTTCTTGCTCTCCTCAATAGATATCTGCTATGAAAATTTGACCAAAAATAGTGGATATTAAGTTACACATGTTGATGGCATGTTATTTCATGCTTTCTAAAACAATCACAATCTTTTCACTACAAACTACTGTGCTTCTTATATATGATTCTCAGGAAGTGGAACAATGTAGAGGCTGAAGAACGCAAGTGACAGTAATGCCAGAAAACTAGGAACATGAATCTCAGGTCACAACTTAAAGATCCAAAAGGCGGGAAAAGGACAAACCATCTGAAATTTAATGAGATGAATGCAAGAAAGCAGGTTATTTTTTACCACTAAAAGATCCTCATCAGTACCAAAAGATTTTCGCGCTTCTTCCAAATTCTTCGATGAGATCTTGATGTGCTTCCTGCACAAGATTTTACTTCTCAATTTATGGTTTGACATTGCAACTAAATAACTTCCAGCAGAAAACAAAGGGTTCATGCTAGTTGCTTGTGAAACCCAGACAACCCAAAAGGAAACCTTTGACTGAAATTTAATCTTCAAAAAACAAAAAACTGAGCAATTAAAATTGCACCTATTGCATGTTTGGTTAAAATGTGTAGTACCCTCCAATTTCTTTCACTTCCTCGAGGCGTTCCTTTTCTTAAGAAACATCTTACATCAGCTCTTTACCATTATGTAAGCACCTCTTTAATTTGACTCTACATCTTTCCTTTAAAGGTCATGACATATTCCAAGAAAATCAGTAAAACAAATTGTGTATAATACCGAGAACTCGCAGGGTCTCTAATCTCGAACTCATCAGAGCTAGAATCATATCCACAAATCAACACATAGTGACCTGGATATGGGGAAAATTAAGCGGTTTAATACACATGTAGTAGGGCTCCGGGTGCAAAAAAGCCACTTAACTAGGTCGAAAAATGCAATTTACCCACTGATCTTTTCATCAGCCCGTTTTAACCACTCACCTCTAATTATTAAGTGCAAATTAAAGACTTTCGATCAGAAAAGATGCAAGACAAATACTGGAGGGGGTAACGGAAGAAATATTCCGTTAAATACTGGAGGCTGAGTGGGTGCCACATCAGCTCAACATCAGTAAAAGTGGGTGCCACCACATCAGCTCCACATTAGCAAAAGTGGATCCTACATCACACATGGCGGCTGAGTTGGACGACTTAACATTGAGTATTAAATTTCCACAAACGGAAACAAAAGTGAGTGGTTAAAACAGGCTGGTGAAAAAGAGAGTGAACAATTTGCACTTTTCGACCTAGTTAAGTGGTTAAAGCAGTATTGAAAGTGAATTTGATCGCATGGATCAAGGTAAAGGTATCAGAAGGGTAAAACCTGCCAATATGGAGAAGAATCACATAAGTTTTTAAAGTTCTAGTATTTTAATGGTGTCTGCTGTGATTTAGATATACTTCTATTTATTGTTTTCTCCATCATTCGTCAGGAGTCAAAAACATATATCTTCTGTGGTGAATTTATCATCAAAATAGTTGACCATTGATATGAGCATATTGTCGCCAAGTGTTACCAGTTGAATATACTGATTTCCATAACTGGTAAATGTAGATCGAGTACAGAGAGTGATCGCTCACCAGTGTATTCATTGTCATCAGCTTCACGTCCTGACACGATAACTTCATCCAACCAAGACTGACTATATAGAAAAGTTGAGAGCGGAACATCGGAAATCAGGCTTTTGATTGAAGCCTTTTTTGACAAGAAGCAGAGCTTTGCAATGTATCTTTTAAAAAACGGAAGGTTTTGTGGCAACCACTCTTTTTGAGGTCTTGAGAATAGCATCTAGAGAGCCGAGAAAAAATAAATCAAAGATGCAGAGAATTGAATACCTCATTTTCTCCTGATTGACCAATGCAATGACAACGTATTTTCCCGATAATATCCACCGAGAAATTTCATCTCCAATTACTGACCTGCACTGTAAAGCAAATTTGTTTGTTACATGCAGAAAAACAAATAGTCCATAATAATGTTGCATTTTGAATTGCATTTATCTTGCATTGTGTTTGACATCAGTGGAAGACAATTTGAAGAAAAAAGATGAGATATAGACCTAAAAAAGCTAACAAAAATAGAACCTTCACAATTTGACCTTTAAAGTTAGTAAAAAACTTTACACAAAGCTAATGTGTAACGGTGTAAGGGACAGCAACATGATGGTTGAACCCGACATAATCTTGTCTAATTGAAAAGCTTCAAACATAGGCCTACCCCTTCTGATAACCATGTCTCCTTGGTTCCCATTTTATTTTGTCATACTAAAATGTATTTTATCTCTGAACTCTAGAAGCTCTTGTTGAGTTCAAGAGGTACTTTCATCACATCTAAATCATATTATTACTTATTACATCAACAAGGTAAATATAAAGCGAATGGCATTTACCACCTTCTGTTGCTCCAAAACATGACCCCTTTCCTCTCTTTGTTCTTGCACTCGCATGAGCACTGATTTTACATTTTCTCATCTTGAGTTTGGTTTTCTTAAAACGTCCTATAAGCAGGAAATCGTGTATGGTCAAAATCTAAATATCCTACAAAAGAATACTTCAGTAAGCTATATTCCTTAATACGCTTTTAGCCATCTTGACTTACTTTCTGCGAAGAAAGCAATTATATGAAAATATAAAAAGCAGTGGAGAATAGTTGTCTTAGGAAAATGCACCATACTTGTATGTTAATCCCTGCTTCCATGGCTTTCTGGAACAACATATCTACTCTCTCGAGATCGCTAGGCAAGTGCTCCTGCATTAAGTCAACAGAGTCGAAATCTGATTACATCACATTAATGCAAGAAGTATTGACAGAAAAACTACCAGTCAAGAAGACCCAAAATAGGCAAAAGAATATGTACGGGCACATTCTCAGATTGCCATAATCGCTATGACTTCTACTATTCTATGAGAAAAACCAGGCTTTTGGCTGATTAGAAAGAGACAGAAGGCAACAATTGAAGTACAACTGCTCAAAATGTCAAAGACTTAAATCCACTAAATAAGCATATTTTTCTGTCAAACTCAGTTCTTTACTGAAAAGGTTACACTAGTGGTGATAAATCCAAACTCACTTAAACAAAAAATTAAACTAACTCATTCTAAAATCACATATACCACAGAAGTTAATGAATTTTAGTTAGAAAAGTAGTGGCAAATTGATGTGAATATCATGCCAAGTTAATAAATCAGGAAACTGAAATTACCTTGTAAAACGTCTCAATGGAATAATTTGGATTTGCACCACAGGTAACAGTATAATAGGAAAATTTAACAGAGAACTTCTGCAATAAATAGGCAAGATCAACGGTCCAAACGCTGCAAAAGAGAGGCAACATCTATTTCATCAGAAACTATTCCATCAAATAGTCTGCAGCTAAACTGATAGCCAAGAGTACAGCTCTTCAATTGTAAGAAATGATATTTATTTGATGCTCTCAAACCATCAACTCCAACCTACATTAGACTGTAATTCCATTTCATATTTCGTGTCATGTTTCTAGAATTTACCAAGTCCTAAGAATACTATCTTCTTCTGATCTGACTTTAGAGAAAACCAAAAGCACGATCTGAACAAGAAACTGGTGAAGACAAGAAGAACACATCTCATTATAGAAGCAGTAATATATGAGCCACTAAATGAATGAATATCCAACATATGCGGAAGATATGCAGAAATGCTACATGCTTTTTCTTGTTGCCTTCCTCACTTAGAATCACTGAAAACTTCATACCTAACAAGCATGAAGTGGCAGCCAAAAATTAAGTGTGAAAAAACATTAAGCAGCAAACCTAGTTGTGCAGCATAGCTTTGCCAGGTCACGAAGAGAACATTTGTGAATTCCAATGGCTCTTAACGCCATCAAAACACAAGCAAGACCACAATCCCAAGAGAACATCTGGTTCATATGCGGGACCTATAGAACGCGATTCAACTTAGAATCGCTTGAATAAAGCACAAATCTTAATATCTATACATATATCAATTCTCATTTCTCACAATGTTGATTTATACTGTTTGAAATTTTAAGTCAATAGAAAGAACAACCAGTTTGCAAGGCAACCGAGAGGATCACAGTACTAAATGATGAACACTACAAGAAGGCAACCCAAGTTCAAAGCATACTCACTTCAACAAAATGGGAGCTAGGCAAAACGGTATGGCTTCTCGATGACAGTGCTGGCGGGAAACATTCTGTAACCAGTTCTCCATCCGCATCAGAACCATAGAGTTCATGATGTTCCTCTTCTTCTGGTTTAAGGATCTTGTTCATCAGAAAGTATACAGGCCACATTATTTACAGAGTCGCCCTAATCATTGAACTCCAGCAGGATTTTCTTCTTCTTACCAAGAACAGAATCAACTTGCCCTCCCGAGTACTGAATCAATTTAATTGATCAACCGATCGGAATATGGGATTACGATGAATCGTTCAATCGAGTGATTCTCAACTCCAAGCAAATCAGAGGACAAAAGGAACTGGTTGGTTGGTTCCAGTGGAGAAAATGAACGATGAGCTAAAAGTCTCCGGCTTGATGAATCGAACGAGCAAAATCAGACATTTTAATTGACAGGTATAGAGATTCGTTGATACTCATGCATGTGATTAAAGAACAGCGGAAATGGGGGAGAGGAGAAAAGGAACAAACAACCTTAAAAACGGATAAGCCTTGTTGTGTGTGATCTTGTCCGTGGCATCAGAAAAGCCAAGACTTGCAGTTGTTTGAGCCTGGTTGGTGCTTGCCTCTGCAACTTTCTTCTTTGCCAGTATTTTTCATTTTCAATTTCTAACCTAATCCAAACTACATGTGGGGTACTTCCTTGAAAAATCGTTTAAAAAAAAAAAAGAAGCCTTTTATATTATAGAAATGGACTCCGAATTTGATCAGCAATTTAATCAAATATTAGTATATTATATTATGGGGGTGTGTTCCAATAAAAAAAATTGGGAAATTTGTTTTGTAGTTTTGAAAATTGGATTCAATACGCTTTTTCTGAAAAAGCAACATCAATGAGATTGATTAGGTGAGCTCTACTCCGTGGAAAAGAAGAGCCCACAAACGGAAGAGTTACAGAATTATATGATGATAAATTACAAGCAATTACCATTGGCTCCAATTGGGTTGGATTCAATATTTATTAGTGGATAATTTTAAAGAATTGTAATTTGATGATGATTTAATAATTTTAAGGATGTTTTACCTATAGGAACTAGGTTTTAAATGATCCGTGATCACAACGGGGCTATTTTGATATTTCAATGTGAAAATTATAGGGTTTAAAATGTTTACATTTTTAAATTTGTTGGGAAATTTATGAAAGTGAGATTTTGATAGAATATGAAAAAAAGAGAGAGGTGCTAATATTGCACTATCGAATAAAATATTTTACATTTTAAATAAATTAAGAATTCATACATGGCTTAGGTTCCAGAAAATCAGTCATGTGTATCGTTTCTTTCATATAGACTACAAAGACCAACACGCTAAAAGAACAAAACAATATAAACCAAATGAATGAGATACTCTCTATCACTAAAAATATGTTATTTTCATTATGTCATCGTCAAATTTTAAATTACTCGCATATGATTACATAATAGGATTACATT
This sequence comes from Stellera chamaejasme, assembly GCA_024586325.1. Classification (NCBI taxonomy): domain Eukaryota; kingdom Viridiplantae; phylum Streptophyta; class Magnoliopsida; order Malvales; family Thymelaeaceae; genus Stellera; species Stellera chamaejasme. Next base: position 4,928,206 of record CM044984.1, on the reverse strand, counting down.
TTATGTAATCATACAATTTCAAATAAAAGGTAAGAAGTAAGTTATCATTTAGAAAAAAAAAGATAAAAATAAAATATTGAGATGTCCACATTATAAGATTAAAAACATTGGACCATACTATAAAAGTATATATAAAAAATTATGTACGAATGTAATTATCCAAGTAACGAAAAAGTAATAAATAAATAAACTTGTCATTTGTAACCTACACCCCACCACATCCTAGAAAATACTCACTTTACTATTCACGAGTTTCTAAATAATACTTATGTTATATAATTTGAGAAATTACGAAACTATTTTAGGAAAATGTTTTACTGAACACACCCTATAAACAATTATTGTTTGTGCAAGATTTTTACAAATATGGATATGATATTGGGAGGATTTGTGCGAAAACAGACCAAACAGCAAAGCTGGACAACAAGAAATACCAGATATAATGCGCACCTATACAGAACAAAATCACCTATACGGAGCAAAGTCAATGACAATTTTGACCTTCAATCATTGCACTTTATATTTTACGGTAGACACTTTATGATATTTATATCACGTACTTTATATGAGAAAAATTACAGTATTTACATCATACACTTTTGTAATTTATAAAGTGCTCTGTTGATTACACTTATTTGCTTAAGACATGTGGATACAAAATATAAGTGTTCTATTGTATATGGACACTTTTTTATTTTATATCAGACACTTTTGTATCTTACAGTACACACTTTTGTATTTTATATAAGACATTTTTGTAATTTATATTAGACACGTTGTATTTTATATCATACACTTTGTATTTTTATAGGGTAAAGTGCACGGTTAGTCCCTTAACTTTGTTTATTGTCCTACTTCGGTCCATTTTAAGAATTTGTCCTATTAAAGTCACTTATCTTCATATTTTTGTCATATTCAAGTCCTTTACCGTTAACTCTGTGTTAAAGTTAACGGATTTCCTGGAAAAATAATTTTTTAGACACATGCACTTTTTCTTTTATATTATTTGCACCCTAAACTTAGATATATGACTTTCATCCTATACATTTTCCCCTCCTCCCTCCTCCTCCCACAACCACCGCCCAACATTCGTCGACCAACCACCGTCGGAACGACACCAACGCCGTTAATAGCCCAGGGCTCGAGATCGACCGCCTTGGGCTCGCGATCGGAGGCCCTGGGCTAGCAATCAGAGGCCCTGGGCTATTGAACGCGTCGGTGAAGGTCCAGCGGTGGTCGGTCGGCGACGTTCCGACGGTAGTGCTGGGAGGAGGAGGAGGGGAAAAGGTATAGGGAAAAGTGTAGGGTGAAAATCCGGCCTTGGTGGTGGCCGATGGTTTCAGCAGCAGGAAGTGGTGGTAGTTATTAGAAACTCATATATCTAAGTTTCGGGTGCAATTAGTATAAAGAAAAAATGCATTGTCTAAAAAATCATTTTTTCAAGGAAATCCGTTAATTTTATCACCGAGTTAACGGTAAATGACTTGAATATGACAAAAATATGAAGATAAGTGACTTTAATATGACAAATTCTTAAAATGAGACTGAAATAGGACAATAAGCAAAGTTAAGGGACTAACCGTGCACTTTACCCTAATTTTATATCAGAAACGTTTGTATTTTATATCAGACAATTTTGTATTTTACATCAAAAAGTTTTTTAATTTATAAAAATTCATATAAGAAATCATTGTTACATTAAAAACTTTTGTGTAGTATTGGAGACAATTCTAAAATATAAGTATATTGTTACATCATAGACTTTTGCATTATCATCTATTATTTTATACACTTATGTATTATCTTTTTGACATTGCATATTTCTCATACATTTTATAAGCTTCTTTAGACATTTTGGTATATTATTTTAGACACTTCTATTTATCATTCTAAACACTTATTCGTTATGTTTTAGCACTTCTATTGGTACATTGGTTTTCTTCTAGTTGATTAGTTGTAGTTTTGACATAATATTTGTTTCACTTGAAATCCTTCTCAAGATTAGATTTATCTATTAACTTAAGTAATGCTTGGATGTGAGGTGAGAATCTGGTTGCTTCAAAATAGGGGGGTTCAAACCTTGATATTTTAAGGTGAGTTTCTCCAAATTCACCTCCACTTATACGGTGAGTCACGTCTGATATTCGGACCTCACATGAACGCCGAATAAGTGAGAATGAAAAATGGAAAGTGATTCACTTTCACTTTACGGACCTCACCCCCTCTCCTTTGGTCACAGTTTGCTGCGCAAAGCAAACCCACCCCTCCTCTGCATTGCTGACCCCACCCCCACTCTCCTCTGCATTGCTGACCCCACCCCCACTCTCCTCTGCATTGCTGACCCCATCCCCACTCCCTCTGTCATTCGTTGCTGGCAAAGAACTTTGAGGACCCAAAGTTTTGATAGTGAATTTGTTTGGTGACTTTGCCAAAAATTGGATGATTTTATTTTCAACCCCAACCAAGGTTTGAAACCCCCTAATATCTTAAGTTAGAACTCACATCTACGGTTAATCAACATTCATCCAGCTTCTGCCATTCGTCAATATTCTATACTTGCAATTGCTCATGCCTAAGAACAGATCAAAAGTAACGATTTGTAAACAAAAAATTACTTCTCATTAGTCAAAGCAAATGCTGAAAGTTACAGTATCGATACAGGTAATTGTGATCTAGCATATGACAGGACAAGATAAATGCATAGGCTTCCTCAAGCTCAAGAAATCAAAACACAGAAGCGTGTAGAAAGAATACAACAACAAACAGAAGAGATCGAAGGCAACGACGATGAGTCAGGAGGTCGCGATGGTGAGATTGGTGGAAGTAATGATGAGATCGGAGACGACGACGATGAGATGGGTGGAAGCGATGATGAGATCGGAGACGACGATGATGAGATATGAGATGACAGTGAAGAGATCGGAGAGGACGGCGATGAGATCAGTGGCCGTGGGTGATGAGATTGAAGGCTTCGACCATGGGATCGATGGAGAAGGAACGCTTGGGGGATTAGATTAGATTACAGGAGAGAAGGGTATATTTGTCCATTCAAAATTATTGTGGTGCTTGATTTTTACTCCACTAGCTTTGGCTGGTACTATATAAGAACTGCAACAAGAAGACCAGTAGGGTATCAAAGAACCAGCAACAAGAAGGATGAGTTTATTTATATGATCGTCATTCATTCCTTTCTTTCCTAAAACTGTCAAGTTCTTTGTTGAAAAAAGATGGTGCTAGAAATATAGGGTTTGATTTACATTAACAAAAGAAAGATTTGTAAAATTTTACCAACAGATTTCTTTGTCACGTCTTGCTAGTCTTCTATTCGATACCAGATCTAATACTTGGATGATTAATTTTGTCTATTAAATAGTTGAGTGGTCAAACCGAGACAAAGTTGATAGTTTGAGTGATTTTGTTATACCTTATTAGTGTTCGAAACAGGCCGAAGAATCCAGCTCGCATTAAGAGTGGGCCGAGCCTACCTCTAGCCCAGTTACTGGTCCAATTAAGCCCAACTGTCATCACTACTGCGGAGTACTCATTTCCAATCTCCGATCCGCGACTCCCAAGTAAAACCACCGCCACACCAGACTGCAACTCCGTCGTCATCAGTCAAATTTCCGGCGCCGATCAGCTACCTCAAAATTCGCCGGCTTGAACTAGCTGACTCCAACCATCGAAATGACCACCAGCATCCACGTGACTGCGCTAGACGGTGTCATAAACGTCAACTCCCTTTTCACCCTCGCGGTCTTCCTCGGGCTGACATGGAACCCGCGTGACGGCACCGAGAGTCTCGCCGCCGGTACCTCTTGCGCTGCCACGCCACGGATCGCGGAGGATCTCGTCGCCTTCCACGTCTACTCCTTCAGCTGCTTCCTCTTCTCATCCCTTGTCGCCCTCGCCCTAAAGCAAGCAATCCGATTCTCTATTCGCCCGAACTTTAACCTCCATGTGAATGTCCGAGGAATGGAGTTTCTGGAGCAGATTAACATTCACAAGGGCCTGCTCCGGGCCGGGATGTTGGTCTCCGGTGCGGGTTCCGCTGCCGGGTGTTTGTTCATGATGTTGGCTCTCATCAATGTGGTTCAGATCAAGGTTGGAACTCTGGCTTGTGGAAGCGGTCACGCCTTCGCCGCCGTCGTGCCGCTCGTGATTCTGATTCCGACGGCGCTGCTGGCCTACGTTTGTGTGGTTCTTTACGCTTTTACTCGTTAAGGTTTTTATTTTCTTTCATTGTTACTGAGATTATAGCTATAGATTTCGGGTGAACCTGACTGACTGAGAAAGTTTCAGCATCTGGATTTAATCCAGCTTAAAGTTTAAACTCCTGCTAAATACAAACATATGATTATAGGATGTTGTTTCGGATTAAACTTGGAATCTGTGCACCGAACAGATATCTGCTGTATCATTCTTGTTATTCTTAAGCACTGTAACTCATTTCATGTTTTCTTCTCCATATACTCTTATTGAAGTAGTGTTAAAGCTTGAAGGCCAAAGAGTCTGCAGATAATAGAAACTAGAATTTGGTATCCATTACTTCCTATCACCATGTTTTAGGGTAGATTATCAACAAATTTCCTTTGAGCATTGGGAGGTTGCAATATTTGACAATCTGAATGTAGGGAAAGTTATGTGCAAATATTGTCAAGAGTGTGTTTTAAAGAATAGGTGAAATCTTTTCAGGCCGATGATCATTCTTCTGCTGTAGCAGAATCAAGTTTGCAGTTGGAGTGCTAAACAACTTTGAAGTATGATATGGTTTGTACAATAGAAAAAATGATAGTGGCTTTGGTGGAGTTGAATAGTGTTGGAAGTGGTAAAAGTCTAATGGACAAGTTGATAAATTCTTAGCTTCTAAGACATTTGTCTGTTTCTGTTTAGAGGTTTTTGTTTGCCCCTTAAAAGATCAAAAAATTAGTATGGCAGTGTAAACTTTAGCCAGCACTAATGGCCATTGTGTTAAAATATGGAGAGTGGGATAGATGGATATTGGGAGAAGTAGGTGCTGCAATAAACAAGATATAATGCGATTGTGCTAGCCCCACTATACTCGTGGCTTTTACATGTATGCTGTCCTTTCCAACTGATCTGTGCTTATAAATCAGTAGCTAAGTTCTGTTCTTCTGCACTTGAACTGAAAACATATGCTATGAAGTACATTTGCTTTCTGGTTTTCCTTGTTCTTTTGGGCACTGCTGGGCTGCATGGATTAGCAGAAGCAGCTGGTGAATGCGGCAGGTCCTCCCCTGATATGGAGGCGTTCAAGCTGGCTCCTTGTGCAACTGCTGCATCAGATGAGAATGCTGAAGTTTCGAACAGCTGCTGCCGGGCAGTGAGAAAGATGGGACAAAATCCTCGGTGCCTTTGTGCTGTCATGCTCTCTAACACGGCCAAGAGTTCAGGTGTCAACCCTGAAGTTGCAGTCACCATACCCAAACGTTGCAATATTGAGAATCGCCCTGTGGGCTACAAGTGTGGAGGTATGTTTCTATTTTTGCATTGTGATCAGCGTTATTTCTTCCTTTACAGTTTGCATTTTCTTTCAGCCAATGTCATTCTGATCTGTTTTAACCCTAGACATTTTATTGTTTCGGGCTTGCAGCTTACAGTCTACCATGAAGGCTCTTACTTTCTAACCCATAATTATCTGCTGGATTGAGCACTTGTTGGCCTTGTTGGGGAATCAGCTGTAGTAGCCCTTGAATGTAGCAATAATAACTACAATAATAAAGTTTCTTTTTTCCACTTCTTGTATTCTCCATATTGAGAATGCTAATGAAGAATTATGCACAAACATACATAAAATACTTCGTGTTCCTTGTTATTTTTTTGGTGAACTATAAAGATTCACGACATACTGCTATAAGATTCACAACGCATCTACACTCATGTTAGATCATAGTGAAGCTCTTAACGGAATCGGTTTTGCTTGTAGAACTTGAAGGCTAGTAGTACAATGAGCCTGCAAAAAAAAAACAGAGAAGCAAATACATGCTGATTAAGAGCAAGCCTATAAGGCTGTGGCCTTTGAGGGGAAGAATACATGATACAGCTGTATTAAGAGAGGGGAGGCAAAAGTAAGAAGTGGAGAGAAGTATTAAATTTGAAAATATTAGATATTGAAACTTAAAAAATAAAAGAAATAATCTTGTGTTATCACATTTAATAGTAACATAATATAGTGAATCATGATTTACTGACTATGTTGTGTGGTTATAAACATTTTTGGTCTATTCATGTGGAGTCTGAATCCTTTACCCAATTTCTTTTCTTCAATTGACAATAGACGAAAACTCCATTGATGTGGTGGTCTACATCTCAAGTTTAAGGGTTTCATTTTGATGGGTCTACATATTCAGTTACTTGTAACATATAATCACCAGAAGGTCTAAAATCAAATTATAATAAGTTTGAGATATATTGTATACCTTGCCACCAATCTCCCCTGGACACAGCATTTGAGTTTCCATTTGGGTTATCTCTTTCTCCTTTCTTTATAATCTGGGAATGGAAAAACAAATGTGAAAATCAACATAGTGGAGTGGAGTAGTTAATTAACACACACACACACAGAGACAGGAAATTGACATTTAGTAATATTCCTTAAATAAAAAAAAAGCTAGTCTTATACTCATAGCTGAAAATACATACAAATTGGTGAGAGTTATTGTTCCTGTTTTTGGTGGTGGTTGATGAGTAGAGTTCTTGGCCTCCATAGTAGATTGAAGAACTGAAATAAGAAGGGTCAACTGTTTCGTTCTGATAAGAGCTCCCACTCTGTTTACCATTTCCATTCCCTGCAACTGAAATCCAATATTTAATCCAAAATCTCTTTGAACTAATTAGGTACTCCATTTCTTGACGGTTTCAGTAACATGTTTCACTAAGTAGGAAAATATACCTGCATTTTCAGCACTTTGATTACCCACCACCTGGTATAAACGAATACAAAACGGATTAAGCAGGAAATGGGAAAAAGGGGGAAATTGAAAGGAAAAAAAAAACACTTTTCATTCAGGAATTCAAATTCATTGGGGTTATACTCAAAGCAGAAGTTACTGGGGAAAACAAGGAATTAATACCCTTGCGGGTGGCGGGAAAATGGAGTCCAGAATCGGACTTGTGGAGGAAGAGCAGATATTTTTGTGATCAAAGAGATTATCCATAGAAGAAGAAGAAGAAGAAGATGATGATGATATGATGAAGATGAAGATGAAGAAGCAGGTAACAGAACTAAAGTAGAGCTGGGTAGTTATGTTTCTACTGGTTTTGATTTTGGTTGAGTGTGATGAAGATTTGGTTTCATGATGCCATATTTATAATCTTCAAGGATGAGCTAGAATTGTATTTGTTTTTGACACATGAGTTGATAAATGTAAGGTAGGCAAGTTGTACATTAGCTAGTTGCTACCCCAGCCCCTTCTTGGATTTTGTCCCAACAAATCTTTCATGGTTCTCTTTTGACCAGAGCCATTATTGTAGAGAAAATTAGAACTGTGGAATGTCAAACAAAATGAATCTAGATTGCACTATGTATATCTAAGGATTGTGATTAAAGTTTAATTTCCAACATGGAACATGACCTATTCTAAATGCAACTAATATCACTCTATTGCTTGCTCCTTGAAGACAAAAGAGAGAAAACTAATATTCACAAATCAATGGATGAAGAATCGCTTTTATTAATAAGTATTACTATAATTTGACTTCTCATTAATGACAATCGACCCTCTCATTATAACCATGGTTAAAAAAACCGGACAGGGTATTGAACCGTAAATTTAATGGTTCAAGGTTCAAACGGTTAAATCGATTGAGCCGGTTTAATAAATACTTAAATTACAAAGGAAACATTAAAATCATATAAACATAATAATCCATACTTTTGTAAACAAAAAATAAATCTTGGTGTTTATTTTGAAAATTAAAGGTTGAGAATAAAGTATTTATAGTAAAGAATGACTTATTTGTACAAAAAAAATACAATTTAACGATTATTTTGTAATTTAAAGAAAGTATAACAAATATTTAATTAATTACCAGTTTAAACGGTTTTCACCGGTTCTCACCGGTTCTTGACCCATTCACTAGTTAACCGTTACTAGGACCTGATAGTATGGCGGTTCACGGTTGAATCAGTCGGTCCAGTCCAGTTCTTTTAACCATGATTATAACTAAGGGCTTCTATATCTTAATTGACTCATCTTCTAGAACTTATTCTCTTTTTCACTCTCACATGTGGCCTCTCTTCACTAAATTGACTTTTCTCTTATACTCAAAAACACTAATGTAACATGTCTATATACAATTAAACCTAATCGCAGTTATAGCTCATGTTGATCATAGCTTAACAATAATCATCAATTTGGGTATACAATCTAGTACAGCTGTTGATCATATGGCTTAAAGCTTATCAGTTAAAAAGAATCTGCTTCCATATTTCTTCAATAATATTGTAGTACTACTTTTGTCCGAAATGGATTATCTTCCATTTTTTTTTGCAAATTATAAAGTAAAATGACAACTAAGTTGTGAAAGAGCGAGTAGTATTCATCAAATTGCGAAAGAGGTAGCCAGCTAGGTGAATATACTACTACAACTATATATATATATATATATATATATATATATATATATATATATATATATATATATATATATATATATATATATATATATATATATATATATAATGAGAGGTGGGGTCGGTTGGTGTTTTGCAAGTTGTGAAATTTGGAATGTGACAATGGATCACTCTTCGTGGTTCTGTTCGTTTTGGATAGCTCCGGATAAATATATTCTAGAAGAGGGCCCACCATTGAAATTAACGTTTTTAAAACATCTCCAATAGTTTTCTCATTTTATTAAAATATTCTAGAGAATTATGAGGTTTTTTTTTGTACAATAGCTTCCCCATCTCATTCTCTAAAATGGGGAAGAATGGGGAAAAATGGGAAGCCTTCCTCAAATTTGGAGCATTCTCCAAATTTTCTAAAGCCTACCCAAATCAATTTTTTTCAAGCCTCTCTCATCTCTTTTGACTATTTGTTATTGGTTTAAACATATATTTTTCTCTATCATCTCTCATCTCTTCAAATAATTTATTAATTATTAACAAAGATATATAATATTTTATTATTGTAATAAATGCATGATTCTCCAAAATGGGGAAGTTGTTCGAATTGGAGCAAAAATAAAATTGCTTCCCTATTTTGGAGAAACTTTTGGGGAAGCTGTTTGAGACTTTCAAAGAGTATCTTCAACAGCCTCTCCGTTTTCTTGATATGCTCATTTTTTGAGAATTATGAGTATTTTTTTGGTTCAAAGAGCTTCCGAAATCCCACTCTCCAAAATGTAGAATGAAATAAAAAAATGAGGTGTCTTTCGGAAAGCTCCCAAAATCTACTTTTTTAAAACATCTCTCATCTCTCCTCTTTTTTGGTTATTTGTGATTGGTTTAAATATCATCTCTCCTATCTTTAAATAAATAATTAATTAATTATTATTCAAATATGTAGAATATTTTATTCTTATAATAAATGTATAGTTCTTCAAAATGAGGAAGTTGTTGGAGTTGAAACACATTATTTTTTAAGAATATAACTTTTACTTTCATATTTTGGAAAAACGTTTTGGGAAGCTGTCTATATACCATTTGCCAGCTACCTAATTTCTTCCACCTGCGTGCAACCATACAACTAAAGGTGTAAGTCAAACCCGCAACCGAATCCGATCCGAAATTGTCGGGTTAGGGTCGGGTGAAGGGTGAAAACACCCTTATGTGGCCCGAACCCGACTTTTAGCCAAATTTCGGGTTTGGGTCGGGTTCAACCCAAAATTTCCGAGCCCAATCCGAAGGCCAAATTTCCACTAAATAATTATTTATACTTTGTCAATAAAGACATTTTAACTCTTCACTTACCATAATTTCTTTAGTTAACTAAGGCAGAGACTCATAATGCATGTGTTTGCTGTTTATACATACTTGGGGGGCATCAAGCCTTTGTAGACATCCAATGTGGGAGATGAAAGGAGCAAATTAAAGACTCAACTCTTGCTCCTCTTTTATCTACCATCAATGTGGGATAAAGAACAAAATTATAAGGCATGCTTTTTACATACTTCAAGCTTTGAAGTTTGTATAGACCATGAGAGCATTAACCCATTTAAATTCTCAACCTTTGCATTTCTCTCATCAACTAACAATGTAGGATAGAACATATAAGGAAGGGCCTAGTAAGAAAGACAAATGATGTGGAAGCCTGAAACCTTAAAAATATTTAAAGACAAGCCTTAGGTCTATCTTTCCACCAACAATGTGGGATGAAAACTGATAGCAAGATAAGAAAGAGTGAACCACACAATGTCTCACATTGATGCTTGATGCTAGATAAAGAGACTCTACACTTATATAAATAAAGTTCTCTACCCAAGAGGATTCTTAAGGCTCTACCTATTTGTCCCGCATTGGTCATTTACTAAACCTTAACTCAAGTTTCCTCTCTACAATAATAGGAATTGCAATCAAAATTTTTAAACAATGGATCTATGTCTTTTTCTCCCAAGAAAAAATAATTGGAACCATGAAGTTCGGGTTGCTACCTCAAACCCGACCCGAACCAAAAATTTTTGGACCCGGGTGAACCCGATTTGGGAAAAAAAATTGGGTCGGTTTCGGTCCAGCATATAAGGGTATAAGAATTTCGGATTCGGGTTGGTCCGAGCCCGAACTTGCCCAACCCGACCCGACTTACACCCCTACATACAGCCCTTTTTCTTTTTAATGCTGCTAAGTATTAGATTAGATTTGGCTTAGATTTCCAGCATATGGAATGAGAAATCATGACTCATTTCATTCCCCTTTACCATTTTTCCTAGCTCGTGATGGTAAGTTTTTTTTTTTTTTTTTGAGGTCATGACTCATGTTTTTTTCTCTGGCCCTTCAAGAGATACTTCTACATACCTTTATATGCTTTCTCGTCTTTAGATTTTTAATAGATGGTCCATAACTTTTATTTTCTTGTTTCTTCATTGTCTTCCTTCTCCATTTCTATTTGTTCCTAGTTTTATGTGTTGTTTTTTTTAATTCATTTTTTGGTAGGAATGAGGGGCTGTGAAATGTTGTTTCCAGTGGTATCGGAGAGTAGAAAGGGTGGGGAGGCATCGGGCTTTGTTGAGAGTTCGGGAAGACGAGGCATCTAGCCTATGGTGATAGCAGCGATAGATTCACATCCAAGAGATGGTAGCGGTGCTTGTCAGCAAAGTGTGAAATTTGTTTATGGGCTCAAGGGATGGTGAGCTTGGGGTATAGGTTGTGGGCAAAATCTATTTTCATTTGTTAAAGGTGCGGAGCGAAGGAGATTTGGGGAAGTTTGGAAAGAGGTGGTGTGAAGGCCATAAGATTTGATAGTTATGTCACAGAGTCTAGGTGTGCAGGCAGTGAAGGCGGAGGGACAAAGGCGTTCCGGCGACTGTGCGGGCTCGGGGTGGTTGTTTTGATGGCGAAGCTTTTGTGTGTGGTAGGCGAAAGCTTTTAGGAGACTTCAGCCGGGGAGGTGCGAGCGGTGGCTCGAAATGGAGACTGCAGCGACTGGGTTGTACGCTCCGACGTTGGGCCTGGGTGATATGCAAGAAGATGACCTTGGCCAGTGGTTACCGATGGCCTGGTGGCTGAGTGTGGTTCTTTTCGTAATCTCTGGGGTTTTCTGGAGGCAGTGGTGCGACGTAGAAAACGTGGCGATTGGGTTGTCAGTCCTACATTGAACATTGGTAATGTACAGGGTGACGGCGTGTGGCTAGAGCGTCTAAGTTGGTGGTAGGGCTGTAAACGAGCCGAGCCGAACTCAAACTGTGCTGAGCTCGAGTTCGGCTCGATAGTTTTTTATTGAGCCCGAGTTCGGCTCGATAGCTCGACGAGCATTCATTATGAAGGCTCGAACTCAGCTCGATTAATTGCTCGAGTTCTGCTCGATAGCTCACGAGCTGCTCGAAAACCTGTAAAAAATCATTTAAATTACACTCGAGTTCTGCTCGAAATCATTTTCAATTAGAAAAATAAATCATATTCCTCATGTTTTATGATTTTAGTCAAACGAGTCATTCAAAATAACCCTTGTACTTTGGAAACTAAGTAAATTAGGTCCAATTACTTTAATCATTTACATATGGACTATCCTAACTATTTTTAATATGTTTTGCTCGATAGCTCGATAAGCTATCAAACCTTGAGTTTTGCTCAAGTTCGAGTTCGAAACTCAATAACACAATGCTCAATAACACACGAGCTGAGTTCGAGTTCGAGTAAGTTCGATAAGAGTTCGGCTCATTTACAGCCCTACCTTAAATGCACATGGAAAGTGAAAGAACACAACTTTAGACACAAAAGAACACAAATTTAGATTATGGAAGCAAAATTCATAGTTTTCCAAAAAGACCCAAATTATAAATCAATCAAAGGTTCGGTTTCATTCTTCAAATTTTTGGGTTTAGCTGAATGTTAAATTTGATTCCATTCTTCTAATTGTTTTCCTGAGAATCTAATTATTATCAATTGGTTTTCGAATCTAGGCTGCGATGGGGAAGGAAGAAGGAGAGTGGGTGGGTTTGTCAAGATTTTAAAACTTCGGGATCTCAAAAGAGTGATGAGAAAAATTCAAACCATAAAAATTATTGTACCATTTATTCAAAAAGGTAAAATTGTAAAATATTGAGAAAAAAGACTACGAATGCTTCATAACTTTTAAAAAATGATTTTAATAGTACAAAAATTTAAAATGGACTTATATATGACAATAATTAAAGTTAAAAGACCAGCGGTGCACTTTATCCAGAAAAAATCGGATTAATTATGACTAACGATGTGTAACGGTATGCAAGTAACATGCCGATTTTTTTCCACTATGCCGTCCTCCTACTTCTTTGTATATCGCATTTTAGTTTTTTTCGTCTCACTTTAATTATTACTCCAAGTTTCAATCATTTTCTTAATTTAACTTAGTTTTATGAAGATTTTGTTTACGACTTTGTAAAAATATTTTTTTAGAAACTTCAGTCATTAACTAAATTGTGCATATAAATTACTTGGAAGAAAAAAAATCATAAACTAGATGCTCATTACCTAAATATTTTAATAGCTATTGCAGACTTTTTAGAAAATAAATATTCATTCTTACATTTTCTTTCGATAATTACTATTTTTTCACAAATAAAAGGTAAAATTTTAAAATATTTTATTATTGATCTCAATTTTAACTTTTGTTTTCATATTAGATATTTTTTGGATATTTTAGACTCAATATATAATTAGTATTCATGATTTGGAAACTTTATTTGAAATTAATACACACATAATTAAGAATAATGACTCAAGGGTGTTCAACACATTTTTAAAACACTAAGGGACAATTTGAGCATTTTAACAGCAATTTCTTTTAAGTTTTAACGGAGTTACATCACGGTTATAAATTTGCAACCCACTCATACTTTAGAGCCACATTTGCAATAAAATTTTGTCAAGATATAGATTTGCAACAAAGGATATAGTTTAGATATAGATAGTACAATTTACTTATAAGGCGTACAAAAGAAGCCCACAACATCTTTTTTACACTACAAGAAAAAATGGATTTAGGGCCAATGATATTGAACTGATTACTGGAAACCGGCCTAAGTATCTAGATCCTCTAAACTTTCTCCAGTTTTCATTATCTTATGACCAAAACGCCACAAGTCAATTAATTCTCTTGAAGAAAAGAAAAGAAACCCAAACTCATAGAAACAGCCCTCTCATCTTTACCAAAACCCCAATTTGCTAAATCGGTCCACTATTACTTGCTTGTATCTGGAATTGAAGAAGCTCTCTCCAAATCGTTTTGTATCAATTGGCGGACATTTTCGACGTTCTGCTACTATTCCTCTTCGTGCAACTAATCCTGGCGTCAATTCCGGTGGAGCTATCGGTTCTAGGTCTCTACTCCAGCGCAACTACTACTCTTGGCGTCGATTCTTCGGCACTTATGAGAAAGAAGCGACGACCGTCCTCGGCGATTTAGCTTCCGTCAAGCTTTGTCAGAAGATACTACCCGTCGGAATTTCACCTTCGAAGCGTCCTTGCAACGATATCACAATTGGAGCCACATTGCAAGCATTGAAAGAACTTACATATTTGGTGGTTGCAAGGTGTTCGACCAAATGCTTAAACAAACTGAGCACAACTATGGTGGAGCACTATTTATGTCGAGAAGGGGTAGAGCCTCTACTCTTGGTAGACCGATGGTGAGCAGTGTTGAGGTCCCCACCCAAGGTATCAGAGGAATTGTGGTCTTGAAGTTGAATTGAATTAGATTGACTATTCTTTTAACTTTATTTTATATACGCAAACAAAATTTTGTTACAAAAATGACTTTAAAATATGATTTTGTTGCAAATATATACATTCGTTAAATTTTTTGTTAATTGATAACGAAAAAATGTCAGAAAAATGCTGAAATTTACCTAAATAGTTTCTAAATATGCTAAATAATACTCTAAGTTTATATCTTACTTTTAAGGTCATCACTATCATAACAAAGTATAATTTTAAATAACATAAAATTATGATTAATAATTTCAAACTTCTCTCAACCCCACGCCACCAATGTCAGCAAGCCACCCTACACCCACCATGCGATGCCCGACCTATCCACCTTACCTGATCGATCAATCTAAGGCCCGTTACAGCCCAACTCGAGTGTCCTATACTGCATTGGGTTGAGATGGAGGTGAGCTAGTCGATAGGTGTGGTGAGTTTGAAAATTTTGAAGTACCTATATTGTTGAAACGTTAGTGATTTTTTATAAACTGTTGACAATAACATTAATTTTAATCATAAATTATATATAAATTTAAGTAAATATTTATTTGTAACTATTATTTTTTTTTCGTTTGTATAGTTTTTAGATTATTTATAGTTCTAAACTAAAATGTGAAATTAATAAGAAAAGTGATAAAATTATTGGAAATATGATATTATTAGTAAGAATAATGACTTAAAAATTTTAATCATAAACTGGGGGGGTATTCAACAAGTTTAATAAATTAGAAATGTCAATTTGAGCATTTTTCCAGCATTTCCGTTAGATTTTAACGGAGTTGACAATTACATATAATTCAGGTATAAATTTGTAACAATATTGTAGTTAAAAACCATTTTTACAACAAATTTAGTTCAGATATAGATTTGCACATGGGGTATAATTTAGATATATTGACACAATTGGCTCTTTTTCTTCCACGATTTTTCATCACTAGAGGTGCTTCTTCTTCTTCTCATTGTCAATCGTCTCAGATCCCCTCCCCAACGTTTTGCAATTCTAGTAGCGTTAAGGGTCTAAAATATCATGTTTACCCATAAATATTAGTGAGCCTAGTGGCAAATAATAGTGAATAAAGATCTATAAAAAAAAAGTGAATAAAGAAGAGTAAATACTACTTACTTCCCCGTCCCTAAATACATATACAGTTTGACTTTCAAATTTATTGTTTGACTCAAATTTTCATCAAGAATAATTTATTAAAAAAATCTAAAAAAACTATATTTAGAAAACGTAGATGTTCATTTATCATTTACATATAAGTTATTGAATTTTATATTATAAACTATGGAAGAAAAAATTATAGATTAAATGTAAAAAAACAATGTAGCATCATTTTAAGGACTTGGGGACAGAGGGAGTATATATTTCATTGATTTTTGTTTTTTTTTTCCTACTTTTTGGATGATACTCTACAAAGACACAGAAGAGGAGTACCTTTTGTTTGTTCCCCCAGGAAATTGTGAAACATGATGGAATCTAGAGACGCCAGTGAAAACACCAAATCAAAAATCAGGAAAAAGGCATCGCACCATCATCACGAAAGGGAAAAGGAACGGTAGCATAACCATATTAACATTACACGGAACAGAAGCAGCATCAGATAGATTAAACCACACCTGCCAAACAATACCAACACAGCAACCAAACATCGGACCTAAACATGGATCAGGGCAGGACAAATTTCACTTCTTGAGGCTTCCCCTGATGCCGGGCTTAGGCGCATTAGGATCAGGGGCAGCGATGGCATGACGATTCACAAGCTTGTCTTCTTCGAAGGGGATCTTAGAGTGTTTGGAGTCGTGGTGAATCTGCATAGATTTCACATCCGGTGCGGTGGCCTTGCAATGAGGGCACTCCCACTTAGCATGCCCGCCCTTGACCTGTCCGGTTCGATCCGCCAGCCCAGCCTTGCCACCGCCGCGGCTAGTGGTTGCCGCATCCACCTTCGCAGCGATCTCCTTGGCCGTATGCTTCTTGGGCTTCGCCTTCCCAGTCATTTTTTTGGATCGACGGATTTGGATGGAAGAAAGGTGGCTGCCAAAGTACAAAACCCTGGGTCAAGGCACAAAGACGATTAAGATCAACAACACTAGACTAACATTTATAGTGAAACAATAGCTAAATTATGTATTGAATAAATTATGCATAACATGTTACTCTAACCTCTAACTTTTCTCAGTACATTTAAATATGTACTTTTCTTAACTATAATGTCTTTCGTAAATTCTACGAAGTACTCCCTCCATCCCAAGTGTGTTGTCAATTTTAACTTTTTTGTATAGAATATTGTTTGAACCTAATTAGCTATATAACTACTGCTATAAAACTACTGCTAGTATAGATAAGAAAGCAATTACCTTGATTAAAACCGATATAACTACTGCTATATAACTACTGCTAGTATAGATAAGAAAGCAATTACCTTGATTAAAAGAGCTTATCCCCACTCTAAAATAAAACAAGCAGCCAAATACCCACTCTAAAAGGAGTACTAACTTATTACAACCAATTTAACAAACCCAGTGTTTCAGCTATTAACTAGCAGAACGCAAACAATAAAAAAAAAGGTTCCAAAAGTTACATCCAAGACCACAATGAACCAAGACCAAGTTGCCAAAATTTATAAGTTAAACAAATCCAAAAGCACATTTTAAACAAAAACGCCATCTTTTTTGAATCAATGAGCAGATGCAGCCAAATTTAACTGATCAGAATGCTGCTCTGCATCAACTTCTATATATGCTATGAATTTTACATGCAAAACCCAAACAAACCAATGAAAGTAATCAACAATCTAATCAAGAGTGATTTGAGAAAAGTTAGAAACAGCTTCCATGGTCTGAAACAGTTCAGACTCTGCAAAGTTTGCCTTTCTAAATTTTACAGATGGGCAGTAGCAGTATAGTCATATAGCTTAATTTCACAAACACATAAGTTATGAAACTACTTGTGTAGTTGGTCACATCTAAACCCATGTAAAATCTGGCCCCAAATTCAAAATCAAGCCCAAATTTGAGGCATGTTCATCACACACCAACGATAAACAGAAAATCATACCGATCTCAATAAGAAAAAAAAAACTCACAACAGAACATAGCTAACTTCTCAATCGAAACATCAAATAGAGCTTATAGGCGGAGAGCAATGGAGAGATCTGGAGAAGAGTCGGAGAGCAATGTGTACGAGGAAACAAAAACAAGTTGAACTAACATGAACTCACCTAGTTAATCAACACTGATGATTAAACAAACCAGTCCAAATTTGAAATCAGCCCCGAATTTGAAAAACCTAGATCAAAAGAGGCAACAATCGACAGATCAGAGAGAGCGAGAGAGTAAAGGGGGAGAAAGAGAGAGCGAGGGAGAGGGAAAGAGAGAGAGAGGTTACCGGCGGCGAGAGGTTAGAGGAGGAGGAGAAGCCGGCGATGGAGGAACCGAGGAGAAGTCTTCGCGAGTCGAAACTTGCGTCGGGTCGGAACTTCGCGAGGAGGACTCGACGAGCGAACCAATAGGGTCCTTCAAACTTTAACTTTTTGTAGGTGAGTAAATTTGTTTTCATCTAAAACTTTTCACCTCTGTGAATTAGATTGGTATTCACCTCCTCGGACTTCAAGTGATTTTGCTAGGAGTGAGTTAGGGTAATTCACTTTCAACGTGGCTAATACCCACTCCTAACTCAGCCCGCCTTTTCTCGCCAAAAGAAAATTCGATCGGAGCGACAAACGATCCCATCTAAGAGCAAAAAAACGCATAGCTCTCAAAATCGGCACCATCTCTTCAAATCGGCACCATCTCTCCCATCTCATCTCTCCTCCGCCGCATCTTCGAGACGCTCTGGTACCATCTCTTCAAATCGGCAATTCATTGAAGAGCAGCTTCGATTTTATGGTACTGATTTTGTGACTCATCTTGATAGGCCTCTCAAATCTACTCCCAAATTCAAAGCTGGGTTAATTTTTGGTACTGATTGCAGGTGCACTGAGACGGTATTTAGGCTCAGGATTGTAAGCGCTCATTTGCACCAAACTGACTACTGCTTGCGAGAGAACAACAGATCGAGGTTGTTGTCCTCTACGTTGGTTTTCTTCTGCATAGCTTTCATAGAATTTGAAGGGTAAGGTAATTTTAGTCAATTGCACGTAATATGATTTAGGGTCCTGTGTTTACTTAGCCATTAATTTCTTGCTTTGATTGTTTAAGGAGTGCCCAATCTTGTTTTAATATGGTAAAAAGGAAGAGTCGTATATGTTTCTTGCTTGTTGAACAAAGTATGTAAACTTGTCCATTTTACTATGACTGATTCATGATCGGTTTAACAGAAAAGCTCTGATGTAAAACATATGAGTAAATTCCGCTGGTGGTCCCGTAAAAATAATTGTTGTCCTGTTTTGGTCATATTTTGATCATATCCTATGGTACATTGTCCTATTTTGGTCCTTTCTGTCCACTTACCCCGTTAACCTTGACGGACCAACATGAAATGACCGATTTACCCCTCTTTTGTTTACCTAGGCTGCCGGTAATTTCCCATCCCGCCGGCGGCACCATCAATCACGCCAACCTTGAGATCGTGTGAAGTGTCCACTTCCTCCGCCGTCGCCGCCGCCGCATCCCAACTTACTGCAATCAACAGGCTGCGCATCACCAGATGAACATTCCATTGCAGATCTCTGACCAGGAATACAGTTCATTGAACCATTCGAGACCTTCCCTCCGCCGGAAATGGCCGCACAGCTCGGCGCCACACATCTGAAATAGTTGAAAGAGTAAGTGAAGTTCTGCAAATTCGTCACTCAACCCACTACCAGATGCTTTTTACGGTTTCGAGGAGCGGTTTGAATTTCAAAACGCCCGCTCAGCCAATTAATTCGCATGGTAGCGGGCTACCCGCTACCACGCCCGCTACCGAGTTGCGCCATCGGTAGCGGGCAGCCCACCCCAGCCTGTCAGAGGCCTTTTGGGGAGCTCGGTAGCGGGCATCCACCTACCAGGCCCGTTACCGAGCTCCCCTCAACTACGTAGTGTGAGAGCGGTGAGATACGGTGAGAGCGGCGAGGTCCTGTGAGAGCGACAAGGTCAATGAAATCGCTCACAAACGACAATGGTGAAGAGAAGATCTCTGAAGTGGGTGTGGGTTGGGTCGGTGTGGTTGGGCCGTATATGTAGAAGGAACGAGTTGGATTGGTAGGTGATAAATTACCTAGTGAAGAATAACAAGATTGTGACTTCAGCGTTTTATTTTCAAAACAATAAAAAGTTGTTTTCAGAACTATTCACAAAATAGATTTTCATTTCATGTGAAAAGGCAAGTGAAAATTACAACTAAGCAGGTTTTCAACTCATTTCTTTTTTTTCACAAAATTTTCACAAAATTTTCATTAAATTCTTATTTTCGTGATTAATATTTTTATTACGACGTAAAATATGAATAAATTGTTAACCTATGACACTATCAATGAGCTGCCCATTGGTACCATTAACACTTCCTACGAATAACCCGTTGCTACCCTTAATTCTTCCAATAGGCAGCATGTTGGAAGCTTCACTAATGGGCTGCCAGTTGGAAATGGTTGAATAATAAAAAAATAATTTATATATATATATTATGATACAAATATTAGTTACCCTTATTCTATTTTCACTTGTTTTTATTTTCAATATTACGTTCTTATAATTGTTTCATTATAATATATATATATAATAAAACTCTAACCACATTAAAATTTTATCATTTTTATACTGTAAAAAAATAAAGTTTTAAAACATGCATACAATCCTTATTTTAATTTCATAGAATGCATATTTTTATGATTAATATTTTTATTATAATGTAAAATTTGAATAAATTGTCAATCTAAGACACCACCAACAGGCCGCACGTTGGTGCCATTAACACTTCCAACGGACAGCCCGTTGCTACCATTAACTCTTCCAACGGGCTGCACATTGGAAGGTTTATCATACCAATGAATTGCCCGTTGGAATTGGTTGAATAATGAAAAAAATAATTTTTTCCATTGATGATTATTTCTTAATGACACTTTCTAATCATTAATTCATAAGTTAAATTATAATTTTTTTAAAATTAATCCATTTAATTTCATACATACATGATGCTTACTTTGTTAAACTGTTTTTTATCATCAAACCAACTTTGATACTCCCTCCGTCCCTATTTAATTGTTACGTTTGACTTTTACACTTTTGTTTGACTCGATTTTTTACTAGAAATAATTTGTTAAAAAAATCGAAAAAAATATTTTTAGAAACTAGACACATTGATTTAACTTATGTATATAAGCTACTTAACTTTATATACCAAAATATTGAAAAAAAAATACATAGATTAGATGCTGAAAAAGAAACGTAACTATTAAAAAGATACGGAGGTAGTATAAAAATTGAAACAATTAGTTATTGTCAATATTAGGATCTCAATATTAGATATATTTTAAATTGCGTTTATCTGATCAATATCATGTTCTTAATTATGATAGCTTCATTATAAAATTTATATTTTTAATAAAATTCTAACCACATTGAAGTTTGATCAATTTAATATTGTAAAAATACGAAGTTTTAAAATATGCATATAATCAATGTTTTAATTACACATAATGGATAAATTGTGAAATTACATGACCAACAGGCCGCCCGTTGGTACGATTAACACTTCCAACGAGTTGCCCGTTGAAAGCTTCACCATATCAACGGGATACCCGTTGGTAACATAGTTTTTTTCTTTTTTAAAACGGAAAAACAGAGGTCACTCGTTGGCAGCCTTTTTGTTCCGGCTGAACCAAGGGTTCTCTCGTTGGTGTATCGATCCTAACCGGAAATGTGAGCTTTCACCGGTGAGATTTCCAACGTGTTAATCCTGCGTAAATATACCAACGGGCTAAATTGCACGTTGGTTTTATCCGTTGATTTTGGCACAATTTATAGTAGTGATACTATGTGTGCATTTTATCCTATATCTATCCCTTGTACCATTTTAATTAATAATATCATTTTAAACATTTCAATTAATTAAGAAAGTTATACTTGTAAATAGCTTTCTCAAAATGTCACAATTAATTAAAAAAATTCTTAACAACCTGTAATCAGTCAACTTATTTATCTAAACTGTGCATTAAAAATTCTAATTTAATTAGTTTGATTTGTAAATTCTTGCAATTATTTATTCAATAAAACGTTTACCATTAAACTTACGAATATAAGTACACATCAATTCAAAAGAAAAGTAAAAATAAAAACTCATAAAATCATGAAGAAAAGAGAAGCTAGATTCAGAAGAGAAAAGAGAGAAAAAATAGAGGGAAATGAAA
Organism: Stellera chamaejasme; assembly: GCA_024586325.1. NCBI lineage: Eukaryota > Viridiplantae > Streptophyta > Magnoliopsida > Malvales > Thymelaeaceae > Stellera > Stellera chamaejasme. The sequence continues at coordinate 4,906,516 of CM044984.1, read as the reverse complement.
GAGAGAAATACCATGGGCATGGAAGGAACACATGAAATAAAAATGAATAAAAGAAACAGAGAAGTGTTTCGTATTGAGGGATGAAGGGAAAAAAGTATTTGATCGAGAAAGGAAAATTTGAAATAAATGAAAAAAATGGGAAATTTTTTTAGAGAATGAGAGAGCATAAAAAATTAAAGGGAGAATGTGAATTTGTGATACAGAAAATTCTATTTAAATGAGAGAGAAGAGAGAAGAGAGAAGAGAGAGGGAAATGAAAGAGAAAATTAAATACCATGGGTATGGAAGGAACACATGAAATAAAAATGAATTAAAGAAACAGAGAAGTGTTTCGTATTGAGAGATGAAGGAAAAAAGTATTTGATCGAGAAAAGAAAATTTGAAATAAATGGAAGAAATGGGAAAAAATTTAGAGAATGATAGAGCATAAAAAAGTAAAGGGAGAATGTGAATTTGTGATACAGAAAAGTCTATTTAAATGAGAGAGAGAAAAATAAATGGAAGGAAGAGAATGTGAGAAAAAGATAATTTGGAAAAGAATTTAATTAGTTTGATTTGTAAATTCATGTAATTATTTATTCAATAAAACGTTTACCATTGAACTTACGAATATAATATAAGTAAACATCAAATTGAAAGAAAAGTAAAAACAAAAACTCATAAAATTGTGAAGAGACGCCGTGTAGTTGCTGGATGTTTTGTAACGAACTTGTAGATTGCTACAAAGCCTAAAACACAAAAACAAAAGATATTTTAGCTTTGATACGACCGTGACCGCTACAAAACCGTTAAAAAATATTAAATTCAATTAAAATCCATTTTTTCACGTCCAGATTTGATTCAAATTTCTTTCTCTCTTGAACTCTCCATCTTCCATTTCAATTTCTGATATCTCTCTCTCTTGCTCTTGCTCTCACCATTTTCTCCCCTCCTCCCCCTCAATAAAATTCCTTCCCGCAACAACGTTCTTTCCGCTGCACCCTTCTCTCTGTCATGTGTTCGTCTTTCGTTTAAGCATCTACACGCAACGAGGACTTGGAGGCTGCACCGGTTGAGGACGTGGAGAGGCACCAGTGAAGGATGTAGAGGTTTACACGGATCGGTGATGGAGTACATGAAGCTCCGGATTTGTTTGTGTTTTTCCAGATATGAGTTATTATGGTGTAGATTCAAGTTTTGTAATGTAGATTTAATTTTGATTTTAATTTTTGTAGCATGTTTGAGTTGTTTTTGTATTTTTGGGTTAAATAAGAATAGAAAATAATTTTGATATGAGTTTAGATGAAAACTGTGGTTTGGTGATGAATAAAAGTGTTGAAGATATGGATTTGGATGAATTTGCGATTGTATTTTTGGGGTTTGTGCGATGAACGTTGATGAATTTGTAAATCCAGATCTGGAATTCATTTCCAGATTTGAGTATTCTTTTAATTCATAAAACATGTTGTAACGGCTTAACCGCTACGATTGAAGCGGCTTGACAAAAGCGAAGCTGGTATGAGCGGTGAAAATAACGGTCTTTACCGCTACGATTGTAACGGCGATGTAACGGATTGGCCGCTTGGCATAGTGAGAGTCAACAGAGAAGCTAGATTTAGAAGAGAAGAGAGAGAGAAAAAGAGAGGGAAATAAAAGAGAAAAATATCATGGAAGGAACACATGAAATAAAAATGAAAAAAAACATGGACGTACTTCGTATTCGTATTGAGAGATGAAAGGAAAAAAGTAATTGATCGAGAAAACTAAATTTGAAATAAATGAAAAATGGAGGAAAAATTAGAGAATGATAGAGCATACAAAATTAAATGGAGGATGTGAATTGGTGATATAGGAAACTCTATTGAGAGAGAGAAAAAATGAATGGAAAGAGAGAATATGAGAAAAATAAATATCCATCAATCAAAATAAGAGAGAGAATTGTTCAAAAAAAAAAGAAAGACAATGAGCAGTGAATGATGATAATAATTACTCATTATTCTGATTTCCGTCCTACAAACAAAAAAGATTACAGGATTTGTTTGGACACATATATTAAGAAAAGTAGGAGAATAGTAGTGTGTTGACAAAATTACTCTAATGAAAAATAAATAAAGAAAAAATCTTGTGGACCTCAATCTTAAGTTGAGTGAGAAGAAAGAGAAAATCTTGTGAATGTATGGTGTGAGATAAAAGGATAAAATTGTAATAATAGTGGTAGAAAGTTTCTATTTTTGGAAAAATTAACCGTCTTTGTGGGACGGTGTAATATAATAATGTGAATGAACTTTGGGGAGGGGGTAAGTAAGACAACAATGAGAAATTCAGAAAACACCATCAGAGACTTGGAAGAGACTTGGACACTTGTCAAATGGGTAAGAGATCATACAAAATGAAAGGAAGAATGTGGAATTTGTGATAGATAAAAGTCTATATAAATGAGAAACAGAGAAAAAAAAGAATGGAAGAAAAAGAATGTGAGGAAAAATATAAATATCACACCAATCAAAATAAGACAGGGAATGAGTAATGAACGATAATAATTAAAAGACACAAATGAAGAAACACCATTGAAGACTTGGACACTTGTGAAATAGGTAAGAGCTTATTTGGAGTAAACACAACAAACAGCTTAGTTTCTATATAGATAGCTTCATTACATTTTTTTAGTACAAATCTTATGACTTTCAAAAAAAAAGAAAAAGATACCTCTACTAATGGTGTTAAGGGTCTAAGCGGTAATTGTAAGTTTCACTTTGACCGATACCTCAGGTTAGTTTTTGTGGATTTATAGAAATGGAGTGTAAATTTCCCATGATTACAATAGAGAAAAAAACAAATTGAAAGTTTTTTATCTTTTCTTTTTTTAATAGGGGAAGTTTTGCTTAGTTTAGGCGGAAAATTAATCCCACTCAAAGAACGTATTTAGTGCCTCCTTTTCCGCGATTAATCTCGGTAATTTCCTGTGGAAGTAATGAACGCGAGATCTTCATCGCTTTCTCTCTCTCCATCACAACGTACTTTACCTCCATCGCATTTTTAACTTTTATTTCTTCTTCCTCTCGCAATGACCCATCCAATTTGAGCCCCCAACTTTACAATTCTCTCTTTCCTTCATTTTTTGATTTTAATCGTTTGTATTGTTCGTTCAATTTTTCAGAGATAAATATAATAAATGGCCTACAAAGTGGATCATGAATATGATTATCTGCTTAAAATCGTACTGATCGGAGATTCTGGTGTTGGTAAATCCAACATTCTTTCAAGATTCACTCGTAATGAGTTTTGCTTGGAATCCAAGTCAACCATTGGTGTCGAATTCGCAACCAGGACTCTTCAGGTTGATCACTTCAATTTAATTACAAACATCCTTATTTTGTTTTCATATTATTATGCTTCTTATATTTTCTCTATCATTCATTATTTTCGATTTAATGTATACATAATGTTGATAACATAATGATAATAATCTTACAATATACAGGTAGAAGGCAAAACTGTGAAGGCACAAATATGGGATACAGCAGGGCAAGAGCGCTACCGTGCAATCACAAGCGCCTACTACCGTGGTGCGGTAGGTGCATTGCTCGTCTACGATATAACCAAACGTCAGACATTTGATAACGTCTTACGTTGGTTACACGAGCTCCGAGACCATGCGGACTCCAACATCGTCATTATGATGGTTGGAAACAAATGCGACCTGAACCATCTTCGGGCGATCTCCACCGAAGATGGACAAACCCTAGCAGAAAAGGAAGGACTGTCATTTCTCGAAACATCGGCTCTCGAAGCATACAATGTGGAGACCGCCTTCCAAACTATTTTGTTGGACATCTACCATGTGATAAGGAAGAAGGCGTTGGCGGCACAAGAGGCAGCGGCCACATCCGGGGTGCCCCATGGGACGACCATCAATGTTGCTGCTGGGTCAGGAAATGATAACAAGAAGGGTTGTTGCTCTAACTAGGGAATGTAGTATATGTACATTCGTGAGTATATAAATAGTGGTGATATATATGTCTTCTTCTGAACTACTGGGGGCTATAACCAAAGATTGCAATTGTTGAGGGGGAAGTATGTGGATGTATACAAGTATGTACAGTCTCATGCGCTCTTTTTCTTTTCTTTTCTTCTCTTCTTAGTTGCAAAGACACTGTTTCTGTACGTAGCTAGAGTGGGGTAGAGAGGTGGCAATATTATTTGGATTGCCTTCACATATACATATTTATTTATTTTTACATTTAATGTCCTTTAAAACTATAATATAATACTGTAAATTATGTTTGATCTCTCACTCTCTCTCTCTATATATATGAGATTTTTTTATACTCCCTCTCTCCTAATTAGCTACTGTCAAAACCTTCCTCAACCTGTTAGTTATTTTCAAATATCACCTTTTTAAATACATTAATTTTACTTTTTTCCCCCATTTATCCAATATTTTTCCAAATTTTATTTGTGAGTGGCGGTTTTCAAATTTTGACTTGATGTTAATGGAAATAAAATTGAAACTAAATTTTGAAACATTCATGATAAAATTTTGGAGAAAGTGTGTAAAATGAGGAGAATAAGGGGAAGAAAAAACAAAAGAAATGGCTTGGATTTGAAATCAGGGGAGCTTTTTGGAGATAAGAAGAAGAAGAAGAAAAGAAGTTGCCAAGCTGGGCCCGGGCTAAGCGTTACTTTTTCTGGACCATAAGTTGGGCCCAAACGTCCCGGATCTGGGGGGAGGGGGGGAGAAGCAAAAAAAAAAAACTTGAAAATTTGAACAAGAAGAAAGAACAGTGAACTGACGTTTGCTCATGCAAATTTACACCAAAGCATCTGCAGATATGTGAAGACTGACAACACACACACACACATCTCTCTCAATCTTTCACATTTTGAGTCCACCTTTCTCTTCTCTCTCTCTCTTTCTCCATCTCTCTCTCTGCAAAATCTTAACAAAAAAGAAAAAAACTGAGTTCTTTGGAGGTCTTCTACAACAAACCGAACACAATTCTCCCTCAAAAATGGAAGAAAACACAGAGAGTTTCCATCATCCACAGCAGAACAGGAGGACCAGACTGAGGTTCACACCAGAAACCACCTACCAATTCCAACAACAGCAGCAGCAGCAAGAGCCACAACCATTCATCTTGAGCCAGCAAAGACCGGTCTTGTCTTATGCATTTGATCCTCCTCCTCATCATCATCATCATCACCATCATGAGCATCACCAGAACAATTTATCCCTTTCGCTGTCTTTCCACCACCAAGAGCAAGATCATGTCTTTCTTCCTGTGAAGCAAGCAAGTGTTGAAGGCAGCAGAAGCTCTGTTCCTCTTGGCCCTTTCACAGGCTATGCCACCATATTGAAGAGCTCCAGGTTTCTGAGTCCTGCTCAGGGCCTGTTGGATGACTTCTGCGGGGTCGATGGACGGCATGGAACTTTGGGGGCTGATTTGGATTGTTTCAGAGATTGTGGGATTAAGGAGTTCATTTCATGCAGTGAGAGATTTGATCTGAGGTTGAAGAACTCAAAGCTCTTATGGCTCCTTGAAGAGGTAAAAAAAATATTCCAGTTCTCTTCTCTGTCAAAAATGGCTAAAACTTAGAAAGCGATGACTTTTTCCTTTTCTTTATCTTTTGTTTTTCCGGAAAACAAAATGAAGAAAAGTGGGTAGAAATAAGCATAAAGCAGTACTCGATCATGAATAAGCATAAAATCTACTCGTTACAAATTCCAACTAGCTAGCGTCTATACAAATTTATTGTAACTTAAGTTATATTGTAGAAGAATTCATTTATACTGAACTGAACTGAATTTGTTTAAAATAATAATCTAAGATAAAATTTGTTTTTGAAAATTTCATGATATTATCCTTGTGAAATTGTAATTGTAATTGTAATTAGAAACGAACACAGGTTAAAGTTCATTTTACAAATACTAGCTAGTTTGCATGTACGCAAATGCAATTCATTATGTAATGGGGTAAATTTGTTCATACTCTTACCATTGTGGTAAAAGAAGATGCTGCTGCTGCTGCTAGTCGCTGTTGGAGTGCTTTCTCTCTTTTGATTACAACCGCTGAATTGATAGTTTCTGCCAAGGAATCCAGTCTCTTCTGTCAAAGATTTTTTAATTCAATTTTAGCAGAAGAGAAGATGGGGGTGAAAGAAAAAAAAAAAAGAAAAAGAAAAGAGGTCTTGTCTCATCAATCATAAATCATTTTACTGTTCCTTTTTTGTTCTGTACTTGCTTCTCCAGTTTCCTCTGTTTCTTCTAACTTTTTTAATTCACTGATTTCTTACCTTTACTCGAGTGGGAATAGTTATTTTCGTTTTTATCCTGTCGCTTTGGGTTTAATACAGATACACCCATCAGCCCATCATCATCACCATCACCATCACCATCATCATTTTCTGTTTCCTTCCACGTTTTTGTTTCTGAGACTGTGACTGTGCATTCTTGTGTTTGTGGATCTGTCATTCTGAGGGAAGATAAAGTTACAGCCCTGCACCTGAGGCTGAAACTGATCTACCTTTCTCTTTTCAGCACTCTTTTGTGAGCTTTTCATGTTTTTGTGAAAATTACTTAAAAATTACTAGCAGTACTGCTTGAATTAATTATGTCAAGTATTCTATAGGTATACAAGAGATATAAGGTGTATTGCCAGCAAATGCAGTCAGTTGTTGCATCATTCAGAGCTGTGTCTGGACTTGGGCATGCAGCTCCTTACATAGGTTTGGCTTTCAAGGCTGTGGTGAGAAATTTCAGCAGCTTGAAGAATGCCATCCTGGACCATATTATATGCACAAGCTGTAATGATGAGCCAAGTGAGTCGGCTATGGCGGACAGATCAGGTCCGTGGAGGTTCGGTTACTGCACCGATACCCGAAACCCTTCGGGTAACATGGCGTTTCTGCAGCATCAAGGTTGGAGGTCCCAGAGAGGCCTCCCGGATCATGCAGTGGCCATGCTCAAGTCCTGGCTTTTCCAGCATTTCCTTCACCCGTCAGTTGCTTGCTTCTCAAGTAAAGTTCAGTTCATGCATGCATGGTGCAAGTTCACCAATTTAGATGTTGTTGCCAATGCCTGCAGGTACCCAAGTGATTCGGAGAAACAGATGCTGGCTCACCAAACTGGTCTTTCAAGGACTCAGGTCTCTGATTAATTACTTGTTTCGTTTTTGACGATCGTTCGAGCTCATTAGTTCTGTATTTAGATTGGCCAAATGTGGTGATGATGATGATGCTGATGTTGACCAGGTTTCAAACTGGTTCATAAATGCAAGAGTGAGGCTGTGGAAGCCGATGGTGGAGGAGATGCACACGCTTGAGAAGAGTAGGGCACAAGGGGAATCTGCAACCATGGAATTAGATCACGGTAAGGAGATCTGCAGCCAGAAGCGTGGGAGGAAGAACGAGGAGGATCATGAGACTGCAACTGCAGTAGATGGGAATTACTTAGGATTGAGTCTGTACCATCAGAAGAATGGATTTCCAACGACGTCGTTTCAATATCCTTCAGGTTTTGATGCAATTACTAACAGCAGGCATTTGGGAAATCTGAGAGGCTGAGATCAACGGGCATGCAGCTTAGTTAATTAATTAAGCCAAGCTAGCTTAATTATAATTATGGTCTCTCTTTTTTTACATTTATTACTAACTAGTACAACTTTGTACTGCCGCTGCCAATGCATGTAGCTAGTAGCTTATGCTTCTGTTGTGACGTCTTTGTAGCTAGCTAGCTCTGATAGTTCTACCTGGTTAATTTGTCTGCTCATAGTCGCTACCTAATCTAGCTAGCTACCGTGGGTTATACCTCCACTAATTGATCCGAGTTGAACGTTTTTTGTCACGATCTGCTTTCGACGGAGTGCTCAAGGTATGTGTTGGTGCGCGCGGTGCAACAATCAGGACACGTGTACGACACATGGTTAAGGATCTAGGATGCGGGAAGGCACACATAAGAGTGTGCAAGACGGATTTAAGAGGAGGAGCCAAGGTGAGGAAGACACCTTAGAAAGGCTCTAGAATCATGGGGGACATTCTAACTCTAGAATATTCTAGAATCCTCCAGAGAGTTCTAGGTTTGTCTCAGAGGCGGATGAGCAGCATGGCGTGCCCAGCACCCGCTGGGCAATATTTGAGCCCAAAACCTATTAGTATGTAAAAATTATATACTTTTAATCAAAATTTTGATGAATAATATGTAAAAAATGTATTTAAATTTATCAAAAATTTTACATATTTCATTGTGTGTAAGTATTTTTTTTTCCGCTCACCTAATTTTGAAACACTGGATCCGCCACTGGTTTGTCTAGAAGAGACCGGAATAGTCTAGGGCAGACTAGAGAGGGCTAGAAGGCCTTAGGGCATGCTAGAAGGTTTTGGACGATCCTAGAGAGTGCTAAGAGGTGCTGGAGCACCTAGAAGCTTGTGGAACCCTCTAGAGCACTATGAGATTCTCTAGCTTGGTCTAGATAGTTCTATGTTGAGCTAGAACTATATGGAGAAGTCTATTAGGTGCTAGACATGTGTAGATATGTGTAGAGAGTGCTAGAGAGTCAATCTCCACCACTGGATCAGATTGATCCTGACCGTCCATTGAAGAGGTGGAGAACTATATATACCCCATTGGGGAGCTCATTTGTAATCAACTCCAAGCTATCAAAGCATAGCCAACATTGTATCCAATACTTGAGCAATACAAGCAAGTTGTATGGCTTTCAAGCACATCTCTCCTTTTAACTTTCGTTGCTATCTTCTCAAGCAATCTCAAGCAAAACTTAGGCACATTGGGGCGAGTTAGGCTGACTTAGCCAAGGGGGTGCGTGACTAAGTGCTGCACAGGCATAGCGAAAAAATAAGTCCGTGACATTTTACATTGAACAATGTAACACTAGGTTAAGATTGTGTTCTTCTGAAAAAAAAATATGGAGAAAGAGGTTGAAACTTTTGAAAATTCATGTGAAGTTTATGTGAGCAGAGAATTAAGTAAAATATTGATTTCACACATTCACAAAAATGGTTTGGTAAAAGCACATAACCTACATCGTTTCTTTGATTGACGAAGCGTTCATGAGAAACCCTATTATACATGTCCGCCGCATTCGTGCCCTTCCTCTTGGATTGTTTTTTTTACCAATTTTCTAACCCGCTCACTCTTGCCATGGTGCTGGACTCTTTCCCCGGTGCCGACTCACCTTGATCCATGGGACTTTCTCTTCGTTGTCATCCTCGCATCGTCAAAACGTTGACTGTTGAAGCTTCCTCTTGCCACCGGTCTCGTTCCGTCGATGCGCTTCTCTTGTTGTGGCGAATTTTGATCGGTGGCGGTTCTAGGACTGGTGGATAGTGGCGGACTGGGGTGGGCTCCCGGGTCTAGCGATGGTTGTGGGTTCGATTCGGTTGCAGGGTATCATGGGTTCGATTCTTTTGGCGAATGTTGTTCTCCGGCGGTTTCGGCTCACGCGTGCGACAATGGGTGGCCTTCGGGAGGCTTCGCCTTAGTGGTTGGTGTTTTGCTCCTTGGCAGGAGTTCTTGTCGCTTGGGCTTTTCCCTGGACAACCCCGCCATGGCCTATACGTGGTGTTGCATGAGGTTTGGTATGCTGTGATCTATCGGTTGTGCGGGCTATGGTGTGACGGATGGCGTGGTAATGACAATGGTCTGAGTTTTCCTGTTAACGTTAGGACGAAGCTACACCTTGTCCTGCTTGGTGCGATGAGTTATCATTCTGAGGACTCTCTGGGTGGTGAGTCTCCCTGGGCGGTTCTGGCATTGCAAAAATTGACCCATTGGTGTTATCAAGGATTTGGATCATCCAGTAGAACTCGAACTCATTCGATGGAAATGAATTTGTCTCAACGGCATTTGGTCTTGTCTGGAGTAGGTATTGTACCCAATCCAACGTACCAGGTTGCCTCAAGTGTGAAGGACATTTAGTATTCATCAGATGGATCTTGTCGTTGTTATGGCAAGCAATCTCAAGGCTTCTCTCTCACACAATTGTTTTGACATCTCAGGCTCCTAGCATCATCCGTTTAGATGTTTCTCTCGGCAGCACTGTTGGTTATCTTTCAGTTTTTTTGTTACTTTTGTTTCATTTTTTCTTGTTAGTTCTTTTCAGTTTTTGCTAATCCCCCTACGTGAGGTTTGTTTGATTTTCTTTTTCCAATGCTATTTTTAAGGTTTGTGTTATGTTTTCTTGAATTAATAATATATACTCCCTCTGTCCTAAAAGTAAAGCAACAATTGATTTTTGATGTCAATTTGACTTCAATTTATCTATATTATTTCTTAATGAAAAAAAATATCAAAAAAGTGCATTCATAAAATTAAGACATCAAATTTTTAGTTGTATATAAAAGTTTCAAATTTCTAATTTGAAATGATAGAGAAATAAAATCAATGATTAAATACTAAAAACCCAATATTACATTACTTCTGGGACGGAGGGAGTATCTTTTTATTAAAAAAAAGCACATACTTCTAACATCTAACCTAAAGCGCCTCTTGGAGCTAGCCGTCACTGGATCGAATGGCCAAGAAAGGACGAGGCGTGTTTTGGAGGAAGGTAGGGCTGGATTTGAAAGTTTTAAAATGTTTGGGTTAAATTTAAGGATTAAATGTTTGGGATGGTCACGTAAGCACCATTACATGCCACCTGGACAGACTAATGTGCACCTCTACAATTTTGATAGAATCTTTACGCCACTTAGTACCGTCAGTCAGCCCGATGGTATTATTACTCTTAATTGAAAATTTAGATTAATAATAAAAATAAAAAAAGTTTAGGTGGTAGTTTCGATCCTAAAACAGTGGCGGATCCAGATTCAAAAAGTTAGGTAAACGGAAAAAAACTATCAAATAATATACGTAAAGAACAAGGTTCAGGGAAGTCCGCTCGTTGCTGGGGATAGAATATTAACAAGGTTCAGGGAAGCCAGCTCGTTGCTGGGGACAGAATATTACACTTTATTTTTAAAATTTGAATGCTTTATACAGAGAATCGTGCTCATGATACAATGATGTCTCCGATAATTTTGCAAATTATGTGACAATTTGTAATAGGGAAATAAGGATTTATGATTAATAGTCAATTTAGTCCAGGGTTTAAACGCTTTCTACAAAGATTGGACGATAAAGTTGTAAAAAACTGTTAGTATGAAAAACTGTTAGTGCAAAGATTTTAAGTAAAGACTACGGTATTTATTTTAAAGAATTTGAGAAAAACTTGGGAGCTTTTTTGAAAATAGATTTCAAATTTTTTAGAGGAAAAAATTAGAAATAGAAATTGGATATTTGATAAATTGTTGTTATTTAATTTCATGAAAAAATACCTTTTTATGGGAAAAAAAGTACTGAATTGGCTAACTCACACATTTTCTAATATCCGAGGGGCTGAGTTACCCTCTAACATTCCTAAGGGGGCAACTCGTCCGAGTTGTAGAGTTGAAGGACTTCTCAAACACTTCAACCATTGAAGGGATTGGGTGCTAGGTGGGCTGAGTTATGGGAAATTGAGGTGGGTTATAGTTTGGGTATAGGTAATTTTGGGCCAAAACTTCAGCCTAGCGAGAGCTGGGTCTGCCACAATGCAGATTCGCCCCTGTCCTAAAAGGAACATTGATGGCAAAAATTTGTTGATTTTTTTTATGACAAATATATATATATATATATATATATATATATATATATATATATATAGGTGGCGGATCCGTGTGTGTAACCGCCACATTCCGGTTATGCTGACGTGTCCTGATGTTGACTGACGTCATCAGGTTGACTTCGCGTATTAAGACGGGATTGGTGAGAAATAGAGAGGTCCTCTGAGATCGTGTTTTTACGAATGCAGTCGAGTGGTAGTTAAAACGTTACCCTTTTAGGTGTAGATAATGAATGTATTTATAGTTCCAGATCTGAGTGGTATTATTGTAATATCTCAATATGAGGTGATCATGTCTTAGGGTGCGCTTAGTGTGTATAAGCACTTCGGGAAGTATGGTTCGGGAACGTCCTTAACCATAGTTCGGGTTATTTACTTATTTAACAGTTTTTTAACGGGGACCTTATTTCGGGCTTATGCGTGGGCCTTTTGTTAGGCCTTTTGTGCGGATTGGGTCTGGCGGCCATCATATATATATATATATATATACACGTTCAATATTAGGGGTAATTGCCAAAAACATACAAAGAATGAGGAAGTAGTCCCCAAACCATAACTATCTAGATGCTCTAAGCCTTGATGAGCCAAATAACTTAATGTTATATATTCAGAAAGACAAATAAACTGATTAGCGAAAAGAAATAACCAGTAAAGAGATAGAAAGTACATCAGAATGTCGAAACTAAGTTGAAAGATGATAAAATGCTCGAACCCATGTCGAATCGCAGTGTGCTCTTCAAACTGTGCTCTTCAAACTGCCCATTGGCTTCTTCATATAGGTGCCACCTCACAGGTTATCTCGTGTAATACCCGGCTACTGACCCCCTCCACAAAACTAGTTGCATAAAATGAGCTTCAAAAGGCATGGATTCTGCGATAACACCTGGAAGAGCAGGCCACGCCATAGACCAGGTCTCAGAACAAACTACCAAAAATCAACTACCATCCTGATGAGTCTGGGTCAATTCAGGAAACCAGGTAGGGAGGAAAGACCCCGGAGCCTCACCACCTGGACTTGTGTAGCTCACTCTCCCAGGCAGGGTGAGACATAGCTCAACCCTACAGTGCCGAAAGAGCCCTCTACGCCCACCAGACTCAGGCACCCTCCCATCCTGATTTTGCGAACCCCTGTTCCACAAAACCATCACCAAATCCACCTTCCATTCCAACCAACTGGACCACCTCCACGACATCCGTCCTCGGATCTGTCCCAAGACACTAGCCACTGCAACCTCGCCAAGAAAAACCCAGCCCCAGACCAGACAAAGCAACCACCTAGGCCCAGCCATCTGACCAAATCCGGCCATCAGACCCGGACACGCCGTTGACTGAGCGGCGGCCCGCGAGACTTCCGACCAGAAGTGAGTAGAAGCAGATCGGTGCTCAGCGCGGAAACACCCGACCGATCACCGGAGAGGACGAACCAACCCCGACGACGTTAGACGATTGCGAGCTTGGGGTGCCTTGTTTAACGACCCACCATTGATACGAGAAGTCGAGCACGGACGACAACACGGACGACGACAGCTGACAGCGCGAACGAAAAAATGACACTGATGGCGACCGAACGGAGTAGGAAAAACGACAGTGGCGGCCGAAACCCTAGAGAACGACATCAACACAAAATCTTTCTTTTAGTTAAATAGTTGATGGAATAACGATGTTTACGGTCCCAGAAACATTCTCCATCAATAGCTGGCTTCTCAAATAGTGGAATGGTGATCCTGTCAACGAAGCCAACACAGCCTGGAAAGCCCTCTGCCTCCATGACCTGCCCAATCTCCTTTCTTCTTTCTTCAGTAGGCCAACAAATGTACCCACTGCCAAGCTGCAATAGCGCTGTGACAACCCTGCTTGTAAATAGAACAACGGTACCAACGCCGAACCCAAAAAGCATGGACTGCATTGCAGTGGCTGCCCCATTCCCATTGTGTCCGAGACGCCAAAGAGCAATACAGACTTGCCAGGTTACTGCGGTTTGGGGACACCTACTCTGATTGTGAAACACAGGACACGGTTTCAGAAGTTCTACTAATCGGTGGAATGACTCAACGTCACACCGAAAGTTCTGCTGGAATTCTTTAGCATTGAGGTTGAGCGCACATTTCAGTAAAAATTCTTGAGAGCGCGGTGATCTGATGCGATTGTTGAGGTAACGTGAATTGTTTACCAAGACATAAACATCGCACAATTCCTCCAACATATCCTCATCCTCGTCAAAGGCAATAGCCATAGTCATCTGTTGTTCAAAGATGGATAGTACAAGACGACGGTCTGAAATTTTCGGCATTTCCCGTCCTAGATAAGGAAAACTGAGCCGCGACGTTCATGTATTGCTGCACGCACATGTAAAAAACAGCCAGCACATTAGTCAAACACTACCTACAACACCCACTTTGTGCACCAAACACTAATTGTTGATATCTTCACCTCCCAACATGCTTTTGATCTCAAATTTTAGACACAAGTCAGAATGTGTGTGCTTAAGTTAACTGGATTTTTTCGAGATTTTAGGGGTTAGGATGGCCAAAGTCAAGGGGCTGGTCAACCACTACCTTAAACACCCACTTTGTGCATCAAACACTAATTGTTGATATCTTCACCTCCCAACATGCTTTTGATCTCAAATTTTAGACACAAGTCAGAATGTGTGTGCTTAAGTTAACTGGATTTTTTCGAGATTTTAGGGGTTAGGATGGCCAAAGTCATGGGGCTGGTCAAACACTACCTTAAACACCCACTTTGTGCACCAAACTTGCATTGTTGATATCTTCACAACCCAACATGCTTTTGATCTCAAATTTTAGACACAAGTCAGAATGTGTGTGCTTAAGTTAACTGGATTTTTTCAAGATTTTAGGGGTTAGGATGGCCAAAGTCATGGGGCTGGTCAAACACTTCCTTAAACACCCACTTTGTGCACCAAACTTGCATTGTGGATATCTTCACCTCCCAACATGCTTTTGATCTCAAATTTTAGACACAAGTCAGAATGTGTGTGCTTAAGTTAACTGGATTTTTTCGAGATTTTAGGGGTTAGGATGGTGAAAGTCATGGGACTGGTCAAACACTTTCTTAAACACCCACTTTGTGCATCAAACACTAATTGTGGATATCTTCACCTCCCAACATGCTTTTGATCTCAAATTTTAGACACAAGTCAGAATGTGTGTGCTTAAGTTAACTGGAATTTTTCAAGATTTTAGGGGTTAGGATGGCTGTTACAATTGATTCAAATCTCTACATTAACTTCATGCTTAAACATCAGTAACTAACAACAACAGAAACAACTCCAGCCCTTAATTTTGCTTCCAATATGCCCGTTTTAGGCAACAAATCAGGGAATGGGTTTAACACTGAAACTTCTAACGAATAGAAAAACTTGTTGAAGTAGTTTCAAATTTCAAAGTTACCCAACACCTGACAATTGAAAAGATATCTGGTTGTGACCCCTATTCAAGTTCAATTTATGCTGACTGGTTTCTTGCATTTCATCCATGGCAAAGATGATCAACAGCAATGATGAACGAGTTTGAGAAGAAATATGGCTATGGGAACTAGACATTTTACTTACCACAGCAACCATCAATGTCTTCAATGGCTAATCTACTCATGGTCGCTTCTGCCACCCCTGTCAAGCTCTGTTGAATCCGTCTCGCAGAGCCTCACCCAACTACTTCAGTGCAAATTTGATGGACTTGCTCCAGATGGCGTCGCGGATTTTGCTTCCCACTCCCTCTCAACCGCTACCAAATCCGTGTCTCCCAGCCAGCCCCAACCAGTTCATCGCCAAACTGATGGACTTTCCAAAGATGGCGTCGCAGATTTTGCCTCGCCCTACCCTCTCAAGTTCGCCCTCCAACTCCAATGCGTATTCTCCACTGTCAAGCTCTGCCGATAGCATCTCTCACAGCCTCGCCCAACCAATTCATCGCCAATTTGATGGAGTTCCAAGAAACTAACTTGGTTTCGGTTTTGGCGCGATGGTGCTGTGAAATGTTCACGCCACTGGTTCACGCCAAATATGGAGGTAAATTCAGGGACTCTCACACTTAGCCACCCTATTTTCCTATTTTCACCAAGTCAGTAACTCACCTCTCAAACACACACAAATAAGGTGATTTTTAAACCCTTCTTTTTTTAACATTGAAGTCCCCTATTGTAAGCACCTAAACCCTACAAAGCGTGACATATGAGGACCTCAAATTCAATCCTGGACGGAAGTTCTCAGAAAACGACATCGTTCGTATCATTCATTCGAATGTGACCGTTTCCACCGTCATGGCCACGCGGCGTCATCTGACTCGTCATTCTTAAAGCAAATTTGACAGCTGTCTGTACACTAACTCACCTAGACTCAAGTTCAAGTGGCAAAGAATATCCACATTCATATTCTAGGACAAGTTTCACCTGCTCCCGTGACCACGCTTAACAAAACATCCTCGTGGAAGTCTTGCTTGATAAAGCTCTTTGGTCTACCAAATCTACGGCAGCCATCGCTCTATGTCCGGTGCCAGACAGAGCACCAAGTCGGTTAGGGCACTTAACTTCGCAAGTATACGAGCAAAATCCATTTCTGTTCACAAAGTTCGTTGCTTTCTCGGAAACGACGTCGCCTTTGCGCTCTATCGTCTCGCCGAAGACGAGAATCTGAAGAATTGAAAGTTCGAAACTTGAAGAAATCTAGCGTGATTGCGTGAAGACGACGGGGACACCTGGTGGTGTTATATCGGGAGTGATTTCGTGGCTACTTTTACTGTAATTTGATTCGGGAAGTTCCGTTCTTTGAGCGATGCAAACGGAAGCGAGAGTTGGGGTGGTGAATTCTGGGCATGGAGGGGTTTCTTCTCCCTGCAAGTATAGGCAGCAGGAGATTTTGCAGAAACAGAAGACACAGATCGGGACGGTGTCGCAGCTTCTTGCCGGAGGAGTGGCCGGCGCTTTGAGCAAGACTTGCACCGCCCCGCTGGCTCGCCTCACCATTCTATTCCAGGTTCCTTCGAGACGATCATTTTGGGGTCTGGATTATGTTCTTTCTTTCGCCTCCGCTTTTTCGTTGCGTGTAATATCTGATTTTGATATGCTTTTGCGATACTAAATTGTTGATTAGAGGATTTGCTTGTTTGATTGTTCGTTTCTTTTTGTACATCCATGGATATTCATTTAATATGGGTAACTAGATTAGACCAGCTAAAAATTGTAATTTTCCCAAATTCAGTCGAAGAAACATGCTTGGTCTGTAGGCTTTTACCCTTACTGCAGTCCCAATATTGTCAAGTGCAAGCTATTTCCAGTGTTAGATATATGTTTCCTGCCAGTTTATGCGGACTTTCATTTTCTGTAGGATGTAGTAACATGAATAACATTAAGGGGCCGTTTCTTTAGTGAAGCAGCACTAGTCACCATAGATTTTTGTTTTAAGATATTGTACTGAGTCATTTCTACTAGGAATTTTTGGCCCCTGATGAGGTTTAAACCTAAGCAAAGCCAGTGGGAACCCCAATAAATACACACAGAAGCATGTTCTTCAGTTATGTTATTATAAGAAATTATGCTGCTGTGTGTGAAAGATGCGGGCAGATATATTTATGGGCCTGATCATTGAAAAACTTTTCAGCAGTGGAGATGAACCTTTGAGTTTTACTTAGGCTTGCATGGGAGTTCTTGTGGTGATTTATCACCTGAATTCATTAAGGAATCATGTCCAGAATCTTGAATCAAATTTATTTCTGTTGTTACATTTATTTGATTATCTGATCCACTTTCTAGCACCATCTGAATCTGTGGCTTAATCATTCCCTCAGGTACAAGGTATGCATGCAGATTTTCAAACATTAAGGAAGGCCAGCATATGGCGTGAAGCATCAAGAATAATTAGTGAAGAAGGCTTTAGAGCTTTCTGGAAAGGGAATCTTGTCACAATTGCTCACCGTCTGCCATACTCGTCTGTTAATTTCTATGCTTACGAACAATATAAAAAGGTTGGTATTACTTGATCTGCGAACAGCTATTTTGAGGCCTGCTAAAAGAAAGAGAAAGAAAAAGTAGAAAAAGCCCCGCCCCAAAGGGTGGGAAAATCGACAATTATTGTTTTAGGCTTACAAGTCTTAGTTTTGGAGTTTCAGTTTCTACACAATATTCCTGGACTAGTGAGCCAAGGGGAAAACCTGAGTCAAGATCTGTGCATACATTTTGTGGGTGGTGGCTTGGCGGGAATAACGGCAGCAACTGCAACATATCCCTTGGATCTTGTGAGAACTCGTCTTGCAGCGCAGGTTGGTTTGGGATACCTACATGCGCTATATATCTTTGTGATCATAATGATAAATGGATTGAAGGCTAGGGCAAAGGAATACATTCTGTTCGGTTGAATCTGACTGGTATTCCGTTCAGTTCCAAATTCCTTGTGTTATTTGCTTGTCTGTATTTGCTCTGTAAGTATTATGAATTTATGAATGCTTATCGGACCTTCATTCATTTATTTACTCTTTTTTTCCTTTGACAAATCTTGCAGACCAGTGTGATGTACTATAGAGGTATTTCTCATGCTTTACGAACTATAAGCAGGGATGAAGGAATCTTGGGGTTATATAAGGGACTTGGAGCGACACTTTTAGGAGTTGGACCTAACATTGCCATTAGCTTCTCTGTTTATGAGACATTGAGATCTTTTTGGCAATCAAAGAGGTCAGTCTTTTCCTGATTTTAATGTGAGCTCATCATTTAAGTTCTTTAAAATCCAGTTGTATAGCTTAACATTATTCTTGGAACTTTGCATCAGGCCTGATGATTCTACCGTCCTCGTAAGTCTCGCCTGCGGCAGTCTTTCCGGGATTGCATCATCCACAGGTGAGTGATCTTCCCACCTTATTTAGTGCAAGTTGATAAAGTTGGTTCAGTTGATCCATAATTAATAGTGTTCTTCGGGCTTATACCATATGTAACTCGTGGATTGATTGGTTGTTGGTAGAGGCAACTATTGTTATGGCACAGCGAAGTTTGTTTTCAGTATAACTGCTTCTTGATGCAGCCCTGTACCTTCTTTTCTCTCTAATTTTTTTGTTAGAGAAGTCAATGCTGTTCACTTAGAAGTTAATCCATCTAGCTGTTTCTTATGCTTTTGATGCAGAGAAACAAGCTGGGCTGCAGGCTCTGCATTAATTCTTTAACCAGACTGACTTGTAGAGCCAAAGAACAGCAGAATGGAGTTTATATTTTTGTCTTGCGAGTGAGAATTTTAAGTATGGCGAATCAACAAGGGAATTAACCTTATCTTTTGTTAAGTCATTTGTTCAATTAACTTCATCTTCCTATATTCTGAAAGCATTTGTTCCCAAGGGCTGCTGTTGATTCTATAATAATGTGGCTCTGCTCGGGTGACAAAATACTGCTTTCTCACTTAATGGTTGTAAGGGGTATCCTCATCGAGGTATGCTTCTTTATTAGGCTTCCCTGCTCTTTGTGCAGAGTTTTTGAACCCCTGAGCTTGAACTCACTATAAATCTGCCAAATTAGCAATTAAGTTCCTGCTTTAGATTATTGTTCCTTCCCTGAAACATCTTGAGCTTATGGCCTTCTAAGGTAAATGCATCTAGTTCAGTTTTCCATTTCCAGATTAGTTAGCCTAACGACACAGCTGGAATCTGTAAGGCCATTGCATTGCCTGGCTGAGCTTGTAAAATCTCTGGTTTTCATGTTCCACCTGCATTCTCGTGTCCAGTTTTGAATTAATGGTCGTGTCACATTTATATTACCTACATGTTTGCATAATCTACTACCCAGAAAAAGGTAGTAGTTTAGAATGAATTTCGGGAAGCTGAGCTCAGCCTTTGAGCTTCAATGGCTGCATATATAGTTCATTGCTTTTCCTGCATATTTCCTCCCTGTCTCTGCATTACTTACGACTCAATGGTGTTGTCTTTGGATCATAATTCCTTTTTCTGATCAACGGTCTCATTTCGTATGCAGTTTTGCAAGTTCATTAGGTCACGAACGGTATTAGTTTGTTACTTGTATGATTTCTATTCTTTTGTGATGTGCAGCAACATTTCCGTTGGATCTTGTGAGGCGGCGTAAGCAGTTAGAAGGAGCCGGTGGCCGAGCACGTGTGTACACAACTGGACTTTTAGGCACATTCAAGCACATAATGAAGAACGAAGGCTTTCGCGGGTTATACAGAGGGATACTGCCGGAATACTACAAAGTGGTTCCTGGTGTAGGCATCTGTTTCATGACATATGAGACCCTGAAGATGCTTTTGGCCGAGTTTACGGGCTTATAGTAGTAGCCTTTTTATGTAGAAGATGCATTAGCAGAATTTACGAGCACACAATTGTGAGCTGCAATGTTGAGGAGATTGATTGTTCATGTAACAGCTCTTACTGCTTTAATACTACAATTTTCTTACAGTGGCCAAGTTCTGATAACGGCCACTGTTGTTTGATTAACATTTATCTCATGTACATGGATGTTGATGATAAATGTAGTGAACATTTCCCAATTAGAGCACAAATCTCAAATGATACTCGTACAGATTGAGCGCTTCTAATGATAAATATAAACAGTGATTTTCTCGGTCTTGGAAAAGTTTTTCTATTGGTAATGAATGAAAGAACACAGCTTTATTTCAATATATATATATATATATATATATATATATATATATATATATATATATATATATATATATATACATATAAAGAACACAGCTTTACTACAGCTTCTTTTATTCTATGTGCACGTGTTATGATCACAGACGACGATGAAGGGAGAGGGGACGATAAGAAGTTAAGTGCTGAGGGAGCGGAGTGTGAACTGTTACTTTATCCACCTAAAGCCAGCCATTTTTGAACATGATCTGTTTTATAGGTCGGACATCTGTCTCCCAGAGTATTAAGGAGACAAGATCTCAAGCTTGGTTGATGACTTATGATTGCTTGACCTCACCATGATTAGCCTCCTATTTAGTCTTGTTGACCTTACTTGAACATGATATTAGCCTCCCTTCTACATGATCTTCATCTTTGGACAGGCTAGTTCTTAGCTTGGGAGGTTCTCCTACTAGGTAAGGTGGTAGAGGAGATCTCGTCTTGCATTTGCTTGACAAGCTTCTAATTTTTTGGCTCTTTTGAACTCACATTAGTCTTTTTGACCTTACTTGAACAGAATGACTCATGACTGCTTGAGGATCTGTTCTATAGGTTGTACATTTGTGTCCTTGAGCACTAAGGAAACATGATCTCAAGCTTGGTTGATGACTCATAACTGCTTGAGGCACTAAGGAGACAGGATCTCAAGCTTGGTTGATGGCTCATGACTGCTTGACCCGAGCGTGATTAGCCTCCCTTCTCTGTCTTTGGACCGACAAGGTCGCAGAGGATCGTTCTTGGCTTGGGAGGTTCTCCTAGCTGGGCTGGTCTTGTAATTGCCTGACAAGCTTCTATCTTTTTTGCTCTTTTGAACTCACATTAGTCTTTTTGCTCTTTGAACTCACTTTAGAACCAATACGAAGACTTCTAGTTATACTATAATCAAATTTATTTGAAATAGAATACAGTCAAACAACAAAGGTTACATGACCCCATGAAAATTTGGGGGACAAGCCATTGACCTCTTATAGTTACTTTCACTCTCTTGTAATATGCATCATCCTCAGAGGTTTGTTAATTGTTACAGAGGAAAACTTCCTGTGAGGCGAATATGCTCTAGCGTTCGACGTAGGCCATATTTGTTGACAGCAACATTGGCATTTCTAAACCCTCCTCCATAGGCCGGTGATGCATCGTTGGCAATCTGATGCATGAAAAATTCCCCCAGTTTACTTTCTGCAGGAGACTTTACCCCTTTCCAACTCTTTGACGATGAATAGGATGATGAGGTTGTAGATGTAGATGCTGCATTGCTGGATCTTGGTAAAACTTCTGACTCAAGCCACATGTATGAAAGCATCTGACATATACCTTCTTCCACATCTGGATTCAGATTTCGATAACCTGCATTGTTTCAAGAGCAAAAGTCACTAACTTTATGGAAAAAGAATGATCTTTACAACTTAAAAATCCATGTTATGGTACCTTTCAACCGCAGCCAGCCGTGCATCAACTCATGTGCCAGAATAGCTCCAGTGAGTAGCCTGTGGAGGGTGAATCAATTACTAGAACAATCATGGCTATTGATCATTAAAAGGTGATTAGGCCACTAATCTCATCACCTGGGAAGACCATAAAGCACAAGAATAGCAGTGACTTCGCATCTGCGCGTAAGCTTGTATGGTTGTGTTCTCATCCCAACTAGCCGACGTCCTCCAATCCTAGGCCTCCTTTGTATCTGCATTTTCAGCAACTAAGCATCCTACTTGAGAAAGACAAAAAAGAAAGAAGAGAGGACTAGGTACAATTTCACTTCACTTACACTGGTGACAGTCTGCTCTTCAGAAAGACATAACCCCCTTGTCTCTGGCATGTGATGATAGCCCTGAAACAACCCAAAACTGATCCATCAGACGATCACATGAGCTGTAAAGCGAACAAATTTAGGGAAGTTGGTTTGTGTTTACATTCTTCTCTCCAACTATGGCCTCATTGAGAGCGTTTCTTTCGACCAGAAGCATTGGAATTTCCTGATCCAGTTTCATATACATTCCTTCATAGAAGTCTCTGATGGCATGGTAGAGAGGCTGACAATCACCGGTGTCCATTATAGCAGATTCAACACACTCGAAGCATAAACTACGCCCATCTTCGAGGGAATAGTACCTCTCATTCCAGGACTCAAGACGTTCGCAACTGCAGCACCTAGATGTGTTGTCATGCTCATGTGAGGGACAGTACTTTTGGGACCAAAATGGATGGCATCTGTACTCAATCAGTCCAGCTCTATTGGTGGGAATCTGAAAGCACCAATCAGCATCTTGGAGAATAAGAACAACCTCATGATCAAACTATGGCCAAGCCAATCAAGAATATTTAGTGTCTTACAAATTGGTGACAAACTTCACATTTGGGATGTGTGAGCTCCTTGAAGCAAGATTTGTGGTATGGATCCTTTCCTGACAGGGAAAACTTGCATCAAAAGTAAAAGAAACCTAGTTTAGGATCCATTACTTGAGAAGTGAGATTAGCTAGTAGCTAGGAGTAGTAAAGTACTAATAAACTTGCTACCTCTTGTTCTGTAATTGGATAACCACATGAACGGCAGCGAAAGCAATCTGGATGAAAATACTGCCCCATGCAGCCCAAGTAATTGCCACACCCAATATCATGATGACAACCACCACAGACTCTACAGAAGAAGAAGAAGAAGAAGAAGAAGAAGAAGAAGAAGAAGAAGAAGAAGTATCAACACTTTGAAGAATTGGCCCCCACTCTCAACAGTAAAGGGGTGTACCTGTAATTTCTGGGAAAATATGGAGTTGGAGCATATGGGTAATATGATGGATTTAGGCTATCGGCAAGTGCTCTAGCTATGGCTTCATCACTGTCTCCTCTCAATCTATAACCTAAAAGGTTCGATTTTTCATCCCAAAAAGATAAATATAAGTTTCAAAACGCAGTAAAGTTATGAACTTTTGACAGAAACAAGCAACAAGATTTAACACACCTCCAGGTCTCTTTGAAGTTGAACCTTCAGCTAGAGAGAGAGCAATTGCACGGTCAAGTTCTTCTTTGTCTCTCTCTGCCCGAGATCGGTCATCCTCAATAATTAAAATAAAATATTAGTGACCACAAGTGCATGAATTAGTAGTACAAGAAGTCAAAAGTATGTCTTTTTTTTTGCAATTAAAATTGCAATTTTTTTTAAGGGGTACTTAATAAATGTGGTAAAATTTCTAAAAAGTTCAAAAGTCATATAAGAAAATTAATTGCCAAAAGTCATATAACGCAATTACATTGAATGGGTAGTATTTTCAACCTTATATTTTCATTTATATATATATATATATAAAAATTAATTTTAACCGCATAATTTACTCTTTCTTTTTTGATATAAAGAGATAAGGGATTGGGGATACCAGTGACTCGAATTCGAGACCTCTCTACAAGTGTATTCACGTTTAGTGCTTACGACTTGATTGTTCTTTCTTATTTGCCGTATTATATTTTTCTTTTATATTTAAACCTCTAGTCACTCCTTTCATATATGTAAAGTAATACTCGTAAAATTCATCTTTTACCAAAAGAAGTATCCATTTTCCTCGTTAGCCAAAAAAATGAAAATAAAAAAGAAGAAGAAAAACATGAAAATATATTCATTAAGGAAGACGCGCCAACTTTAAAGATAACAGAAAGACGAAAGAAATGCTTCTGCTATTGGAGTATTTACCAAGGATCGAGCCGCCGGCGCTCTGCAAACCATATTCTCGTCCCCCAAGAACTGCGGGTTAAACCCGCCGCCGCTGCCACCACCACCTCCTCCTCCGCCGCCGCGTGTCTTGAACAGTTTACTCAGCCATTTCATAAACCTCGACTTCCTCTCTGTATTGGAAGAAACAAAATCCCCTGCTTTACCAAAACAAAACTCTCTCTCAACCCAGAAAGCAGAAGAATTAAAAAAAGAAGAAATCTTTGTAGGTAGCACGCACTCACCGTAGATGCAGGGATGTGAGAGGTGGTTGAGAGATGAAGAAGGAGGAGGCATGGAGGTGGTATTATTATAGGTCGCCGGACGAAAACGACCGTTGAGAGAGAAAAACAGAGGACGCGGGGAGAGAAGAAAGCGAAGAGAGGCGGAATTGGCATCGTTAAAAGAGGGGCCGGGAAGAAAAAGTTTAAGGAGAGAGAATCTGGAGAAGAGAAAAGGATTGAAGGCACAGAGAAGACGTCAGATTCTTCGCTTCAGAAAGCAATGAAGCTAAAAGTTGCAGGCAGCAGCTTCTCCAATCCAGAGAGAGAGAGAAACATAAATAAATAAATAAATAAATAAATAAAAGGTTGAATTTTTATAAACAACGGCTATCAATTCCCCACCCGGCCACCACGAATATCAACATGCATACTCTTACAAGATTTTCGAAAAGAAAAACTAGATGATCATCTTTCGGATACTGAATGTCGGCCCATAAATGAACCTTCTCAATGAAATTAACACCACATGAAGAATAATAAGATTTGCTCATCATTACAAAGTCAATGAAATTGTATTCGCATATTTTTATCGTTTTTATTATTATTATGCTGATATATATATATATATATATATATAGTCAATTTTCTTTCTTAAAATGAGATTGTGTTTGCGGAATTAAACGCACGACGATCGAGACATGATGGAAGGGAGGATGATGAGAATTTTGCTTTTAAGTGATCATCATTCTTCACTTTGCCATCGATCGATCATAACTGGGGATTTTTGTAATGCTTTTTGTTTGAAAATATTGTTTGCCCAGGGAATTTTTGCCGCGGGGCAAAAAGGAAGAGAGAGATTCCTGCGGATTTACGGGATTGCCACTTGTTGATTTACAGTTAGTTCGTGTTCGATTCTTGAACGTGGCAAACGAAACGAAACGAAACGAAAACGAAACAGACATTGGTGGTCTCGTTACTGAGTCCTAATCTATCACAAATGTACCAAAAATTAAATACAAGAACTAAGTTGTAAATTATCCCAAAGTCGTCTTCTTCCTTCGTTGATAATGCTCAAGTAAGATAATGTGGTTCGACTTCGGCAACAAATTTCAATTCGCTTTATATCCCTACCAAATCGGCCTCGATCCCAGGCCGAGCCGCCAAACCTTAAAGGTTCGAGTTCGGCTCGTTTTACTTATCAAATCGAAATTTCAACAAGCTGATTGTTTTGAAACAGTTCATTTTCAAACAATTTTAATTTGTGAGACACTTTTCTTATAATAAAAATAAAAATTTACTTGAGAGATGGTATTTCTTAATTTGACTGGTCATTAATTAACAAATTAATCAGAATGAATTGAAAAGAACAATATTATTGATAACAGATACATATAGGGTGTATTATAAGGAGGTGAATATATTCCCTTGTGGTTGGAGTTTATATGATCCGCTGCTTTGGGAAAAAAGCAAGATTTGTTTGCGTAGTTTAATTTAATTAATTGAAATATTTAGTCAGACCTGCTTTTACAATTATCTGAGAACTGATGAAATTAAAGGCCTGCCTGCACTGCACTGCACTGCACTGCAATCTACCTTCCTTCTTCTATACCCTGTTAAGTAGTGTAATTTATTAGATTGCCAATCTCATGATGACCTTACTGACATTTGCAGAATCCTATTCCTCCTCCAACCAAAGTTGCTGCAACTCCATGTGCCCATGCACTTTGTACAACCTTGATCATTGATTAAGAAGAAAAAAAACATTAGACATTAATTTAATAATTAGTAGGCGCTGAAACTAAATCGAAAGTGAAAGAATATGTTACTTTTTGGGGAAGATTTGTGCAGGGTTTAATTTGATGAGGTGGGTGGTGGCCTAGCTGTTGTTGTTAGTAGAAAGAACATCGACATCAAATTGCAAAGCCAGCCACCCGCACCTCTGATATCTTAGACGTTCAATCAAAAACCCAATTCGGAAATGTGAACATGCACTCGCACAGACGTGACTGTCAGAGACCTCAAATTCTTAGATTGATTAACAAGTCTCTTCCTTGTATGCCTGTTTTGAAACGGGTAACTTTGATCCGGAATAGAGTCGAGTATTAACGTGTGGGAAATCCGAGTATAACCTGAAAGAGGAGAACATAGAAAGCGAAAATGGGAGGAGAGGTGTAGCTTAGTAGAACATCGACATCAAATCGCTACAAAAAGGGCGGGAGGAGAGATGTAATTTAGAGCATATCTTCTTTAGAAGTGTACCACCCTATATATAGAGTAGTGCTCGAGCTCCATCAACAGGGATGGATTAGAGGAATCAGATATTGAGCTCCATCAACGGGGATGTGAAGAGATGAGAAATTTTTATAAAATAAATAAATAAGACGTTTTTTTTTATAAAAAAAGATAATGTAATTAATTTAGGAGCTCCTTAAAAGGGAAAGAACGACTAATTGTAATTTGGAACATAGATAATACTAAATCAAATAAGCAAATTCATTATTAGTAAAGATGATTTGATAGAGAATCGAAAGATTTAAGAATACTTTATGTGTTTAGGAAATGAGATTTTTTTGGGTAAACATAACCTTAAACACGGCCTTGAATCCTGTTAGAATTTCTGCCTACCTTGATTAACGTGTCTGGTAAAAGTTACTCTCTCTACTAGACTAACATGATACGTTTGACTAAA
Source organism: Stellera chamaejasme (assembly GCA_024586325.1). Lineage (NCBI taxonomy): Eukaryota > Viridiplantae > Streptophyta > Magnoliopsida > Malvales > Thymelaeaceae > Stellera > Stellera chamaejasme. Next base: position 4,879,628 of record CM044984.1, on the reverse strand, counting down.
CAAAGAGGTATCAGAGGATGCTGAAGACATGAGAGTAATAAATAATAATGTAAATGATCATATAAGATAAAAATAAAATTTGTGAGTGATAATAGAAAGGGAAAAGGAGTAATAATATCATTGAAATTTACAAAATCTCTCAATTTTCCACTAAAGTTCATTTTGAAGTGAGAATGCGACCAACGTTTTATTAAATCGGTAAATTTACCACCGAATGTTAAGTTGTTCCAGTTGACACTTATGTGACGTGCCATTGAGCAATTATGTGGACAATGATTGTAAATTTTTTAGGGTTAATGTTTTAATTTCACTTAAAATTTGTAAAACTAACAATTCAAGACACATTTTAAGATGAAATTAAACATTAACCCTACAAAATTTACAATCAATATCCATGTAATTGTCAAATGGCAACGCCACATAGCACCATCTAAGCGAGCGCATCTCTCTGTCAACGGGGATAACTAAAATGTTTAGTAGTAAATTTACCTCTTCAATAAAGCGTTCGTGAATTCTCGCTTCAAAATAAACTTCAGTTTTAGAGATTCATAAACTTCAGTGGTGAAATTTCCTTTTTCCCCTAATAGAAAGTAAGGGTGGTGTTAATGCCACAATTAACATAAATTGCAATAGACAAAGTCAAGGATAGAGGTGCATACCGTTTAGTATCACGGTCCGCGAGGATCCTTGGCGATGGTCCACGAATGTCTCATCCGAAGGGTCTACCTGTGTCAACCGAGAGACCAAGGTCAGCTCCTAACTTCTTTTAGGGTTCGCTCCTTTATATCAGAGCCGGAGCAGTAGCATTCAATGCTAGCATGCCCTTGTGGCATTTGGAAATTGGGTGTTTATAAGGTTCGGGTCCAGTACAGACCTGGGCCGCCCGTTTGGATTAACACACGCGTCCGAGGCTTCTAGTAGCCTCACTGCGATGGTGCCACGTGGTGATGAGTTGTGGTCCCATCGCACATGGCCATGGGATGAGTCCAGAAGTTCCTTGTGCGAGGTGAACCCGGGCAGTCAAGGATGATGGGTGTCTCAGCCTGAGATGCGGTCTAGGAGGGTTGTCGTCCGAGATGTGAGCGAGACCCACCAAGTGAAAATGTATGAACTTCCTAAGACAAAAAAAGGAAAGCACGTTAAACAAAAAAGAGGAAAATTGTTGGGGTTTGGAGTCTCCCTCACCAACCACACTCACCAACCACGTGTTGGCTAGAAACTCCAAAGGTGCTGCTCTACTTGGACGGAATATCAACTTGCAATATATGGTTTTGGATCTGTCTTTCTTGCGCAGGTTCATTTTTCTGGCAGGTGCATAATGTCGACATACACTTTAAGCCACGTAACAGCCTGAAGATAATGCGTTCACCTTGTCAGATTTTGGAAAACTTTGTGAGGTTTAGTGCTGGACCCGCCTCCCCGGAAAAGTTGCTCTTGGATCACATATGCAAAGCTCTATGTTTCTATAAAGTGGATGTTATACCTGCTTCCTATCTTTATGTTTTATTTCTTGTGTTAGCTTAAACTTTTTGAGCATTGTTTTGTACACTGACCCTCTTGTTTTGGCCAATTTATGTTTCTCCTCGCCTCCGAGGATCCATTACGGTTTTGTCCACTGGGTGTTTTCACCCAGCTTTTGGCTCACTCTTTTAGTTAATTTAATACCACGTTGTTTCATAAAAAAAAAGAAAGAAAAGGAAAGTCGTGAGTATCAAATTTTGATAGTGGAAGTAGTAAATTTACAATGACAAGATTGAGTACAATACGAATGAGAGGCTAATCTTAAACTCTTCAATAAATAGAATGACCAAATTGATCTTCTCCAATGCTTCAGAAATTGTCGATGGTACTCGGATCTTGCTAGGGTGCCCATGTGGGTTGGTACCGTATCCTATATGTCGTCTTATGTGGCTATATAGGTATGAGTCTGACTATATATTTCCAATAGTGATTAATATAACCATTTCAGTCCCTAAATATTTCTAAACGTTGCAAAGTTTTCCTATTTAAATGTCCAAGTTTGTTCACCTCCGATTTTGAAAATCTTGCTCGCCTTTCATGATTTCATCGCCTTCAAAATGTTCCCCTATTAATTTGTCATCCACAAATTTCCTCTCATCCATCATCTGTGGTCCATCACTGCCGCTGTCCTTGGACCAGTCGTCATTGACGTTCGCGCGCCTAGTTCGATTCCCCGCGATGAGAGCTGCGTCCCATCGTCTGCCGTCCCACGGCCGTCCTCAGGCCACAGATCTTCTTGAAGGCATATGGGCTAATCATCTTCCCTATCGGAGCGGAAAAGTGTGGGATTTGGGGACGGTGACTGATCGAGATACGACAACAGTGACTGATCGTGATCCGGCAACGGTGACTGATCGTGATCCGGTAACGGTGACAAATCGAGATCCGGGGACGGTGATGACCCAAGATTTGGAGACGACGTCAGCTCGAGAATCAGAATCTGGGCTTGGCGACGATTGGAGATCTAGGCCCGATCCTAGAGAGGCAACTATCGGAACGGCTACGATTTGGGGATTCATAGGCTAGATGATGCCAAAATCACACTCTATGGAAAGATCAAGTCCAAGTTCCCATGGTGAAAAAATACAGTGTCTCACTAAATTTTAGTCAGAAAGCTAGGCTAATTGAACATTTGTTTATCATGAAAATGAATTTCTAGTTTACCATGCATAAGAGCTCCTATCGTAGTTGTAGGAATTTTTTTTATCAGGAGGCATTTTATGCAAGTAATTTTGTAACGATTCAATTTCAGTATTAGTGAATTCTTGTTATGTGTTATTCACAGACTTGCATTTTATCTTGAGGGTTTATGGCCTTTTATGTGAGCATAGATGTGCTTTTGGTGGTGTATACTTCGACAGTGTATGTATAGCAGAAGGCTATAGTTTTGTTATGTCAAACAAATTTGGGGCTACCAGTTCAATGAGTTGGGCATAAGATCCATTTATTTTTTATGAAAGATCCAAATATTTATTGTTCTTGAGGCACTAATGATTCAAACGCTAGATAGGGGCACATAAGAAGTAAGAACGCAGTAGTTCCTACTGATTGTTCATCACTTCAGTTGAACGATGATGGAGGTTGGATGGTAGGTTATGATTAAGGATGGCAGCGGAGCGGTTAATCCGCGAATACCATGTAACCGTAACCACCAACCGCAGATATTTTACTATCCGCGGTTAGTAGGTATCCGCTACACCGGTTAGTAACTGACACCTATCTCTTGATATCCGCGGATATTTGTCACCCACGGATATCCGTTACCCGCCTAAAAACCGCTATCCACTTTGCATTAAAATGTAAAACCTTATTCAATATCATGTGCAAATGGGCACACATGATCAAATAAATGTGCAAATGGATGATGTGGTGTGGTGTGTGTGAGTGAGTTTGTTTTTGTTTTTAATTTGGTAAAGGGTATATTAGTAGGCTGGGTATATTAGTGGGCTGTGAGTAGATAATATTGTAATAGAAAATGAGTGTTATTTGGGTATAGTGAATAATGTTAATGGATTGGGGTATATTTCATTAAAAAGGGGACCGGGTATATTATAGCAGGTATTATTCATGCTGATTTCCATATCCGATCATCAGAATCATGCTAAGGTCGCGGTTAATAATTTTCACCGCGAATATTAACCACGGATATAACCGTTAAAAAGTCACAGATACCCGCAGTTAGCGGTTATCAACCGACCACTGCCATCCATCCCTAGTTATGATTTATGAAAGATAAAGTTTCACAAAATGGTAAGAACTTAGAGGATAATATTTCACAATTTTATGAAAGTACAATCAGATGCATATGTTTCTTGCCACGTATGATGACACTAGATCAGGGTACCCTAGCAAGATCCAGCACTCCATACTAATACCAAGTTCTTTTGTCTCGGGAAAATCTTCTATCATACTCCGATGCGGGCCCACCACTAGGAGCTCTCATCCAGGAAGGCAAACGAGGAAGAGCATCACTAAAGTCCTCCACTTGAGACAAATGAGGACTAAATATTTATTATTTGGCAAATTCCGCAACTGCGTTTGTTAATTCGCCCAAATATGCCGTTTTCCTTCAGTATAACTGAACAATTGGTCCAACGCTGACTTTTCAATGGTTGGTAGCCCTATTCTTAATGCGTTTCTTTATTCTAAGATTAAAAACAATCAAGAAAGTCATTGGTTTAGCAGCTGATGAGGTTATGATTCCAGAAGATTAAAAAAAGTTGTCATCTGTTTGGTATTTTTCATAATCATCCCATTACCATGGAGTAAAAGACGTTTAAGGTGCTGCTATTTGCTTCGTGCTCCTTCGTTTCAAAGAAAGTTGTCTACTTTACCTTTGAACAAATACTCCATCTCACAGTCATCTCACTTTAATCATCACATCTGACTTTCAATTTTATATTTTGTTTTGTTTTTTTTACTAGAAAGAATTTGTTAAAAATTTATGAAAAAAATACATTTTTAAAAATTACAAAAATTGATTTACCTGATATATACTGCTATAAGTTATGTGACATTGTATATCAAAATATTGAAAAAAAAGCCAAAAATAAGTTAAAGTTTAAACTAAATAAGTAGTAAAAGTTAAAAAAGCAATATTGCATTTATTTAACGGCAAATTTAGGAGTATCACATAATAGGTACTACTGACAAACGATAAGGTAGGCTTGCCCCAAATAAATGTTTAGTGTCTCATTTGGAAAAAGTAATTACTTGAGTGGTGTCCCTGGGTGCGCTGCCCATCCAAAAGAAAACTAAGGCGTAATGTTTTTTTAATAAAAATGAGAGACCACAAAGAACGACGAGGAAAGTAACAAAATAGAGGATTGATTAACAAAGGAAAGGAAGGCTCTTTCTCTTCTTCCTTCTTTGATCGCTAGGGTTTCTGACAAACGCGGCCGTTCAGTGCGACGATCTAATGGCGACGGCGCAGGGGCAAGCAGCTATTGACCCGGCGGTCCTTGACGATATAATCCGTCGGCTCACGGAGGTCCGATCGGCTAGGCCTGGCAAGCAGGTGCAGCTGTCGGAGAGTGAGATCAAGCAGCTATGTGTTGCTTCACGAGATGTCTTCCTTCAGCAGCCCAATTTGCTAGAACTCGAAGCGCCTATCAAGATTTGCGGTAGGTTTTCGCCACAGTAACTGCTGACTCTTCTCTTTTTAAAGAAAAAAAGGACTGTGCTTGGGGGGGATGTGTTCTGTGTGTGCGTGCTAGAATGAGTATTGGATTCTACCTTTGTTTTTTAAGTTTTAGGTTCCGTTTGGCTATTACGGTTATTCAGTTGAGTTTTCGGTCAGCTGTTGGAAAGTTTGGGCTGTAATAAGCTTTTGTGCTTTCCGTCGCTTACAGGTCTGGGCTTGAGTATGTTATTCCCTTGTTTTTTAGTCATTTAGTTCATGAGTCTGTTACTGTCTCTGATGTTACTGCTATGGTAGGAACTGTTTGATTGCTGAAGGCTTCTAGTAATGAGCAACGACACTGAGGGCATGAAGCGTTCATATCTTATCATTTATCTTGTTTTAATTGGAAAGGTTTTTTTCATATATTTATAGTTTCATTGTTTGTTTGAATCTGTGGAGATCAAATGCACGTTGAACAGCTTCTATGTAAAAAATGCTCTTCAAGAGTCAGAAAGGTTTGTACTTTTGAAATCAGTGACCCTGGCTTGAAAAGTGATCAGCTTTTTATCGTTGCGTCGTTTGTTTAAATGGAGTGGGAATTTAGAGATTGAATGCACTCAGAACAAGCTCTTTGTGAGCACTGCCTGAGTTACCATCTCCGTCACTGTATTCTATAGATGTTGTCTAAAGAGTTAAATGCAAAGTATCCCTCCCTGACCTGGAGTGGGTGGGTCAATAATTAATATTCTTATGGCCATCTGTGCTCTGTGGTTTATATTTTCTAATAGTATGTATTTCTTTTTTGTTTCCAGGTGACATACATGGGCAATACAGTGACTTATTAAGGCTTTTTGAGTATGGGGGCTTTCCTCCTGCTGCCAATTATCTATTCTTAGGGGACTATGTTGATCGTGGCAAACAAAGTTTGGAAACAATATGCCTGTTACTTGCTTATAAAATCAAGTTTCCTGAAAACTTTTTCCTTCTGAGAGGAAACCATGAATGTGCATCTATCAATCGTATTTATGGGTTTTACGATGAGTGCAAGCGGCGTTTTAATGTCAGAGTTTGGAAAGTCTTCACTGAATGTTTTAACTGCCTTCCTGTAGCGGCTGTCATCGATGACAAAATACTGTGCATGCATGGTGGCCTTTCACCTGATCTGACGAACTTGGATCAAATCAGAAACTTGCAACGGCCGACGCCTGTACCTGACACTGGCTTACTTTGTGATTTGCTCTGGTCAGATCCTGGAAGAGATGTTAAGGGTTGGGGAATGAATGATAGAGGTGTTTCATTTACGTTTGGTCCTGATAAGGTGTCAGAGTTTTTGACAAAGCATGACTTAGACCTTGTCTGCCGTGCTCATCAGGTTTTGGATTTGTTCTTCTTTGTCTTAGTTTTGCGTGTTCTGTTGACAATATTGACTAGATTAATATGATGTAGGTTGTGGAAGATGGCTATGAATTCTTCGCTGATCGGCAACTTGTGACAATATTTTCAGCCCCAAATTACTGTGGTGAATTTGATAATGCTGGTGCTATGATGAGTGTTGATGAAAATTTGATGTGTTCTTTCCAAATTCTTAAGCCTGCAGAGAAGAAAGCGAAGTTCATGTCTACAAAGATGTGATTGCTCAGTGAAGTGGCTTCATTACAGGTAATCAAGGTCAGCCCCTCACATGATTGCATGATCACCTGTTATGTTTCCTATAGCTGTGTGCCTCTTGTTGCATGCTAGTATGGATTGATGAACTGTAAAGATTTTATATCATTGGGAAAAACTCCCAACATGAATGAACTGTCTACTTGTGTTTGCTTAATTCTTTGATATAATTTGGGTATCATTATCTGCATTGCACTCAAACAAAACTTTACTCTTTATCAATAAGATTGAGATGGTGGAAACAATTTTGAAGATAAATAGACTTCAGTTTTTGATGAATTTGTTTTGTGCCATTTTGCATTACCTCCATTTCATCAAAGAAACTTAACAACCTTGATTCTTTTGTGGTGAGCAAAATCTTAAAAAAGACATCTCAATACTAGAAGATGCATTTTTTCGTATATGGAATGAGTGCTCTCTTTGGTATCAGTACCTTCCCTTCTTTGATGCATAAATTGGCAATGTTAGTATTTCGCATACTGCAGATAACTTCATCAAAACATCTTTGATATTCTACTAATGAAGTCGTGGTTGTAGAATGTCTAGTATTCTTTTGCCTGCGGTGATCGGTGTAGTGTGAAAGAATCTGAAATCTGCTAGCACTTTTGTTAATTGCATACCCGCTAATACCACCAGGTTTATACTGACATTCTCCTCCCAGTTACTTATTTTCTTCACTCCATGTTCCTGAAGGAGATGGTGGTCTGAAACTGAATAGTGCCGAATTTACGGAGTCGGAATCCGATCACGTGCAAGCCATTTTCATACGTTATACCAGCACTGGTCGGTAGAAGAGATCCTGGAAAGCTTCTGGTGTCACGGCAGTGCATGTATGCTAGTAATAGGTTGCATAAGCCGTGGCTTTCTTCCTCCCCCTATTTTTTGGCTTCTTTTTTTGCTCCCTTTTTTCTCGTCTTCCTCTTTTTCCTTGTAGGAGTACTCAACTCTCCATGCATGTGTACGTAAATTTGGTCCTGCAACCTTAAGCGTTCAGCAAGCATTGGGTTGTTGGAACCGCTATTATTTACTTTCAAGATTTTTTTTTTTGATGTTTCTAACGGTTTTCAAGGGCTGGTTTAGATGAGAGAGATCTGTTTCCTGTTCAGATTTTACCCCGTTGTCTTCAAAACGTTTAGTACACTTTTTTCTCAGTTTCTCGAAAAAGCGTTAGATGTGCCTTGTTTCTCCCTAATTAACAAGCTAAGGACTTTACAGATCGAGCCTGAAGGATGTAGTTGCTCCAATTGCGATATTTATAAAAATTAATCGTAATTTGGAGTCTCTCTCTGGGACTATTCTTGGTCACAACTTTCCATCATTCTACGTGACGTTTTGTGCTCGTGGAGCGTGAGTTTTGAAGTGGATGGATATTCTTTTCATTTTCGTGGTGAGAGGCTGTGCCCCTGTTGCTGAATGAAATATCAGTTTTTGGCCGAAGAGAAGTGAAGTCATGTCGCAGTACCAACATGAACAAAAAAGTCAATCACTTCATGTGGCTGAACCAGCTTGCACACGCACAACCAATCGACACGGATAAATATACGAGTGGTGTATACATAAACGTACGGTGAAAACAAAACCGTGGGTCATCATTTGATTTGCTGCTTCTCAAGCCTTTTTTTTTTCTTTCAAAGCAACAACTAAACAATCATATGCAAAACCCTGTGTGATGTGTGGGTGTATGCGCATCAAATCAGAACTGAAGCAGAAGTCAACAGTTGAAGGTAGAAAGCTGGAAACTTGCAAAGTGCAAGTTGCAGTAGGAACCTGAATGGCAGTTGATTTGGGTTAACCACATCTTCTGAGTCAATATATGCAAAGAGGCAACACTGCAAATATGATTCGAGACAACCACTTCATTTTGCCTTGGTTCGCTTCATTTCCGAATTAATCTCAACACATCACCCACAAGATGCAGGGATCCGGTCACAAGAACCTGAAGTCATTTATTTTCACAAGACATATCAGACACTGTGAGGACCAAGCACAAAGGAAGAATAGTGAAGGTGAGCCATCATAAAGAAGAATGCTGAGGATCAATTCTCCAAGCAGCAATATATGGTCTCATTCACTGAAAATCAGATCTTGATATGCAACTACTATGGGCACGGTTGTCGACCATTCTCCATGAAGACCAAGTGAAATTCACAGCATCAAAGGACATAAATTTATACCTCACGGCTACCATTACTGAAAAACCTTCGTTCATGTAATCTCTATGATCACCAAGTGAAATGAATTTTAAGTGAACCATAAACTTGAGCATTCCATCGGAAACCAACATTACCTGAAATCGAGTGTTTTGATTCCTCTGAGTACTATCGCGTAGCCATTTAATTGCCATATGAAGAGAAGGAAACACTGCACTGTTCTCATAGTTTCTACTAGTCATTCCTGTATCATCTTTCACCTCTTCACACATTTTATCAGTTCTCTTTGCTTCCCCTCCTAGGAAGTTAAAGAATACATTCCAAGTAAAATCCGGACTCGAATAAAGGTAGGATGAGTTTGTTCAATGTGACATAAATAAAACATTTTAAAAGATTGCACGATTTGTTAATCCATACCTCTATTTTTCTGTATCAAGTGTTCCCATGATCTTTGAAGTGTAAACTGCCATGATAAATCAACTTGGGACCCTGTCAGGCTTGATGTACAGGATCCAACTTTGTGATATACTGATAAGTTTGGTACAAAGAGTGCTTTCTTAAAATGGACCCCTAAAAATATCAGTAAACAATATGCATCATCCACTACATTAAAGAGGAAAAATGAAGCACTAACATTCTACAAACCATTCGAGTAAATTGCACCATCTATACCTAAAGTATACCCCTTGCTGCAAATTTATACATGAACAAAATTTTGTTGCAAAAGTGGCTCTAAAGTATTTGTAGGTTGCAAATCTATACCTGCGATTTAACACCATTAAAACTTAACGGAAATTTTGTTTTAAAGCTCAAATTGATCATTAGGATTTTTGAAATGTGTTGAACACCCGTCTAACTTTATAATTTTACTTTCCGAGTCATTATTCTTAATTATATGTGTATTATTTCAAATATTCTTTCCAAATCATGAATACTAACTATATATTGATTCTAAAATATCCAAAAATATCAAATATGAAAACAAAAGTTTCAAATGATATCAATAATAATATTTTTAAAAATTTACTTTTTATTGCAAAAAAATAGTAATTATCAAAAGAAATGTAAAAATGGATATTTATTTTCTAAGAAAATCTAAAACAAGCTATTAAAATATTTTCGTAAAGTACATCATCTAAATATTTTAACATAACTATTGGAACTTTTTAGAAATTTTTTATTCATTCTCGCATTTTATTTTGATAATTACTACTTTTTGCAATAAAAAAAGTAGATATAAGTACAAATATTATTGTTGATATTATTTTACACATTTGTTTTCATATCTGATATTTGTTTGGATATTTTAGACACAATCTATAACTAATATTATTTGATTTGGAAAGGTTATTTGAAATAATGCATAAGTAATTAAGAATAATGACTCAAAATATAAAATTATAAAGCTAGAGGGAGGGGTCTTTAACACATTTAAAAAATCCTAAGGATCAATTTGAGCATTTTAACAATGATTTCCGCTAACTTTTAACAGAAGTTAAACAACAAGTACAGATTTGCAACGAACTCATACTTTAGAGTCACTTTTGTAACAAAATTTTGTTCGGGTATAGATTTGCAACAACGGGCATAGTTTAGGTATAGATTGTGCAATTTACTCCAAACCATTCACATACAAAATCTGAGATAAACTAACCATGACTAGAGCATGTCTGGATCAAGGGTGGTAGAAGCAATTCTGGATCTCGAACTGACATACAATTGAACAAAAGTATCTGCATCATTATTCCAATAACAATGATGAGCAAGCCCACCGCGATTAACACCTTAACCAAGAAGAGGGGCATCAGCCTTAGGACATGAACATATTCAAAATGTGCTAAGCCTTATGCTCATTGCCATAGAGCTGAAGAAGTATTTGGATAACAACATCATGAATAGGCGCATCTCCACATACTAATACTTTGAGAACAACTTCAGCTTGGAAATTGATTGATGGATCATTTTCCATAAAGCCTTGGCACTAAATTTCTGAAAATAAAATTTTATATTTTGAAGACACTTCTTATAGGAGTTATTTGTTTTCTCAATCATAATATGCTGAAAAATACTCCCTCGATTCCTAAATAAATGTAGCATTTCTTTGGGCATGAAAGTTAACGTAAAAGTAGAAGGTGGGATAATAAAGTAAGATGGATTGTAAAAGAGGAGAGTGTGTTAAGAGATATAAGGGGAAAATAAGGAGAAATGGGGTTAAAAGGTAAAATACATAAGGATAAATTTCCTAACGAGGAAACATAACAATCACTGCATTTTGTGACTTCCCTAAAAGAAAAAATGTAACAATTATTCCAAGGAATGGAGGGAATAAGTCAATTTCTTCCCCATTTCCATTTTGGAATAGACAATTCCTGATTTAGATGCACTAATTTACCAGAACAAATAAAACTCGATGTGCAGACTACCACTATGAACCTATTTATATGATAGGCCTTATAAATAATGCCTCATTAGAAACTTGGGATGAATTTTATATGGAAAATGAACACGACATTTCATTAATGTTTTGTTTCTCGGGAAACCTTGCTTAGATTAAGAAACTTGTGAGTCAAATTTTGGAATGATGTGCATATCAGAGACACTAACCATCAGCCCAGCAATTAAGTTTTGATGACACAGAGATTGGCATTCTAATAAAAAACATGTACTTGACCTTTTATGGTGTAGTTGAAAGATACTAGGCTTGGTATGTGGGTGCAAACTGCAAACAAGGTTGGAAGTTTCTTACATGGTGTAGTGCATTGATGAATAGGGAGAAACAGATGCAGGACCAAAGTTATTGCCCTACCTTGGTGGTGCTTTTCTTGAATCTTCCATCTTTCTGTAGCTTTTCCTCTTCATTCAACATTCCAGAATCATCTTTACCCTGATCATGTAGGGGTTCAAGGTGATTTTTCTCTTTAGTGGCTAGTGAAAACCACCGAGCACAGACTTCCATACTTTCAGGGCTGTGGGCGCCATCAAGATAAAACACCAGATCTTCATGATTACCACTGTCAGTAAATTCATCACGAGCAATCTGAGCCCTTCCCTGGAAGGAGGCTGTAGCAAGGCCCTTGATAAATTGCTCTGGAACTGAACCCTTTGGAGCAGATAAACACTTCAGTTTGTGGTAGAACAAAGAAGAATACTATAATGTGTGGCCAGCAGAGCGGAGCGAAATGTTAAGGGTATGGACTTACTATTTGATTCTTTGTAATATCATAATGACCAGTCCTTTGAAGCCAAGTAGCACATAGAGAAACTGCAAGACTAGCGTTTACATATTGATGCTCACCTTGAAGCCCAAGTTTAGCACCATTCAACAAACTCACATCTAATGGTTGGGCCACTTGAAGAGGTACCTATAATGACCATTCATTGTAAAATACTCCTAAACTCTATCAACAGCAGTGCATATACTTCTAGGCTAATATACATAACTGAAAATGCATTAATCACTTACATCCAACTTGATTGCCTGCTCCCTTAATACAGACATTGCTTCATCAGGTTGAGGAACAGTAAATGCAGGAACTCTATGCTGTGGAAAGAAAAGAAAACGCCAAATGCAACTAAAAAAATTACCAAATGAACAAGAAACTCAAGCATCTAAAACTTTGTAAGATTAAATTTTCTATGATGATAACTGAAATTAACACCTTAAAGATACCAGCTTTCTCCCCAGCAATTTCTCTTAGAGTATTTCCTATGTAAAGCAAAGACAAGAGAATGTCAAAACGAAAGAATCAACTAAATGCAGGACAGATCAATAGAATGCATCTAAATTGATCTCAACAGTGAATAGCATTTGAGAGCAGGGTAATTTCAGGCATAGAATCAACTAAATGCAGGACAGATCATACCAAACTTATCAGTCCTATCTGATGAGTTTAACGGCTACAAAAGGGTTCAAAACCCAAAAACAAGAAAGGTTAACCTAAACTTATTACTATCAACCTTCTTTCTAACCACTTAAGAGCACACAAAGTCAATAACCACTAGATGAGTTCTGTTAAAGGCATCTATGCATGCGACTGACCTAACTGAAACTCCAAATCCAACAGTATAATGCAGCAATTTCTGAAGAATTCAGTAATTTTCAGTTAATCAAAATCCACATCTTGATCAGTTATGCACCTCACATTTTTAGCGTGCGCCAGCGTGGTGATCAACCTTATAAATACAACATGTGCTTCCTTATTGACACTAAAAATGCAGTGACAAAACAAAAACAGTTACTCAAGTGTTCCACTAGTTGGCTCAGTAGGTTCTTTTTAAAAAATTAACTAGGGAGTACTCTTGCTTCAGTAGCTTATAAGTGTATGTACCTGAAGTTAATATAAGTTTGTAAATAGATAAAGCACAATAGTACACACTAACCAAGAATCTCCATATGGTCATACCCAAGAGAACATATGCCACAAACAACTGGTGTTCGAACCTGAATATAATAAATTTGTAATCAATGTTCGTTTGTGTTATTATAACATTCTAGAGCTAAAATAGTCACAATTGTACTCCCTCCGTCCCCTTTTTATTGCAACACTTTTCTTTTTGGGACGTCCCTAAATGTTTGCAACGTTTCCTTTTTTAGTAAACTTTTACAAATAAATTTACCAATTTAACCTTTCAACTATCTTTCTTTTTATTTCTTTATTATCTGATTTGACACCACTAACTCCACCCACTCCACTCACTCATCTCTTCTTTTATTTTTTTATTATATGATTTGACACCACTAACTCCATTCACACCATCCACTCAACTCTTTTCTCTCTAAAGGGTAATTTTGTCAAAATTCTACTTCTTTCTACTCACCTTAATCCTCGTGCCAAACCCATATGTTGCAAAAATTAAGGGACGGAGGAAGTAACTCTTTAAGTGTTTGATGTGTAAAACAAGTTAGTGCCAAACCCATATGTTGCAAAAATTAAGGGACGGAGGAAGTAACTCTTTAAGTGTTTGATGTGTAAAACAAGTTAATTTCAACTAACTGAAATCAACTAACCACATTGGTTGCATCAAACTTTCCACCTATACCAACCTCCATGATAGCAACATCGACCTAAACAAGAAATAACAAAGAGAAGTATTATTATTTTAGATCTTCGGGGTATGACAAAAAAGTTGAAGAAAGATTAACAAGGAACGCTTAAGCCTTCATCAAAAGAAAAAAAAAGGAATGTTTAAGCCCTGAGTTTAACCTTCTCTTCAGAAAATATTTTGAAGGCAAGAAGAGCAAGAAAGCGAAAGTAAGCAGGCATTGGTATCTGGTCATTGGTATTTTCCTGCATGAAACACAGAAAGGTAATTATCAGAGCCATTATGTTGCACTGCATATTGTGATGATGTGCATTCAGTGCATCATTTGTTATGAAAGGTATTATAGAAAAACGATTAAGAAAGAGAGATTCTTGCCAAGCCAAAATCCAAATAAGCCACTTGGTTTATGCCAAATGCTACTGAAGTCCATGCATAGATTTCCTTGTTATATACCGCCAAAAACATATTTATTGTCCACAATGCTAATATATAGCCTCAAAGACAAAGCTTATAAAGTTGAGAATTCTTTAAAATGCCATTACAGTCAGGTGTTTAAAAGAAAAAACAGTAAGAATACAGATCATATGCTTCCGAAGGTTTCTTTGTCAGAGATTGTATTGATATCGTTAGAGACAATATTTTATGAAAAGAATAGAGGTTTCTTTGGCAATCGAACATAAAAACTGGAAGGCAACATCACAAAAGTAACATTAAGAATGAACTGGAACATACATTAAAGACAAATGGTTGTGAGAAATATTGGCAAAGAATACCTTTAGCCTACCATAACACCACCAGAAATATGTCAAAAATTTATCCTCTGATATTTCAATGCTGCAACAACCAAACACAAATAGAAAATAAATAAAAGAACATGAGTGTTTTTTTTCCTAAAAAAAGACATTTTCAAAGCCCAATATTTGCAAACAAATTAATGGGAAGGTTAGGATTACATGTCAGAATAAACAGAAATAACCTTCCAATCGAAGGTAAGGTTATACATGTCAGAATAAGCAGAGGTAACCTTTCAATAAGGCCTACAACACCTCCTCTGCCCCGAAAAACACGTCACCTTTTCTCACTCTTACAAAATTATAGAATGTCTTACCGCATCACTACTTGTAGTGGGAGTTCCATTTCATCTCACTTACCCTTGTGCATTTATGCCATATAATTCGTGTCTTGTAAATTTACATATCATTGCTGATGCTAAAAGACCATTAGATAATATATTTGGCATCATTAAATTTTGGGAGAGTTTTACAAAGAGCTTTCCTTCATAAAAAAAATTATTTTAGAAGAGTAGTCACTAACTGCTTCAATATCATTCTATCAACAAACTCACCCGTCCAGACGAAATCTTTCTCGAACATCAATGAGGTGTGGAGATGTGAAAAGCCCAGTACGGAACCCACAATTACGCAAAATTGATTCTGTAAAAGTGCATGTTGATCCCTGTTTAAGATCAAATGCAAACAAGAATCAATTTCACAGACCACGCACATTATTGTTTCTATTTAAAGTATGTAAGCAAGCAGGGAAAAGAAAAAGAAAAAGAAAAAGAAAAGTATGACGATGACAATTAATATTTCATTTCATTATTCCTTTTAACAGGGTTGAGTAAGCAAGGGCAATTAAATAGTACTCCCTCCGTCCTCAAATAATTGATAGGTTTGATTGGGCACGGAGATTAAGGTGAATGTAAGATTTTGTGTTGTTTGACATAAATACCATTGAGTGGAAGTTACACAAAAAATGAAATATAAAAAGTAAAGATAAAGTGAGGATAGTTTAGTAACTTTAGAGGAGAGAAGTTTCATTTTAAGGAAAGTGTGCAATTTTTCAAGGACAACCCAAAAAGGAAATGTGTTCAATTATTCAAAGCTCTGGTTCAGGTACCTTGTCTTTTTGGTCACGTATTAGGAGGGGGATTCATTAGTCTAGCATAGTTATGTGTCTTTCACAGAATTAAAAGGTATAGAGAAGTAAAGAAACGCTGAAAAAGTTTGTTCGTTAAAGCAGAATCCGTCCACCCACCCACTGTGTGTGTGTGTGTGTGTTTGTGTGACTTATCTCTGTATCCTTCCCATCTCAGAGGGAGGTAAAATAAAAGGTGAAACCTACAGTTTATTGGGGTTTTCCCACAAAAGATGAAAAAAAGAGAGTCCATTCTTGGCAGTTGAAAGGCGCAGTGAAGTTCATTTCATTGACTTTCGAGATATGTAAAGGAAAAGTTCAATCCACCTCCATTGCAACTGCGGTTAAAGATGAAGAGGCAAGAGAGAAACTTAAATACCTTTCCTTTGGTGCCAGCAACATGGATGATTTTCAGCTTCGAAATAGGCTCTTCCAAATCCAAAATCTATTAGGGAAAAAAAAAACCAACATAAGCCATTAACTATCAGCTGACCTGAGCAAATTACCAAACACTTAATACGCAAAGAAGAACACCTTCAAGTAATCGAAAAGCCAATGAAACTTATCTCCCTGATTGTTCCTATCAGCGCGAACTCGTTTGGTAATGAGGGATGACAAAGCTTCCAACGCCTCCTCATACGGTGTTGTCGCAAGCGTCGGAGCTCCTTGTTCTAGAGATATGGAAAGTTAGCCACGGCAGACAAAGCAAAGGATTTGTAACACAGAGATTGCGACGAGAGCGAAGCCACCTTCACCTTTACCTATCGCCATTGTCACTAGCTTCTTGAGGAGCTTCTCACGAACACGGAAGTTGGTATTTTGGCGATTGGAAGTTAAAGGCTACAAACGAAACCAGTAGATTAAATCATGACATTTTCGGAGGCCTTCACTGGCTAGTGTGACAAGCTTCTTGTTGATGTCGACGTCGGATCTTAAAAAAATAAATACACCATTTTTTAATACAATTCGCACCCTCAAACTTTCGTAGTGTGACACTTTAACCCCTCAACTTATGAATTTTACGGAATACTACAGTAACAGTTGAAGCAGCGATCAACGGCCCGGAACGCTCAGACCCACGCTCTCTCAGCGTACCGGATGGTGTGGCGCCTCAACCATAGCTGATACATCACCATGTGAAACGCATCGTACGGCTGTGGTACGTCGTTCCATACCAAGTGCTTGCTAGCGGTCACAGCGAATTCCCTCATCTCCTCGTACCCGTCATCCACAACCCGGCTCATCATCCGTTTCAGTTCCGGAGCCCCGGTCCCCCTCCACACGAAAATGGCGACCTGTTGCCACGTCAACACGTCCATCAACGGCATGTCCTGGACCGGCCGGTCCGTTATCACCACCGGCACGCAGCCGAAGCTCATCGCCTCTCCGATCGCTGACATCTCTGGCCCGTTCTCGATCACACAGAACTTACTCGCCGCCGCTCTTTCCTCGTAGGTCATCAGATCGGACGGCTCTTGCTCGACGAGGATCTCGGGATCAGCTAGAAGCTCTTCGAACAGGTTCGTCTCTCTGACCCAATTGAAACGGACGAAGGCCAAATGAGACGCGCTCTTGGTCGCCGGCACGTGAGGTCCGTTGACGTTTGCGATCGGGGGGAGGGTCAGATCCTTGTGGGGGATGAACAGGCCCGGAGTGGAAGGGAAGCAAGACACCTGAACCGAGTTTTTCTTGAGTTCGACGACGTTCCTATCGGAACCGTGTTTGACGCCGGAGCAGGAGAGGAAGAAATGGTCGGCGCCGAGAGTTCGGTTCCAGTAAATGAACTGGGTTCGGAAGTTTCCGACGACTCGCGCGGCGGCGCGTGCGGTTAGATCGGCGTGGAAGTTGAAGGGGAGGAAGAAGAGGTGGGCTTCTTCGGGGTCTTGGGTGACGAAGGGGCTGTGGAGGAGAGAGGAGTAGAAGAGGGTCTCGACCGGGGAGTCAAACGACAGCGTTTGAGTAGTGGGGTAAATGTAAACTTTGAAACCTTGGGTCATTTTCTGGTAGTCTGGGGAGAGTGTGGTGGGTGAGAGGTATGGGGAAGAAGATAGAGCGGCGGAGAGAGGAGAGACGGTAACGAAGAGAAGGAAGGTGGTGAAGAGAAGAGAGGAAGAAGACATGATTGTGGGAAATGCAACGTTGATTGATTCAATTGTGTAGATGTTTGGTTTGAGAAGTTGGAAACTTTGAATTGGGTTTTAAAAAGGGGTGATGATGATGATGATGAATTCAATGGTGGTGGTGTAAATTAAGGAGAAAAATGCAAGATTTATTGCGTCGAGAAGGATGAGAGTTGGACATAAATTGGGGGGTACCATCTATCCATTTCGTTGCCCCATCAGGTGAGTTTGTCGTGCAAATTGAAGTTGCTAAAGCATTCATAGCTGATTTATGAGAGTAAAAAGATGTTCTCTGCATTCTATTCAACCAATTCAGTTACTATTTGATTCGATTAAAACCCCTAAATTACTCGTACCTAGCCATATGCCATAGCTAATGCAAATACTGGTATAATTTCTTGGGGTTTCTTCTACAGTTCTCCCGAACGTTACGTACTAATTAACATATGGACTCTATCTAAGTACATCTTTAACATGAATTGGATTTGGTGAGGACCAAATATTAAGCCCAGAAGCCGGCCCGCCATTCCAGTCCGCAAGCCCTGTAGCCTCCACTGGGGGACCTGAAGGCCAAGCCTAGAAGTCAGCCCGCTGACTCGGCCTCTGAGTACTATAGTTTCCATGATATAAGGGAGGACACCTGTCCCCCGACCCATACCGCTGCCCATACCACTGCCCATACCTTATATGGGGACCGGTCCTTTGCTAAAAACTTTACCTTACAAACTAACTTTAACTCAATCGATCTTCGACTAGTTTACCGTGTGAATTCTAACTTGAGCGTCGGAGAATTGTACCAGGTGCTCGCTCGGTCTCGGAAGCAACTCATCTCAGGAGCGGCTCAACAGCGGACGAAGCAACTCGGAAGTAGCTCATCTCAGGAGTCCCTCGGCGGAGGACGCAGCCACTCGGAAGAACCCAACATCGTAGCAGCATGGCAAGATTCTTTCTTTTTGGGAGACCAACCTTTTCGGACACGGTATCAGGTATTTCGCCCTCGCTCCGACATTTATATTAATTAATGTTAATCGCTGATATTAACAAGACTGCATGCATGCATGTAGGAAACATGAGTTTCCCCCATCACATTACTGGATGAAGGTCAAGTCCTTCTCATGGCCGACGAAGAATGTTACAACCTTACTATGAATTTGGACCGTTTGAAGCTGGTGGCTACAAATGGTACGTGCGTGCATGCGAATATAGTACATGACCCATATATACTCCATTCGTCTTACAAATAATACAACAATTGTTTTCTGATATCAATTTGATTTCGATTTATCTATATTATTTTTTGATGAGAGAAATATCAAAAAGAAATATTCATAAAATTAAGATATCAAATTTTTAGTTGCATGTACAAATTTCAGATTTATAATTTGAATTGATATAGAAATAAAATCATGGATTAAATAATGAAAAATAAGTGTGTTGCAGATGGAGTATATAAATGCTCATGATGATCACTAATTAATTTGCTTTAAAATTGTACATTCTGCAGGAGATTAGTGGTCTACCCGAATGGAAACAAAATGAGAAACGCCAAGGGGTATATTTCCCTTTACTTGGAGATAGCAGATACAGAATCTTTATCACCTCCTTCATTGGAAGAAGTCCATGTTCGCTTCAAGCTCTCTGTCCTTCCTTGACCAGATACACGACATCTTCTCAACCTTTGAAGGCGAGTCGGTGCATATATCATTAATGATACCAGTTACAATTTTTTTTTGAAAAAATAAATAAATAATGTTGATAGTTGATAGCCGCTAGGCCCAATCATCCAAACAGGCATACTAAAAGGCCCAAATTAATAGCCCACCACAAGGGCCCTATTAAAAACTCAAGTGGCAACAAGGACCTTAGTGACATTCCCAGACTTAATAAAACATTTACCCGGACAAAGCATTGGATATTCCCTATAAGATTACGCGAACAATACAGAACACTTGTGTAAATAACGAAATATTGACATATTACGATATTGCCACCATTAATACCAGCTATATAACAAACATTGACAGCATAAGTCAAGTCTCTCGCACTTTCAGTAACTTCATCGACAAGACAAACGACTAACGCACTATCAACAGACCCCCATTCCTCGAATTCCGAGAATCGTGCAACGCACACGCACCAATGGCATCAAGTAACGTCAACACGCGTCAACTGCGTAAACACGTGGCGACAATTGCCCAAACAGATCCGCCACCAAATGGCGCCGTCTGTGGGAAACGTGGAGGCCCAAACAGATCCCCCACCAATAGTATATAACTAGGATCTAGCTAGTTTTGAAATTAATTCTTCATCTTCTTGCATGCATGCTTTAGATTCTAATGTTACATCTAGGAGATTCAATTGTAGGGTTTCCACAAGTTGCTATCTCTCGAGTCCTTTAATGACGAATCCTCTAGCTAGTGCATATATGCATGCCGTATAGTCTTCTTCATGCATGTTTCTGATACGAGTGAATGAATTTAGGAAGCTGAAAGCATACCCCAAAGGAGAGAGCTCATCAAGCAAGGGTTACCTCTCCATGTTCTTAGAATTAGTAGGCCCATGCAAGTTAACGTCTTGGCAAAAGTTGCACGTTGAGGCCGAGCTTCGGGTTCTGGATCAATTCAAATCATAGCGACATGACTCAACAGGTACGTGATACTATAGCTTTATAAAGTACTGCTAGTTACAACGTCTAAATAAAATACTCCCTCCGTCCCACAAAGGTTGTCAACATTACTATATTGGACCGTCCCACAAAGGTTGTCAACTTTCCTAAAACAAAAACTTTATATCACCATTTTTACCAATTTATCCTCTTATCTCACACCATGGACCCACAAGTTTTTCTCTTTCCTCCCATTAAACTTAAAATTGGGGTCCACAAAATTTTCTCCTTCTTTCTTTTTCATGAGGGTAATTTTGTCAACACTCTACTATTCTCCCACTTTCCTTAATATATGTGCCCAAACAAATCCTACAACCTTTGTGGGACGGAGGGAGTAACTACTATCTACTTTAATTGACTCTTCTCTTTCAATGGATTTGCAATGGATGACTTTTGGTTCTCTCAGCAGGATTATATATGGAGATTTCCAGAAATGATTGCTTTACAAGATTTACAGGATAAATTTACGGTTATGTCGTGAATGATACAGTGATCCTGGAAGCCAAAATTCTGAGTTTCTCTAAGCACAAGTGTCTCTACTGATGGTTTTTTTGGGTACTATTATGGAGTACGGATAGAGTATATATTATGTTTATCTATAGAATTCCTACTTAAGTATGTATGAACATCTTTGTACGCCATTAATCCAACTCAGATTGCAACCCAGCTAGCTTGCCCATGGAGCTTTAAATTCCAGCCATCTCCTACACCTTGTTTTTCATCGGTTCGTCACATACATTATTACATGGTACTCATGTGTGATGTGCCCCTCTCAAACCATTTATACTTTCGTAATTGTATGTGTATTTGTTGATTTTTAGGTAGATATAGGTACTTAAATAGACTTTTACTTTCTCGTAATACTATAAGGAAACGCCTCTACAGTTGATTCTGGTGGTTTTGTAGAGGAATACCTTTGGGTTTGTAGAGGAACACATTTAAACATTCTATTCCAAGGTACTAGACAGCTCAAGTTACACTCATCAAGCTTCTTTTCGCGTAATCTAATAAATGCTTGTACATAGTCCTTGTACTTGAAATCAGAAAGAAACCAATTAAATAGACAAGCTACTCAAATAGTGTGCCAAAGAGTGCACCTGAAGCATAGTTGATTAATATTCTCCTTAAACAGCTAGGCTCATGCCTCAACGAACTTCTTCAGGTTCTCCAACCAAGCTAGGTACTCACGACTATCCTTGTTTATCATGTACTCATGCAAGAAGTTGGTTGTGCTTGGTTTTATTCCTCTGATCTCCAAATATTTGACAAAAGCCTGCTGGAGTTTCTCGTCTAGATCACTGGGAAAACAGAGAAGCCAATTCAGGACATACTGCCACAACATATACTCTCAAAAATTAAGCCTGCAAGTGCATGATATGTGTTTTACAATGGTGAAAATAACTTACTTGAAGTCAGGTCCCTCATAGGCAACTTCAGCTTCAGTTTCTGGATTCCTGACAGCCAAACTATCAATAGAGATCTCATCAGGAAATGCAGTGCATGTAAACTCCAAAGTAGGTGCATTCTTCTTCGAGATGGTAATAGCCAGAGGTAGGCTTGATTGATTCGCCTTCTCATCCTCCACGTTGTCATCAACATCTTCATCTCTCCCACCGGTGACAAGATCAGGCATGTGTACCTCAACTTTCACGAGTTCACCCTGATATTCTCTAGTCAAAGTTATAGTCTGAAGTCCGGGAGTGTCCTCCATTTGAAAGGGAAAGCCACTTGGACGATCATCAACCTACAAGGAAACAGAGACATGTTGAGATTCCGCTGTTTTAATGTCAATCAAGAAGCACAAAGAGCCACCTTGGCTATTGCTTATAAATAAATCAGTAAGCTACACTTATAAGAGCATTGACTTATTAAGATTTTGCCACTGTCCATCTCATGCTCAATTGGAGTAAAACTTATCAGGAAGCTGTAAAGTGAAAGAAACATATCCAAACAAAATCAGAAAAGAATAGAGTAACAGGCCCTGATCCAAAAATTGACTTTGATCACTACCATACAACTCAGTTTACAGTTTCAAGCATGGTTTACATCAATGATACAGTGCGAGTAACAGAAAAAACGAAAGACAATTCATTGGTAATCTAGGTTAAGCACAATTTCACCCTCAATTTGGAAATGCTACGTCATTTCCTAGCTCTAAGCTTAACAACATAAATTAAGCAGAACAAAAGATTATTAGTTTCCTTTATCTCTCAATTCGAAAGTTCACTTCAACCATAATCTTACTTGATGTTTCCACTCAGTTCAAACTTCCAGCAATAATTCACTCACCTGACCATAATCATCAGATTCCTTGGCACAAGTAATTTCGTTGTCGATAACGCGAAGAAGATTCTCATCGGACGTCGGCCGCTTCTGAGTAGCTGCTGTATTGAAACAGAGAGCGTTTGGATATGGAACGAAGGAAGGCCTTTGAGATACACAAGCGCGATTCAGAGCTGCAAACACAGCAGGATGGCTGATTGGCTCCAACCGAGAAGCTTGACGAGCCAATGGAACAACAGAGGTCGCCGACCTTCGCAGAATCGAAGAAAAAGCCATGTACTTTACACGAACAAACAGGGTTTAGGGTTTTAGGAGGAAGCGGTTCTTTTCAGAGGCTCCCGGGTTTTTAAGCGCAGATTAATTTTATCAGAAGCAGCAAGTTAGACATTTTAGCCCCTCAACGTTTGTATATGATACAAAAGAGATCCCATACATTTCAAATGCTAAAATAAGCCCCTCTCGTCTCGAGTCTCTCGATACTGGAGTGGAGTAAGTGGACCACCGAATGGAGCCAGTTGGTCAGCGGTTCTACTTTGCGGGTCAAAGTTCCCCTTTTTCTCTGCTTTCTTGGTCTATCCATGGAATGGAGCCGATACAGAAGAGGAGAGTAAGAGAAAGATTTCGGCCATGGCTGTGGCAAGCATACCTAGCAATATTGTGACAACTGGGTCAGTCTTTGCTTCCACTTCGTCGTCATCTTTCCATGAGTTGAAGTTCCCGAGTTCTGGCTCTTTAAGTAACTTCAAAAGGTCGAAGCTTCGCGCAATTAGAGCTGCTCAAAGCCAAGGAGGAGCAGCAACTGGTAAACAGAGGCGGCCCCAGAACGCAGATGGAGACTTCTTTGTAGGTATTTTGTTTACAACTCTATATTGTATCTAGTGATGGTTGTTTGTAGTATACAGTACACTTGATTTTGCATTTTCATTTCAAAAAACTGTACCTTTTTTTTCATTATTTTTGCTCTTTTTTTCTTTCGTTTTCAGATCATACTTGCATTGACTGTGACACTTGCCGCTGGATGGCTCCGGTAATTCTTAAAATCCTTCATTTTCTAGCCATAGATTAAGTTGGGATAGTTATTTGTTTTGTGTTTGTGTCAAGTGTGTGTGCGTTTATGCTTCAGGTGGCGATTGAATCATTGAGCTATTCTCCAGTTTCATTTTATTGTATTCATCTCTTTACATGAACTGGTTAGCATGATAAGAACAAGCGAGCATAACATGTCTTCGCTTCTTCTTCTTGTTAGCAAGTCTTTACACGAGTCGGTGGCATGTCTGCAGTTTTCAAACAGCCTACTTGCGAAGAGGAACGGGTAAAGGCTATACAGGTGACCAATGCTTCCCCTCATTTGTTTTTCTTGATAATTTTCACATTTCCCTGTTTGCATAACGGGCCAAGAGCTGTTTTATGAATGTCCCGGTGTGTATGGAGAGAGAGAGAGAGACGAATGTTTATCTTTGGTCTCTCCTGTCAAATAATATGAACTGGGAGAATTGTCTGAGAAATCCTCAATCGGTATATGTTCCTTTCAATCTGTCTTTCTTCCCCTTTTATACACATTAGTCTATGCTATATATGTAAACTAACAGAATCCTGATCTTTAGCATCTATACATGGTAAGAGAATATGTATGCCTAATGTTTAGCATCTATACATGGTAAGAGAATATGTACAGCTAATAATGTATGGTAACATCTCCAAGGTATTTGGGATCCATAGCCACCATACTATCTCCATAGTAATAAGCTTTTCAATTTTTTTTTTTAAAAACAACTTGAAACCCATAGTAATGAAGCTAGCATCCAAGCCCTTAAGACTCTTGTACATTTGAGGCACGTGAAACATATTCAGCCTCCTTGTACAACTTTGCTTCCTATTACACCAAGTAATAGTACTATTTCAACATGAATACATACCAAACGTTGATTTTAACTAGTATATGAACCATTTGACTTTATGTCTAGCCATGTACATAACATGCCATATATAAGATCATTAATTGCACTAAGGTAAGAAGTGGGAGCCATTTACTTTATTCTCCAACCTTGCAACTATTTGCAAGAACCTTGAGTTTGTTAATTTGAACTTCCAAGAACCTTCACTCTAAAAATCTCTCAGGAGTGTCAATTGCTTCCTTTTTATCCCTTGATAAAGGGCAGAAGTATTTACGGAGTAGAAGAAAGAAATTATGGAGACATGTTTTTATGGTGTCAAATCTTCTTCAATTGTGGCATAAAATTGTAATTTCCCTTATTATTAATAAAAATATTGTTGCCTTTAAGAAAAAAATATAGGTCTTGAACTCATTTTCATAAATAAGACATTCATTTGTTTGTAAGAGGAACAAGTTGCATTCTGTAGATAGGTGCTTTGTTAGTTTTCTTTCCTTCCACAGATAGAACTTCTTTAAAGAAATGTACTCCTGCAGATAACTTAATCAAACATTTATATCTAGAACAAACTGTGCGATGACATATTAGAATAAAAAACTCCTGTAGTCCTGTTTCAGTTAAGGTTCTCCGCTTGTAGTTTAGGCTATCTTCTCAGTGCTCACTTTAACTCCTTGACAAAACTGGCCTCACTTAAGCAGTGTTCGCTTCTGGCTATGCATGCATTTCTTGTATTGATATTCGCTTATACTGGTTTCAAGTTAATTCTACGCTTACAGTTGGAAATCTGACAGAGAATATTATCTATTGTGTTGATGCTTCTAGGCCTTGCTTTCATGTCCAACTGGTTCAATTCGTACAGAACTGCCTCCTCCTGATATAATTGAAGTTCAAAAATCATTCCCCATCCCAATAGATGAGCAAAGACTTCCGGTATATTTTACTTTCATGTCATTGAAGCATGAGAATTGTCAGCATGTAAATATGCTAAATATTCGACATATTAGGACTGTAAATATAAGCCTTGACTCCTAGGATTTATTTAGATAGTTTCCAAGTTTACCTGTGTCTCTCGTTCCCTTGTACAATTAATATAATAACCCTGTCAACTGATTCATACAAAGGTATATTGCCATGTATTCTCTTCCAGAATCTGTATCAAGAATTATACTACTTGTCAGTTGGTGTTCTTCTGTTAAAGAATTATGTAGATCATATCAGTGGTCGAAAGTGTTGTTCTGTTTTCTCCAATAATTTGACACTATTTTAGCGCAAAGTGAAATTTCACTTGATGTTAGACATGTTCTAACTCTTCTTATCAGCCAATGAGTGAGGACTCATGGATCACTTGTATTACTAGATCTCTTGAAATTTGGCTGATCTGTTCAGACTGATCAGACTTTTTCAGGAGCTACTTAGAACAAGAACCCAGGTTTATGTCAAAAACAATGTACCTTTTCATGCATGAAACCATTAGACGTATAACTTTTTTTCTGAAATTCCTGTTGTTGAGTTCACGTGACATGGCTGGTAGCTTGGCTTGCTGCGGAACTTCTACATTTGCAAGTTTTTCATTGAAACTTTCAGCTATGAGCATTGTGTAGTTTTTTTCTGAAAAAATGTAGGTTTAAAACAAGGGGTCTGTTAAAGCTTCCCACCAATTTTGGATTAAACGCTTGCCAAAATGTTCACAATTTTATGGTTTCTTGGAGAAAGACCTGTCGCACACCCTGGATTGCTTTACCATATTCGCTTCCTTGTTTTTGCTTCCAATTTTTCAACAGTGAACATAATATTTGACTAGATATTAATATTTCAACTGCAAACTTACCTACTATTTATGGATCTAAAGCTACCCAATTTTTCCATTTAAATCCTTGACATTATTGGCATGCTTTAGTTTCGCCTCTCTGCAAACTTCCAAGAAGTGGCATCATTAATATAACTGTGACAATTTTCATGGTTTGAGATAATATGATGCAGATTGGTTTAAAGGATAACTCTTTTCATTCTCTTTAATTCTTATATTTGAACCTCTCCTTATTTGTTGCTATGCTTTTCCTTATCACGTTTAATCTCTTCCTTTACACAGCCATTGCATAAATATAATCGCCAAAAATCTGAGGATTTGGCATGTTTGAATCTAGGGTGTGTATCACTGTGGCTACCACTCTGAGAAATCATTTGGTGCAGCGTCCTACTTGATTATTCACCCTGAAGGAAACATACTTGTCGATAGGTAGGTACTCCAATGTTTCAGTCCCATAAATTGGTTGATTCAGAGTTTCTATCAAATCCTTCGAAGAGAAACAGTGACTTAGTGTAGATCATAGAAAAAAGGGGAACGGCAGGTTTTCTTTAAGTCGAACGTAGTAGAGAATACATTAATAGTAGTTAATTTCTCTATTTTTATTTGCATGCAGCCCTAGATACTTTGAGAGACTTGCACGTAGAATTGAGATGATGGGTGGTGTACGGTACCTGTTTCTGACCCACATGTATGTTGGTTGCATAGTCAAAACACTATCTATGGTGGCATTTGTATATACTTTCTGAAAGAACAATATTGATGTGTACTATATCATCAGAGATGATGTTGCAGATCACAAAAAGTGGGCAAAGCTGTTTGGCTGCTCTAGAATATTGCATTCTAAAGAAGTATGTGCTATCTCATGTCTATGTTCCTTATTTCTTTGATCTGGAAGAGGATCCTCTATAGTGCTTCCTCCTGCAGTTGCATTGTTTACTTGATACTGTATTTTACTTGGACAAGGAAAAAAAAGCTTCTATCTGATCCTTCCTAATTTTGGAGACTGATGAAAAAGAATAAGGTTGTCTACAGATTTTTTTTTCCCTGGGTAAATGGTGATTTTCCAAATGATTCATCTTTCCTTTCTGGTGTATTCGGCAGTCAGTTACATTGACCTTGGCTGAAACTTCATACTAGTATTTTTTTTTTAATATATTGAAAAAGGAAAAGCCTTCTGGCAATTTCTTGATGTCTTAGCAAATCATTTTCTTATGAAAGAAGGTACTCCCTCTGTCCCACAAAGGTTGTCCACTTTGTTTTCACGTTTTGTGGTATTTAATCTTTGAGTTTTATTCATGAATGTTTTAATATAGATATTTGAATAATTTATATGAGTATCATAATTTGTAGTATGAACTTTCTAAATTTTTTTTTAAAAAAAAATTCATTATAAATTTTACTTATAATTTGAGTCAAACACTCAAACACAAAACATAAAAGTCAAACTCTACAACCTTTGTGGGACGGAGTATCTTCTAATTTTATTACATTATTCATGCATTATAGAGCGGGGGGAAACATCTCTTTGTGTAGACTTAAGAGACAACTTTCATGGTTTTTATTGCCCATCGAGTGTGGTTTGAAGTTTATGAATGACAAAGCTATTACCTAATGTGCATAGCTCTTTGAAGCATGTATCAAACTATATCAGGTTGTTAAAAAGATGATGCGCTATATGTGTCATTGGTTTGTCAGATTGAAGCTTCAACCGTTGATGTTGAGATGAAACTAGAGGGGAGCGGCCCATGGAACCTCAATAAAGATATTGAACTCATACATACTCCTGGTCACACAGAAGTAAGTTATCTAAGGAGACTTAACCTCATCGAATTTGTTCTCTTTCCAATCCTCATAGACTTAAACATACTTGCTTCTTGTTTGACAATTTCTGGCATCGTTTTTATTGATCCTAAGATAGAGACGGTTAGCAAAACTTTTCCATACTTTTAGGTGTCGATGAATTCATCGAGTCATTGCCCACACAAGTTCATGATGCTTTATTTAATCCATTGCATAGGGATCTGTCTGCTTGTTCTGCAAGTCCCTTGAGATCTTATTCACAGGGGATCATCTGTGTTTGACAGAAAGTGGATTAAGCATATGTGAGAGGTACAATAAAAGTTCAGGTATTACAACTCACTGCCTCACGAAATTGATAATTATGGTATACTAACGTACTCTTTTTTCTAGTATAATAGTACATCATTGTTATCAGTCATGCTGGTATTTCTGTGTTGGTTCCCAAAGATATTCTGCACTGTTCCATGGCTAAAAGTGTACTTTCCAAGTTTATGCTCACTTCTCCTTTTTCCTCCCATCAATGACCTGACAGTTCCTAAGCAGCTGAATAGTGTTCAGAAACTGTTGGATTTGGAATTCAAGTGGATACTACCTGGTTAGTGTTGCATTTCAAGTACAGAGATTTGCCATTTAGCGTGAGCAAAAGCTGCATTCTTTTCGCCATTTGCATTTTCATATTGTGATTTTTTTCTTTTTATATTAGTTTATCCTCCTAAGTGCACCAAATGAGTCTGCTATCCAATTTGTTTGCTTTTAAATTAAATACCTTCTTGTTCTCGTTATCATTTTCCTCCTCCTCTCATGTATGAATTGCTTGCTGTGCGTCTAGTCTTGCAGTGTCAATTCCGCTTTGGATGTTGCTCGTTACTTCTCTCCATTCCAGTTAACATGAACCCTATCTTCAAACTTATGGAAAAATGAAAAATAAGCCATGTTCTCTTAAAAACCATGTGCTTATGAAACATGGCTGAATCAAGAACATCAGGTAGCATGGTGTTGTGTTCAAGCCCTGTTTATTACTGAAGTAAAAGTTATGATTTGCCACACTTGCAGTTTTCTTGTTGTTTACTTAGTGGACCAAAATGATGGTTTGAGATGACCTGCAGGCCATGGTAGGAGAGTGGAGTTTAAAGATTATCAAGAGAAGAACTCTGTTTTGTCAGCATTTGTCAGAGAAAAGTATAGCCTGCACTCTCAGCTCTAGAGAGCTAGGTGTGAATGAAATGCTTTGAACCAGCCTTGTGGTCTGCTGATTGAGCTTGTTTTCATAGGCAACGATGGACACAACTCTGGTATTCCCAGCATAATATGATTTCCTGTTGTACATGAATGGTGTAGTGTGTCCTGAGTTCTTGTTCTGTTGGTGTACCTGTTCTATGATGCAATTTTGCCGTTTACAACTTGCAACTGCGGTTGAACTTACAGGAGATACATGATTTGGAATAAGTTAAATCTATGATAAATTAAGGTTGTTGTTCTCTTGTGCAAAGTAATCCTTTCCCCCTCAATTTTTTTTCAATGTTCAGTGAAGAGAAAAGGTTTGATTTTGCCCTCCACGCTTGATGGACTATTTTTACTATTCTTTTGAAGAGAAGGTCTTTCTTTACCACCAACCAACCATTCATTTTTAGATCATTTTTGTCATTGAGTTTAACTTTTCGGACCATTTTTACTACTGACGTCGTTAACGAAGGAATATTCTCGGAATATTCCGTAACGGAATATATCTTTATGCTCAATTTGACCCCAAAATTTTATAAATGAAAATATTACCCTAAATTTGTAAAAATTACATTCTAAGCCCAAAAAATTAATCCAAAAATAACTATAAACTTGATATGTTGGACATAATCTATACCAGGAGGAATTTTCGGAAAGCCGCCATTGTTGGAGCTGCTTGAAGAAGAAGCTTTGTCGTTGTTTCGTGAGGATTGTTCCTTGACAACCATCTCTCGTCGGTAATTCTCCATTGTTGATCCGCTTTACAAGTTGAGCGGTTAGTTCCTCCACAAGCAAAAAGCTCCAGGAGAGTTTGCTCTGGACATCAACTTGGCCATGTCGGAGCTCCAACAAGAAACCCAGAGCGCCGGTTTCCGAGTCCCCATCGTCGGCCACCAACCGCGTTTCTTTCGATAGAAAGGTCTGGACCCGCCAATGCTGGTGAGAGGTGAGCCGATGTCGCCGAAAGCTCCAAAGAGATAATAGAGCAAGAAACAATGAGAACATGAGTGAATATGGATAAAACTGTAGAATGTTGACGAATTTGTCAATTTTTAGAAACGTTAGGGTTTAATGTGTAATTAATTTAACAACAATGGCAAAAAGAGACCCAAAAATATAACATTGGTGGTAAATAAAGACCTCTTCAAAGTAATGGTAAAATTGATCTATCGACCAAACGTGGAGAGTAAAATTGGACATTTTCCCTTTTGTGAATGATGGAATTTGTGGTTATAACTGGGGCGTTGTTGTACAATTCTTTTTTTTTTTCTCTCAATGTTCTAATAACACATGCATGTTACAAAATATTGGATTGTCTCGAAATTTATTGAATGATGTAGGACAAGTGCACTTGGGAAACACATATGGATATGCCGCACCCGATCCGATTAAAAAATTGTAAATTTAGGTACTTGGGTATGTGGATTCATCAGTTAAAAGCAGATATTATTTTCCTCACTATCCGTCTTGAACAGTCTTATCGTGCACATGCAATGGGCGATGCCGACGGGCGAAGGTGGGCGGCCGAACGTGGAGGAGAGAGAGAGAGAGGTGTGCTAAGGTGGAAGGATTGAAAATGTAGGCTTTAAAATGTTAGGGTACAACTGTTGCAATTAACCCTTAAATCTAACTAATATCGATCAACTAACTGATCAAGGGGGAGTTATCTGAAAATAGAAGGCAAACCTCCGTTGATTTTTGTAGTTTTCCCGAAAATTAAAAAAAAAATGGAGGAAAATAAGGCGAAAGCCTTAACAGGTTAAAACCCATGACTGAGTCGTATTAAAACCGTTCGAGTATGAAGCACTTGACGAAATTCCCAAAACCAAATCCTAATCGGAAGCTCCAAACACATCGAGAAAACAGAGCGATTTCGTCGAGCAGATCGGCCAATCATCGTGCTCAATCGATCCATTTCCATGGCGCCGTCGCGCTCAATCTCCATTCCCATTCTCCTCCTATCCCTCTTCGTGGCTCTCTCCGTCGCTGAGATCCGGGTCTCCGATGTCCGCTCGGACGACCGCCCCATCATCCCTTTCGACGAGTTCGGGTTCACCCACAACGGCCGCGTCGAGCTCAACGTCACCCATCTCAAACTCTCGGATCCCAACCCGGATCTCGACTTCTCCAAGGTCGGATTCTTCCTCTGCACCCGCGACTCCTGGCTGCACGTTCTCCAGCAGCTCGAGGACGGCGAGATCACATGCGCCCTCCAGTCGGATCTTCTCAAGACCGTCTTCACTTTCAAAACTCTCAATGGCAAGGACAGATTTGGCATCGTGTACCTCGAGAACGACGCCGATCAGTACACCCTCGTGTTCGCCAATTGCCTTAATCGGGTCAAGGTGTCGATGAGGGTACTATCCGCGATGTACAATCTCGATGGCAGGTCAGAGCGGCGAGACTATCTCTCCGCCGGCCGGACCATTCTCCCGAGGGTTTATTTCCTTCTCTCGCTCGTTTACTTTTCTCTCGCCGGGGTTTGGATCTACGTATTGTATAAGAAACGACTTACGGTGTTTAGGATTCATTATTTCATGCTTGCGGTTGTTATCATGAAAGCTTTGAATCTTTTGTGTGAAGCGGAGGACAAATCTTATATCAAGAGGACTGGAAGCGCTCATGGCTGGGATGTGCTATTCTATATATTCAGTTTTCTCAAGGGAATTACTCTCTTCACTCTCATCGTTTTGATTGGAACCGGGTGGTCCTTCTTGAAGCCTTTCTTGCAGGACAAGGAAAAGAAAGTTTTGATGATTGTAATTCCGCTTCAGGTTGTTGCCAACATTGCTCAGGTTGTTATCGATGAGACAGGGCCTTTTGGACAGGATTGGATCACCTGGAAGCAAATCTTCTTGCTTGTGGATGTTGTCTGTTGTTGTGCTGTTTTGTTCCCGATTGTATGGTCGATTAAGAACTTGCGGGAGGCCGCTAGGACCGATGGGAAGGCTGCTGTGAATCTGATGAAGCTAACCCTCTTCAGACAGTACTACATTGTGGTGATCTGCTACATTTACTTTACCCGTGTTGTTGTGTATGCACTGGAGACTATTACCTCGTATAAGTACCTATGGACGAGCGTGGTTGCTGGGGAGCTTGCCACACTTATCTTCTATGTGTTTACTGGGTACAAGTTCAAACCTGAGCAACATAACCCGTATTTCGTGATTGATGATGAAGAGGAAGAGGCTGCAGCAGAGCAGTTAAAGCTTGAGGACGAGTTTGAACTATAATCATTGATCTGTTCTTGGAGTTGGGACATTATCTTGGCACATTGGTTCGTACATAATTTGCCAATCTTGATAATCATAGTAGCTCAGAATTTAATCCCAGTTCCTATGGATGAGAGAAATCACTTCTATAGAATTATAGTATTTTTTATTTTATTTTAGCTCTAAAGTATTTCTGAGTGTCTAGTTTCTTAGAAAATGTTGTTTGCGTGCATTTGTGGAATAATGTATCTGGGTAAGGGATTAAGTCGGTGCTACAGTTTCCTTGTGATATTTGAAGGAACACCATGGTCGTTCCTGTTTTTGTCTCTGTAAGGAAAAGCTCTTGACAATGTGAATATCTGAACGAAATCCACTACAGGCACTTGAGATTTGTTTCAAGTTGCTTTGGAAGCCCTCATTTCTGTCTGGCTGTTGTTGAACGCAAAAACGAGGGGTTATCAGCTCTTGTTCTTACATAGGGCAGATGTAGGATGTTTCGAGATTTTTGTTGTTTGGGTTTCTTCATTTTGCAGCTCTCACCGTTCTTGCGGTCCCTTTAGTTTTGTCTTAACGCATGCTGCGTTTGGAGTTCGACAGTTAATAATTCAAAAGGATACCGTATGGTAGATTCGTGAGGCATGAGCACCGACAGTTGGAAGAAAATGCTAAAAGGGAGTGTCTACTTGTCAAGAAAGGTATAACCAATATGAATAAATTAGACCAATACATAATTTATTCCATCTACACCCTAAAGTTACAAACCTGACCACAGCATTAGCAATCCCATCACTACCAGAAGGTGACCCTCCAACTGTTCTCATAATCAATTGATTACACCAAAAGGAAAAGGCTGAAAAAGAGTTAACCTGAAAACATTAGGCTAACAGATCACAGCTGACACCAAGAGAGGTCTGTCACATGACTATCTCCGGCTTCAAAATGTTAGACTTGATCTCCTTGTGAGGCAAAACCACACCACCGTTGCTGTAAACCTCATCACAAACATGGACATCCTCACCAAGTATAGTCATGTTCTCTACTCGAGCCCATTGCCCTACGGTTGAGTGCCATCCAATGATGCTGCTAGAAATGCAGGCGTGCTTCTTTACGCGGACGCCTCGCATGACTGTGCAACCAGAGAGCCTAACTCCTGACTCGATCACACATCCTGGACCAATTGCTACATCTGGACCTATCAAGCATCCATCTCCAATTGTAGCAGTCTCATGAACCAAGACATTTCCCACAAAGTTTGGTCCGGTTGACAACTTGGCAGGGGATCTCTTCCTTAATGAGTCTAGGTAAAGTCTCAAACCAGTAATGTAGTCCCTTGGCTGTCCAATATCCATCCAAAACCCTGGAAGGACCATGGCATAGAGTTTCTTGTCTGATGCAATTTTGGGGAAGACTTCCTTCTCGATTGAGGTGGGTTTTAGTTGAATTCGATCAAGAACAGAGGGGTTCAACAGATAAATTCCAGCATTTATTTTATTACCAACAAACAGTTTTGGTTTTTCCACAAATTTCTCCACTTGCCCAGTTGATTCTTCCATAACCACCACTCCATATTTTGAGGGTTCATCCACCTATTGGTTGGGATAATAAAATGGTGAATATTTTCAAGTCATGATTAAGTTGTCTTACCTTAGAAGGGACTAAATACGTACAGGCAGTATAAACCATTTAAGTGTCTTACCTTGGTTACCATTATAGAAGCTTCCCCACCATGAGCCTTGTGAAATTCAATCATTTCTTTGAACGGGTACTCACTGATAACATCACTGTTAAGGACAAAGAAAGGCTTTCCAGAACCATCATTGAGTTTATCCCTAGCCAATGCAAGAGGACCAGCAGTTCCAAGTGGCTCAGTCTCTTGAGAACATGTGATCTTAATTCCAAGTTTCTCCTCAAACTCTTTCAAGAAATTCAACATTATCTGGAAGATAGGGCCATAGGCACAGACGGTTCTCCAATCATTACGTGCTAGAGGTTTACAAAGTGCTGAATTGATATTTACTTAGGTTACAAAGGAAAAAAAGGCTAGTGTACCTCTGGTTGGTAGTTAATTGCTAAAACCACTTCAGTAACTCCCACAGACTTGAGAGCCTCAATCTACATGAGAAATCAAATATCAAAACATGACCAGCCTGTAACATAGAGCATTAGGATGTACAGAAATAGAGGAGGTATTAAATGACAGAAACAGGAAATGGGTTGTTGGAAGAAAATCTAAGAAGAAGAATCCAAAAATATGACTGATAAACCACAGAAGTACTAATTCAAAAGATAGCTTTAAGTAGATTGATGCAGATGACATTCGCTCGCAACTTGTGCACAGACATGTATAAGACTTGAACGAAAAGTGTACCTGATGCAGGATCATGGGTTTGTTAGCAAACTCAACAAGTGGCTTTGGGACACTTAGAGTCAATGGCCTCAACCGTGTCCCAAACCCTCCAACAAGAATTAGGGCCTTCATTGTGAATTTAGGATTCACTGATTTAGTTTACTGTTTACCTGCAAATGGCAATATCAGAACTATAAAGAAGCACAATTAAGGAATGAATACTTGCACATAGGTGCAACTGCAACCAACAAACATTCTCTCTCTCTCTCTCTCTCTCATATAATCATAACATAAAAGGAACAAATCAAGTCACAGGGTGAACCCAACTGCACTATCCACCTTGGCAGATATAGAATGCAGGAATTATCTATGCTCATCTCAAACACCCCATTGTTGTTTATAAGTTACCTGGATTGACATCAATGAGTTGACTGATATTGCGAAAAAATTGCACTCGTCACACAAAAGAGCTGTTTACTTTAAGAAGACAATCAACAGATTTAACATTGCCATCCATCCCAAGTCACGACCCAGCTAAAAGTTTCGGTAATGATCTAACTTCAGACACGTATTACATAATCAAGCATCACTAATACCAAAGGAGACAGGAGAGTACAAGTTATGGAGGAAAAAGGACCGATGATGCAGAGAACTCGAAAAGCAGAATGCTTTATGCAGAAACCAATTTATAGAAAGAAACGAGAACTGTCAGGCAAACTAAAAATAGATCTGAAGAAAAGAAACAAACAAAAGAACAAATCACGAAATTCGATCAAGAAACAAGTCCAAGCTTGAGAGGCCTTCACAAAGCACAGGAATTGATCGAAACATCAGAAAGAAGCCCATCACCATTGCCAAAATTGAGAGGATATCAAAAGCAAAGATCAATGAAACAATACCTAGGGTTTGAGAGCAGATCGGAGTACAAGCGTCGTGGCGTAAACCGTGAAAACGGCGGGAAACGAGTCGACTCGGGGAGTGGGGGGAGGGAGAGTTAGGGAAGAAGAAGATGCTGCTGGTATTTGTTTGGTTGAATAAAAAGTTTGATTGGGGCGGTACTTATATACTCGTACATGTTGTCCAAATCTGAAAAGGTGAAAGATAAGTAGATAAGTAACGTGAAACAGAGGCAATTTTATTTTAAAAAAAGATGGAGTTTTTTTTTTTGAAAGAAAAAAAAAAGATGATGAATTTCAATTTTACTCGTCTTGCACTTTTTGTGATTCCAAGTTATCAAATTCAGGTGTCCGTCTATGAATCTATGTGCTTCTTCCTCTCATCTACTTTTTGTCAAGCCATCATCATTTTATTGGAGTTAAATCATATTTTTTAATCACTTTAATGTAAAATGCTCATTAGAATTTGATAAATATATTAATTAAAGATAATGAATTTACGTAAATTATGATGAATTGCGATGAATTTTTTTTTTTGTGTAAAGCCAAAAAGAAGCCCAGCTTTTATTGTCCCCCTCCCACAAAATTGATTTAACAAATAACAAGTCTAGGCTTAATAAACAAAGAAAGGATGCGTTGACTTTGAGTTGTTCCCTTTGACCTCTTCCCAAGTTAATGTCGCGTGGAATATACTCAAAATCGGCTCTCTCTCTCCAGGGAAAAGTAAAGTGAAAGTCAATAATACTTCCTTAATGGGCTTGCTCAAGCCCATATGTATTTCGATATTGGGCCAAAGTAATGGGCCATCATTTGAGATCCAAAAGTGGCTGCTTGCTCTCGTCAGAAAGTCGCTGAGCATTAGGGTTTAAGCATTCCCTCCTCCTCCTGTGTGTTCGGATCGACAGGCTCCGGGCGGACGACAATGGTTCACGTCTCTTTCTACCGCAACTGTAATCTTTCTCTATATGTAGACTCGATTTCTGATTTAATCAGTTTGTAGGCACGAACTTTTTAGGATCAAAGTTTGTAGCTTTTCAGTCCGTTTCCACCTATGTAGCTGCTTAAGTTCGTTTAGTGTTAGATCTCTTTTGGCTTTATTTAGCAATGAGGATGGTTCTTTTAGTTTTTCCTCTAATGGTAGATTCATTTGTGTGATTTACGTGAAGAGTTTAATGTTTTTTAGTCGTAGTTATTGTTCCTGTAATTTTATAAAGCCTTGAATTGGGTAGTTTTTTGAGTGTCTGGACTAATTGTGGTTGCTTTCAGATGGAAAGACGTTTAAGAAGCCTCGTCGACCGTATGAGAAGGAACGTTTGGATGCTGAGCTGAAGCTGGTTGGGGAGTATGGGCTTCGCTGCAAGAGGGAGCTGTGGAGGGTTCAGTTTGCTCTTAGCCGTATCCGAAATGCTGCCAGGGAGCTTCTGACCCTTGATGAGAAGAACCCGCGTCGGATCTTTGAGGGTGAGGCGCTTCTCCGTCGGATGAACCGCTATGGTCTGCTAGATGAGAGCCAAAACAAGCTCGATTATGTCCTGGCCTTGACAGTTGAGAGCTTCCTTGAACGCCGCCTGCAGACACTTGTGTTCAAGGCTGGTATGGCCAAGTCAATCCACCATGCTCGTGTGCTTATCAGGCAGAAGCATATCAGGTTCGTTTATGATTCTGATTCTCATTTACTCACCCATGTGCTTTAGATTTATCAAGTTTTCTATGATTCATATGACATTATGTTAGTTAAACATCATCCTACGCTTTCATGATTGCCATCATTGACGGTTTTTAAGTAGACATTGACAGTAACATGAAGCCCGCCGTTGACTATGGTCTGAGAATGGCCATATGATTCTTTGTTCTACATTCTAGTTGTTCACCATTTGTTTGTTGCATTTTGATTGGTTTATGTTAATTGCCTTCTGCCATTTTAGTTAGTGCTGCCATGCTCAAGTATAGTTTTAGAGAAGTGGTATAGAATTTGAGTGTGTGTGTGTGTGTGTGTGTGTGTGTGTGTGTGCGCGTGATTGTGATTGTCTTTAATTTTAAAGAACTGTGGATCGGGTGTACTGTGGAGCTCATGTTTAATTATGAGTAATTCTCTTCTGGCTGTTCAGGGTTGGAAAGCAGGTTGTGAACATCCCATCTTTCATGGTGAGGGTTGATTCCCAGAAGCACATTGATTTCTCCCTTACAAGTCCATTCGGTAGTGGCCGTCCAGGAAGAGTGAAGAGAAGGAATGAGAGAGCTGCATCGAAGAAGGCTTCTGGAGGAGGTGGAGATGACGAGGATGAAGAATGAACATCTCGTTACAGTTCATGAAGAGCACTCCAGTCTAGACTATAATAGTTGAGTAGGGTACACCAAATCACATTCTCAGAACTTTTTATGTACTGTTCCGATTTTCCTTTCATACCTTAAAAATTTTAATTCACTTTAATGTTTTGATCGGTTTTAACTGTGTGATGAACGATGTTTTCTAGTTATAACAACTTAGATAGTCTCTTGAAATCCTTCATGTGGTGATCTTTGTCCTCTTGATCAGTTGTGTTTGTCATCATGGTGGTAAATTAGCCAGTCACACACATATGCCTTGTGCTATTCATGTGTGAATGGTCAGTAATCCACCCAGAGCAGCTCTGTTGTTGATGGCCCCCAAATATGAAAGAGATGTCACTCAAGATTCACTTCCATACAAGTCGGCCATCAACTACATTTGATCTTGACTGCGTTTTGCCATAAACACTTGTATTGGTTTGGTTCTTCCACGCAGGGAAGCAAGTGAGTATTGCAAAGAAGTAAACACTTTAACTTGTCTCACATCTCAAAACAGCTATGTAGGTCTGGTTGGTCCATGATCTTTGGTTGAATGACAAGGAAATGTTATGATTTACAAAAAACTTCTAACCGTGTCTTGGGCTTCACACTATCTTTAAGTACCTTCCGTATATAAAATCATGTGAACAATTGTAAATGCATAACACCAAACATTTAATCCAACTCTATCTCATCTTTTAAAACACACTGAATTTGATAGCTGTTAATGAAATTATTGCTAATCAAACGTAGAATATAAATCACAATACAAACTGATAAAAAAAATACATTTCTAACAAGAAGAGAAGGGGCTACAATGAAAATATGTTGAAATGATGGGTAAATTGAGCTGGATATACATGAACTATATCTCTCGTTGTAAATCTATACCCGAATTAAAATTTGTTGCAAAAATGTCTTTAAAGTATGGTCTTGTTGCAAATCTATGCCTCCGTTCAAAGTTCTGTTAATTCATGATGTAAAATATTGGGAAATGCTGAAATTTACCAACCTAGTTTCTAAAATGCGCGAGACAACACCTTAAGTTTGTATCTTAATTTTCAGGTCATCGTTATCATAGCAAAGTATAATTTTAAATAAAACCAAATTATGATTAATACAGTAATTCTAAACATGTTTCAACCCCACCCAACTAACATCAGCGAGCGACCCTACACTCATCATGTGATGTCCGACCAAGTCATCCCACTCGATCAATCTAAGGCTTATTGCAGCCCAACTGTGTCCAATGAGTCATTCAAGCTCCACCATATCAGCATCCTCTATTGCGCTGGGTTGGGATGAAGGTGGGTTAGTCGACAGGTGGGGTGAGATGGAGGTATTTATATTTTTGAAACGTTAGCTGGGGTGATTTTTGTAAATTGTAGACAATAATATATTAATTTAAATAATAAAATATACTACCTCCCTCCCTAAAAATTTAATCTAATACTCCCTCCGTCCCCGATTAATTCTACACTTTGCGTGGGCGCGGAGATTAAGGTGAATGTAAGATTTTATGTAGTTTGACATAATTACCCTTGAGTAGATGTTGCACGAAAAAAAAGAGAGAAAAATTTAAAATAAAGTAGGGATAATTTGGTAACTTTAGAAGAGAGGGGTTTACCATTTAAGGAAAGTGTGGAATTTTTTAGGGACAACCTAAACAGGAAATGTGTAAAATTAATTGGGGACGGAGTGAGTATTTTATTTCTTCAATAGATGAAGTCATATAATTTATATGCAAAGTACAGTTCAATATTTCTTGTTTATAAATATACTTTTTTGAATTATTTTTAATAAACT
Organism: Stellera chamaejasme; assembly: GCA_024586325.1. NCBI lineage: Eukaryota > Viridiplantae > Streptophyta > Magnoliopsida > Malvales > Thymelaeaceae > Stellera > Stellera chamaejasme. Next base: position 4,839,354 of record CM044984.1, on the reverse strand, counting down.
ATTTCTAGAGAAAATTTGAGTCTCCCACAACATCAAAAAGTAAATACACAAATGTTTCAGGGACATATGGAGTATATGAATTTACATAAATATATCCTGGTAATTTTTATTTTTATTCATTTGCATAGTTTTTAGATTTTTTATAGCTCTAAACTAAAATGTAAACTTAATAATAAAATTGGTAAAATTATTGGAAAATATGATATTATTAGTAAGAATAATGACTTGCAAGATTTGATCGTAAACTTAGGGGGGTATTCGCCAAGTTTCAGAAATTAGAAATGTCAACTTGAGTATTTTTTCAGCATGTCCACTAGATTTAACGGAGTTAATTACGTATAGTTCATGTATAGTTTTGCAACAATATCGTAGTTTAAAATCATTTTTGAAACAAACTTTAGTTGAGGTATAGATTTGCGACGATGGACAAAATTTACTCGTTGAAATGATAATAAATTTGATGTTTAACACCAAACACTTGGTAATCGTAGACCAAATTACTCTTTCAGCTATGATTTTTTAACAACAAATGAAGACGTAACAATTAAAGTTATTTAGGGATACAAGCATTGAATTTCATTAAACAAAAACATACCTCATTCGTCCTGAAAAATTGGTGCATTTATTTTTTGATGTTGTGGAAAATTCAAGTTATCAATAGAAATATCTCATTAAAAAAAATTGGGAAAAAAAAAAGATTTAGAAACTACACACATTAATCTATAATGCAAGATTGGCTTTTCAGCATTTAATATATAATTTTGTTTTTCTATCAATTCAAATTAAAAATTTGAAACTTTTATATACAACTAAAAAGTTGATGTCTTAACTTTATGAATGTATTTTTTTGATATTTTTTCATTAAGAAATAATATAGATAAATTGAAGTTAAATTGACATCAAAAGTAAACTGTTGCGTTACTTTTAGGACATATGAAATATCTAAATTATGTGACATTATATATATCAAAATATTGAATAAATAAAATCATAAATTAAATGTTGAAAAAAAAGTACACAATTTTTTTTATAGAGAAGGAGGTAATATTTTAAAAAATATGAAATGAGAAACATTCCAAATGTATTTAAAAATGCGTAATGAAAAATTTAAGCATATATAAATAAAAATTAAATTAAATAGTAGTAATAGATGCAGACTTGGAATGGAGAGGTTGTCTATGTTGTGGGTTCGCCTAGTCGATCCTAGCGTGTATTATTTTGGCCATTTTTGCGTTTCTTTTTATAGTTTTAGTACTTTTCTCTATGTTTGTGTTTTGATTTTTGTTGTTTTTGTTTTCTTTTTAGAGGTCTGTGCGAATTGGTTAGTGTTCTTGTTTGGATCTTTCTACCTATCTGTCCAAGAGCGCATTGCCATGGTGAGTCGGTACAGTTTAACCCTTGATGATAGTATGCCAGTGTACCGAAGCATGTATCCAGGGGCAGACCCACTATGGGGGCACGTGCTCCCATTAAAAAATTAAAAATTAAGATATCTCTAATATTATTGTTTTTGAAAAAATAAAAGGAATGGGTGTCACTTGAAAAAACCTGAAACGTTTAGGGAGATGGGAGGGGATAAGACTCATGTTGGGGAAGGAATAAGGATGATTCTGCGCTGCGCACTGTTTGTGTCAGAGATGGAAGTGGGGACTTTTAATGGGGAAAATACAGTTCATTATCCTAAACTATAGTTAATTGGACATTTAAGGATTTTATTTATGTATCAGTGCTATTCAAACTCATAACTTAACATTTTAGCCCATTCACCATTTGAAGAAAGAGAAACTGTGTAACTATCCAAAAAATTTCTTAATTGATCTATTCGGCATGATGAACTTTATTTGTTTTAATAATTGAACTATTTGACCATTTTTCTTGATAATTATTAGTTTGAACTTTTAAATAGTGTAACAAAATAATAAATAGTTCAAAAAAATCTATTTAAAATTATAAATACAAGTTACTAATATAGAGTCTATTTCGATTAAACTTTCATAAAATATTTAACTGATTACTCTTATTTTAAATTTATATTTCTCAATTCTACACATCTTTCAAAAAAGCTTAACTGCTATATCTTTTTATTAACTCTAAATGATCTTTAATAACCTTTGGAAATCTTAACTATGATTTTCTAAAGGGTATGAATATCACCTCCAAATAATTTCTATGTACACTAATATTTTTCTTCATCATAAATATTCTAAACGTGTATAGACAAAAAAAATTAGTTAATTTTGATTATAACCATCCACACAAGTCAGTAGACTCGAATTAACAAGTGAGTTCAACGGATAGAACTAAAATATACATTTAAATAATTAGTTTATACTCTTAAGTCTTCGACATCGCTTAATCTCTAGGTCCAATTAAATATATCATCTTTATTGTGATAAGGGGGATACATTAAGTAAAAAAATCCGATTAAAATAATCTATCAACAAAATTGAATATGTATAGTGTGCCCCCCATTGAAAATTTATGGATCCGCCACTACTTGTATCACATAGGTTCCTTCGTCATGGAGCTGGTGCTTTTAACCCCGAAAAGGCTCTTTGTCTGGATGGTAAGGTAAGAAATCTTTCATCAAGTGCATTACTGTTTACGCTGCTTTAGCTCGTGCGTTATGTCTTCATGGCTTTTCTGTTGCTCTTACCAAGCTTTTACGCTTGCTTTCTTTCTTTTATACTGGCCTACTTTATCTAATAAAGTAGGTTTCCAGGTTCAAAAAATGTAATAGATGCTGACTTGAAACAAAACAAAAGAAAAGAAAAGAAATAAAATGAAATATCTAAAGTTAAATTGAAATAGGGAAATGACTACGAAAAACAAAGGCGGAGGATACGGTGCGCCCACATCAAACGTGAGCCTCGGTGCGCCCAGATCACATTATTTACAGAAGTGTCATTCACTTCATCTTCGCCGATCTCTCCACCATCACCTTCGTTCGACGTGCTGCATTCCTTTGACAACCCTCATATTGTTGCCAACAAGTGCAACGTCTGCAACAAACTGGTCTGCCACCACAAGCCCCCCTCTCCCACTGACGAAAACCCTGCCATGTCTACCGCCACCGACGGCCCTTCTATGTTATCTGCGGAGAAGTTTTAGGAGGCCAAAAGCGTCGCCACTTTGAAATCTGACCGTGCCGGAGTAGCGAGTCGCTTCCTGAGGCGTCGTCGATCTATTCCCAACCATTTCCTCAACTGAATGACATGATTCATATCTCATGATCCGAAAGGTGTAACCTGCTGCACATGACTCACTATGATGCTCTTACGTACCTTAATGATGCGTATTCGACTCATTATGATGCTCCTACGTACCTTAATGATGTGTGAGTTGGATTGCATAATCAGTGGAAAAAAAGTGCATCATGTTTAAAAGGGAGAGCATCAATCTTGTCCCCAAGCGCATCACTTTGAAATTTTAAAGAAAATGAGTGCAACATTATCATTAGAACGAGCGCATCATATTTGTAATTGAGAGCATCATAGTACAATAGGAGTGCATCATAATGGTCATCAAAAGCATCATTTTGGGATGTTGAAAAAACTGAGTGCTTCATTAATGCATCGGAATGAGTGCATCATGTTGTACGGGAGAACATCATTATGCATTGTGAATGCATCATCGTGATAATCAAGCGCATCATTGTGGATTGTAGAACAAAATGCATCAGTAAGTCATCAAAACAAGTGCATCATGTTGTTACGGGAGGGCATCATAGTGCATCGAGAATGCATCATTCCGATATTGATTAAGTCATCATGTTTGTTACGGGAGAACATCATGTTTGTTACGGGAGTGATTCATTAAGTCATCAGAATGAGTGCATCATGTTTGTTACGGGAGAACATCATTATGCATCGCGAATGCATCATTTTGGTAATCAAGCGCATCAATATGGGTGGTAGAACAAAATGCATCAGTAAGTCATCAAAGCAAGTGCATCATCTTGTTAGGGAGCTTATCATAGTGCATCGAGAATGCATCATTCTAGTGTCGAAGCACATCATTTTGGGCAGTCGAACAAATTCGCTAGAGTCGGTGGTTGTTTTCACCGGAAGAACTGGGCAGTTGGGTTTTGTTGCTAATTTTGTTGATTTTGCATGAAAAGAAGAGGAATCGGATGAATTTCAGTCTAATTTTGTTGCTTCATGAGGAAGGAATGACGGATCCGTGGAGAGTTGCGAGTTCCGATTTCATTGCCGACAAATACGGTGAATTCTTCGATGCCCTGCTCTTCTTCTTATTCTTCTTCTCTATAGGCGCTTAAGGTACGCCTATAGGCGCACCGTATAGTTACTCAAAAACAAAATGGAGGATTGGTATAAACGTTAGCATCTCAATGTGGATTGTCTCACTCCGCGTATTTTGTAATCAGTAAATCTAAGGTAATGTTAGATTGGAGGCAATGTTGCCGTTTCTTTCATGTTAGAAGTTGAAAAAAAACTACCCCATAACGGTAGCTTTTGACATGGTTAAAATTGTGAAGCAATTAACACTAACTGTTAAAGAAAAATTCAACATCTAATGCTAATTTTAACCCAAACAACTCCGTAATTCAACAAAGGTCATACAATCTAACAATCTTCAGGTAAAATTTGACCAAGAGTTAATACCATGTAAAGTGGTTACGCTCATAAATGCGAGTATCTCGGTGCACGGGATTTTATTTTAATCCATGCAAGCTACTTTTAACATTCTACTAAATGATGGAGTTTTTTTTTTATATATCCAAATACTTTAAATAGCACTCACATTTAATCTTGCTTCCATGTTGTTTAAAGAAACTAGACTCATGGCTAATCTGCCAGTGCCTCTGATTATTCTTGCAATCATTTCTTCTTTTTCACCTTCAGCTGCAAGGAATGCACCTCTACACTCCATAATAATGCAAAGCTCATCCAAGCTTGATGCAAACTACAAGAAAGTTTGCGACGCAAGGCAATTCTCCAAACTTGGCTTGGACATGTCTCACTTCCCTTACTGCAACTCATCTCTGTCATTTGAGCTGAGAGCTTCCGACTTGGTGGCTAGAATGACACTAGCTGAAAAGGTCGCCCAAATGGGTGACGCCGCCCCAGGAGTCTCAAGAATTGGCCTTCCTCATTATGAGTGGTGGTCTGAGGCATTGCATGGTGTCTCCAATCTCGGCCCCGGGACATTCTTCGATGCCATTGTTCCCGGCGCCACCAGCTTCCCTACTGTCATCCTCTCCGCCGCTTCTTTCAACAAGGCTCTCTGGAAAGCAATTGGTCAGGTAACATTACACTCCTCCGTCCCCAATTAAATGAAGGATGGACTAGGCGTGGAGATTAAGGTGGATGCGACATCTGTGTGTTTTGACAATGTCTATTGGTTATCTTTGATTAGGCTGTTTCAACAGAAGCAAGAGCTATGCATAACTTGGGGCGTGCTGGATTGACATATTGGAGTCCCAACATAAACCCTGTGAGAGATCCTAGATGGGGGAGGATCACCGAAACTCCAGGTGAAGATCCTTTCATGGTGGGGGCTTATGCTGTTAATTATGTCAGAGGCTTGCAGGATGTGGAGGAAGCTAAACATGTCAAACATTCTAACTGCAGGCCTCTTAAGGTCTCCTCATGCTGCAAGCATTATGTTGCATATGATCTTGATAACTGGATGGGGGTTGACCGATACCATTTCGATGCTAAGGTCTGTGAATTTTGACCACTTGTTCATCATCATCATCATCAACTCTTAGCAGTTAAATGAGGAAATTAAACAAAAGAAAAACATGGTTTTTCAGGTTAGTGAGCAGGACATGGTGGAAACGTTTCTTCGACCTTTCGAAATGTGTGTTAAAGAAGGAGATGTTAGTAGTGTGATGTGCTCCTACAACAAGGTTAATGGAAAACCCACTTGCACTGATACAAACCTCTTGAAGAACAAATTAAGAGGACAATGGAAATTAAATGGGTCAGTTTGATCCTAAATTTATGCACTATCTCTTTGAAAATTTACGATACATAACAAAAATCTCATATTTTCTGTTTCTTTTTTTTTTCCACTGCAGATACATAGTCTCGGATTGTGATTCTATCGAGGTTATGGTGAACGATCAGCATTATCTCAACGACACTGGGGAAGAAGCGGTTGCACAAACATTAAAAGCAGGATTAGATCTTAATTGTGGGCAGTTTTATCCAAAGTATCTCTACAATGCAGTGAAGCAGGGGAAAGTAAAAGAGGAAGATATTAATGTGCCACTCAAGTACCTATACCAAGTTCTTATGAGGCTCGGTTTCTTTGATGGTGATAACTATTTCACTTCACTTGGTGCCAAAGATGTGTGCTCTAACCAGAACATTGAACTAGCTAAAGAAGCAGCAAGAGAGGGCATTGTCCTTCTCAAGAATGATGAAGAAACATTACCATTAGACAGAAAGAAAATCAAGTCTCTAGCTTTGATAGGCCCTCATGCCAATGCCACTTATGCAATGATCGGAAACTATGCAGGTTTCTTTTATTTGTCCTTTTTTCCCTATTTAATACAGTTAATATATAAGTGTACAACCAGTTTGTCGTGGTTTCCTTAGTATTGTATGTATTTTGCTGGCCTTTTTAGGTGTCCCATGCAATACTGTTTCGCCGTTATGTGCATTTTCGAGGATCAAGAAAGCGGTGTATGAACCTGGATGTTCGAATGTAGAGTGCAACGATGGAACTTTGATCTCTCCAGCAAAGGATGCAGCAAAGCAAGCAGATGCTACATTGCTGTTAATGGGACTGGATCTAAGTGTTGAAGCTGAGGGCTTGGACAGAATTGATCTCCTCTTTCCTGGTCTTCAGACTCAACTGATCAATCAAGTTAGTGAAAGCTCCAAAGGTCCTGTGATACTGGTGATCATGTCTGCTGGAGGTATTGACATTTCTTTTGCTAAAAGCAACCCTAAAATCAAAGCCATTTTATGGGTCGGATACCCTGGTGAGCAAGGTGGTCATGCCATTGCAGATGTTGTCTTTGGTAACTATAATCCCGGTAAGCTTGCTGTACAAGTAATTAACTTATCCTTTCAAAATATTCTACTATAAACTCCCTTTAATCTGTAACTATATGTTTGAATTCAGGAGGCAGACTTCCACTTACATGGTATCCACAAAATTATGTGGACCAACTGCCTATGACATCTATGCAACTAAGGCCAAACCCTACTTTAGGCTATCCTGGAAGAACATACAAATTTCATCAAGGCCCACAAGTCTTTCCTTTCGGATTCGGATTGAGTTACACCAAGTTCGAGCTCGAGCTCAAGTCGGCTCAGAGTTCCCTCAAAATGCACACAGATAAAAAACAGTCATGTCCAACAGTTCAACTGAAACATTTGAATTGCCGCCACAATACGGTGTCATTTGAGGTGGTAGTGAAAAATCTAGGGACAAGAAATGGGAGTGAAGTTGTTATAGTTTATGCAGTCCCTCCAAAGGGGATTGCTGGGGCACCTCTGAAACAAGTTGTTGCATTTGAGAGAGTGTTTGTGATGGCAGGGAAATGGCACACACTTGAGTTTAAGTTGAATGCTTGCAAGAGCTTCAGCATTGTAAATGCAAATGGCTCTGAGGTTATGCCCTTGGGGAAAACTATGATAGTGGTGGGAGATCATCAACTTTCATTCACTCTTCAGATTGAAACCACATGGAGCTAGTTAGTATGTTAATATGCTTGAGTAGGTTTTGTTGTAAGTTACACCAATATTAATAAATGATTTTACTTGACCATTATTGCACATTCAATGGAAAGTGCATCTAATATGGACATTTTAGTGCCTTTTATAGTAGAATTTCAAAATTGAAAAACGAGCTAAGAAAATTATAGTAGAATTAATTTCAATAATTAGCTCGTTTTTTTAATTGGGGGGGGGGTGTCTAGTTCGGAGTTATGGGGAGTAGAAGGAATTTGAAATTTTCATAGTCGTTATGTGGGATGTATTTTAGTGATTTCTCATGGTGTTGAGATCTTGGTGTGTATGATCTAGTGCTTGCTAGAACTTTTGTATTCTTTTTACTTATTTAATAAAATAGTTGTCTTTCAAAAAAAAAAACTTGACAAGATTGATTTTTTGTATGCAAGTTAACTCTCAACTTACTTTGTGTCTTCTGTATTAGGGTACTACTAGTATCTTAGCATACCATAATTTCAATTTTTAATTTTTTCTCTGTTTACATTCATTAGTATAAATCCTTGTTCATATTCTTTTTTCTGTGTATCTAGACTAGTTTTCGTTCCAACCCGAGCTCCACGACTGGATAATTTAAATAATTTATAAAATATTCAACAGTTTTCACTTTGGAACATCACAAAATTAATGTAACATTTACTTTTTTGGTAACTTTTAACATACTAATTTACCAAATCATTCTTACCTCGAAAGTTTAAGAAATAATTCAGAAAAAAATAGTCAATATGGATATCTTTTTTCTCCAAATAAAATTTTTTATTCAATAATATAATTACTTAATTTTTATTCTTGTAATATTTATCATTATAGTTTATTTATTTTTTTTTCCTCAATTTTTGCGTGTGATTTCATATTCAATATAGATAAAATGCTAAATGGAAAACTCAATACCAAAATTTTTGCACATTAATCTTCATGCCAAGTGAAAATATTGCATTATATTTGGGACGAATAGAGTATTGATTAGAAATTCTGACTTTTGCAACATGGTCCATTCTATGAGAAGTAATTAGAATGTTAAAGCTTTACCACGTTGGTTGATACAACATTTTCAATTTATTTAGTTGTCCAATTGATAGAAAAGGTAAAATTAAATACATTTTCATGTTAAATATTAGGGGTTATATGCGAACATTATAAAATAAGTGCCTTTTATGTAATTAACAGAGTTCGGGAGCCGAGTTTCTTTCAAATTTTAACAAAATAAAGTAGGATTCTTGAAAACTTCTACACACGAAAATGCAAATAAACATTAAGGATATAGTTTTTATCATTTAAACAAATAAAAGAAATGCTAATTATATTTAATTAAAACGTATCAGATTAATATGCACAAATCATAAAAATAAATAATTAGAGGAAAAGTGAAAAAACCATTAAACTACATGAAGTATTTTTAAAATTTTTTAAAAAGTAGTAGGATGGTTGTAAAGCTGCACGCACGAAAATATAAAGATAAATATAGGAAGACTGTTTTTTTGTTACGTTTGAAAAATTTGGTGGATTACTCATGATCAATTTGAACAAATCATAAAATTAAAGGGAAAATGTGAGTAGACAACCAAAAATTGGAAGGAAAAAAAAAAGGGAAACGCAAACGGCTACTGTTCACTTACTGTAAGCCCTCCGCAAATGTATAAGTTGATAATAATGATAATGATAATGATAATGATGATGATAATAACACCGATAATGATGATGATAATAACACCAACTCCTCAAATAGGCACACTCCTAGTTAGTCTCTTATGTGCTTTCAACTAAGGATCCTCAAAGATCACACTTTCTTAAAAAAGAAAAAAAGAAGATAAAAAAGAATGGTGAGACAAGATCACTTTCAAATTAATTTTTAGATTAGGACTTTATTTGTACAAATATTTTCTTTGTATTGTGAATTAATGTAAGAACTAGTTCTAATACCCAACTTCGTCACGGGTTCACTAAATTACAAAGTTTTAAATCAAATAATAATATATTTCATGTAATAAAATCATGAAGAATTAATTTTCTTTTAAAAGTTTTAAGTTAAATTTATTACTGGAATAGTGACATGGATACCATATATTCGGTAATATAAAATAAAGACGAAGTGTTTGGTGTTACTTCGTTTATTATCAAAAAAAACTAAATAGATATTGATTATCAAACATGTTGGAATAAATTAGTACATTTTGGAGGAGACGTTATTGTTTATTGGATTAAAGCTTTTTTTTGTATACCAATTAATAATATACTCCCTCTATCCCGTGAAAATTGTTCTGTTTGTTTTTCGGTATTTAAGTTATAAATATTTTTATTTAATATGTTGACATATAAAGTTGGTGGCAAATCTGTGTGGGCAGCCGCCACGTGTTTGCGTAGCTGACGCGTGTTGACATTGTTTGATGTCATTGGGATTAATGCATCGTGCGATTCTCGGAATTCGAGGAATGAGGGTTGGGTTTGTCGTGTTTTAGTTCTTGCAACGAAGTGACTGAAAAGATGGATCCTTTTGACTTATGCCATAAATGTCTTATATAACTGGTATTAATGGTAGTAAAATCGTAATATGTCAATATAACGTTATTGTACACGTGTTTTATACGCCCGGGTAGGTTTCTCCGGGAATGTCCAACGTCTTGTTCGGGTAAATGTTCATTAAGTCCGGGAATGTCAATTAGGTTCTAGTTACCATTTGAGTTTTTAATGGGGCCCTTGTGGTGGGCTATTAATTTGGGCATTTTGGTAGACCTGTTTGGATGATTGGACCTAGCGGCCATCAAAAGTCAAATAATATATGTGCATATGCTATATGGACGTGTAGTTCTATATATATATACATATATTTTAATTATTTAACACATTATTTTTTAAAAATTGAGTCAAATATAAGTTCAAAAGTCAAACAAAGCAATCAAATAATCCAGAGAATAGTTTATAACAACCTTTTGGCATCAGTCATTGAAAAGAGTTATTTTCGAGCGAATTTATTTTATTATTTAACTCGATTCACAACCTAATAAGGTATTTGTATGTACAATAAAAAGGTACTTTGTATGTATGAAAACAAATGTTTATATATATATAAATATATTTTACAATTTACGATTTCCAATTCCATAATTTGATAAATAGATGTTTGAAAATTTTAATCATATAAATTACTTAATTTATTATATTAATTTATCCAAAACTTTTCAACTTAGTCCTGGAAAATTACAATTCATTCCCAAAATAATCAATAAATTATAGAATGGGAAGTCATAATTATTTATAGGGTAGATGTAAAACACCACTTAAATTTATCATAACCTTTAGTGTACCTCTCATGTTTTGAGAAATTATTGAACTTTTGAGGTTTCACGTAATATATAGTTTTCATCCTCAATTCTAATATTTGTTTAAATTTTGGTTAGATTTTAAGTTTAACTACAAAAATTAAACCCTAAATGTTTTAACCATAACAATTTTACCCTCAACTTGTTTATCTTATATTGTAACCTCTACACTTCACATCCCGCTCCTCCATTGTCGGATCCATCTTGGTATCGTCATTGTTGCTCTCTGCCCGGGACAACGTCCCTTATTTCCAAGCTCAGCTTCCTCCAGCCATGATGAAATGTCGCTTCAACTATGGAATCGGTAAAATCTAGAGGCTCTAGGCTAATAAATGATATTCTTTTTTATAGAAATTAATCAATTTATAGTTAGTTATACTCCATCCATCGTGAAATAATTGACACGTTTCTTTACACACGAAAATTAAGTCAAAAGTATAAAGTTGGATTGAAAAGGTAAGTTGGATATGTAAAGTAAGAGAAAAATGTTAAAAATTAACAAAGTGAGGGTTGTCTACAAAAATTCTTTATTTTATAAACTATGTATTTCAAAACTAAACATGGTAATAGTAAGAGTACCATGTTGCATGTAAACTTCAAACGATTTGACTTAACCATATTAACGGTCCAAGAAATAAGTAGGTAAAACTTTCTTAAAAACAAAACTTAGCAATTGTTTTTGTGCTTGCCTAAAATAAATACTAAGTGGGCTATATGTAGATTATTGAATATAAACATATGTAATTGCATGTTAGGATAAAGATAATTTTATTTTTTCCTGTAATTTATATTAAAAAATAAGGAATTTTTTTTGTAATCTATTAAAGAAAAATAAGAAAATCAACTAAAGTATATCTTTCATATCATTGCATAAGGAAATCAACTAAAGTATATCTATCTTTCATATCATTACTCAAACTGAAACATGTAAGTCTAAATCAAAAAAGTTAAGGGAAAGTGGATGAACGTATGAGAATAGTACAACAAAGAATGAGTATTGGAGGATAGGTAACAAATAAACACCAAAAAAGCTTCTCAAAAAAAAAATTATACAGCGAAGTAGAAAAGCAAGGAAAGAGAAAGAACAAAGAGAATATGAAATGATTGAATAAGTTAGAAGACTCAATTTATTTCAATTGAATATTGAGCAGTTTCTATCGACAATAATGTAGGTTAATTAGGGATTTTGTTGTATGGTAATTTTATGTGAATGCATTAATTACTGGGGAAAAAAACTAAACTGATGATGTGGATCTTAGATGGATCACACGTGGTTTCTAGGGGCGGGGCGGAGCGGGTAGTGGAGAATATGCTATCCATACACTGCGGGGCGGATACCCAATTTCAGTATCCGAAACCGCCCCGCACTATGCGGGTACCCGTGTCACGGGTACCCGCACGATGACGGGTTTTCGCGGATCGGGGTACGGATACCCACAATATCAATAAAACAATAATATCATGAAAAAAATAATCCTTAAAATCCTTAATAAGTACATGACATAAGTAGTCAAATACACACCAAATCCACAACCATTATCCAAATTATTCAAATAAAGTTTGTGAGCGGATGAAGAAAAATAAAAGTAGAAAAATGATCATCATCCCATCATCTCATCTTCAGGATTGTGACTTGTGTAGATAGTATACGTAGGGGCGGGTCGGAGCGGGTACCCGCGGTTTTGAAATATCAAAAACCGAACCGAACCGCAACAGACCGGTTACCCGTGTGTTCGGTTACCCGTTTGTTCGGTTACCCGTTTTTTCGGTTTTTTTCGGTTTCGAATTGCACGGTTCGGAGCGGGTTGACGGTTTTTCGGTTTTTTTGAACACCCCTAGTGGTTTCATGAGAATTCAACATTTACTTTTTTTTTGACTATTTTTGGAAAGGTTCTCTATTAGTATTATATATTAGATTAGATGATGGTGATATCATATAATATTATCAATTCCTAGTTTAATACTTCATCTATTCTCAAAAGATATATACATTTAACTTTCATATTTTAAGGTCCAGTGTTTGAAATCCATATTAACATAAGAGTTTTCAAGATTTTAGAAAATAAAACAGTCTGTACACTCAAACATTTAAATACTAGGTGTTTGGCTATGCTAAATTTCCGGATACTTTAAAGTTCAAGCTTTTTCATCCTCTGTTTTCCTCATATATTTTCATCCATTTTTCAGAAATTCAACTTGTTTTTCCCCTTAAATAATCCTATAAATAACACAGCATTGCTGCATTGGAAAGAGACAAAACCCATGGGCCGCGTGGAAATTCTTCCCTCGGTAATGGGCCGTTCGGCATATTTCAATGTCAAATCTATAAATCGTAATGGGCCGTTCGGCATATTTCAATGTCAAATCTATAAATCCGACCATCATGGCTTAGGGTAATGCTGGTGTTCAACTCTGCGGCTTTGCCAGACTTGTCTCGAATCTGAGGTTCGCGTCTCCTTCTACAGCAGCAGCTGCAATCTTTCACCTTTGCCTTCAACGGTTCAACTGGTTGTGTGTCCTCTCTATTTCACATTCGTGTTTGTACCTCTTGGTGGATTTGATCGTACTGAAAATCTTTCTGCTCTTGGGGCAATCTGGTTAGGTTTTTAAAGCAATTGGGCGAATTGGTTTGTCAAAATTCCCGTCTTTCAGTGTTCTGTAGCTTTGTTTGTATGTTTATTGTTTCAAGGGCTTTGATCTAACGAATAGGGTTTGGGTTATGGTGGAAAGTTAGCCAGTCACATCGCGTCTGCAAGCGCTAAAAGTGTGAATGGCCAGTACTCCACCGAAAGCAACACTCCGATGATGGAATCATGACACTGAAGCAAAAAGGATTGATTTTTTGTTTCATAATTTAGCCATCTACTACAAGCAGAGATTTTGGGTGGGTTGTTTTAGATTGTTTTTTTTGTTTTAGAAGAAAACCGGAAGTTTTAATTGGTTTGAAATTTTATTGTGATATGTGATAGTTCTGTTCATGTTTTAATCTGTGCTTGTTTGAACTTGGTGGTATCAAAACCAATCCAAGATGTATTTGTTGTGTTCATAGCTCTGAAGTTTACTACAAAATGTTGTTTTACTGCTTGTCTCTATTTTACAGTTTTTATGATTGCAACTCTTGATGCATAGGACTGCACTGAAAATCTCTGTTCATGGAACAATCTGGTTAGTTTGTAAAGCTATTAGGCAAATTGGTTTGTTAAATTTCCTGTCTTTGAGTGATCTGTAGCTTTGTTTCTGTGGTTACTGTTTCAAGGGCTTCGATCTAACAAAAAAGTTTGAGTTATGGTGGTTAATTAGCCAGTCACATCCACGCCGTATGGCTGTCCTGTGTGAATGGTCAGTGATCCACCGAAAGCCTCTGTTGATGGCCTCTCTCAATTTGAAGCAAAAAGGAAAGAGCTTTTGTCTCAGATAAGTTGGCCATGAACTACAAACAAAGATTTCATCTTCTATGAGCTACCGAATTGTTGGGTACTTTAATAATGAAAAGAAGGGTTCTTTAGATCTTATCTCGCTTGATATTGCATGTATCGTTCATTACTGCAATTCTATCAGCAGACGCCATCATTTGCTTGTTGCTGTTGGCCTGTTATTGACGCTGATCTTATTCGGGAAACGGTGAGAGGGTCGACAAGTTGGCCCTTTCCGATCAAGGTCAAGTCTAAGGACTTAAAGTTTATTTCACCATGCAAGTTTTTCTTCTCTCTTCTTTAATGAATCCCCAATAATTATCAAGGTTTAATCAAACGTAGAAGCGAACTTTGACATATTTTAACATAGCAAAGACGTACGGTTTAATAGAGCCCGTTTCTGTCTCTTGAAACTAAACTTATCATTCAAACTAACAATGTATACATGTTTTCAACCAAACACGATAAAATTAAGTTGAATAATCATTGAAACTTTATCCATATTTTGCAGCGGTATCATGCAACTATGTAGTATTATAAATCTCTCATGCATATATGCCTTGGCTTATTCATAGATCCGGGCAGAAATTTAATAAAACAGCCATGGCTAAGAGCTTCAACATCTTGATCGTCCTCACCCTCACCCTCATCACACCTCTTGCAATCTTCCCTCTCTGCTCCGCCAGGAACCTTCGCTTCCGTCCCTGGATGCCGACTACACCAAAGTCTGCGCTTCTGAGCATTTTGCCAAACATGGCCTGAAGATGTCTCATTTCCACTTCTGCGACTCGTCGCTGCCGCTTGAGGTACGAGCCAATGACTTGGTGGCTCTCATGACACTCGAGGAGAAGGTCGCCCAAATGGGCAACAAGGCCGTCGGAGTCCCCGCATCGGCCTCCCTTACTACGTGTGGTGGTCGGAGGCGTTGCACGCCTCCAACGTCGGCCCCGGTACTTACTTCGACGTCGACGTTGTTCCTGGCTCCACTAGCTTCCCTCCCGTCATCCTCACGGCCGCATCATTTAACAAGACCCTCTGGAAAACTGGAAAACTATCGGTCAAGTATATATATAATACAACATTTCTTGTTATACAAGTAATCAGCATTTCTTGTTATACAAGGAATGATCAACATTTCTTGTGTTGCGGTCGTCATGTGCTCTGTTATCTAATAGGCTGTATCAACGGAAGCAAGAGCTATGCACAATCTGGGTCTGGCTGGGTTGACATTCTGGAGTCCGAACATAAACCCGGTGAGAGACCCGAGATGGGGAGGATCACTGAGACTCCCGGTGAAGATCCTTACACGGTGGGGATGTACGCCGTCAACTATGTTAGAGGCCTCCAAGATGTTGAAGAAGCTGAAAATAATGTCACACATCCTGCTAACTCCAGGCCTCTTAAGGTCTCCTCATGCTGTAAGCATTATGTTGCTTATGATGTTGATAACTGGTTATAAGGTGTTGACCGATACCATTACAATGCCAAGGTAATTAATTAATTACTCTATAAACGAATCCATAAAGATTGCAAATCGCTTTCTAATCAACTTATATATTCATTTTATAGGTTTCGGAGCAAGACATGGTGGAGACATTTCTTCAGCCATTCGAAATGTGTGTTAAAGATGGAGATGTGAACAGTGTGATGTGCTCCTACAATCAAGTTAACAGCTATCCCACTTGTGCTGATGTCAATCTGTTGAAGAACAAACTAAGAGGAGAATGGAAATTAAATGGGTGAGTAATTGGGGTTCATTGTAGTAATTCTTTTTAGCTAACACAAGTTATGATTTGGTAATTGATGATGTTACAAGGATGACATGATGCAGGTACATTGTCTCGGACTGTGATTCACTGGAAGTTATGGTGGACCACCAGAAATTTCTGAGCGATAGCGAGGAAGATGTTGTGGCACAAACATTGAAAGCAGAGGGTTGGATCTTGACTGTGGTGATTTCTACCCCAAGTACCTATACAATGCAGTGATGCAGGGAAAGTGAAGGAGGTTGACATTGATGTCTCAGTCAGTTATCTTTACCGAGTTCTTATGAGACTTGGCTTCTTTGATGGCGATAAGTATTTTCAGTCACTTGGTGCCAAAGATGTGTGCTCTAAGCAGAACATCGAACTGGCTAGAGAAGCAGCAAGAGAGGGCATTGTTCTTCTGAAGAATGAAAATGCAACTTTGCCCTTGAATTTTCTGGAGACCGAATCTTTGGCTTTGATCGGCCCACATGCCAATGCTACTGCTGCAATGATCAGAAACTATGCAGGTCTCTTATTTGTTTACAATGCAACTTTTCATCTTCTTCAGCTACTGCTTCTAAATATACATGGTGTTTGATATTTTGCGGGTGTTCAATGCGGGATGGTTGCTCCTCCAGATGCGTTTTCAAAGATAAAGACGGTTTTGTATGAGAGTGGATGCGCTGACGTGAAATGCAAGGATGATACCATGATCTTTCCTGCCATTAAAGTCGCAAATGTAGCAGATGCTACGTTGCTGTTTGTGGGCTTGGATCTGAGTATTGAAGCTCAGAGCTTGGACAGGATTGATCTCCTCCTCCCAGGGTACCAAACTGATTTGATCAATCAAGTTGCTGCAAGTTCCAAGGCCCCTGTCATTCTTGTCATCATGTCGGCTGGTGGCATTGACATCTCTTTTGCTAAGGACAACCCCAATATCAAAGCCATTTGATGGGCTGGATTCCCTGGTGAGCAAGGTGGTAATGCCATTGCTGATGTTATCTTTGGAAAATACAATCCTGGTAAGTCTGTGTGAAGAACAGATTCACAGTGCTCCATTTGGACTTCCATTTGCCACTACATCATATAGTGAACTGTGTTTAATTGTTTCAGGAGGAAGGCTTCCAATTACTTGGTATGAACAAGACTATGTTGAGAAACTACCCATGACATCAATGGCATTAAGGCCTGATGAGACTCTAGGCTATCCCGGCAGAACATACGAGTTCTACGACGGGCCTACAGTTTATCCTTTTGGATATGGCTTGAGCTACACGAAATTCGAGCTCTTCCTCAACCCAATTAAGCTCTCAGAACTCGGCATGAAGTTGACTCAGCACCAGCATCGCCACCGTCTGAACTACACCGAACCAGACAAGTCTGTGCTATGTCCTACCATCCTGGTGCAACATTCAGATTGCAGCCACACTGTAACCTTCGAGGTGGCGGTGAAAAATGTGGGAGGAGCAGATGGAAGTGAGGTTGTTATTGTTTACTCGGTTCCTCCACGGGACATTCATGGGACTCCGTGCAAGCAAGTTGTGGCCTTTGAGAGAGTCTTCATGCGGGCTGGAAAACTGAGACTATCAAATTTGAGGTGAATGCTTGCAAGAGCTTGAAAATTGTGGATGCTTCTGGCTATGAGCTCTTGCCACGCGGGGAACATAAAATTATGGTTAGAGATGATAAGCTTTCTTTCCCTGTTGGAATTAGCTTTCAGCAGTGACTATAGGTTAGAGATGGCCAGTTTGCTTTCAGGTCTTTCATGTTTGTAGGTGTTTTAGTTCTGCTTTCTTCATTTAAGAAGAGGTACAATAGGTTTAGAAAAAGGAAATTCAGAAGGAACAAACCGGAATACTTTAGAAAGAATGATTCTAAACAACCAGTCTGTTGGAAGTGTGGAAAAGTAGGACATTTCCAAAATAAATGTAGGGTTAAACAGAAGATAAACTCTCTTGAAATTAATGAAGGTTTAAAGTAGAGTCTTATGCAGATTATGCTAAATAGTGATTCAGGAGAAGAATTAATGGAAAAAGATTCAGATAGCTCAGAAGGTCTTAATGAATTCAATGAAATAGACTCAAGTAGTGAACAAAGTCAAGAATCTGATACTAGCTGTGATTCAAAATGCCAATATGATTCCTGTGATATTCAGAAGGCATTTGAAAAATTAGAACTAAATATGATTCAAATAAATGCTATTACAAAAGAAGATGAAAGAATCTTAGAAATAGTAAGAAATATAGAAGATCCAGATACTAAAAAGAAGTTCTTTTAAAGTATCTAGAGAAAATAGGTAATCAAGAACAAGAAGCTCTAAAATGGCAAAAGAAGAAGCCAAATTGGAAAGAATTAAATAAACATCATATCTATAGTTTTAATGAAATATTGAATAGAGTTAGACAGACTCAGATTAGCTATAGAGAACCTACGGTTAAAAAATTAAAATCGAACTTCACCAAGTTAAAAATGAAGTAAAAGATCTCGAGAAAAGGATTGAGATTTTAGAATTACATGAGGTAGAAAATTATCCTCAAGAAGATCATATCCAAGAAGATGATACTGTCATTGAAAATCTAAACAATTTCAATGACCATAAGAAAAAAGGGATAATGCTTGAAAAAGAAGAATCTATTGAGCTACACCTTGAGAATAAGCCACTTCAGATAAATGAAATTGAATATGTGCCTAATCAAAAGTATACCAGTTTAATCACTCAAGGTTGAAAAACAATTTGAAATTACTACTATTGTTTTAATTGATTCAGAGTGATAGAAATGTGATCAATGAAGGTTTGATCCCCATAAATACTTAGATAAAACTTTTGGTTTCATCACAATGCTAATAAATGATAATGCCTATGAGATTTAAATTAACTCATGCAGATGTCTGCAATTAGGAGATTTATATCTCACAACATTTTACAAAGGCTTGCTCGGATGAACCAAGATGTAATTCTTGGAACACCGTTTCTTAGTGCTATTACACCCTATAAGGTTGATAGAAATGATTTGACAACCAAGAAGTTTGGAAGAAGAATAGTTTTTAAGTTTCTTTGAACCACCCGAAACCAAATTTACTAGAAGAACTTATTGTCAATCTGAATAATAGGAAAGAAACATTAATGAGTCTTCAAGAAGATATCGACACAAGAGTGTCGAAGAAAAATTAAGACTCAAGAAGTTTAGAAACAAATTCAGACATTTAGAGAGGTTACGAATAGAAACATTTATCTTTGATATTCCCAATGCTTTTGGGAAAGAAAAAAACATACTGTTAATCTTCCTTATGAAGTAAAATTTGAAGAAAGAAACATATCCACTAGATCAAGGGCCATTCAAATGAATGAAGAATTAACGGTCCACCGTAAGAAGGAAATACGGGATCTTCTTGATAAAGACTTCATAAGAAAGAGTTATTCACTATGGAGTTACTCACTTTTTATGTCAATAAAAATGCAGAAATAGAAACAGGAGTTCCAAGGTTAGTTATCAATTATAAGCCTCTTAACAAAGTGTTAAAATGGATTAGGTATCCAATACCTAATAAGAAAGACTTGTTATCAAGATTATACAGTTCCACTGTATTTTCAAAGTTTGACATGAAATCTGGGTATTGGCAAATCCAGGACCTCGAACGTGATAAATATAAAATAGGGTTTAATGTTCCTTTTGGACATTATGAATGGAATGTAATGTCATTCGGTTTAAAGAATGCACCTTCAATTTTAGAGAATCATGAATGAAATCTTTAATCCTTATAGTTCTTTTACTATTGTTTACATTGATGATGTGTTGGTGTTTTCACATCTGTTGATCAGCATTGGAAGCACTTGTATAAATTTATGAAAATAGTTAAAAAAACAGGATTAGTGGTTTCGCTAAGAAAATGGAACTGCTTTAGACTAATGTTCGATTTCTCGAACATATGATATATAGAGTACAATAAAACCTATTAATAGATCAATAAGTTTTACGAAAAATTTCTGATGAGATCAAAGAAAAGAAGCAACTACAAAGGATTTTAGGTAGCCCGAATTGTGACTTACAATTCTATAAAGATATGGCTAAAGATTGCAAACCTCTATTTAATAGATTAAAGAAAAATCCTCCGAGAATGGGGAAATGAACAAACACAAGCAATCAGACTTGTGAAGCGAAAAGTCAAAGAAATCCTTTGTGTCACTCTTCCCATTCCCGAAGCTTTTAAGATTGTTGAAACCGATGCTAGCGAAATAGGATATGGAGGAATCTTAAAACAGAAAATGGATGGGAAAGAAAAATTGGTAAAATTTACTTCATGAGTCCGGAATCAAGCTTAACAAAACTATGCTACAAAGAAAGAAAGAAATTTTAGCAATAGTTCTTTGTGTCACAAAGTTTGAAGAAGATTTACTAAATCAGAGGTTTCTGATCAGAACTGATTGTAAAGCAGCAAAAAGTGTTCTGCTTAAGGATGTAAAAAATCTCGCGTCTAAATAAATATTTGTTAGGTAGCAATCAATACTATCTGTTTTTTATTTTGATATTGAACATATCGATAAAGGATTAAAAAATTGTTTGCCTGACTTTCTGACTCGATAATTTTTACAGGGAGGACATGGAGAAATCTAAAAACGAGGTAAGAAGAAACATAGAAGAATATCTTCTGGAAACATTGTTTCATGGAAGTAATTCCATGGACATAGAATATCAATCTTCTCAAGAGGATAGCCAGTTAGCTCCCTATCTCCAGATAGGAGCTCAAAAACCAATTTCAGAGGAACTTTATGAGTTTCCTTCTGGACAGAAATTGAGGATCGAGAGAGGAGAATCCTCCCAGATAATTGAATGAGGGGAACCCTCTCAGAAAAAAGCAAAGGAAAATATGGTTATAACACCTGCTTCTCCTAAGAATTAAAAAGAGGAAGGGCTTTCCCTTACCCCTACCCCCATGCTTATTGCAAGGATAACAGATATTTTGAAGGAACGCTGGTTCCTAGAATGAATGCAAAATCTCAGGATATTACTTTATTTTCTCTAGGAATCCCTCCAGAGAAAAGAGAAACGGAAAAAGAGTCCCTGACATCCAATATGAGAGTTTCATCCCATTAGAAAAAATGAATACTTTGAATGAATTCTCCTAGAAACAGTAGGGGTGTTAAAAGCTGACCCGACTGATTAACCCGCCCGAACCCGACTGACCTGACCAAAAAGTCAACTACCCTAAACCCGACTGACTGAACTTGAACCCGACTGACTCGAAAACAGCTCAGCCCGAATGAACCCGTAACTGAAATGACTCGAACCCAAACTGACTCAAACCAACTCAACCCGAAATGACCCGAAACCCGAATGACCCGAACCCGACCCGAATCTCAAACTCGATTAACCCGAATCCGAACTCGATTAACCCGAATCCCGAACCGGATTAACCCGAATCCGAATCCTAAGGAACTCGAAATAAACTTTCATCATGACAAATCATAATCATTTAATGCATTATAGAGTTACTATCATCATGTCAAATTAAACTACTATTATTCATTGTCTAAACTCTAAAGTAAGAAAATGGTAGTAAATAACGTCAATTGTGCACTAATGACCAACAACAATTGTAACATCCAAAATGTAATCATCCAACGCATAAAATACACAATTCTAAAATAATATAATCATCCATGCTGATCTAACAAGTTATTGATGTCGATCTAACAAAGTATTGATGTCGATCTAACAAGGTATTGATGCTGATCTAACAAGGTATTGATGCTGATCTAACAAGGTATTGATGTCGATCTAACAAGGTATTGATGTCGATCTAACAAGGTATTGATGTCGATCTAACAAGGTATTGATGTCGATCTAACAATGTATTGATGTCGATCTAACAAGGTATTGATATTGATCTAACTAGGTATTGATGCTGATCTAACTAGGTATTGATGTTGATCTAACAAGGTATTGATGTCGATCTAACAATGTATTGATGTCGATCTAACAAGGTATTGATGCTGATCTAACAAGGTATTGATGTTGATCTAACAAGGTATTGATGTTGTCTAACAAATTATTGAAGAAATATTTAATTTTCAATTTTGTTGGAATAATATCTAATTTCTCTTCAATTTTGTTAGAACAACTCCACGAAATAGATTTATTTTAAACTCCAAGGAAAAGGGGAGAGGAAAATGTGTGAATAATTTTCTCAGTATATCGTTGTTGTATATATATATATATGAATATAAAATACGTAGTATTATTTATAAAGAATAAAAGTTTAGATTGAAAATTCAGCTACTCGAACTTGGATCGACGAAACTTGAACTTGAACCCGTAGAAACCCGAACTTGGACTAGAAGAAACCTGAACTTGGACCCGAAGAAACTCGACCTGGACCTAAGACTGAAACAACCCGAAACCCGAATGACCTGAACCCAACTTGACCCGAAGTAAACTTAACCTGATGGCGACCTGAACCCAAATAATCCGAAATCAGCTCAACCCGAAATGACCCGAAACCCGAATTACCCCGAACCCAAACCCGACCCGACCCGAAAACAGTCCAACCCGAAACAACCCGAATGACCCGACCTGAACCCGACCTGACCCGCCCAATTGACACCCCTAGAAACAAGTTATGCGGAGTTAGAACATAAAAACAGAAATACCAAATCTCCTGAAGGAAAGTATTTCAAGGAAATAGGTATTTCTAAACCGGGGATTCTATAAGTCTGGACTCAAGAAGAATGGGGAGATCCTCATTCTAGAAAAATGTTCTTGTTTGGAGGATATAACAACCATGCTTATGCTTATTGGGATTATATCCAAGCATGGGAAGAAGTCTTTAATATCCGTAACTCGAACTAAGACATTCATGGTGATAATCTTCAAAACAAACCAGATAAGATTTCCAAACCGGTTTCACCACCGGTTTGAGAAAAGAGGTTTGATATCGAAACTGCCTTCCGGATGTTGTCAGAGAATCTTATGAAAAATTTGTTGAGTTCAACAAACAGAAATCTAGAAAGATGGTAATTACTTTTTCTGAATTTTATTTCTTGGTCATTTATCGAATCTCATGGATTGTTAGATGACACTATGAAATAAATCAAGAAAAAAATGTTTCCATCTTAGAAAAGGTATGAGTTTCTCACTGGTGGGATAAATGCGTTATTAATACATATCTCATAGAGAACATCACTCTCAAGAGAATTGGTCTGTCTGAACTCTTGGAGGAAGAAAACATTGATACAGCTCTTGGGAAGCTTTACTCCGGATCAGAGTTAGCAAACATCCCATTAGAAGAAATGAACGATAAGCTAATGAAATTAGCTTTCAAATCTGTCAAAGAGCAGCTGGCAAAAGGAGGGCCTAACCAAGGGTCATCATCTAGTGGACCAACTTAATGGCGATAGAACCATGTGAAGGAGAAGAAAAATGCATTAATGAGACAATTATCTTTTGTCCACTTCGTAAAGAAAACGCACTCAAAGAATAATGCATAATGTCCGTAGCATTAGTGCATTACAGTGAAAGAAGTAGAGGGTCTCCCTCACAGAAATCTGCCTATATAAGGAGGCTTCAGCAGATGAAGAAGGCATCCATTACTTAGCATTACATCTTTCTCTCTGCCTTCCTTGTTCATGTGTTGAACATCCTTCTACTACTGTTAATATTTTCTTAATTTCAAGTCCGGTTTGTACGTGTGTTGTTGTTGTTGGAAGCTTGGTGTGCTAGTGTTTTTATCTAACAACCACCTGTGTGCTATAATTATCTGGTATTCACCAGATTCTGTAAGTTCATGTTTAATATTTGAATATCAGTTGCTTGATTTCATATACATTTGTCTCTCCGTCTAATATCAGTATAATATCTGGGCGTGAATGGTATCAGAGCCACGTTATATACAAAATTAACTGTAAGGACTTATTTGAATATTGTTAGAAAGAATCAGGTTTCAGGAGTAATATATTTGAGCGGACCCCACAAGTATGTGTAGAAACACATAGGTGGTAAATAAAGCCTCCCCAATATTGTTTGTTGTCTCCAAAACAACTGGCTTTTATACATACGAGAAGTATAGTAAATCAGGCTGGTCATTTGAGCAAGTGTAAGGCAGTTAAATGTTCTGTAAATTTGTGACGGTATCAGTTATGGAAGCTCGGTAAAATAAAGATTAGAGCTTTTTCACTTCTATTAGTTACACAATTCTTTGGAACCTTATTATAGTGCAATTTTGCAAAGTTGAGGGGGTTTCATGTCTCATTAAATTATTATTTAATTTAATTTAATTATTATTAACTTAATAAATTAATTTTTATTAAATATGTTAAATTAATTAAATTACTAGCTAAATTAAATAATTAATTATTAAATTAATATTAAATTAATTAATTAATATACTATTATATCTTAATACATGATCATCTAAGTGGCATGCTAGAAAAAAAAAAGTTGAATACTCAAATTCTACGAAGACACCCCAGCGCCACATAGGCGCAACTCAGTTATTTTTTTAAAAAAAAAACATATTATGGTAAGTTTTAATATGTAATCAATACAATTTAATTCCATTTACTTTTCTCTATTTTCCTATTTCTTAGGTTTCTATAATCTATTACAATCAATCACACGGGTCAATGAGAGTCAATAACAATTTAATCATCTTTATAATTTCTTACTTATATATATATACACACACACTCTATTAATTAATAACATTTAATTACATTCAATTACACAAATCAATGAGAGTTAATGACAATTAGTTCTTCATCAATCTTATATATGTTTCTTTTTCCATTTTTTTCTATCTCTTCTTCATCACATCATTATTCTTTTTCAACATTATTTGTTTCATTCCACATATATGCTAGCTAGCTGCTCTCTCTCACCTTTCCATTCCCCTCAATTCATATTATGTTAACGTTTTATATATTCAATGTTTGTCTTCCGATTATTTTTAGGGCGCTTTTCTTAAATATCTTTAATAAGTTGATGTCGAGCTAGACTGTCCAACATTTTTTCTTCATGATTTCCATATTTTCATAGGTTATTGATGTGAAGCCTTCTTCTGGTGCAAATAATTGGTGATTTATAGTGAGTTTGTTTTCCTTCATTCCTCTAACTTTTATCTCCACGCTATCCTTTTGCCTTGAATCTCTTTGTTTTTCTTTTGTATTATTACGATTGTTTAAGTCATATCTTAAATATTCGGGTTTAAGTCATATTTGGTTTAACATATTTTGTTTCACTCCTATTCCACTTTCTTTACAACTACGCACGAATTGCTTTAAGTTTTTTTTATCTTCTATATATTACATCCAAATTGAAGAAAATTTTAATACAAATTATAATTAAATTAAAAACATGTAGTAGATTCTAAATACAGTAGCTTTATTCCAATTTTTTTTTACAATACATTTTAAAAAAGCCTAAGTTAAACTATGATCCAAAAGTAAGATGTATCAAACAAATTAATGCGGAGGGAGTAATATATTTTCTTATCAAACAAACTAATGTTGATTTGAGCGATTTGAAGAGGGGAGGGACCCAATTGATCTTTGATGTTATTTTTGGTGGAAAATTATTTAAACGTAAAATTGTAATTTCGCTCACCACTGTCCATTTAAACGGCGACTTTGGACGGAAATGACAACTTTAGGACACGAAACTTAGTAATAGTATTAAAATGTATCAAAAACTTATTTTAAGACGAGTTTAGATCACAGACTTGATAAAACGGACTGTGGGCGAAATTTACTCTAGTTCTCATGTTTCCCTTTTGCAATGCTCGTGATATACTCGATTTCCTCGGCAACTTCTTTCATGGAAGGTCTTTTCTGTCTCTTCTCCTCCAAGCAGTTCAATGCCAGAAAACCTAATGCCTTCATGGTATCCAACTCCAGTGGACTCGCTTTCTCTGTCAGCATTGGATCAATCAGCTGCAACATCTTCTCCTCCTCCACCATTCTCCGTGCATACACAGCCAAGTTCACATCATCGGTTTCCCGGTTGAAATCTATTGCCTTCTCACTCGTCAACAGCTCCAACAGAACAACTCCGAAGCTATACACATCACTCTTGTCTGTCAACTGGTAGTTCCTGTAATACTCTGGGTCCAAATACCCAAGCGTGCCTTGAGCACACGTTGAAATGTGGCTCATATCCGTATGAGCCAATCTAGATAACCCGAAATCCGCAACTTTGGCATTCAATTTCACATCAAGCAAGATGTTGCTGGACTTCACATCACGATGATATATTGGAGGGACGGCAGAGGAATGGAGATAAGCAAGACCCTCAGCGGTGTCATGTGCAATCTGTAGGCGGTGCATCCAATTCAAAGAGCTTTTAGTTCCGAAATTTGGACCGTGCAAATGATCAGAAAGGTTCCCGTTCTCAATGAATTCATAGACTAAAATCGGTTGCTCGAGCTCAACACAGCATCCGAGCAACTTCACTAAACTTCTGTGATTGACTTGGCATAGAATCCGGACTTCGTTGAGGACTTGATCAGTTCCTTTGGTGTTCCCGACCTTGGCACATTTGATGGCAACAACTGTTCCATCATCGAGAATGCCTTTGTAGACATCACCATAGCCACCGGAGCCAAGAATCCGGTCCCTGGAGAAGCTGCTGGTGGCTTTCTTCATCTCTTTCCCGGTGAAGACTTTGGCAGCTCGGCCTGCACTGTTGGCATTCAAGATTCCCTCTCGCTCCTTCCTCAGCCTGTCTTGTGATTCTGCAATCCGCCTGTGTCGCTTGTACAGCAAGCCAGCGATTGATGCAAGAATTAGTGCCCCACCAATTCCTGCTGTTAAACCTGCAAGGAATTTTTATTTTACCGTTTTGGTTACTTCACAAACTGGATAAAGATTTACTCTCGTGGACCATAACCTACCTACCTAACAATCACACCGAGCTTGAAGAATTTAAAAACAAATATCATAGGAGTGGGGTTGGTAAGAAGTCTGGAAGTTGATTATTCAAATCCATTGAGTTTCTTTCGCCGCACGTAAGGCAAGCAAATTTGAAGAACCCTTTCACCGACTGACTACTGACTGACTGCATTTTTTGTCAAATTCTTTAATATTTATAAATTTTCCTTCAATTTTCACATTAATAATTTTCCCCTTATTTATAAATTAGTAAAAGTTAAAACCTTTTCTCAAAATTGTTTCAAACAACACATTCACCAACAAGTAAAATACTGCTCATCAGTACCTGCAATCAACGCCGTCCGATCCGAGTCACCGCATCCGTCAGGATTTTGACACGTAAAGTCTGAGGTAAAATCATATCGTGAGTTTTCAGATTTTTTTTTAAAAAATAAAAATAAAAATAAAAAGCCGCAAAAATATCCAATTACAGTACAGCGAGGGAGAAGAAAAAGCGACTCACTTTCCGCGCAAATGCCTTGAACCGGATCCCACTGGAGGCCGGACCTACAGAAGCACCGACTGACCCCATTGGAGCCCGGGTCGGGTCCGCAAGTCGAATTCGAATCACAGTCCGCCTGGGACCTACACAGCGGCTCCAACGGCGATGCCCACTGAATTTCCAACCCCGGACTTGGCCACCGGTTAACCGCCAATCCCTGGTCCAGGTTCACGAAGCTCGTGTACGCCCGACACTCCCTAAGCCGGATCGAATACGTCGTTGCCGACCCACCCGGCTGGAACGTGCAGCAGAGCAGGCCGTCGCAGGAAGCGGCGGAGCTCGTGGCGTTAGCGTACACGTTGCACAAACTGGATGAGGAACAGTTGAGCGGAGACCTCAGGAGGAGGTCCGAGCAATTGAGGTAGAAGATAGTGTTACTGGTGGTGACGTTGAAGGGTAAGGTGCTGTCGAGCTGGACGCCTTCGGAGGGGAGATCGGCTGCGACGCAAGTGTTGGGTAGGAAGGCGGCCGGGCGAATCAGAAGTCGTTGATCGGAAGGGTTGATGGAGGTGATTGGGTAAGAATTGTTGAGGGTGTTGAAGTAGAGCGTTCCGGCGTCGTCGCAGCGGACCTTGTAGGACTGGTCGCCGCAGGTGGGCGTGGTGCTGAGTGGGTAAGGGACGGAGGTGGAGCCGCAGTTGGGGCAGCGCACGGCGGCGGATGCTGGCCAAACCGTTGCTAGGAGGAGCGCCGCCGTTAGGAGGAGTGGAAGCGGCGCCGCCATGAGGGAGTTGTGATACGTAAACGGTTGGGGTTGTGCGTGTCTTGTCTTGTGGAGGAATTTACGCGTCTTATAATGATGTTAATATTGACGTTGAAAAAGAAAATGTTTAAAAAATAAGCAAGTAGTCTCGTTTGCGGAAGGTTCTTATAACGACAGTCAACTCAAAGTAGCCGTATTGAGTTGATGGTCAACGATTTCAATTCAAAATGATCAACCACACGTAATACAACGTGCGCGCCTCAATCTACACATTCCTTGAGGCTGTGTTACTCCCTCCCATCCTACGGAATATTAAGAAAACTAGTAGACATAAGAGTAATAAGATAAAAGGGTAATAAGAGAAAGTGGGTATATAATATAAAAATGATTTTTTTGAAGTGGAAAGAAAAATGGAGGAAAATAAATTGAAGTTGATGTGTAAAAATTTTCTTTCTATAAAATGTTAGAGTTTTGTTGGGACGGTTCAAAAAAGAATATGTTAGATATTTGTTGAGATAGATGGAATCGAAAATAATTTTTGTAAATTATTCAAAACAAGGTTTTCTTCTTTGCATGACATAGTAAAGGGTATAGATTACAAAATTTATAAGAGTTCAATAAATTGTAGCATTGAGCAAAAGTTGATTATAGTTGGTAATATAATTTCATGAAGTTAATCATGAGAATGTAAATAATGATGACATGTAAAAAATAACATTAGGTCTAAAACTTTTTCCATTTAGTTATTACTTTCAAAATTTTAAAGACCAATGTGTAATAGAGTGATAAACAAAAGTTAAATGCAAGAGTTTGTTCTTTTAACAATTCAAATAATTTTACACTTTGTTTTTTAGTAAATTCCGCGTACAGTCCCATTTTAAGTTTCGGTGACCTATTTTAGTCCCGTTTTAAGTATTTGAGTCAATCAAATCCCATTTTTTGAATTCGTGACCTAATGAGGTCCTTCCGGTCCTTCCGTTTTCTTGGACGGAAAGCTGTGAAATGTCGAATTTGCCCTTAGTGTGTCTGAGTTGTCAGCTAAGGTGGATATAAAATCCGAAAAAATAGGAATAAAATCCGAAAATAGGAATAAAATCCGAAAAATTCAAAATAAAATCCGAAAAATCTGAAAAAATAGGAAATCATATAAATAGGAATCATATAATTATATATCCGAAAAATCCGATAATAATTAAATAATCCGAAAAATCCAAAATAAAATCATATAATTATATAATTATCATATAATTATATAATTATAATATAATTACCATATAATTATATATCTGAAAAATCCAATAATAATTAAATAATCCGAAAAATCCAAAATAAAATCATATAATTATATAATTATCATATAATTATATATTGGAAAAATCCGATAATAATTAAATAATCCAAAAAATCCAAAATAAAATTATATAATAATATAATTATCATATAATTATATATCCGAAAAATCCGATAACAATTAAATAATCCAAAAAATCCAAAATAAAATCGAGAATAAAATCATATAATTATATAATTATCATATAATTATAAATACTACCTTCATGTATATATAAAACAAAAAAATGTACTGTTTAATTAGTTTTTTTTTGTTTTATATATACATGAAGGTAGTATTTATAATTATATGATAATTATATGATTTTATTCTCGATTTTATTTTAGATTTTTCAGATTATTTAATTAATTATTATCAGATTTTTCGGATATATAATTATATGATAATTATATAATTATATGATTTTATTTTGAATTTTGAATTTTTTGGATTATTTAATTATTATCGGATTTTTCGGATATATAATTATATGATAATTATATGATAATTATATAATTATATGATTTTATTTTGGATTTTTTGGATTATTTAATTATTATGGATTTTTCGGATATATAATTATATGCTAATTATATGATAATTATATAATTATATGATTTTATTTTGGATTTTTCGGATTATTTAATTATTATCGAATTTTTTGGATATATAATTATATGATAATTATATAATTATATGATTTTATTTTGGATTTTTTGGATTATTTAATTATTATCGGATTTTTCGGATATATAATTATATGATAATTATATAATTATATGATTTTATTTTGGATTTTTCGGATTATTTAGTTATTATCAGATTTTTCGGATATATAATTATATGATAATTATATAATTATATGATAATTATATAATTATATGATTTTATTTTGAATTTTTCGGATTATTTAATTATTATCGGATTTTTCGGATATACTCCTAAGAAAATCCACCAAAAGAGAGTTAGAGAAAATCTTATTTAATTTTAAAATGACCTTATTTTTAGGGTCAAGCATAGAGATCAGATAGAAAGGCATCCTATTAAGGAATGATTATATAATTATATGATTTTATTTTGGATTTTTTGGATTATTTAATTATTATCTGATTTTTCGGATATATAATTATATGATAATTATATGATAATTATATAATTATATGATTTTATTTTGGATTTTTCGTATTATTTAACTATTATCGGATTTTTCAGATATATAATTATATGATAATTATATAATTATATAATTATATAATTATATGATTCCTATTTATATGATTTAATTCCTATTTTTTCGGATTTTATGAATTTTTTTTTTTGGATTTTTCGGATTTTATTCCTATTTTTCGTATTTTATTCCTATTTTATTCGGATTTTTCGGATTTTATATCCACCTCAGCTGACAACTCAGACACACTAAGGGCAAATTCGACATTTCACAGCTTTCCGTCCAAGAAAACGGAAGGGGTGGACGGAAAGGACCTCATTAGGTCACGAATTCAAAAAATGGGATTCGATTGACTCAAATACTTAAAACGGGACTAAAATAGATCACCGAAACTTAAAATGGGACTGTACGCGGAATTTACTCCTTTGTTTTTATTATTTTACAGTATTTAATTTATTATTATTTTCATGAATGTTTAGATATTTAAAATTAATAATTTATATGCATATCATAATTTGAAGTATGAACTTTCTAAATAAATTTATTCTGAATTTTTTAAAACTCGTTATCTTTGTTAAAATTCAATTCAAACATTGAATTTTGAAATAACAATATCAGAGTATAGAATTATTTTGGGATGAATGGAGTAATACGTATGCGAATCATATTAATATCTAAATTTCCTAAATACATATATATATATATATATATATATATACAGTATTTTTTGTGAATGTTTTTCACTATTTGTCTTGTAAATATCTTAGTCAAATAATACTAAGTCTTCAAATATGAAAGTCAAATTAGTCAAGTTTTTAGAACGGATGAAATATTACCACATTCTTCTAGCCTAACTACACCCTAATATCCACACTCAAAAGAAAACTTGGGTATATTCATGTATAAAGTAACAATGTAAATTGTTGGTTATTTAATATGACATCATGAATGAATGAGTGAGAAACTTTAGAAATCTATCTATAAATATTTAAAATATTAACTCGGGAGAAGGTAATTAGAACTGAATAAACGACTAATAAAAAACTGAATAAACGAAGCAGGAAAAAAGAAAAAAAAGCAAACTACACTTCATGTTCCTGCCCGGCAGCAAGCAAAAAAGTAGGAGCTCATGCAGAGATGTTATGGCGTCATTTAGTTGGCTGGGCACTATTCATCTATAGTGTCATTTGCCATATTTTATAGATAGATAATTTCAATAAGTGGTGGAAGAATATTGGGTCAATATTACCATTTTGTACATTTTATCAACATATAAGAAAAAAATATACTTCATCCGTTCCTGAAAATTGAGTGAATTTTTTCCATGTTTCGTATTACAATGTTTGACTCAAATTAAAATTAAGATAAATCATGAGAAAAAATATACTTCAAATTTCCATGAAAATTTATATTTCAACTTATGATACACATATAAATTATTCAACTTTATATGTCTAAACATGCATGATAAAAAATCAAAGATTAAATATATTGAAAACAGAAAAACAATTCACTTAATTTTTTCATGGAACTTTTTCATGGAACGGATGGAGTAGAAGCTATGGGTAAAGGGTATATTAGTAAAACAGTTGCTCTGCCAAGGCCTGCCTCGGTAGTAATGAACCTAGAAATTTATTTATGGAAATGGTTCCAATGAACAAAGACTGAGGGTAAATTCGTGCTCATATAATTTTCCAATTTGTGTAGACGTAGAGATTAAGTTAAATTAAGAGGAAGGGAAATTTTTCTCAATTTACCGTTAAGGGTTAGAAAGCAGTGTAGGACCTACAAATAAAAATTAAGGGTATTTAGTAACTTATGTGTTTAAAATTTTCCTTAATTTTATAGTGAAAATTAAAAACTTTTCAGGGACAACCTGAAAAAGAAATGTGTAATATTTTTGGGAGAACGGAGAGACTATATACTTACTACATATCACAATAGATAATGTTTGTTTTCTTCTTTCAACATTTGAATACGTTTGTTTTTTTTTTCTTCAATCTTTTGTTTATTTAAGCTCAAACAATTTATATGCAAATGATAAATCAATATTTGTAGTTTTACAATATACTTTTATATATATTTTTTATCAAATTCTTCATAATAAATATATAAGTCAAACAAAATATTAAAAGTTAATCGTAACATTAAAAGAGGTAGTTTAAAAATCAAATGCATCTTTTTTTTTGTGGAACGGAATAAATTGGTTTCAGGTAGAAAAGTGTGCATACACACGTAACACACACTTATTAAGAAAAGGGAGCAGAATAAAATATTTTAAGAGTTTATGGTCTAAAACCAGAGATATGACAACACCCGCAAAGTCGTCAGTCATTTTATTTGATTCACATACAGTAGCAGACAGTAGTTATATACATTGAAGAGCAAAGACCCATTTTTAGTGATGAATGGTTGTACCAAACTAGGGGTGTGTTCTTTTGATTGAATTGCCTAGCATAGCATAGCACATGCATCGCCTCTCAATCCAATCCCCCTTACCTAAATAAAACCTCCCGCAATGGAGAAGAGATTTAAAGTTGAAGTCCCTTCGGTCACACTTCTTACCTAAAACCGGGAATAACCTTCGAACTGAAACCCAAATGATCGGGTGAATGGTTCGAGTCACCAAATGTTAACGAACACAGACGCACAGCCATGGTTTCACGTCAGGTTCATGCAAATACTCACACACACTAACCAACCCTAGCAGCATAGCAGCACATGCATTACCAGTCCACACACGCATATGTAACGCATGAACAGTTGAGCCACCCAATTCTTGTGATGCTTAACATGCAGAAGCAGCCCACAGATCAGCCTCCTAAAAACCGTCAACAACACTCATCCTGGCAACAGAAACGAGAAAGCAAAACTAAAGGAGCGGGAACTGGAGAGCAAAGGGATGGAGAATCGAAAAGAGAAGGCCGCCAACTTCTTTCAGATGCCCCTGCACTACCCCAGGTACACTAGGAAGGATTACCAGGACATGCCGGAGTGGAAACTCGATCAGCTGCTCGCTGAGTATGGATTATCGGCCCAAGGCGACTTGACTTACAAAAGAGAGTTTGCAATGGGTGCCTTCCTCTGGCCTGAATACAATAGCTACAATGAATCTTCTCGCTGTAACAAAGTAAGGTGACCATCATAAGCCTGCCAAAGTGCTTGTTAGCATGCACCAAACTTATATTGTATCACACCTGGCTATACGTTAGAACCATCTCTTTTAGTTGTGAATGCTAATATTTCCATTTCTGAGATGACTGGCATGAAAATCGAAACGGGAGTTTTATTTACTACTCAGACTGCAGGCTACAGAACAGCTTGACAAAACTAACAGATATCCATTATTGATCACAGACGTTTTTATACAATGGAAAACCATAAGTTAAAAATCTAATTAATCGCTAATATCAACAAGCAAACATCAAACATACTCAGATTCGTTAAAAGACAACTCCTACCATGTTTTCCGAACAGTGCACCTAGAGACACCTGCGAACACGCCTAGGGTTTGGGTTTACTGATTCTGCTGCCGCAGCACCTTCCGCAACTTGATCAATTCCATATACACTGCTGCCACTCCTCTTCCGCCCTATGAGTTTATTTGAGTTCTCATCACCCGATGCAAAGGTTTTCAAAAGCTCGGACAACAATGAAGGACAGGATTCCTCCAAGTGCTTAAATCCTTCAGACTGCATGACCACTGCAAAACGTAGAATTATTAATATCAGTTTCTGTATTACAAATAACAGAAATATACTTTCAACCTTTCAAAACATAACAAGAGGACTCATAGAGCAAGAAAATAAACATAGATGGACATCTGGATAGCTTCCATGTCATGAGGCAGACCATGGGTCATAATGACTATGTGGTCATAATGATACTTTCTGAAGCTTGGACTAAAATAAAAAACCTAAAGATGTCAAAACCCAAAATTACAAGAAAAATCACGAGAGAACCTTGAAAAAAGAAAAGATCATCATCACACTGCACCTTAATCCCAACTATCTTGGGGTCGGTGGAATGAAGTTTATAACATCAATTAATTGTCTAAAATTACTTAAACAATATCAATTCATAAGAATAACATATTTGTCAAAGTTTTACGCCATATGTCCTTGTCGTAGCCTTCTTATGAAGGAATATTGGGATGAAATTCCAAACCATCATTGCCATACATATTTCCACTTGCATGAAATTCCAAACACCTATCTAGGGATAGCAAATGCAAACAACATGAATTTCAAGTGCTCATCTCTCCAGCAAACACTCACCTCCCAGATTTGCTGGATTTGCAGCAAATTTTAAGCAGACTGCCTTCAGCTGCACACACTGGTGCTGCTCAGCAAGTGCAAGTGTTGTAGCTACAATATCGGCAGTCAGATCTTCACACAGCTTTGCCTCACATAACAATTTTAAGCGATCCAAATTGTAAAGATCAGCAGCAGCCAACAAATGTTGCACCATATTTGTGGACATGGACATGGACATTGACCCAGTGATCTCATGTACAGCAGGTAGCTTGTCCGTATAAATATACAGAAGCATTGCCTACAAACAGAAAGACGGTTAATAGGAGAAAACACTTAGTTATCTAACTTCATTATACCTGTGCACAAAGTCATGATATTTGCTTATATCCAACATGATGTTCAAAGGGATAACGTTTAAAGTTATATCCGTAAGAACAGATGGAGATGGAGACACACATACACAAGTGCAAACACACATGTTTATTATCTAACGTGGAAATGTTGAAGCATACCAGAAGCCTTACCCTAAAGATAGAAGGTTCAACATCTTTCACTTCTACCTTATCCATGTTGGTATCACCCACAAGCCCAAAAAACTGTGCTCTGAAGACAGGTGAACGAGCAGCTAAGATCAACTTGTGAGCTTTAAACTTCTCATCGCCAACCTGGAAGACGACATCACAACCAACTTCAGAGTCTAACATGTCTCTAAGACCCTGACCCATATCTGATACTGGCAGAGGTATAGAATATTGTTTTGGACCCTCCAGGCGAGTTCTCACTACACCAACAGTGCAGTTCAACACAATACAATCGTCTTTTATATAGTCAGAGGTCTCTAAGGTCGTTCTTCTGAAGAAACGCTTGTAACCCCTGAAAAGCATAGAAAAAAGAAAGTTGCAGCAAAATACTGGAATGATGCAGAAAAAAGAAAGTTGCAGCAAAATACTGGAACAAATAAAAACAGGATGATTCATCTAACCAAACCTGAAACCATAACCAAACTGCTGTTACCCATACGACCAAAAACATTTAATTTAGTAAATGGTTCCACTACCACCTAAGACGAATCAAGCAACATTCCTATAAACAGCATAGCGTTGGCGTCATTTAATCCTAACCTAAATGAGAATAACTAAGGCGAATCACTGTAACTAATTAAACAAGGATCAAGTGCATTTATAGTCTATACAATTTTATTGGTGAGAACGGCAACTAAAATATACTACCCCTTACCGGGAAAACTGAAACAGTTCAGTTCAGCATGTACATAGAGTTTTCCCATATACTTGATCAAACATAATTCAAATGTACTGTAAGAAACAGTCGAGTTGCCAATTTCCAAGAGCAACAAAAACGACATAAATGCCTTGTTAAACACATTACATACCACATGCTCCCCCTGTACTTCAATGTATATGGGCCACTCTCGAGCGCGCGATCGAAGTGGCTGTGCACCTTGTGCTTCCCCTTACCGCTCTGATCGACGAGGGTGAGCTCGAACAGCGCCCGGACATCAGTCCCTTCGCTCGCCAACGCGATGAACACCGACACGTACATGGCGCTATCCTCTGGATTCTTCCCGTCAGGGTAGAAGTAAATCGCCCAGTCGTAGCCCCCGACCGTGAAAACATCGCTGGAAATGCACTTTCCGGCGCCCATCCCTTTGGCCAAAGAATACCCCTTAATCGAAAACTCATGTGACCCGTTCACCGTCTCACAGACCGACCTCGAGATCGAATCCTTGACGTCCTCCATGATCTCATTGATGTCCCGCCCGCCCCCGCCAAAACCCCTAAATCCAGAGGACACTGGATCGAAACCCTAGCCGGAAATTACCGGCGAGAGATTTCTGTGAAAGCGCAGAGGAGAGGAGATGGAGATTATGAAACAAAGGGGATCAGGTGCCAAACGACAAGGCTGTCCGCAGTTGAACAGATTTTGGGCTTCGTTTCGAGTGATTCGGTTGGGTCAGGAAAACTTTTGCTGAAAACAAGGGAATCATCAACAGGTGGACATCGCTAGGCCTAGGCGTAATTGAATTTTTGGCTCACATAAAGAAAATGGAAAAAGAGTAATTTTATCATAAGACTTTACGAAATCTCTAAATTTATCATTGGAGGTCATTTTAAAGCAAGAATATCACCAACATTTAATAGAAGGGTAAATTTGCCAATGTACGTTAATTTGTCTCTATTAACGTTTATTAATTTGTCTCTATTAACTATTAACGTTTATGTGGCATATCATTGGGTGATTATATAAACATTATTGTACATTATTGTATGGTTAATATTTTAATTCCACTTAAAATTTATAAACCCAACAATTCAACTCTTAAACTGTAACAGATCATAAGATGAAATACAATATTAACGCTACAAAATGTAAAGCCAATATCCACGTAATAATCCGGTGGCATGTCACATAAACGTCAACTGGAACAAATTAACTTTCAGTGACAAATTTATCCATTCAATAAAACGTTTATGGCATTTTCGCTGGAATAGCCCTAGATCAAGGTTCGGAACAGAGATTAGCGCTTTGGTTAGCCGTGGAAATTAGTCTAGCCCTCGTAAGGCAGGCTATTTATTAACTTGATGGGCAGAAAAGCAGACTGACCACAATGAGGGATAATTTTTTTATGAATGATATTTTTTTAATCTTTAAATAAGATTAGATGGATTTGATTATGCGCGACTCTCTAGAATCGAAGGAAAATGAATTTCAGTAAAAAACTTCGTAAATTTTGGAAATTTTAATGATAAAGTTACCTTTTCCCAAAATAAAATCACAAACTTACAAATCAACTTTGTTTTTTCAAATTTTTCTTTCACATACGTTATTTTAATAATTTAAAAGTACAAACTTTTCTTCACAATTCTTATTCCAAAAACACAAACTAACAAGCCTAGAATGTCTATAAAAAAATAGGCTAGAATGTGTTGCTTAAAGTGGTGTTAATTTTATTTTTTTAAAAATGGTAATATATGGACTCAGATCCACGCACAACACATTAATAACTCATAGGCTCTGTTTGCATAAGCTAAGTTTTGTCCAAATCATGGTTTCATAAAGCAGCCCAACAATGGGCAAACCTTACATCAACTTTTAACATTTAGCGATTTTACCATAAATTCCAAAACATTCTAATACTGCTCAAAATTGCCCCCTTACCCCACCAACCATGCCCAACCGCAACCGTCGGCTCCCTGGCCATACCGCCTCCCCCTTCCCCTACCACTATTGCGCCGCCTTCCTCTCTTATGCCCACCATCGAAATCACCATGGAACCCAAATTTGGTGCTGTGATATATGCTTTTTGTCACGATTGGAGGCAATGGGCTGGTGAATGGATGCACAGCGCGAAGGTGGGAAACACACAAGTGGCGGTGTAGGGTGAAAGAGGTTGTCAAGTTGGGGAGGGTGGGGTAGGTTTACTTCGCGGGGCAGGCAAGGGGAAATAGAGCGATGGGCGATGCGACAAGGGTAGGGGAAGTCGATGCATTAGGGGAAGGCGACTCGCTCGTTGAAGGTGATCTATCCAGAAAAGATGTCGCGGTCAAGGGCGGCAGCAGCGACTTGGCATGGTGGCAAAGGTGGAGGCTGAATTTGCAGTAAAATAATATTTGGGGATTTAGGTTAAATTGCTTAATAATAGGGGGTTTTATTGAATTTGGCCATTATTTCGTTGGTGGCTGACAACGACGTGATATCACAAAACTTGAGTTTTGCGAATAGAGCCATAAGCCTAGGCCTAGCACAGGCACACTCGACACTCCATTTGAATGAGAAGTGTCTTGGCTTACCCTGTGTGTAATACCCAAACGTAGATTTTAACAGATTGAAAGCCGAGGGAGTTGGCTTCGCTAGAGTAAATTGAGAAGAAGGTTGAGTGTAGACTTTTTGCAACAAAGCTGTCTCCAAGCATTGATTTGTGATTTTGATATATATGAGCCCAAGTCGTATGGTCGTTACAAGCGCAACGCTGACGTCACGACACGACGTCATTGCTACGAAGGGCACTCATCGTAAATACGACGAGGTTCCTCGTATGCGGCATGTGGGTGCGCCCCGTATAAACATATTGGCGGGAAATGCCATCCTATCATGGGTTTTGACTCTGACAGATATGGGTCAAGCCCAATTAACACCCTAACTCAACACACTCAAATGTTGTCAGACCAACACTGTTTCGCAGTTACGTCCAATTCGCAAAATCCTGGGAGCCAGGTGTCAATAGTCCAAGCGTGGAGAAAATCCTACCAAACACTCTACCCCAGCATGGGGAGAGTCCTGACATCACCCTATAACTGGGTGATGCCAACCAAAAATAAAGTGACTACTACACATCCCCACTCTCATTTCTTCTGCACCTGAAAGCTTATTGTGTCTTGCTTTTCGCAGGTTCTGGCAGCTGCTTTATTCTGATCACCATCGCAACAGTACCACCAGATACCATCTGTTGGCTATCAGATTTAATGACAACAAAGTATCATATATATATATATATATTATAACTAGCACAACAAAGTCCTCATAGTTTTTAAAAATATTAATGGCTTCTATTTTGAAAAAAATCTTCAAGTTCTATACCAAATTCTCATTGATAAATATTTGTGTGCATAGCTCGTTTGTAAATAATAAAAACCTTTGTTTAGAAAAATCATGCTTTAAGATGAGTACTCCAAAACAAAAAAATTTAGGTTAACACATGGATTTTCCAAAATTCAAAATAAGGTTTTTTTTACTTATAGAAAATTTCCATAAGATTATAAAAACGGTGGAAAAGAGTGAGAAAACATGTTTAAGGGTTCTTCATTTCATTTTGGACAGTTTTTCGAAGATTTCTATTATAAATTTCTTTTTTAGATATTTGAATAATAAATTGTTTTCAAAAAAGAACTTTGGGAAATTTGGAGAGATGTATTTTGATTGAAGAATAATGTGTATGTGAGCAGAGAAATTTGATGAAAAAATGATTTGATAGAGAATTAGGGGGGTTCAAACTTTAATTTTTTGAGGTGATTTTTACAAAATTCACTCTCACTTTTCGGGTGAATATCATTCATGATATTCGGACCTAACGTGAATGTCGGAGAAGTGAGAGTGAGAAAACAAAAGTGAGTCACCTTCTGTTCGAGCAAACAACTAGCCCTCCCTCGTGGGCCCCCCTCAGTAGCCCTCCTTTTCGCACAACAACCCCCTCCCTCGGTGGCCCCCCCTCAGTAGCCCTCCTTTTCGTACAAAGCAGCCCACTCTTTTTCGTACAAGATTTGAGGACCGGTTTCTGATGGGGTGAATTTTGGAGATGAATTTGAAACATTTTTGGTGAATTTTTTTGTTCTCTTCTTCCATGGTTTGAAACCCCCTATTGATGGAGAATTGATGGATTTAATGTTGTTTTATATATTGAGATTAAAAAAGTTGTAATTTTTTTTTGAAAAGTTTGATATTGAACACACCCTTTAGGATGTGGAAATCCTGATTTTTCAATCTGTAAGAAACCGAAGTATTCAAACATAAAACTTCCAAATGTTCCAATAAAATTGGGAATTGGACATTGATTCAATAAAATTGAAATTTGGATATTGGATATTCTTCTAACAAAGTTGGAAATTGAACATTCGTCCAACAAAATTGGAAACTGTATTTTGTTCTAGCAGAATTGAAAACTAGGAATTAGACATTGCTCCAAAAAATTGGAAATTGAACGTTGCTCTAATAATTTTGAAAATTGGAGTTTCTACTAACAAAATTGAAATTTGGGAATTAAAAATTGCTCCAGCAAAATTAGAAATTGGACATTGCTCCAACAATTTTGAAAATTGGACATTCCTTCAATAAAATTGGAGATGAGACATTCCTCCAATAAAATTGAAAATGGTTACAAAATTGAAAATTGCAAACTGGATATTGCTCCAACAAAATTGGAGATTAAAACATTCCTCCAATAAAATTGGAGATTTGTCTAGCAGCCTTGGCTCAAGTGGTACTTCATGTGCCACAGAGGTGGGTGTTCGGGCTCGAGGTCTTGGCTTCGAGTCCCTGGGCTGCCAAGACATGAGAGTTTTAACCACATGGCGAATAGAGCATTAATCTTTTGGCTCTGCCCTCGGATGAGTTTAAACCAAAGGGGCTCGAACTCGCGATGTGAGGTTTCTCCGAGGATGGGAGTGCCTAAACTAACAAATTGACCTGCCGTTCAAAAAAAATAGAGATTAGATATTCCTCCAACAAAATTGAAAATTGGAATTGGCTACAAAATTTAAAATTGAAAACCGGATATTGCTCTAACAAAATTGAAGATTAAAATATTCCTCCAACAAAATTGAAAATTAGACTTTCTTCCCATCGCCATGGAAGCTTTCACCGCTTGCCCATGACACCTGTGGCTCTGGGAGGTTAGCCTCCTCATTCCTCGAGGACCCCAGCTCGGCCTCTTTCTCGGCCCGACTTGGCATCCACTGTCGGCTAAGGCCTTTTTAGGCTCTCCACCTCCTCGGATTCCTTTGCCTTGGCCTCGAGGCTCTTCACGAGGACTCAAGGTCCTCGATCTTTGACACCACCCTTGGGCCAATACGATTTTACGCAAATTACAAACGCAGACCATATAAACAAAGCATCCCAACAAAAAGTTAAGTAACAAAGGGGAATCCAGTTCGTCACTTACCCGAGTGAGGCCCCGGCAGATGTCCTTCGCCATGTCTAGGGCCCCGAGGAGGTGTACTTCAAAAATGCCTGTCTCGGGAAGCGCGAGACCTTCGCAACCTTTAGTCTCACGTCCCCTTCCCGAGGAGGATTGACTCGTCACGAGTCACCCTCATGACAGGTCCTGTGCCTGCACAAGGGCCGGACCCTTGCGTTTGAAGGATTTCTCCCGCAGCCTCCCGCCGGTAGTCCTCGAGTAGTTGAGGCTCGAAGACGGGATCTATGCCCTTCGTGGTCTTAGGGATCCTCGAAGGCCTTCTTGTATACACTCGAGGGCCACAACAGCCCTCCGAGCATCTCGCCAATAGGCCGACGGGTTTCCCAACGCCCGAACGGGCTACGGGAGACTCTCGACGGCTGGTCTTTTCCCTTTATCTTTAGCAGACTGGGACTGCTGTCCGAGGACACAACCAAGTCCTCTGTGTCAAAAGGTTAAAATGGGAATCGGAACACGGTGAAAAGAAAAGTTAGCCAAAGAATCAAGGGAAGCAAGAATGGTACTGCAAGTCGAGGGCGCTTCCGTCGAATGATGTCCTCCTCGAGTCCTCGGACAACTCCTCGACGATGACGGGGCCAGCCACGTTGACCGGTTGAGCTACCGTCACCAAGGCCTCCGCACCTCGGGCCTCTCCGCCTTTCGAGGTCCCTGCAATCGCAGTGACCCTCGACAGCCTTTTGGGCAGGCTCTGCGGGGACCTCCTCCTCCATCTTAGCTTTAAGAGCCTCCAGCAAATCCGCTTCTTGGCAAAAAGGGTCTTTGGGTGCAACATCTTAGCCGTAGTAAAACACAAGGCCGGGTTATAATAGCATTTCAAATGTGCAAACACAAAAACACAGGAATGAAAAGAAAGGCGAGCAGACGGTGGGGGTTCTTTGAAAGCGCCTTGAACCGCTCTACGAGGTCCCCGTCCAATCCTTCCACCCAATTTTTAAGGGTGTCCACGTGGCTCGGAAGACGGTGGGCCACTGCTAACCCCTACTCTCCGCAGACCACCTCGTCCAGCTGGATAGAGTGAAGGGAAACGCACCTTACACCCCTCGAGCCTTTCCACACTCCGAATCCATTCACAAAGGGCGTCGAGGGCTTTCTTTCCTCGCTACCCGCCCACACAGAGGGCTTCATCGACACCCTTGCATTCTTCTCCTTTATGAAGAATGCGAAACCCCAACTGTCTTCCTTCAGAATGAAGAAGAAATTGCCCTTCCAACTCCCCCACGAGCTGGTGGTTTCAGCGAAGACTCGATCTTCACCATTTTGTTACCCACCTTCACCTCCTCGGGGTCAGTTGATAGAAGGGTGTCCGATGTGCCTCTTCAGCGTATAGAACTGTAAGAAGGTCTCCGGTAGCACCGCCGTCTTCGCCAAGTGGCAGGCCACCACAAATGCGTTTACGGTGGTAAACACATTCGGGGCCGATTGCCCAGGCAAACACCCCATCCTTCACACAGTGCGGCGAGGGAACAAAGGGGAGCCTCAACCCGGCTTTCGGTTGGGCTTCGTAGACCACCATGGTATTCTCCCTCATGGCCTCGTCACTCAGCGACATCCTCGCTTTCCTCAAAGACATCCGCTGGTGAAAGCCCACAAACCACCCCCGTATACACATGGTGGTTACGCGGATATCTGCCATTTTCTTCTCTGACAGACTTGTTCGAGGCCACATTTCCTCGACATCGTGGCCGACGCCGGCTTGCTTGGATTCTTGGGAGCCATCTACAAAAGTAAACCGAAAAATTCAAAACTAAACCTAGACCCAAGAACTCAGTGGCGGTGGCGCGCGACGCTTACTGCGACAACTGTCGCGACGAGAAATCGAAAATTCGAAAGAAAACAACTTACTGATTCGTACGCCGGAGATGAAAGCGGAGTATTCAACGGCTGGGTTCTTCGAATCTCGCCTAGTCGCCGAAAATGGAAACTAGATTGCAAAGGAAGCTAAAGCGAAAAGGCAAGAATTTGGGAAACTGACTTGGTTGGCGTATGAGAAGAGCGCGATGGGAAGTGAAGCGACTTCCCCATAATTACGAACGGCGCAAAAGCGCAAATTTTGAAAAGCGCTTTTTGCAACCGCCACACCAGTATTGGGCCAAACCTATGGGCCGACATTGGGCCAGCTCCTACGCCTCCTAAACCAGGCTCCAAAGCACAACAAATGCCATATGGGCTCACTGTCTATAAAAATACTTCATCCCAAACGGAGCACGGGGGCCCACCCATCCTCCACGTGGGAGGGGGCATCTTGATATATATGGGCCAGCCCATACGGCGGTATTGTCAAATGCAAACGCCATATGGGCCGCGTCCGCCACAACGGGCTTCCCATTTACGAAGACCCCCCCTTTTTCCAATAAGGGCACCTCGTATAATACCGTTAGCCATAAAGCGTCTGCCGCCTCCAAGGCGACCGTTACACTCATTATGGCATTAAACCAGAGGAGGGGAATAACTCCACAATAACTCCGCCGTTATTACACCATTAATACGCCGCCATCTCAATGATGGACACATTTATGGAAATTCCAAAGACATTCAAGGCCCCATGCGGGACCTAGCACCACCTATATATTGGGTGGTGCACGCCTCAAATAAGGTAATCGCTACGCACCCACACTTCCCTCTCTTTCGCACCGAAAGTGTCCGTGTCTTGCTTTTCCAGTCTGGAATCATCGTGTCACCTCCACCGGATCACCCTTGACGGTCGAGATTATTCTTTGGCTATCGAATTGGACATTGATTCAATAAAATTGAAATTTGGATATTGGATATTCTTCTAACAAAGTTGGAAATTGAACATTCGTCAACAAAATTGGAAAGCGTATTTTGTTCTAGCGAATTGAAAACTAGGAATTAGACATTGCTCAAAAATTGGAAATTGAACGTTGCTCTAATAATTTTGAAAATTGGAGTTTCTACTAACAAAATTGAAATTTGGGAATTAAAAATTGCTCCAGCAAAATTAGAAATTGGACATTGCTCCAACAATTTTGAAAATTGGACATTCCTTCAATAAAATTGGAGATGAGACATTTCTCCAATAAAATTGAAAATGGTTACAAAATTGAAAATTGCAAACTGGATATTGCTCCAACAAAATTGGAGATTAAAACATTCCTCCAATAAAATTGGAGATTTGTCTAGCAGCCTTGGCTCAAGTGGTACTTCAT
This sequence comes from Stellera chamaejasme, assembly GCA_024586325.1. Classification (NCBI taxonomy): domain Eukaryota; kingdom Viridiplantae; phylum Streptophyta; class Magnoliopsida; order Malvales; family Thymelaeaceae; genus Stellera; species Stellera chamaejasme. The sequence goes on along the minus strand of CM044984.1, from coordinate 4,794,411 downwards.
GTGCCACAGAGGTGGGTGTTCGGGCTCGAGGTCTTGGCTTCGAGTCCCTGGGCTGCCAAGACATGAGAGTTTTAACCACATGGCGAATAGAGCATTAATCTTTTGGCTCTGCCCTCGGATGAGTTTAAACCAAAGGGGCTCGAACTCGCGATGTGAGGTTTCTCCGAGGATGGGAGTGCCTAATCTAACAAATTGACCTGCCGTTCAAAAAAAATAGAGATTAGATATTTCTCCAACAAAATTAAAAATTGGAATTGGCTACAAAACTTAAAATTGAAAACCGGATATTGCTCTAACAAAATTGAAGATTAAAATATTTCTCCAACAAAATTGAAAATTGGACTTTCTTCCCATCGGCCATGGAAGCTTTCACCGCTTGCCCATGACACCCAGGCTCTAAGGAGGTTAGCCTCCTCGTTCCTCGAGACCCAGCTCGGCCTCTTTCTCGGCCAACTTGGCATCCTGTCGGCTAAGGCCTTTTTAGGCTCTCCACCTCCTCGGATTCCTTTGCCTTGGCCTCGAGGCTCTTCACGAGGACTCAAGGTCCTCGATCTTTGACACCAGCCCTTGGGCCAATACAGATTTTAAATTACAAACGCAGACCATATAAACAAAGCATCCCAACAAAAGTTAAGTAACAAAGGGGAATCCAGATTCGTCACTTACCCGAGTGAGGCCACTGGCAGATGTCCTTCGCCATGTCTAGGGCCCCGAGGAGGTGTACTTCAAAAATGCTGTCTCGGGAAGCGCGAGACCTTCGCAACCTTTAGTCTCACGTCCCTTCCCGAGGAGGATTGACTCGTCACGAGTCACCCTCATGACAGGTCCCAGGAGCTGCACAAGGGCCGGACCCTTGCGTTTGAAGGATTTCTCCGCGGCTCCCGCCGTAGTCCTCGAGTAGTTGAGGCTCGAAGACGGGATCTATGCCCTTCGGGGTCTTAGGGATCCTCGAAGGCCTTCTTGTATACACTCGAGGGGCCACAGCCCTCCGAGCATCGCCAATAGGCCGACGGGTTTCCCAACGCCCGAACGGGGCTACGGGAGACTCCTCGGCCGGTCTTTTCCCTTTATCTTTAGCAGATGGGATCTGTCCGAGGACACAACCAAGTCCTCTGCTGTCAAAAGGTTAAAATGGGAATCGAACACGGTGAAAAGAAAAGTTAGCCAAAGAATCAAGGGAAGCAAGAATGGTACCGCAAGTCGAGGGCGCTTGGTCGAATGATGTCCTCCTCGGAGTCCTCGGACAACTCCTCGGCGATGACGGGGCCAGCCACGTTGATTTGGTTGAGCTACCGTCACCAAGGCCTCCGCACCTCGGGCCTCTCCGCCTTTCGAGGTCCCCTGCAGCTGCAGTGACCCCTCGGCAGCCTTTTGGGCAGGCTCTGCGGGGACCTCCTCCTCCATCTTAGCTTTAAGAGCCTCGGCAAATCCTGCTTCTTGGCAAAAAGGGTGCTGGGTGCAACATCTTAGGCTGTAGTAAAACACAAGGCCGGGTTATAATAGCATTTCAAATGTGCAAACACAAAAACACAGGAATGAAAAGAAAGGCGAGCAGGCGGTGGGGGTTGCTGAAAGCGCCTTGAACCGCTCTACGAGGTCCCCGTCCAATCCTTCCACCCAATTTTTAAGGGTGTCCACGTGGCTCGGAAGACGGTGGGCCTGCTAACCCCTACTCTCATGAGACCACCTCGTCAGTGGATAGAGTGAAGGGAAACGCACCCTTACACCTCGAGCCTTTCCACACTCCGAATCCATTCACAAAGGGCGTCGAGGGCTTTCTTTCCTCGCTACCCGCCCACAGAGAGGCTTCACTAACACCCTTGCATTCTTCTCCTTTATGAAGAATGCGAAACCCCTTTCGACTCTTTTAAAAGAATCCCCCTTTCGACGGAAGCGCACGTAATGCGGAATGCCCGGCGGCGTCAGCGAGAACCGGAATCAGGGCAACAGTAAAACAGAGTTCCCTCGGTGTGGTAGCCCAGAACCAACCCGATTAAAATCTTTCTTTTACTCTACTCATGCTATTAACTTGTAATGCAAGTAACGAGGATCGTGTGAACACAACACACGTATGCACATACATACAAATATAACAACACAAGTTCTGTCTCGCAGGCCTCAAAATGCAGCAGAATACTGAAAATTCTCATACCGATACATATGTGATGCAACCTAACTTTACATGCATGCGTTCACATATACAGAGCCAAAGCCTAATATCCAGAATACCTACGTGTGTGGAGGGATCTGGTGCACCAAGATCCTCAGAAAGCAACTCCACGTAGGTCACCGCTGCTGCTAAACAAATAATAGAAGACATACCGTCAGTAACTTCAGAATGTGCTCAAATCAGAATCGGATCTTGCTGAATAGTAGAAAATCTCAAACGAGACTACCCTTTTTCCAAATCAGAAGTCAGGCTCGGAGTTAACAGTACTTGAAAATAAAACACCAGAAAAGCACCGAGAGACTCTACTCCTCGGGCTCAGACGAAACATGCCACTGCGATGCAGTTGTGCCTAGACCGCCCTTTGACAATTTTAGAGTATAATTAGTGCAATTGTATCTAATTTTTTAATAGTTAACTAAAACTACAAATGGTCAAATGAGGTAATTAAAAGTTTCACTATACATCAAGGGAATAATTAAATATTTTTGAAAATAAAGAAGACAAATCGAAGATTTTACTAAATTTCGCGGAGATATTTGTAATCTAACCAATTTTAAATTAAACACAAGTTTCAACTAGAATTAGTGTTGCTCTCTATCAACCAAATCCGAAACCAACTCGCACTATGTGCTTTCCTAAGCACAGACGACACCGCTCACGCAAGTCTATTCGTTCATCCACCCCACCCCACTCCACTCCGGCGACATAACTAAACTACCACTGCATATACTGAAACCGACCCAGCCAGAAGGCACCGACGGATCTTGCATCCAGGTTTCGCCGCCATGAAACCGCTGGGCGATGTTGACTTTTTCCGGAGCCAAACAGCCGTCAAGATCGCCGTCTTGCTCTTTATCTCCGTCACCTTCTTCTACTTAGGCAAGCAATGGTCCCAATCTGACGGCTACCGCCAGCTCATCTTCTTCTCCCGCCAAGACCCGCCGTCCTCCGTAGGTCTCTCCCCCAATCTCGACAAGGTCTTCAATATTTCCTCCCTAATTAATTCTGCCGCTGAACCGCCGCAAGTTTCTGATCCAGCGTCATCTCAGTCTTCTCCCTCGCTTCCGCCACAGACACTCCGACCGCCACCTCCTCCGCCACCGTCTGTTCAGATCAAAAGTTATGGAATCGTCGATGAGAACGGGACAATGTCGGACAATTTCGAGGTCGGAGAGATTGATCCGGATTTGATGGAGAACTGGGGGAACGAGACGGAGGTTGGGGAGGAGAAGAGCGAGGTTCCTAGCGGTAGGTTTGTCATTAAGAAGTTCGGGCTCTGCCCACCGAGTATGAGAGAGTATATACCTTGTTTGGATAACGTAGAGGCTATCAAGAGACTGAAATCGAAAGAGAAGGGAGAGAAGTTCGAACGGCATTGTCCTGAGAAAGGAAGTGGTCTGAATTGCTTGGTGCCCGCTCCGAATGGGTATCGAACTCCGATCCCTTGGCCAAAGAGCCGCGACGAGGTATGCGTTCAGCTTATGGCTCACGTAAATTTCCCTTTTGTTGTTAGTAAATTTGATCCTGTATTATTTTTTGGGTATTCAAGGTGTTAATTGAGTCAGTTAGGTTTTATTGTTTGCTATTTTCTGCATTGCTTGCATATTAGATGCCTTGGATGTTTGGTGTTTTTGTCATGTGTCTGGATTTATTGATAGCATAGGCGACTCCATGGTATAGGTATGGTTCAGTAATGTTCCTCATACACGCTTGGTTGAAGATAAAGGTGGTCAAAACTGGATTTCCAAGGACAAAGATAAGTTCAAGTTTCCTGGAGGTGGCACCCAGTTTATACATGGGGCAGACCAGTACTTGAATCAGATTGCTCATGTAAGTTATACTTGTATTTTTAATTCTATTATCTAATGCATGCATGAAGGTAGTTTTCCGATGTGATTTATCTCTTTCATCTACTGCAAAATCTTTATCTACAGATGGTTCCAGAGATTACATTTGGCAAACACATCCGGGTTGCTCTAGATGTTGGATGCGGTGTGGCAAGTTTTGGTGCCTATTTACTTTCACGTGATGTTTTAACGATGTCTGTAGCTCCAAAAGATGTTCATGAAAATCAGATCCAATTTGCATTGGAGCGTGGTGTTCCAGCAATGGTAGCTGCATTTGCAACTCACCGTCTGTTGTATCCCAGTCAAGCCTTTGACCTAATACACTGCTCTAGATGTAGAATCAATTGGACTCGTGATGGTATGCTTGCATTCTCTTACTTTGATGTTTCTTTTAGCTGTTTTATAATTAATGGCCATGGAGGGGAAGTGTAAAACCTGTTATTGTATGCTTGCATTCTTGCACTATTTTTGTCTTGAACAACTTATATTCCAATGTTTATCCCTTATCCAATTGTACTTTCTTGAACAATCATCTTCATCATCATCATCATCATACTGCACCTTAAACTCAGTTATGTTGGAGTTGATGGCATGAAGTTTATAGCGTCCATTTTTTTTGGTATAGTGTCAATTAAGTGTTAGGTAACACTATAAATTCATGGAACAAACATAGTGACAGAATTTTATGCCAGATTCCCTTTTGGAAGCTACTTTAGGAATGAATAAGGGGTTTCAAACTTAAAAAAATGTTCAATCCGTAATTCACCGAAAATGAATCTAATTCACTAGTGAATTAGATTTCTAATTCACCTTGTGCAAGGTTTAAGGCACCCATGAAAAATGATAAGAATTGGTGGTGAATTTAGTATTTATTCTTCCTTGTAAATCTGTGTTGCCGGAGAAGCTACTAACTTTGAACCCAAAATTAAACCACTTCTCATAGCTAAACGCTACTTGCGATGACGCACCTACATTACATGCTTCAATTCCGGCATGGATTCTGATTGTTGATTTGGAGCATGGACTGATCGCCGGTAGCAGCAGCGGCGGAACTGCGGAGCCATGGGATCGGTCATCAATTGTTGGCAGGAGCGGAGCTTCAGAGCTAGGCCAACTCTCGTCGATCAGTGACCAAGAAAGAGGAGGTCGGAAGGAGGAAGCTCCCGGGTGAGCGGTGACTGAACAGCAGCCAATGGTGCAAGATCGGTGACTGGGCGAGCCTCTGATTGAGAGATTGGAAGCCGCCTCATCATGTCGTGATAACAGCCCGGCGATGGCGGCGGGGATACAACGGAGACAGGGACCGGCGAGTCGAAGAGGAGCAGGAGGGATGCGAGATGGCTGATTGTTGAAGAAGAAAGAGATGGTGAGGGCGAGAAGAAAAATTCACGGTGTATTATTGAAATTCACACCTCCTCAAATTCACCTCAGGTCCTAATTAGATGAGGTGAATTAGGGACTAATTCACTAGTGAATTATAGGAGGTGAATTATCCATTAAATCAATTAAAAAGGTCTAAGTTTGAAACCCCCTGATAATGAGATGAAATTCCTAAACAGTCATTGGCATAAATTTTCTCAGGTTACATGAAAAACGTCATGACATGGTAATGAGTTGAGATAGTTTCTATATGTTTTGTCACAAGATTGATATAGTAAAATCAATATGCATATCATATCGTGGAATATGACTAAATTGGACTTTCTAGTGTAGTTTCCTTTTATATGGAAAACATAAATTTTCTAGGGTTCTCTTGACAGCTGAAATTTTCATTATGTTTCGGTAAACTGGTCTTTCAAGTTGTATCTGAGCTCTATCTTAATGGTTGGTGGTTTAGATGGAATCCTGCTCCTAGAGGTTAATAGATTGCTTAGGGCTGGTGGATATTTTGCTTGGGCTGCACAACCAGTTTACAAGCATGAAGAAGCCCTTGAGGAACAGTGGACTGGTAAGCTGCTTAATCAATTATTTCAGTTAGCTACTTTGAGCCAATTGTAATACTTGCATTATTGATTTCTCTATATGAATGTGCTTTGTTTGCATTTCATTTTTTCCTTCATTGTTCTCTCCAGAGATGCTTAATCTCACTACTCGTCTATGCTGGAATCTTGTGAAGAAGGAAGGCTATATTGCAATATGGCAGAAGCCCCTAAATAATAGTTGTTATTTAAGTCGTCAAGAGGGCATGCCACCTCCCTTGTGTGATCCAGATGATGACCCAGACAATATATGGTATGTGTCATATTTTGCACTCTGGATGCTCAGTTAGTTAACCACGTGCGAAAAATCTTTACTGTGCACTGAAGTAAGGAGATCAATAATGACCACAAGATTTAAGAATTGTTTCGTTCACTAAATACCTTTTTGGGGTACTCTAAACAGAGGAGGCTTGCTGATCATCGTGTTGCATTGATTCTACACTAGTAATTAGCTTCTTATCAAGGTTTTAAATAATGTACTGGTTAGTGTACCATATTTTTCTTAGCATCAATACGGCGCTGTTATTTTTCATTTCAGTGTGTCTTTTTGGGCTGTAAAATATTTACTGATAAAATATTCGATTAGTATGTGATTCTTGGAAAAATACTGTATATGCTAAAAATGCGCAAAATAATATTTACATTTTAAATATTCATACCTGGAATGTAGTATAATTAAAGTAAAACTAATATACGTAATAAGGTTTATACATGACCATAATCTAGTAAAAACATTGATAATTTAGTCATTTTAAATATAGTAGCTGTTAAATTTGAAGCGAGTAGCCTGGCTGGTTTTTCCTTTTCGGGATGTCCCTAATCTGATGCTATGTTTCTCTTTTTAGTACTAATATTTTACACATCGATTTACCTTATTACCCTTTATTTAATATTTGCATCAACTCTACGCAACTCCTAATCAAGTGGATTTCACTTTTCATCATTCCTTACAAATCTACAACTTCAAAAAGAACTAATTATATTTCTTGAGGGGCATAACTGGAAAATCCTAAATGATTCCTACATACCTTAATCTTCGTGGCATTTAGAAATGTTTTAGTTGTTCGGAGATGGAAGAAGTATTTCAATTTCTTAAAATTTTACTAACAGAAATACAGTACAGGCAAAGATAGGTGTCATATAAATCAATCTATAATCAAAGAAATCAAATGAATTTACTATTGTTGCATAGGCTGCTGTCTAATGAACACTAATGGTATCAGAATCTAAATGACTGGGTTTTGGTTTCTTAAAGGTTTCCTCCATAGTAGCTGAATATGCCAATTTCTTGTAGGATTTTTCTTTGTAAGAGCTGAAATTACTCATGTGGGGTACCCTCCGTCTGATAGACAGTGTCATTTTAATAAATTTGATGTTGATCTCAGGTCAGATTTTGTTTTAAATACGTTCCTTAGTATGAGGAACTTTCTGTGTTGGCTTGAATCTCTTGTTTTCTTGTTAGTCAATTTCATAACTGCTAAATTTGGGATGCTTGATGCAATGTTCAAACTTTTTATAAGTGGAGCTTTTGCAGCTTTGGTGATGTCTCTTTACATAATTCAGGTATGTTGAACTGAAGGCCTGCATCAGCCGACTTCCTGAGAATGGATATGGTGCCAGTGTTCCTCCATGGCCTGAACGTCTTCAAACTCCACCTGACAGACTCCAGAGTATACAGATTGACGCCTACATAGCTAGAAGAGAGCTATTTAAGGCAGAATCCAAGTACTGGAATGAGATAGTTGCAAGTTATGTCCGCGCTCTGCATTGGAAAAAAATTAGATTGAGAAATGTGATGGATATGAAAGCCGGATTTGGGGGGTAATTATCCGATCTCCAAGCATCTTTTTTTTCAAAAAAATTTAAATTTTTTTAAAAAAACAAAACTAATGTTTTTAAAGTTGTTTTATACTCCGTATTAAATCGTGCTCATCAATGCCTTACGCTTCTGCAGATTTGCATCGGCATTAATAGAGAACAATTTGGATTCGTGGGTTTTAAATGTTGTTCCCATTAGTGGGCCAAACACTTTGCCTGTAATATATGATCGTGGACTTCTTGGGGTCATGCATGACTGGTATTTTCTTGACCACATCCCTGGCCTAAACAAGCTCGATTCACGAACTTCAGATAACAGTTGTCTGTGTTTTCTGCACAGGTGTGAACCATTTGACACATATCCTAGGACATACGACTTTCTGCACGCAGCTGGTCTCTTCTCAATTGAAAGAAAAAGGTAGCGTAATACTTGTTTTCTTTGGCGTTATTAAATAGAAGCACCTCTTGATAATTTGAAATGGGCTGGCTATATGTGCCTCCACCTCAGACTGAATTACTTCTTAATCAGATGTAACATGTCTACCATCATGCTTGAGATGGACCGAATACTGAGACCTGGCGGACGTGCATATATTCGTGACTCGATCGATGTCATGGATGAATTGCAAGAGATCGGCAAGGCCATGGGCTGGCATACTGTCGTCCGAGACACATCTGAGGGTCCTCATGCAAGTTACAGAATCTTGACATGTGAGAAACGCCTCCTGCGTGCCTGAACCAAGGAGATAGACCGGGATATTTTCGGGAGACTACTGCAAAAAAAGATGAAGGCTTTTGTAACCTAACTAAACTTCACATGCCGCCATCTTGGATTTGAATTTTGAACCGAACTGCAGGTTGTCCAGTCAGATGTGAAACTTTAGGATACAGGAGGATGAGGACGGTGGTAAAGGCAGAGGCATTGCAGTCGTTGGTTTCAGAAATTACATGAGTACTTGCATTCTTTGGATGTTAGGTAAGGTTAATGTGATAGTATAGCCTTATAGGTGTAAATGTAACATATTCACAGTTGTGTACCTTCTCCTCAAGTTTCATGGTTCATTTGTTTAAAAGAAATAAAAAGTGATTACTTTTGTTCTTTAATTTTCTTCTGCTTGGTAATAATACACATGCTATTTCTGTCTTCCCTATATGGTAGCTTGATTTGATGATTTCGGATGAAACTTAACTTCTATTTTTTTTTCTCATTCCAAATGAGCTGTAAGAAGGGGTACTTTACAATGTTTCTGAATATGCAGCGCTAAAACACTAGACCAGAATGGCGTTGCTTCATACATTGACCAAAGGAGAAAACAGTTAAAATTGCCAAATTGACACTGATCACTCAGGTCCTCCTATCATTATTGTTCCTTCTTTAGTAGAAGAGATTAAAATAACTGTTTGATGGAGGTATCTGGTCAGCTATTGAAGGCCTGACCAACTCCTTTAGAAGATTGGATCTGTTCTGATTCTCCTGCATCAGAGCTCCTAGAGTTGTTTGAAATGCTTCAGACATCCTCTCCAAATTTTCAGCACTTACACCTCTGCAACTATTTTTTGGCCGCTCGAAAGGGTCCTCGACCTAAGAAATCATTGAAAGAGTTAATCACAGGTTGAAAAGAGAGCAGTAATCGACAGAGAGAGAGGGAGACTGAGTTACTATTATTGAGAACATATCGTGCAGTCTTCTTCTCTCCCACTTTCCAGTAAATGGACTTATAGTGAAGTCTGCCGCCCTCAAATTTATGCCAAGAAACTGCAGTATTTGGAGTCCCCAGTTAAACAAATTGTAGATGCCATAATTTCACATAAAAAGTTTGTCTAAAACTAATATGTAACCTTGGTGATGAAAGATATGAAGAGCTCATCCAAGGAACTAGTATTAAGTCTTCTAGATGTATCAGATTTAAATTTTGCAATGTTCGATGCACAAACTTCACGAACTCTCTCATCAGCAATAGAAGCAAAACCTGCAAACAGGCATTAACTTATACTACTCTGAAATCAGAGGAATACAGCTGGAGCATGCATATTAGCTTCTACATTTGCTAGCTTCAGGCTGACTATGAAAATACTTACCTGCACCATTTCTTGGGTATATTTCTTTTAGAGGAGGGAATATGGCAGGTACGCATGTCTGAAAGTGGTTAGGAAGAAGATACAAATAAATACTCACAGTTTTTAAGCTCAAAATAAATTGGTGGTCCTCAAAAATGTAGTTTTTCCTTCAATTTTCATTGATAATGATGCAGGAACTACCTGAAAATGGAAAATAACTAGCAAACTGAGAGAGTAAGAGCTAAAACTCCTATCCTTAGGACAGTTAATATCATGAGCTTTTGCCCATTCCTTGACCTGCATGATCAAGAAGACACGAAATTACAGATCCACTAATTACTTGGCTGCAAAGCTTGCATTATTTTAACTACATACATACCAATAGGACCATCTCACGGAAGCGACAGTCAATCTGGTTGAGCCACATCAACATTTTGGAGTTATTTTGGCCTTCTTTGTTGTCAATTGAGATGTCACAATGGATGCCCTCATGGCTCTCAAGTTTCAGAATTGGAACGATAGCATTGGGAATATATTGCAAGTTCTTGAATCCAACTGCACGTTACATCCACTTCGCATTTAGGTGGAACTGAATAGAATAAACAAGAATAATGGCACCAGTGGTTCTTTAACTATGCATGATATTGGGTGCTCGTACTAGAGCTATTGAATGTGCAACATTCGTCATTTAACTATTTAAAGTGCTGCTCACTCATCCTGACCTGTCAATAAGAAATTAGTGAAGGACAAACAGTTGAAAATGCTGCTTCCTCATCCTAGAAATATTTTTGAAGTGTTGCTTAAATATCCATTAACTAAAGATTTAATTCCATCAATCATTAGTGCCTCATTTACATATCAGGGCGAATGAGCAACACTTCACATAGCTAAAGGGCGAGTGTTGCAACAATTGATAGTTCTAAGACAGCTGAGCAACATCAGACCTAATTTAAGAGCAACAGATGCCAATAACTTGCAAGAAAAAGTAAACGAACTTTCTGGACTCAATGAAAGACACTAACAGAGAAATAAAAGAACATATAACAAAAAATGTCAAGCAACAGTCATAGCATTTATCATGCTGTTTGACTTAGATTAGTTATGCAAATTTATTCAACCAACGAATCGAAGACATAGAAGACCACCTTTCCAACTCAAATCCAAATGTAAGTCCCAAAGCAAAGATTGTTTAAGCTTCTTTCCGCCATATGAAAAATATGAACGTGCAGGTAAATCGATAGATATGTCCAAGTCTCCCGACTTTGTGTAGAGATTGGATACGAATGACCCAAAGGCCTCCACAGTGGCACCTATCATCATATTACCGCACAATTTTAATGCAGACATAAATAAGGTAAAAATGAATAAATAAAAAAACAAATAAACCTCTAATAACCGATATAAATTACCCCTCAAACTTGGGACTGAATTAACAGCTTCCTGTAAGTCCTGAATTAAATTGTATCGCATCATTGAATCCTGCTCCGAAGGTATTATTACCGCAAGAATTTCCCGAAGAGTTGATTCAACAATTTGTGATTTCATCTCTATTACACAATAAAACGCTAAAAGTTGGGGCCAAATTCAATACTTAAGAAAGTACTCAAAACAAATAGCAGTTCACCCCCCAAAAAAAACAGAACTATTGCATCTGAAACTATATATAGGTTATTTCGAGGTTCGGCTCGATTGGCTCGGCTCTTGAAGCTCGAAGAAAATAGAGAACCAATTAATTGAGGCACTAAAATGTAAATAAAAACTTAAAAGAGCCTAAAAATGTTAAGTAACAAAACTCAGGGGCTTTTTGCGCTGAAGCTAAATCAGGGGGCACGGTTGCAGAAAAGATTAGGTGGGTTGTGGAAGAGTGGAGCTCGGAGTGGTCATGGAGAGGGATGTTGAGGGGCAGGACGGAGGAAGAATTTTAGATGCTTCTGACCTCTTTACATGAGTTCAAGCCAAAACGGGAGTTTGTGGACTCTTGGTCTTGGAAGCGACAAGCGATGGTACTTCACTGTCAAGAGCCTTTCAAAGATGATTGGAGCGCACTTAGCAGCTAATCGCGCAGTTCAAACTCATTGGTGCAGCAAGGTCCCTAAGAAAGTGAACGTATTCATTTGGCGTGCTACTCGAAGATATATTCCGGTGTGCGATCTCCTTTTCCAGAGAGGTGTGCCAGTGGATTCCGTTCTCTGTCCTGTGTGTGCCGTTGCTATGTGGTGTGATACTGAAGTTAGGTGTCTGACCAATATCACTGATAAGCTAGGGAAAGGATTCATCTCTCATTGCCATCTTTCAGCCATGCAGGTGTGGCAAGCAATTGTGTACATCACTGCTTGGGAGATTTGGAAGGCCTAAAACAAATTGGTGTTCGGACAAACTCCTTGGAGAGCCTCGGTAATTTTTTTGGACATTCAGGTTCTCTCCTTTATTTGGATAACCGGAAGGATGGAGAAGCTGAAACTGGCTTGGGGAGAGTGGTTGTCCGCTCCTCTCCACAAGGTGGCAAGCGTTCTAGCCTAAGGATGCTTTGAAGCTGCTACTTTGCCAAGTGGCTGGCGTCTTTTTCTTCTTATTTTCCCCCTCCCTGGTGTTGTTTCGTTTATGTTTTGCGCAGTGTTTGTTGCGTTTTTCTGTGTGGGTTGTTTTTCTTCTTACTTTGTTTTTTCTTCACCTGTCTCTTTTGTTTGTGTTTTCTCTCTTGTTTGATTAATAAAATCTCTTGATGCTGTTAAAAAAACAAAAAACAAAACAAAACTCATGGGCTAAAAGAATATTTACCACAAAAAATTAAACAAAGCTTCCCGTCCATCCCAGATTTGGTTTTTTCATCAACGCACAGTCACACATGCTTCACCTTCATCGATATGTTCCTCCTCCTTCCTCAAGAACCAACACCTTAAGCAGAGCATAAGCCCATTCTTTAATGCCGTCATCTAGAACCAGCCTCGCGTTGCCGCTGATTCCCACCGTTCCGATTTCACCTCTTTCGAGAACGATGACCATGACGATAGAATCGAAGGCCTTGCCTTGGGCGAAGCTGGTGAGAAGAGAGCCAAGTATGATTATGCTCCGAACGAGGAGGAGCAGGTTGATGTTGATTTTATAGGCTTGATTAAATCTGCAAAGAGGCCATTGAAGGACAAGGAGACGATTTTGTAGTGCAAGAATAGGGACTTTTACAGCGTCCATGTGGCTTCAACGAAGAGAGCAGCTACAAGAGGCGGAGTCAGAAGATAGAGAGGCAGCAAGTTGAAGGTGAAGGGCTGGAGGTGAAGTAGAGGTGGTGGATGTTAAGCTCTGTTGCAATAGGGAGTTGGGGCCGATGGATTAGGGATTAAAGTTGCTGAATTTGGGGAAATAGAGAGAGAGGGTATGCCTAGAACTATGAAGATGTTTAAATGAAGGGGGTAAACTTGTAATTTCATTGGGCTCGTTTAGGCTCGTGAGCTCGTCCGAGCCAAACCTCTAAGGCTCGAGCTTGACTCATTTAGTAAACGAGTCTAAAAAATGGCTTGGGTTCGAGCTCGAGGCTCGAAAAAGCTCGGCTAGACAGTCTCGTTTAAGCTCGAGCTGAGCTTGAACAGGCTCGATTCGTTTCTCAGCCCTAGGAGGAAGGTGGTCGAACTGTAGAATTTGAAAGTTTATGGGTTAAAATGTTAGGGTTACAAAGTTTAGGGTGGATTTGATACATTAGCCCTAGGAAACTAACGGTCAACGGTCGATTATAACAGTCAAAGGAGGTTTTTGTATATTTATCCAAACCTTAGAGGGAAACTAGCGAATTTTGAAAATACGGGGGGAAACTGAAGATTATGTCAAATCTCAAGGGATGGTAAATGTTAATTTCTATTAAATCTTGCTTGGCTTATATGGGCTTCCCCAAAAGATTTGTGGATTGGGTCCTGTTATGTATCAGTAGTCCTCGGTTCTCAATTGCTCTAAATGGTGGTTTAGAAAGATTTTTCAAAGGGGTTAGGGGGCTAAGACAAGGTGATCCTCTATCTCCATCTCTTTTTGTTTTGGTTATGGAGTACTTGTCTAGATTGCTGACCAAGATGTACTCTTATAAGTTAGTAGATTATCACCCAAGTGCAAAAGTGTGGGATTATCTCATTTATTGTTTGCAGATGATGTGATGTTGTTTGCTAAGGCAAATGTTTGATATGCTAAGCATTTGACTGTGAGTAAATTAAAATCTGTGATCAGTAAAAATAATTATTGTCTGTTTGGTTATATTTTAAAAATTTGTCTTGTTTTGGTCCTATATAAGGGTTCACTGTCTTATTTTGGTCCTTTCCGTCCACTAATGTCGTTATTTTTTACGGATCTCTATGAAAGTATTATTTTGCCCTCATGATTAAAAGAACATAGCCTTCTTCTTTGTGAGAAAAGATGGAACTTTTGCAGATGGTGGCTCTCCTCCTTGCGCAGTGGCCAACAGAGAGCCATTTCGATCACAGTAAAATCCCAAGTCTGCAAAACGGACCCATCGGTGTGAACCATTGTATACCATCTACAGAAGCCATTTTCGATCACAGTAAGATCGATTCATTGCTCGAATCAAATCCATACGATGCGTTAGGATTATACCGAACAAATTAACCCATGGCGAAAGCGGACTTGTACAGATCCAAGAAAGCTTACAATAAAATCTCGAATGGCAGGCAAAGACTGAGAAGCGAGAGCATGGAAAAATACGTGACGAGCGGAGAATGAACCATCTTCGTTTCAGCCATCTACGATTTCTGGGTCGCTCTTCCCGTTCCTCACTCGATTGAAAATATCTTGAGATCAAGTGCACAGTATCAAAGCTCACTTGGAACGCCGATGGGTCCGTTACGCGGCGCAGGAGGAGAGCTTCCGTCTGCAAAAGTTCGGCTTTTCTCTCTCGAAAAAGGCTGTGTTCTTTTAATCGGGAGGGCAAAATGATACTTTCATAGATATCTGTCAAAAATACTTGACATCGGTGGACGGAAAGAACCAAAATAAGGCAGCGAACCCTTAGATAGGACCAAAGCAGGATAAATTTTTAAAATATGACCAAAATATGACAATAATTATTTTTACGGAATGTGTATGGAATTTACTCATTTGGCCGTTGCGTTAGAAGTTTTTGCTAAAGCATCTAGTATATCATGCAATTTGAGTACTGATAATGTCTTTATTCTTTGGGGGTGTCTGTGGAGTTGGAGGTGCTATTGAATTGCTTAAATATGGTTAAGGGGAGTTTCCAATTCGGTATCCGGGAGTGCCTGACAAATTCCTTGGCTCGGCATTGTACTCCTTTGGTGGATAAAGAAATGTGTCTCCTTCATAGAGTACAATAAATTTGTTAGTGGGACAATAAAAGTATTGTTAAACTAGTTAATTGCAGTTTTTTAAGATTTTAAGTTAATTGATTGGACAATTAGGGAGGAACTGGAGTTGCGTGTTACTCTGTGTTTTTTTTCTAGGTGTGTTGCTTGCTGGCTAAGACTCGAAAAACGTAAAAAGTTTAGGCATATTAAGACATTTCCCCCCCAACATCAACATTTTGGACTTACTTCGGCCTTCTTTTTTTTTTCTAGGTGTGTTGCTTGCTGGAATTATGCTTATGCAGTGTCAACTGCGCCATGCGATTGGTGATGTGGTCTTTATGTAAATTTGTGAACACAAAGGCAAGAGAGATTTTGGGGCTAATCGACTTGATAGCCTGACTCTTTCATTGATATATATATACAAGGGAAACCTAATTCTATTAGAAGTAAACTTGCATAACGAAAGACTGATTCTAGGAGTTCTAAAGAGACAAGGAAAACAACGCAGTAACTAACTTAAGCTAACTTGCTGAACAAGCAACACCCTATCCTAACATTTGCCTCCCTTAAACTAACTTCCAGAGTTAGTTTACTTTTGAGACTGGCCATACTCCAAGAAGTCCCCTGAGTCTTGTAAACGTCTCAAGTTTAAGAGGCTTGGTCAGCATATCTGCTACTTGTTCTTCACTGCTACAGAAAACCAGTTCAAGCTTTCCTTCTCTTGTAAGATCTCTGAGAAAATGATACCTGATGTCAATATGTTTGCTTCTCCCATGAAGTACTGGATTTTTTGACAGCTTTATGGTTGAGCTGTTATCACATCTTACGACTATACACTCTTCTTCTTTGCTTCCTAGTTCTTTCAGGATCCTTTTTATCCATAGTGCATGACATACACAGAATGCAGCAGCAACGAATTCAGCCTCAGTTGTGGAAAGTGTCACTATGGGCTGCTTTTTTGAGCTCCAAGCTACTGCCCCTGAGTTGAGTAAGAAAACAAAACCACTGGTGCTTTTACGGTCCTCACTGTCTCCAGCATAGTCACTGTCTGTGAATACTAATAGTTCTTCCTTTTCATTCCTAAGATAATGGATACCGTAGTTATAGGTACCTTTTAGATACCTTAGGGCTCTCTTGGCAGCTTGCATATGTAGATCAGTACGTCGAGCCATAAATCTGCTCAAGAGACAAGTTATAAACATCATATCAGGCCTGGTGGCAGTAAGATACATCAGGCTTCCCACCAGTTTCTTGTACATTCTGTCATCTACTTGTCTCCCTTCACTGTCTTTGTGCAGTTTATAGCCTGGGACAATTGGATTTTTAACCTCATTACATTCACTCATTCCAAATCTTTTCAAGACTTCTTGTGCATACCTTCTTTGACAGATTATAATGCATTTTTCTTGCTGCAATACCTCAATTCCCAAGAAAAAATGCATTTTCCCCAAATCTGACATCTCAAACTCCTTTTTCATGGAACTTTTAAACTGTTGAAGGAGAGATTGGTTATTACCTGTGTATATTAGATCATCCACGTATACACTCACAATGATCAATCCACCAGAACTGTTGTTTTTAGTGAACAGTGTTTGTTCACTTTCACATCTCTTGAAACCTTCTTGAATGAAATATGTTTCCAACCTGCTGAACCAGGCTCTAGGGGCTTGTTTGAGCCCATAAAGAGCCTTGTGTAGTCTGTAAACCAAATGTTCTTGCCCTCTTCTTTCATATCCCTCAGGTTGAGCGACATAAACTTCTTCTGTAAGGTCACCATGCAAGAAGGCAGACTTCACATCTAATTGCCAAATTATCCAACCTCTTTGTGCTGCCAAGGAAATCACCATCCTTACTGTGTCTAGTCGAGCCACTGGGGCAAATACTTCACTATAGTCAATCCCAGCCTTCTGAGAGTATCCTTTTGCCACCAACCTAGCCTTATACTTGTCAATTTCTCCATGCTCATTGTATTTTGTCTTGAATACCCATTTAACTCCAATGGCTTTTGCTTTTGTTGGCAATTCTGTCAGTGTCCATGTTTTGTTCCTTTCAATCGAAACAATCTCCTTTTCCATGGCCTTTCTCCACTCTTCATTCTTAACAGCATCTGCATACCAAATTGGATCAGTGTTGGCGGTTAATTCTGCAGCAGCAGCAGTAGTAAGGGCCATCATGCTTTCATCTTCTTCTTCTAAGGTTGTTGTATTTACATTATAATCATCCATCCAGATTGGAGGTCTTCTCTCCCTATCACTTTTCCTTCCTACCTGATTTTCAGGTAGGTCTCCTCCTTCTTCATTTCCTTGCACTTGCTGAGGTTCTTCATTCTCCTCCTTCATCTACTGCATCTGTTCTTTCATCATCCCAGTCCAAATCTACTGTTATCTGATCTTTATAAGTATCATTCCAGTTCCAGCTTTTCTCTTCTTCAAAAACAACATCTCGGCTGATCATGATTTTATGTGTTGTTGGGTTGTACAGTCTATAGCCTTTTGATTCATCACTGATTCCAACAAATACACAGATCCAACTTCTTTTGTCTAGCTTTCCCCTTTGCGCAGCTGGTATGTGAACATGTGCAAGTGAGCCAAATACTTTGAGGTGACTGATTGAAGGCTTGATACCACTCCAAGCCTCTTGTGGTGTCATATCTTCCAAAGCAGATGTTGGAGACCTGTTTAAGATGTAAAATGCCAAATTTGCTGCTTCCCCCCAGAATTTTTTTGGCATTCCTTTATCTGACAGTAGAGATCTTACCATGTTCATAACCGTTCTATTTTTCCTCTCAGCTACGCCATTATGTTGAGGGGTGTATGGAGTAGTAAGCTGTCTTTTTATGCCATGATTTTGACAGAAATCATTAAACTCCTTTGAGGTGAATTCCCCACCCCTATCAGTCCTCAGGCATTTAATAGATGAGTCTACCTCTTTTTCAACTAATACCTTGAAGTACTTGAAATGTTCAAGTGCTTCTGACTTTTCTGTTAACAGGAATATCCATGCTTTTCGAGTATAATCATCAATAATACACAGAATATACCTTTTTCCACCATTTGATGGTGGTGTAATTGGTCCACATATATCAGTGCGGTAGCTCCGG
The DNA here is from genome assembly GCA_024586325.1 of Stellera chamaejasme. NCBI lineage: Eukaryota > Viridiplantae > Streptophyta > Magnoliopsida > Malvales > Thymelaeaceae > Stellera > Stellera chamaejasme. Next base: position 4,776,142 of record CM044984.1, on the reverse strand, counting down.
TTTGCCTTCGCTCTCCATGTACTTTTCTTAGGTATAGGCTCTCTATGTTGTTTTCCTTCCAAGCGGTGGTGCATGTTTGTCTCATCAGGGATCGTTGGAAGACCATGAACCATGTTCTTCCTTTGAAGGGTTCTTAAACCAGTATAGCTGAGATGCCCTAGTCTTCTATGCCAGTGTGAAACTGAAACTTGTGTGTTGGTTTTAAGGCATTTAGTTGGCTCTGAATTTACCACAAACATCCTATTACCAGTTATATGCACACTCATGATCAACCCTTTTTCAGCATGGAAAATTTTACACAAACCATCTTGTATTAGAATGCTCAAACCCTTCTCTTGTAGTTATCCCATACTTAACAGGTTAGTTTTCAAGTCAGGAACATAGTATACCTCAGTTAGCACATACCTTTACTCCTGCACATACCATCCTTACCACTCCCTTTCCTGCTACTAAGAGCTTGGTGTTGTTGCCAAGTCTGACAGAGTGTACAAAGGATTCATCAAGACTTGTAAATGCCTCTTTGCTGCCACTCATGTGATTTGAACATCCTGAGTCTAAAAACCATTCTCCAGCCCTTTTCCTGTCTTGATGTTCATCAAAAGCCATTAGGACCAGGTCTTCCTTTCCTTCTTCTTCCATATAATGGTTTTGCCCGTTTCTACTGGGACATTCATAATGAAAGTGTCCTAATTTGTGGCAATTGTAGCACTCTACTCTGGATTTGTCAAAGCTTTGAAGCCATCTGCCACGACCTCTTCCTCTAAAGTTCTGAAATCTTCCTCTGCCTATGTTACTGCTTCTTTCATCAGGAAACCTGAGAGCATTCCTCTCATCATTTGTTTTCAAAGCTTGATCTCCATTGTTTTGTTTGGTGAACTTCTGTTCATGGACGTGAGGAGCTCTGAAGGGCTTCTATGGAAAGTTCTTCCACATCTTTTGATTCCTCTATAGAGCACACAATATAGTTGAAATTCTCAGTAAGTGTTCTCAGGACTTTTTCTACCACTTTGACATCTGCCAAGTCTTCTCCAAGTCTTCTCATGCTATTTGTCACTCCCATTACTCTTCCAAAATAGCTTGTGACAAATTCCCCAGTTTTCATCTCAAGGATCTCAAATTCTCTTCTGAGATTGTTGAGTTGTACCCTTTTAACTCTTGCATTCCCTTGGCATCTAATCTTCATAGAATCCCAAATTTGTTTGGCGGTTTCTTTCTGTGCAATTGTCTTCAGAATACCCTTGTCAATTGATTGAAACAAGTAATTCTTTGCTTTGAGATCTTTGAGCTTAATTTCGTCCAGAGCTTTCTTCTGTACGGTGGTGAGTTCTTCTCCTTCCTTAGGGTTTTGATAGCCTACTTCAACAGCATTCCAGTATTCCTTGGAACGAAGTAGGTTTTCCATGAGCATACTCCAGTGCTCATAGTCACCATCATATTTGGGAATCGCTGCATGTGCAAAGTCTCCTTGGTCTGCCATTCTATTTTGTGTTATTCTGCTCTGATACTAGATTGTGAACACAAAGGCAAGAGAGATTTTGGGGCTAATCGACTTGATAGCCTGACTCTTTCATTGATATATATATACAAGGGAAACCTAATTCAATTAGAAGTAAACTTGCATAACGAAAGACTGATTCTAGGAGTTCTAAAGAGACAAGGAAAACAACGCAGTAACTAACTTAAGCTAACTTGCTGAACAAGCAACACCCTATCCTAACAACAGCAGGCAATTATCACTCCAGAATTGGGACTATAGCAGTGGGAATACATTGCAAGTTCTTGAATCTACCTGCATGTTACATTCACTTCGCATTTAGGTGAAACTGTATGCATGATATTGGATACTTGTATATATCAGAGCTATTGAATTATGTGCAACATTCGAAATTTAACTATTTAATGTGTTGCTTACTCATCCTGACTTGTCAATAAGAAATTAGTGGAGGACAAAAATTTTACATGGCAGTTGAAAATGCTGCTTCCTCATCTAGCTATAAATATTTAAAGTGTTGTTTAAATATCCATTAACTAAATATTTCATTAACGCTTAATTTACATATTAGGATGAGTGAGCAACACTCTAAAAAGCTCCAAAGGTATTATTACCGTAAGAATTTCCCGAAGAGTTTATTCAACCATTTGTGATTCCATCTCTAATCCACAAGAAAACGCTGACATTTTGTGGCCATATCCAATACTTAAGAAAATACTCGAAACGGATAACAGTTCACAAAAAAAAAAACTAGAAATATAGTCAGTCATGCCCAATAGCATCCTTGTCTTCCACCAATTGAAGTTTGCAGCATCAAACAACGGTGGTCTAAACGGGTTGTAACCTTCTAGAAGAATACCTGCCATCTGATCTTAAGACTTGAAACCGTTAGATTTTAATCACAAATCACCTGCTCTGATACCAATTGTTGTCCCAAGTAGGCAGCCAAGAGGGGGGGTGAATTGGTTGGCCACAAAAATTTTTCCTTTAACAAAACCGAAGGTACTGACTCGATGTCAACCCGTTTAGAAATACGACTTCCAGCAAAAACAAGAATGGTAAAGAATGACACCAGAAATTATAGAGGTTCGGTCTGAGACCTACGTCCTCTCCTCAAGTCCACAACTTGAGAGTTCCTCCACTATACTTTAAAAAAGGTTACACCAATATAAAGTACAAATAGTTTTTCCCAAGGCTTAACTACAACCTAACTATGGTTTTCTCAAAGGCTCACAAAAAAACCTAATAGTTTTCCCAAGGCTAACTAAAAACCTAACAAATGGTTTTCCCAAAGGCTCACTAAAAACCTAACTTTGGTTTTCCCAAAGGCTCACTAAAAACCTATTTTAGTTTTCCCATGGCTCACTAAAAACCTAACTTTGGTTTTCCCAAAGGCTCACAAAAACCTAACACTCACCAAAATAGTTTTCCCAAAGGCTCACTATTAACCTAACAAAATCTCTGTTTGGTCTTCCCGAGGCTCACCAAAATAAACCTTACAAAAGCAGTGTTCTCGCAGAGCTCAACTGTTTAGGTCTACCCAGAAAATACTAAAAAAACGTTTTGAAACAGATTATTTCTCTCCCAAAAAATAATATGAAGAAACTGAGATGAACCAGAAGTATGATCTTCGAAATAAACAGCACTGGAGAGCTTTTAGAACAACTTGATTGCTTGTGAGATGAGAGAGCTTGAATCTTGGAGTGTTGTGGGAGTTCTCTTCATGAATGCGATCTTCATTTAAATAGAGTAGAGGAGGAGCCTCTTCCAACGTTCCTTTCTGTTCTCTAAATCCAGATGATACGCTCCACCGGACTTGTTGTTGCCAACGTTTAAACCAAAGAGAGATACAAGGAGAGATACAAGGAGAGTCTGTTTAAATACATCTTCTTTTCTTTCTTATCTCAAGTAATTAAACAATATACAAATCTAATTGGGTCAAACAACATATTGGGCTAAAACACTTCAGCCGAAACCCAACAATACAATTACACATAAATGTAAAATTATTGAGCACTCCTCACACTTTTCTAAACTTTATACAAACACCCCAAACTTTACACAAACACCCCAACGTTTTGTTATCATCAAAATCTAGGTTATATGGGAATAAACCCAACAATCTCCCCCTTTTGATGATTACAAAACCTCTTGATAAAGAACTGAAGTTTTAAAACTTTCTCCCCTTTGTAAAATATCTCCTTCACATAATTATTCCTCCCCTTAATCTCACCTTTCTTTTCTTCCCTTTCAAATACTTTCTACTTTCTCAACACTATCATTTTCTCCCCCTTTTTGTCATAATAAAAAGGTGAATGAAAGAAGGCGGAAGATCTTGTAAACTAGATTGTAGAATAGTGAAAGAATAAACCTGACAATGCGACATGTTTGTGCAATCTAGAGTTTTTACCAAAAACATGTTTGTAAAATCCAACTCCACTTGAAGAAAGTCATTTTTTTTAATATTGTGGAAACCACAAATGTTTTGTCCAATGACAATCAAAGTGTCAAAAATTCATATATAACATGTCTAAAACATTTAAAAGGAAATAAGAAGGTATGGATTTAAAACTGAATTTAAAACTTTTAGAGAAATACGATTTCAACGGGTTGACAAAAAAATCTCCAGATTTTTTGCCGATTTCTCTATGAAATTGAACCATATGTGCATGAAATCAATTTTCATGACAATAATTCTTCTTCATTTACTTAGACCAGTATAAGATTAGAGATTACCTCATTTTACCTTTGATTTGCCCTTTCACACTACTTTGTGATGTAGGTGAATCTCTCTTCCATAAGCCTTGTAGAAATGATCGGTTATGTTACGGTCACCGAGCGGGTTGTGACACGGGTGACCGAGGCTCGGTTTTGGCACGCGGGTCACGTTTTGGGCGATTAAATGGCTCCGGGACTTATCTGAGCATTATTTAGAATCCTTCGGGATTTGAGGTCGTGTGGGTCCCCGGACATTTCCGAAAATATTTTTGGGGCAGGGGTTGTCTCGGGGCGTCTGGAGTTCGGTAGCGCTCCCGGAACCTCGGAATGAGAAACCGTTTTCATATTTGGAATCGTGGGAACGTTCCGGATCTTTTTACGGAATATAAGTTTTGGGTGGGGACGTTCGGTCTCGGGCGACTCCCGGGGCCCGGGCCTGGAATCCCGGGGCTCGGGAAGGAATTTTTCCGACGGCTCCACTGGAAAGTATGTTATATTTTAAAGTGGATTTTATGGTTATATTTGTGGTATTTTGGCTTGACTGGATTTTGGTTCAGTTTCAACACTCGCTCACGTCGGGATTTGAGCAGGCTCAGCGGGCCCGGTAGGACACTCTGGATGGGTAATTGAATATCTGGAAGATGTTTCGTGTATGATATGATATTTTGAGGATTGTGGTCAGTTTTGGTTCTATTTGGAGTTCGCTACTTGTGTTTGGGGTTTAATTGCAAAGATTTGGAGAATTGGGGGGTTAAGTTGTTATTAACCCTAAAGTTAATTATATTTTTGGGTCAGATTGTGGGCTAAGTCGGCTGCAGCAATTGGGCTGGACACTTGTCCATTTGTTATTAAAGATGGTTAAAGGGAAGGCAAATATATGGCTATTATTTCATGAAAACCATTTCATTTTCTTTTCATCTTCTTCTTCCTTTCCTTCCTGCCGCCATTGCCTACCTCTCTCAAGCTCCATGTCCTTCATTTTTCTTGGCTGATTTCTTCAAGGTTTTGGCTCCAATCTTTGCTTGTTTCTGCGTGGGTGGAGTAGAGTGGGACCGTAAAAGGCAAGTTGCGACTTTTCGGGCCGGGAGCCGGGATTTCCCGGGAATTGTGCAACGGAGCGGTGTTGCTGAGGTAAGGGCTCAACTTCTCTCGTTATACATTCTGGGAGTTATATGATGTGTATCGGGTTTAGTTGAGGCGGGTTCGGAGTGAGCGGTGGTTCGGTGATCCCGAGACCCGTCGATGGTAAAATGTATGTTTGTTCTGTTTCAAGGCCCGGGCGACCTTGGAGGCCCCGGGTTGCTATTCCGTTCTGTATATGTTATCAGGTGATGATACTTCTGTTTATATCTGTGCATGATTATTATATGCTCTGTTCTGTGACGAGACCCGGATGGTCAGAGAGGCCACGAGTGCTCCTTGGATGCTTCGCGTATCCGCACGAGTGCCGATGCCACATTACGTGTCCGCACCGAGGGTGCCGACATTCTGCGTATATCCGCACTTGGGGTGCCGATATACTTACGTGACCTACGACAGTTTGGGGATCGCGACCCCGGCCGTGTACCGTGCTTTACATTGCATTACGATCATTACGTATATTCGACCTCTGTGAGAGGGCTCGTCTTGGGTCGTTACGCGGTTGGACCGCATATGATTGGATTCGGCTCATCTTATACTTTATGTTTATTTATATATATATATATATATGTGTGTGTGTGTGTGCATATGCTTGTGTTATTGTTTTGCGAGTTCGGCTTGTTGCCGCTTGGGCAAACTACGTTTTACCTCGGCCCTTACTGGGTCCTCCCGAGGACTCACCCCTTATATGTTTACCACCTTTCAGGTTGATCTGAAAAGCAACCGGCGGAATAGAGGTCCGCGGTGCTTTCTGTTATTCTGGGTTTCAGCAGCAGCAGCAGTACCGTGTGCGGAAAATCTCCTGAGCGAGAAGGTTTCCGATTCCGTACTTAGGTACATCTAGGTTTTAGTTTGATTGCTCTGTAGCTGTAGTTGCATGCATCTTTATCAGATCTTGAAATTGTGTGATGGAAATTCTGGTATAAATGTATATCGACTTTGTTGTCTTCGAGTCGAGGCGGAGCCCGACTTGCCTATATTGGAATTGTTGTTATATTATGGATTTGGTGTTTTACGTGTTGTGGCGGTGATTGATGTTTGACACCATGTCGCATGTTTGGTAGAAGTTGGATTTACTAGTATGCTTGCCTTGAATGAGTATCTAGGTTGCTAGTTGCCACTTGACCGTTTGTTATTTGAGCTCGATGCTCCGTTGCCGCGCTTTCCGCCGTAGGTTCCGGTTCTCGGCGTCGCGGCCCGGCTTCGCCTCCATGATCGGGCGGGGTGGCTGTGACAAGTTATACTTACAAATATTTCACAGCTTTTCTGATGGATTCATAGCAGCAACATTCAGCTCTTTTGAATTTCAGAATCTATTCTGTTGCTTTTCCAGATTTTTCTCATCATGCTCATTTCGGATCCACCTTGCATTAACTTAAAAATAACCCTTGCACAAAGATGGATTAGTAGCTTCCAAAGATATCCACACTATATAGATAAAAAATTGAACAATCGAGATTTTATTTTGGAATAGAATCTGAATAATAACAATACCTTTTGCAAACAATGTCTACTTATACGAAACCTAAACAAGTTGAGAATTTCGTCGACTTTTGGTACCCATATTCTTTTGGGTCCGTAATGGTTAGCAACATTTTTAACAATCCAGATTTGCTTAACACCATAAATAAAATGCCTATTTCTGAAAAGATATTCATTTTCATTATGTCCTTTTGTTTGCAAATTTTACAAGTCATATAAGTGATATTAGCAAACCTTGTTTGAAAACTAGGTTTCTTTCGTTCATAACCTAACCCAGTTTTATCATAATAACACTTCTGACTCCCAAGCAAACTGTTCAAGTTCTTTTCCAATTTTTCATTCTTAGCTCTTAATTTTGTTACCTCATCTAATAATGTCATATTCTCAATTTTAAGCTTTTTAATGAGAGCATCATAGTCTTGAAATACTTCTGCAAATTCTTTAAGCATCAGTGCTCTATCATTAATATATGAACTAGAAGAATTAGAAGATTCAGCAATACTCATTACCTCAGATTCTGCTGTAGCCATCAGGCACGTCTCAACAGGTTGACAGTGCGGAACTTATAGCTTTGTTCATATTGAATCTCCTATGCATGTCAGCAATTGTTTCTTTTGAATCCATAGCAAACATCTCATAAGCTTTGACCAACATGAACATTTTGGTGTCTTTTACTTGATCTGTTCCTTCGTAGGTCACTAGTAGCTTATTCCAAATTTCATGTGCACTATCACAAGAAGAAACAATATTAAAAACATCAGGAGTTAAAGCACAAAGAATCATATTTACCGCTTTTGCATTCAAGGTGCACATCTTGTCATCCTCTTGTGTGTAATCTTTGAAAGGCTTTGGTATAACCCTTCCATCATTTGTTCTAACAGTTGGAATTTGTGGTCCTGCTTTAATGATTCTCCACAACTGATGATCTTGTGCCTGAATATGGATTTGCATCCTTGTCTTCCACCAATTGAAGTTTGCAGCATCAAACAATGGTGGCCTAAACGGGTTGTATCCTTCAAGAAGAATGCTTGTCATCTAATCTTTAGACTTGAAACCGTGAGGTTTTAATCACAAATCACCTGCTCTGATACCAATTGTTGTCCCAAGTAGGCAGCCAAGAGGAGGGGTGAATTGGTTGGCCACAAAAACTTTTTCCTTTAACAAAACAGAAGGTACTGACTCGATGTCAACCCGTTTAGAAATACGACTTCCAGCAAAAACAAGAATGACACCAGAATTTATAGAGGTTCGGTCTGAGACCTACGTCCTCTCCTCAAGTCCACAACTTGAGAGTTCTTCCACTATACTTTAAAAAGGTTACACCAAGAAAAAGTAAAAATAGTTTTTCCCAAGGCTCAACTACAAACCTAACTATGGTTTTCCCAAAGGCTCACCAAAAAACCTAATAGTTTTCCCAAGGCTAACTAAAAACCTAACAAATGGTTTTCCCAAAGGCTCACCAAAAAAACCTATTTTAGTTTTCCCAAGGCTCACTAAAAAACCTATTTTAGTTTTCCCAAGGCTCACTAAAAACCTAACTTTGGTTTTCCCAAAGGCTCACCAAAAAACCTAACACTCACCAAAATAGTTTTCCCAAAGGCTCACTATTAACCTAACAAAATCCCTGTTTGGTTTTCCCGAGGGTCACCAAAACAAACCTTACAAAACAGTGTTCTCGCAGTAGCTCAACCTGTTTAGTTCTACCCAGAAAACACTCAAAAAACATTTTGAAACAGATTATTTCTCTCCCAAAAATAATATGAAGAAACTGAGATGAACCAGAAGTATGATCTTCAAAATAAACAGCACTGGAGAGCTTTTAGAACAACTTGATTGCTTGTGAGATGAGAGAGCTTGAATCTTGGAGTGTTGTGGGAGTTTTTTCTTCATGGATGAATGATCTTGATTTATAGAGTAGAGGAGGAGCCTCTTCCAACGTTCCTTTCTATTCTCTGAATCCAGATGATACGCTCCACCAGACTTGTTGTTGCCAACGTTTAAACCAAAGAGAGATACAAGGAGAGATACAAGGAGAGTCCTATTTAAATACATCTTCTTTTCTTTCTTAACTCAAGTAATTAAACAATACAAATCTAATTGGGTCAAACAACATATTGGGCTAAAACACTTCAACCGAAACCCAACAATACAATTACACATAAATGTAAAATTATTGAGCACTCCTCACACTTTTCTAAACTTTACACAAACACCCCAACGTTTTGTTATCATCAAAATCTAGGTTATATGGGAATAAACCCAACAGATGCAAGTTTTGTGGTTCTGAGTTTGATCACAACCAAATTCTTGTGTTGTTTGTGTTGCTGAGTTGTGTTGGTTTGGTGTTAAAAGAAGATTTGAAATCGTGTCGGAATAATCTCGACGGAATGGTTGTTTGTGTTGTTTTGTTGAGTTGCGTTTGGTGTAGGGTTCGAAACTGAAATCGGGAGTAGAAGCTTCGACGAAAGAGTGTGGTGCCATAACGTGACGTTGAAGTCACCGATGAAAAGCGGGCGCGACGTTGAAGTCGGCAACGGATGAAACGGTGGCAGTATATATAATAAGTATTACATCTTATGCACACCCTATAGTCACTCTTACCAATTATACAGTGCACATATCCGCATTTACACATAACAAGTACAATTACAAATTTGACCTCTCTTATAACACTTGTTTTCATTTTCAAATGGGAGAGAGTCTGTCTGAACACCGGAGAGCTAGGAAAAAATTCACTGACAACTCGGCCTATCTTCAACCAGAGGTTGTGTGATCGGCGACCAACGGTAATCAACGTTGAAGACGGAGGCGAGTGGCGTCAAATACGGAGGTTGAGACAGAGATGACTCCGATCTTATAGAAATAGAGTAGCTCTGAACTTTGCGATGGAACTGCGCGACAAAAAAACCTGCGCGACGAAGGCGAGTAAGCTACAACGGAATATATTCAACTTGAGGCCATCCGATCCAACACTTTACGGAGATGATCGGCGTTGGAGATGGAGGCGACTAGCATCGAGGCGGAGATTAGGAAAAAGGTGAATACATATTTTAGATCTAGAGAACATGATCAGCGAGATCCCTAGATGCATCGGTTATGGTGTTGTTGTTTGGATAATTATCAGGAAGGAGAAGTTATTATCTTATTCAACAGATTTACACGGTTATTATCTTAATCACGCTGTTGCTGTTGCTACTACCACTACTACTACTACTACTACTACTAGATCATAGCAAGACAACTCTCAAGTTACTTGTAGACATGGATGGAACTCATGCTAATGGAAGAAATAACTTGCTTTTGTAGCTTAGTTCTTTTTACATTTGTGTATATTCTTTCAGACAATTGTGCATATTCGTTCAAACATTTCTCTATATTCTTTCAGACACAAGTGTTTATTTTTTTACTTGATCATTTGAGAGCGGCTTTAATGGAGAGGGTGAGCATCGACTATCTAAGCGGAAAGCATTGATCAATGTGCGACGAGCATGAACAGTATGGCAAGCACGAGGGCAAGTGCAGATCGGTGAGCAACGAGAGCGGATCAGTGAGAGGAGTTTGCAATAGAATCATCGAACAACATCGGCATGATCGTGATGGATGACTTAATGGAGGAAAGAACGATCCAATCATCAAATTAAATTCATCTCAGATTCATTACAATTAGGTAATAGTTCTTTAATGTAATTAATCAAGTTTGCATGAGAAACATGATTCTAAATTTTCAGGAAAAAAAATAACATCATATCTTTCATATCTACAAATAACTATTAGATATGTGCACATAATTTTTATAGAAATGAGCATATGAATGTGTCTGTGTCATGATTTACCTCTAATATGCAGGTATTGCATTTGATCATTGCTTTGTTTTCTTCTAAATTAACAATGTGTACTTGCAAACTTTGTATCTGTTGCGTGGTGATACGATTCATATTTTATACCGTATAATTATATTTAGATTTGTTTTGAATACTTTCATATCATACAAATCAATTGCGTTATATGACACTTGTTGTGTGACTGATAGACATATTATACATTTCAATATACTTTATAAAAATGTCAAACGACGGTAAATTTCTTGAGAACGGCACTTCTAGAAAGTTTCATGAACACTTCGTAAACATTTGATAGACACTTTTTGAATACTTGATAGAAAATTCTTGAAAATTTAGGTACTTTTTCACAATATATTATTAAAAGAGTAAAATATATTTTTAGTCTCTTTCCTAACACATGTTCTATTTTAGTCCCACTTTAAGAATTCGTCTTATTCTGATACTAAAGTTGTAATTTTCTGTCCTATTGTGGTCCTACCATTAATTTTTATGTTAATAATGTTGTTAGATTAATGAAATGACTAAAATACTCATAACTTAATTTACAACCAAGTTCCTAAATTTATAACAATCTATCAATTTCATTCCAAAATATCTTTTTTATCATTATCCCTCTTTTCCTATCCTCCACCTCAGACAAAGTCTATCCCTAATCTGGCCTTGATGCCCGCTTCTCCTTCATCCGCATGATCTCCAGTTGTGATTCACGCTACCTCATTAACTGGATCTCCATCTCCATTTGAAATGCATGGCCTTTTCTAATTTTCAAAAAATCGACCTGAATCTAGACTCCTCGCCGGAATCACACCGCAAGAATTGGAGAAAAGCCTAAGAAGTCAGAAGAAAAACTTAGGACTCGCTCCACCATCACCAGGATCTTCGCTCGCCATTCCATCAACCTTCCACATCGGGATGGCCAAGTTCACCTCTAGAGCCGGTGAGAAGAGGGATTGTGATGAAGAGTGAGACCAAAGACAGAAAAACATTTTATGGATTTCTATGTAAATCTATCAAAAGTTTAATGGTTATAGTTTTATTAAATGTGTAATTAGGTATGATTGTAGGAGTATTTAAGTAAAGTTAACTCACTTAACGGTCAACTTAACGGAAAAATTAACGACATGACTACAATATGAAAGAATATCGCAACTTTAGTATCAGAATACAACGAATTCTTATAGTGGGACTAAAATAGGATACGTGTTAAAGGAAATGGATAAAATCATAAAAATCACTTTAATTTAATTAGAAGTTCATGAAAGTCCCCACCATTTTAAAATCTTACAATTCCCCATCCACCAGAAGTCACCCCTGCACATCATCAATACAGTTGCTACCACCGTCACCATCATGTTCATCGACATTGTCATAGCCATGCGTCGAGCCCTGGTTTGCCGCCGCCATCGCCATCATGTTCACCGACGTTATCACCGCCATGCGTCGAGCCCTGGTTTGTCGCCGCCAAAACTAAGCAATCCGACGACCTCAGGCATTTAGACCTACAGAAATCGGTGAACCCCACACCAATTTGATGCATGCCATCGATTTGTCCTCATCTCGTCCCCAAGCCCAGGCCCATGTCCACCGTAAAAGTCACAGCAGAACCCATATCTGGTGCCACATGCCCTGACCGCATCGCAACTCCCTCCAATTTTCGTCGTCGAAATCGCAGCGGAGTCTAGATCTGCCCACAGCGAGATATGATCTTAGGTATGACTGGAGGTGGCGGGGTAGCGCAGGGTGCAGGGCAGGTGGGTGTACAAGTCAGATTGGGTGAGGAGTGACAGTGGAGGGCATAGGTCGGTGTCGCGACAAATGGAAGTGGTAGCTGGGCACGGTGTCGGATGAAGATGATGGATTTGAATATTTCATGGATTTAATGTTAATCTACTTAATCTTAGGGATTGCATTAATTTACCCATTATTATATTAGTAAGGTGAAATCAAGGTTTCTCTGAAGCCTTGATATTGCGAATGACCATATACATCTTGGGTTTTTGACAAACACTTTATACTCTTTCTGTTCCTGAAAATTTGAGTGAATTGTTTTCCATGTTCGTTATGTGTTACAATGTTTAACTCAAATTAAAATTAAGATAAATAATGAGTAAAAATTTCAAAAAAATGTATATTGAGAAAATTTATACTTCAAATTATGATACGCATATAAATTATTCAACTTTATATGTCTAAATATGCATGATAAAAAATCAAAAATTAAATACATTGAAAACAGGAAAACAATTCATTCAATTTTTCAGGGACGGAAGGAGTATATTTTTAGAGAGGTAACTTTGAAAACTCTATCAAAAAGTAAAAGTGCTAGGAAGAAAAAAAAGTGAGTTTGAAATTGTGTGATGAAAGAAACAATTCTACTATTAATTTTGTTGCATTGGTCTGTAGAAGATAGAAGTGTGCATGTGCTGATGAGATCGGAGGCCTCCAGCGATGAGAATGAAGGCAACAAAAATGAGATCCAAGGCCGCAATGATGAGATCAGAGGCAACTATGATATGAGTGGAGATGATGGTGATGATATTGGAGACGATGACAATCCGATCGGAGACGATGACGATAATATCGAAGATGATGGAGATGATATCGAAAGCAACGATGACGAGATCTAAGGGTCGTGACAATGAGATCGGAGGCGACGACAATTAAATTGAAGGTGACGATGATGAGATCTGAGTCTACAATGATGATATCTCAGGAATTCTATGAAAGCTAGTTTATAGGGGTAAATTAGTCCATTCCTTAATTATTTTAGCGCTTCGATCACATGGTTTTATTAGTTTAGGCTTGAGTTAAGTATGTGTAGATACACATGTGTAGCACATAAGAATTGCTTAACTATAGCGATTAACACATTTTAGTTTACTTATAATTCGGTGTAACTCAATTCTTGAACTATCTTCGGACATTTTAATCTACAACTCAGTAACTCATTCTAAGTAGCATTAATGGTGTTATGTTTTTAACGATTCAGTGTCATATTTGTAAGAATTTGAAGTTTCAGGTTTTAACACAAATAAATCTCCATACTTTAAGGGTCAAATCAGAGGCGGACCTAGGGTGGGGGCAGTCGGTCCCACTGAATTTTTACAAAGTATAATGTATATATGTATATCTTTCATAAATTTGAACTCTATTTATGTAATTTATTCCCATAAAATTAGTACGCAAATCTTATTACATATGTATCCCTAAACTTTAGTTCACAGTACCCTCAACCCATAATTTTCAAACTAATCACTTCAAGTCCTTGACCCCACCACTATATATATATACTCCCTTCACACTTAAATAATTGGCCAATTCAGTTTTTTAGGAATTAATCTATAATTGTTTCTTCAACATTTTGATATTAAAAATCATCATATTTATATCCAAATCAAATTTCAATATTTCTAGTTGGTGGCGGATCTCTGTGGGCAGCCGCCATGATCCTCTTTAGCTATCTAGTCCGACATTCTTTGGATGCCATAGAGATCCGTGCAACATGCGACGGGTTCGGAATTCGAGAAAAGGAAATAGAGGGGGCCCTCTACTTGTATTTAGCGAATATTGGGAAAGTTAGATGACAGCAACAAGAAAATAGAGTTATTCGTTACCCTTAAGGTGTGAGTAATAAGTGTTTTTATAGTCCATAGTCAAAGAGTAACACTATTGTAATATCTCAATATAGAATGGCGGTGTGTCAGAGGACACGTGTCTTTAATATGTTCGGGAGTGTATGGTCTGGGAATTTCCTTAATATGTTCAGGTCAATTTTTATCATGTCCGGTGATGTCCTTGTCTCGTACGGGTTATGGATTATGTGGATTTTTAATGGGATCCTTATTTTGGGCTACTGATTGGACCTTTTGTTAGGTCTTTTTGGGCTTTTAGGTAGATTGGATCTGACGACAATCACTAGTTTTCAAATATATATTTTTAGGGTTTTTGAAAAAAAATCTTTTTAGTAATAATATTACTCAATTTATACAAGTTCAAAAGTCAAATAGGGCAATTAATTATGGATGGAGTAAAAAAGTTTCTACACTAAAATAAAATTTGCCCCCACATCAATTTTGTCCTAGGTCCGCCCCTGGGTCAAATACAAATGGTCTAAATTAATTTTTTCATACATTTAACCACAATCTTTCAAAATTTCCAAATGACCTCTGAGTTTGTTGTTGAGCTTAGTTTTCCTTCCGTGCATACGTTCTGGATCACTATTTGGTTTATTTTGTAAGTGCGCATGGTTATTTTGTGCAGTGAATTATCGAGGTATCGTCCTCTTTTCTTGAAAAAAAATAATGACTTGAAAGTAACATATAAACTTAAAATGATATTTAGCATATTTTAGAAACTAAATAGGTAAATTTCAGTATTTTCCCAATTTTTATTATCAGTCAACAGACCTTTGATTCAAAAGAATGACAGCAAGATGGGATTTAACAGGACAAGCAACTGCAGAAGAAATTGTTACTAACATTTCTCTATTGTTTTGCTCAACTTAAACAGAACTTATATACCAAAAGCATAACTGTGAACTAATAAAAACAAGCAAAACCATTTTTCTCCAATGAAATGACAATTTTGATACTCCTACAATTATTCTGCTCAATATGGGTAATGTTAACTCGAGTCCACTTTTTGAGGATGCACCTGTAATTGTTCACCATAATTCATTGAAGTGTGAAACAAGAGAGTGTCCTTGTGAAAGAGCAAAACTTTGAATTTGCAATTCAAACCCCTCCTTGGAACTAGCACTACGTACTTGAGGGCAGCCTAGTAGCGCTTTAAGAAGCGCCAAATAGGGCTACAACCAAGCCACCAGCCGTCTAGCGCTACATGGCGCTTCATTAAGCGGCTATGAAGCGCACCCAGAAGCTCCAATATGCGCTTTAAGTAGCCCAAAAGCCATACAGCGCTAAGTCGCGCTTCAGGGAGCGGATAAGAGGCGCTTTTGTAGCGCATGTAAGCGGTTCATAGGCCTTTAAACTGCCCACTTCGTCTCCTTCCTTCCTCTCTGCATCAGATCTACATCTACCAAAGCGTATTCGAGAGTTCGAGAGCCAAGCTTGTTGCTCTCCTCCCTATTTCCATTTTTAAGTAACAAATCTTGTTCCATTTGTGTTCAAGCAACGAAGCAGATCTTGTTGGTTTATTTAGGTATGAATTTATATACTATTTTTATTTTGTCTTATTTATATAGATTTTGTTATTCTTAGTTTATGTTGTTAAAATTAGTAGAATATGATATTTTAGATTTCAGCCATAGTTTCTGTCTGTAAATATTATGTAGAATATTATATGCATAATATTATTTTCAGTATTGGAAATAATATTGTAAAATATAATATTTAATTTAATATTCATGGATTGTCCAGGTTGGACAGTTTGTAAAAGTGCAACTGGTATATTGAAGTTTTATGAATGTATATGTATAACCGATACAGTTGCATAATTTTCGCTGCATTTTACGTCTTGTTCCTTGTTATACCTGATTTTGGAATTAAAATCAAAAAAATGGTATAATGAGGAACTGAGATGAAATGCTGCCGAAATTTCTGTAAGTTGTATGAGTTATACATGTACAATCATAAAATTATTTCTTTACCGATTGTACTTTTATTAATAAGGGTAAACTCCACTTTTAGTCCCTTAGCTTTCCGGTTTGTCCTACTCAGGTCCTATTTTAAGAATTCGTGTCATCCAAGTCCCTTAACTTTGATTTTTGTCCCAATCAAGTCCTTTCCGTCAATTAATCCGTTAAGCTGACTGTTATGTGTGTGAAATGACAAAAATGCCCTTTATTCATTTACCAGAATACTGAGTACTATTTTTCTTAATTTTCAACTTACCCTGATTTTATAAAAATTTAACAAAATAGCCCCTAATTTTCTCTGCTCATTCACACAAGCTCCCTCCCCCCTCCCTTTCCAGAATCATCATCATGAAATAAATAAATAAAATATGAGCTGGTGGTGGGCTGCCGCGAAGAAGAAATTTGACGATGATGAACCGCCGCGAAACTACGAGAGCGTCGCTCTCATCGTCGGCGTCACCGGGATCGTCGGCAATAGCCTGGCCGAGATCCTCCCACTCCTCGACACACCCGGCGGCCCGTGGAAAGTTTACGGCGTCGCTCGCCGCCCCCAACCCAGTGGAATGCGGACAACGCCATCGTCACATCCCGGTGCGATGTAGCCGATCCGGAGGAGACCAGATCCAAGATCTTCCCGGATCTGAGCCTTGACTTCCTTGTCGTCGATCTCCACCACAGGTATGAAACTCCACCCCGATGGTGGCCTTGGAGTTGCTGTCGAATTCGTTCCTTGCGAACCGAGAGAGGAGATTGGATTTGCCCACCGCGGAGTCGCCGATCAGAACAATCTTAAACAGGTACTCTTCGCGTCCTCCTTCCTCTTCGTCTTCCTCGCGCCGCCCCATTCCTCAGAGCAGAAAAGGTATCAAGTTCTTTTTTCCGGTAATGATTGGTGTTTGGGATGGTGGGTCTGAATCGGATATGAAGAGAAATGGTGCCGAATTGGGTTCAAGAACCCTCCGGCGTCGAAGATGGTTTTGGGGATCGGGTGGGAGGATTGCAGAGGAGAGTTGTAGTGGTGGAGTGCGGGTGAGTTGGGTTGATGGTGAAGATGTGAAAGTGGTATTTTTGGGACATTTTTGTTAGATTTTTATAAGATTGGGAATAAGTTGTAAATTAATTAAAAGTATTTTCGTCATTTTTCACAAACTAACGGTCAACTTAGCGGTCAAAGTGACGGAAGGACTTGATTGGGACAAAAATCAAAGCTAAGGGACTTGGATGACACGAATTCTTAAAATAGGACCTGAGTAGGACAAACCGGAAAGCTAAGGGACTAAAAGTGGAGTTTACCCATTTTATTAATAGGATTGGACCCATGCACCATTTATAATTAGGAGAAAATAAGTTATACACTTAACATGTATAGATGGTGTACTTAAGTTTGTTTTTACCTTTTAAGTTTTGTTATAAATTAATATTGATATGCGGCGTAAAATATGGTGATGAACGTGATTGGATGTATCAACGGTTAGAGAAGGGTACCCGTTCGATCGATCGAAGATTCTTTGAGGAGTCGAATATTTTCTAAACTTTGCTTTTTCAGTTCTGAATCGAATGGAATGTCGAAATGTCCGTGTAAAAAGTGCAGAAATAGGTTCTATAATGAGAAAGTTATTATTGGAAATCATTTATGCGAGTATGGCTTTAAACCAGATTATTATATATGGGATTGTCATGGTGAGACAATATTGATCTATCCGACTATTGTTGGAGATCATGATCGATTCGTGGAGGGATCATCGTCTAGTAATTCACGTGGAAGTACGCAAAGGGACTCGATATCTGCTGACTATGAAGGTTGGAATGTCCAACAGATGGTTCATGAGGGTTTGGGAATTCGTCCTAATAATGTTGACGGATGTTAATGATCATGGTGATGAAAACGAATATTGTTACAATAATTTTGGGGAGAGTCAAGAAGACATGCAAGTTGATGAAGGTGAAATTCCAAATCAAGAAGCACAAAAGTTTTTTGCATTGTTTCAGGCTGCATCGCAACCTCTTTATCATGGGGCTCGCACGGAACACAAGAAGCTATCGGTTTTGACCAAGTTTTTGAGCTTGAAAAGTCAGCATAATATATCGGATGCCGTTTTCTCAAAAATGATTAATTATATCAATGAAATATTACCTGGAGAAAACTCACTGCCCACGAGCACAGCTGAAGCGAAGAAAATGATCAGGGACTTAGGGTTACCATACTTGAAAATTCATGCTTGCGAGAATAATTGTATGTTGTTCGATGGTGGATTCAGCAATTTGTTGAATTGTGCAGTGTGTGGTTCAGACAGATATACTTTTAAGGGGGCTTTGGATCGGCGTGGTCAGAAGAAACTGAAACCAAAGAAGGTTTTACGTTATCTTCCAATTACCGAAAGACTTAAGCGTCTTTATCAATAGTCGAAAAGCAATTTGAATTCATGAGTTATCATGTAAGGCGAATACAAATGCAAATGGTAGCATTGGACACCCAAGCCAATCACGGGCATGGAAACATGTCGATATCTGTACTGATTTTCTTTGAAGAGATCGGGAATGTACGATTAGGTTTATGCACCAATGGATTTAATCTACTTTCGGATGATGGTAACCCTTATTCGATGTGGCGGTATTCATCACGGTTTATAATCTACCACCTGATTTATGTATGAAACAACCATTTATCTACTTGGCATTGTTGATCCCAGGTCCTCGATCTTTAGGGTGAAATATTGACGTCTTCTTGCGGCCATTGATCGATGAGTTGAATAGTTTATGGACCGTAGGTGTTGAAACTTGGGATGCGCATCGTAGGAAGAATTTTACAATGAGAGCATGTCTGCTTTGGACAATCAGTGACTTTCCGGCCTATGGTATGCTATCAGGATGGAGTACGCATGGAAAACTTGCATGCCCATACTGTATGGCTGATGTGTCCAGTTTCCAATTAACTTATGGCGTAAACCTTGTTGGTGGGGGTGTCATAGAAGATTTTTACACCGTCGACATTCTTATCGACATGGTATCGAGCATGGGGTAGTCGAGAGCGGGCGAGCCCTTTGAATATAAGTCCGGTGTTGAAATACTAACGAGAGATTGAGCAGATTGAGTTCCCGCCTTTTGGGTCATATTGGGACAGACGGCGACCGAGGGCTTTGGTGTGGCTCACAACTGCATTAAGAAATCAATAAATTTGGAGTTACCGTACTGGGGACATATGTTAGTAAGAAATAACCTCTATGTAATGAATATTGAGAAAAATTGTTTCGACAATATATTCTATACATTTATGAATCAACAAGCGAAGAGTAAAGACAATGCAAACTCGAGGCGTGATCTCCGAGAAATTGAACATTCGGCTGAGTTACATTTGGTTCCGGGCGCGATGGAAGACCATGTCAACCTAAGGCAATTTATACGTTGAGTGAAGATCAGATTGCAAATTTTTGCAAATGGTTGAAGAACACACTCAAACTTCCTGATGGATATGCGTCAAACATTGGAAGTTGTGTCAACACGTCCAATAATTCATTTCTGACATGAAACGCATGATTGTCATGTTTTTATGCAAAAATTGCTTCCAATCATCTTGCGAGAATATTTATATATATATATATATAATATATCTATATATATACATTAGTATATCTATATATACACACACACAGATATATATATATGATATATATATATATATATATATACAAATTAGTATATATATATATATATACACATTAGTATATATATATATATATATATATATATATATATATATACACAGACACACAGATATATATATATATATATATACAAATCAATAATATATATATATATGCTATATCTATTTGAGTAATATAGAAAAGGTGGGATATTAATGTAGAAGCGCGTATGAAGCGCCTCATGGCGCTTCTAAATGACGCTTCTTCGAGAAGTTTCGGACTGGTTCAAACTCGAAACCTCTCCTTCCCTCTCCTTCCTCATTCTCCCATTCTCCTCCCCCTCTTACGGTTCACCGGCGCAACCTCCAGTCAATCACACGCGGTGAGCTCGTCGCGTCGCCCAACCCTCGGTTTCCTCCGTCCCGCGTCGCCCGGCCGTTCGATTTTGTCCCTCCTTCCGGCTGGCATCCTTCAGCCCGCCGCACCATCAACATCATCCGCGTCCTTCAGCCCGCCGCACCATCAACATCATCCGCGTCGAGGTACCACCACATCTCCACCATTTTCTCGTAAGTATTAAAGTTTATGATAATTTGTAACAAAATTATTTTAGCCAATTGTACAATGAATTTTACTTTGTGAATTCTTTTTATTGGTTGAATTGTAGTTTGTGAATTCTGTGTTGGATGAATTTTAGGTAATTGGGGTTAAATTGTAGTGCAACTTAAGGTATTGTAGGGTATTTTAGCTAACTGGGGTTAAATTGCAAATTTAAAAAAATTTAGGGCTAAATTATAGAATTTAAGGGCTCAATTGCAAATCTTCGTAGTTTTAGTGTGTTTTAGTGTAAATTAATTAATTATAGGGGTAAATTGAAAATTTTAAAAATTGTAGGGTATTTTACGCAACTTAAGGAATTTAAGGGTTAAATTGAAAATTTTAAAAATTTAAGGGTATTTTAGTGTAACTTAAAGAATTGAAGGGTTAACTTGTTAAATTTGAGAAACTTAAGGGTATGTCGAGTTCTCGGGATTCTTTGAGTGACCAGCACCACGCTGAGGGTGCGAGCTCCCAAGATGAGAGCCCGAGTCACCAGTCGACGAGCGAATCACGCCGTGGATCGTCACTTCGTGGGGGACGTGGCGGGGGTACAGCTGATAGAGGATCTTCGCGCCCAACTCCGTCGGTGCCTCTTTTGGATGATGCACCCAGACCACCCCTGCCCCTGGGACGTAGACACCATGGACCTCAGGCCTCTAGTCATGCCATGCCTACGGCCACCGCTGCAGTGCTCCCACTACCAGAGCTGATGGAGGATGGAAGGAAGTGCATTCTTGTGGGTCAGTAAGTATTTCATATAATATTATATATATTATATATAATATATATGGATATGTATATGTATATAACATTTTTCTATTACACACCTCAGGCAACCGGCCTCGCTATGTCCATCCACCATCAATAACATCTTGGAGGGCTTCTAAACCGGTTGGCCACCATCTTTCTACGTTCTCCGGCAAGAGGCCCAGGATGCTTACATAACGAAATTTAAGGTTATAATTTAATGTCAATTGAAATTTTTTTTAATATAATTGTTACATTATTACATAAACATTTCTTCTTGTTGAAGCTGAGCTACGACTGGGTGCCACGGAGTGGAGCAGAGGACGTCTTTGAAGGCGCTCATATCTCGATTTGGTGAGTTGTGCAGAACAAAGCTCTCCAAAATCCGGCAATGGAACAACGACCATTACCTTCTCACCGAGGAGAACTCGGACCACAACTATTGGCGTCGGCACAAACCTGCTTGAGCTATCTCGGGAGTTTTGGAACAAGCTGATCGACTTTTGGAACTCCGAGCACTTTCGAAGGCCTCAAAACAGGCGATCGCAAATGCCAAAATGGTCAACGAAAAGCCGAAAAGGGAGAGGCACGGGCGGTTGTCGCTGCAGGGGGCATACGAGCGATATGTACGTAATTACTTTATCTTATCTTTAACTTTTCAATAATTTTTGTTAAATTAATTTTATTATATTTAAGTGTTTTAATGGACAGAGCGAACAACGACGTCGACCAGTCAGCATCGTGGAGTTTCGGAAAGAGTGGGGTGGCGAAGTTGCGGATTTCGAGGTTCTTTGTACTTTGGATTTTAATACTAGTATTTTCAGATATTGTGAATTTCTTTTAAACAAATTAATGTTATTTTTCATAAATTAGGAAAAATATATCGAGGCTATGCGGAGAAGTATGGAGTTGAGGATGCCATGCCCCTTTTTGATCTGACGTCTACAGCGGTCACCGATCAAAATCCCACTAGAGGTCGTTGGAGATCAACCCACCATCCGACATGTTCCAGCCTCCGTCCGAGGTAACTATTATACATCGTCCACTTTTGAATCGTTCTAAAAACTTTAAGGACCAATCACACTTTTACATAACTTGCAGCGTGAGCTACAACTGGAGGAGGAACGTCGGAAGGATAAGGAGCGCATCGATAGACGAGATGATGAGATCCATGCTCTGAGGCAGCGCTCAGCTGAGCATGAGATGCTTATCATGCGACAAGCGGACTTCTTTGCGCTTGAGACAAACGCGACCCTAAGTGTTGCCCTGCAGGGAGAGCTTCGCACCATGGGCCGATTGTCGCATACCGATGTGCCAAAGCACACTTGGTTGCCTCATCATCCAGGCCACGGTCTTCGTCCCCAAGGACTGCCAACTTCCTCACCGGTCTGCACGAGGATGTTTATACCCCGCGCATGGAGGAGCCTCCTCCACAGTTCAGTATCCCGCCGACCGGTCCTCTAGCTCAGCTCATGCCTACATCAGAAGCTTCTTGCAAGCCCACACTCCTCAACAACCTCAGCACCCGCGCGGTCCCGGTGCTCCTCGTGATGATACTCCTCCAGCTCCACCGTCATAGGACTTGGGATTTTTCTTATTCAACTATTTTTGTTGTAAATAAAACAATTTAGGAACATAAATATGTATTGTCAAATTAATTTTGAAATTATTATTTTGTTTTTAATTTTTTACAATATTTATTAATATTAATTCGCTTTCTAGATACAAAATTTCCACGAAATAATAGAAATTAAAATAATTTCGTTGTAGCGCTAAATGGCGCTCCATAAGCGGTACAAAGCTGCATCTATGTCAGCTGCCAACGTGGACTTTCTGAAGCTCCATTTAGCGCTACTAATGCGCTACTCTGTAGCGCCATGAAGCACATGTGTTCATTAAAAGCGCCATACGTAGAAGCGGCACTAGAAGCTCATAATGACGATTATATACCAGCGCATATGAAGCGCAACTGGCGCTGTAAACTAAATTTTAAATACGTAGTGAGCAAGACCATCCATCTTCTCACCCACATGAAATTACTAGTAACTCACTCCTTGAGTAATTTGTATTGTCTCTGATAAAAAACATAATACTCTATCAGTCCCACTAAAAATAATGCATTTGAATTTGCACGGAGATTAAGAAAAGTGTTAGATTAAAAAATAATTATGTATAGAAGACAAATATTATTTTTTTGAGTGGGTAGTTAAATAGAGAGTAGTAAGGTTAAGTTGATGTATGAATGTTTATTTTTTAAGAAATATTGGAATTTTGCTGAGACGGCCAAAAATGAATATGTTGATTATTTCTTGTGTGAAATGATTACTTTTTCTTTTCTTTTCCGGCTCAATTCCTTGAGCGTCCACTTCTCATTATTACCTCACATTTCATTACACCTATAAAATTTAGTTTCATCACACCTTCACACTTCGCATCCAATTGAATCAACTCCATTGAAGTATCATGCGAGATTGTTCAGCTTCCAATCTTTTGTTGCCACCAGTCTGGCTTATAAAACATTAATTACAAAACACCAGAGGTTATGAAGGCTTTGAAGTCAACTTTCAGATGCTCTTCCCTATGAACATTAACGCCCTACAAAGTTCTTCCTCTTTGATTTCCAGTGGTTACTTGACAATCAAGCTTCCATCTTTTTTTTGATCTCCTATCTCTGGTAATTGAATTGCCTCGTTGATCCTTGGAATTCTAAATGATCCGGATGCATTTATGGTTTATGTGCCATATGCATCATGTTCGGTTCTTGATTACGCATTCTTTGAAGGTTGGTTCTGGTGTTCGGTATTGACTGCAGTTACGTAAATGTGAATAAAGCGCAAACTGTGTGCTATAGCATTAGTGGCACCATAGTTGTGAAAACTTGTTGGCAGATTTCGAATGCATCGAGCTATTCGAGGTCTGGCTAACTGAAGCTCATCTTTGTTGACTAACTTCGATCGGCGGCCATCTATATTCCGGTATCTCCCGGTGAATGGACATACGGCTAACTCCGCGGCTATCAAATTTATGTCAGCAAACTGCAGCATTTGGTGTCCACCCCAGTCCAACATATATGAAGTTTATCAATGCCATAAATTCACATGCAAGTTTATCTTAAACAAAAATGTAACCAGTACCTTGACGATAAAAGATACGAAGAGTTCACACAAGGAACTAGTGTTAGGTTTCCTAGATGTATCAAATCTAAATTTTGCTATGTTTGATGCACAAACTCTGCGAACACGTTCCTCAACATCAGCGATGACAAAACCTGCAAACAGACGTAAATTTGTACTCTAAAATCAGAAGAATAGAGCTGGAGCATATATTCTTTACATTATCTGCTCCACCGTAAGGCCGTCAATACCGCCGCTACCGACCCATCCTTTTAGCATCGTCCAGCTACTCGCGCCTCTCTCCTCCGGCCATTTACCCGAGGTATATGAGAATGACTCCTACCTTCCATACCCCTTCTATTGTTCATCCCCCGGGTTGTTTGTTAGAAACCAAGGTTGACGTCCCGGAGGGTTGGTGGTCCAAGATAGAGAACTACCGGAGTAAGGCTACTCGAAGTTAATAAATGAGTGGTAGTCCACATTTTCTTCCCAATGACGGTATGCACCAGAGTGCCCTCTCCGGATTGCCGAGTGTACGAGCCCGGACAAGGCTGGTTGGTGATCTTCAAAGATCAGATATTGTGTGGGCTTCGTTTTCCACCGCACCACTTCTTACCTCACACTGTGTGCTCTGTTCGAGACAGAGCCGACCGTAAACACTTTCCTCCAGTACTATAAGGTCAACGTCAGCCCGAGGAATTGTTTCTACTACTTCAGCGCCCTGGGTCCTCCTACCCTAAGATCCAACTTCACTTGGAACTGCCCTACGAGTCGTAAAGGGTGGCATCGAGAGTTCTTCTTTATAGAGTTCGATGCTTCATGGGGTTTGCAGACAACGCAGCCAGAAGGTATGAGGACTTCCGGATATTCAGAACCCTTTACGCTTGTTGAAGAAGGCTGACGCCAAGGACAATTTTGACCGATTCCACAATAAAATCCGGGGTCTTGTTCCTTGTTTCAGGGATGCGATGAAAGAAGTCTTCCCCTTTTATTTATACTGGAGGCTGATAACCTAATGGGTTATCTCCCACTTGGGTATCATTCGGGGTGATTTGAGGGAGTTAGGCATCCGGGAATCTCCCCTTCATCCCAAGACTTGGTCCTGGTTCAACGTCTTCGAGGCGACATATCCTCGAGGAGTTCAATAAAGGTTTATATCCTTCTTTTGTTTTGGCATGTATTCTTTAATATTAACTCTAATTCGTTTTTCCCTTTGCAGAGATGGAGTCCGATTATGACCTCAACTCCATCTACAAGGACATGTAAAAGTCCACCAAAGCTGCGGGCTCCTCGAAGTCCTGGGGTTCGAAGGCCGCTGACCCGGAGAAGAAGCGGAAGAGAGCTGCTTTGATTCCCCCTGTACATATCTCCGGGGAAGTCCCTTCTCCGGTGCACGTCGAGGGCAACCCCACTCGGGGCAACGTGTGCGAGATGCTGGAGAATTCCCCCGAACAAATCAGAAAGATTCTGGGGAACTTCAAAGCCGCTACTGTGACCGGGCAACAAGCCCCTGAGGTCATACCCATCGAGTTCCATCTAGGTAACAACAAATTTGTGAAGTTAAAAACCTCTATTTTTGGAACATATTCAGGAATCTTTCTCGGATGTTCGACGAAGACCCTCTACATGACGTGGTTCGGTCTCATTTTTGTACACTAGGTCCGGAGTGGAGAGAAGCTCAGGAAGAAAAGTGTCGTCAACGAGATGAAAGACTCTCGGCTGGATGGCTGATCCATGAGGATCAAAACATCATGGACGAGGAAGACGCGAAGGAGATAGCTCCCGATCTGTGGAACAGCACAACCACAGCCCGGACCATGGAGTGCCTTGAGTATTTCTACTCGGACCTGGATGTTGCTTCTTCTAGGTTGTCCATCCTTGGTCCTCAGGTAAGTCTTGTCAATGTCCATTTCCTTCTTTTGATATTCGGGATGTAACGTTTGTTCATGTGATATGCAGGTTTCTACCCTGAGTGGTTGGATTACCCGGATGGTCCGGTCCATGGACAGAATCCGGACTGAAGCTGAGCAGCGGGCGACGAAGGCCATTGCTGTAGTGGCGAAACTCATCCAACGAGTTCATCACTACGAGCAACTACTCCGGCATTCCTGCAACTCGCCTGCCCTGGCCCTCCCCGAGGGAAATATCCAGGATGACCTCAACCAAACTGAAGCTGAGGATTTTGCCAAGGCTCGAGGCGTCATTCCTCAGTGCAGTCAATGATTGCCGAGATTCCGAGGATGTTCTCCGGGAGAATATTCGAAAGCTCGAGGCAAAGGAGCAATCCCGGGTTGACTTCACCAACCAAAGGAACCACTACGGGTAGGATCTAAAGCTAAGGATGAAGAGATCGAGAAGCTTCGGGACGAACTTACCAAGGCCAAAGAATGTGTCCCGAAGTTTCGTTAGGAGCTGAAGGATTCCGTGGAACTTGCAATCCACAAGTTCAACTTTGGATTCTGCTTGGCAGAAGCAAATCATCGATCGTAATCCTCACATTTATCTTTCGGGGATTGACGGCGATGAAGAGCCCAAAGAAGACCCTTCCTGTTTCGGTGAGAATTTCCTGCAGCCTCCCGAACCAGTGACTGTAGACGACTTTGCGGATCCTCAGTAGCGTAGTGGTTCTTTTGTATTCCATTTTTGTAATCCCTACCTCGGGCTTTATTAATGAAAATCATAGGGATACGTTCAACACTCGTTTTTATAGAGGTTCGGTCGTCAAATCTATATCCACTTTCCCAAATGTCTCATACTTCATTGAATGGTAAGAATTGGCTAATTCCTTCCTTCGGGGGATCTAACAACTTGTAAACTCCTTTCATTTCTTCGCCAACAACCTTTAATGGGTCTTCCCAGTTCAGGGCGAACGCACCCCTTTTAGCCTTCGGGAACCTAATTTGGTTTGCTTTAAAACCAAGTCTCCAATCTTGATATTTTTTGTCTTAAACTTTCAAATTTTCCGCATATGCAGTCCTTTGCTGAAAAGTCTTTCTCCGAAGTTCGACTTCTTCTCTTTTTCCTTTGAGCAAATCTAAATTTGTAATTGTGCCTTTTTCATTCGCAATTTCTTCTAACACTTCAGCCCAGAGAGATGGGTTGATTACATTGATGGGGATGAATGCTTGCACCGTAGGCTAAGGAAAGCGGAGTTTCTCGGTTGACCTCCGTGGTATATTCCGATAGCTCCATAAAATATGCGGAAGCTCTTCGGGCCATTTACCATTTGCGTTTACAAGTCTCTTCTTCAATCCGTCTTTCAGCGTCCAGTTTGATACCTCAACTTGTCCATTGCTCTGAGGGTGAGCGATCGGAGCAAACTGGAGTTTGATTCCAAATTCTTGGGCGAAGTCTTGGAATCCCCCGTCCATGAATTGGGTCTCGTTATCTGCTACGAGTACTTTCGGGTACCCGAACCTATAAATGATGTTCTTCCAAACGAACTTACAGATGTTGGCAGCCGTTATAGATGCCAGTGGTTCAGCTTCTATCCATTTTGTAAAGTAATCAACGGCGACCACGCAGTACTTCAATCCTCTGGGAGTCATTGGTAGTGCTCCAATTAAGTCAATACCCCAGATGGCAAAGGGTATCGGATAGTCCGAAGATGTCACATACTTCGAGGGAACTCTCTTTATTCGGGCGTGCTCTTTGCACTTCTTGCATTTGTTGACCAATTATCTTGCATCTTCCTTCAGATTTGGCCAGAAATATTCATGTCTTAGTATTACCACGGCTAATGCATTCGACTTGATATGGGATCCACATGTGCCTTCGTGAACTTCTGCTAGGATGTCTCCGATTTCTTCTTCACCAATACATTTTTGCATAGGTGAAGAAAAACCCCTTCGATATAGGTCGCTGCCTAGTATGACGAACTTGCTTGATTTTCTCCTTACTTTTGCTGCCATGACGGGGTCCTCCGGGAGTATTCCTTCGGTGAGGTATTTCCAATAGGGAGCTCTCCATCCCGTAGTAATGCTGAATACTCGGAGGTAGTTGATACAAGGATTCTTCCTTTCTTCATCGTAGGAGGCGGACTTCGACAACTGATCAGCTTCGGAGTTAAGTGTCCGCGGAATCTTCTCGATGCATAACCTTTCAAAGTGCGCAGTTAATTTTTTCGCGACCTCGGCGTACTTCTTGAGACTTGGCTTTTTGACCTTGTGCTCTTCATTCATCTATTGGACCAGAATGTTCGAGTCGCTGCATGTCTTTAGAGATCGGATACATGCCTTCTTTGCTAACTCTAATCCGGCGATTAAGGCTTCATATTCGGCCACGTTATTTGTCACCGGAAAAGTGAATTTGATGGATCTGGTGGCCCTCATCCCTTCGGGTCCTTCAAGAACTAATCCCGCTCCTTGTCTATCTGATCCTGAAGCTCCGTCAACGTATAGGGTCCACACAGGATTGTCCCCTGTCTCGGCATGCTCATCTTCGGACCCTTGGGGCAACTCGGCAATAAAATCAACCATAGCCTATGCCTTGATCGCTTTTCTTGGTTCGTACTTGACTTCATATTCACTCAATTCGATACACCATTTTGATAATCTTCTGGAGTGATCTATCCACTTCAGGATGTCTTTGATTCGGATATTACTCCGGACTACTATGAAGAACCCGAGGAAATATGGCTTCAACCTTTGGGCTGAGAGGACTAAGGCGTACACTACTTTCTAAATCAATGGGTAGTTAAGCTCGACGCCATGCAATGACTTGCTCATGTAGTAGACCGGTCACTGCTTTCTTTGGTCGTCTTCCTGAACGAGGACCGAACTTATGGTCTTCTCCCATGCCGCTAGGTATACAATTAGGGGCCTATCATCGGTTGGTTGCCGAAGGGTAGGCATCTCCAAAAGGTAAGCCTTAATTTCCTCCTAAGCCTTCTAACAATCGGGATTCCATTCGAATTTTGCCCGTTCGTGACATTTTCTTCCTTCGATTTATTCTCTCCTTTCTTGACACCAATTCTTCCGGGTTCCGCACCTTCCTTAATCAAGAGTTTGAAGAAAGTGTGACATTTATCCCTGAATCGTGATATGAAGCGACTCAGGGCTGTTCAGAAGTGTCAGAGAACACGTGTCAGAGGACACTTGTCTTTAATATGTTCGGGAGTGTATGGTCTGGGAATTTCCTTAATATGTTCAGGTCAATTTTTATCATGTCCGGTGATGTCCTTGTCTCGTGCAAATGCGATGGGGCTTTTGTTAGGCCTTTTTGGGCATTTTAAGTAGATTAGGCTGTAGTATCACTAGTTTTCAAATATATATTTTTAGGGTTTTGAAAAATTCTTTTAGTAATAATATTACTCAATTTATACAAGTTCAAAAGTCAAATAGGGCAATTAATTATGGATCGAGTAAAAAAATTCTACACTAAAAGAAAATTTACCCCACATCAATTATGTCCTAGGTCCGCCCCTGGTTCAAATACAAATGGTCTAAATTAATTTTTTGTCATACATTTAACCACAATCTTTCAAAATTTCCAAATGACCTCTGAGTTTGTTGTTGAGCGCTAGATTAGTTTTCCTTCCGTGCATACGTTCTGGATCACTATTTGGTTTATTTTGTAAGTGCGCATGGTTATTTTGTGCAGTGAATTATCGAGGTATCGTCCTCTTTTCTTGAAAAAAAATAATGACTTGAAAGTAACATATAAACTTAAAATGATATTTCACATATTTTATAATCTAAATTGCTAAATTTCAGCATTTTCCCGATTTTTATTATCAAGCAACAGACCTCTTTGATTCAAAAGGATGACAGCAAGATGGGATTTTAACAGGACAAGCAACTGCAGAAGAAATTGTTACTAACATTTCTCTATTGTTTTGCTCAACTTAAACAGAATTTATATACCAAAAGCATAACTGTGAACTGCTAAAAACAAGCAAACAAGCTGGTGATTTCAACCAAACAAGCTGCTAACTGTTTCGACCTTTGCGGTAGCGTAGGGATGAAGTAATATATTCCAAGAAGGATCATGCTCATTTATTGGCACCAAGTTCCTTGGTTGCTAGGCACCCGATCAGGCAGAAGACAAAAAGCTTAAACCGTTTTCTATTGACAACACAACATCCATGTCTGATCTCACTGATTGTATTGCAACTGATCATCGCAATTGGTTTTGGAACTGAGAATGACAGGTAACATAAGAAACGCACATTCAAGTACCTTACAAATAAGAAACACTCTCAAACAAGGAAACAGATGCAATTCATTCTCCACTGGCAGGCCAAAGCATAATTCATCCAAGTATCTAACAAATAGGGAAAATGTCGTCAATCATCATCGCTATCTCCAGGCTTGTCTTGGAAGCTCTCGGCCACCAATCCGGCACCAATCATTGCACCAGCCAATGCTCCAAACACAAGTCCAGCCTTTTTCACACCGCTAAGCCATTGCGACGAACCCTCTGAGGACTCTGCTTCTGGTGTCTCTACTGTACAACCATATCTATCAACTTGTGGGGCCATATGCATCATCAGATGCTGATTCTGCATCGATGAACCTAAATTCCGGGTGCTCTGGTATTCATCTGGACCTCGTAGATATGAATGATGATGAGACTTCTCCACTATACGATGAAATACAGGACTAGTCCCACCACAGCTCTCATAACTGGTTGAAGAATTTGGAATCAGTTCAGCTATTGAAGGTCTGACTAACATCTTTAGAAGATTGGATCTGTTGTGATCCCCTCGCTTGAGGGCTGCTAGAGTTGTTTGAAATGCTTCAGATATTTTCACCAATTTCTCAGGTCTGCAACTAATTTGACTGCACTCAAAGGGATCCTCAACCTAAGAAGTCACCGAACAGTTTGTAATCGCAGTTTGAAAAGAGATCAGTAATTGCAAAAGAGAGGGAGATTGAGTTACAATTAGTGGGAACTCCTGGTTTCTTCTTCCCTCCCACTCTCCAGTGAATGGACATATGCTGAGCTTTGAGGCACTCAGATTTATGTCAGCAAACTGCAGTATTTAAAGTCCTCAGTCAAACATATTGCAGAGACCATAATTTCACATAAAAGTTTGTCTCAAACTAAGATGTTACTGATACCTTAGTGATGAAAGAAATGAATAGATCATCCAAGGAACTAGTATTAGCTCTTCGAAATGCATCAGATTTGAATTTTGCAATGTTTGATTCACAAACTTTACGAACATTCTCATTAGCAACATTAAGAAAACCTGAAAACAGGCATAACTTATAGTCTGAAATCAGAGGAATACAGCTGGAGGATATTAGCTTCTACATTGGCTTCAGCCTGGTTAGGAGAATACCTGCACCAGCATTTTGTGGGTAAAATTCTCTTAAAGGAGGAAATATGGCAGGTACGCAGGTCTGAAAGTGGTTAGGAAGAAAATACACATGAACGTTCTCAGTTTTTAAGCTTAAAATAAATTGGAGATCCTCGAAAAATGTAGTACTTCCTTCAAATTTCATCGAGAATGATGCAGGAATACCTGAAAATGGAAAATAACTAGCAAACTGAGAGAGTAAGAGCTCAAACTCCCATCCTTGGGACAATTAATGTTATGAGTTTTTGCCCATTCCTTAACCTGCAAGATCAAGATGCACAAAATTAAAGATCCACTTACTTGGCTGAAAAGCTTGTATTATTTCAACTACATACCAATAGGATCATCTCACGGAAGCGCCTATCTATTTGGTTGAGCAACAAGAACATTTTGGACTTATTTTCGCCTTCTTTGTTGTCAATTGAGATGTCACAATAGATGCCCTCACGGCTCTTAAGTTTCAGAATTGGAATTCGAGCAGTGAGAATAGGTTCAAAGTTGTTGAATCCACCTGCATGTTACATTCACTTGTCAAATAGCTAAAGGATGAATGTTTCGACAATCGATAGTTCTGGAACAAGTAAGAATCATTACACCTAGTTTAAGAATAACCGATGCCACTAGCCCACAAGAAAAGTAAATTAACTTTCTGAACACCATGAAAGATACAAACAGAGAAATAAAAGTACATAGCAAAATGTGCAAGCAACAGTCATAGCATTTATCATGGTAAATAGAAGACATAGAAGATCACCTTTCCAAAGCAAAGCTCTGTGTAACTCCAGAAGCAAAGCTTGTTTATACTTCTCTCCGACAAATGAACCTGCAGGTAAATCGATAGATATGTCCAAGTCTCCCCACTTTGTGTAGAGATTGGATAGAAATGACCCAAACACCTCCACAGTGGCACCTATCATCATATAATTGCACAGTTTTAATGCAGACAGATTTAAGGTGAAAATGAAAACAAAAACAAATAAACCTCTAATAACCGAGTTAAATTACCCCTCAAACTTGGGACTGATTCAACAGCTTCCTGTAATTCCCGAATTAAATTCTTTCGCGTCATTGAATCCTGCTCCGAAGGTATTATTACCGCAAGAATTTCCCGAAGAGTTGATTCAACAATTTGTGACTTCATCTCTATTCCACAAGAAAATGCTGACATTTTGTGGCCATATTCAATACTTAAGAAAGTACTCAAAACGGATAGCAGTTTACAAGAAACAAAAGTAGAGACATAGTCAGTCATGCCTGATGCCTAGTAGCTATGATATCACCTCGGTGGAATAAATAACTGTGTAAACTAATGAATTTGAAACTATAGCTTTGAAATACTTGCACAATATGTTCACAGTGAAAAAAATAAACTTTCATCCGAACCTGTTATAGTTCTGGATCTGGCTATGGAATTCCTTTGGCGTTAGAAGTGGTTGGGGCCTGGAGCTGGAGAGAAGCCTGCTCTTGGGAAAAAATTTAAAACAAATATATATCTTTTGATTTCAACACTAATTCCCCTTCTTCTCTACGTTTTCAAATAAATATACGTACATAGAGAAAATAAATTCCCCACTTTCCTAGGATACAAGACAAATTCCCATATGAGATAACTTTTTCCCAATAATTAGCAATTAAATTGCAATGGAATTAATTTTTCTAAATTACTACTAAATATCATACAAAGATATTTCATTCTTCACTTTCTATTTTTCCACAATGCGATAGTGAAACAGCCATTGAATTCGTCATTCAACCTCCAATCCTGGTTTCTAAGACATTTCGGTTCAGTGACAAAGATTTCTCTAAAAACCACAAACAGAGAAGTGCAAATGCATGGTCAGAAGCAGTCAATGCTTCTTCAGAAGCAGTCAACGCGATCAAAGTAACACCATTTCCACCCTAGAGATCAAAATCTACGGCCTAAACAGTATGATCAACTGTGGGCAAACCAGAATAAACAAGAAAGACACAAGCATATGTACAGCTCAAAATAAACAGAGTCTACAGATGGACAGCAACTGAGGACTCAAAAAAAAGTTCCAAACTTCTGAACCCAAAGCTTACCTTTTTAAGAGCAACGAACACGATCACGAAAATTATAAAATGGCCATCGAACAGAAAACACAGTATGGTGATTCTAAGGGGAGTACTGAGAAATGAAAACACACTGGCGAGTTTGCTTCATGTTTATATGGATATAACTTAGCGGAGGGGTTGCTTTAGTCGTTCCACTTTTTGGTAGTCAAATGAAAACCAGACACGTTATTAGCTTTACATTTTTTATTTATGTTTCGGCAATATAAGATTTTTATTAGAAAACTAAAAGTAATACACCTTTGTCTATACAATCTCCAAATAAAACACCATAAAAGAAACTACACACAATACAAGTTGATAATGTGAGTAATAAATTTAGAGCCCATTTGATTGGTGGAAACTATTGGCTTTGCATCTATATCAAAATTCTTTTCTAATTTATCCATTAAATTAATACTCTCTTCTCGAAATAAATGTTGCATTTTTTTGACACTAAAACTAAGACATGAAAGGAATGAAAAAATTTGATCTAAATACCCCCTAATTATAATTTGGAGGATGACTGTTAAAATTGGAGGATGAATGTTATGGGTAATTAAATAAAACAACTATCCTAAAGTTTCTGAAAAACATAAATGCCCAATTTTTTTGGGATATCCCCATAAAAATACGCATAATTTATTTGGGAACGGATGAAATATTTTTTATGACTAAAAATTTGTAATTCAACCTCGAATTAATTAAATTCATTGTAATTCTTTCGATTCATTAAATCAAACCCATTTTTCTCCAATGAAATGACAATTTTGATACTCCTATTATTTTGCTCAATATGGGTAATGTTAAATCTGAGTCCACTTTTTGAGGATGCACCCTGTAATTGTTCACCATAATTCATTGAAGTGTGAAACAGCCAAACAGGAGAGTGTCCTTGTGAAAGAGCAAAACTTTGAATTTGCAATTCAAACCCCTCCTTGGAACTAGAAGCAAGACCATCCATCTTCTCACCCACATGAAATTACTAGTAACTCACTCCTTGAGTAATTTGTATTGTCTCTGATAAAAAACATAATACTCTATCAGTCCCACTAAAAATAATGCATTTGAATTTGCACGGAGATTAAGAAAAGTGGTCGATTAAAAAATAATAATGTATACAAGACAAAAATTATTTTTTTGAGTGGGGAAGGAAATAGATAGTAGTAAGGTAAAGTTGATGTATGAAAGTTTATTTTTTAAGAAATATTGGAATTTTGTTGAGACGGCCAAAAAATGAATATGTTGAATATTTACTGTGACGAAATGATTACTTTTTCTTTTCTTTTCCGGATCAATTCCTTGAGTGTCCAATTCACATTTTTACATCACTTTTCATTACCACTATAAAAATTAGTTTCATCAAACCTTCAAACTTCGCATCCAATTGAATAAACTCCATTGAAGTATCATGCGAGATTGTTCAACTTCCAATCTTTTGTTGCCACCAGTCTGGCTTATAAAACATTAATTACAAAACACCAGAGGTTATGAAGGCTTTGAAGTCAACTTTCAGATGCTCTTCCTTATGAACATTAACGCCCTACAAAGTTCTTCCTCTTTGTTTTCCAATGGTTACTTGACAATCAAGCTTCCATCTTTTTTTGACCCCCTATCTCTGGTAATTGAATCGCCTCGTTGATCCTTGGAATTCTAAACGGTCCGGATGCATTTATGGTTTATGTGCCATATGCATCATGTTCGGACACTGATTCTGCATTGCTAAAGGCTGGTTCCTGGTGTTCTGGTATTGACTCTGGTTCTGTAAATGTGAATAAACTGCAAACCTGTGTGCTACAGCATTAGTGGCACCATAGTTGTGATAACTTGTTGGCAGATTTCGAATCTGTCGAGCTATTCGAGGTCTGACTAACTTCGAGAAAAGCTCATCTTTGTTGACTAACTTCGATCGGCGGCCATCTATATTATATTCCGGTATCTCCCAGTGAACGGACATACGACTAACTCTGAGGCTATCAAGTTTATGTCAGCAAACTGCAGCATTTGGTGTCCACCCCAGTCCAACATATATGAAGTTTATCAATGCCATAAATTCACATGCAAGTTTATCTTAAACAAAAATGTAATCAGTACCTTGACGATAAAAGATACGAAGAGTTCACACAAGGAACTAGTGTTAGGTTTCCTAGATGTATCAAATCTAAATTTTGCTATGTTTGATGCACAAACTCTGCGAACACGTTCCTCAACATCAGCGACGACAAAACTTGCAAACAGGCATAAATTTGTACTCTAAAATCAGAAGAATAGAGCTGGAGCATATATTCTTTACATTATCTGCTCCACCGTAAGGCCGTCAATACCGCCGCTACCGACCCATCCTTTTAGCATCGTCCAGCTACTCGCGCCTCTCTCCTCCGGCCATTTACCCGAGGTATATGAGAATGGCTCCTACCTTCCATACCCCTTCTATTGTTCATCCCCCGGGTTGTTTGTTAGAAACCAAGGTTGACGTCCCGGAGGGTTGGTGGTCCAAGATAGAGAACTACCGGAGTAAGGCTACTCTGGAGTTAATCAATGAGTGGTAGTCCACATTTTTCTTCCCAATGACGGTTTGCACCAGAGTGCCCTCTCCGGATTGCCGAGTGTACGAGCCCGGACAAGGCTGGTTGGTGATCTTCAAAGATCAGATATTGTGTGGGTTTCGTTTTCCACCGCACTCCTTCTTACCTCACACTGTGTGCTCTGTTCGAGACAGAGCCGACCGTAAACACTTTCCTCCAGTACTACAAGGTCAACGTCAGCCCGAGGAATTGTTTCTACTACTTCAGTGCCCGGGGTCCTCCTACCCTAAGATCCAACTTCACTTGGAACTGCCCTACGAGTCGTAAAGGGTGGCATCGAGAGTTCTTCTTTATAGAGTCCGATGCTTCATGGGGTTTGCAGACAGCGCATAAGGTAGGAGGACTTCCGGATGTTCAGAACCCTTTACGCTTGCTGAAGAAGGCTGACGCCAAGGACAATTTTGATCGATTCCACAATAAAATCCGGGGTCTTGTTCCTTGGTTCAGGGATGCGATGAAAGAAGTCTTCCCCTTTTCTTTGTATTGGAGGCTAATAACCTAATGGGTTCTCTCCCACTTGGGTATCATTCGGGGTGATTTGAGGGAGTTAGGCATCCGGGAATCTCCCCTTCATCCCAAGACTTGGCTCTGGTTCAACGTCTTCGAGGCGACATATCCCTCGAGGAGTTCAATAAAGGTTTATATCCTTCTTTTGTTTTGGCATGTATTCTTTAATATTAACTCTAATTCGTTTTTCCCTTTGCAGAGATGGAGTTCGATTATGACCTCAGCTCCATCTCCAAGGACATGTAAAAGTCCACCAAAGCTGCGGGCTCCCCGAAGTCCGAGGGTTCGAAGGCCGCTGACCCGGAGAAGAAGCGGAAGAGGGCTGCTTTGATTCCCCCTGTACATATCTCCGGGGAAGTCCCTTCTCCGGTGCACGTCGAGGGCAACCCCGCTCGGGATGACGTGTACGAGATGCTGGAGAATTTCCCCTAACGAATCAGAAAGATTCAAGGGAAGTTTAAAGTCGCTACTGTGACCGGGCAACAAGCCCCTGAGGTCATGCCCATCGAGTTTCACCTAGGTAACAACAAATTTGTAAAGTTAGAAAACCTCGGTTTTTGAAACATATTCAGGAATCTTTCCTGGATGTTCGACGAAGACCTTCTACATGACGTGGTTCGGTCTCATTTTTGTACACTAGGTCCGAAGTGGAGAGAACCTCAGGAAGAAAAGTGTCGTCGATGAGATAAAAGACTCTCAGCCTGGATGGCTGATCCATGAGGATCAAAACATCATAGACGAGAAAGACGCGAAGGAGATAGCTCCCGATTTGTGGAACAACACAACCACAGCCCGGACTATGGAGTGCCTTGAGCATTTCTACCCAGACCTGGATATTGCTTCTTCTAGGCTGTCCGTCCTTGGTCATCAAGTAAGTTTTGTCAATGTCCATTTCCTTCTTTTGATATTCGGGATGTAACGTTTGTCCGGGTCACATGCAGGTTTATACCTTGAGTGGCTGGATTACCCGGATGGTCCGGTCCATGGACAGAATCCGGACCGAAGCTGAGCAACGGGCGACGAAGGCCATTGCCGTA
Organism: Stellera chamaejasme; assembly: GCA_024586325.1. Lineage (NCBI taxonomy): Eukaryota > Viridiplantae > Streptophyta > Magnoliopsida > Malvales > Thymelaeaceae > Stellera > Stellera chamaejasme. Next base: position 4,738,263 of record CM044984.1, on the reverse strand, counting down.
GTGGCGAAACTCATCCAACGAGTTCATCACTACGAGCAACTACTCCGGCATTCCCGCAGCTCGCCTGCCCTGGTCCTCCTCGAGGGAAATATTCTGGATGACCTCAGCCAAACTGAAGTTGAGGATTTTACCAAGGCTGATGCGTCATTCCTCAGTGCAGTCAATGACTGCCGAGATTCCGAGGATGTTCTCCGGGAGAATATTCGAAAGCTCGAGGTAAAGGAGCAATCTCAGGTTGACTTCACCAACCTAAGGAACCACTACGGGTAGGATCTGAAAGCTAAGGATGAAGAGATCGAGAAGCTTCGGGACGAACTTACCAAGGCCAAAGAACGTGTCCCGAAGTTTCGTTAGGAGCTGAAGGATTTCGTGGAACTTGCAATCCACAAGTTCAACTTTGGATTCTGCTTGGCCAGGAAGCAAATCATCGATCGTAATCCTCACATTTATCTTTCGGGGATTGACGGCGATGAAGAGCCCAAAGAAGACCCTTCCTGGTTCGGTGAGAAGTTCCTGCAGCCACCCGAATCAGTGACCGTGGACGACTTTTCAGATCCTTAGTAGCGTAGTGGTTCTTTTTTTGTATTCCATTTTTGTAATCCATGCCTCAGGCTTTATTAATGAAAATTATAGGGATACGTTCAACACTCGTTTTTATAGAGGTTCGGTCGTCAAACCTATATCCACTTTCCCGAATGTCTCATACTTCATTGAATGGTAAGAATTGGCTAATTCCTTCCTTCGGGGGATCTAACAACTTGTAAACTCCTTTCATTTCTTCGCCAACAACCTTTAATGGGTCTTCCCAGTTCAGGGCGAACGCACCCCTTTTAGCCTTCGGGAACCTAATTTGGTTTGCTTTAAAACCAAGTCTCCAATCTTGATATTTTTTGTCTTAAACTTTCAAATTTTCCGCATATGCAGTCCTTTGCTGAAAAGTCTTTCTCCGAAGTTCGACTTCTTCTCTTTTTCCTTTGAGCAAATCTAAATTTGTACTTGTGCCTTTTTCATTCGCAATTTCTTCTAACACTTCAGCCCAGAGAGATGGGTTGATTACCTCGATGGGAATGAATGCTTCGGTACCGTAGGCTAAGGAAAACGGAGTTTCTCCGGTTGACCTCCGTGGTGTATTCCGGTAGCTCTATAAAATATGCGGAAACTCTCCGGGCCATTTACCATTTGTTTACAAGTCTCTTCTTCAATCCGTCTTTCAGCGTCCGATTTGATACCTCAACTTGTCCATTGCTCTGAGGGTGGGCGATTGGAGCAAACTGGAGTTTGATTCCAAGTTCTTGGGTGAAGTCTTGGAATCCCCCGTCCATGAATTGTGTCTCGTTATCTGCTACAAGTACTTTCGGGTACCCGAACCTGTAAATGATGTTCTTCCAAACGAACTTACAAATGTTGGCAGCCGTTATAGATGCCAGTGGTTTAGCTTCTATCCATTTTGTAAAGTAATCAACGGCGACCACACAGTACTTCAATCCTCTGGGAGTCATTGGTAGTGCTCTAATTAAGTCAATACCCCTAATGGCAAAGGGTATCGGGTAGTCCGAAGATATAACATACTCCGAGGGAACTCTCTTTATTCGGGCGTGCTCTTTGCACTTCTTGCATTTGTTGACCAATTATCTGGCCTCTTCCTTCAGATTTGGCCAGAAATATTCATGTCTTAGTATTACCACGACTAATGCATTCGACTTGATATGGGATCCACATGTGCCTTCATGAACTTCTGCTAGGATGTCTCCGATTTCTTCTTCACCAATACATTTTTGCATAGGTGAAGAATAACCCCTTTGATATAGGTCGCTGCCTAGTATGACGAACTTGCTTGATTTTCTCCTTACTTTTGCTACCATGACGGGGTCCTCCGGGAGTATTCCTTCGATGAGGTATTTCCAATAGGGAGCTCTCCATCCCGAAGCAATGTTGAATACCCGGAGGTAGTTGGTACAAGGATTCTTCCTTTCTTCATCATAGAAGGTGGACTTCGACAGTTGGTCAGCTTCGGAGTTAAGTGTCTGCGGAATCTTCTCGATACATAACCTTTCAAAGTGCGCGGTTAATTTCTTCGCGACCTCGGCGTACTTCTTGAGACTTGGTTTTTTGACCTTGTGCTCTTCATTCATCTGTTGGACCAGAAGGTTCGAGTCACTGCATGTCTTTAGGGATCAGATATATGCTTTCTTCGCTAACTCCAATCCAGCGATTAAGGCTTCATATTCGGCCACGTTATTTGTCACCGGAAAAGTGAATTTGATGGATCTGGTGGCCCTCATCCCTTCGGGTCCTTCAAGAACTAATCCCGCTCCTTGTCTATCTGATCCTGAAGCTCCGTCAACGTATAGGGTCCACACAGGATTGTCACCTGTCTCGGCATGCTCATCTTCGGACCCTTGGGGCAACTCGGCAATAAAATCAACCATAGCCTATGCCTTGATCGCTTTTCTTGGTTCGTACTTGACTTCATATTCGCTCAATTCGATACACCATTTTGATAATCTTCTGGAGTGATCCTGTTACAGACCGTGTACAGTGCCAAGATATTGTCCGCTTTGGGGTTACGGCCCAACCATTTCCCCCTCACGGTTTTGTTTCTAACGGAATGGATGGTCTTGGGGTTACGGCCCAGCCTTTTCCCCCTCAATCCAACATCCGTTAAAAAGGCCTCTTGAATGGAAGGAGGGTGATGTACATTATATACACCATAATCCCCCTTTAAACCTTCCATGTGGGATGTAACATCCACCCCCCAGGGAGCCCAGCGTCCTCGCTGGCACATGTGCACTGTACTACCTGGGCTCTGATACCAATTGTTACAGACCGTGTACAGTGCCAAGATATTGTCCGCTTTGGGGTTACGGCCCAACCATTACCCCCTCACCGTTTTGTTTCTAACGGAATGGATGGTCTTGGGGGTACGGCCCAGCCTTTTCCCCCTCAATCCAACATCCGTTAAAAGGCCTGTTGAATGGAAGTAGGGTGATGTACATTATATACACCATAATCCCCCTTTAAACCTTCCATGTGGGATGTAACAGATCCATCCACTTCAGGATGTCTTTGATTCGGATATTACTCCGGACTACTATGAAGAACCCGAGGAAATATGGCTTCAACCTTCGGGCTGAGAGGACTAAGGCGTACACTACTTTCTAAATCAATGGGTAGTTAAGCTCGACGCCATGCAATGACTTGCTCATGTAGTAGACCGGTCACTGCTTTCCTTGGTCGTCTTCCTGAACGAGGACCGAACTTATGGTCTTCTCCCCTACCGCTAGGTATACAATTATGGGCCTATCATCGGTTGGTTGCCGAAGGGTAGGCATCTCCAAAAGGTAAGCCTTAATTTCCTCCCAAGCCTTCTAACAATCGGGATTCCATTCGAATTTTGCCCGTTCAGCAGCGTTTTCTTCCTTTGATTTTTTTCTCTCCTTTCTTGACACCAATTCTTCCGGGTTCCGCACCTTCCTTAATCAAGAGTTTGAAGAAAGTGTGACATTTATCCCTGAATCGTGATATGAAGCGACTCAGGGCTGTTCAGAAGTGTCAGAGAACACGTGTCTTTAATATGTTCGGGAGTGTATGGTCTGGGAATTTCCTTAATATGTTCAGGTCAATTTTTATCATGTCCGGTGATGTCCTTGTCTCGTACGGGTTATGGATTATGTGGATTTTTAATGGGACCCTTATTTTAGGCTACTGATGGGTGTTTTTGTTAGGCCTTTTAAGTATATTGAGCCTGACGGCCATCACTAGTTTTCAAATATATATTTTTAGGGTTTTTGAAAAAATTCTTTTTAGTAATAATATTAATCAATTTATACAAGTTCAAAAGTCAAATAGGGCAATTAATTATGGATAGAGTAAAAAAAATTCTACACTAAAACAAAATTTACCCCACATCAATTATGTCCTAGGTCCGCCCCTGGTTCAAATACAAATGGTCTAAATTAATTTTTTGTCATACATTTAACCACAATCTTTCAAAATTTCCAAATGACCTCTGAGTTTGTTGTTGAGCGCTAGATTAGTTTTCCTTCCGTGCATACGTTCTGGATCACTATTTGGTTTATTTTGTAAGTGCGCATGGTTATTTTGTGCGGTGAATTATCGAGGTATCATCCTCTTTTCTTGAAAAAAAAAATAATGACTTGAAAGTAACATATAAACTTAAAATGATATTTAACATATTTTAGAAACTAAATATGTAAATTTCAGCATTTTCCCAATTTTTATTATCAATCAACAGACCTCTTTGATTCAAAAGAATGACAGCAAGATGGGATTTTAACAGGACAAGCAACTGCAGAAGAAATTGTTACTAACATTTCTCTATTGTTTTGCTCAACTTAAACAGAATTTATATACCAAAAGCATAACTGTGAACTGCTAAAAACAAGCAAACGAAAAACAAGCAAACAAGCTGGTGATTTCAACCAAACAAGCTGCTAACTGTTTCGACCTTTGTGGTAGCGTAGGGATGAAGTAATATATTCCAAGAAGGATCATGCTCATTTATTGGCACCAAGTTCCTTGGTTGCTAGGCACTGATCGAGCGAGAAGACAAAAAGCTTAAACCGTTTTCTATTGACAACACAACATCCATGTCTGATCTCACTGATTGTATTGCAACCGATCATCGCAATTGGTTTTGGAACCGAGAATGACTGGTAACATAAGTGTAGAAGTTGAGGTTTTGGTGCGACTTACAATTCGTAAGTGCATGCATTACATCGCATATGTATATTGCTTAATCAAGGTAGGGTTACAAAGGTTATAAATAATGCGTTTAGATCCGAATTAGATCAGAATTAGGAGTCCTAGTCTATCACTAAGTTGTTGAACTTAGAGTTCTAAGCAAACACGAATAACAGACTTAGGACACAAGCAACCAAAAGATCAGAAGTGGTCATGAGAAGTTTGCAGGATGTGCATTTGAGTCCTTGAACTTCAACACCCCCTTCAAGTTGATGAATGGTGAGTACCATGAAACAACTTGGACGCCAAGTAATGGAACAATTCTGAACTCAGGGCTTTAGTAAGGAGATCTGCAACTTGCTGGGAAGTGGAGACATGTTTGGCTTGAACTTCACCCGAAAGGATCCTTTCTCTCATAAAATGACAGTCAATCTCTATATGCTTGGTTCTTCCATGAAACACTGGATTATTTGCAATGTGAATGGCTGCCTGACTGTCACAGTGCAACAAGCTAGGTTGAAGATGGCTAAGAGTGAGATCTGATAGGAGTCGTCTTAGCCAAGTCAGTTCACTTGTAGCTGAAGACATAGCTCGATATTCAGCTTCTGCTGATGATCGAGAAACTGTAACTTGCTTCTTTGATTTCCAAGAGAGCAAGGCATCGCCCAATTTTGTGATATAACCAGTGGTTGAGTGTCTTGTAAGGGGGCAACTGGCCCAATCTGAGTCGCAATATGACTCCAGAGACAGATTGCTGTTGGTAGGGAAAAAAATACCCTTTGTAGGAGTCCCTTTTAAATATCTGAGCAAGTACATTGCAGCTTTGAAGTGTACCTGTTGTGGATTGTGCATGAATTGACTTAGAAGATTCACAGCAAATGTAACATCTGGTCTTGTGATGGTTAGATAGATTAGGCGCCCAATTAGTCTTCTGTAACTCCCTGGATTTGGATGAGGATCATCCTTTGCAGCTGCAAGATGAAGCTGTTGTTGCATAGGTACTGCAGCAGGCTTGCAATCCATCATTCCAGTATCTTTCAAGATGTCAAGACAATATTTCCTTTGTGAAAGCATAATTCCTGACTTGCTTCTTGTTACCTCCAGTCCCAAAAAATACTTCAATTTCCCTAATTCTTTGATGAAGAAGGTGTCATGTAGATGTCGTTTCAAGTCTGTAATAAAGACTGGATCATTACCTGCCACCACAATATCATCCACATATACCAGTAATGCTGTAAAGGTGGAGCTAGTCCTGTAGGTGAAGAGAGAATAGTCATTCTTTGACTTTGTAAAACCGAAGTTAACTAGAACTGTGGAGAACTTTGCAAACCACTGTCTTGGTGCTTGCTTAAGTCCATATAGTGACTTGTGAAGCTTGCACACTAGGTTGTTTTCAGCTGAATATCCAGGTGGAGGCATCATGTAGATCTCTTCTTCTAAGTCCCCTTGGAGAAAGGCATTTTTGACATCTAATTGATGTAATTCCCATTCCTTGATTGCTGCAACTGCTAATAGGCATCTTACTGTGGTCATTTTGGCCACAGGGGCAAATGTCTCATGAAAGTCTATTCCTTCCTTTTGAGAAAAGCCTTTGGCTACTAGCCGTGCTTTATATATCTCCACACTTCCATCAGCCTTATATTTCACTCTGTAAACCCATTTTGACCCAATTGCTCTCTTTCCAGCTGGTAGAGGGGTCAGTGTCCAGGTTTTATTGAGTTCAAGTGCTTGAATTTCCTCATTCATGGCATTGCACCAATTTGGATCATCACATGCCTCTTGCAATGTCTTTGGCTCTCTGTGTTGATCAATGCTGCTCATAAAGGCCTGATGCTGCTTAGAAAACATATTGTGTGATATATATTTTGCAATATCATAGAACTTACCAGATGTAGACGTATTGGCAGTGGTGTCAGCAGGAGGGATGTTACTCCTTGCAGGGGCATCAAGCACATAATCCTTCAGGTAAGCTGGTGGTCTTCTTTCTCGAGTTAGTCTGATGTTTTGAGGTGCTGGTGATGGGGGGTTTGGATTAATTTCTGAATGATCAACTATTGGTTGGGGTTCTGATTGTGGACTAGCATCAGGGCTGGATTCTTCTGTATAAGCTGGTGGGGGGGGAATTCAATGTTCACAGGCTTCTCTTGAGTGGAGGTTTCTTGCAAGAAGGGAAAGATGTGTTCAAAAAGGTCACATCTCTAGAAATGATGGTTCTGTGATCTTCAAGATCATACACTTTGTAGCCTTTTTGTCCTAGAGGGTATCCTATAAACAAGCACGGTTTGCCCCTACTATCGAATTTGTCTCTAGGCTTCTGTTTGTTATGCACATAACAAAGGGAGCCAAACACTCTTAGATGGTCTAAGGCAGGAGTTTTGTTGAATAATTTTTGGTATGGACTCAGACCTTTCAGTTTTGAGGAGGGTGTGTGGTTTATCGGAAAAACAGCGGTTAGAACACATTCCCCCAAAATTTCTTTGGTAAGCCAGCTTGAAATCTCAAAGCTCTAGCCATTTCTAATAAATGGCGATGTTTTCTTTCTGCAATTCCATTCTATTGAGGGGTCTCAACACAAGAGGTTTGAAGAACAATCCCTTGTTTTTGAAGATATTGGAAGAAAGGTCCTGAAACAAACTCTTTTGCATTGTCACTTCTGACTTGCAGAAGAGTTTTGTTAAATTGGTTTTTAATCATTGCACAGAAAGGTGGGAAACAGAAAGCAATGTCAGATTTATTTTTAAGCAAATACACCCATGTGCATTTTGAAAAATCATCCACAATTGTAAAGAAATAATGAGCACCGGATAAGGATGGTGTTTTATAGGGTCCCCAAATATCCAAGTGAACTAATTGAAAGATGTCTTCAGTACAGCTAATACTAACAGAGAATGGTTTTCTAGTTTGCTTGGCTCTTTGGCAAGAGTCACAAGGGATGGCTTGATGCTTGAGGTTGATGCTTGAAAGTTGCTGGAATTGACAAAGTTTTTGGGATGAAGGGTGACCTAGACGCATGTGCCACAGGTTTGAAGGCTGGATATGTGTCATAGTTGCGGCTTCATGTGTTTTGAACCCCTTCAAGTAGTATAATCCTCCCTGCTGCTCACCCATCCCAATCATCCTCCTCGTGGCCAGGTCCTGTAATACACAAAATGAAGGATAAAATGTTACACAACAGTTCATATCTTTTGCCAGTTGGCTGACAGAGAGCAGATTACACTCAAAATTTGGAATGTAGTGCACTTTATGCAGCTTGAGTGATGAAGACAGATCAACTTTTCCAGTTGATTCAACTGTCAAGCATGCTCCATTTGGTAACAAAGACTTGAGGGCTTGTACTTGGTTTTGAAGATCACCAAGACTGAATTATTTGGAGTCATGTGGTTTGAGGCACCACTGTCAATAATCCACTTACAAGAGTTAATGGAAACTTTACCAGAGAAGTTGAGATTGTCATTGCCCTTGTGAGCTGCAAGCATTGACAAGAGCTGCTCACATTGACTTGCTGTAAGATTCACAGGTTTTGCAGTCTGAGAATCTTGTGTGACAGCAGCCTTTGCTGCAGATTTTTGTGGCCTTTGTCCAGTGAAGGAAGGCTTGAATGTTTTTGAGTGTGCTGGCTTGTCTTTCTGCCACCAATCAGGGTATCCCTTGATCTCAAAACAGTCTTCAACATAGTGACCAAGCTTTCCACAATGCTCACATTTATTCTTTGCTTTGTTCTGATCTCTTCCCTTCTTGACTGCAGGTTTTGCTGCAAAGGCAGCACTTCGCTGTAGATTTGTTTATCAATAGGTGTTGTTGCCTTTCTTCTTTTGTAACTTGGGCATAAGCCTTGTTAACGTTGGGCAGTGGTTCCATGTTCAGAATCAGAGATCTGATTCCATTTAAATTTTCATTTAAACCCATCAAAAATTGATGAAGTTTCTCTTCTTCTTTTTCTGCCATGACTTCCTTGTAGGCTTGGCATGTGTAGTTTGGAGCATTAGAATAGGTGTCTAATTCATCCCATAGCCCCTTCAGTTTGGTGTGATACTCGCCATCACAAATTGGAATATTGACAAAGATATGAATATTTCTTTCTTTAATTCATGTATTCGGGAGCATTCCTCCGAGAGAATCTCTCTTGCAAGTCCACCCACATGTCTCTGGCCGTGTTTGCATATGCAACACTGTTGTGTAATTCAGGAACTAAGGAATTGAATACCCAAGAAAGTACCATGGAATTGCAGGTGTCCCATGCTGAGAACCATTCTGAGTCTTCTGCTGGTTTCTCGAGTGTGCCAAGGACAAAGCCTGCTTTGTTCTTTGCTTTGAGAGAATTGAGGATTGCACGCCTCCAGGTAGGGTAATTATCCCCCTTCAGTAGGCATGTAACCAGGGTTGTTCCTGGATTATCAGAGGGGCTTAACTGGTAAGCAAGTGGTGGTTTTGCACCAGGGTTTCCAGCATCTCTGCTGGTTGATTCTCTCTCGGTCATTGGAGTGTATGTTGTGGATCACCTTCGCTCTGATACCATGTAGAAGTTAAGAATTTGGTGCAGCTTACAATTTGTAAGTCTGCGTGCAGATTACTGCATATGTATTAATTAATCAAGGTAGGGTTACAAGGTATAAATAATGTATTTTAGATCCGAGTTAGATCAGAATAAGGTGTCCTAGTCTATCACTAAGTTGCTGAACTTAGAGTTCTAAGCAAACACGAATAATAGACTTAGGACACAAGCAACCAAAAGATCAGAAGTGGTCATGAGAAGTTTGCAGGATGTGCATTTGAGTCCTTGAACTTCAACAATAAGAAACACACATTCAAGTACCTTACAAATAAGAAACACTCTCAAACAAGGAAACAGATGCAATTCATCCTCGACTGGAAGGCCAAAGCATAACTCATCCAAGTATCTAACAAATAGGGAAACCATCGTCAATCATCATCGCTATCTCCAGGCTTGTCTTGACGGCTCTTGGCCACCAATGCTCCGGCACCAATCATCAATGCTCCAAACACAAGTCCAGCCTTTTTCACACCGCTAAGCCGTTGCGACGAACCCTCTGAGGACTCTGCTTCTACTGTACAACCATATCTATCAACCCTCTGTAGATATGAATGATGATGAGGCTTCCCCACTATACGATGAAATACAGGCCTATTCCAACCACTGCTCTCATAACTGGTTGAAGAATTTGGAATCATTTCAGCTATTGAAGGTCTGACTAACATCTTTAGAAGATTGGATCTGTTGTGATCCCCTCCCTTGAGGGCTGCTAGAGTTGTTTGAAATGCTTCAGATATTCTCACCAATTTCTCAGCACTGACAAGTCTGCAACTATTTTTTTTCCACTCAAAGGGATCCTCAACCTAAGAAGTCACCAAACAGTTTGTAATCGCAGTTTGAAAAGAGATCAGTAATTGCAAAAGAGAGGGAGATTGAGTTACAATTAGTGGGAACTCCTGGTTTCTTCTTCCCTCCCACTCTCCAGTGAATGGACATATGCTGAGCTTTGAGGCACTCAGATTTATGTCAGCAAACTGCAGTATTTAAAGTCCTCGGTCAAACATATTGCAGAGACCATAATTTCACATAAAAGTTTGTCTCAAACTAAGATGTTACTGATACCTTAGTGATGAAAGATTTGAATAGATCACCCAAGGAACTAGTATTAGCTCTTCGAAATGCATCAGATTTGAATTTTGCAATGTTTGATGCACAAACTTTACGAACTTTCTTATTAGCAACATTAACAAAACCTGAAAACAGGCATAACTTATAGTCTGAAATCAGAGGAAAACAGCTGGAGGACATTAGCTTCTACATTGCCTTCAGCCTGGTTAGGAGAATACCTGTACCAGCACTTTGTGGGTAAAATTCTCTTAAAGGAGGAAATATGGCAGGTACGCAGGTCTGAAAGTGGTTAGGAAGAAAATACACATGACCATTCTCGGTTTTAAAGCTTAAAATAAATTGGAGATCCTCAAAAAATGTAGTTCTTACTTCAAATTTCATCGAGAATGATGCAGGAATACCTGAAAATGGAAAATAACTAGCAAACTGAGAGAGTATGAGCTCAAACTCCTATCCTTGTGACAATTAATGTCATGAGTTTTTGCCCATTCCTTAACCTGCAAGATCAAGATGCATAAAATTAAAGATCCACTTACTTGGCCGAAAAGCTTGCATTATTTAAACTACATACCAATAGGATCATCTCACGGAAGCGCCTATCTATTTGGTTGAGTAACAAGAACATTTTCGACTTATTTTCGCCTTCTTTGTTGTCAATTGAGATGTCACAATAGATGCCCTCACGGCTCTCAAGTTTCAGAATTGGAATTTTAGCAGAGAGAATAAGTAGCAAGTTGTTGAATCCTTCTGCATGTTACATTCACTTGTCAAATAGCTAAAGGATGAATGTTTCGACAATCGATAGTCCTAAAACAGGTAAGAAACATTACACCTAGTTTAAGAACAACCGATGCCACTAGCCCACAAGAAAAAGTAAATTAACTTTCTGAACACCATGAAAGATACAAACAGAGAAATAAAAGTACATAGCAAAATGTGCAAGCAACAGTCATAGCATTTATCATGGTAAATAGAAGACATAGAAGATCACCTTTCCAAAGCAAAGCTCTGTATAACTCCCGAAGCAAAGTTTGTTTATACTTCTCTCCGACAAATGAACCTGCAGGTAAATCGATAGATATGTCCAAGTCTCCCGACTTTGTGTAGAGATTGGATACAAATGACCCAAACGCCTCCACAGTGGCACCTATCATCATATAATTGCACAGTTTTATTGCAGACAGATTTAAGGTGAAAATGAAAACAAAAACAAATAAACCTCTAATAACCGAGTTAAATTACCCCTCAAACTTGGGACTGATTCAACAGCTTCCTGTAATTCCCGAATTAAATTCTTTCGCGTCATTGAATCCTGCTCCGAAGGTATTATTACCGCAAGAATTTCCCGAAGAGTTGATTCAACAATTTGTGACTTCATCTCTATTCCACAAGAAAATGTTGACATTTTGTGGCCATATTCAATACTTAAGAAAGTACTCAAAACGGATAGCAGTTTACAAGAAACAAAAGTAGAGACATAGTCAGTCATGCCTGATGCCTAGTAGCTATGATATCACCTCGGTGGAATAAATAACTGTGTAAACTAATGAATTTGAAACTATAGCTTTGAAATACTTACACAATATGTTCACAGTAAAAAAAAATAAATAAACTTTCATCCGAACCTGTTATAGTTCTGGATCTGGCTATGGAATTCCTTTGGCGTTAGAAGTGGTTAGGGCCTGGAGCTGGAGAAAAGCCTGCTCTTGGGAAAAAAAAAAAAAATCTTTTGATTTCAACACTAATTCCCCTTCTTCTCTACGTTTTCAAATAAATATACGTACATAGAGAAAATAAATTCCCCACTTTCCTAGGACACAAGACAAATTATTCCCATATGAGATAACTTACTAACTTCTATCAATCCCTAAAAACTTTTTCCCAATAATTAGCAATTAAATTGCAATGGAATTAATTTTTCTAAATTACTACTAAATATCATACAAAGATATTTCATTCTTCACTTTCTATTTTTCCACAATGCGATAGTGAAACAGCCATTGAATTCGCCATTCAACCTCCTCCAATCCTGGTTTCTAAGACATTTCGGTTCAGTGACTAAAAGATTTCTCTAAAAACCACAAACAGAGAAGTGCAAATGCATGGTCAGAAGCAGTCAATGCTTCTTCAGAAGCAGTCAACGCGATCAAAGTAACACCATTTCCACCCTAGAGATCAAAATCTACGGCCTAAACAGTATGATCAACTGTGGGCAAACCAGAATAAACAAGAAAGACACAAGAATATGTACAGCTCAAAATAATCAGCAAACAGAGTCTACAGATGGACAGCAACTGAGGACTCAAAAAAAAGTTCCAAACTTCTGAACCCAAAGCTTACCTTTTTAAGAGCAACGAACAGAAAACACAGTATGGTGATTCTAAGGGGAGTACTGAGAAATGAAAACACACTGGCGAGTTTGCTTCATGTTTATATGGATATAACTTAGCGGAGGGGTTTCCTTAGTCGTTCCACTTTTTGGTAGTCAAATGAAAACCAGACACGTTATTAGCTTTACATTTTCTATTTATGTTTCGGCAATATACAATTTTTATTAGAAAACTAAAAGTAATACACCTTTGTCTATAAAAAAAGTGGTAAAAACACCCTAAAAACTTTATACAATCTCCAAATAAAACACCATAAAAGAAACTACACACAATACAAGTTGATAATGTGAGTAATAAATTTAGAGCTCATTTGATTGGTGGAAACTATTGGCTTTGCATCTATATCAAAATTCTTTTCTAATTTATCCATTAAATTAATACTCTCTTCGTCTCGAAATAAATGGTGCATTTTTTTGGCACTAAAACTAAGACGTGATAGGAATGAAAAAATTTGATATAAATACCCCCTAATTATAATTTGGAGGATGGCTGTTAAAATTGGATGATGAATGTTATGGGTAATTAAATAAAACAACTATCCTAAAGTTTCTAAAAAACATAAATGCCCAATTTTTTTGGGATATTCCCATAAAAATACGCATAATTTATTTGGGAACGGATGAAATATTTTTTATGACTAAAAAATTGTAATTCAACCACGAATTAATTAAATTCATTGTAATTCTTTCGATTCATTAAATCAAAACCATTTTTCTCCAATGAAATGACAATTTTTATACACCTACTATTATTTTGCTCAATATGGGTAATGTTAACTCTGAGTCCACTTTTTGAGGATGCACCCTGTAATTGTTCACCATAATTCATTGAAGTGTGAAACAGGAGTGTCCTTGTGAAAGTGCAAAACTTTGAATTTGCAATTCAAACTCCTCCTTGGAACTAGAAGCAACACCATCCATCTTCTCACCCACATGAAATTACTAGTAACTCACTCCTTGAGTAATTTGTTTTGTCTCTGATAAAAAAAACCTAATACTCTATCAGTCCCACCAAAAATAATGCATTTGACTTTGCATGGAGATTAAGAAAAGTGGTCGATTAAAAAATAATAATGTATACAAGACAAAAATTATTTTTTTGAGTGGGGAGGGAAATAGAGAGTAGTAAGGTAAAGTTGATGTATGAAAGTTTCTTTTTTAAGAAATATTGGAATTTTGCTGAGACGGCCTAAAAATGAATATGTTGAATATTTACTGTGACGAAATGATTACTTTTTCTTTTCTTTTCCGGATCAATTCCTTGAGTGTACAATTCACATTTTTACATCACTTTTCATTACCACTATAAAAATTAGTTTCATCAAACCTTCAAACTTCGTATTCAATCATTGAAGTATCATGCAAGATTGTTCAACTTCCAATCTTTTGTTGCCACCACCGCTTATAAAACATTAATTACAAAACACCAGAGGTTATGAAGGCTTTGAAGTCAACTTTCAGATGCTCTTCCCTATGAACATTAATGCCCTACAAAGTTCTTCCTCTTTGCTTTCCAGTGGTTACTTGACAATCAAGCTTCCATCTTTTTTTTGATCTCCTATCTCTGGTAATTGAATCGCCTCATTGAGCCTTGGAATGTTAAACTGTTCGGATGCATTTCTGGTTTATGTGCCATATGCATCATGTTCGGACACTGATTCTGCATTGCTAAAGGCTGGTTCCTGGTGTTCTGGTACTGACTCGAGTTCTGTAAATGTGAATAAACTGCAGACCTGTGTGCTACAGCATTAGTGGCACCATAGTTGCGATAACTGGTTGGCAGATTTCGAATCTGTCGAGCTATTCGAGGTCTGACTAACTTCGACAGAAGCTCATCTTTGTTGACTAACTTCGATCGGCGGCCATCTATATTATATTCCGGTATCTCCCAGTGAACGGACATACGGCTAACTCCGAGGCTATCAAATTTATGTCAGCAAACTGCAGCATTTGGTGTCCACCCCAGTCCAACATATATGAAGTTTATCAATGCCATAAATTCACATGCAAGTTTATCGTAAACAAAAATGTAACCAGTACCTTGACAATAAAAGATATGAAGAGTTCACCCAAGGAACTAGTGTTAGGTTTCCTAGATGTATCAAATCTAAATTTTGCTATGTTTGATGCACAAACTCTGCGAACACGCTCCTCAACATCAGCGACGACAAAACCTGCAAACAGGCGTAAATTTGTACTCTGAAATCAGAAGAATAAAGATGGAGCATATATTCTTTACATTATCTGCCAAGTTATGAGAATACCAGTAAGGCTATCAACGATATTTCCTGGGTATATTTAAAGGAGGTAATATAGCATGCACACATGTCTGCAAGTGATTAGGATGACAGGCATACATTAATCTACTCAATCTTTATAGAGTTCCCTTAAATGCTTGCATTGTCTCTTCATAGAGTTAGTGAGCAAAGAAGTGCACGAATCATTGATCCACGTCTTCCCTAAAATGTTTGCATTGTCTCTTCAACTACATACCAGTAAGACCATCTCGCGAAAACGCCCATCTATTTGGTTGAGCCATAATAAAACTTCGGACTTAATACAGCCCTGCAGGTTGCCGATTGAGATGTCACAAGAGACGCCCTGATGACTGCTCTCAAGTTTCAAAATTGGAACTCTAGCATTGGGAATATATTGCAACTTCTTGAATCCACCTTGAATGTCGGTGAAATTGAATGGGAGAACTAAATGAATGAACCTCCGAGGCCCATTAAACCCATTGACAGGAAAAAGAAAAAAAAGGGGGATGGGGGAGAGGGAATTTGCAAGAAAGTAACAATAATAGCATTCATAGTGATGCATAAGCATATCCAGACGATCTGATTGACAAGATAAACAAAGTAATTCAACCATGAGAAAGAAGAACAGGCCACCTTTCCATCTTAAAGCACTTAGCAAGTCTCCACTCTCGTATCTCCACTTTCGCATCTCCACTTTCGCATCTCCACTTTTGTACCTTTAAAAAAAAGTTCCAAACTTCCCGAACCCAGAATGTGTCTCTATCACAGATTACATTTTAAAAAAAGAAAACCATTGAACAGAAAAACCACAAGGAAATTTGCTTTCTACCTTTGGTTACCTTAGCAGAGGGGTTGCTTACTTGCTTTAGCCGTTCCACTTTTTGTTCAAATTAAGCGAGACGGGAGTTTAAGAAGAAGATGGAGTGATAAATTCTCTTCGATCTCTACATTGGCTAATACTAATACCTTGGCAGGCAGTGCACCACTGAACGACTCCCTCTCACTCCTTTAATTGCTGATTTTGATTTTTGAGCATAATTCAAAGTATTACTAATAAAATATATATTATAACGTCTTATTTTCAGAATTCAATTTAGAATTTTACTCTATATCAATTGAAATTATAAATTTAAAGTTTTAATACACAACTAAAAAAACAATTTTTAAATATATTTTTCAAATTCTTTTTTATTAAGATATGATATAAATAAATTAAAATCAAATAAAAATTAAAAGGCTAAATGTTGATTGCTTTGTTACTTTTTGAGATGGATGGAGAAAAGCTACTACTATTAAAATCCATATTTGATCTCTCCCATTGTCCAATGCTAAACGGTTACACTATTACTCCCTCCCTCCTATATAGTATAATATTTTGACTTATGAGATTAAATTTGAGAAAATTTTGATATTGATTTTCCTATTTTTTTCATTCTTTACATTGGAATATGTATTCAAACACAGAAGTTGATAAAGAACAGTAAAACAAAATCAAAATATAATGATCATTATTAAGAATAAAAGTTAAATAATTATATTATTGGATATAAATTTTATTTGGAAAAGAATGATACCCATATTGATTAAACTTTTATGTTTTGTTTCTTGAGCTTTAGAGGTAAAGATGATTTGGTAAATTAGTATGCAAAAAATAACTAAAAAGAAAAGTGTTGCATTACTTTTGAGACGATCCAAAAATGAAAATGTTATACTCCCCGCAGCCCATAAAAATTGTTGTATTTGACTTTAATGTTTCAAGTTGAAGTGTTTGACTCAAAATTGTACAAAGATAAATAGTGAAAAAAATTAAAAAAATATATATCTAGAAATTTTAAATTGAAAATTGTGAGAAACATATGGATCATTTAATTTACATGTTTATGAATTCATAAAAATAAATCGTAGATTAAATACTGTGCAAAACAACAACAAAAAAAGTTGTAATCTTTATTGGACAGAGGGAGTACTCTCCCCGTCCCCAATTAATTATACATTTTGTGTGGGCGTTGAGATGAAGGTGAATGTAAGATTTGATATAGTTTGATATAATTACTCTTGAGTAGAGGTTGTACAAAAAAATGAGATATAAAAAATTAAGATAAAGTATGGATAGTATGATAACTTTAGAGGAGATAAGTTTTTATTTAAGTAAAAAATAAAAAAAATTTAAGGACGATTTAAAAAGAAAATGTGTAAAATTAATAGGGAATGAATGGAATATTAATTTTGGAACGGTGGAGGACAATTACGATCAATCAGACCCAAAGCCTCATTCCTTATAAGTATTAGATCGTCTTGGTTGGATCTGGCGGAGCACTTCCACGCGTTACTCATTGTCCAAATTTTGGGGCCTTGGCACCCGATACAGGCCCATCAGGTGTAAGAAGAGGACAGGCTCAGTCAGAATGGCCCAACACTATTGACCATGCAAAGGATAAATGTTTGTAGTAGTACTTTCTACGTCCAGACTGGATTGGACTCTCAATTATTTTTTTTATTTCTTTTTTGTGTAGATTGAGTTTGTCTAATGTCATTAACTTATTTTACATAAATTTTTATCATTATCGCTTTCAAATCTATTCCCACTTATTCCAACTGATTTTCTAGACTTTTTTAATAAGTGCATTTACCAAAGTTAAAAAAATTAAAATAAAACAAAATGAAAAATGATTATATATTTTTGATGTAATGACATAGATACATTCGGACTAGAAGAGTGGGCGCACATTGCAGAGATGAGATTCGCATTCTGGTAAAAATCTACAAAGCAAAACGTGTCGAGTGCAGGTGCAACATTTCATATGATGGTTGGGTGTAGGAAGCAAAAGGGAAAAAGTAAAAGGAAAGAGGAGAGACATAAATACAGAGGCACGTTATTAGTATAACATCAACATCAAATCTCTATAATAATAATAATAATAATAATGTACCGAAATCTCAATCTTGAAAGATTGCGATTTGTGATGGGTACCTACTTACTCAGAGGAGGAAAGGAATGGACGAAACGTGGCTTGCTTCTTTCTGCTTCTTCTTCGTCTTCTCGGGTTGGCCATTGTTGTTGGTGACAGACAACCAAAGAGGCGACGTGGGTGCCCCAGATGGAGCCAACCCCAACCCCACATTATTATTAATACATGATACTCATCATGTACTAGAGTCTAGTGTTCAATAGTGTTCAGGCTCTACTACCTCCAATTACTTTCCTTCAATCAATGCATCAAAAAAAAAAAAAACAGATACTCCATCAATCAACTTAGAGTTCCCATTGAGTGATAAAAAAATTCATAATGTTGTATTCATATACTCCTTTTGTCTCAATTATTTTATCAAAATATTAAAATATTTTTATTTTAAATAAAATGATCTTTTACATTTTTATTTTATATTAATCCACTTTACATGCACTCTTTCAGAGAATCTGATGAGTGAGTTAAGAGGGGTGAGAATAGATTTAGAATGGGATAAGAACAATTTTAATCTACAAAAAAAAACTAAAATGACAACTCATTTGAGACGTATAAAATTGGGGAAAATTTGTACTATTTTTTTAAACAAATACTCCCAACGTCTCTGAAAAATTATACATACTTTCTTTTAAGGCAGTCTCTGAAAAAATTATAAATTTTTCTTAAATGAAAACTTCTTTCATCCAAAGTTATTAAATTATCTTCATTTTATCTTTTCTTTTTATATCTCATTTTCTGTTTAACCTCAACCCAATGACAATTATATCAAATTATATAAAGTCGTATGTTCAATTGACTTAATATCTATGTCCAATCAAACTAAAAAAATCTTTTAGGGACTAAAAAACGGATACATCATCACACCTTTCAACTTTCACTATCATTGCCAGCTACTAGCTAGTACATGCTCATAAGTTTCCTTACACTTCTCATAGTCTCGCTTCAGTGCAACTTAGAAATTAATTTTGAGAAATTTTAAAAAGTGTATTTTGATCGATAGATAAAATATTTTTTAGGAAAATGTGATTTAATAAAAAATTGATGATATTTAAAATTATTAAATGTATTGGGATTGAGAAAATTTGAGAACAAATGGGAAATTTTGCTAATGAACTTTATGCAACAGAACAACATCCAAATGGGAGGGAAAGTTATGAGGAAAAACGTTTTTGAAATTTATGTAAATTTAAATAATTGTTGTTTTGTTGTTAGTTTTTTTTTGCTTTGTGTGTGTAGTAGATCATAAATTTCTAATCTCCATCATTCCTGTCTCTTTTGTACCTAAACACTACCAATTGCAACTCTAGCCTCATTTCCAAATCTTGAAGTATTTTCCTATATTAAAACTACCATGGCAGATACACACTCCCATAAAAAACACATATTCATTTGGTGGCTTGGGATAAAATTGTAAGTAGAAAGGAGGATGGTGATTTGGGCATAGGTAGCTTGAAGTTTAAAAACTGGTGGCTCTTATGCAAATGGTGGTGGAGGTTTAGGGAAGATAAAAATGCCTTGTGGGTTAGGATCATTAAAGCAGTGTATGGTGAAGAGGGTGGTCTTTTCAATGTAGGGGATGAGGAGAAAGAGGTTTGTAGAGTTTGGGGGGAAATCGTTAGTGTCAGGCGATAGTTGAAAGTATATGCATTGACTTTGCAAAATCTTTCCATAAAAAGTGGGTAATGGGAAAACACCTTCTTTTGGACGGATACTTGGATAGGTAACTCACCTTTAAAAATTTTATTCCCTAGATTAGTGAGATTAGATTTGGATCTAGTTTGCAAAGTTGCAGATAGAGGTGCTCGTGATGATGTTTCTCGGGAATGGGTTTGGAATCGGAGGAGAGATCCAAGAAGGAGGGAGGAAGGCGAATTCGTAGAGATGTAAAAACTTTTATCTAACACCATCTTAAGTGCAGGTTCAGAAGATTCTTGGCAATGGTCTCTTGATCCAAATGGGGTTTTCTCTGTTTCAAAGATGAACGCTATTCTCGTTGATATTGCTTCTTCAGCAACCAACGATACTCGGTGTATTTCTTGGTGTTCCTGGGTCCCCAAAAAAGTTCAAATCTGCTGCTGGAAAGCTATTCAAGACAGATTACCAACAAAGGAGCAACTTCTTTTGAGGAATGTTCACCTCACCCCAGTAGGATGCGATAGATGTGACTCCTCATCCTTGGAGTCCTTAGATCATGTGCTGATTTGGTGCCCGTTTGTTGAAATCGCGATGATTTTTTCTTGGTGCCAAACAGTCAATTTCGTGGTCTTGACGCTTTCCAATCTGCTTGTGGATATTAGAGGAAACATGTGGTCTCGAAATCGAACTTTGGGTGGTTGACAATTCGATTCATTACGGTTTAGGTCATTTGGAATGAGAGGAACAATATTGTCAATGGGGGTCAATCTAACTCATCCATTCACATCTTTGATTCTGTGCAATATCTTTCCTTCCTTTGGATTACAAGTAGGTGAAAAGGCAACAATCTAACTTTGTGCAATTGGCTACTCAACCCTCTTGGAGCAATCGTTTTTTACTGCACTTAATAGGCCTTATTTTTTCTCTTCTCTTCGATTTTGGAATGTGGTCTCGCTTATCTCGTTTTGGTGCTCTTCAGCCTGTTGTAAGCTTCATTAGCACTCGACTTTTATTTTTCTTTTGACCTTTGTTTTTTGACTTTTCTTCCTTTCCTCAAGGGAGCAAAGTCATCATCGTTTAATATATTTTTCTTGCCATTCAAAAAAAAGAAACAAATGAACCATGAAAAACGAAAACTAGCTCACTCACTTATCGGTTTTGTTGCCCCCTTTATAATAATCCGGTTTAAGTTAGAGATTATACCCAAAGTCGCCTTTTGGGTTATAGGTATATTTTTTTTGAAATAGGTAGACTTATTTTATTATAAATTCATCCAAACAAAACAATCCAGACAAAAAAAGTAACGCACCTGACAATGGTGCATCAATACTTGAGTTTAAAGCTTAAACGACTACTGAATAGAATGCTAAAATCAGAAATACAGATTGATCTCGTTGACACCTAAATTTTGCCCCGAGGTTTTGAAAGTATGTTGGGAAAGGGGTTAAGTGACTAATTGGGAAGGAAATGGTTCATTAGTGGTAAAATCGAAAGGTTGGGAAAGTTAGGGACTACATTGAAAGTTTTAAAAATTGTGGCCTAATCTAACGGTTTTCCGTTTTCTTCTTTTGCTTGTTACAGGAGCGTCGTGGAAACGCCGAGACTTCACCGGCGACGAAATCGGATTTGAATCACGCTCCCCTCCATGATCCAGCGGTTGGAGGCGTCGTGGGCGGATGGAACCGCTCCCAATCCCTGCTATAAATCACCAAGTGCGTAATCAAGCAAACACGCACAATTACAAACACAGAGAACGAAAAATCGCAGCAGTCAATTGCTTCAAAATCGTGAGAGAAATTGGGGCTTTTCCAATTTCAGAGGCGTTCAAGCAAGCTTTCATCCCGTCCGACTCGTTGCCGACCTTTCCGTAACCAAACCGGCGTCAATTTCACCGTCCAGCGGCGATTTCGTCCCTCTGTTGTGGCAGTCTCAGCGCCCTCTTCGTCAGGTCCCGCCGCCGTCCCGTCGGCCAACCACCGAGCATCAGACCCTCAGCAGTGCCGTCGCCACCGCTCGTCTGCCGTGTACGCCGGATCACGTCAATCGAAGAACGACCTGCTGCAGCCGCCGACAAAGCTCCCCGCCTCTGCTCGTGTTTAATTTTCACGATTTAGGTACAGAGAGCATTTTGTGCTGGTCTCATTTTTATTTTTGTTGTAAAATTGCACCGAAGTCCCTAAGGAGTATTCCTATTCTCGTTAAATTTCTCGGTTTATGATATGTTGCATTTACATCTCACATTACCCCGATCCCACTTAAAAGGCCAAAGAGCACCATCATTATCATGAAGGATTGGCAGATAAATAATGTCGGCTCCCAACACCCATGATATGCTCCAAATGAGCAAAATAGTGTTGACGCATCATGGCGGTCGCTGATGAAAGAACTAAAAGATAATCCTGCATTTGACAAGCATGTGCAAAGTAGCGGAACAAACTGAAAATAAAAGTAACGACCAAATGAAAAATAAAGCAAAAAGCTAAATAAGTCTATTGGTGCACCACCAGAACTGGCCAGGAAGACCCACCACCTAACCAGTTCACATAGCAAGAGATCATGCTGGCAGGCAGGACGAGACGTCGCTCAGTCTTGCAGTAAACAGTATAAACCCGACCTTCACCACCTCCAATCCCCCAACCCATCTAGGCACCATCCACACTCCTCCAATTAGCAGACCAAGCGCGAGACCGAGGCTACGGCTGGCAATCGTAGGAGTGCTTCATGCCAAACCAACGGACAAATGTACTGCACAACCATTGGCCAATGAGAGACGCAGTAGTTCGGTGCTTCTCATACCCAATAAGCGGAGGAGGCCGACCTATCACATGTGATACAATCAAAGGAGAAAAGAGGAACGGACATCCTATCGCAACCTTGGACTGCGGCGGGCTGAAACGAAAGCCGTGGGAAGAAGGACAGACAGCCACCCGGAGTCACGGCCCTCCATCCGACGACACCAACTTTGGGTTGAAGAAACATAAGCAATGAAATTGTACTCATCAAAGAAAAATGAATCTTTGGAAAAACGAGAGACGAGGCGGAAGAGATACGAAGCCAAAAATTATATAACCGGAAACGGCAATGGCAATGGTTCGGGAGAAGAGATGGGTTATAGGTATATTTTTATGATTATTTAATAAAATCTTTTGTTGCCGTTGTTTTTTGTTTTTTATTAAAGTTATTTTGAGTTATATGCTCATCAGTTAAGAATGAAATTATCGTGATCAAAGTCATAAGCATAATAACGGTGGGTAACTTCTCTATATTTCAAAACAATTTGAGAAATTAAGAACAATAAATATTATATATATATATATATCCAATTTCAAGCCTAAAACCTGATATACATATGTTTAAGGACGATAAATTTAATCAGTTCAAGAATGAAAATTAAATCTTCTTCTTCTTTTTTTGGAAAGGTGAAAATTAAATCTTTAGTCACGTGAATCCACCAATTATATCTGCCAGTACGGAATTGAAATTCATTCTCTTTAAGCATTTATTCATATAAACTTATAGGATACAAAAAATAATCCTTCATGTTTACATAATAATTAAGCTAATGGATTAGTCATTGGTTTTGCATCAACAAATATGACCGATGTTAGGCATGTAATCACTAGGCATGTAAATGTAATCATATTAATTAATGTATTAAACCGGATTCAGCTGAACAAATAAATTTTTGATAACCAACAACGTTTGTTGGGGTTAAGTGCCAAAGGATTCATTTAGAAAACATCACCGAAAAATTAAGCTATCATTCAAGAGATTTAATGATCGATCCCAATAAAATTGGAAAAATTGTTATTCAATTATATATCTTATCTTCAGGGACGGATCTAAAATTCTCATTGAGTGGTGTCATAATAAAACTCTATAACTAGTGGCGTCAAAATAGATTTTTGAAGACTGTCTAAAAAAATTACTAATACCTAGATAAGGTTTGTATTTTATGAGTGGTGTCACTTGACACCACTCGTTGTATACTGCATCCGCCCCTGCTTATCTTAATATAAATATATAAAAACACGAATAAGATTTTGGTAAATGTTGATTGACCTTTTTACCCTTTATATTTAAGCTTTGTAGTGTTCTAATGAGACTTGAATTTGTAATTTTGTATCATTTAGAATTTTAATCCCAATAGGATCCTAAAAGGTATAAGAAATATGGGGAAAAACTTGCTATTTGTGTACATGTGCTTCTCCAAAATAGCATACTTTATGGTCCAATTCTTTCTTGGTCCTCAAGTTTATTTTGGTGATCATTTAAATCTCTAACATTCACTAAGTTTAGAAAACACACATAATGGATTTAAAACCATTTCTACATTACTTTTTTTCACTTAATACTTGAATATTTGTATTAATTTTTTTTTATTTATACAATTGCTTTTATCGAAGGTTTGTAAAAGATTTTTCTACAATTGTTGCTCCCTCAATGAATTGGTCAAGAATGATGTTCCATTCAAGTGGACTTCATCCCACCAAAAAGCTTTCAACACACTCAAAGAAAGGCTAAGCACATCTCCTGTTTTGTCTCTTCCTAATTTTGGTAAGACTTCTGAACTTGAGTGTGATGCAAGTTGAATAGGAATAAGATTTGTTCTTAAACAGGAAGGTAAACATATTGCCTACTTTAGTGAAAAATTTAGTGGTGTATCCCTTAACTTTTCTACTTATGACAAAAAATTATTTACCTTAGTAAGAAGTTTGGAGGTTTGGTCACACTATCTTCTTCCTAAAGAATCCGTCATTCATACTGATCATTACTCATTTAAATATTTGCAATGTCAATGGAAGTTGAACAAAAGACATGCTAAATGGGTTGAGTTTATTGAGTCATTTTCATACTTGATTAAATTTAAGAAAAGAAAAGACAATATTGTCACGAATGCATTAAGTACGAGATATACATTGTTAAATGTTTTGAACTCAAAGATTTTAGGCTTTGAAAACATGAAAACTTTGTATGCTAATGATGAAGATTTTGGACAAATATATCAAGCATGTGAAAAACAAGGATTTGATAATTATTATTTGTTTGATGGTTATTTGTTCAAAACTAAGAAACTTTGTGTACCTAGGGATCAATCCGGGAGCTACTTGTGAAGGAAGCCCATGGCGGAGGTATGATGGGTCATTTTCGCCAAGTGAAGACATTGGAGGCCTTAAAAGAGCATTCTTATTAGCCAAACATGAGAAATGATGTTGACAAAATTTGTGCACAATGTCTTGTGTGCAAAAAGGCTAAATCCAAACTTGAGTCTCATGGGTTATACATTATTTTCCCTACTTCTTCTTTACCTTGGGTTGATATTTCTATGGATTTTGTGACTGGTTTGCCAAGAATATCTCATGGACATGATGCAATATTTGTTGTCGCGGATAGATTTTCTAAAATGGCTCATTTTATCCCTTGTCATAAAACCAATGATGCCACACATGTCAATTTGTTTTTCAAAGAAGTTGTCAAGTACCATGGTTTATCTAAAACAATTGTGTGATAGAGTTACAAAGTTCCTTAGTCATTTTTTGAGGACTTTGTGGGGTAAATTGGGTACTAGGTTGCGATTTTCTACTTCTAGTCATCCCCAAACAGATGGACAAACAGAAGTTACAAATAGGACCATGATCACTCTTTTTAGAACACTTCTTAAGAAAAATCTAAAACAATGGGAAGAATGTCTGCCTCATGTTGAATTTGCTTATAATCATTCATATCACACTACTACAACTTTTAATCCATCTGAAGTTGTTTATGAATTTAACCCTTTGACTCCATTAGATTTGATTCCTCTTCTTTTGAATGATACAGTTCATAAAAGTGTCGAGGAGAAAGCTAAGCAAATGAAAGATCTTCATTTGAAGGTAAAGGATCAAATTGCAAAATAAAATGAAGTTTATGCTAAAAGGGCCAACGAAGGAAGGAGGCATGTGTCATTTGAACCCGGAGATTGGTTTTGGCTACATTTGAGGAAAGAAAGATTTCCTCAAGAAAGAAAGAACAAGCTTGCTCCAAGAGGAGATGGTTCATTTCAAGTTGTCAAGAAAACTGGGGAGAATTCTTACACTCTTGCTTTACCTCAAGATAAATATAATGCACATGCTACTTTCAACGTGAAAGATTTGTCTCCTTTTGTAGACGAAGATGAAAACTCGATTTCGTGGTCGGAATCTTTTCAATAGGGGGAGGATGATGTGAACCCACTAAGGCCCAAAACCCAAGATTCTTTTCAATGAATTGGAGGCTCAATCACAAGAGTAAGAGCAAAGAAGACCAACCAAGCTTTTTCCCAATTCATGAAGGATTTTGCAAACTTAAAGGAGCAAAATGAAAAGATTGAAGAAGAGGAGGGAAAAGTGGATGTTTTTTTCACCAAACCCAAGGAGCAAGTCAAAGAAGTGGCCCAAATATTCTCTATCATAATTTGGGCCCAAGAAGAGCAAATCACTTTGGAAAACTAGATGACTCAAGTGATAAGATGAAAGAAGTTTTAAGATAAAAGACAATTTCACAAGTTACACCTTTCATATCCAATGGTTACAAGAGCATCAATTGGTCACATAAATGAGAAAACTAATGCATGAAATAAATTAGATAATTAGTATTAATTTTCATCAATTAAAATTGTAATTTTTCTTTTATTTTTCTTCATACTTTAGGTCAATTCTCTACTTATAAATATGGGTTGTTTCTACACTTTGAAACACATGATATATGAAATTCACTTTACAAATTTGAGAGAAAATTCTCTTCATTTTTTTACTACACTTTTCCACTCAACTCTTGTTCAAAGGTTTTGATCAAGTTTGCTAAATCCAATATTGTTTTCTCTTAAAGAAAGAGGTGTTAGATCCATTTTCCTTCCCTTGGCAAAACTTCACTTTTGCTTGAACCATTTCTTGGATTCAAGATGGGATGTTGGCCATTTTATCAATCCATTATAGTCAAGAAGAGATCCTTTAAATTGTGTTTTTTAATCCATAAGAAAACACATCATATACCTTCTTTTTCTTTCTTTTTCTTTACGGTTATCAAGTTTTAGTAAGTATATGCATATAATTATACTTTCTCCATGCCAAAACAAGTAAACAAGTTACACATGTTCATAAGATCATGAAACGAGGATTGGTTTAGTTTGAAAAATCTTTCCAAGTTTTAATTGTCAAATTTCATTTATTATTTAATAGTAAATGCACAGTATGTTCTTAAGATGAAAAATGGTTGTTCAACTCATGATCAACATAGCCGATGAGATTAGCACGAAATTGGCTAAGTATTAATCCCCACCAAATAAAAACACGAGAATATAAACCGAGATTCATCTTACTAATTCCTCACATTACATTTTAATTTTCCCCATTCATATTCCCTTTGGACGAGAGGGGGAAGAATTTCCAAAACACCAAATAACAAAACAAATTAACATACTCCATCCGTCCCCAAGTAAATGGTACATTTCTTTTGACAGTTAAATTAAACCCTCCATCGCTTATGCTAGTAGCCCGGGTTCTATAGTCGAGGGCTGCTCGGGTGGAAAACCTAACGACGGCCTTCTCCGCAGCATGGAAAGATCGAGTAAAATTCAAGATTCGTCAAGGTACAGATAACCCTCGCGAGAATTTATTTGTCTTCGAATTCGGGAAGCAATATCAGATGGATGGTGTTCTGCACCTAGGACCATGGGCTTTTGATAACAAGTTAATCATTTTTCCTCCCATGAAACCGGGCGATCAAATTATGTCCATGCCTTTCAAGTTTTTGGATTTTTTGGTGCACATCCAAGACTTACCTTTTGGATGGGCAACTAAGGAGATGAGTTCAACACTAGGCAATGCGCTAGCATGGTGAAGGACATGGTGTGCGACGAGTTGTTGATGAAAACAAGAGTTGATATGATATTACTTGTCGTCTCAAAAACGATATTACTACTGTCAACTCTGATTCATCAAAACTCACTCTTATTGTGAAGTATGAAAAACTTCATGATTTTTGTTAAAAGTGTGGTATGCATGGTTAAAAGAACCGGACCGGACCGGTCGTTTCAACCGGTGAAATCGTGAACCGGCATGCTATCTGGTCTTGGTTCCGGTTAACCAGTCAAAACCGATGAGAACCGGTCAAAACTGGTGAAAATCGTTTGAACCAGTAATTAATTGAATCTTGGTTCTACTTTATCTAAATTACAAAAGTCATTAAGTTGTATTTTTTTGTACAAATAAGTCCTTTTATACTATAAATACTTATTATTCTCAACCTTTAGTTTTCAAAATAAACACTAAGATTTATTCTTTGTTTACAAAAGCATGGATTATTATGTTTGTATGATTTTAATATTACCTTTGTAATTTAAGTATTTATTAAATATACATTTTGGAAAGTAACGGTCCAACCACCGGCTCAATCGATTCAACTGTTTGAACCTTGAACCACTAAGTTTACGGTTCAATACCCTGTCCGGTTTTTTTTAACCATGGTGGTATGATGTCACATGTTGAAAAAGATTGTATGGAAACTTGGGAGAACAGGTATGGCTCGTGGTTACGTACCCTTACTTTAGTGAGGGATGGTGATGGGTGGTCGGCCTCGGTTAAGGTCCGGACGGTGAGATATCAGGCGAACCCACCTGCGCCACGCCAGAGGACAGAGGTTCGCTTGGATTGGTTTCGATTTCGGCTAGGAAGGATATGGGACCAACTATGGAGCAAGCATTGATCCTTTTGTTTTCTCTATAGGCACTGGAGGGGAATTAGTTTTGTCAGATTCAGCTCCAAAAAATGGGCGTCGCAGAGGACGGGCACGTGGTGGCGTGATGCCACGAAATGTTGGTGGTCGTGGATCTGCTGGAAGGGAGAGTGCCGGTGGAAATGGGGTGGCAGAAGACGGAGAGGGGTCGGTAGAAGAAAGGGTAAGAGTCGAACTTCACGAGGAGGTTGTGCAGGAACAAGCAGGGAGCGTTGCTCCTTCCCAGCCTCATAAGGAGAAAGGTGCCAGATGGTTAGGATGTCAGGTCCGGCCCATCCATCCATTTTTTTCTTTAGGACTGAGGATTGTCAGTACATGGTGATATGGAGATGGCGTGGGATATGGATTTTACAATTGTAGTTTGTTTATTTCTTATGCATCCAGGGAGACTTTGCAGGGAACTAGCTCTTTCGGACATACTTTGTATGGTTTCAGTGGAAGGGGACGGAAGCCTTGAGCTCTAATACAAATGCTACAAATGGATCCTTTTTTCAAAGCTTATGACAGTTGGTGAGCATTCGTGAAGCTTTGATTTTCTTATTTTCTAGGATTTTTGCAAACTCCCTTTGATTAAAGTTACTTGTTTTAATAATCTCATTAGCCTTCAGCTATTGAGAATTTAGGTTGTATTATACTCATCTCAAGAAGAGAGCTCTAGTAGCGTTCGGAACTTTAGTCCTGCTTAGTCGGAACTTTAGTCCTGCTTAGTTTGTTTTTTCAGCAAGAGACTGACATCCATTGAATAAATAATCATTCTCATTAAAATAAAATAAAATGGTAGAAAAGAAAAAATTTGATAAAAAATATCTCCGATTATAACTTGGATAATGGATGAAATGAACTAAAATTTCTATATTAAAAAAAAGAAAGAAACAAAACCCTAAATTTTTAAAACATTTCAAAAGGAATACGCAACTCTCGACTTCCACTGAGAGTGAACTCTCGACTTCCACCGAGAGTATGTAGATGTAGAGTTGTGTTCTAGTAATCAAAACTTAGCAAAAAAGTGACAGTATTTGAAAGTATAAGAAAATTGATTAAAATTTAAAATATTAATTTTTTTTGTTAATTTTTTTTTGGTGGAAAGACACACTACCTAGAAGATTTGGCCCGGTCACTCTTTTCTTTTGATCCCGATCAGTGATAAAGTTGGATTCTTAAACAAGGATTTGTCAATTAATTTAGCATTAAACCCTTCAAAAAAAAACCTGAGCTAGTTTTTAACTACTACTTCTACTTCTACTGATCTGCTCTACGATTCATGATCCTCTTCTTTTTTTTTGTACACTTTGATCATCGACTCTTCAAATCAACGACGACGACGCTGACATTGTCCGTACTCCGCCTTGCCAGCGCCAGTTTTGTCAGCAGCATCGACGCATCCCAACACGCCTTGTCGGATCTGAACTCCGCGCTACCCTCCACCATCCCCTCCGCCGTGGACGGCGACGGCGACGGCGCCGCCTTCCGAGACCGTAAGCACATGCGCGCCACCCCGCACGCCGTTTCGTTATTCACCACGTCCCACAGACCGTCGCTCGCCAGTACCAGGCACTCGTCCTCCGTCGACCGGTCCATTATCACAACCTCCGGCTCCGATATCACATACGGCTTCAAATAATTATCCCCTAAAATTGTTAAGACACGTAGCATGTTTGTTCAGTGATCTGCTACGTACATCCATGGAACAAATGAACAATAAAGAAAAGAAATTATGTTATTACCGATTGCTCTTGACATGGCTAAGACGCCTAGAACTCGAGGGCCTTCCCAGTAAATAACTCGGCCACCGGCCGATTGGATCCGGTTCAGTTCATCGGGTCGATCCGGCTGCAAAAATTTCAAAAAACAGGAAAAACTTTTTAGCTTCGGAACAGAAAGAAATCTGAAAAGGAAAAAAGAAACTGTCATCCCAGGCTCGCACCTTGTGATCAGTGGAAAGGGGCAAGGGGAGGCCGTTACGGCAGAGGACGGCCCGGGAATCGCCGCAATTGGCAACGATGATCTTTTCCGGAGTTATGACGGCGACTACGGCGGTGGAACCCACGGCGTCGCATTGAGGAGACTGAAGATCGCAGCGGCAACAAGAGCTCGTTGCCTGCTCCGGCCACTGCCTAACTTCCTTATCCATCCTATCGAAGCTACGCTCCATTGTCGCTCTCCAGTCCACCTCTCCATCTCGATAGGTCTCGATTTCCTCCCCCATTATCTCGTGGAACCGTTCTTTACACTTCAAGGCCACCTAAATATACAACAACAAAAAGGATTAGTCATGAGTTTAATTACTGTTGTAGCTAGTGAAACCGAGTAGGTATTCACACACACGCTCTGGCAAGTGAAGCTTACATGAGAGCATCCATGGCCGTCGAAAACGCCGAAGAAATGAAACCCAGATGAACCCACAGATTGATTGTTGGAAAGCAAAGGATGAATCGAAACGGCGTCTTCCATATCTCTTCTCCAGCCACACACCGAGGTCGTCCCGAACTTCGGCGGCGCTTCTACTTCCTCCGTCGACTCAGACCGGGGCACAGCTTCCCCAGCACCAAGGTTCACTTCAAGTTGAGAATCGGCTTCTTCTTGTTCTTCTTTTCCCTCTTCGTTATCCAGCGGCCTCTCCACTGCGTTGTCGCAGTGTCTCACAAACGCAGGGACCGAATCGCTCCTCCGTCGCTTACGTGCCTTGTCCAGTGACGGAACAGCCGGCCTCTCCGTCGCGAACATTAACGGAACTAGATCCAATCTCCGGCGACGAGAATTCAAGGAGGACGGCTCAATCGGAGCCATCGCCGGATCACTCTCGCCCACAACACCACAGCAAATCTCAGCCATTATTTAGTTCGATCTTCTTTTTTCCTACTGTATACAGCCCAGAAGTCTTTAATAACAGAGCAGTTGATTGATCGAGAGAGACTCCAATTTAGCACTTGAGAGAAACATAAATGGATTTAAACGTGAAGAATGATATTGAGAGGGGACCTATAAATGGCGTTCCAACGCCACACGAAGTTGCGGGCAGCTGCCCTGATTGTCACGGGCAGTAGGTCCAAGAATCGCAGTTCGGTTGACGCTGATTAATTAAACAATAGTAGATGCTGATCAGAACCGTCCATCTGAGCCGAATAGTAATTTAGGTGTTTACACGTGTTATGGGTGTTTGGGTGGACCACGTGTTCCAATGATGCCCGGACACGAGCGGCAAAGTGGCCAACCTCTTCTGACACGCAAGTAGTCTTGCTGGATGACTGAAAATTCGGAGATGACATTCTTTATTTTAACTCATATTCTACCCCAAATAATCTTACATATTTTCTTTTCAAGTCATATCTTAAAAATTGTACAATGATATTAAATAGAAATTTATCTTCTTCTTCAGATTTACTACACTATCTCTAAGTAGTTCATTTCATTGCTTAACGACGTTTGGGTTCACGAGTCAACTCAGTATAGATGTACCTAGGTAAGGTAGGGGTGTAAGTCAGATCTGAAACCCGAAATCCGACCTGAACCCAAATTTATGAATAAGGGTCAGGTTAGGGGTGGAATAGGCCTTGGGTAGGTTGAACCTGGTCCAAATCGACTTTTTTGTTCTTTCTCGGATCAAGGTCGGGTTAAATCCGAGAAACCAAGACCATAACTGTAACAGTAAGATTCTTAGCCCAATCCATATCCTCTCTTAGACCCACCTACCAGCCTACCCAAGCCAAACCCAAAAACTAAAACCCAACCCAATCTGCTAACATAATGCTACCCGACCCATACCCATGACCAACACCAATCTGCATATCCCCAAATCAAAATCACAAATCCCTAACTCCAGAGCCTTGAACATCTGAACTAAAGGTTGAACGATTCCCTCCATGCCTTGAACTCGAGAGTGCACCTTGAACTCGAAATTTCGCTTCAATTCGGTTCGAAATAATTGAGAAGACTGAAGAGGCGAAGGAGAGAAGCTCACTGAGCAATAGCTCACTCACGCTCGAGTTCAGGAACTCGAATCACACCACCCAGGCCCAGCTCGCACCAGTCGCCTTACGTTATGCAACAACACCGCCTTTGTCGTTCGCATTTTGTGCCACCTTGTTTTCTCTGCCAGTGCCACAGATCCACTGCTACATCGTTGAGTAGAGCCATAGATTTGTCGCTCCATCTACTACTCGTTTTCTCTACCACAGATCTGTTGATGCACTACATCTGTTGCTCGTGTTCTACCCATGAATTAACGTTTTTGTACACGTGACGTTAATGCCGTTTATTTTGGACACGTGGACGTTAATTCACATCCTATAGGTTTTCGATATAACATTCTATCCATATAAGTTATCAATAAGGGGCTTCAAACCTTTGGAGGGAGAGAAAAATCATTCACCGAATTATCCACCAATTCATGCGTGATTTTCATTTTTCATTCTCACCCAACCAAAATTGTTCAACCCGAGTGGCGACGCCACGCCGCTCCACTTGACCCGCATGCTTTGTGTTAAAGAAGTAGGCATCCACATGAATTAGGGATCTACGTTGATTTTTTGTTGGGGTCCATCATGAAGCGTGATTCACCTCCTAAATTTATCACCACTTAAATTCACTAGTGAATCACGTTATGTTCAATTTTCGAGCGTGAAAATCACCTCATTTCACCAGTGAATCTCCCGGTGGTGAGTTTCGAAAATCTCACCAATAAATGGTGAGGTTTGAAACCCCCTAATATAACATTTTAATCCTCACTACAAATAAAATACCATTCAGTAGCATGCACATCTAATGACACATATTTATGTACCACTAAATACTTTATCACAGTGGCGAAAACAGATGCTAAAAAACATTATAAATACTTAGTGGCTCATTATGGTTAATGGCCACAATATGACATACTCTTAACTGCATAAAATGATTTAGTGCCACGGTAAATTCAATATTTTAAAAATTCATTTTCGCGAATTGCCATTAAAGGGTAAGTAAAAAGAAAATATATATTAAAAAAATGGAAAAATCTTTCGGGGAAAAAATCAAAGACATTTATCGCTCTCCTCCAATTCTAATCCATTACGTGGAAAAATCCATTCTTATTGCAGCTGTTACTGCGGTTCGGGTAGCAATAAACCCAAGAGGCGCAGTAAATGACAAGTTTAAGGTGCAGTAGTGTTTACCGTACCGCGACTATGACCACAATAAGGCCGCAATGAAACTAATTTTTAGGGTTTCTTCACATCTTTTTTCTCCGTCATTTTATCATTATCTTCGTCTCCCTCCATTTTCATCTTTATCTCCATGTTTTTCTTTCTTTCTATTTTCCTACTCTCTTCTTATGTAATTTCCTCTTCTTCTTCCTCTCTCTTTGTTCTTTCTTTCTTCTTCTTTTGTTTTCTTCTCCTACCTTTCTTCTTTTTCTTTTGTTTTCTTCTCTTACCTTTCTTCTTCTTCTTCTTCTTCTTCTTCTTCTTCTTCTTCTTTTTGGGTTCTGAGGCTCCTTCTTTCACTATTGTCACCCTTGCTCATTGCAACACCGCCACTTCACCAACGTCATCCTCCCACTGTCGTCACCGTTGCTTGCTTACCATCACTATCGATTTCTGGATATTTTTAGTTTTATGGATGAATTTATCTATATTTTAGTTATCTAGAATAATTACTGTGGACCCAATCGGAGTAAGCTGCAGTGGCTATTGCGTCTGGAATTGCAGTTGGATGTTTACTGCGGATCATTTTACCGTTTTACCGCAAGAGAAACAACTGCCTCTCTTGTAGTTGTTATTGCGGCTCCTCCGCGTGAGAGGCGCAGTAAAAAGGGTGTTTCATCCATGTACTGTACTGATCTCCAGTATCAAACCAATCTTCACTCTCGCGCTCCACCATCGATCTAATCATCGGAGTCTCCGACGTTTTTGTTGAGGTTTACATATTAAAATGAGAACATTATTGGTAATTAATTCTGAAGGGTATTCTCTCTTCAGTTCGCCCACCCTATCAGTTAAGGAGTTTGGATCAAGTTTAAGCGTGGACTTGTAGTGTGTTTAACTGGTTAGTTTGTCACCATGTTTGAAGGGTTGTTCAACGTTTTTTTCCCTGTGGGAATTTCCATGTCTTCTTTATCCTCGATGAAATGAAGTTCCCAGATTTTACACCTGCTGCAAAAATGGAAAGAACCCCGAGCAAATGGCCTCGTCCCGTTTGGCATGCTCCATGGAAGAACTATCCTGTGAGTGCTAAAGACTTGCGTGGTGCAATATCAATTCCATGGGGCCGGGGTATATGGTGTCCAAAGTTTAGATTTCCTTGTATTGGGTAGGATGTGTGATTAACGGGCCGTATTATTATAATTAGTTAGATGAATCTTGAGGTCACTCCATATGTGATCATAATATTAGATGAGTTTGAAGTTACATGCATGTTTTAAATACGTTTATACTCCGTATTCTTACAGGTTATAAGATTCATCTTGTAGTAATTGCTTGCATCTTTCAGTGGTTATTTGAGGAATTGAATTGGTTATGCAGGTCATTAGTGGCCATCTAGGATATATATCAATTGCATTTGACCCAAGTAATCAATGATTATGCAGGTCATTAGTGGCCATATTCTTTATGCAACTTTAATTCCTGGTTACTTATCGACTGGATATGACAACACAGTTTGCTCCGTTTTTACTCAACCCACCCACAGTATATTCAATTTCTTTTTCCAAATCTCTTGCTTCCAAAATACTCCTAAATTGCACCTTATAATTTGGACGATTTATGCCTCCCCTTTGTCTTGTTAGGATCCTCAAGTTGTCACTGGACTCAACAATTAAATTCTGGGATCTTAGACATGGCCTATCTCTCTCTGGGTGGATATTCAAGCCCGTACTACTGAAATTCATACTAATAAGATAAACTCGTCTGCTGTAATATTGGTTACGGATAAAACATCAGAAAATTCGAAGAAAAATGAGCACGGCTTGGATAGCACGCAAGTAGAGAGAGCTTTTGGTTACTTTCAAGTGCGGACTTCTCCAGACAACTATCATGTTAGTATTATTAGATAATACATGTGCCCAAAACCAATAAGTCTATGGACTAATATGTAAGTTCTAATAAGATTATGACTCCTTATAGTATTAGAAATTCTAATTAGATTAGAATTATTCATAGCCTATAAATACATAATATGTGGAATAGTTTCAGATGATATTACATGATATTCTCTACAAAAAACCTTAGCTCTCTAAGAAACATCGTACAATTCCGCTAGCACAGAATCATCGGAGTGGTGCGTCGATCGTGTGGATCAACCTTAAAGGAGTCGCACATGAGGCTCTACAATGTGAACGAGGTTTCATCATTTTGATTATATATATACTTTATGTTTCCGCTGCGTGCATGTAATGCTATGCAAATTGATCCGTATATTATTTTACATATCATAATTGTAGATCCTTGGATGAAAACTAATTGGAATTATTATATATTTCACTTCTTCGTTTACCTTTGATGTTCCTTGGATCAAGATTAATTGCGGATCCTTGAATAATTATGAAATTGAGATTTTTTTAAAATAATTTTTATGATTAATTTTTTGTTTTCCTATAACTTAATTCAGTTAAGTAATTGAAAAATAAAAGTAAAATGACATGTGACCACAAAGCATGTCATTGTGGCATACAATTTAGTGCCATAACAGGTTTCAGTGGCAAGAAGTTTTATGCCACAAATGGACGGGTGGATGACCACGAGAAGCATTCTTAATGGCACAACATGTGTGACAATGAATTGTTTGAGTCTTTTGTCGCTTGTATATTTCTGCCACTAAATCCATCAGGAGGTCATGCAGCAACATACATGTTAAATGCGACTAGAAGGTTTTAGGGTCACGGACTCACGGTTTCGAGTGACATTTTCTGTTGTTGTTTCTTGCAGAGGTGTGTAGTGGCACTGTTCCGTAATTTAGTGGCACATATTGTATGCCACTAAATGGTATTTTGTTTGTAGTGCCTATAGGTTATCAAATCCTTCAATTTATTCAAATCTTATAGGTTATTGATTTAACATTCTAGTTATATAATTTTCTGAAAATTATATTTAGTCCTTAAAGTTAACATTATCAAACATTGAAATGCCTATAAAACTAGAATATTAAGTCGATAACCTATAAGACATGAATAAAATTGAAAAGCCTTTATGTACTTAATAACTCATGGGACTAAGATATTATCTTGACCTGAATCAATGTTCACGTGTCCAAAATAAACGGCGTTAATGCCATGTATACAAAAACATTAACTTAAGACTCATTTGAGCTACGATTTGTAACGTTGAGGACTTGATCGTGAACTCGAAAACGTTTAGGACTCACTCGTTAGAAATGACAAACCTATAGGACTCTTTGTGCAAGTCAAGCGATGGGTCACAATGGGCAAACCACCATCCGTGGTTTTTTTTTCCGTATCTACGATTTGTAGTTTTACTTTTCACAGTTATAGATTCACATCTATAACTACATAACAATATTTTTATCCAAATATCCATAAACTCAACATTTTGAGATATCTAAACATTAGAATTTCAACCCTAGCTACCATGGTCTCATGCACACAATCAAAGATTCCAAACATCCACACAAATTATTGTCACAAATACACTGTTCTCATCCACACAACCAAAGACAATGATCTCATCTTCACATGCATATATACTACATGTCTTCCATCCAAACAACCAAACATCATTGTCACAAATCATTTTGGTAAAAAAAAAAACAAGCAAATATTATTGTCACAAATCATTTTGATTATTCGTAACAGTAAAAAACCACAACCACCTAATACAAACTCTATTAAACAGCCTAATCCAAACTCTATGAAATTCTTATAATTTACCCATCACATTATACTATCTAACATTTTGGTATTCATACTATCTTTTTGATAAGGGGCAGAGACAGTGAACAGTATTTTCCGTGAGATTTTGAATTTAAATATATTTTAGCATACTTAAATACCTTTTTCATGATATTTTGGTTTCACAGATGATATTTTAATATATTTAAATATTTTAAATATCATGAACACGAGTTACTATTCAATGAATAGTAAATCTTAGTTTAAATTAAATTTCTTACGAGGTTTTGAGAAATAAATTTTTGTAACATATTTTAATATTTTTTCCATGATATTGTAACATATTTAAATATTTTAAAATATCGTGAGACAAGGCTCTTCTTAAAATATCGAACGCAAATAAGCAGACAAAAAATAGGTAACACTAAACGCAAGTACGCAACCCACATAAATAAATGTTCATTTATAATATTGTTTCATTCTGATTACCAACACACTCATAAGAAAAATGATTAAACGGTAATATTTGCGCTTGATGTGAAAAAATAAAAAAAAGTTAAAGGCAATAAGGGAACTATCTCTTAAGAAAATTGAAGAGGAAGAGAGTTTAGGAGAAAAAAAGAAAAAAATATATTGAAGAGGAAAAAAAATGATTAAAAAAAAGTTGCAGTTCATTTTAGTGAATCAAAGTGGTAAATGGAATGATGATGGAGTAGGTGTAATACTAGGATGGTGCTACGTGGGAAGTGCAGAGAAGGAGAGGGAAAGAATAGGTGAGGTGGAGGGCACTGGAAAGGGGACCATGACTACCAACTTCAACTTGTTCTTCACCCAAACAAACACCGTCTTTCTGTCTGCTGATGAGGCAACCCAACCATGAAGGAAACCCAACCCACTTCTTCATCAAATTTCTTATTTCTAGAAAGGAAATAAAAAAATCAAACCTTTCCAAATTTTAATAGACAAAAATTCTTAAAATACATATTTTGTTTTTGAAAAAAAGAGAGAAAAACTCTGAGAAATGAATGAAAATGATATGAGATGTTTTCTTTCCCCAACACTATTTATCAACTAGCTGGTAAACCAATTAGTTATGTAAAGATTAACATACCCTCAATAAATATTTGGAGTCTTCTTCATTTTCTTTTTTACAATTCATTTCCGTTTCCGCTTCTTTTCCATCTCTTCAAACCACAATTCATTTCTTTGTTCACAACCAACACATATGTCACTGCCCATCGCGATCTCCACCGACTCCGGCCATCATGATCTCCACCAACTCCAACCACCGTGATCGATCGTCAACTTGTCGAGCTTTCAGATTTGGACGACCTCCAACTTGTCGGCGGCGGCACCAGCGACGAAGCTTCATCTTCGTGGATCCACATTTTCAGAGTAAGTTGAGGACGATTCGATCTTTATGAAAAGCTGAAGCTCCATTGTCATGTTTCTTCTCCTCAATCGAAGAGAATAATCCAAATCTGGATAGAATTGATGGAGATGATCTGTTGTTGTTGCGATGTCCACTATCGCGATCTAGACAGAGTCATCGGACGAACACGAACAGTCTCTCCTCCAACGGTGGCGAGATCTCCGACAAAGAAAATTGCGGATGGTTCTTGCTCGGAGTTCTCGCGATTTCCGGCGTCGGATCGGCTTGCTACGAAGTCGAAAAATGATCGGTCTTCGTCTCCAGCGATCTCCGACGATATCAGATCCGGATGGAGCAAGATGATGCGAGGTAAGACTAGCAGTAACTTCTGTTAATTCTGACAGTTTCGAAATTCATTCTGAAAGTTTCTAATATGTATTCAAACATTATATCATTTTGTAATAGATGCTATAGAAATGTGTAAATATCTAAGTAAACAGTATAAACTCTTGCAATAGACAGTATGACATTTCACTTTAGATACTATGCAGTTAACTATAAATCAACGAAATTGTTTTAAATTTATTTGACGATTAATAAATTTATTATGACGATTTCTAATATTTATTCGAATACACTATATCATTTTTGTAATGCATACTATAGAAATGTGTAAATATCTAATTAAACGGTATAAACTTTTGTGGTGCCGATAGCGATGGCAATCTTTGGCGGATCTTTGCGGTGGTTCTAGCGACAACCGCATGGCGATGGTTTCGGCGACATCGACGATGGTTCCGGACATCGGCTATGGTCTCGGCGACCACGGCGGTGGTTCCGCCGCCGCGGGTGGTTCCGGTGGCCGCGGTGGAGGTTTCGGGGGCATCGGCGGTGGTTTCGATGGAGGCGGCGGTGGTTCCAGCGACGACAGTGGTTTCGACGTCTATGACGGTGTATCCGGTTGCCGCCATGGTGACTCCGACGACTGTGGCGGTGTTTTCGGTGATTATGGCGGCGGTGAGGGTGGATGATGGTTTGGGATAAGAAGGGTAGTTTAGTGCTTAAATTTTTATTTAATTAATTATATTAATTAGATAGTCTTAGAACCCGTTAGTGATTTTTTTAACTAATGAGTAAATAAAATAACTGTTTTTCTTTCTTTAATTACGTATTAGAAGCCACCACGGCATTAGAATGCAGCCCAACTTGCAAAGCAAAACAATGGGATACTAGGTAGTAGTAGTATACTAGTACTAGTATTCTGGAGTACCAAACAACACCGGCCCTGTTAGACTTCCACGTGCCCATCTCATTTATCATTTTCTCTTTGGCGATGGAAACAACGTGCGGCGGTGCCCCTCATTCACGGATGGATCCCTTTCAAATCACCATTTTCTTCCTATTATTTATATTCCAATATTATTCCAACTTTCTCTTCAATTCTTCATCTCAAAAATAACATATTCATTCATCTTTTAAAATATATCAATTTTTTATTGTATATAAAATTTGACGGAAGGGATCTTATCAAAAAAAAAGAGAGGATGAGCCCTTATAGTAACTAAGAAGGAAGGAAGTAACACGGAGCTCAAACATGCTTTTCGGTGACAAAATCGGAGTCATTTTATGGATTTGTCATTCCTTCCATGCGAAGCAACAAAATTAAACCGAAATTAAACCAATTTCTATTCCTTTGTCATAAAATCAACAAAATCACCAACAAATTATATATGCTCCATTCTTTCTTCCGTTGAAAACAACCGTCAACTTCGGCATAATTGTTCGACTGCCCAAAATGATGTGCTCCGACACCACAATAATACATTCTCGATGCACTATGATGCCATCCTGTAACAACATGATGCACTCGTTTTGATGACTTAATGATGCATTTTGTCCTACAGTTCACAGTGATGCACTTGATTACCACAATAATGCATTGATGATGCATAATGATGTTTTCCCGTAACAACATGATGCACTCGTTCTAATGACTTAATGATGCACTCATTTTCTTCAACCTCTCAAAATGATGCTTTTGGTGACCGTAACGATACACTCTCGCTACACTATGATGCTCTCCCTTACAAATATGATGCACTCATTCTGATGACTTAATTTTGCACTCGTTTTATTTAACTTTTCCAAATGATACTCTTGGTGACGAGAGTGATGCTCTCCCTTTCCACCATGATGTTCTCTCATACCAACATGATACACTTTTTCCCACTAATGATGCAATACAGTCCACACATGATGTATTTCATCTCCCAAATGATTAACTCAGACGATGCACTTTATCCACCAAATGATACCCTCCATGCATCAAATGATACCCTCCATGCATCAAATGATGCACTTCATGCATCAAATGATGCTTTTATGTGAAATGATGCTTTTGTGGTGCAATGTAATGCTTCTTTCGCAAAAAAAAATTCTTCTTTCATCTACTCCAACTGATATTCTTCCAATTCATCATTAATTGACATTAATTGCTATTATTAACTTCATTCTAATAGCTTTGAGAGTATTATTTGTATGCAATTTGTGGTTACATCATTTTTATAAACACGTGCATCATAATGAATCGATAGCACATCATTAAGGCCTGTAGACGCATCATAACTAATATGTCATGTGCAGCAGGTTGCAGCTCCGGGTCGTGGGATGAATTGCGTCGTTCAGGTGAGGGAATGGCTGAAAATGGATCGACGGCGGCGGCTAGGAAAATGATTGGCTACTCCAGCGTGGTCGATGGTGGCCTTGGTTGGCGGATTTCGTCGAGTCGGGTAACGGGTCGTCTGAACGGATCTCCTACATTTATTCATCTTCTGTTAGAGACCAGGTTGGCATACCGGTCAGTGGCGTTCCACCATCCACAACTCACGGACTTTTCGTACCCGGTTACGAGTTTCATGCCTCTCTCAGGACTCGAACATGGGACTTCGGGCTTAATGTCCCATTTCACATGAGTCTGAGTACCACTTGAGCTACTAGCCCAAGTGGTACTCAAACTCATGTGAAATGGGACATTAAGCCCGGAGTCCCATGTTCGAGTCCTGGGGGAGACATGAAACTCGTAACCGGGTACGAGAAGTCCGTGAGTTAGGGATGCAGGGAACGCCTGTCGGACTGGTATGCCAACCTGGACTCTGACATCTTCGGTGCCTGTTGATGGAGGGGGAGGCTACCACTGGATTGCTATTTACCCGCCGGTTCTTAAGGGATGAGCTACGACGATTCAGAGGGGAGAGTGGAGCTATTTGGGCAGGGATGGCAAATGTAAGTAGTGGCAGTGTATAAATAATATAAACAGGTATAAATAATATAA
Source organism: Stellera chamaejasme (assembly GCA_024586325.1). Taxonomy (NCBI): domain Eukaryota; kingdom Viridiplantae; phylum Streptophyta; class Magnoliopsida; order Malvales; family Thymelaeaceae; genus Stellera; species Stellera chamaejasme. The sequence goes on along the minus strand of CM044984.1, from coordinate 4,696,419 downwards.
ACAGGGCACACGGAGGCTTGCGTTACAAAGAGACGCACCTATCCTTCACCAAAAAAAAGAACGAAAGGAACCAAATCTTCTTTAGGCCCTATTTAGGTGGACCAAATCAAAACGATTAATAAGCTTAGCCAATAACATAAATTCAATTTAATCATATATAAGTTATCTTCTTTTGTGTTTTTCCCTAGAATTCGTTAATATCACAGAGTATTTGATTATAATGAACTTAAACCATTAACTTAAGCATACTAATCATTTTATTTCACAAGAATCAAATAGGGCATTATTCAAGATTCCATTGAATTTTATTTAAGCTCATAAAAATAGATAATGAATTTTTTTTTTTGATATAAAGGAGTCGGGATACCGGAGACTCGAATTCAAAACCTCTACAAGTGTCCTCAGAAGTATGACCACTAGGTCAAATGCTCAGGACATAGATAATGTATTCTAAAAAACGTTACTAATATTCTCTTCATCTTACAATAATCGTAGAGTTTAATTGAAAGCAAAAATAAAGGTGACTGATTGAAATTGGAAGTGGGGAAAATAGAGAGAAAGCGCCAAACTGCAATGTAAGAGATCAAGATCGTAATATTTATAGTAAAAAAATAAAATACATAAACTTGATAATTTTTGTGAAACAGCTCAACATGACAGCTTTAAACTTTTGAAGGATAGTAAGTGTGTGTTTAGTAACAGTTTTTTCAAGTAGTTGTTTACGTTTTGAAAAAATTATTAATGACAGCTTTTTGAGTTTAACTGTTATTTATTTGATCTCAACCATTACAAAATTATCTAAAACGGTACATCTAATTAAAACAGCTATTTCCCAAACACTAGAAAGAATTAGCGATCTAATTAAAATAGCTATTTCCCAAACACTAGAAAGAATTAGCGATTTATCTTCCATTCTACTCTTTACTTCAACCCCATGTACCGATATTTTAAAATAAATGTTGAGAAGTTCAATTAGAATTGGATTCTAATTATCATATTCATAATCCATCTGTGGAAATTTCAAAATTAAGTTAAACCTTTCAAGCCTGTTCAGCATGTAAGGAGAACATATTTGTAGATACCAGTATCACAGGAACACTTACTAGACAGCCCTATAAGTGCCCAATTAGGCCCAAACCAATGAAAATTCAGATTGTTATGAACAGAAGGCATCTTACAAAACGCAAATTCACATGGACAACAACATTCAAAGACAGCAGCTGGATCATCAAGAAATTGATTCAGAGAGAGTTACTGGTGTTTATGCTTAATCTAATCTCATCCCTGGAGAAAAGCCATTCACTGTGAATCCCCCATCAACAGAAATGGTCTGCCCAGTAATGTAAGAAGCGGCAGGAAGGCAAAGGAACGCGACGAGGGATGACACTTCTTCAGGTTCGCCAACTCGTTGCAGAGGAGTCCGAGATACTATCTTCTCCAGAAACTCTTTCTTCTCAAGTAACTGCATTTTGTGCAAGTATAGAGCAGCGGTGTAGTGCGTTAGATCTCAAATGATGTCATAAAGCTAATGTGTGTGACTATTTCCATAGCAGTTGAAAGATGAGAGGACATGGAAAACAATACTATCAAGAACAACATTTGAGAGCACCAGATGAAACCTGAACAGATGGCACAAACTATTGAAAGGGAGTGTGCGTGTATTATTTAAAGGCCATCTTTACAATGACTGGCTGGAATCCTCAAAAGTTTACAATTGTTACACCTTTAGTAGAAGCAAAACCAAATTAAAATAGACTCCAACTCATTTAAATATATTTCTTTAAAAGAGACCAATCAACTGAAAAGGACCTGAAACTAACTTCAGGTGAAGCTGGCAACAAAGCCAATAAAAAACTTATGTGGTGTGCCTACCCTACCTCATGCAACTCATTTTCTTGACAGCCTACGTATGTAGTGGCATATAGAATGAAATACAAAACAAACTTGAATTATGGATGATTATGTCACGCAAAATTTCTGTTTCCACCAATTTATTATGTGGACATCCCTCCAAGACAACCCGAGCACCCAGGCGAGAAACCAAGCCCCTTCCAAGGCCTAGGAGGGCCAACGACACGGGCACGGTTAAAGAGGATGCAAGAGGATCTCCAAGCATTCCTGCGGATTATGGCACAAGGAGAAGAGCGGGATCAAGGGCAAGCCCGAGCCAACCAACTCTTCAAAATGGGCATTCACAAAGAGGAGAGTCATTCCCCGAGCATGGAGGCCCTTAGTTGCACCTCCCATGAGGCTGAGGCACATTCCACGTGCCCCACGCGTCCTTCCACCTCCCCCACGCGCTCCAAGCGCCATCCCGAGACATCAGACACCGGAGCGCCCGACCTCGCATCTTCCACAACGTTTCCAAGCCTCCGAGACACTCAGAGCTAATCCTCCTCCCCAAAACGGATGGAACATAAGTCCCACAAAATCACCTACTTGCTTGTCACCTACTTGCTTGCTTTGTCACCTACTTGCTTGCTTTTGGCACTTTTTAAACATTAGGGACCTATTTGTATTAGTAACTTCTTTATTTTGTCCCACATCCTAGGATTACTAATACCTCCCACCTTAAAACCCTATATATACCCCATGTATCCCTTTGTAAAACCTTAGAACATACTTTGAAAGAAATTCAAGTCTTGGCCGAAATTCCTTCCTTGAAAGGTTTGCCATTTATGTTCTCTTCTTCCTTGCTTCCATGTCCCTTTGATCCATGTAAGTGGTTTCAAACTTTATTTCTAGTATTGCTTAATCTTGTAGTTAAGAGGTGCTAGAACCATTCTTCTTCCCTTGGCCATTCTCAAGTATTGTTCAACCTTGTAGTTGAAAGGTGCTTGTGATTCTAGCCATATATTGTTCATATTGTTCTTGAACTTTGTTCATATTGTTCTTGAACTTTCTTCACTTTGATCTTTATTTCCTTCAAGCTAGATCATTAAAAGTGTTGATCTTACACTATTGTAAGGATCACATCAATTGGTATCAGAGCCAAAGTGCTTGTTGGATTATATTTCGTTTTCTTCAAAGTAAACCATTTGATTTCTTTCAATACTTGAAGAAAACTTTGTTCTTGAAAAATTCATCTTTCGGCCGAAATTTTGGCCTCAAAAGTCCCAAAGATTGTGTAGAGTTCTTCTTGAAATCTTGTAATTTTTTTGGTTCAAAAGAAAACCTTGAGGAAAAGACAATGGAATGAACAAATTTATGTGTTCTTGAAAACGTACATGTATGTTCATCCATGTTCTTGAGAGGTTCATCACAAAGTTCATATGAATAGTACTTTTGATCCAAAAATTTATTGTTGAACTTACACAAAGTTGTTTATCTTGTGGGAAAAGAAAACCTTGAGGAAAAAGAGAAAGGAATGAACAAGTTTATATGTTCTTGAAAAAGTTCATGTATGTTCATCCATGTTCTTGAGAGGTTCATCACAAAGTTCATATGAATAGTACTTTTGATTCGAAAATTATTGTTGAACTTCTACAAAAGTTGTTCTTTTTCTCAAAAAGACTTTTCTAAATCCTACCTTACTTCTTTCAACCCCACCTACCCTTGAAATCTCAAGAGCTAGTTTCAAGTAACTAGTCATTCTCTTGACTTCAAGAATTCGGTTTTACTAGTTTCTAGTTTGTTTCCATTTTTGTGTACATCTTTGATTAAAGGTTGAAAAGTGGAATCAAGTGAGGAGGACTTGTAAAAGTCATTGAGTGCTCACCTAAACACGTGAGGAGAATTGAGTGGTACTAATTTTATTGTTCAAGTGTGTAGGTGAACAATGGAGGATAGAACTTTGAAGTTCTATGGACTTGATCCTTTTGGAAGTTGCATCACTCCATTTCGGCAATGGGAGGAAGGAATGGAGTCCTACCTTCTTTGCAATTTTGAGCATGAGTTTGAAAGGGTGGAATTTGCCTTGCAGTCCCTTAAAGGAGAGGCAAATTGGTGGATAATGGAGGTTGCCAAAGAAATGGAAGAATATGAAGGGAGGTACTTTCGGTCATGGGAGCAATTGAAAAGAGCCTTGAGAAAGAAGTATGCAAGGCGCCCAAAACCGAGCCCCTCACCCTCCACATCTAGCACCTACACTCAATCAACACACACCCAGAGCTCTAGCCCTTTGCGGAAACCGAATCCTACACTCTACTGCACTCCTTCGGCCAAAAGAAACCCAACACCTTCAAGTGCCTATTCAACCCCTTCTCCATATGTGAACCCGAGCCCTCCTTATGAGCTAACCCCTCATGGTGTCCCCACTCAAGAGTTTAAGGAAATACAAGAAGACATTGAGCTAATGAGAGGAAATTCCGAGACTTAAAGAGCTTGTGAAAAAATTGATTGAGAGCGTGAAAAAAGGAGAGCTTGAGCAAAATGAGGGAAGGAGAGGAAAAAGTGAGAATGAAACCAAAACGGTTTCTTTTAGTGATGAGAATTTAGAGAGAAAAGAAGAGAGAAATGAGAGAAAACAAGAGAGCTCCCACTAAGCCAAGTGAGTGAAGTACACAAGCCTTCAACGAAACTCCAAGAAGAACTAACCATTTCATCTTCTAACGCATGTTGTTCTTCTTTGATTGTGCATGAACTTGATGAAGGAAGTGTCACGGATGTGCAAGAGCTTAAAAATGGAGGAGAACCTGAGGCATTGGAAGAGGAAATTGAAGAAGAAAAGACTCACACTTTGAAAGAAGTGTGTGAAGAGAAAGAACCATCAAGTGAGGAAAGACTTCCTTCTCCTAACTTGGAGAGAGGTAACCCCTTCTTTTCTCAAAATGATGATGTGAACATGTCTTGTGCCATGCCTTGTAGTCCCATCCAAGATCATTTGTTGAGCTTAAATGATGCCCCCATGATTGAGTGCACTAAAGAACTTGGTATGACTAGATTAGTATTTGATCCCGGAGCTTGTGCATATGACTTAATAAATGTTGTTAATGTAAAACATGCTATTGGTGATCTTGTTGCTAATCATGATGAAAACATGTTGAGTGAAGCAAATGACATGAAAATGATTGAACAAAAAGAGTTGCTCAAATCGGCCATATTAGGGACCTTAGAAAATGAGCATGTTGTGACCTTGAATGATGAGCTATCCTCGGATGAAATGAAATTGCATGATGAAATGTGTGATAAATATTGTGTTTCAAGCATGATTGACCATGAAGAAACTATGAGTACATATGTCTCCAATGTACATGACTATGAGTTTAAGATGGTTTGCAACCATTTGTTTGAGTTCGATCCATCTACCTATGGTGAGGCATATTGGAATTTAATGTTTGTTATGCAAACAGAGGAAGCTTTGATGAATGAATTATGCTTACAGACTCATTCATGATGAGAAAATTGCATGTTTAGATGCTTTGTTACTAAGGAATGACTTGAATGACAAGTTTATTGACAAAATTACATATGATATGTATATGATTGCATTCGACCATGTTGATGACTTTAGCCCAAGGACGCTTGTGTGCTATCATATTGATGGAGCAAGAAAGAGCGGATTGTTCATCTTGCCCCAACTTGGTGTTTCCTTGTTTTCTACCTATGAGTCTAACGTTTTGAACCATGAATACTTAGTAGCATGACTAGGATGAATCACTTTTCCATGAGTTCTTTAATTAGAGGTAACAAATCTTCTGATCTTCACTATGGACTTCTCGGTTGGATGTATGTTTCTAATGAATATGAGCTAGGTACCATGAGATTTGAGGATGAGAATGCATATCACCTAGCCATGTATGTACTAGGCCAAGAATACCCCCACATCATGCCTCTTTGTTTGAGTAATTTGAATGAGTATCATGAAGTTGGAGTGAAGCTAAAATGCACTAAGTACATTGTCTCTCAAAAGTTGCATGAGCCTTGTTATAAAACATTTAGTTTTGAGAACAATGACACTAGTGAAAATGCATCACATTTCTCTCATGTTGATGAAACTTCAAGATCAAGTGCATATGAAAGGAATGAAGAAATTGATATTGATCTTGAGTATGATTATTACCATGATGAGATATATGAGCATGACACATGTCCCATGTCACCCACCCCTAGCCATGATCATTCTTTGTTGCATGATTATGACTCCTTACATTTGGATGATGAGAATGAATGATCTAGACTTACTTTTGATCCCGGGACACTTGTCATTGATTGTTGTGAATTGAAGGAAAATGTCATGTCTTACGCGTTTAGATTGCATGAGCTTGATGAAAATTGTAGACTACTATATGCTTCGGCCATGCTAGAGAAGTTTGATGAACATGAGCATTTGAATGGAATTGGATTGAGAACCATGATTATGGTTGAGGTGAAGAGAAAGGGCGGATTCCATCTCATTCTCCCTTGTTTGTACTATTACTAGCTTATGTGTTGAATACTTTGATGATCTTTTCATGGCTAGTCTAGTTCCACTTTCAAAGTCTTGGGAAGCCTTAAACATGTGAATTATGTTGACTATGCTTCTCTTGACTTGCACTCATCCCTTGAACAAAAGTGTGCAGTCCGTAGATCACATACTTCCCTTGAGTACAAGTTCTTTGTTGATTGTATGATTTACTCTTGGAAGTATGTCTTGAACCTCTATAGACTTTTGTTCTTGATTATCATGTATATTGTGATCATTATATTCCAACACTTTGTATGGGCACATTTGCTTGATTTTGGCCCACTAACCCCTAACGCCTCTTCAAGTTTGTTGTGGAGTCTTAAGATTTGTAGGGCTTATTCCCTTATGAATCCGAGGAGGACGAATTCTTTTCAAGAGGAAGAAGCTAGCCACGAAGTATACTCCGTGTAGCTAGTTAGCAGGCTGAGGTCTCGTTCGTTAACGGAATTAACCAGACAAATCGCTCCACCAACTAAGAACGGCCATGCACCACCACCCATAGAATCAAGTATGATGTGGACATCCCTCCAAGACAACCCGAGCACCCAGGTGAGAAACCAAGCCCCTTCCAAGGCTTAGGAGGGCCAACGACACGGGCACGGTTAAAGAGGATGCAAGAGGATTTCCAAGCATTCATGCGGATTATGGCACAAGGAGAAGAACGGGATCAAGGGCAAGCCCGAGCCAACCAACTCTTCAAAATGGGCATTCATAAAGAGGAGAGTCATTCCCCGAGCATGGAGGCCCTTAGTTGCACCTCTCATGAGGCTGAGGCACATTCCACGTGGCCCACGCATCCTTCCACCTCCCCCACGCGCTCCAAGCGCCATCCTGAGACATCAGACACCGGAGCGCCCGACCTCGCATCTTCCACAGCGTTTCAAGCCTCCGAGACACTCAGAGCTAGGGCTGAATTCGAGCCGAGCCGAGACCGAGCCTAGCAGGTTCGAGCTCAAGCTCGTGAAATTCGGGCTCGGCTCGAGCTCGGCTCGAGTTCGAACGAGCCTGAAAATTCGAGCTCGAGCTCGGCTCGAAGGTTCGTGAAGCTCGAGCTCGTTAGGCTCGCGAGCTCGGCTAGGCTCGATTCGGCCCCAAACGAGCTCGCGAGCTCGTTAGGCTCGCGAGCTCGTTAAGGCTCGCGAACCTTACGAGCCGAACTCGTCGGGCTCGAGCTCGGCTCGTATATTATTCGAGCCTCGAAACCGGCTCGAGCTCGAGCTCGAGGCTCGTGAGGCTCGGCTCGTCGGGCTCGTTAAAGCTCGAGCTCGAGCCGAGCTCGGCTCGGCTTGATTCGTTACTCACCCCTACTCAGAGCTAATCCTCCTCCCCAAAACGGATGGAACATAAGTCCCACAAAATCACCTACTTGCTTATCACCTACTTGCTTGTCACCTACTTGCTTATCACCTACTTGCTTGTCACCTACTTGCTTGTTTGGTCACCTACTTGGTGACTTTTGGCACTTTTTAAACATTAGGGACCTATTTGTATTAGTAACTTCTTTATTTTTGTCCCACATCCTAGGATTACTAGTACCCCCCACCATAAAACCCTATATATACCCCATGTAACCCTTTGTAAAATTTAGAACATACTTTGAAAGAAATTCAAGTCTTGGCCGAAATTCCTTCCTTGAAAGGTTTGCCATTTATGTTCTCTTCTTCCTTGCTTCCATGTCCCTTTGATCCATGTAAGTGGTTTCAAACTTTATTTCTAGTATTGCTTAATCTTGTAGTTAAGAGGTGCTAGAACCGTTCTTCTTCCCTTGGCCATTCTCAAGTATTGTTCAACCTTGTAGTTGAAAGGTGCTTGTGATTCTAGCCATATATTGTTCATATTGTTCATATATTGTTCATATTGTTCTTGAACTTTCTTCACTTTGATCTTTATTTCCTTCAAGCTAGATCATTAAAAGTGTTGATCTTACACTATTGTAAGGATCACATCATCATAGGTTGCATACATGTAGATTATAAAGAATACTAGTATTTTATTTAAAGCATCTAATTTATGTTTTCTACTTTTTGATGTACAATGCCAAATAACGTATTCAGATTTGGTAAATGAACGTTTTTAGTTTCTTTTTAATTTATTCAAAAATTTTGATTTTTTTTCTAGTAAAAATTTAAGTCATAGATAAGATCGAATATCAAAGATAACAATTAAAGAGACACAGAGATTGTAAAAGGAAACTGAAGAGAAACTGCGAAAACAAATAATGGAAGAGGAAGAGACCTTACATATTCAACAAGTGAGGTTCTGGTATACCAAGGAGCAACGCAGTTAATCCTGATCTTATCAGTTGCCCACTCACAAGCCAAATTTTTTGTAAGCTGATTAATTGCCGCTGAGAACACAGGGAGAAAGAAAAGGAAAAGAAGCAAAATAGAAGTTAGAATACTTTTAGAAACCTCTTTCCCATGTGATCAGGTAAACATGGGAAGTTCAAGCTTTTGAGTAAGTAGGGATGGGGAGGAGGAGGTAGAAAGAACCTGAAAGCTCAAGATGACAAAGATGAACGGTCACTTACCTTTGCTAGGCCCGTAAATGGATCCACTTCCTATGTTCAATTCACCACCAACAGAGGAAATGAACACAATACTTCCTGTCCCAGATGCTTTTAGAAGTGGATGAGCAAGTTGACAAAAATGAAAAGCAGATTCAAAGTTGGTGTTCATGAGCTTAGCATATTCTTCAGCAGAGTACTCAATAGTTGGCTTCCTGATGTTAGTACCCACATTGTTTACCTACATGCAGAATATTAAACTCCTTAGTGACACCATCACTTTTGATTACTATGTGTTCTCACATAACTTTTACAGCATCAGTATATCAATCATGTCGGATCGAAACCAAGTACTACTATCTTCTGCATAAAACAAAAAAATGCATTGCTCTAATCGGTAGACAAAATAGAGGCATGAGCAAAACACACAATCCCTCGAGCAAGAAAACAAGCATAACAGTACATAACCAGTAGCATTTACAAGGTTCATCATTGAACTTTAAACATCATCAAACAAAACCATGCACCAATTTTTCATTTGAAATTGCAAGCTTCATCATTGAACTTTAAACATCACGACCAATTAAAAAAAAAAACCCAGTAAATCCTTCACGTATAACAATTTCAATTGGTAAAATCAACATCTAGAAACGCTTACGAGAATATTAAGCATCCCATTGAACAGAGATGCGACTTTGTTCATCAACCCCTCCCTTTGTTCTCCTAACGCAGCATCGCAGACCGACCCACTGACCACAAATCCCTTGGCTTCCCATTCCTTCAAACACTCATTGAGCTCTGCATCGTTCCTCGAGCAAGTGTGCACTCTGGCCCCCAGCTTCGCCAGCTCATCCACGATGGCATGGCTGTAAATTTCAATCGGTAAGTCGCTGAAACGGGATTTATCAAACACACTGGATCGCATCTGCAAGAAATTTCAATACCCGATTCCGCGAGTGCCGCCAGTGACAAGAGCTGTTGTTCCAGTGAGAGACCATCGCGGGTCTCGAATTTGGGAGCAGGTCGCTGATGCTTCCGCCATTATCTATCTATCTGCTTGCTCAGTTGAGTCAGAAGTAAGCCCGGAAGGCGGAAACGTTTGGGCCAAGTTTATTTACTACTGCTGCCTCTGTCCCATAAATAAATTGGAGTTTTTTTATAGTAATTAATTACAATTTATTTTTATGATTTCATAAACATGTAAATTAAATGATCCAAATTTTTCTCTTAATTTGTATTATAAATTTCCAAAATATATTTTTTTTGAATTTTTTTTATTATTCATCTTAGTAAAATTTTGAGTCAAACACAACAATTTGAGACATCAAGTCAAACACAACAATCTTTGCGGGTACGACGGAGGGAGTAATTTATAACCCCACCAATGACTTGTAGCAGTATTTTCCTTAAAAATTCTTTTATATAAATTTGTTTCACATGAATATTCTTTTATATACAAAATGTAACTTGATTGTACAATTTGAATTTTAACTATGTTTATGCTAAAAAGAATGATCATATAACAATTTTTTAATTATTTTTTTTTTACAAATAACTATTACATAGAATGTTTAAAGAGTAAACTCCACTGGTAGTACTGTAAATTTGGGGTTTGTTCTATTTGGGTTCCGTTTTAAGAATTTGTCTCATTTTAATCCTATAAATTTCAATCGTGTGCACTGTTAGTCCTCCCGTTAAAACTGTCGTTAAAGTGGTAAAATTACCAAAATGTCTAGGTCTAATACTAAATTTAACACCAATCTCCTAAAAAAAACTACAAATGAGGCCTAACTAATTTCAAATTTACAACCACACCATCTCTATTACCAAACCCTAAAATTAGAAAAGCTCTCTCTCCGCCCTCATCGATTTAATCAAACTCCCTCTTCCAGTGGACCCCATCCTCCCGCCGAAGGCTGAGGCCACCTCCGACATCCCATTCCACCAAGTCCCCCACCTTAAAAAAGCCCACGACTGCCTCGAAGACGACCTCGTTTCGTTCCTCAAGTTAGCGGCGCTGGACTGGATCATCTACGACTTTGCTCCCCACTGGCTGCTGCCGATGGCCGCCGCTTTGTACTTTCGGACCCTCTACGGAAGAAGCCATAGCCGGAATCGATCCGCGGAACTCGCCGGAGGAGTTCACTGTCCCGCCGAAGTGGGTCAACTTCCCGACCAAAGTCGCCTGACTGTTAGAGGTGCGGCGATTCTTCTTCCACATGACGGTGAATGTCTCCGACGTTTCCGATATGTATAGGGACGGCACGACGATTGCAGGTTGCGACGTGATCGCCATAAAAAGCTACATCGAAATCAAAGACCGGTGATGTTTTTCTAATTTTAGAGTTTGAGTAATAGAGATGGTGTAGTTGTAAATTTGAAATTAATTAGGGTTCATTTGTAATTATTTTAGGAGATTGGTGTTAAATTTAGTATTAGATCTAGACATTTTGGTAATTTTAACACTTTAACTTGAAACTTACAAGACTAAAGTGAGACAAATTCTCAAAACGGTACCCAAATAAGGCAAAGCTCAAACTAACAGGACTATCAGCATACTGAATGTTTGAATCTAACAACTTATTTGATTGGTGTAAAATGAATAGAGTTCAATTGTACCAGCAGCAAGTATTTTAAGCACCGGTGTTGTGTAGCAATTGTTAGTTACAGAGTTAATGAAACCTATAATCACTCTCTCATGCTACTTAAATGTATGACAACAGTTTTTTTAAGTTGTTGTTGCATTTTGATTTTTTTTTATTGATGGTAACTTTTTAAGTTTAGTTGTTAGTTGTTTGATCTCAAACATTAAAAAATTATCCAAAACGCTACAACTAATTGAAATGCCTATTTTCCAAAAGGGACATTTATTATTTTTATTTTAAGAAATTTGTTTCTCAACCCCATTTACTATACTCTCCTTACTTTAATTATGTTTCCTATAATTCAACACAATTTCGATAAAATACTAGTATTTGTTTGGGAACAACTTTAGGATTTAGTGTTAGATGTTGGAAACACTATCCTATGATATAGATTTTAGCGTTAGAGGTTTATAAAATTTATCACAACCGTTAAAATATATCTACTTCTAACATAAATGATAATCACCCAAAAAGGAAACGGCGATGATTGGACTATCACTCTGCTTGAACCAACGCAGGGATGACAACAAGTTGGAGTAAACCGCAATCTACAGAGACCAATATAGCATATCGTGGCAGATTAATCTGCAAATTTATGGATATGGATTATATTCTGACCAACAAGGATTTATGGACGTGGGAGTGGATTTGACCTTTCCGTACAGTAAAGCTCCATCATCCGCGAATTCACACATCCACAAACAATAAGCCCATCAAACATGTTTTTGGCCCAAATTTTAGCCAACTAGCCACTACCCAATCTCCTCTCAACTTAAACTCTCAACCCAACTAGCCTCCTACACTAAAAAGTCATATCCAATTGCATTCAAGCATTAATTATGAGGTATTTGAATGTAAGTTAAATATACATTTCAAATCTCATTAGTTTTTATCATATTCTTATCATGTTATCCAATTAACCTTTGTAGAAACTAGAAATAGTAGTTCAAAACTATACAATTTTGATATTAAATTTTTGCGGATGTCCATATGGATGAGAAACATTCGTGGATAGTCAAGATGGATCAACCCGCAGCCCACTCCGTAGATAACCCACTCCATTGTCATTCCTCAACCAACGACTTAACCTTTGATTCCTTTGAAAATTTCATAAATTTAATCTTCGTTAATTAATAAGACAATTCCTCAAATATTATGGGTTAATTGCTTGCATTTTAACCATATTATATTACGGATAAAACTAGTTATTAGGATTTTACTTTTACCGATTCTATTCTTCACCTAGGTGAAAAATCACCTAGTAATGAAAAGACTATACTACCCTTAGTTACAAAGGCTATTTGTTTGCTAATTCTAATGGTTTCTGTCGCTTCCATTTACGGTGGCGAGGCCACGATCGATTGCCAGGCCGTTGAGAGCGTCGTCTCTGCTCGTTTCCTTGGCCAACCACAAGTGAAGCTAATCGGCGATGGAGACGATCGAAGGTGTGGTGATCGGTGTCGATTGTAGTTCGCGATAGATCGGCGAGTGACGCAGTAGAGATCGGAGACGTCGCGCAACGAGCGGTGGCGTTGAGCGGCGGCGAGCATCCAGCGGCGAGCGGCAATGCAAAAGCGATGGCGAGGCGAGCGGTGATCGATGGCGGCGCCAGCGATGTCATCTGCTCCGGTGAGATTAAAGTCTGGTAATTAATGTTTCTTGTTTCTTGTTTGTTGTTGTTGTTATTGTCCATATTACCGATTATTCACCTTCTTTTGTCCATGTGCATCCAGAGTTTACTCATCCGGCGATGATTGGTGACATGATGAGTGCCACCGATGAGAAAGCGAATATTAGAGGCATCGAGCGATGAAAATAGAGCATCGATGGCTGCTTTCATGATGGTGAGGTTACTCAACCTTGGTGATTGTCCGGGAAGAGGGGGAAGAACGTTGGAAAGGCTGCGAGGATGACGGCTAGCAAAGTGCGATGAGCTTCTTTCACGACAAGGAGTAGAATCATTTCATTGGCGTCTATGACAATATCATTCATGTCTTTGGATTAGTTCGTTTATTTATGTTGGATTCGTTTCATTTTTATTACTTATAGATGTCTATTAAGAAGTGCTAAAACATCTTGGAAATATCGTTGATATGTCTTGACATATATCTTTATCCATGAACACATTTACAACAATGACTTGGCCTTCTTTGTTGGTAGTAGTGTAGAGCATGTTGTTGAATCTCCTGTTATTCATGAAGCTAGTGCCTCTTGGGTGGAATGGTGTCAATGGTGAATGGAACCTAGAAAGTCTAAAAGTTGACATCATTGGCTTCAGATTGCACCTTTGTACTCCGTTCCATGTTCATGTAGATGGCAAATGGTACCAGAACCTAGAACGTCTAAAATGTTTGATGCTATTTCATCATTATTAATGTGATTTCATCTGAAGTGTTTTTAGTGATGAATGTATTTGATAGATAAAATTCTAGTAGTTGACATATCAATGATAGTTAGTAGACATTTATCTAAAATATTATTCTAAATAGTAAAAACACGATAAACAGAACCACTCATTGAAGAAATAAAACCACTTTAAATTTAGAAACAATAAAGCATTATATAATTAATTTGATGTTATTTCATCATTATTAGTTTGATCTCGTCTGAAGTAATTTTAGTGTTGAGCGTACTTGATGATCAAATTCTAGTAGTTGACATATCAGTAATAGTTAGTAGACATTTATCTGAAATATTATTCTAAATAGTAAACACGATAAACAAAACCACTCCTTGAAGAAATAAAACCACTTTAAATTTAGAAACAATAAAGTATTATATAATTAGTTTGATCTCATCTGAAGTAATTTTAGTGATGAACATACATGACATATCAAATTCTAGTAGTTGACATATTAATGATAGTTAGTAGACATTTATCCGAAATATTATTCTAAATAGTAAAAACATGATAAACAAAACCTTTCCTTGAAGAAATAAAACACCCACTTTAAATTTAGAAACAATAAATCATTATATAATTAGCTTGATGTTATTTCATCATTATAGTTTGATGTCATCTGAAGTAATTTTAGTGGTGAACGTACTAAACATGACTTTATATGATTACTAGATATTTTCTTCCCACCTTGGCTTCTAAAAGAGTTCAGATTAATCATTACATGCTTTAACATCCAACTAGAAAAGAGAGACGAGTTTTAACCATAACGAACTGGACTTCTAAAAATTACACAGTTATTTTGCACCACTACATAATAGATTTCCAATTGCTGAGTCTTCAATAAAAGATTTTCCGATGCAATCGAATGGATGGATTAAGCATGCAATGCTGCAGCTGAGTGATGCTAGCTAGACAGACTGCATTCTTCACGGCTACTATCTCTGGAAATAGATTGGCCACTATCCACGGTAACAATAAACTCAGCTTCTATATCACGTTGCCCATGAAGCTAGTAGACATTTCTCACTTCCATAGTTGAAATTTCCCTTGTAGGGTAGACACCTTCAAATTAATCAACAAGTTAAGAAACCCTTAACAACAAATTATCCTAAGATGATGAGTTTACTAACTTACAAAGAGCAGATAATACCACAAAAACTCCTAGTGGTTTCAAATGGGTAACAATCGGACATGAACTAAACGTAGCTAATTATGGCTAACCTAAAAGTCTAAAGTTATACCACAAAAAATATAGACATGGCTTCGAGCTTGATTCATCCAAAGACAATTGACTTTGGTATACAAAATAATTCATAAAAAGGGGAAAATGACAAATAGTTCAGAATTGACAAATCTAGATTGAACAATTGATATATCCAAGGTACATGATAGACAAGTTTAAGGAAATTGAGCAACGGAGATCAAACACAAGTAAAAATAGGACAAGAAATGATTGAATTCCAACTTAGAGAACCCATGGCTAGTAGACATTTCTCACTTTAATAGTTGAAATTTCCCTTGTAGGTGGTAGACATTTCGAATTAATAACAGATTTAAGGAACACTCAATATCAAATATATCGTAAGATCAGTTCACTAACAAACAGAGCAAATAATACCACAAAAATTTCTAGTAGTATCAAAAGGCAAAATGATCAAACTGAACTAAATGTAACTAAATATTTTAGCTAACCTAAAATCTAAAGGCAATTGACTGCATAGACTAATTCATAGAAGGAGGTAAGTATTAGGTAGTCTAGAATTGACATTTATAGATTGAGCAATGGACATATCTAAGGTACATGATAGACAGATTTCTGGAAATTGAGTCATGGATATCAACCACAAGTTATTGACATTTTAAACCATTAGCTAGCAAGCAATATAAATGTAGTAGTGATTAACAGTAATTAACAAAATCAACACTAGCATCAAATTTGGATAATATATAATTTATAATACTACTTTCTCTAATTTTGCGTTCTTTGTTCCTACACATCCAACCAAATCCAGTAAACATATCTCCACGAGCAGGTGTGCAGAGCATCAGCAACTTTCACTGAATAGGACATGTACATGTATTAAGTGTATCAAATAGACAATAGCACTGCAGCTTCCTGATAACAAGATTGGATATTCTAGGAGCAATCTTGGTGGAACAAGAAAATAGGTAAAAACTTTCTCCATAGAAAGTTTTTCAAACGCACTTTCATATTTTTATAGAAGTTTGAAGATGCGCTAATCAGAAACACGCGAACCGCACGAGCTTCTTAGAATCATCAACTCATTACTTGATTCAAGAAAATCTTTAGTAGAATGGAAAGAACGACTAAATACACCGTCAATCAAGTTCTCACCCATTGTCAAATACACTTCATCAATCTATCACTAGACATTACAAAAAAGTATCTAAAGAAGTATCTATCAAACTCTCAAGAAAGATCTATATAAGCTGTTGAAAATAGAAACCTAGCTACTATAACTAGGCATTCTTATTTGTCACTAGGCATTCTTAATTGTTTAAAAATATCATTCTTATTTGTTCAAAGTCCTGCTCTGTAACTACTTGTACTTGTGCATGTAATTGAAAAACTCGCATTATTTTTTTGTCCCGCTTCAATTGATTCCGTTCATCAGAATGATATGTCAAACTCTCAAGAAAGATCATCATTGTCAAACTCTCAAGTATCTCAAAAAAGTATCTATCAAACTCTCAAGTAGTTATAGTATCTCTATATAATGATATGTCTAAAACAAATAAGAACGATGTTCGATATATACGTAAGATGTGTTTGCGGCGATGCGCAAATGTACAAGCTAACTAATGTGTAACAATTAAATCTGCAACAATAACAAAATCTACCCAAGCAACAATAAACCATATGGCTTTGATCCACGTAAAAATTAACCATCAAGAGACGAGACAAGAAATATCGAAAAATTTCAGATCCAGCCACGGATTAAAAAAAACATAATCGGTGAAATTATAAATCGTTTGAGGCGCTTTGAACATGATTGACGAGTTGAAGTTCTCTACCTCAATGCTCATTGCAGGAACGTTGATCACCTCGAACGCGACTACCTGACATGAGATCGAAGGCGGTAGACATAGGAGGCGGCGGCGAGACGCGAGTGGCGGCAGCAATGGACAAATCGCAAGATCATCTTCCGGAACTACAAAGCGAGAGCGACAACAGCGAGATGCGAGCAGCCATGGATGAATCATGAGATCATCTTCTAGAACAGGTGATCGATAGCCGCGAGGGCGAGACGTGAGCTATAGCAGCAGTGGACGAATCACTAGATCTTCTTCCTAAAATGAATATAGAGAGCAGCATGTACAGAGACAGACTCGAGTGTCGATGGCGAGACAGGAGCGTCAACGGCGGCGAGCTTCGACGGTGAGACAAGATCGTCTTCGGGAAGAGGAAAGTTTCTTACAGCGGCAGTACGATTAGAAAAAATTGCTTTGTGCTTGTTTTCAGCAATAGATTAAAGTGGGAAGGGCAATTTTGTAATTGGCATTTAAGGCTGGGCTTGGGCTCAACTTTGTTATTTATTGGGCTGCTAGGTGATTCTTCACCTAGGTGAAGAATAACCGGATTGTCCCCACCGTTTCTAATCCTAAAAACTGTAGGTTCGCTAAATCTCATTAGAGTAACAATAGATTTCTTGAAATTGATGAATGTAACCGCATATTCAACTATAGGTTTCGCTAATTGATCTCATCAGGGTAATATAGTAGATTTCTAGAAATCGATGAAGGTAACTGCAACCATGAATGTATTTTTAAGTTACATGTCAACTTACAACTCTTTCAAGATGATCACAATATACCACTTCGACCCCATTAATCAAGGTAAGAGTTACTCAAACCTGCACTGCAAAACCATGTCCATGTATAACATGCTAGCTAGAGGACCAACAGGCCAATTAGTAATTAACCTGCGAACCCTGGTAATCTTTTTTCTAGTAAATGCATGTAACATTACAAGTAGATTTTCAGAAAATTAAACCTGATATTCTTGCTAGCTATTTGCACACTATTGCTAAAAGAAAACCCATAAAAGACCTAGGAATATTATCATGATTCCCTTGAAGAGTACCTTCCACAAGTAGATCTTGAGAAAGCAACTCAACAACTGATAAAACCCAATACTCAACTGTGCCCTGTAAATGTAGAAACCCTAACCCCCAATTACTTCTTACTGCATATTGTAGCTGCAGCAAAACAGTCAACTTGCTCTATTTTTTTTCTGATATATAAAGATCTGATTTTACCACTCACTTTTGTTCAAAGTCACCTTTTTGCTACTATTAGGGGGGAAAGAAGACTTTTTTACCATCGTATCCTCATGGCACAAGGACACATTTTACCACCAAATATTGATTTGAGTCATATTTTACTACTCACTCCGTCAATGGAGGGAGTATTCTAAAAATAATCTGTCAAATGCTAGATTTTGATAATCAATTTGACCCAAAAGTTTTAAAAATGAACAAATTAACCCTACATTTCTAAAAGTTATAATTTAAACCCCTCTCATACCTAAACCCTAAATTTGCAGCTTACCAAACCTAATGTGCACCTCACAGAATCTGTTGTGCAACTTGTCGAACATGTCGTGTGTAGCGACGTGATTTTTGACAAGGAGTCGCCACCAATCTTTTTTTCAGGTCGATTGGGAACCTGAAAATGGTCTACGAGAGATCTGAAATCGTTTGTCAGTTACGTACAAAAATGGTTAACTTTCATACGCCCAAAATTGGTACCACGAGTTTTTTGACATAATGAAAAATAAATAAATAATAACACTAAAAATAAAAGAAAAAGATTCTTAGTAATTTACATAGCTAATAAAACTCAAAATATCTTCAAAATAAAATTAAAATAATTTATATCGACATAATAACAAAAATATTAACTAAGATAAAACTGTTTAGGCCTAGTGCCCAAAGTTGGGTTTTTGACTTGAAACAGTGACTTAGGTAAAACTATTGATAAATAAAGGGGTTTAAGTAAAACAATGGAGAAAGTAAAGGGACAGAGACTGGGGTTGTAATTTTCCCAAAAAAAACTGAAGTCAGACTCCTGCTTCTTCAACCTTCGCATGAACCAGCGGTGGAGTGGGTGGCGGCCGGCGGTGGAGCTTGACTTCCGGCGGCAGACCTCAGTTCGTCGTCGACCGGAGGGTGGTTTCCGGCAGTTTTCCGGCGGCGAGGATGGCCGGAGCGTCGAGTCGAGGCTGTTAAACGTGAAACTGTTGGGACGGTTTTTTGCCGATTGCTCCCTCGTCAGAGCATTTCCGGCAACGTGGGTTGGTGTTCGGACTTCCTCTCGTCATGACGAAGCTAATGGTGGTGGTTGTTGGAAGCAAAAGTGGCTGGAGAGGGAAGTGGGAGGTGGAGGTCGGCGAACTCGTTTCCTTCGATTCTCCGGCCTCCGGCGCTCTCCGGCGGTACAGAGGGTGGCTACGGGTTGCTGGGAGGTTGGTGGTGATGATGGATGTGGTGGTTGGTGGCAAAAGTTTTCGGAGCACGAAATGAAGGGTGGAGGACGAATTCGACCGTGGATGAGTTTTTGTGTTGGTTCTCCTCTTGTTTCTTCACGAAAATTGCTCATTTTATAGCTGAAATTCTTGATTGACAGGTGCTTTTCTCAATGATGATGGAGTCTGAAGTTGGCTTTGATGGATGGGTGATGGGCAGAGGTTGCAGGAGGCGCCGGCGGAGAAGGAGAAGTTCGTGCTTGCTGCTGTAAGTCCTTCTTTTTTCTTTTTTATGTTTTTTTATTAATTAATAAAATAAAATAAACACATTTTAATTCTAGATTAAACCACATACAAATCATGAAAATAACAAAAGCACACAAAGTAATAAAAGACATATAAAATAATAATAATAATAATAATAATAATAATAATAAACGTATATGAAAATGACAAAAAGTACATAAAATGGTGGAAATAATAGAAGTACCAAAAATAAGAAAAATAACAAAAGCACATGAAAATTATATAAAAAAACAACAAAATAATGGAGATAACAAAAGTTTCATAAAATAACAAAAACATACGACAAAATTTCATAAAATAATGAAAATGACACTAGCACGTGAAAAATGATAAAAACTACGTAAAATAACGAAAATGACAAAAGTTACATAAAATAACGAAAATGACGAAAAGTACATAAATGTCGACAAAAATCACATGAAATAAAAATACGGAAAAATACCGAAAAAACCTAAATTACTACTCCGGACAAAATCGGGTGTCAACAGCTGCCCCCCTTGTGTATTTAATGAGAAATGGAACGCGCAAAGTAGGATGACCCCCAATTTTATCCGGCGAATAACGAGAACCTTCTCATTATTCATAAAAGGAAGAAACTTTTCTTACCTTTCCGAAGCGAAGGAACCTTCCTTGCTTCATTCAACAGGAACTTTCCTATTGAATTGAATAACAGAAACTTTTCCGCTATTTAGAGTTAAGGAACTCTCCTTACTCTGAAGATTCGAGATTGAGAACCTTCTCAATGCTCGGTGAAAATAGATGACTGCTGTGATTGGATCGAATAACAAGAACTTTCTCATTACTCGTGAAGCGAATGAACCCTCCTTGCTTTTCTCAATAAGAATCTTCCTATTGAGTTGAATAGCGGAAACCTTCCCACTATTCGAGGTTAAGGAACCTTCCCTACCCCAAAGATGCGAGATTGAGAACCTTCCCAATGCTCGGCAAAAGTGGGGAATTTATTGAGAGTGAATAGATGGAGACAATTTGGATTAAAGGGAGAACCTGGTGACTAAGGTGGTACAAAGATAAAGTCTTGGGGTCAAAGTGAACAACTAATACAAGCTTAAGGAAAGAATGAAGGATAAAGCCAAAACCTAATACAATAATGACTAGGCTGTGAAGTGCTGTAAGATATTACGCATCATTAAGAAAAGGAGCCGCACAACAGGACGCAATTATTTGAAAGGCAGCCAACATTTCGGACTTTGGGGGAGATGAACACAGGCTGAGTAAAACAAGAGAAATTGATCACCGTTCATCATTATTTTTCATCCTAAAAAAATTCGGGTTTCATTATTTTATTGTTTCTTGACATTGAACATGTTTAGTGGCTAATTTTTTAATTGCTTTCTAGGATTACTTTGTGAAGCTTAACTGTAGGATCTAGCACTTTAATTCTACATATTATTACTCTGGGATGCTATTTAATTACTTGAAACATTGATGCATTATTCTCTTGATCACAGAATATTTGTGGTGTGTTTTTGCTTGATAGAGAAAAATATTACCGTTATAGAGCGATGGTTTGCCGCGGGTTCTAGGAAGAATATAGATCACCAAAATAATTAGAGTGGAGCGGTGACTGTGCTTTAATCACCTAGGTGGAACGCTCGATAGAGGACATCTAGAATTGATAAATCTTCTTACATGTTGAGAGTAATAATTGTAGTAAAATTAGAATGTTAAACTCGAAGGTCAAGTGGATCATAAATCCTAGAAAGCAATTTTAATTTCTGAATTTTCTCATCACCTGCAATTTAGTTTTTTTAATTAATTTTCACAAACAATCCATCAATAATCTCATTTATTTCCATAATTTATACACAACTAGCTAGAATCACAAGTCCATGTGGATTCGACCTGATACTCACCGGTTTACTACTTGTTTGACAGCCGTACACTTGTGTGTTGCGACCAATTATCAATCTAATGAAATCTAAATATAGACTGATAGACTGTTATGCAAAATGCTCTTTTGTGTAATTTTGATAGTAATTTAATCTCATTAATTTTGAATGATTGGTGTAAATACCATAACTATATGTGTAACCGAGTATGATCTTTAGGATACGTTAGGCATGAAGATTATATTACGTGCATGTGTGTATGGTGGTAGTTATATACTCCTCTGTCCGCTAAAAATTGTAGTGTTTGACTTTGTTGTTTAAGGGTTCAATGTTTGACTCAATTTTTAACAAAGATAAATATTGAAAAAAAAAATCAGAAAAAATATATTTAGATAATTTATATTTCACATTTTGATACACTTTATGAAAATTTTGATTTCCAATATCTGTACATTCATGAAAAAAAATCATAGATTAAATACTGTGAAACTGTCAAAATAATTGTTGCAATCTTTTGCGGATGGAGGGAGTATGAGTTATGGAATTATTTTGAGTTAATAGGAGTTATAGAAATCAAATTTTGATTGATTATAATTAGTGTGATTAATGGTAATTCAATCTATACTAATATCTGTACATTCATGAAAAAAAATCATAGATTAAATACTGTGAAACTGTCAAAATAATTGTTGCAATCTTTTGCGGATGGAGGGAGTATGAGTTATGGAATTATTTTGAGTTAATAGGAGTTATAGAAATCAAATTTTGATTGATTATAATTAGTGTGATTAATGGTAATTCAATCTATACTAATATCTGTACATTCATGAAAATAAATCATAGATTAAATACGTGAAATTCAATCTATACTAATATCTACATACATTCATGCTGTCAAAATAATTGTTGCAATCTTTTGCGGATGGAGGGAGTATGAGTTATGGAATTATTTTGAGTTAATAGGAGTTATAGAAATCAAATTTTGATTGATTATAATTAGTGTGATTAATGGTAATTCAATCTATACTAATATCTGTACATTCATGAAAATAAATCATAGATTAAATACTGTGAAACTGTCAAAATAATTGTTGCAATCTTTTGCGGATGGAGGGAGTATGAGTTATGGAATTATTTTGAGTTAATAGGAGTTATGGAAATCAAATTTTGATTGATTATAATTAGTGTGATTAATGGTAATTCAATCTATACTAATAGTCATCAAAACTTTCCATTAAAACGTTAAGGTGTCCATGTTATTAAAAAAATTGATATGTGCTCACATGGCGCTGAGGTGGCTTCACGAGAATTGAGTATTCAAATTTTTTTTCCACACTTTGGACGAGAGGCTCCTGTAATATATACATACATATATATATATATATATATATATATATATATATATATATATATATAGTAGATTAATATCTAAAACAATGTTATAGCTAGAAATGCTAATAAAGAAAGCAATTAAATAAAGCTTAATGCCATTTTGAGAAAGATGCATATATGCAACAGGTTGAGATCAGAAGTGGGTGTTTCCCCGGAGAGGGAAATTAATTAAGGTGCAGGCTGGACAAAACATAAATTCCCACAATATTCATTCATCATGCATGTACGTACATGTGTGTACTGCTGATCGATCGATCCATTCTCTTAATAAATCTGCAGGAAATTTAACAAATTGATTATTACTAATTCATAAATAAGTCCAAATTAAGCCACGTTTCATTCATCCGTCCATTTGCATGCATCCTATCTAGCTAGCTATGATCATACTAATAATTCATGTAGAGTTATAGCTAGCTAGGCCAGCTACTGCTACTATTTAGTATAACTGGCTACTTCATTTTAGCTAATTACTTACAGGTTCACGAAACAGTGAGAAGTCGCCGTGGATTCTGGAGATGATCATTTGAAGGTCCAGTATATATTTATAGCTAATTAATCGCCACCATGAACTCGCAATTAGTGGCATAATCTATACCGGGCAAATGAATTAAATATGATGAGAACTATATACAGCTAGCAGAAATCAATAACCCTAAGATTTTTGAACGTCTAGTTATATAGCATCGCATGTTCAAATTAAATTTCGGATATCAACTACTGTGTTTCTATCCAAGGGTGTGTTCTTTTAGAAGAAAAAAACATGATTAATTGAAGATTTTGTACATAGGAGATTAGTAGATGGCGTTTTTGATCATCGGTAATATACAAATTTATATGCTTTTCCATCCTTTTCTTATTTCCTTTTTCTTTTGTTTTTTTCTTGCCTCTGGAATATATATATATATATATATATATATATATATATATATATATATATATATATATATATATATATATATATATATATATATATATATATATATGATTCCCCTGTGTCAGTGTAGATTTTGGACTTTCTTTATTACTTGTGGAATAAAGGAATTTAATACTAATATTAGAGTAATAATTAAAACCATCACATCACTGATTATTGAAGTGTACTTGCAACTGATTTAAATGATTGGACTGATAAAAGTAAACTTTCATGTTTGATGAGTACTTTTGCCCATTAGTTTCCGGGCTGAAATCTTAAAACGTCCGAAAATTAAACCACTTTATCATCTTAAAACGTCCGAAAATTAAACACTGGTCGTAATTTTTGTTGCTCAATGAGGCAAATTAAGAAATAAACAGTACCTTTATGGTATCATACTCCACTTATCTCGTATCAGTTCAAATTAAGCTCATCCTAATTAGCTTCGTCATTAGTTAATTGAAGAGGAATTAAGAAAATCATGTATTTCTTGGAGAAGATAAATGAAAATTTAAAAGATAAAAAAATAGCAATATATATAATCAAGAACTATCGTTTTGTCACTAATGATGATATAGATACGTAATCGTCTTTCTCCAATTAATCGATCGGTGCTGCCTTGATTCCAATTAATCGTCTGAAAATACTTACTACTAGCTACTAGGTGGATAGTTACTATAATTCGTAAGGAAAAAAAAACATAACTATAATTATACTATTAATTATTTCACGAGAACATTCAATGAAAATCACCAAGCTAGCCTGAGTTCAAGATCTAATTCCATACCCTTAGCTGCCTGAACTCCAACAAACGGAACCACTTTAGTGTCTGCCGGAGCAAATGGCGGCGGCAGCTGGTTCAAGTTTTCGGTTCTGGGCCGCTTGCTGAACCGGAACGCCTTCTCCGAACGGCACCCCAAACCGGTCCGGTTCGCGCTCCAACCAACGGACAGATTGGTCTCCACATAGTCAACATGATCATCTACTTTAATTATCTTCTTCTGATCATGATCATCTTTAACCTTAGAGACAATATTCCCATTATTACTCACATGAATAACTTGGCAAATTCTCTCAGTACTTTGAAGTTGTTCAAGGCCGCCTGCATCTTCTTCTGCTTCCTTTTCTTCCTGAACGCTGCTGCTGATGATCAGCGACTGCTTCAGCCGGGCTCTGTCTCTCCTGTGGACATTCATGTGACCGCCGAGTGCTTGCGCCGACCGGAACTCTCTCCGGCAGAAGCTACAAGAGTAGGACCGCGGTGGCCACACGCAGCCACCGAGACCACCGGCGGCATCCTCCGCGAACGCTCTCTCCTCCCATGAATGGAAATGGTGAGAGCTGGACTTGTTCAGCAGCAACTCTCGCCTCATCCATGTCAAATACTGAGCAGTCTGTTCCATGGTGGACGAACGATGGATATATATATATATATACAACAAGTTGTTAAACAGTATTCTCCAAGTGTGGGTTACGTTACGTTACGTTCACTTGAAAATGTAACAGTAGACCTAGGTGTATATATATAGTATAGAGAGAGACGATTGGCCGAGCCGGGCCCAATTAAAGCAGCAGTAGTAAATTAAGCATGGGAGAAGAGAATCTGAAGAGGAAGAAGAAAGGTGTAGAGTGAAAAATGGTAGAGGCTCACTTTTTGGGGTATTCTATTTTGGTGTTAGCTTTGGCTTATCCATTAAAGCTACTCTCTTGTTTTTATGTGGTTTGATGCATGCACAGTCATTGTTATTACTGGTAATTTCATATTGCTCATCTTTTGTCTTCAAGTGGACCCTTGAGATTGTTGAATATTTAGACTTCACAAGTCTCAATGTGCATGCTACTACTCATCCATCACACCATTAGGCAATAACTACTATATAAGTCGTGAATAATGAGCATTAATCCTAATTCGTTAGGGTTGATCAGTACATCTTCATTCAGAGAATTAAGATTCGGTTGATTGATTGTTCACAACTTATTATAAAAGGAAACAATTAAATAGGGACAGAGAGTATAATATTTATTGTCAAAGGAAAATTAGGGATGAACCCTATAGACAAAAACTATATAGGTTGTGTACCATAGACAAAAATTACTCTCTTCATACTCCAACTCCGAACATATTATACCCGTCACCAAAATGAGTATTTTCCTTTTATGTCAACTAACAGTATTGCCATCAAAAAATTAATTTGCTCAATGATGCATAATTCAGCGGCTAAGTTATCCTAAAGTATAATCCGTGGGTTAAAATTTTTGAGTGATTATAATCAAAGAGGCTATATAAATTTTGACCTTTTCAATAGTCATCATTTTAAATTGTTGTACATGTCGTTTGTAGTTTTTAATGCGTGTCTATATATATCTGTGCGTCTTAATTAGTTACTGGTGGCCAAACATCTATGGGATCTGCTACCTTATTTTTCTTCTGGAATCTGATCATGTGAGAGACCAGAAAGCCGCACTAGAGAGTGCTCCGGTTAACGGGCCTCCGATGCTCAAATGATTACTTTGTTTTTAGAGTGAGAAAGTAAAGAGAAGATAGAGCGATGCAGTGATCAAATTACCTCTGCGGTTTGCAAAGGGAGGGCTTTTATAGGAGAGCACCCAAATGGCACGTTGGTAGTGGTGGTTGACCATCTTTTGCGTGTCAGGCAGCGCCTTTTCAGGGAGTTTGGCGGGTATGGGCGAAAGCCTGCTTGTCCCTTGACAGCTTTGTGGAAGGTGTCAGGTGATGGGCGGCGCGCTCAGACGACAAAATATACGCTTTGCATTAATTTCGGTCACTGTTCTGGTTGGTTTCTTCGGCGGGAAGCATGCTCGGCAAGGTCCTCCTTATTTTGGGTTGGGTGTCTGGAGCCTTGTTGATTGAGGTTGTTTTAGGGAGGCTTCTCGGCTTTTTAGGCTTGGTGGGCTCCTTGGCCACGAGTTGCTCTTGAATTTGATTGGTTTGGGGGTTCAAATGCTTGAAGTGACTAGAGGTACTAATTTGCATCCTTCAAAACGTTTTCACCACATATGCTCCCTCCATCCTTAAAAAGGTTAAATAATTTGATTAGAGGTTTAGGTGAATGTAAGAGTTTGTATATTTACTTATTTACTCTTTGATTAAAAATGCATAAAAAACAAGTATAAAAAGTAAAAAAATGAGGATAATTTAATAATTTTAAGAGTGAGAATTTTTCTTATAAAGAAAGTGATTAGTATTTCTAGGAAAATTTAAAAAAATGTTTAATTTTTCATGATCTAAGGGAAGTTTAAAGTTGGCATCTCTTATTATGATCTTAGGGGTCAACTACACCTTGTCGTTTCCACTGTTACTACACTCTAGCTAGCTAGCTATTAGTAGAACTTAGTGTGTAATTTGCAAATAACGAATTACTTATTTCTATGGATAAATGGGAATACTAGTAGTTTACTACTCAATACTCATTGATATGGTTTATATAAATATAAAGAGTGGTTATATATATATATGATCATTGATCCATGCATAATTAATTATGCAAGGTCATTGTCTTTTCTCTCCCCATCTTCTTTTTAGCACTACTAAGCACGAATGTTCTAATAATTATTGAATAGTAATGGAGAGGGGTTCCCGATAACTTATTATTAGTACTAGAAACATATAATCCATCCGTCCAAAAGTAATGCAACAATTAACTTTTGATGTTAATTTAACTTCAATATATCTATATTATTTATTAAGAAAAACTTTTGATCGATTTAACTTCAATTTATCTATATTATTTATAAATAGAAAATATCAAAAAATATACTCATAAAGTTAAGATATCAAATTTTCAGTTGCATGTAAAAGTTTCAATTTTATAATTTGAATTGATATGAAAATAAAATCATAGATTAAATGTTGGAAAACAAATGTTGCACTACTTTGGGGAAAGAGGAAGCTATATTATGATAGTTCATTTTTTTTTCAATCTTTAACACTAATCTAAAACGTCCATTTTTTAATACTTATATATATATATATATATATATATATATATATATATATATATATATATATATATATATATTCCCACCCTTGTAGTTGTAGGAAAATGAAAACATCCACTTTTTGAGGCATCCTATTAAAACTTTTAAACATTATTTTTATTTTATTACTTTCAATTTATATTCCGTGAAAAGTGAAATGTTTTCAATTATTAATTTACTTGTTGCAAATAGTCTCTCTATCCCCTTGTAATCGTTAAGGCTTTTTTCCCCAACATATACACAATATCAAACAATTCATATGTATCAACTAAATCAATGTTTGGTAGATTTCAAAAAACAATTCAATTTTTTCCCAAAAATTATTCCAAGTAAAATATGTAGTTAAACAAGATCATAGGTCTAATATAACAATTTAAGTGCGACGTACAAGCATTACAAAAGAAAAATTACCTATACTTACATAATTATGGATATGAGGTAAGCGATATGATCAAGACAAATTGCGACTGATAAGAACCATAGATTCCTTGCAAAATAAAGCCAAATTCCAATGGCTCTGAATTTACTATTGTTTTGGTGGTGACTAACTAGGGTCAAGATTTGCATAATTCCAAAAGCTTAAACAAATAAAGGATAAACTAGTTAACGATCGATATCATTGACTATCCTGGACTTGGGCACCACCTTATTCAAAACTAGCGCAATTTATAATTAATGGCCAAGTGCTAATTAATCACATAACTATAATTAATAAGTAAATTATATACGAACTCAAATTGTGTCGAATCCATGACTCGATTGCAAACCAACAAAATGATATGACGATATATATTTTTTGAAGAAAAAATTGACTAATTAATTATTGCGTGGGTAGGGATGGTTATAATTGATTGATGGTAGCTTGTTCATTAAAATTGTTTTAACAATTAATTAATCAATTAAGATTGCCGTCTAGATGAGAAATCTAAATTTGATCAGACATGTTAGGTTTGACATGACAGTAAGTTGCAAGTCTCAAGTTATCCATAACTCAACGAAAAAAGCCATGCAATATTTTCATCAAGCTATGTAATTAATACTACAATTATTAGCACGAATTTTCAACGAATTAATTTGTCGCAATTAGTGTCATGTTGTGTTGACAAATTAATCATGAAAGGAGTATTTTGAACCTTCCTATCCTGTATTTTCGAAATGTACATGATACTCTGATCAACGATGTTTTTTTTTTCTTGTCATTAATTAAATAGGTATTACGATCCATAGATGAATCTTATTCCCTTTTTTAACTTCTAATTAAAGGCACTTTGAGCCGGAAGTGAATGAGAATCTTTCTAAGTGTGAAAGAACACACCCTTCGTCATATGTAATGTAAGTAAGATCAAAATGGCTCTCAAAACTTAGTCAATACAAAAAAAAATTACTTTAACTAATGAGATCATTAACATAATAAGAGTGGTTACGACGCTAAGTAGCATAAAATAACACCTAAAAATAAAAATGAAGAAGTAAAAGATCAGTCCCACTTAATATATATAAAAAAAAGATCAGTCCCATTGAGCCGGCCCAACTTCATCAAGCCGGAAGTGTTATATAGACGAAACAGACCCAACTAAGTCCTATTCGACCCACTTTTTTCCCACCAATTTCCTAAAGCCCACAATTAAGCTACTTCTTTAGGCCCAGTTCCTTTCCATCAATCTACTATCTACTATTATACATTAATACAGGATAACTGCATTAATTGCAAAAAAAACGAAACTCGCTTTTTGTTTGCGCCACATGTGTTACCCCTCAGCTCCATATCAGCTCCACATCAGATTTGAAGTTTTTTTCCTGATCCCATAAGGTAACAACTGAATATGGTAACTTCCAAAATTTTCAATTGTAGTTAAGGCAAGCATCTAATCGCTCTCCTTTGTTTTCTCATGTAATTAAAATAATTAAACACCTCCATCTACTATCTATTATTATATATTAATACAAGATAACTGCATTAATTGTAACAAAACGAAACTCGCTTCCTGATTGCGTCACATGTGCTCTACCTCAGCTCCATATCAGCTTCACATCAGATTTGGAGTTTCTTTTCTGATCTCATAAGGTAACAATTAAATATGGTAATTTCCAAAATTTTCAATTGTAGTTAAGGCAAACATCTAATCACCCTCATTTGTTTTCTCATATGTAATTAAAATAATTAAAACACCCCCCAATTAAAAATTAATTAAAACATACTTTTACAGCATTTGATTACTCTGCTCTCTCTCATCTCCATCAACTTATTTCCTAATTGCTTTTCATTTTCTCTTTTATGTTTCAAAGCTCGCCGACTAGCGACCATCCTTGACAAGCTTTCTTGCCGAAAGCCAACCAGCTCCGCCTCCACCTTCGTATTACTCTCTGTCATTTGATGCATAATCTTACCACCATTCTTTGCGAACCACCACCACCTGATGTACCCAATCACCGCCGATCCGATAGAGAACCACCTCATTGCACTACGTAGTTGCAGTTGATGTTGTAATGCACGGAGTAGCGCCCCAGGCGTTACTGTGGGGCCGAAAATCGTCGTAGCGCACAAGGCATTACTGGGGGCGCTACCGGTCAGAGTCTGTCAGAGCTAGTAGCGCCCTGGTAATGCCTTTGTGCGTTACTGTGGGGCCAAAAATTATTGTAGCGCCCAAGGCATTATTAAGGGCGCTACCGGTCAGAGCTTGTCAGAGCTAGTAGCGCCCTGGTAATGCCTTTGTGCGTTACGGCCGTTACATTATAAACGTACCCCTTCCCTTTCCCAACCATTCATCTCTTCCTCTCTGTAAATCGAGCGCCGCACCTCCTTCTCAGTTGCCGACAAAGCTCCTCCGTCTCCCGCCGCCGACGAAGCTCCTCCTTCTCCCGCCATCGACGAAGCTCGCTTCTTCTTCGCTGTCGATGGAGCTCCTCCTTCAACGGCCAAGGTACGTGTTTTTTTTGTTTAAGTTTTCCATCCTCCTCTTTTAAGCTCTCCCTCTCTGTAATTATTTTTTGTTTGTTTTCTTTTAGATTTCCCGGAGATGGCAAACTCCCTTCCGGTGCCTTTTCTCCCTGCGGCTCTCCTCCAACGTGTGACTCTCCACTAGCGGTTGCAACAAACCAAATTTGTAAACCCAGATCTGGGATTTATTTTTCAGATCTGGGTTTGTTAAGATCTGTTGTTGGATTTGTATTTGGTGTTGTATTTCTTTTTCAAAGAATCAAATTTCGTACATGCATGTTGGGATTTTGTGAAAGAATCAAATTTCGTACAGATTTGGATGAGTTTACTTTTGTGTTTCTGGAAATCTATTGATGAACATTGATAAATATGCAAACAAAGATGCAGTAATGGAAAACATTTCCGGATCTGTTTTTAATCCATAAAATCTATTATAGCATACAAGGGCGTTACCAGGCGCTACCAGCCTGTCGAGGTTGGCAGTGCATTGTCAAGCACTGTAACGCCTGTAACGAGGCTGAAGTAACGTCTCAATTTGTAACGCACTGGTAACGCCCTTGTGCGTTACAATTCGTAATGGATTGGTAGCGAATTTGACGTTACCAGGACTCCCTCAAATACGTAGTGTTGGCTGAAATCGATCGGCCAGAATTCTCCCTAAGTGACGCTCCAATCGTCAACCATAG
This sequence comes from Stellera chamaejasme, assembly GCA_024586325.1. Classification (NCBI taxonomy): domain Eukaryota; kingdom Viridiplantae; phylum Streptophyta; class Magnoliopsida; order Malvales; family Thymelaeaceae; genus Stellera; species Stellera chamaejasme. Next base: position 4,664,910 of record CM044984.1, on the reverse strand, counting down.
CACCGCAGAGCTTCTCCATGTCCGCTGCTGCACTCTCGTTTGCCTGAAAGAGCCGCCGCTAACCACTGATTGAGTTTGACCTGCCATCTAACCTATAGACTCGACCTGCCATCACCGAAACATGAAGAAACCCTACATCCTGAGTCCTCCACAATGCTAAGCGCTCGATTTGAGTATCGGTGCGGACTCGACGGTGGGAGGCGGGCGAATCGATGGTGCGACAATGACGCTTGGAGGGAGGGGACGAATCGATGCCGGAGATCATCGTTTATTCCAGATCTGAAACGTCTTAAGTCGTGAGGGGACTACTTGTCGGGCTTAGTGGCGGGATGAATTCCGAATTAACTTAATGACGTCCAATAACGTCAGGACACGTCAGCATCACCGAAACGTGGCGGCTACCCAAACAGATCCATCACCAGGTTGATTGGAAGGACCTTGATAGGTGCAATGTTTGCTACATGGATGAAGTGCGTACTCTGTTTTTTTTTCTTTTTGTTTTAATTGTTGAACTAGGTATGTATTAATATTGCTTTTGGTTGTCCTAATTCCAAGCTTTCATGGTTGCATTTCCTGTGGAACACAATGTGGGAGTAGGAGAACAATTTGTTTCTACAGTGTGACAAGGGCAGAATGATGGTATACACTTCTCTGCTCTGCTTGCTATTGGTAAAACTTTTATTCTTATTGTCACTGAACATCCAAGTAACAATGTTTTAACTCGATTTTCTATTGGTGTATTTACGTTCCTAACTTTCGAATTGAAAGTTTTGAATCTTCTAATTGAATCATTTAAAGAAATTGCTCCACAGGTTCATGCTAGGTGCTATGGAGAAAATGAATGTGTACCCTTAGTTAATGAAGTTTAATGTCTTGCTTTTCTAATCGGCTTTACTAATAAAATGCGAACTTTAATATGTTTTTTAGGAGGTGCCATGAAACCAGGCTGGCTACTGCTGATCACTTTCCAAGTTATATTTGACAATGAATCTTATGTTTTCATGCTTCCTCCTTCGAGGTTAGTAGTTAGGGTGCTTTAATTTGATACAAGTTTTTTTATTTATACTGTGAATTACCGGGCATTATTTTAAGTTAGGAATAAACAGAATGAAGGAATTTTTTTAATGATGTTTCTCCCCGCCTCGAGTTTTTGGCTGCAGAGACATTTGGCCTTGCAACCATCTTGGAGTATATCTAAGATCAGGTGGAGAGTGTTAGTTTTCAAGTGCTGTTTATCAAAGATGAAGGTTACAGTATCCGAACCGAATGTGTTCTTTTGTCTTACTGTTATCTTGAATTTTTTTTTTTGTTAATTCTAATTTTTCATTATCATTATGGTGAGGAATAAGCATCGCCTCATCTCTGAATGTTCATTAACATTTTTTTAAAAGATAGAGGCAGTAGAGCACATATGACATGTTTCAGCTAATTATAAATTGCTTGTGGTTCTTGCGAGATGATCTTAATTGACATTATGGTAAAGTGATTTTAACATTTTATATTAGCATTTGCGAGCAGTTTCTTTTTCATTTGCGAGCATTTGCGAGCAGTTTCTTTTTCAATCAACATATTTTATGTGGAATTTTATCTTTTTTGCAGATTATATGTAAGTATGAAATTGTGAAGAAGCATGTATGTGGAATGACGGGGAGACGGTGTTAATGAAGCCCTAGCTTTATAGAATGCATGTCTTATTTTATTGATAAAGTTGTATTATCGATTATCTGATTGTCCACCTAATTAATTTGTTCAAACTATGTGTTTGTTTTAATGGTTGTTAAGTGAAAACAATGACGAAGAAACAGTGCCATTTTTTTCTTTAGTATGATATTGAACCTCATTAGTGTAAACTACAGTAATGTTAATGTACATATTGTTAAAATCATTCATTTTTAAATGTAATTTTCTTCAACCCGTGCCATCGACGGGTATTTAAGCTAGCTATCCAATATAAATAATGATATCTTCAAATTTCAATACCCCTTCATCAATAGATTTCGTTGTATTTTTAAATTTTGAAGTCATGAAAGTTTTGTCCGAAAAACACGGTGTAAAATATCATATTAAAAGATGGATGTGCCATTTTTATAACGATATGAAACAATATAAGTATATCAATTATATCCCGAATGTACTGGTACATTCGAGTAAATTTACTCATTCTTTAAGTATTAAAGTGGTCAGTGTTAAGTGGAATGTTTGCAGGACTTTAAGTTCAAGTGAGAATTGCTTAAGTGAATGAAATTAGTTTTGACCAAGTCTAAAATATATGTTCAGTTACGAAAAGGAAGTTTCATATCTACTATTATATATTAATACAGGATAAATGCATTAATTACAAAAAAAAAGAAAAAACGAAACTCGCTTCCTGGTTGCGTCACATGTACTCCACTTCAACTCCATATCAGATCCACATCAGATTTGGAGTTTTTTTCCTGATCCCATAAGGTAACAACTGAATATGGTAACTTCCAAATCTACTATTATATATTAATACATGATAAATGCATTAATTACAAAAAAAAAAACGAAACTCACTTCCTGGTTGCGCCACATGTGCTCCACCTCAACTCCATATCAGATCCACATCAGATTTGGAGTTTTTTTTCCCGATCCCATAAGGTAACAACTGAATATGGTAACTTCCAAAATTTTCAATTGTAGTTAAGACAAACATCTAATCACTCTCATTTGTTTTCTCATATGCAATTAAAATAATCAAAACACCCTAATCAAAAATTAATTAAAACACACTTTTACAGCATTTGATTACTCCGCTCTCTCTCATCTTTATTAGTTTATTTCCTAATCATTTTTCTTTTTCTTTTTTCTGTTTCAAAGCTCGCCGACCAGCGACCATCCTCGACAAGCTTTCTCGCCGAAAGCCAACCGGCTCCGCCTCCACCTTCATATTACTCTCTGTCATTTGATGCATCATCTTACCGCCATTCTTTGCGATCCACCACCACCTGATCTGCCCAATCACCGTCGATCCGATAGAGAACCACCTCTTTGGCTGAAATCGATTGGCCAGAATTCTCCCTAAGTGACGCTTCAATCGTCAACCATAGCACCACAGAGCTTCTCCATGTCCGCTGCTGCACTCTCCTTTGCCTGAAAGAGCCACCGCTAACCACTGATTGAGCTTGACCTGCCATCTAACCTATAAACTCGACCTGCCATCACCGAAACATGAAGAAACCCTACATCCTGAGTCCTCCACAATGCTAAGCGCTCGATTTGAGTATCGGTGCGGACTCGACGGTGGGAGGCGGGCGAATCGATGGTGCGACAATGACGCTTGGAGGGAGGGGGCGGATTGATGCCGGAGATCATCGTTTATTCCAGATCTGAAACGTCTTAAGTCGTGAGGGGACTACTTGTCGGGCTTAGTGGCGGGATGAATTATGACTTCACACTTCCAGATCTGATAGTGAATTTATGTTAGCAGTCACTTCCTCTTCGTCCTTTTTATTTTTTTTATTTTCAATTAAAATTTTAGATTATTATGTTCTGATTGATTAACAAATTTCTCTCCACCTAAATGCTGAGCAGATAATGATCAACCAAGCACAAAGGTAATTCTAACAGATTCTTATTCATTATCTGTTCTTACCTCTTCCTTCAGTGTCTATAGTCATCAAAAAAATTGGTGAATTTTTTCAATTAATATTAATGGTGAAGCACAAAAAAAAATTATGCTGATCAAACAGGATGAAGATTTTGCAGCAGCACTGCCAGCAAGCAAGGGAAATAATTTTGCATACTAGCGATGATTGGGTGAGTATACACAATTGTGCATACAGAGAAATTTGGTTACCTTTGTTTGCTCGAGGTCTAAGGCTTAGGAAAGGCTACAGTTGTCCTTTAGGCTTCATTTGATGAGTGGATTTTAGCATATCATTATATTTGAAAAATTTTAAGACAATTATGGAAAAATACATTTCTGCAAAGACTTAAATGAAGTTCTTAAAAAGGTTACTCTGAAATGTGCCTTTTCTAGCGTAAGTTCCTGTGGAGAGAGCACTCATTATGGACATGTTTGTGGTAACACTTTTAAAAGAAAATTATGGGCTAACATTTGTTAATTTGTACGTTTGATTACTGAAATTTTCCTTTTTCATGTCATTTGTTTGCAGTAATTAATTTGATTGAAGGGGTAGATGTCTAAACCATTAAAGACGAATTAGTAAATACCAAGAAGAAAATGCTGAGCAGATAATGATCAACCAAGTACGAAAGGTAATTCTAAGAGACTCTTATTCATTACCGTTAATAGTGCGAATTTCTCCATCTGGTTTCCGTTCTCTTTCATGTTCTTTTAGTTGTTAGTAGGGACAATTATAGTGAGGTGGAGATGCGGCGTGTCGTCGAATCGGGTGGCAAACGCTTCGAGCAGAGTCATTTACTGTGAACAAAAACTGTAAGTTATGTCGACGATATGATGCTTGGAATCGCCGTCGAAAGTTTCTAATATGGCATCAGATTGTCAAAAGTGGTCCATGGGATGGCCACCCATGACGTGGCCGAGTAGAGATGAGTGTTAAAACAAATTAAATCATCAGAGAGAACTGAAATATTTTCTCGGATAAAATATAGAATTGATATAAATGTCATTATTCAAATAATAAAATTAACCCAAAACTTTTAAAAGTGAACTAATTTTTCATAAATCTAAACCAAAAGTTTTAAAAATGAACTAAATTTTCATAAATTTATTACACCTTACACCGGATATATTGTTATTTAATACATTAAAATTTTTGATAATTATTAATTTAGTGAACCGTGACGAAGTCGGGTATTAAAACTAATTTAGATCATAGTTGAGTTGACTAGAAAATCTTGAGCTAGCTTTTGCTTTGAAAGCGACCGACAAGCTCTTCTCTCTTATCAACAATATTTATTAATTAATAAAAAAAAGCTCTTAGACACGACGGCCTGATAAATGTTGAAAACAAATTAAATCATTGAAAACCCTAATGTGTTCCGAGGGTGGGTACATACAAGAAGGTGTTTTCTTCGTCAATTTTTGGGTCCCAGATGAGACAATAATGTGGCCTTTAGTAGACAAATCGCCAGAATCGCTAACTGGTTTACCGTATACGCCAATTCACAAGAACCATTTACCAATACTTACATAAAGCCTTGAAAGAAGATGAGAATTACTCAATCGAATGGGTGAATTTCCATATTTATTTTCACCTAAGGAAGGAAGCCCTCCAGCTAAGGATGTCAGTTTGGATATAACCGTTTGAATAGAGCAAAACAAAACGGTTTACGAACACAAAAATTACCAACTAGAGCGTCGGAACAAAAACTAGTAACCAAAATCAAATCGATCTGAATACTATTTTCGGTTGAATTGGGTTTTAATTTCGAGTTGTTCGTGTAAAACACATTTGAAAAGGGCCAAAAGTAATAACATGATACCACCACCTATTTCTAATACTCATTCCTTCCGTCTCATAAGTTTCGCAACGTTTGTTTTCTAGCATTTAATCTACAAATTTATTTCTATATCATTTTGAACTATAATTTTAAAACTTATATATTTAGGTGAAAATTTGATGTTTCTATTTTATGAAGATATTTTTTATAATTTTTTTTCTACTAAAGGAATTGATAAACTAAAGTCAAATTAACCTCAAAAATCAAACGTTGCAAAATTTATGAGACGAATGGAGTATTCAAATTGTAAAAATAACTTTACACTTTGGAAGTATAATTTACAAGGTATGAATTTTGGAAGTAAAGTTATAATTAGTTCACCACAACTTTCAAACCACCCACATTAAAATATGAAGATATAATTAATTATATGAGTGAGAAAACTTAGGCGTGGATCCAAAAAAATTTAAAAATTGGTGGTTAACCAAGTAATTAAGTCTAAAATTAAAGCAAAAAAAATGAAAATTATATGACGTTATAATTGGTCCACGCCGACTTTGAGACTAACATTAAAACAGGAAGATATGATATAATTATATGAGTAAAAAACTTTCAGAATCTATCCGATTTTTTAAAAAAATTTGCCAAGTAATTAAACCTTAAAAAGAGAGAATTATATAATATTATAGTTAGTTCGCGCATATAATTTTCCTACTTTCAGGAGTATTTTATATGGCTATTTGAAAAAGTTTAAATTTTTTTGGTAAATAAAGTAATTAAACCTTAAATTAAAGTAATTTTAATTTTACTTTATCTATTTATTTATGAATAAAGTAAATTATATAACTAAGAAAAGTAATTTTAGATAGAGTAATTTTTTTTAAAAAAAATATGATAAAATGGCGAGGTTTACAAAATACTTCTAGTTTACAATATACATATAGATTTACAAAATAATTTCATATTTTCAATATACTTCCTAATTTGCAAAATACTTCTAATTAGCTGTAGAGTATATGGAGTAAAAGTTTCAATATATTCCTAGAGATTAGGAGTATTAATTATATTTCGGTTGTTTTAATTTCAATCATGGTATCTATAACCAAACCATATAATCGATTGAGATTTTCGATTTTTAAGGGATCTATTTTGAAAACCGATTAACTAATTCAAATTAACTAATAATGTTTGATTTTATCCAAGTATCGAACACCACCAGCATATAAACTCATTCGATTTTAAATGAATTAAAGAGAAAAATCATATATGAAAAAGTGTGAAATAAACCTACCAGTAAGGACCCAGATTCCAAGCCCATAGGCCGGCCCGCAAATATTGCAGCGCCCCATCCCTTCCTGGCGTAAAAGGACACATGTTATCCGCCCATGCCTCTGCCCATGTCTTATCCCAACACTATAAATACATCATTCAATGCCTCCCACAAGGACCTTTTTTCGCTTACCTCATCTTTGCTCAATCTATCCTCGGCCGATATCACGTGTGAATATTGACTTGAGCGTCGGAGTGTTGTACCAAGCAAGGTATTAAATATCGTATCCGGTGATCGTTTGCCACGATACGAGATAAGACTGCAGTACAGGGATATACGGTTGTACCGAAAAAGCAGTCGGTGTGTGTATATATATACTGTAAAAGTATCCGAGATTCTAAATTTTTACTGGGGTACTTGGGTGATCACCTATTTGACTAAGAGAAAAGAATGTAATAAACAAGTATTTACTAGCTACATACAAGAACTAAATATACTAATTAAAAGAATTAAAAATGAATGAGGTAAATTATTTTATGAAAAAGTGTGAAATAAACCTACCAGTAAGGACCCAGATTCCAAGCCCATAGGCCGGCCCGCAAATATTGCAGCGCCCCATCCCTTCCTGGCGTAAAAGGACACATGTTATCCGCCCATGCCTCTGCCCATGTCTTATCCCAACACTATAAATACATCATTCAATGCCTCCCACAAGGACCTTTTTTCGCTTACCTCATCTTTGCTCAATCTATCCTCGGCCGATATCACGTGTGAATATTGACTTGGGCGTCGGAGTGTTGTACCAGGTGCTCGCTCGGCTTCGGACGCAGCTCAGCTTGGACACTACTCGACAATGGGCATAGCGACTCAGAAACGTTGGTCTCATCGCAGCATGGCAGGATCTTACCCATTTGGGATGCCGACCTTCTCGGACACACTCACAAGTACCTCTTCAATATTCCAGTATTTGTATATATTAATGTTAATTATGAGCATTAACATTTGGCGTCGTCTGTGGGAAATGTTTAGTAGATCCAAAAGATACTCTATCGCCTGACGCGAATATCTCCAATGTCTCGGAGGCAGCCCCACGGCCAGCTTCAGCCTCGCCATTAGAAATGCCACCCAGTCCACATCTCTAGCAACCACCCCGACAAGGGAAGTGCGCGACATATCGACGACGATGGGTGGACCGAAATCTGTTCGCTGACTTCGCTCAGATAGCCTCCGGGAAATTACAATTGTAAGAGCCTCAGCTCAATTAATTTACACGGGCCATGGCCCTGGGCTACGCCCCACAAAATGCATTCTGACATGGATGCCCCACTCCTGCAGAAACATTCCTGCGTCAGGCGAAACGCTGTCCATGGCCGCTACATACACAACAATTCACAGCATACCAATCTTTAGTACTTCGGCCTCGGTCACTTCGTCTACAATGATGACGTCCTTCGGCTCCAACACCTTCTCCGGGCCCCAGCCACTTTAATGTCAGTCGGCGCATGACCTTCCCCGTCATTTTTTACTCCACATCATCGGGAGATTCAGGCAAAGCCTTTTCGGCCCTCGATCGTTTGGCCATTAGAACACAGACTTCTTTCCTCGCACGCTTCGACATAGAGGGAACCTGGGAATAGCCAAGGATGCGAGCCGAGACGAGCCCCCCATCAGTGGAATTGTCCGACCACCTCCTTAAGGAGGAATCGACAGAAGAACGAAATGAATTAGAAAAATAAATCATACTTGAATAGTGGCGGAGACTGTGACGGTTGAACGATTGGAAGCAAAAAGATACAGAGAAAGCGAGAAGCGGCAACTCCCGATAAGTTCTGAATGTGAAAAGGGAGAAAGGAAGCGGCAGTCCCCTATTTATAGGGAACTAAGGGATGCGAAACGTCGGGCACTTAGGCAGGCGCGAAACGGACACGTGACTGGAGGTTTCTCATCTAGAGCTTGGAACAGGCGCTTCGTCCTGGTTCGAGGCCCTGGACAAAGCGCCTCGAGGGCTAATGGTAAGGGTCCAGATTCCAAGCCCATAGGCCGGCCCGCAAATACTACAGCGCCCCATCCCTTCTTGGCGCAAAGGGACACCTGTTATCCGGCCCATGCCTCTGCCCATGCCTTATCCAAACATTGTAAATACCTCATTCAATGTCTCCCACAAGGACCTTTTTTTCGCATACCTCATCTTTGCTCAATCTATCCTCGGCCGATATCACGTGTGAATATTGACTTGGGCGTCAGAGTGCTGTACCAGGTGCTCGCTCGGCTTCGGACGCAGCTCAGCTCGAACACGACTCGACAACGGGCATAGTGGCTCAAAAAAGTTGGTCTCATCGCAGCATGACAGGATCTTACCCATTCGGGATGCCGACCTTCTCGGACACACTCTAAGGTACCTCGTCACTATTCCAGTATTTGTATATATTAATGTTAATTTTGAGCATTTAACACCTACTATTAAGTTTTGAGAACCGGTAACATATTATATGGAGTAACAATTAAACCTGGACAATACCAAAATCCGAAAACACAAGCCATAGCAATTTGCAAACAATTGAACTTCTTCCTGTTACTTCCACTAAGAATAGGAAACATTTTGTTATTTTTTCTGAGAAAAAGGTTCAGAAAAAACACTGAAATGACAAGGAAAAGTCGATAAAGCAAAACCCTTGGAATGGAATTAAAACCACAATTTCTCTCTCTCCCGATCAACAAACACTTCTGCAGCCGACATACATACACACATACATACCCTCTTTCCTCCTCCTCTGTATCTATCTGTGTTCTCTCTCCGCCTCCAACAAACACCTGGGCCGAAGAAAATGATGCAGTCGGAAGAAATTCTCTCTGCCTCGGGTAAGATTCGGAAAACGGGTCATTTCCCGGGTCCCGACCCGCTCAATTCATCCTTCTTCTTCATCCACCCTGAAAAACCCCGGGACATGCTCATCCTCCTCCCACGAATCGCCCTCCTCCTCTGCCTCCTCACCTCCATCCCTCTCGTCATCTACCTCTCTTTCTCAACTCGCTATTCCTCAATCCGCCTGGCCTCTCCGCTCCGGAAGCATTATTCGTCGCCGGATGACCCTGCCCCGACGAACATTTCCCACCTCGTTTTCGGCATCGGCGCCGCTGCCGCCGAGTGGCGTCACCGCCGCTCCTTCGTCGATCTCTGGTGGGACCCTAATGTCACGCGCGGCTTCGTATGGCTCGACCAGAAACCCGGAGAGGATAACGGAACGGTTCCTGTACGGGTCTCGTCGCCCGAATGGCAGCGGTTCGGGTATTCGAGCTCGCGGTCGGCGGTTCGGATCGCCAGGATTATCTGGGATACTTCCAAAGCGGGGTTGCCGAACGTGAGGTGGTTCGTGATGGGCGACGACGACACGGTGTATTTCACACGGAACTTGGTGACGGTGCTGGCGAGGTACGACCACCGGGAGATGTGGTACGTCGGAGGGAACTCGGAGAGCGTGGAGCAGGATGTTATGCACGAGTACGGCATGGCGTTCGGCGGCGGCGGGTTCGCCGTGAGCTATCCGCTGGCGGAGAGGGTGGCGGTTAATATCGACGGTTGCTTGGAGAGGTATCACTATTTCTACGGCTCCGATCAGCGGGTGTGGGCCTGCATCAGCGAGATTGGCGTGCCGTTGATCAGAGAATCTGGGTTTCATCAGGTACGTCCATTTTCGAAAAACAAAAAAATTCATACGTGTCATGCGATGATGAACTGAGTGCTTGACTACTGCCACGTGTTGTTGCTTACACTTTCCAGGGTAACATGTTCACGTCTTTCTGTCGTTGGTACAAAAAGTAAAGAGACGGTGATTTTATAAGTCAGGATTATGATTTAAAACCGTGAAGATTTTAGTAATTAATATTTTTTTCTAGTGACAATAAAATTTGGATATCAGAGTAAGTTACAGTTTCCTTCTGATTTTGCTCTCTTTCAAATTTCATACGTAAAAGATTCTAACTAAAATATAGGAGATATGGGTAATCTTTGGAATAACCATGTGTCCACGTGCTTAATTCGTTGGATCGCGTTTGATGAATCAATAGTTGTAATTAGACAAATCTTTTTTTTTTTCTTAATGCGTTCTAAAAAGCCCTAAGAGTGATAAGCTAAAAGATTATAGAAATTAAAGATATGTTATAGGCTGTTGGTAGGTATTCTTGAAAGCAACACAACAAATCCGTTCTCAACAAAAGAGGACAGAAACAAATGTTGTAGGGCATCATCATCATCATCACTGGTGTAGATAATACAGTATGCAGCTACAAAGGAGAAAAGGTAGGACTTTCTAATAAATGGAGGACGCGTGGTGTCAATTTCCTTAGCCCACTTTATTTATGTGGTTGTTGTGTTGCCTTCTGTTTGGTACACAGTTACTCCTAATTACACCGTTGTTCTGTTCATTATTTTATGAAGGAAAAAAGATAATCAATAGTATCAGGGGCGGGGCGGATCTAGGATTAAATTTCTGTGGGGCAAATTTGAAATCATGTAAAAATCTTATATATATATATATATATATATATATATATATTATATATATATATATATATATATATATATATTTGTTAATTAAACAACAAGCACAAAATGACAATCTTCATATTTTAAAACCTATTGTGGAAATTTTATTTAATTATCTCAAATAAATAAAAAACCTCATATCAAAACAAGCTGATATATCAAAACTATATATATATATATATATATATATATATATATATATATATTGCCAATTGCATATAAAAAACATGCATACATAACCATTGCCAATTGAAAATGATAATTGGCAAATAAAGACACAACTCACAAAAACTGGCAAATAAAGACACAACTCACAAAAACTCACGATCTGCACTCATAATGCATTTCAAGTTTATTTAATTGAACTTTGAACTCAATCTTATCAACAAGCAAAGAAGCAGCTAGAATCGGTGGAGCCGTGGGAATTGGGTATAACATTTAATTTTTCAGTTTATATACATAAGTGGGGTCAAGTGATTCAATTGTAGTTTTTATAAGGTAGGGGGATTAAAGGGCTTCTATGTATAGTTTAGGGGTATGTATGAGATAAGATTTCGGTAGGAATTTCTGGGGGTAAATTACGGAGATGGAGTTCATATTTATGAAAACTATACATATATACCTTAGACTTTCCAAAAGTTCAATGGGGGCACTTGCCCCCATTGCCCCCACTTTGGATCCGCCCCTGAATAGTATGATCTGGACAAATTACAGTCCACGAGGGAGTATAAGGAAAATGCTTTCTATCACTAAAAATGTACACACTTTTCCATATCATAATGTTTTTTTTATTTTATAAAGGCAAATATGATATATATATTAAAAGTAGGGCCAAGCTCCACTCCGAGTAGGAGGAGAAACTTGGTAAAGGAGTTCAAAGTATGCAGAACATATGGGAAGTTAATATTATGAACAATTGGCAATAGCACCTAATGTGGTCAATGATGTGGTAAAAGAAGAATGAATGTTGATCAAGTGATAAATAGGTAAATCAAAAAATTAAGGATGATGTTTGTGGTTTTTTTTTTGTGGAGAATTTCTGAGAACTTGGAGTATACAGTGTCAGTATTTAAGAGGGGAAGGGACCAGACAGACATGCCATTGTTGCCTTACCCATCTGTCTTCTTCAATTTTCAAAGTAATATGGGTGCTCTACCGCACCCACATTGGCATTATCGCATATTATGCGGTATGCAAAAAAGAAAGAAACATTTAACGGAGGTTGAGTTTTGAAAAGTTGAAAATTTGTGAATTCTGAAAATACCAAACATAGTAGTGAAAGAACGAAACTGAAGTGAACGTTTTTATGTCATCGCCTGCATTAGTAGTACAGTCCTTTTAGAAGGTAGCAACAATATTAAGGCATGAGCTTGATTAAAATTATGTTTAGAAAATTTCTCTTTTTGCAATACAAAGTACAAACTTTAGTAACCTGAAGATGCTAACATATATTCTAATGCTGCCTTTGATTTCTTTTTTGCTTTTCCAATTTCTAGAATTAATTTTAATGTGGATGTTAACAGTACGATCATCTGAAATTTCAGTTGGACATAAGAGGGAATCCATACGGCCTGTTAGCAGCGCACCCATTAGCTCCGCTTGTATCCCTTCACCATCTAGACAACCTGGAAACAATCTTCCCTAACAAGACTAAGATAGGCTCCTTGGGTACTCTCATGGAAGTCTACCGGCTGGACCCGGGTCGGACCCTTCAGCAGAGCTTCTGCTACGACACGAAGAGAAAATGGTCCTTTTCGGTTTCTTGGGGGTACACCATCCAGATATATCCATGGCTGTTGCCACCCAAGGACCTGCAGACGCCTTTGCAAACATTCAAGACATGGAGGAGTTGGAGCAACGGGCCTTTCACATTCAACACCCGGCCAGTTTCATCAAACCCCTGCCAGCAACCGGTGGTTTATTTCCTAGACCGGGTTGAGGCGGTTGGTTCGAGTGGGACGCGGACTTGGTACACGATGGTCCAGCCGGAGAAGATGTGTGACAGGGCTGACTATGCTCAGGTGATGGCAGTGAAGAGCATTTTGGTGTCTGCCCTAAAGATGGCGCCAGACTACTGGCAAAGGGTGAGTTTGAGCTATGGTCTCATCACCACTTCTGGTTTGGCTTTTATACACCAATCTGTAACACGTTGTACTGGTTGATAATGATGGGTTTATGTTTGCATTTACAGGCACCACGCAGGCAATGTGGGGAGATAATGAGCAAAAGAAGTCCAGCAGCGGATGGGGATGTTCATTTGAGGATTAGGAAGTGCAGGCAGTGGGAGAGTTTTAGTGTATAGAGGAGTCCAACTATTCCATATCCTTCCTACTTACAAATGGATTGATTATGCACAGGTTTTAGCATAATAGAAATCATGCAGTAGAGAGAGTCTCTTTCTTTTTCCTGCTTATTCTGCATTTGATACATCTGATTTTAGTGGGTATATTATTCCACTCAGCCACTAGTTGAAGAATGATGCTTCTCCAAGGTTATAGATAGTTACAGAACAGGTGAGTGTGATCACTGTGCTGTCTTTCTTTCCTTTTGTTAGTGCTATATATATATTCCTGCCCAAGTTAAATTCACTTCACAGGAGAAAGATACTAAGAAGGTGAAGTGTTCAATTTGCACCAACAGAACAGAAGCACTCTGGATGGAAGGACAGAAATTCCTAATTTATGCAATGCACCACGTCACAAGGCATATTCCTAAAACACTCGAAAGCCATGTTGATCTTTTTGTTATTTTCTTGCTAACAAATGGTGCCGGTTAATTGGCGCAAAAGTAAAATTACTGTATTTAAAGAATGGACTCAAAACTTTAGAAAGAACATGCGTAGGAAAAAGTAGAGTGAAAGTTTTAAATTGGAAATATCAAATATTCTATTTAGGGCCTGTTCGTTAGAAAGAAAATTTTCAGTTCTCACATTTTTATTTACAAAATATTCAAAATTAATATTCCCTTTCAACTTTTCATCAAAAGAAATATATTTCCCTTCAAATAATTTAATTGTAGAAAGTGATTATCCATAACATTTCTATCTTACAAAAACACAGCTTTTATTCAGAAAAGAAACTTCATAAATACACCATTGCAAAAGGAAACATCATAGCCAAAATGTACTACTAGTACGTTTCAGATAATAAATAACCTTTATTTTGTGAAAGAAACAAAGATCCACTGATTACATAATCCCATATGGACAACATAATGTGAATTGATTTGGTCATTCTTTTCGAATTCTATTTTACAAAAGAGAGATTACATGTCCCCATTCCTTGCAGGTAGAATGATTACTCACCTCGAAAAAGAAAAAAAAAAAGTGAGATGCTGCTTCTTGCCTCCGCACCTAAAGCAGGATCACATTTTTAAAAATTGAAGAACTAATTGCAGAGCAGTGTGTCCCGCGTCGCGTTTCCTGTAGTTGTATTTACCCTGTAGGAAATAAATTTGGAGTGAATACGAAATACAGTGGCCTTAACCCATGGCATAATAAACAAGATTGATAATATGATGAATCCAGAGTGTAATCTCACCCATCAGCAACTTTGCAAAGGTATTCGCGTTGATCATCTCTCAGGGGCACATCTGTGAAATCTAATCATTTTGAACTAAAATCAAATAGAGATCAAAGGTTTATGAATAACGGCTTTATTCATTTAATTACACAGCATCATTTGAGTATAAAGAAGGTGGTATAATTTAGACAATTTGCAAACAGCTTCAGTTGAACACAAAGAGGTCAAGAAAGTTTCTTGAATTTGAAGAAGAAGAATAAAAGTGGACGAGTGACTAAACTCTCAGCAGAAGCTAAGCTGAAATATCTCCGGGCGTAAGAAACGGTTATTTCTTAGAGAGGTTTCCAATACTTCGCGAAGAGGAAAAAAGGGCGTTGATGACCTGTTCTCAAGCTAGGACTAGAAGTATGTCATAATAAGAACTAAGACTGTTTAAAAGCATCAGAATTCAGAACCAAGTTGATACACACCTGCACCTGTGATATTTGATCCCCTGAATGATGTGTTCCCAGTAACAAGTGCACCTTCCAAGTTGGCATTGCTCAAGTTGGCCTGCAGAAAGTAAGAATGTCAAAGGTTTAGCACATTTTCCTCAAAGCATACAGCTGTCTCTGATTGAAAATTCAGACATTAGATTAATAACCACACCTACCAGCACATTTGGGGTAAAGCTAGTTTCATTTAGTGAATGCAATTTGGACCCGTATGAGAAATACATCTATAAAGCATAAACAAGTTTCACGGAAAAAAGATTAATACCTTCGTTACATTTGCCAAGGAAAAATCTACACCTCTAAGATCAGCATCAGAAAGGTCAGCCCCTAATTTCATTTACCAAAGTTGCTGATTAGTTTTTCACCATGTCAAAATTATTAGAGAGAACCAAGGCATTAAATGAGTGAGAGAGAGCGAGAGAGGTTCTGAGGAAAACTTCAACAAAATCCATTCATGCCAAACTCTAAACTGTACCCATTGGAGGACATCTCCGAATCTATGCCCTTTTTCTTCCTTACATTTGCTATAATAGGAGTACTACTTTTACCAGTTAGATTTAGAAAATGTGAAAAACTTCAAATATTTGCTGCACCTGATCCACAGTACCAAAGTTGCTAATGGTGACTTATTTCCTTCTTTCTTTTCATTTTTGGGCAGAGTGGTAACTTCATTTCCTGAAAGTATCAGCTAAACTCAAACTCTAGTTAAATAAGAAAAATAGAATAGACATGATTCCTGGCTTTCTGCTACAAACGGCAACCAGCTAACCCAATTGTTTCTCAAGCTGACAGATCTCAGACGAACACATAGAAACGGACAGTTAGCACTGGACACAGACCACTGCCACTCCAATAAACTAACCTTTATATAGAAGTTCCCCACGCCGTAAACACAATTGATAGCGCAAAGCCAGCTTACTAAAACACAAAATCAGCTCATTTCAGAAGATCCCTTTATTTAAACTTAATTTCATTTGATGCTCCAGTCCCTATAAGAGTCCCAGTAATAGGGAGCAAATTCTAACCACAGAATTAACTTCAGAACTAGCAAAGTACAAGCCTAGGAATGTGTCATATCTACTATAACTTTTGAAAGGGTCTCATTGATACAAGTAGTGAACAACCATCTTACTGCAATGCACTTGCAAATTAGCTCAACATAAAGCTTGGCAAGAAACCTGTTAAATCAGCATCAAAGAAGCTAGCACCCAGCAACTTAGCCCCTTTGAAATTTGCCTGTCTCAAAATTGACTGTACGAAAGCACAAAAAGCACCTATTAGTGCAAACCATGGAGCACTCAAAGTAATCAAAATGCGTGTCAAGAAAGGTTGACCATCCAATCAAGAAATAGGAGAAAGGACGTGAAGTAGCTATTACTGTTTTAAAGTCCTGCTTGATCAAACTCTTGCCGCTGAAATCCCTTGCGGTTAGGTCCTGACCTCTGGTCACTTCAGCTCCGTACGGACCCCCTCCCTACGGCGGCCACATTGAAAAACACACATAATTAAGAACAATCCGATTAAAACAGAAAGCGGTTCATTGATGGGTTCTACTACCTTGAACGCGAGAGCGGGATCAGCGAATAGGAGAGAAGAAGAGATGAAGGCGAGCAAGGTGGCGTTGGACAATGCTTGGCCGAATGAAAGCGAAGCTTCTTGTACGTTACGCGGGAACTGAACGGCTGCGAATGAAGTTGCCGGGTTTGGTTTGTGATTGTGGAGAGGAAGAAGAGGGAGCTTGTGTTTGGCAGAAAATGAGAGAAGCTCCATGTGGATGCTTTTCGGGGCGCCTCAATTCAATTCGTTTCCGGATAACAACTGATGACGATCAGTTTTCTTTTCCGTTTTCCATTTTTAACTGTGAGGTTAGGTACCCGGTATATGATTGGGCTTGAGGCCCGGTTTCGCTCAGAAGGGCTTGGGATTATTTTATTTATGAAAATTATATTTCCGTTTTCAAATCAACCGTTTCAGATTTGGGGCAGTGGTGGACTTGAACACCGGAACTTTCATTGCATGTACTTAAAGCATGACTATTAGGTTAGATGTTAAGGAGTAGATAACTTTTTTTTAATAATTGAGATCAAACAATTACAATAATATTAAGTTATTTATAAATAGTTTTTTTTCATAATATAAAAATTAATTGAAAAGTTGTTATCAAACGAGCACTATGTCACTATAGCGAGTAATACTCGTACTAACGAGAAACAAAAAGAGATACAGGATCCATTTGAGAATAACAGTTTGAATTAACTGTATCATTTTGATAACTTTTTGATGGTCTAGATTAAACAAGTTATAAACTACAAGGTTAAGGACAACAAAAACAAAATCAGTGTTGATGCCCTCCTCTATTCCTAGGGTTTCAATCGGATCCAGTCGTTGTCGGTGGCCGCCGATCTCAAGTCTCTCAGGCTCCTGGACTCATTCCTCGGGCTGGCCTGCCTCCAACCCACCCATGGTATGTCGCCGATAGTCTTTTGTCTGGTGCCGTTTTGATCGCGTTAGGCCTAGCAGGTTACCATCCGGTACCGTCTCACAAAGTTTTGATCGCGCAGGTTACCATCTCTAGCAGGTGCATTGTGTTGGCGTATACCCAAACCACTGAACAACCTGAAGATGATGCATATAGTCTGTCAGTTGTTAAAAAAATCCTTTGTGGTTTAGTAATGGTCCCGATTTGAAGAAGATCTGTTTCTGGGCCGCTGCAGCTGGTCTCTCCGAAGCATCTCAATGGTTGCCCCAACTGTTATTTATCATTTACTCCCTCCGTCCCACGAAGATTGCACCATTTTTTTATATTTGAAGTTGCATTGTTTGACTCAAAATTTAACTAAGATAAACAGTGAAGAAAAAAATAAAAAATATATATAAAGTTTATATGGCAAATTAGAAAATCATATGAATCATTTAACTTTACATGTATATGAATTAATAAAAATAAATCGTAGATTAAATACTGTGAAAACAATAAAGAAATAATGCAATCTTCTTCGTGAGACGGATGAAGTATATTGTTTAGTTGTTTTTTTTATGTTACTCTTGATCTCATTTAATCATGCTATATGTTTTGTCTGCATTTAACCCACTATGCATGCATAGGAGACTTTAGCTACTCGGTACATGTTTCTTTACCTTGACAATACTCAATAGAGTGTATGACTTCTACTTTTCGTTAATTTACTATCACGGTGCGTTGGACAAAAAAAAAAGATTAAACAAGTTACTATAACTAAACGACACAGGAATTGAAGAGAGAGAGGGGGTGTAGGCATGCATGGGAACTCGTGTAGAGTGGTGGGCTGTGGGGTTGGGGTTATTGAACTCGATTTTCGGCGATCTGATTACCGAGTCAGAGTTGTTGCTGTTGTTGTTGCGGTGGTTGTGTGTGTGTTATAGAGTTACACAACCCCCCATGAAATTGTCGGCATATGCAGCAGTAGGTGCAGTATGCCTTGCATTGCACACGGTGAGGACCGTCGGGTCCGGTCCGGTCTCACATTTGGTGACGCGTCCTTCCTTCCAATCCCACACCAGACCCACCACCATTGATTCATGCATCCCCCCTCCCTTCTGGAAATTACTATTCTCAACAAACTTCAAATGTTGTGCTGAGACCAAATGTAGTGAAGTTTGCATACATGCATGCATGCATGCGCCATGCTTCTACTTAATTATGAGATCATGATTAATTAATACTCCTCATTTTAAAATGATCATTGTCCCTTTACAATTTATTGTCAAGAGATTTAGATTATACTATGAGACGTGATTAATACTTCCTCTATTCCTTAAAAGGAGATACAATTTCTTTTTTTGGGATCTTTATAAAAAATGATACATTTTCTTGTTTTTTACACTAATTTTACTTTATTATCCTTACTTTTAATTCTTACTCAAATGGAGAAATATATTTTATTCATATACACATATTCTATCTTTTTACCCTTACATCAACCCACCTTGTTAGTCCACTAGGTCAAACTGAATCTTAGAAAACTTGATGAAAGGTTTAGGAGTGAGTGATATATGTGCGGTTATTTAATTTTATCCTCATGTTTTGTTTACTGAAGTGAAGAGATGAGATGAGACAATGAAAAAGCAGAGTCTGAGTGCAAAGCCAAACCAAAACCGCCGTGCATGTTTCAAGACAGAACTGGAAGTTATAACGAGGCGGTCACTGGTCAAAGCAACGCCAAATCTTATCGTACGCCTACCTTCGCTTCGCTTTTATTACAGGCAGGCAAGCTACCTATTATCAGGTATCCATCCTTCTACTCCACTCCATCATCTCAGCTCAGCTCAGTAGTCTCACAGTACTCACACGAATTCATATAAGCCCCACCACACATTCTGTTTCAATTGATCTCAACATCGATTGTTTGGCTAGAATTAATCTAGCTAGGCTAGCTGCGGAGCATACATATATATGGCGAGTCGACTTTGGGCTACAAATGTGGGCAGCATGGGGCAGCAAGACCAACACACTACTACCCCAAATGGAACGTCGTCTGTTCATGATCAAGATAATAATAATAATAATAATAATAATAGCGGAGAATCTCAGGACCATGCATTAATAATGGAGACGCACGATCCCGGCTCCGCTTCATCTCGTCGCCGCCCCAGGGGACGTCCGGCCGGTTCCAAGAACAAGCCCAAGCCGCCGATCGTCATCACCAAAGAAAGCCCCAACTCGATGCGGAGCCAAGTGCTGGAGATCACCACTGGCACCGACGTTGCCCGCTGCATCTCCGACTACGCCAGCCGCCGTCACCTGGGTGTCTCTGTTTTGAGCGGTACCGGCGTTGTGGCCAACATCACCCTCCGCCAGCCTGCCGCTCCAACCGGCGTGGTCACCCTCCACGGCAGATTCGAGATCCTGTCCCTCTCCGGTGCCTTTCTGCCCTCTCCTTCTCCGCCGGGAGCGACGGGGCTCGCGGTTTACTTGGCTGGCGGCCAAGGCCAAGTGGTTGGCGGCAGTGTTGTGGGTCCGCTTATCGCTTCAGGGCCTGTGATGGTGATCGCCGCCACGTTTACGAATGCCACTTACGAAAGACTGCCGCTTGAGGATGAGAACGGAACCGCCGGCGATGGCAGCGGTTTTGGCGACGACATTCCTGCTCAGCAGAAACAGGGAAATGTCGATGAGGAGGGAGGGAACTCGGGCGGGTCACAGTCTCAGGGCATCATGAGTAGTCATGATCAAGATCATCATCATCAACAACAGTTACCAAGCGGTTCGATGGCTATGTATAATTTGGCTCCTACTTTGATGCCGCCCGATGGACAAATGCATCCTCATAACGACTTGTACTGGGGTCCTCCTCCGCTGCGGCGGCCGCCACCATCTTCTTACTGATGAGTTTTTAGTTTCTCTCACTGCTTGCTTCTGGGAATTGTACTAATGGTGTAGCTTCAGCTCTCCCTAGCTTCCTCCTTCAGTGGTAAGCTAGCTAGTTTTTTTTCCTAATTATAATTAAGCAGAAAGAAGTTAGTAAATTTCTAACCAAAGCTGATCATTGCATCATTAATGGACTTGGGAATTACAGGAACATGCCCTTGCACCTGCTTAGTGTAATTTGTAGACTAATGGAATGGTAAACTGTAACTGATGATCAGCAGAGCTGCTAGAGTCTAGGGAGAGCTGTGTTGAATGAGAGATTAATTATCCTGAGGAGAGATGAGATGCGTTAATGGATAATTAATTTGGATAGCTTTTTAAGAGTTTTTGTTCAATTAATGTTTTTTTAGAAAAAGGTTTATATACTAAATGTGTAATTTATTAAATAGGGTATAATTTTTCAATTTCTAATTGAAGAGGAGGCTAGCCATTTTGTAAACTTATAGAAAGTTTGAGGATCAGATTGTATTAATCTAAACATTATCTCATCCAACATTTCAATGAGATACAGCCAAGCTATTGAAGAGCTTTACATACAACTCCAAAAATCTGACTCCTGGTATAGTTGTTGATAAGCATAATTGAGTCTTCAACAGTGCTAATAATGAGACATAAATTAGTAGCTTGTTTACTTGGTTGCGATTCTATCATAATAGTATCACATCATATTTCTAAAAATTAATCACAAATGACAATTTTCTCGCAATTGGCAATGCTCATGTCGGCTAGGGGCAAGTGTGCCTTGGAAATTGGATGTGAGTAATGCACCGAGAGTCTACAGTCTACCAGTAGTCGCCATGTATACATATATCAAGAATTTTAGGAAAAGATAGTATTGGATATTAAAATTGCCCTATCAAGAAAGAAACCTAGCCGCCGCACAATCCCTCTCTCTTGGCTCTCGCAATGTTCTCCTGGCCGACCTCTAGCGTTGCTGCCTCAAAATCCAAGCCGGCGTTCGCTTTCTCCTTCCGGTGCTCCCGCTCGTTTCTCTATGGGCGGTGCTCTGGCTTTTCTTCGGCAATTTCATCCGACAACACAGCCCCTGCTCCTCCTTGCTCTTTGTGTCGCTAGTGTCTCTCCAAGGCCGACGTGTTCTTTGTGCCCAGCCGGCGCACGGAGCCTATGGTCGATTGACGCAGTCCGCTTCTCTGTGCTCTCACTCTCCTCCAGATTGCCTGATCGAGACGTAGCCATGCTCAACCGTCCATCTGCCTCGGTCTGCACGGCTTCACGTCGACAGCCATTGCTGGCCGTCTGTGTGGTCTGACCTGCCTCACCTGATCTCATGGCTTGGATGAGGAGAT
Organism: Stellera chamaejasme; assembly: GCA_024586325.1. Lineage (NCBI taxonomy): Eukaryota > Viridiplantae > Streptophyta > Magnoliopsida > Malvales > Thymelaeaceae > Stellera > Stellera chamaejasme. Next base: position 4,642,977 of record CM044984.1, on the reverse strand, counting down.
AATTTTGAACTATCATTCTCTCCATCCTTTGACGGTTTTAGGTTCTTGCTTCTGCTTATTATTTTTTGTACATTTTATCTTATTGTTCATGCAGGTTTATGTGTCTGCTGGCTGGTTTACTTTGATGGAGTTGGTTGTCTCTTATATTGCGTAACATCATGGCGAGTTGACGTTTAGCTCCTCTGCAACTAAGCTGGTGCGCCTCGGATTGAGTTGAAGTCCTGTTTAAACTTACCATGAGTAATTTTACCGCGTTCAAGCCTCTCAGCTTTGTTGGAAGGCCTCTGCAGCTAGCTTCTTTGGAGAATCCACTGCATTCTACGGACAATCGATAACTTCTAGTTTTTTCCCTTTTAAGAACTTTTAATTGTCTAGTAGGTTTTTCTGTTGTTGAAAGTTTGAAACTTGTGCTTTTGTGTTTTGCCCCTGGTTTGTATTACTTTCAATGAAATAATACAAGCCATTTTTCCTCAAAAAAAATTTGCCCTGTCAAGATTTAATGAAAATTTCAAATTATTCCTCTAATTTCGAAAAACTTCAATTAACCCTGGGGCTTGTAAGTTTTTTGTAAATATTCCTTCCCTCTTACAAAATTAACCAAATTTATTTTTCAGCGTTTATTTTTTTTCTTACAGCACTTCGACAATAAATTGTATAAGTTTATACCTAATGAAAATTGAATGTATCTAGTTTCTAAATATATTTTCAAGATTTTTTTTATATCAAATTATTCTTAGTGAAAATTTGAATAAAATACAAGCACAAAAGTCAAACGTAATTAATTTTGTGAGACGGATAAAGCAGTATAATAATGTGAAAGAAAATGTATGAATGTTATAATTTGATCGCAAATTAATTAAATGCCCCTTATGTTAAGAAGTTCTTTGTAATTTGTTTACAGTTTACACCCTTGTATAGTCAATGTTAGTTCACGTTTGAACAACTTTAGGTTGAAAAGTGTGATGAGATTAGTTAGATATTGCATGGAAAATGCCAATATATATGTAATCGCAGAAGCTGCCTTTTTGTCATTTGCATGAATTAATCCACACATAACCCGTACTTGAACTAATCTAATTTGTCACCCTCAATAATAGTCAACCATTCTCCCACCAACTTCATCAGGAGATCTAGAACTGGTTAGAGTAGATAACCACACTTTTCTCTTTACTCATATTTTAATTTTAAAAAATATGTGAGGATAAAAGGTTCTAGTCAGCTAGGGATTTTTTTTATTATTAAAAAAACTAGGTCAATATCATATGCATTTTCTGTGTGTATATATATATATATATTTTCATCATCATTAGTATTACGTTATAAAACGGTTGCTTTTGGTATCAAGTTAGCTTTAATTTATCCGGTAAAATTCACGTATAAAATTCACGTATAGTCCAATAGCTTTAATGCGTGTCTTATTTAGGTCCTTTTTTAGGAATTTGTCTCAAATTTGTCCCTTACCTTTCATTTCATCTCAAATTAGTCATTTCGTTACATTTTCTGTTAAAGTCTTTGTTTTATTAAGGGCATTTACGTAATGTCTATAACTAATATTCAATTTAACCTGAATTGTTTTAATAATCTCCAAATTGACCCAACTATTTTCAGAAGTCACAAACCAACCAAAATCCTACTCTTTCCCATTCTCCCTCAATCCACCAAAGTTTATAGCTTGTGGCGTAGCCGTCATACTATCCCTAATTCAAGTCGGTGTTGATCCTCTCCGAGCTCATGTAAGCGATGGTATCGATGGAGGAGATGCAAGGGTCCATGGTCTACGCAAGAATCCGGCTTAGGGAGAGGAAGCGTGAGGTCAGGGCGGTGGCGTGGAGGGATGTTTCGACTGGGGCTAGCGGCGGCGGAAGGCTGAGGCTGAACGGGGTCGCATGGCTGAGAGAATAGTTTTGTAGAAATGAGAATTCATAGATGAGAATTCATCTCTGAACGAGGTAGATCGATTAATTCTATGAATAAATTGCAACTAATTCCTTCAGCTCTTCAAAAAAAATTCCTAGAAGCTCCCCTCTGCCTTGTGCCTCCATTGCAGCTGAAAACGAACCTCTACAATGGTAGCCCTGAGGCCGGTCAGATCGATTCCGCAACGGCGGTGCAGCCCAGAGGGCGGTGAGATTGATTCCGACGAGATCAATTCGGCAAGGGCGGCAAGATCGATTCGTGTTTAGCTCCAGCGGAGTACAATAGGGCTGATTAATGAGCATGATCAGAAGGAGCTGTGGTTGAAAAGATGAGTGCGACATTGGACTAGGTGGAAGCAAATCAGAGACTACGGTGGAAGAGGATCTGAGAAGATGAAGAATGCCTCTTCTGCTGGAGGAGTACAGACAAATCGACTATTGCCCAGGTGGTGAAGGTGAAGGGCCACGGGGGTGGGGGTATGGGGGAGTTTTTAATTATGGGATTAAATCGTAAAGTTTTTTAGAGATCAAGGGTTGGTTAAATAGAAGTTTATGGACATTTACGTAAATTTATGAAATTAACAGAAAACTTAACAGAAAATTTAACGAAATGACCAATTTGAGACGAAATGAAAGGTAAGGGATAAATTTGAGACGAATTCATAAAAAAGACCATAATAGGACACACATCAAAGCTAAAGGATTATACGTGGATTTTACCCTTAATTTATCTTAAATATACCTATTTAGAAAAAAAAAATATGTTCATAAACTACATACATCAATTTTTTTGTATATGTAAAAAGTTTGAATTTGGGACCGATGGACTATTAATCTCTGATAAATGTCTATACTAGTAAAAAATTGTAGTACTAGATAGTTTCAATAGAAGTTGATTAAAAAAAAAAGTTTAGAATATATACGTGGAAATGAAGGATAAAATAAATCCGTAAGCTGTGTTGGGTTAGGAGTCGAAACAGTGAGCCAGAAGATGAACACGGCCCAAAGCAGTTGAGCCTATCAATCCACCATGTTTACGAAAAGAACTAAGAACAGTATTTACTTTTTATGTTGTTACAAGTTTGAAATTAAGGTCAAATTATGATAATTAGTTTGAATCCATGAAGATAAAATTGAAGAGATGGCACAATTAGTTCCTCGTTTGGAAAGTTTTTTTTATATATATTTAATTAGGAAAATTCTAAGGTACCATAGCATAAAACTTAGGTACCAATACCTAATGCTTCTTTACTTGACACCTCATCACATACAACCTGTTAACCTGGTTAGTAGGTTGCATGTTTTGTAAATTAAAAAAAAATTATAAAATAAATAGTAAAAAGGGTTTAAAAAATTATTAAAACATACAGAAATGCTCATGATAGATTTAGGAATCCAGAATATAAAAAATTGTATGAAAAATAATCTGTAAAAAAATAATGTTGGTTATAAAAAAGTGGAAAAAATATTAATGAGATTCAAAAAGTAAGAAATCCTATGATTGTGTATCTTTTTAATGTAATTGTGCTAAATGTAAAGGAACAATGGTAGTAATTTAGATATTTCAGTTAATTGAATACAACAAAGTTGATAAAAGTGAAATTATGAATATAATTGATTATGTTACAAGGTAGATAAGACTGACACAATGATGTTTAATTTAAACCATGAAGAGAACATTTTGAGACTATTAATTACCAAAACAACGTAAATAATCTGAGTATCTAAGTGAGACATTAAATGTTCGAAAATGTGACCACTTTAAGTGTATGATGTAATAATTGATTGATTAGGTAAAAATTAAGACCGCTTTAAGTGAAAGATAATCAACATGAGAGAATTAAAATAGTTAACTATAAATTTAGTATGAATTAAGCGGTATGTGCTGGGTAGTGACTACCGTCATACTTTGACACAAAATTGTCATTTATGTAAGGTGAATTATCATATTAGACTAATGAATTGTCATTTGTTTGCAGTCACTAATGGTGTAAGTGTAAGGTATGAAAAGTAAAAATGCAGGCCAAAACAAAAACTCAAATAAGTTACGTATAACTAAGGACAGACATTGCGTCCTATTCTCTTTCATGATAGTCGAAAGTCCAAAGATTGAATGAGCAATGGTTCTAGTTGGTGGAAAGTTTTTTAAACATCATTGGATTCGACGACGCATAACAAACCTTCCAGCAGCTCAGGAGGTGGAGAGAATAGATATCAACAATGACGACAACTGGTGGAGTTGAAAAACGCATATTTGAAAATGGTAATGTGTTCTAGTCAAAGCTATTAGTTAATTTATTGTTTGTGAGAGACATTGATTTACTTGTTTTCGATCTTCTTATTGAGGAATGTTATATGTGAGAATGTTTTGTTAAAGTTCTTGAGATCCGTTGAGGCATACGATTAAAGGAAATGTTGTTCTTATTTACACAATTGGCATATAGTAATGTCATTTCACCTTGATAGAACGATAATTGTCATTAAAAGCGTATTGCTATCCAAATAAATATGTTTCCTTGAGTTTCCCTTTCAAATTGTGATTTTGATATTGAACCTGTCATTATATTTAATTTTGCGAGTAACATTAAAGTTTTGGTAATGTACATAATACTGATTGTGGGAGAACATGAAACTATTAGTCAACAAAATGTGATGGCAACCCTCTATTTCTGTCGCCTGCCGCTGGCGGCAACATCGTGATCAACAGGTTCAACTAGATCAACCTAATGAAGGAAGCCTGCGAGTTTGCGAAGGAAAAAACAATTTTGTGTCATCCTCCCCGACTTGTTGTTGCTCCTCCCTGACTTATTCATGTTCCTCGCCGTCCATGGTTGTGTGCGAGTTGTTGTTGTGGCGGAAAACTGGTCAGGAGCGTGGGTGAACGCAGTTGGCAAAGTGGTTAGGGTTTTCTGTGTGAGAGACAACGACGATGAAAGAAATTCCAATGGGGTTGAGAGGGTTTTCTCAAAATTTTATTCAATGACAATAAACCGGGTTGCAGTTCTGGGCGGTTTACGGTGGAGAGGAAGATGGACAAACTTTGACAAGACGATGATGGACTGACAAACTTGGAGAAGACGAAACAGTTTAAAACGGGAAGCCAATAAAAAATACATACTGGTTTTAAATCTCTGTTCGGGGTAAAAGTGTAATTGTACTTATAATATACCATTACTACATACCAAGTTCCACATGTTTCGTATCGAACCAATTTATTTATGTACCGATCATCTGCCGATTATCTTCATTTTTATGCCGAAGCACTTAAATTATCTGTCGGCACTTAATTCATCTACCGCGCGATATTGAAACTCCGAAGTAATATTGGTAGATAAAATGCTCTCCCCGGTGTAGATAAATGATCCACCGGTTGGTTAATTTTTATCTGCCAATTATTTCCATTTTTATGTCGAAGCACTTAAATTATTTGCCGACAATTAATTCATCAACCGCGCGATATTGAAACTTCGAAATAATTACTGGTAGATAAAATGCTCTCCCCGGTGTAGATGAATGATCCAAGTTAATTTTTATCTGCCGATTATCTTTATTTTTATGCCGAAGAACTTAAATTATATGCCGACACTTAATTCATCTACCGCGCGATATTGAAACTCCGAAGTAATTACTGGTAGATAAAATGTTCTCCCCGGTGTAGATAAATGATCCACCGGTTGGTTAATTTTTATCTGCCGATTATCTTCATTTTTATGCCGAAACACTTAAATTATTTGTCGACACTTAATTCATCTACTGCGCGATATTGAAACTCCGAAGTAATTACTGGTAGATAAAATGCTCTACCGTGTATAAATAAATGATCCACCGGTTGGTTAATTTTTATCTACCGATTATCTTTATTTTGATGTCGAAGCACTTAAATTGTATGCTGACACTTAATTCATCTACTGGGCGATATTGAAATTCTAAAGTAATTACTGGTAGATAAAATGCTCTCCCCGGTGTAGATAAATGATCCACCGGTTGGTTAATTTTTATCTGCCGATTATCTTCATTTTTATGCCGAAGCACTTAAATTATTTGCCGGCACTTAATTCATCTACCGCGCGATATTGAAACTCTGAAGTAATTAGTGGTAGATAAACTCACCTCTTCGGTTTACAAAATAACAAACTCGGTATACAAAAAATGTTCGTTGGTATCTATTATCTTGAATTCTCGATAACAAATGACAGTTGTTACTTGTAAGAGGCGGATCGCTATATGTGTGGTGCGAAATATTATTCTAACAGTGTAAGAAAAAAGTCAATTGTTTGATCATTTACATCTCATATAAGTAGTTATTTTCTCTAAAATATCGCTATCTTCTCATATAAGTAGTTTCTCCATACATAATAAATAAAAATATCGCTATCTTTTGATCCGAAATGTCATTGCAATTGCACAATTTTCAAATACCTAAAATATTGTTCATGTATTTGGTAATGCTATTTCTACTCCAAGAAATGCTATTTCATACATATGAAATGTCATTCCTAATGGGTAAATGCATAGATAGTCCCTTATCTTTGACTATTGTCTTATTCCGATCTTGTTTTAAGAATTCGTCCTATTGGAGTCCCTTATCTTTAATTTTTTATGCATTTGTAGTCCTTCCGTTAATCTTGCCGTTAAATTTTTAGTTTTTTGGTATTTTACGCAAATACTCTTACAATTAAAGTTTAATTACACGTTTAATAGAAGTATGGCCATTAAAATTTTAATAAATGTACATAAAAGCCCCTAAATGTTTTCATCCACCTGAGCTCTACACTCAACACCATCGGACCTAGCTGCCGCAGACTTCATCAGACGCACCGCCGTTGTCGGTGTCACTCTCCAGGACCGCTGCACCGACCACAACCCTCTCGAACCCCTCCCACCACCGAGATCGTCAATTCTGGATCTAGCTTGTGCGATACAACCCCTCGCACCGCCGAGATCTGGGTTATGCGGAAGCATGGGGGTGGGGCTTGCCGAGGTTGGTTGACGTTATGCGAAGGCAATGAAGGTTGAGGCAGGCCGATGATTCGTATCATTGCTGGAGAAGACAATTCGTAGCAGAATTTGGCGCAACGTGGCGACGCTAATCTCCGGAGAAGACGGCGATCGATCGGACTTAGCCGCCGTAGGGACTAACGGGTCGCCGATTGAGCTCTCTCCCATCGTCCACTAAGGGAATTGATTCTAGAATGGTGGAGGGAAAAAGCGTGGAGGAATCGTGGTGGTGGAGCGTGGTTGGAAGAGAGGAAGGGTGGAGATGAAAAAGTGAAATTTTTGGGATAAAATTGATAGATTTTATAAAATTGGGGAATATGTTGCAAATTAGTTGTGGGTATTTTCGTCATTTCAATCACTTAACGGAACATTTAACGGTGAAACCACTAACGGAAGAACTACACATGCACCAAAAACTAAAGATAAGAGACCCCAATAGGACGAATTCTTAAAACATGACCATAATAGGACAATAGTCAAAGATAATGAGCTATCCGTGCATTTTACCACATTCTCTATTTTTTCATTCTCTTTCCTGCATCTGTCTTTTCAGGGGTCATATTCCGTTTCATATTCCCTTTTTTGGGCCTCTTTTCTTATGCACTTTCACGTCAATGGAATTCATATCCAACAATGTTGGTGCTACATCTTGCTCGAATGGTTCAAACCAATTATCGGCTCGCTTGTATGCTTCTTCTCGTTTTGAATTTCCTTCATAGTTTAGCATATCAAGTAATAACTTGGCTCTCATTTCATCTGAATCCCATTTTCTATGATTTTGACCATTGCCATATGAATTCATATTATTTGGTTGTTGCATGAATTTGCAAACAAGTATACCACAGTCAAAGGTGTTTGGTTGCACTAATGTTTCTAATTGCCTCACTTTCCACCCATAAAATTTCATTCCATTGAAGTTGAAACTTTTTTTCAAAATGGTTCCCTACATCAAAACTTGTGAATTACTAATAATCATGCCAAATCATACAATTTGAAAGCTACAGTATACAATACTTACCAAGGATGAGCATGTCTCTCATATATTTCCATTGATTCACTGGGTCCAAGTGAATCACATACTTCATAAGAACAAAGTAGTTGTCCTTCCTGTAATGGAAAACAAGTAGGTTGTATGTAATATAGTTAAACAGAGGAATGTCATTATTAAAAGGCGTATTGTCATTCTGAGAATGAGAAATGTCATATATGAGATTGTCAGTTCATAGACGCTAATTGTTATTTCGAACTGAGGAAATGTCATGTATACCTTACGAATTGATATTACGCTTTTTTTCTGTAAACCTACCATTGATCTACCATAAAGTTCATTTTTTTCATGTTCTATACACAATAAATGGAACCTAAATCGAAAATTCACAATATTCGAATTGAACTTGACAAAACTAAAGTAAATTAACAAAATGGCATGCATCAACCACTTCTAACCTAAAACCCTTATCTTAAGATTTGTAAATCATCTTTACTTGTTAATTGATTTACCCAACTGAAGCTTCAGCTTTGTACGCAGGTCATCCAAGGTTTAAAATTCCATTTCATTGCTGAAACTTGAAGAAGGAAGTTGAACTCAAGTTGAACTGAAGTTAAGTTGAACGTGGCGGGCAAGTATGTTTTCTTCCTTCTCTTTGTTTTTCTTTTTCTTTTTCTTCTTCTTTTTGTTGAATTTAATTGGGTTACCTGTTATCTAGGTGGGTGGAGTTTTAATCTAAATGTTAGAATTAATTCTACTTGATCCAATGGTCATAAAAGATTAGGTATTGGTACCACACTAAACCAACTGTGGTACCTTAGAATGACCCATTTAATTATTAGATTTGTGTGTGTGAATATATATATATATATATATATATATATATATATATATAATCCGTTATTGATTTTTTTAAGAATAAATATATGTTTATAAACTACACAAATTTTAATATAGGTTAAATTATCGTTAGTACCTCGAACTTTATCGAGTCGGGCAGCTTAGGGCCTGAAGGAAAACTCGTTCAAACTTTACCTCTAACTATCCAACTCGATACAATTTATGGCCTCGACCCAGTAACTCAATTAACGTGTTAGATTTTTAATATTTTAATGGCCAAATGGTTTATTTTTACCAGTTTTAAACCTTAATGGATATATCAACTAACTTTAGAAACTGTACAATCATTATTAAATAATCACATACCCCTAAACTAATTTAATGGTTCATAAAAATCTAAAATGTTTTTTTCATGATGGCTCCGCCATCACCGTAGGACTAGAACGGCGATGAAACAATGTCGGTCGCACTGGAGCTCTTCTACAGCAGAATCGCCCCTATGCTCAGAAGGCGAAAAGGGCTGAATTCTATTTCCATGAGAGCTATTGTATGTGCTTTGTAATTTAACCTATAAGACACCATATCACTCTCTAACTATGGATGATTGGTTAGAGGTAAATAATACTACATCGGTCCTTAAAAAATAGTATGTGATAGCCAAAGTACGATCTCCTGAGAAAGATCTTCCGACGGCCAAGACAGTGGCTCCGATACCAAGGACAAGACAAAAGACACTTTCAGTGCATAAAGGAGGAAAGTGTGGGTGTGTAGTAATCACCTTATTTGAGGCGGGCACCACCCAATATATAGGGTGGTGCTAGGTCCCGTTACGGACCTTAAACGCTGGAGAATCTCCATAAATGTGCCCATAATTGGAATGGTGGCGTATTAATGGTGTAATAATAGCGGAGTTATTAGGGAATTACTCCCTCTCCTTTGGCTTAATGCCAGAAATAGTGTAACGGTTAGCTTGAGGAGGCAAGAGCGCTTCGTGCCTAACGGCTTTATACGAGGCGTCCCATCGGTAAGAGGGGGTCTCCGTAATGACGAGATCTGTTGTGGTGGACGCGCCCATATGGCTTTTGCATTTGACAATACAGCCGCATGGGCTGGCCCATATATATCAAGATGCCCTCCCCACAAATGGAGGATGGGTTGGGTCCCCGTGCTCCGATTTGGAAGGAAGTATGCCAATAGACATTGAGCCCACGTTGTATTGTGGTGTTTTGGAGCCTTATTAGGGAGGCCCAAGAGCTGTCCCCAATGTAGGCCCAAAAATTTGGCCCAATACTAATTGTGGCGGTTGGCAAAAAGCGCTTTTCAAAATTTGCGCTTTTTGCGCCTGTCGTAATTATGGGGGAAGTCGCTTCACTTCCCATCGCGCTCTTCTCATACGCCAACCAAGTCAGTTTCCCGAATTCTTGCTTTCCTTGCCTTTGCGCTTTAGCTTCCTTTGCAATCTAGTTTCCATTTTCTGCAACTAGCGAAGAATTTCCCGGCGAGATTCGAAGAATCCAGCCGTTGAATCCTCGCTTTCGTCTCCAGCTGCATTTAATCGGTAAGTTGTTTTCTTTTTAATTTTCGATTTCTCGTCGCGACGATTGTCGCGAGTGAGGCGTCGCCGCGCCACCGCCCGGGTTCTTGGGTCTAGGGTTTAGTTTTTGAATTTTGCGATTTACTTTTGTAGATGGCTCCCAAGAATCCAAGCAAGCCCAGGCGTCGGCCCCGATGTCGAGGAGCTGTGGCCCCGAACAAGTCTGTGAGAGAAGAAAATGGCAGATATCTGCGTAACCACCATGTGTATACGGGGGTGGTTTGTGGGCTTTCACCGGCGGATGTCTTTGAGGAAAGCGGGGATGGAGTTGAGCGACGAGGCCATGAGGGAGAATACCATGGTGGTCTACGAAGCCCAACCGAAAGCCGGGCCGAGGCTCCCCTTTGTTCCCTGCTGCTGCAGCTGTGTGAAGGATGGGGTGTTTGCCCTGGGCAACTGGCCCCGAATGTGTTTACCACCGTAAACGCATTTGTGGTGGCCTGCCACTTGGCGAAGACGGCGGTGCTACCGGAGACCTTCTTACAGTTCTATACGCCGAAGAGGCTGTCGGACACCCCTTCTATCAACCGACCCCGAGGAGGTGAAGGTGGGGAACAAAATGGTGAAGATCGGAGTCTTCGCTGAAACCACCAGCTCGTGGGGAGTTGGAAGGGCAATTTCTTCTTCATCCCGAAGGAAGACAGTTGGGGTTTCCTGCATTCTTCATAAAGGAGAAGAATGCAAGGGTGTCGATGAAGCCCTCTGTGGGGCGGGTAGCGAGGAAAGAAAGCCCTCGACGCCCTTTGTGAATGGATCCGGGGTGTGGAAAGGCTCGAGGGGTGTAAGGGTGCGTTTCCCTTCACTCTATCCAGCACTGACGAGGTGGTCTGCGGAGAGTAGGGTTAGCGGGGCCCACCGTCTTCCGAGCCACGTGGACACCCTTAAAAATTGGGTGGAAGGATTGGACGGGGACCTCATAGAGCGGTTCGAAGGCGCTTTCAGCAACCCCCACTGTCTGTTCTGCCTTTCTTTTCGTTCCTGTGTTTTGTGTTTGCACATTTTAAATGCTATTATAACCTGACCTTGTGTTTTACTACAGCCAAGATGTTGCACCCCAGCACCCTTTTTGCCAAGAAGCGAGATTTGCCGGAGGCTCTTAAGGCAAAGATGGAGGAGGAGGTCCTGCAGAGCCTGCCCAAAGTCTTTGTCGAGGGGTCAGTTGCAGTTGCAGGGACCTCGAAAGGCGGAGAGGCCCGAGGTGCGGAGGCCTTGGTGACGGTAGCTCAACCAGTCAACATGGCTGGTCCCGTCACCGTCGAGGAGTTGTCCGAGGACTCCGAGGAGGACATCCTTCGACGGAAGCGCCCTCGACTTGCAGGTACCATTCTTGCTTCCCTTGATTCTTTGGCTAACTTTTCTTTTCACTGTGTTCTGATTCCCATTTTAACCTTGTGACAAAGAGAGGACTTGGTTGTGTCCTCGGACAGCAGTCCCGATCCCGCCAAAGATAAAGGGAAAAGACCAGCCGCCGAGGAGTCTCCCGTAGCCCCGTTCGGGCGTTGGGAAACCCGTCGGCCTATTGCGATGCTCGGAGCGCCTTGTGGCCCCTCGAGTGTATACAAGAAGGCCTTCGAGGATCCCTAAGACCACGAAGGGCATAGATCCCGTTTTGAGCCTCAACTACTCGAGGACTATCGGCGGGAGCTGCGGAGAAATCCTTCAAACGCAAGGGTCCGGCCCTTGTGGAGGCCTGGGACCTGTCATGAGGGTGACTCGTGACGAGTCAATCCTCCTCGGGAAGGAGACGTGAGACTAAAGGTTGCATAAGGTCTCGCACTTCCCCGAGACAGGCACTTTTTGAAGTACACCTCCTCGGGGGCCCTAGACATGGCGAAGGACATCTGCCAGGGCCTCACTCGGGTAAGTGACGAATCTGGATTCCCCCTTTGTTACTTAACTTTTTTGTTGGCATGCTTTGTTTATATGGTCTGCGTTTGTAATTTGCAGAAAACTGTGTTGGCCCAAGGGCTGGTGTCAAAGATCGAGGATCTTGAGTCCTCGTGAAGAGCCTTGAGGCCAAGGCAAAGGAATCCGAGGAGGTGGAGAGCCTAAAAAAGGCCTTGGCTGACAGGGATGCCAAGTTGGCTGAAAAAGAGGCCGAGCTGGGGTCCTCGAGGAATGAGGAGGCTAACCTCCTTAGAGCCCTGGGTGTCATGGGCAAGCGGTGAAAGCTTCCATGGCCGATGGGAAGAAGCATGAAGCCTTGTTCCTCGCCGAGCACCATGCGAAGAAAGAGCTCGAAGCTGAAATGGAGCAAGTGCTCGGGAGTATCAAAGAATGGAGACCTGTTGAGGCGAAGGACAAACTCATCGAGGAGTTGTCCTTGAGGACCGCCTGTGCCGAGGATCTCAAGGCGTCAAAGGCTGCGATCAGTTGAAGACAGCACCAAGACCCTTAGTGAGGTGACGGGCTCTGTGGTGGCTGATCATTTAGCCTTCGCACAACTAGAAAACCAAATTGGTTTTAAGTTGTACGATGGCGAAAGTGTTCAGCCCCGCTTTTGTAAAGCCCATTCTTTGAAAGGGTCTGGTCGAGTCGCGCAGGTCACGAGGTGCCGATCGAGAAGACCGGCCGACGCACAAGCCATGGCGGGTGTCTGCTATGCTGAGGGCTTCCTACGATGCCGCCACCAAGTGGAAGGCATCGTTGAGAAGTCAGATTTGGAACCCCTTAACGCCATGAAGGTCGAAGACCCTCCTCAGGCGACTTTGTTCGAGTGGGGTAGGGCGGGGAAGAAATTGGGAGAAGAATATCCTTACGATATTCTCGCCCGGCATGTAGAGGATGCCCCTGTTGTACCCCAAACGATGATGTCCCCAAGTAGTTTGTGGACTTGTAATTATATTTTTGCTCATTTTTGATAAAATACAGAACATTTCAGCATTTGTTGCCTTTGTAATTTCCATACGAGTATTATTTGCACAATGCGAAGTGTTTGTACTCGTGCTGGGTAAAATTGTGGAGATGAATTGTTGTAATTCTTCGTAAAGTGATTTTATTCGATGTGCGCTGGTCGAGCAGTGACCTTGCAATTAATTTTTGAACTTACCCATCAAGTGGGGAACACTCCTAGTAGAGCGATTTTATGTAAACATAGTCTGCACAACGTAAAGACTTGGAATATTGCCTTTCCTTTGATGTATGAGCAGTATTTTGTGCAATGCAAAGAGTTTGAAAGCGTACAACTTAAACGTAATAAGGCCTCAAGTCGTTGACGTGGTAGTCGTTTTTGAGTTTTTTGCCTTGATGGTCCTTTAACTTGTATACACCCTCTCTTTCTTTACTGTGTACCACATAAGGCCCTGCCCATCTGGAACGAAGTGTGCCATGGCCAGGATTACGACCTGACAACTCCGCCTTTAGCAAGACCATACCACCCACGTGGATCTCGCTTTGCCCGAACTTTGGCGTTGTGATCGAGGTTTGTCCTTTGTCGCAAGGCCATAAGCCTAAGTCGAGCACCCTCGCGGAGTTCCTCGACGAGGTCCAAACGCGCTCGAAGACCGCTCTCATTGTGAGGGGCGTCGTAATACATCGTCCGGATTGTGGGTATTGAGACTTCGATTGGTAGTAAGGCATCGACGCCGTAAACCAAGGAGAAAGGAGTTTCTCCCGTGGGTCCCCGTGTAGTTGTTCGATAGTCCCAGAGGACGCTGGGTAGGGCCTCGACCCACTTCTCTTTTTTGTCCTCGAGGCGCTTTTTTAGGCCCTCTTTGATCGTGCGATTTGTTACTTCTACCTGGCCATTTGACTGTGGGTGTGCCACGGGAGCGTAGAGCATTTGTATGTTCATCTTAGTGGCCCAATCCTTAAGCTTTTGCTCGCGAATTGAGTCCCATTATCCGTGATTATGGCTCTTGGTGCCCGTGCATCGCGCCACGAGGTCGTGCGGAGGAAGTGTATGACCTTGGCGGTTTTTTTGTTCTAGTGTGGCTGGACCTCGACCCACTTAGTTAAGTAATCGACAGCCAATATACTGAAATTGAACTGCCCCTCGGCCGTAGGCATTGGGCCGATTAAATCGAGGTCCCACGGCGAAAGGGTATAGGGTATGTCTCCGTAACCACTTCGCTTTGCCGGCTGTCGTTGGATGCGAGAGTTGAGCTGGCATTTATGGCACGCTCGTACCAAATCATGCGCGTCTTTCCTCAAAGTTGGCCAATAATAACCGAGGCGCAAACATTTGTGTGCTAGCGCATCGAGCCAATGTGTGCTCCGCAAACTCCCGAGTGGACTTCGCTCAGGATGAGTTTGGAATCGTCGAGGCCAATACATCGCTGTAAAGGGGTAGAGTATCCTTTACGCCATAACGTGCCATCTATGATGACATGGCGGGCTGACTGCGTCCTTATTTTCTTTTGCAACGCTGGTGGGCCCTCGATTGCACCAGTTTGGAGGTACTGAAGGATTGGGTCTCTCCAATCAGGTGCTGCGTTGGCGTCGATTGCATGAATTGTATTTATGGAGGGTTGTGCTAAGGTTTCGAGGGACGCATCCGCCCGCCCTTAGACACTGTCACCACAGTGTTTTGATCCCTTGGGATCTTATTAATATTTAGCCGCTCGAACTGCCCTTGTAAGTTTTTGACAAGGCGCAAGTACCTCGAGAGTACTTGGGTCCTTGCAGTCATTGGTCCCCGTAACTGGCTTACGACGAGCCGTGAGTCACCGTGTACAGCTTAGACGCCGCAAACCAGCTTTCGGGCAGTCTTGAGACTGCTACGAGTGCCTCGTATTCGGCCACATTGTTCGTGACGGGAAACCGGAAAGCTACTCGTAAGCTAGCCTCCATGCCGTGTGGGCCCCGATATGAACGCCTCCTCCCGGGCGATCGGCCTTTGGATGAACCATCCACGAACATGTCCCACTCGGGAGGCTCCGACCCTGTGGTGGTTCCCTCGAAGGACCATGCTCGAGGGGGTAAATGGAAAGCTCGGCCATGAAATCCGCCAAAGCTTGTGCCTTTATTGCTCGCCGAGGCTCAAACTTGATGTCATACTCTCCAAGTTCGATGCACCAACGAGCTAAACGACCACTATGCTCCGGTCTGCTTTAGAATGTCTCGGATTGGTAAGTCCGCTCGACAATGATTGTGTGGGCTTGGAAGTATGCTCGCAACTTCTGGCAGCCACGATCAAAGCGTAGATCGTTTTTGGAGGGTGGGTAATTAACCTCAGCCCCTCGTAGCGTGTGGCTTATGTAATAGACGGGCCACTGCGGGCCTTCCTCAACGAGCACCGCGGATACAGTGCTATTCAAGTGGAGAGGTAGATGACGAATTCATCCCCTGGTTGCGGACATTTCAGTGTTGGCAAATCGGAGAGGTGTTTCTTGATTTGCTCGAATGCTTCTTGGCATTCCGGTGTCCAAGTGAACGCCTTCTTCATACGAAGCTGTTCGAAGAATGGCTTACACTTGTCCCCCAACTTGGAAATGAATCGCCCCAAGGCAACAATTCTTCCCGTAAGTTCTTTGGATTTCCTTATCGCTCCGTGGTGGCGCCATTTCCGCGATGGCTGAAATTTTCTTAAGGTTGGCGTCGATCCCCTTTCGGAGATCATATAGCCCAGAATTTCCGGCTCCAACAAAGAAGGAACACTTGGCTGGATTGAGCCTCATGTTATACCGCCGGAACGATTCGAAAGTCTCGGCCAGGTCTTGAAGGTGATCTTCGAATGTCATGCTTTTGACAATGACATCGCCGACGACGCTTCAAGGTTACGGCCCATCCGGTGGGCAAAGACCTTGTTAATTAGACGCCGGTAGGTGGCTCCGGCGTTTTTGAGCCCAAAAGGCATTCGGACATAGTAATAGACGTCATCACCAGTCGTGAACGCCGTTTTGAAGGCGTCCTCGGGATCCATGTAAATTTGGTGGTAGCCACTCTTGGCATCCATGAACGACAAGTATTTGTATTTGGAAGTTGCGTCCACGAGCTGGTCGATGACAGGTAACGGGTAAGGGTCCTTTGGACAATGCCTATTGACGCCCGTGAAATCAACGCACATACGAAGTTCGCCATTTGTTTTGTCAGCTAAAACTACGTTAGCGAGCCACTCAGTACTGAATTTCTTTTATTATTCCAGCTTCGAGGAGTTTAGAAACCTCCTCTTTACAAATTTCTTCTTAGAAGGGGCCATATCCCTTTTCTTTTGCTTAACCGGTTTTGAGTCCGGAATACATTCGATTTGTGGGTGATGACGCCGTGGTCGACACCCGGCAGATCATTCAAGCTCCGGCGAAGACGTCAAGGTTTGCTTCGAGGAGGTGGATGAGAGCCATCTTCTCCTTTTGCTCAAGGTTTTTGCCAACCTTAAACTTCTTGCCTGAACGACGCGTCGATTTCCTCTGTCATGGCATCGAGGCGTGGTCTGCCGTCAGTTCCGCAGTGCCTCGTTGTGCTTCGAGGCTTCGGACCAACCGCGTAACTCAAAGAGGCCACGTAGTTCGTCCTCGCCGTTCGCTGGTCAATGTAGATGCTTGCATCCCCACGAGGCGCCGCAAATGTGACCGTGAGAGAACGGATGTCACACCTCATGTGGAATTCGACTGGCCGGGTCGACCAACGATGGCGTTGTATGTGGAGGGGACTTCGAGGACCAAGAATTCCGTCATGACGGAATGGCGATCAACCGTGCCAAATTGTGTGTCCCCAATCAGCATGAGGGGCAGGTTGGCGACCCTACCGTTGGCACAATGTCCCCGCCAATGCCAAAGGTAGGGCCGAGCTCCTTCGCACGGACATGTGTATCCCGAGTTTATCGAGCATGTCCTGAAAATGACATCGTGTTTGCACCAGTGTCGATGTAGACCCTGCTGGTGTCGTAACCCGCGATCCTTGCTGTGATAAGCAGTGGGTCGGAGTGCGGAACGACAACCTTTGTTCCATTGGGCCGGTAGATGACGTTCTCCTCGAGGTGATCGATCTGCAAGATTTCTCTTGCATACCGCTTCTGGAGGAGGCGCTCCGATTTCGTGAGCATGTGAATGACGCCCGCGGGTGGTGGTGGTGGCAAGTTCGGCCTCGAGGGCTGTTGTGCCGACGACGCGCGTTTTTCGCGGTCGTCGCTGTCATCATCCTCTTGCGTCCTCTTGGGAATTCCTTGCAGGAGGAAGAGGAGTCGGAGAGGAATTCCTTGAGCTTCCTGCTCAAGCATCTCCGAAATGAGATTCCGAGCTGAAAGCACGCCTCCGTGTCGTGGCCACGGTCCTTGTGGTAAAGGCAATACTTGTCAAACCCCTCGTAGTCTTATGTTGGATCGGCTGGGGCCACTTGGGGACCTTGTTTTGCTTCTCCAACATGAGAAGAATGTTCGTGCGGGTGTCACGAAGGGCGGGGTGGTGATCGGGGGCCCTCAGACCAGTGTTCGAGGACTGGTACCTCGATGGAACAGACCCCTTGTCAAACTTCTTGCTGCGGTCGTTTGTGGGGGGTCTGTTGTAAGGCCTATTCATCTCCTCGGAGTTTATGAACCGGGTTGCCCGATCGATGAACTCACCCATCGTTGTGACAGGTTTTCATTAATATTGTACGCGAGCCTGGACTCGCGTTGAAGGCCTTTAGTGACGGCCAGAGCTGCATGTCCGAGGAGAGACCCTGGACTTGGACGGCTTCTGCCTGAAACCGCCGGATGTAATCACGGAGCGGTTCCTCCCTTTGCTGCTTCACTCTTAACAAGTGTTGGACAGTCTTGGGGGGAGGTCGAGCTCCCATGAAGTGGCGGAGGAACGACGAGGCGAGGTCCTTAAAGCATTTGAAATGCTGGCCTCGTAACGCTCGAACCATGTTGAAGCGGCCCCTTTCAAGGTGGAGCTGAAAGCTTTGCAGTATGGGGTCGGAGGCGCGAGCCATCTCCATTTGGGAGATGTAACGTCGCAGATGGTCAACGGGTCCGTCGTCGCGTCGTAGCTTTCGATGACCGCATTCGAAAGTCGGGCAGGGCCTTGACGGCAATAACGCCCTCTGTGAAGGGTTGAGTGAGGAGAACCTCGATGTCGCCGAGGACCAGGTTTGGCGTCTTAACTGTTCCTCGACCACGTTGATTCTTGAAGAAGATCGCCGACATCCAGGTTCGCAGCGTACTGGTTTTGGTTATGGGATTGTTCATCCCGGTCGTTGGGAGGCGGGAGGCGAACAGCCTGCATTTCCGCCTTGATGGTTTGCACCATGAAAGCCTTCATTTCATTGAGCATGCTCGCCTGGAGCAATGCCATCTGACCGGGATCGACGATGACCTGCTGGGGGGTCTTCGATGTTCCAACGAGGTACGTCAAAGTAGCTGCTTGCGGTTGTGGGGGCTGTTTGCACTGGGTGTCGCAGCAGGGAGTGGCGGGATTGCCACCAACTGGGAGGTGTGGGGCTGCTGAGTCCCCGCTGCCCCATCAGTAGGGAGTGGTGGAGGTACGTCGGAGGAGCTGGAAGCAAGATCCTCGACATGCACACTGTTGTGAGTTCTTCTTGTCTTCGCCATGAGAATGGTCGAGGAGAAAACGTAAGTAGAAAAGAAAAAATGACTTGCTTTTCTTCCCACAGACGGCGCCAAATTGATAGCCAAAGTACGATCTCCGGCTGAGAAAGATCTTCCGACGGCCAAGACAGGTGGCTCCGATACCTGAAGGACAAGACAAAAGACACTTTCAGGTGCAGACAAAGGAGGAAAGTGTGGGTGTGTAGTAATCACCTTATTTGAGGCGGGCACCACCCAATATATAGGGTGGTGCTAGGTCCCGTTACGGACCTTAAACGCTGGAGAATCTCCATAAATGTGCCCATAATTGGAATGGTGGCGTATTAATGGTGTAATAATAGCGGAGTTATTAGGGAATTACTCCCTCTCCTTTGGCTTAATGCCATAAATAGTGTAACGGTTAGCTTGAGGGAGGCAGTAAGCGCTTTGTGCCTAACGGCTTTATACGAGGCGTCCCATCGGTAAGAGGGTCTCCGTAATGACGAGATCTGCTGTGGTGGACGCGCCCATATGGCTTTTGCATTTGACAATACAGCCGTATGGGCTGGCCCATATATATTAGTATGTTTATTTTTTAACATTTATATCATGATTTTATATTTTTTTAACATTTTAATACTCTCCTCCCTTTATAATAGTTACATTTCTTTTTCATCAACTAATCTATATTTTTTTCTTCAACATTTTGGTATATATATGTTATGTCGCGAATCGGACAAGACAAATTAATTTATATGTCCGACTCACCCTCAAGTGTAAGGATCATTTTGTAATAAAGAGATGAGTAGGGGTAGATCCCACAAAGACTAGATGTATGATATGCTATTGAGAAAGTTATCTACTATGCAAATTAAACTACTTAGAAGATGAGTGATGTAAGTGATGGAATGAGGAAATGATGTTTGAATATGAATTAAGACTAGCTAAAACTAACAACTAGGAATTAAACAAGAAATAATTAATAGAAAAATAACTACTAAGAGTTGGGTCTATTGCTTCCATAATGCAAGAGCTTAACTACACGGATGATGATATAAGAGGAGAGGATTCAATCATATGTTCCACCCCTTTCGAGTATGAAACTTGTTCTTGTATCTTAACCTATGGCAATCTCTTACCAAAGTATTAAGACCAAGACCATTAAGAGCTAATATATGCTCCTAAGTGAATCCCTTTTCTTTCTCAAGCAAAGGGCAAGACACTTATGCTAGTTTGATGGTCTAAGGTTCATGAAAAGCTCTCTCGAGCATTTCCTCAAACACCTTGTAGGTGTACGCAAGACAAGCTTGAAAGCTAGACATACACTACATTAAAGCACTCAAACAAGCTTCATATACAATCAACACATCATAAGAGTCAAGAATCAAACATTACTTCCACAATAGACCCAAACCCTAAGTGGTTTGGGTCCTCTACAAAAGGACCTACGAAATTAGCAAATAAGAAAGAAAACTACACATAAAAGAAGAGATAGAATTGATAGAAATATTAGATAAGGATAGAAATCACCTATAGAGTAGAAAATTCGGAGTTGGGTCCTCTATGGAAGAAAACTCTAAGCTCCTTTTGAAGTTCTCTACCAAAATCTCCAAAAATGTATTCTAGTCTCTTTTTTTGAATTAGAAGAAAAAGGACCTATATGTACTTTGCTAAAGGTCTAAAGAGTCCCTATACATATTGGACACCTTTAAAGGGCTAACTGAGGGTAAAAAGGTCTAAAACAATCGGTGCAAGTGCATAGGAATCGAGAAAGATCGTGGTGGTCCCGAATAAAATGAATGCAGTAGGTGGCGCCACAATGGAGCCACAATGGTGCCATGGGTGTGTCACTTTGAGGCTGAGAGCTCACGCAGTGCCACCTTGGCTCCGCGATGGTGCCACAGCTACATTTGCTAACTTATCAGGGCCATATATTCTTCGTTTGAGCTCTGATTAACCCGAAATTTGTCGTGAAACGTCCGTCCCTTCATACTCTATCATTTAGGCTCATGTTTGGTGCATTTCCACTCTATTTCCACAGAAGTTACGCGCCTACATTGAAAATACGTTATAAGTACAAAACACGTAATTCTAAAGGAGTTAACAACAAATATTGATGGAAATGGCTTAAAACATCATGAGAAATATGACATGTGTATGCCACACATCAATATAGTTAAGTAACTTATATACATAAGATAAATCAATGTGTCTAGTTTCTAGGAATATAATTTTTTTAATTTTTTTGAGCAAATTCATTCTAGTAAAAAATTGAGTTAAACAAAAGTTCAAAAGGTAAATGTAACAATTAAATAGGAACAAAGATAGTATATAAAGTGACTCTCTCTATCCCATAAAAATTGTGGCGTTTGACTTTGATGTTTCAAGCTGTAGTGTTTGATCCAAAATTTTACTATGATAAACAGTGAAAAAAATCTAAAAATATACATCTAGAAAATATAAATTGCAAATTATGAGAAACATGAATCATTTAACTTTACATATCTAAAAATTTATAAAAATAAATCATAAATTAAATATTGTAAAACTGACAAAACAAAAGCTGCAATTTTTATGGGATAGAAGAAGTAGTATAGATGCAAATTACAGATTATTTTATTTAGTTTTTAAATATATTCCTACCAAAAAAGGTTTCTTTAGTTTTAATTTAAGCCAAATACAATATAAAAAAAGAAAGGCACAATCTTTTAGGTGCGTGAACAAACTAAATAAGATGAAAATAAAAGAGATGAAGAATAATTTTCTTGAACAGAATTATAAGCAAGGAAAATTATGAAAGATAATCAATTTCATACTACCAGTAGCGTTTTGTTCCTGGTATGTATATTTGGAACTAGCTAGCTACACATCACCAAAACTTGTCCTTTCTCATAGGGGGACGACTAGCTACGGTTCGCTTACCAGCAAACCAACCGTCATTCTGAGACCCATTCGTATATAGTTCAAACTACCACCAGCTTGGTCCTTCCAGCCAGTTTCCGGCCAAATTGATTTCGTTTCCCGGCGACATGAAACCTTCTCCGGCTAGATTTTCAACAGTGTCGTTCAGAAAATTCTCATCCGGCCATTTGTCCGGAGAAAGAAACGCGTCGCTGTTTTGATTGCAGGGTGTTTGATTATTTGCTGCTGTGAATTCTGGATTATTGGGCAAGGCAGCTGGGTCCTCCTGGTGATATAGTGAGCTCGTCATATCACTTTGCATGGAAAATTCTGCCTTTTCATAGGAGAAAGTATCTGTAGCCTGAAGATCTCCAGTCACAGGATCGACCCCATTTGCAAGGTTAGGCATTTGGTTGACAAGAGAATCTATCTCATCTTGCAAGTTAACTACCTGGAAAAACAGCAAGCTTACACGTTGATTGCAGCGTTTTTTAGAATGCTAGAAAAGAGTGAAGTGCATGGCCATGCCCATGATCAAGTGCAAGTTAAAAGGTCGTGAGATGACAAACCTGTTGCTGGAGGGCAAAGATATGAGCAACACAACCATAAACAGGATCATGCATACGGGCAAGCGCTTCATAAGCTATGGACATAGCTGCATCGTGTCGGTTATTGACGGGGAGGTGCAGCAGCAGCTTTGAGACATTACTGGCGCCAAACACCTTGTGCACTGCTGCGAAGTGACTCGAAGCCAGGTCGTAGCAAAAGTAAGGTGCAAACACACATTCACTAGTGCATTTTCTCCTCAAGAATTTGCATGCTCCGCAGGAAGAGCCTGGCCCTGTCATTATCCTCAGCTTTAACTTATACTCTTAATTTCTTTCAAATTATTCTGAGATTCTGTAGTACTAAAGTTGGTAGCCTTGTTTAGTTTAGGAATTAGAAGATGATTTGAGGTTGCCCTTTTATAACCACTAATGGAAAGTTGCTATCTTCTTTTAACTGTTTAGGAACGTCAATTTTTGTCCTACATTTGTCTGCAGTATGGCCTACAATTTTAATATCACATGGGTTAATGTTTCTTAGTATATGTCTAAAAAGCTCAAGTTTTGTGTACTTCAGTCGCATTATATATGTGGCTCATCTAGTGAATGATTCAATCACCAATTAAGTTAGCTTATAGAAATGTGCAATTATTGCATGATACTGCAGGAGTCATGATTAAGAATGCCATCATGTGGGCTATGATCACTTCTTATACAGTATTTCTCTCTTAGATGGAAGTAATTATATGAGAGGCAATTCTAAGCTTCAGTAACTTCTGTCACTTTTACGGTCCATCCTTTTCATGAATACTTAAGAATTAGTTCCAAATGTACCACTCTTAGTATGCATTTATAGTCTGTGAATGCTGTTTTACATGTAGTCTATTTTGCAAAGTAGTAGTATAACTTTAAATAAACATCCTAATCTGTAAATTCAAGTAGCACAGGTCATTATGCTTGTACAAAATCAAACTGAAAAATGGCGAACATTATGGGACAACAGAAGCACACATTCAATTGAAAAAGGTTTTGCATTGGATAACCATGATCATACATTTGTTTGAATAACTAATTAAAAGAGCATCCAGATTCTTTGTTTTGTCAACCACTGTTACCTTCTTTCCATGAGGAACAAATGATCTATGGACGGCATACATAATTCATTTTAGTCCAGATTAATCAAAAGCCAGTGGATGTGCATGGCGGCTGAAAGCAATTCATGAGCCCTTTTAGCTGATTATGAGAACAAATAAGAGTGCCTATAGGCGTAGAATGTAGCTAGGGTGCATGACTCACCATGTCTTCTTGTCTTCATACTGTAAAAATCCCCAATAACTATGCAATTTTTTAATTTTATAGTAATCCATGTTTGTTCTGGTTCTTCTCCATTAATATGCTTATTTTACTCTTCTACTTAAATCAGGTTTGGCTGTTGGCCACTAATTAAGGGTCTGCTTCAACACATTTCAGCAATTGCTGAGCTTGAGCCAATTCAGTTCAATGCCAGGATAAAACTCAGGTGCTAATCAGCCACAGTTAATCTTCACCCGTGGCCTAAAAAAGTTACTTTTGCTTATGTTACTTTTAATCATGCTCCAAAGCTCTAGAAGTAAAAGCAAGTGCCTTGTGAATGAGACAAGAACTAGGGCATAGACCTCTAATGCACTTTGTATCTTGTCATGAACTGTGCAAGTGTTCTACTTTTCTAATGAGCTTTATGCATGAGGATGATTATAGGTGGAAATGAGCCAAGTTAGCTTTCCGGCTTTCGAGCTTAACGATGCTAGTGTATATCTCTATCATGGATCAATTTTATTAATCATAATTCTCTGCATCTGGAAGGTATAGCTCTGTTTTGTTCTCTCTTGTCTCTGCATATGTTGGAGCTCATGGCACTGTAGTTTTGATGGAATCATATTGTTTATACATAGGCCATAAGCAAGGGAAACATGCTCTGCAATTTTTTCTTTTACCAGAAGCTTGAGCTGTCATCAGTTCAATTGCTTACAGGGAGATTTTTATTCTGATCGTTATTGGGTTATCCATTCCTCATATTTATTTTCCATCTGATAAAGATTCCTGCTGTTTCCTGTCAATGAAAGAGCTGAAATTTTCATATTAGCTTCTGCAGAAAAGATGTGGGACTGTACATTTTGCAGCTGTGGAATTTCAACTGTTCTGCTCTTTCCCTTTAACAATACACCATCTTTTTACCCAGTTAAACATAACAAGTACTCACATAGGACAGAACAATATAGGACAGAACGAATGTAACTTAGTTTGTGCTATTATACTCCCCTCATTCCAAATTATTTGAAACACGCAGTTTTCAGCATCTAATCAATATTTTCATTTTTCTAGCATTTTGAATTATTAATTCAAAATTTCCATACACAATGCTAATTCCATGTGTATAGTTTATGAACATATTTTGTTAAAAAAAAATCATTAAAGAATGGTATTTAAAATTATGAAGCTAAATGGATATCAAAACTCGAACGTTCAATAAAAAAAATGTGACTGAGTATTTGCTTGAACCACATAAACATGCCTCATTTGTAGCTTACACTGGCATGCATAAACTAATTTGTAGCTTGGTCAGACATTAATTTGCTAATACTCATGTTTACATAAGAGTTGAAAGCAAGTTATTAAGATGATTAGAAGCTCTTGTGAATTCAAAACCACAAGCTTTTATCTTTTTCTTTTCTCCAGCCCCATTATTAAACGCCAACGTATATTCTGTTTTGTTTTCAAAAGTATTTTCAACTACCAGTAGGCGAATTGAGAGATATAGTATATTCTATTTCTGAGAACCTTAAACTTCCAGTGAATTCCTCCCTTTCAATTGTCTCCACAACAATGAGATATTTATGAAGGGTTGAGATACCAATAATGTTTATTGGGCCCAGCCCAAGGAGCACTAAACAACAACTTCAGTTCATGCAAGCAATAACCTTTAGAATTGATATATACAAAATTGATATATTTAACTGGGCACGAAGATTAAAGAATATTATTGACTAGAGGGTAATAAAGTAAAATGGACATATAAAACAAAAATAGTTATTTTAAACGGGAAGGGAAAATAAAGGTAAAATTGATGTAAAAAAATTAAAGTTTCCGCGTATTAAGAAACATATCAATTTTTTTGGAACAACTCAAAAATAAAAACTTATCAACTTTGTTAGGATAATCCAAAAAGTAGCCAAAACGTATGAGTTTTGCTTGAGAAGAGAATACTGGTAACAGGCAGAGAAACAGGCAGAGAAAAGCAGGAGCTTCAGATCATGAGTCAAGCTCATAATTATAAGCAAACAAGAGGTAATGAGATGAGGAGAGGGCTAATAATGCAGTCTCTATCTTCCACGTGTCACATAATACAATCTTCATTGTGTGGCCGTTAAGCATTCTTCAATTTCATACACAGAATTATGGTTAAAAGACCCCCTACAGTCCCCTCCTTCCCTTTGCTTCTCAACGGCCACTGCTCACTGACACCCTCTCCCCACTGAATCAGAGCCGTTCATTCTCCCATGGCCACTGCTGCTTCCACCTTCGCTGCTGTCAACAGAGCTCCGGTAAATCACCTTCCTTTCACTTTGTTTGTGTCACCAACTTAAGATATGTAGTAACGTTTTCGTGTTGTTTTTGCATGATCAAAGAGTATGTTGTTTGTTATTATTGTTGCAGGTGAGCTCTGGTGCTGGAGCTGCGCTTCCAAGCTCTGCTTTCTTTGGCACCAGCTTGAAGAAAGTGAACACAAGATTCAACAACAGCAGCAGCAACAGGGTTCCATCTTTTAAGGTGTGTGCTGAAATTGATGATAAGAAGCAGAGTGACTCAGACAGATGGAGAGGCCTTGCTTATGATGTCTCAGATGACCAGCAAGACATCACCAGAGGAAAGGGTACAGTGGACTCCCTTTTCCAAGCTCCCATGGGAGATGGCACCCATTATGCTGTTATGAGCTCTTATGAGTACATCAGCCAAGGCCTTAAGACGTAAGTGTGTATGAAAGATAAGTGATTGCGCAGTACCGTGTGTGTGTGTGTGTGTGTAGTAGCTTGTTCTGATCATTTGAGGTGATGCTTTGGTTATGCCTTAGATACAACTTGGACAACAACATGGATGGATTCTACATTGCTCCTGCCTTCATGGACAAGCTTGTTGTGCACATCACCAAGAACTTCATGACGCTTCCCAACATCAAGGTCCTCTGAGAAGCTTTAACATCACATAAAACTCGTTGTGTCAATCGATCCTTTTGCATATTTATGAGCCATGTCATCCCTTGTTCTGCAGGTTCCTCTCATTTTGGGTGTCTGGGGAGGTAAAGGTCAAGGAAAATCATTCCAATGTGAACTTGTATTTGCCAAGATGGGAATCAAGTAATTAACTAACACATTTCAGAACTAAAAATATAACACTAGTATAATCGAATCATGTAATCTGAAGACTTTAGATGACTTGGAACTGACAACATATAGGATGTTTGAATGATTCAGCCCCATCATGATGAGTGCTGGAGAGTTGGAAAGTGGGAATGCCGGAGAGCCTGCCAAGCTGATCCGACAAAGGTACCGTGAGGCATCAGACATCATCAAGAAGGGAAAGATGTGCTGCCTGTTCATCAATGATCTGGATGCAGGAGCTGGCCGTATGGGTGGAACCACCCAGTACACTGTCAACAACCAGATGGTGAACGCCACCCTCATGAACATTGCTGATAACCCCACAAATGTGCAGCTTCCCGGTATGTACAACAAGGAAGAGAACCCCCGTGTGCCCATCATTGTCACCGGTAATGACTTCTCCACATTGTATGCTCCTCTCATCCGTGATGGTCGTATGGAGAAGTTCTACTGGGCTCCCACAAGGGACGACAGGATTGGTGTCTGCATTGGGATTTTTAAGACTGATGGTGTCCCTAAAGATGGCATTGTCAAGATAGTTGACACCTTCCCTGGCCAATCCATTGGTAAGTTTCACATAAGCCTAAACATGTAACAACACATTGGTACAATTAAAACCTTATAACGGTTGTGTTGTGGTTGGTCTGCAGATTTCTTTGGGGCTCTGAGGGCTAGAGTTTATGATGATGAAGTGAGGAAATGGATTGGAGGAGTAGGAGTTGAGACAATTGGGAAGAAGCTTGTGAACTCGAGGGAGGGACCACCAACCTTCGAGCAGCCGAAGATGACGGTTGAGAAGCTGATTGAGTATGGAAACATGCTGGTGGCAGAGCAAGAGAATGTGAAGAGAGTCCAACTGGCTGACAAGTACCTCAGCGAGGCCGCTCTTGGTGAAGCCAATGAAGACTCTATCAAACAGGGATCTTTTTACGGCAAAGCAGCTCAGCAAGTGAGTGTGCCTGTGCCTGAAGGTTGTACTGATCCTAGTGCAGAAAACTTTGATCCAACTGCAAGAAGCGATGATGGAAGTTGCCTCTACACATTATAAGCATCTTATACTAGGATTTTTGCAGAAAAGATGACCACTTTTTCGCATTGTTGTTTGATGTTCTACAACAGTGTTTTCTTGGTTAAGTGCTGCAATTGTCATCTAGTTTGGTCTCTATATGATATTCCCTAAACTGCATTCTGTCTCTCGAGAGTTCAAATAGATGAGTCATGATAAACAAATTTGGCTGCCAAGTACATACAAGGGAGCACAAAAGCTCACAGGCCTTCTCTCTGATCTTTCAATTTGCTAATGTAACAGCTTCTTGCCCGAAAATAAGACAAATTTAATGGATATTTCATAAGTATCTTAGTGCAGACCACATGGAAAGATCATTGACTTGTACATTTGAATACTCCCGGATAGAGGAGTCATGATAAACGAAATTTGGCTACAAAGTATGTACATGGAGATTAAAAGCTCAAAGGGCTTCAAGGATATTAACCAGACCTACCTACATATACACGTTCAACATACAACGACTGTACACTTCTTCGATCTCAGAACCTACGTTAGCATCTGCTTCTGATTTGGTCTCTAGTTAATGGAACTTTTGGTTCTCTTGAGTTCATCTCCATTTGGACCCTTTCCGCTGATTTCATTGGTGTCTGGACAAGGGGAGGCAGAATCAAGAGCATGTTCCTCTACTTGTTGTTTCGGCCTATTAAGGGCTTCACAATGTGGACAGTAGTAAATTATATGAGGATAATCCTCCTTCTTAGCAAGCCCTGTAACAGCAAAGAAAAGGGGAAAAAAACGTTTTGAAACTCATGCAAAGGCAATCCAGCAAACACATGCTATTATGTCATAAATGTTAGCTACCAGAAGCACAGTAGAATTGCCATTATGTTTGAGACAGTTGCCACAAATTAGGGCATAAGATTGCGTAGGATCATCACCGACAAGCAATGCAGCAAGCTTTGAGACCCAACTTGCATCACGGATGTAAGAACTCGGAGGATGATGATCAACTACAACCAGCTGCTTATCCTCAGAACTCCTGGGAACCTCAATTCCTGCAGACAAGGGTGTTTCATTGTTTGAACGTTGTAACGCATTGGATCCTAAACTGCAAGATCTAGCAAGTGATGTCTTTCTGTTCCGGAGGCCACTAGATTGGACAACTCCAACGTCATTGCTCTCCGATTTTGGCACATTAGCCGTCAGTTGATCTTGTAAGAAGACTTTCAAGCCTGAATCAGCACCCAATTTAGATGCCAGCATAGTTGCAGCCGCAGCCTTTGTTGCTGGGTCTGGATCATATTTCTGCATCAAAGTCTCAAACCAGGTTAAAACTTAAAACTGCAGCATGAAATGTGAGCTTCTAGATAAAGCCGAACTTGCTCTTTCGTTCATATTACAGGTTCACAAAGCTATGCATGTTTACTGATGTTTTTCTTACAGCAAGGAAAATACCCCAATTGTCTATTTACCCCAGCAAGTTCATCTCAGGGTTATGTTACCCATTCCAGTTTCATTCTGGTATCCCCTTCCATGTGCTAGAGCTCAATTTTCACTAAGCATGCTACAAAGTAGCACTTTTAGACATTATGTTGGCTTTATATTATTGAGCCTTCTTGACAAACTTTTACATTCAAGAAAAAAAGTGGTTGCTTTAACAAATGTGAACCACCATAAAAGGAGAGCCGGAAGTTGATGAATAATTCTGAAAGAATAGGAGAGTAAAAGACTGGAGCATGAGTTCACTAAATACCTGAATAAGCTTTAGGGTAGTGTAATAATTAGTCTTCTCCTTAAGTTCATCAATTTTGGCTTGCTTTTCTGAGTGAAGTCTTTCTAGTATTCTTTGGTCCACACGCTCTCCTATGAGAATTCACAATATAATGTGATGAGAATAATAAGACCTTGTATCATATTGTATTGAAACAAGAAAATACATATGCATGACTACCTTGGATACAATTGTCACACATTACACACGTTACCCGTTCCTAGAAACAAGTTTATCTTTAAGAGGTAGGGGGCTATGTCATTAACATGACATGCTATTACTATACAAAACATGACATTTATACCAAACAACCTTAGGAAAGGTAAATACTCTTTCCCCTCGTTGCATCTTTGAACATCTTTGAACCGTGCAATAAAATTGTTAGATGACCAGAAAAGAGATTAAATAAACACTTACTTGCTTTTGTGAAGCTATCGCATACAAAGTATACAACAAAACCTAAACCAGGCACGGGAACGATTTTCAAAACCCATAATGGATCTATCTCCCAATTCCGATCCAAGGATCTTATTACCAATAAGGCATATCCCACTGCAATAACCTGAAATGATGCAATTCAAATGAGATAAGATTAATCATCCATATCCTCTTGGAACAAGTTGTTACAAAGTTTTTTTCTTTTTCTTTCTTTATTTTAAGAACAGCTGTCTGACTAGCAACTATCAGAAAATTAAGAATCATAAATGGCTAGGTGGAGATATCAGCAAAACCAGCGTAAGTAACAGTTCGTAGTTTGGTCTATACAAAGGTTAAATGTCTTACAATAAGCCTCATTATGGTTTACCATTTATGAAGAACCCCTATCACAAAACGTTCAACAGGCAGCCTGCCTAACGACCAGATAAAATAACATCCGTGAGCCATTTCAATCAAAGATGATCATTAGAATCATCAAGACTAAGAAAATGAAACAAATCCATTCCCAGGCCTTCATTCCAGGTAATCAGGTATTCAAGTAAAACGAATGCAACCCAGCATTTAATATATTGACACACACACACACTCCCTGTCAATCCAATTGCAGGAATCAGATAACAATGTCAACCAACGATGAAAAGAGTACCGAAGAGATGACGAAGAAGGCGAAGAGGTGGCGAGTGATTCTCCTCCCAGTTTGGGATCGCCATTTGCTTCGTGCGATAAAATCAGCTTCTACTTTGGAAAGTTGCTGAAGCCTCTTCTCGAAATCATCATCATCGTTGATTCCGAAGATTCCGTTCCAAATTCGGGAGAAAAATCCTCTATTCTTCTCCTTGGCAACAGCAGCAGGCTCTTCTCTCTTTCCACCACTGGGAACGCTCTCGTCGTCGGCCTCGGCCATGAATTTAGAATTTAGAATTACTACTGCAGCTTCAGAATCTACACGACAGGAGCCGATCAACATAACGGAATTGAGGAAGTAAGTCCAACTTGAAGCTTAATTAATCATGAAACTTGTTACCTAAGAAAGACGATTATGATCCCGGAAGCAATAGGATGATAAGAGGTCCGCCGGAAACGAGAAATGTAGAAAGAGAAATTCCTCCGGCATCGCTTTGCCGCCGATCGGTCCCGTTCGTTTTCCTTTGGCTTGCTTATGTTCATTAACCAAAAGTTTTATCCGGTAAAATGAGCGGAACTCCGTGCAACAAGGAGAGGGAAGGAAGGAAGGCAGGCACAAATACAATAATATGAGTGAATGAATCGATTAAAAGGCCCAACAAACACACACACAACACAAACGAAGAGGCCTTCCTTAATCAATTTGGTGGTTTGCTCAAATAATATTTTTAATTGTTAGTTCTGTTTGTTAGATTGTTGTACATTAAATACTTCAAAAAAATTGAAATGTTTTATTTTTAACATTTACTTTATATTTTTTATATTCTGAAATATAAATTCAATTATGTTGATGTTTACTTTATGAATATATATTAAAAATGTTTTATATTAATATAAATAAATTGAAGTGAAATAGATATAAAAAATGAAATGTTTTAAAAATTTAGGGTCAAAGGAGTACTTAACTCTAATTGAAACCTTTAAGTTTAAAATGGTTTAAATGTAACCTTAACTAAGTACTACTAGTACTATTTCACCAATTAATTCATCCAGAACTTTTACAATGTTACACACTAGGCACCCCTCACTCACCATCTGCATCTACTCTTCTTCTCGCTATTGCCCACTGCTCTCCACCACCAAAAGCAATGAAATCCAGTGGCAGTGGAGCTCTACCTAACCCGGTGGCTAATCCCGTTCAGTTCTGTTCTTCCTTCTGGCTTGTTCTTCCAAAAAAGCTCGCTTTCCAACACCATCCTCAATTATACACGTGACATTCCCCACCACCACAATTCTTCACAAAACCACCAAATCACTCACTTCTTCTGTCTCCCCTCCACCTCTCCTTGTCTCTGCTTTATGTCCAACCTCTCGGAATAAAAGAACACCCAACCCAATAAAGAAGAGACACAAAACATATCTTCAAAGCTCCTTCTGTCTGTTTTTTTCCGGTTCTACTAGTATCTCCAATCCATCCGCCCCATTATCCGAGGCTTGGATTCAGAGAAAAAAACATCAAAAGTTCCATTTTTTCCCCTCTCTCAATGAGAAAAGGGGTCACTTTATTACTCTGGGTTCTCATTTTTCTCGCAAAAAAAGTTCTCTCTCAGAAAGCCCAGTTTTTTATGAAGGGCTTTCATGGTGTCGGTAGCAACATAACGGTTAATGGTGGCGCAGAGATTGAAAATAATGGAATCCTTCGATTAACCAACGATACTATTCGCATATTGGGTCATGCCTTTTATTCTTCTCCAATTCAGTTCAAAAACCCCAACACCAGCAACAACAACAACAAGGCTCTCTCCTTTTCTACTTGCTTTGCTTTTGCCATCGTCCCGCAGTACCCCAAGCTTGGAGGCCATGGACTCGCTTTCACAATCTCTCGTTCAACGGAACTCCCAAGGGCTCTTCCTAGCCAATATTTGGGACTTTTGAATGCTAGTGATCTTGGGAATTTCTCTAACCATATTTTTGCAGTTGAGTTTGATACTGTGCAGGATTTTGAGTTTGGGGATATTAATGATAACCATGTAGGGATCGATCTCAACAGTTTGGCATCGAATGCTTCTGTTCCTGCTGCTTATTTCCTTAGCAACTCAACTAAGCAGCCGCTTGGTCTCGAAAGTGGTAAGGTGATTCAATCTTGGATTGATTATGATTCTGTCAAAAGAACGGTTGAAGTGAGGCTTTCCCCTTCTGATGAAAAACCCATGACCCCAGTTTTGTCATTTCATGTGGATCTGTCACCATTTTTGGAGGACACTATGTTTGTGGGGTTTTCTGCTTCAACTGGGTTGCTTGCAAGCTCACACTATCTCTTGGGTTGGAGTTTTAACATGACAGGAGAGGCTCATTCTCTGTCTTTGTCTTCTCTGCCTTCTCTTCCTAGGCCCAAGAAAGATGAGACCCTTTTGGTTGTTACTGTTACTCTTTCCTCTGCTGTTTTGATTACACTGGTTTCTGCAGCATCATATTACCTGATCAGGAAAATAGTGAGAAATATGGATAGAATTGAGGATTGGGAGCTAAATGTTGGTCCTCATAGATACTCATACCAAGAGCTAAAGAAAGCAACTAGAGGATTTAGAGACAAGGAGTTGATTGGATTTGGAGGATTTGGTAGGGTTTACAAAGGAATTTTACCAAAAACAAACACCCAAGTGGCTGTCAAGAGGATTTCCCATGAATCCAAGCAAGGTGTCCGGGAATTTGTCTCTGAGATTGAGAGTATAGGTCGGCTTCGACATAGAAATCTTGTTCAGCTCTTGGGATGGTGTCGCAGGCGAGGAGATCTATTGCTTGTGTATGACTTCATGCCTAATGGTAGCTTGGACAAGTACTTATTCGATCGACCTGAACATGTTCTAGGTTGGGAAGACAGATTTAAGATAATCAAAGGTGTAGCTTCAGGCCTCGTTTATCTGCATGAAGAGTGGGAACAAGCTGTTATTCACAGAGACATAAAAGCAGGAAACGTGTTGCTAGATTCAGACCTCAATGGCAGGTTAGGAGACTTCGGTCTAGCCAAGCTATATGAACACGGTTCAAACCCAAACACAACCAGAGTTGTAGGCACATTGGGGTACTTAGCCCCGGAACTGACCAGAACCGGGAAGCCTACAACTAGCTCAGATGTGTTTGCATTTGGTGCACTCATGCTTGAAGTGGTATGTGGTCGAAGGCCCATCGAGCCTAAGGCACTCCCAGAGGAACTCTTCCTAGTGGACTGGGTGTGGGAGAGGTGGAATGCAGGTGCTGTTATGAACGTGGTTGATGTGAAAATGAACGGGCAGTTCAATGAACTCGAGGTTGTTGTTGTGGTGAAGCTAGCTCTGATGTGCTCAAATGAAGTGCCCGAGAAGCGGCCTACAATGAGGCAGGTGGTCCGGTACTTGGAAGGGGAAGTGCCCTTGCCTAAGACTGTGCCTGCACCTAATGGGAAGGTTGGAGGTGTTGGAGTGATGGGTACTGGTTTGGATGACTATGAACATTCGTATCCCAATTCATCATGTTATGAAAAGGTTAGCATGTGGTCTTTAGCAGGAAGTGACCAGGATGTTGATCTGGAACTTGAACTCAGGTAGAGATGACAATTGACTCAAAAATCTGTGACATAATTCTTGGCTTGGTTCAATACTATGAATTATTGATGCGTATATGCGCCGGGTTCCTCTTTTTATATTTGTAATCTATTCTGGTCTCAATTTAAGTTTTTGCTTCAAAATTGTCATATTTTTAAGTTACGTGTCTCATTCCAGTCATTTCCGTCAAATTTTGCCGTTAAAATGGACGGTTGATGGTGAAATGATCTTTTTATCCTTAGTTAATTGTTTCGATTATCTTAGTGTTTTTAAATTTAATCAATTATATCCCAATATTTTCAAATTTACAGATTAACCCTCAAATTTCACAAATCTCCACTTTTATCATCTTCTCCCTATTAACACCATCAATATTCAACAGTCGAGTTGAGTTCTTCTATCAATATAGTGTGCAAAGTGTGCAAGTATTTTGTAAAGAAACCAAACCAACAAACATCTGGCACTTTCAACAACAAACACAATGCTTCTGCGCTCTGAAACATGAACAATGCCACCATTTCACAAACACTATAAAAACGCACTAACCCTTTCAATTCCAAAACCATCATTCTTGTTTACTGTTTTCTTTAAATATTACATTTAATTAAGAACACACACACACACACATCCATGGCAGCTTTCGTCTCTGTTTTCCTTGTCCTCTTAACATCAATACTTACAATCGACATCCTCATTCCGCCGGGAACCAACCCGGACCTTGGCTTCTTCACCCACACAGGGCTCCGCTTCCTCGTGACGGCGCCACCACCCAACAACTTCATTGTCTCCAAGGCGGCCAAAGCAGAGTTCGCGGTGCTAGAAGAACAGAGCATATCTTATGTCGTGCTTCGCTTCGGCCTCGGTACGACCAATGCGCCGCACACCCACCCACTCGCCGCTAAGCTCCTCTTCCTCATCCAGGGTAGCCTCCAGGTTGGGTTCGTCGACACCGCGAACAAGCTCTACACTCATACGTTGCAGGCCGGCCGTCGCCATCTTAGCCTTCGGAAACGCCGACGCTGGGATGGTGTCGATTCCACAAAGACGACGGCGGTTAGGCTAATGGGAACCAGATTGGGTAGATCTGTGCTGAAGAGTGACCGGTGGAGGAGCTGGAATGGAGCGGCGATTGGGTGTGTGGATTTGCAGCAGAGGCTTGAGTGGAAGATGGAGGCTAGCGCTACTGGTCTCCAGCGAACGACTTGGTGTAGCTGCAATTGACAAGTTTGAAACTTCAATCAACAAGGGCGAAGCTTCTCGGAGACGACAATCTTGTGGTGTCGGACGGTATAGGAAGCGGCTAAAAACTTGTTGGAGGCAGGGAGCAAACGACAATCAATGGGCTGCAACGTCGGAGTACGACACTGGTGACCTCTGGTGGCCAATTTCTCCCGTTATTTGAAGAGGGGGAAGATGGTAAAAGTGGAGATTTGTGGAGTTTGAGGGTTCATCTGTAAGCTTTGGAAACATTGGGGTATAATTGATTAAATTTAAAAACACTGAGTGTATTGAAGCAATTAACTAAGGGTAAAAAGGTCATTTTCAACCGTCCATTTTAACGATAAAATTTGATGGAAATGACTGGAATAAGACACGTAACTTAAAAATATGACGATTTTGAAGCACAAAATCTTAAACTGGGATTAGAATAGGTCACAAACATAAAAAGAGGTACCCACGGATTTTACTCATGTTTTTCATGTAAATGTAGTTAGTTCTAAAGGCTGACGTGTACAGAATTTTAACTCCATTTATTTACATAGTAGTAGTTTGACTTTGAGGTGGATGGAGGATTCCTGTATTTAAATTTAGATTATTTCACTAGCTTGTCAACCTCAGCATATATAAACTATATTAGCAATAAGATCAATAGATCATGCTTAATCACCATCCTTGCTCCTCACTCCTATCTCTTAATTTTTTAAACTATCATATCTCAGTATTTAATATATGATGATGTTATTTTTCAGTCATTTCAATTTATAAAGGTAAAATGATGATTTTACCATCCAACTATTGGTGAAATAGAAATGTTGTCACCCCTTTGGGGAGATTTTACCCTTACCATTCTTGTGGACAATTTCACCACTAATTATTAGGAGTATTTACTAATGGAAAAAAATGAACAAACTGTCAATTTAGTCAATAACTTTATTTATTTGAGAAAAAAGTTTCTCACAAATGTCTCCCTCGTGACATGTCTCTATTATGAGTCAAATGATGTATCACTTAAAAACATAGAATTTTCACTGTATTAATAATAATGCTAGTAATTTAAAAAGAACGTTGTGATGGTTTTTTTTTTTTTTTTTGGAAATATGTAACGCTAAAATTTGTGAACTTTCTATGAACGAGTGACACCGTACATGTAGTACACAGAATCATGCAGCTGATACATAATGTTATCAAACATAAAACAAAGATGTTTTCATTGAAAAGAAAAGATAATTCTAAGCAAAGGAGCGTCGACGGGTGTTGGGCTTGGCCCATATTTGCAATCTTAAAAGCGAGATTTCTGTTCATCTCCCACATTGCCGGTAGAACAGCAGAAACACGTCTTTATAAACACCCACAACACGACCACAGCTCGTCCCTTTGGGGACATCCGATAAAATTGGAACGATACAGAGAAGATTAGCATGGCCCCTGCGCAAGGATGACACGCATAAATCGAGAAATGGTCCAAATTTTTTTGAGAAGCCATTCTCCATGATTTTTTTTGCTGGAAGTTTGACGAACTTGTTCGTTTTCTGGGAAACCATTTTCTCATGAATTTTTCCCTTAAAGTTTGATGAATCTGTACTTTACGATTTCTTTTCTCAGACTGCCTTTTATGTGATAGAAAACGCAGCTTTTTGATCGCTAATCATTTCTAGTTACGCTTTGGTGTCGCCGCTTTTATGCTTGCTGTTAATGAAATTGTAGATTAGCTTATCGATTAGTAATTATTTTGTGCTACTGATCGGTTTGTTTGCGTATAAGTGCAGTAAACTGATCACACCCCTTCTCCTGCTTGTGAAAATGCCTGAAAGAGAGAACTGTATCACATCACATGCATACTTGAAGAGAAGTTTGGTGAATAGGTAAGTTGGTCCTCCAGTAAGTGACTAGTGTTCTTTAATTCGTTATTACATTGTTCTGATTTGGTAAATGAAGAATACAAATGCTCTACTTTGTCATGCAAAGTATGTAGCCCTTCGTGTTGCTGGGCTTGAGTACCGTGTTCTTGTCTTGCAACTTAGAGGCTAACTGAGATTGGTTGAGAGGTTACGGGAGCTAATTTTCTTTTTGGTTTATCATCTTAGAGTATAGCTTAATTTATGCAGCAACTGCTTTTGCATAGATCAGTGGATGTTGTTTATGGCTTCATATGGTATCCTGAATCCGAGATGGTTACCGGAATCAAAGTGAATTGCTTGTTCATGATCTTTGGGAAAAAGATCCCAAATTTTGTGTTTCGTTTGCTCATTTATTTCCATAGGATCAGAGTGTTTCTTCTCTTGTAAAGGAATCACAACATTGGTTTAGAATGTGGTAGAGGTCTTTGATATAGCCTTGTAGCTGTCACAAACGTGAGGAAGTGCATAGTGGATTTTGATGTAACATCAAACTTATTAGCATGCATTGCTTGTTGGAGCTGAGGGAAGTTTGAGATTAGTCTCAAATGAAGATCTGAACGTGGCCTAAGAATGCTTGCTGCTGCTGTATGGTATCATCTAATTTCTTTTGCATTCCCCACATATCAATGGTGCTTTCACATGGAAACAAAACAAAGCTTAGTTTTCCAATGGCAATGGTGCAAATGTTCTTACACCCGTGCGCTCACAAATATCCACCGTTGGTTGCAAGTTTCCATGAGGACCAAAGTCTTGGGTTGCTGGTTACAGTCTTCGTCCCAATGTTCTTTGGAGGTCCAATTTCCTTCCAAGTGATCTTAATTCTCTCACGGTTGCTGGACAAGATAAAATCCTTACACAATCGGAAATTTAGAATTGATGGCTTCCAAATTTGATAGCTTGACCGCGAATCGCCGATCAGAGGCAACAAGGAGCTTCCAAATGTTTTCATGGTCGTCTAAGTTTGGTCATTGTTCATGTTACTCATCTCTATCTTGGAGTTTGTTCAAATCAGGCATATATTTTAACTTATGGTACCTTCATTGCCCCTAAATTGTCGAAAGCTGACGATTTAGATTAGGAGACTAACAGAGATGATGTGAGTTAGCCGTTAGGATATAGGACTATTTGAACAAAATTCCAGTGTACTCTCACGCCTCCTCAGTGTTAAACATTATTTTATTTTTTAGTTGTATAGTTTGTGGTAACTCTGGTCTAGTCAGCTCAAAAGCTTCAAGATCGTCTAGAGGGGTCGAACGTGGACCTGCAACCAACCAAAGAAGGTCGGAGGGTTTGTCCCCGAACTTGTGCTCCAATGTTCAAGTCAGTAAAATCTTGGAGGAAAGCTTATGGAGAGAAGAGGAGAGTATTAGAGCATACCTGGAGCGTAGGCATAGTCCGGTATATAATAGTGGAGTTGAGGTGCAATTAGAGCAAGATTAGGGGAATTTATGGGAATTAATCCTTCCCATATTAAAGATGACTTGTCATACTTGAATAAGGAGACTGTTGTAGTTGACCCCATTGAACAGGGGTCGGATGCGTTGGGCAATGGTTGAATAGGCCTTTGCGAAAGGATTCTGAGTTCGATGGACTTGGGCTATATTACAGGTTTGATAATGACATCTCTTTAAAAGTTGTGTTTTCAATAATTTTTATTACTTAATTCAAAGACTAAATTTGTCATCGTAAATATATTTTAGGTTCAAATTTACTATTGTTCTCCTTAGGCCAAAAAAGAAGATAGTTTTCTTAAAGAAATAAGAGAGAAGTGATTTATAATTTTGATGAATAATTGCTGACAGATGAGATAAAAGACGCGATTGACCCTCTAGTTATATTACTTCGTATGATAGTATATATATCATTGTTTACGCAATGACAAATTATTCTAAGTTTTTAATGGGGGCAACAAATGCCTATTAATCCCGGTGTGTGGTTGACATTAAGCAGTAGCCATTATGAAAATATATTAACTCCCCCATCACATATTGATATTAATCAAACAGCTAGTGCATGATTTAGTTCTTTTCAATCTGCAATTCTCGGAATTGACATGCGATTTTGCATGCCCACTTGCTATACCTTTCTATAAGTTTTTCATTTTTTATACCGTTCTTACAAATTTATACATTTATAGTATTTAGGAAGTTTAGAAGTGAGTTGTTAATTTTTTTATTTTTTTATTAGAAATTTGGAGTTGTGTGTTTTGATTAATAGATAAGATATATGTGAGTAGAGAAAATTGAAAAAAATATTATTTTATGTTGAAATGATGGATTTAAAGTTGTTAAATGTATTGAAAATGAGAAAGTTGAAAAAAAAATATGGAAAAAAAAATTGCTGAACTGACTGACCCATAAAATCTTCAGATTAAATTGGAAAATAAAAAGGTTATAGACTTGAATAGATTGACAGAACAACGTGTAGGACTGATAATGCAATTACCGTCTGCAATTTTGTTTTGTATCAGTACCGTGGAAAGTCCTCACGCTTTCCGGACGTCGTTTTGTTAAAACGAATAAATAACGCCACGTGTAAAGTAATACAGCGTATAATGCACGCGAATGCGGTCAATCCGTTAGTCCAACGTCGGGAACTTTTGTATTCGAATCCGCATTTTCCCAGCTGCTCCCCTCTAGTAAATGACAAAACTACCCCTTCATGTCCCGACGCTTTCGTGCTCCATTTCCTCTTAACCGACCCTGGGGCCTAGGGGGAAAAAAAAAAAGAACGAAAAAGAGAAAGCGAGCGCGCCTGTCTGTAAGCAATATGCTCTTCTTCTTCTTCTTCTTCTTCTTCTTCTTCTTGTCTTTCCCAATCCGTCTCCAACAACTGCGAAAGCAGTAACAACTTTATCATCTTCTTCAATTGGACCCAATTCATTCCCATCTCTTCTATGGCTCTGTCTTCCTATTGGTGCTACCGCTGTAACCGTGTGATTCGGATCTGGAGTCAGGACCCGGTCGCCTGCCCTGACTGCGACAGTGGTTTCATCGAGGAAGTCGACATCTCACCGCGCTTCATCCGCGGTGACCCTCGCCGTGCCGGCACCCGCTTCCCATCGTCTTCTGCCATGTACATGCTCAGCAACCCGGATAACAACGGAGGTAGTCCTTCCGCCAACATCCGCCGTGGACCGCGTCGTAACGGAGGGGATCGCTCTCCGTTCAATCCGGTTATTGTTCTCCGTGGTAGCCGCGGGGGATCTCCGGATGCCGATGTGGAGGACGCGATAACCAGTTCGACCGACCATAATCGGGGTTTCGAACTATATTACGACGACGGTGGCCGCTCAGGTCTCCGGCCGTTGCCGCCAAGTATGTCGGAGTTTCTGCTTGGATCCGGGTTTGACCGTTTGATAGATCAGCTGTCGCAAATGGAAATCAACAACATCGGCCGGTGCGAGCATCCGCCGGCATCGAAAGCGGCTATTGAGTCAATGCCGACCCTGGAAATCAAACAATCGCAGGTGGCGACGGAATTGTTTTGCGCGATTTGTATGGAGCCGTTTGAATTGGGATCAGAAGCAAGGGAAATGCCATGTAAGCATCTTTACCATCCCAATTGTATACTTACATGGCTCTCCATTCGGAATTCTTGCCCTGTTTGCCGGCACGAACTCCCCGGCGATGACGCTGATGCCGGAACTAGTACCCCGAATTCCGATGAGCCGGTGGGGTTGACGATATGGAGGTTGCCAGGTGGTGGATTTGCGGTGGGGAGATTTTCTGGCGGGAGGAGAGGCGCCGATAGAGAACTTCCGGTGGTTTACACGGAGATGGACGGTGGATTTGGTAGTGGGTTGCCGAGGAGAGTGTCGTGGGCGTCTCGAGGGAATCAGGGGAGGGAGAGAGTGGGATTGATGGGTCGGGTCTTCCGAAATCTATTCGGGTGTTTTGG
Organism: Stellera chamaejasme; assembly: GCA_024586325.1. Classification (NCBI taxonomy): domain Eukaryota; kingdom Viridiplantae; phylum Streptophyta; class Magnoliopsida; order Malvales; family Thymelaeaceae; genus Stellera; species Stellera chamaejasme. The sequence goes on along the minus strand of CM044984.1, from coordinate 4,601,892 downwards.
TGGGTCGGGCTCTTCCTCTAGCCTGGACTCGCGGATATCAAGAAGCAGTATGTCGCCTTCGCTCTTCAGCTCTTCCCCTTCCTCGAGGAGAAGTGGATGGCCTGTGGAGCTAAACCCTGGAAGAAGAAGGTTGTGACTTGTTCAATTATAAGCTAGCTTTTAGCTTCCGGGTTGTGATTGTAAATAGAAACACTGAGAGAAGATTGGTGCTTTGAAATGTGATCTCTGTGTCCAAGTTCTGGGAGAAGAAGTTGAAGAATGAGAAGAAGAAAGAAGCAGCTGGAAAGGATGAGGAGGCTGGAAGCAAGGATCTCAAATCAAAGGTAATAGTAACTGGTGATCCTTTGTTTTGTTCAATCAACAGAATTAATCAAGCTGGTCTTGGATTCATCATGTTTTCTTCATTTATTATTTGTAGCTTATGTACTTTAGAATGTAGGAAGTTGTATTTGATTCTTTTTCCCATCAAGAAGATTCCAAGTTTCCAATTTAGCATTTCTATTGTTGGCCTAGGACTTCCATGCCAAGAGTACTATTAGTTCATTCAGCTTGAATATTTGTTTCTGGCAAGTAATTGTATGTATTGTAGCAATAGTTTCTTGCATTCTGATACTCCGTGTAGTAGTCTTGTTCTGGCTGCTGCTAGCTCGTTCCGTTGCTGTTGAACATAACCCTTGTTATAGGTAAAGATTCTCTTTTAGCTCTGATCCATATTTGGAACCAGAGAAACTTGAAAATGGTGGTGTTACTTTACAGGAGTGGGTTATTGTCAGCACTTATTTAGGAATTAGGGGATTTGAGATTGTGATTGGGCTACATGATTGGAAGCCAGACAATTGCAATGTGAGGAGTGAGGGATGAGAGGTTGCCATATGGAAGGTTTGAGTGAGATTGAGACCTTCCCATGCTTTCTTCAATTGGGTCTCCTATAATAAGTAGGCTTACAATTACTGGCTTCTTTACTCATTATATCTTTTTTTGTTGGTGATCCTGTGGTGGGGATTAGAATTAAACCAGTCAATTTTAGGGAACATATCGCTGGAAAGATGAATCAATCATTGGGTAAGCCTTCAATTTCTGATATGCTAAGGGGGGAGAAATGCTGATTTGACAGGGGATGACTTGTTTTAGGAGTCACAAATGCATCTCAGCCGTCCACAAAAGACAACCCCTTTTGAATTGTTGAGGGTTGAATGAGTCCATGAGAATTGAGATGAATGAAACTGAGAGCGTGTGATGTGATATGGGGGTTGAATGGTGAAGATAGATCCCGGGGTTGTATAAGAAAGAAACATTATTATTATTATTATTATTATTATTATTATTATTATTATTATTATTATTATTATTATTATTATTATTATTATTATTATTATTATTATTATTATGTCTTATGTTAAGTGAGAGTGACCTTACCCGTCACTATGTACATTGCTGGATGGCAAATTGGATGTGGTGTGTGAATTCTAGATGCATATCCTTCTTCCTTACTAGTGAGTTCTACTCTTCTAGATTTTAGTACATAAAATATAAAATATCATTGAATCTGTCAATTTTTCATCAAATTATATTTTTCCCAAAATTTCATTTCTCATATTCCCAAACATCACATAAACTTTAAAAAGTATATTACCCAACCCAACCCGAGTTGAACAATACTACCATGTCCTTGGGTTGAACCGACCCGACCCGCCCCAGCTGAGTGACTTGAAGTAGCATTATTCATATCAGAGAGCAGCAAGATGACGCAGCGCAGGGACAATGATTGCACGTGTTTCCGTGCATTCTGCTACTTGGTTGCTTTTTCCAGGCGTTTTTTACTACATGCTTTTTTGAACCTGCTTTTCTAAGCTTTATGCACATGCCTGTGCTGTTCTTCTACACAAATTAGTGTGCCATTTCCTACAAACTAACAGCAATAATTTATGTTTTTATTAAAAGAAGAAGAGATTTCCTACAAACTAACAGCAATAATTTATTTTTTTATTAAAAGAAGAAGAGAATCTGTGGAGAGAATTGAGAGCAGAATTTTGATTTTAGGAAGTCGGAAGAAAAGTTGTTCTTTACAAAAGAACACACCTCATCCGCACCCAAAACACCAACTTTTTATATCGAGTTTCTTAAATTTAATTCTTTATTCTTTCATCGCATAAAATTTCCTTTCATTTTGAAAAAGAGAGAGAAAGGCCCATTGGCATGGAGAAAGCCCAAAGAGCCCACTTGCAGCAAACTTGGACTAGCCCATTTGTAGATTGCAACAGTATGAGAGAAGACGTTAAGGTCATGAGGTGAACCAGCCAGGTGACTACGTTTCTGATCTTGTCTTGTTCTTGTCTTGTGTTGTTTGTGTACCAACCAACTAATTCTTTGACTTTCAACGTCTGAATCCTTTTCTGCCTTTTCCCTACTCTTTTGACTCTTTTGAATGATCTCACTCAGCTTTTTCAGAAACAAGAAAAACAAAACAAAACAAAATGAAATGAAAAAGAAAATTGTCTTGCCTGCCTGCCTGCATTTCACACCCACCCTCTACAATCCAACAAATCAAATGAAGCCTGGACCAGTTTATCTAGTACAATACCAACTTGTGTTCTTGTATATATATATATATATATATATATATATATATATATATGAGGATGGAAAACTACTGACAGCCTGTCACTTCCGTAGGAGATTGATGAACCAATATTGGCAATTGAAGTCCTTGCACCATCATTTTCTATGCAATTAATTAATTGTACCCTTTAGACGAATATAATTAATTAAATTTGCACGCACAACAAGGCTGTTGATTAGTAATAATAGGTAGCATTTTCAACAAACACCCCTTGTACAGCTGGGCTGGGCAGGCAATGAAAAATGGCAGCTTTGTTTTGTTTTGTTTTGTTTCGATTACGGACATGGAATCTCAGACGACGACTACGTCTCAATCGATCTCATGCACCGGTTGACGAAGATAAGAAGAATTAGGCAGCGAGTCACTGGGGAATCGATGCTGCTCATTGTTTTGTACATCAATTTCTTTCATGTCGTTTCTCCATGATTTGAAGTAGACCTATGAATATGAATATTTTAGGTTCCTTCAGCAATCTTGTCGTTTCATTTATAATTTTTCAAAGTTATCCTAAATCACCTAGCTACTTGTTGTGCGTGTGCATATGTATCACTCCTTCCCTCTCATACATAATACAACACTTTGATTTGACATGAGATTAAATTGAGAAAATTTTGATATTGTCTTTCCCATTTTACTTTTTTTCTATATTGAAAGATATAATCAAATAAAGAAATTGAAGATGAACAATAAAACAAAATTAAACTATAACAATAAATATTTCAAGGATAAAAATTAAAGAATTATACTTCATTCGCCCCCAAATAATCTTACATACTCTCTCCGTCCCCAATTAATCTTACACATTTCATGAGTGTGGAGATTCAAGTGAATATAAGATTTTATGTAGTTTGACATAATTTCCATTGAATAAAGGTTGAACAAAAAGTGAGATAAAAAAAGTTAAGATAAAGTAAATATAATTTAGTAATTTTAGAGGAGAGAAGTTCTCATTTAAGAAATGTGTAGAATTTTTAGAGACAACCCAAAAAGAAAATGTGTATAATTAATTGAAGACGGTTGGAGTATTTCCTTTTTAAGCCACCGCTGAAAATTTTTATTTTGAGAAGAAAGAGCTCCATATTGACTATTTTTTGAGGTTTTATTTCTTAAACTTTAGAGGTAATGATGACTTGGTAAATTAGCATAAGACGAGGATGCAGATAATTAATTAGTATAGGAAAAGTGTTTGGTTAATAATTTTTAGTGAAGTAAATGCATAAAACAGCAGTGTCCCTTAAAGATGCTAGTTGTATTCCTTCCTATACTAATCATAATCTGCTGGCTTGATATTGATACTTGAGAGTTTGGAGAAATTCGGTAGCCATATCAATCAGGAGCTACAATTCTAATTCTACACAGACGCACTTTTATGCTGATGGGTTGATTCAATTCTACTTTTTCTCTTTCTTTTTTTTAATCGTCGAATTTTATATAAACTTCGACGCTGTCGTGTATGTATGTATGCATGTGACGTGTATGTATGTAGCGTCTGGGTTTACCACGATCATAACATATCATGCTCTAATTAATTATTTTGAAAACTTCCAAAATACAAAGTTATTAATGTAGATTAAGCTTCCTCTATAACGAATTATTGATTTGTTCTCTTATTTCTTTCCTTCAATATATTAATATAAAAAGATTATTAGGATCACTACGTACTTTGAGGAAGTCTTGTAGCGCCTTAAGAAGCGTTAAAAGGCGTTACAAAACCTCCATCAGGCATTTGGCGCTACAATTCGCTTTAGGAAGTGGCTGTGAAGCACATTTGTAGCGCATAGAAGTGGTTCAATACAATTACAGCTTACGTCATGTTTATTTGTGTAATAGTAGCGCCAATGTTGCGTGAATAAGCAGTTAATAAGTCCTTTAAATTGAATACATCTTCTTCTTCCTTCCTCTATGCATCTGTTCAACACAACACAGATTCGGGAGCATCTGTTTATACCCCGCACATGGAGGAGCCTCCTCCACAATTCAGCATCCCGACGACCGTACCGGTCCTCTAGCTCAGCTCATGTCGACTCCGGACGTCTTACATCAGAAGCATCTTGCAGGTCCAGACTCCTCAGCAGCCCCAGCCCCAGCACCAACACGGTCCCGGTGATCCTCCTCGTGATGATACTCCTCCAGCTCTACCTTTGTAGGATTTATGATTTTATTAATTTAAGTATTTTTTTTGTAAATATAACAATTTAAAAATATTAATATATAATGTAAAATTAATTTTGAAATTATCATTTTGTTTTTAAATTTTGTCTGTACAATATTTATTAATATTATTTCATTTTGTACACACAAAATTTATAAACAAAAATAAATAAATAAAAGCTTTGTACTGCTTGGAGGCTCTCCATATGTGGTACAAAGCTGATCTATGTCAGCAGTCAACGTGGACTTTCTTAAGCGCCACTATGCACTACACTGTAGCGGCATGAAGCGCAACGTTCATTAAAAGCGCCCCTGGTAGAAGCGGCGGTGTAAGCGCCTAGTTGTGCTTCTATACCAGCGCATTTAGCGCTACAAAGGGACTTTTAAATATGTAGTGGATGAAGTGTATTGAAACTCAGTATTATAATTATTTAAAATAAAAAATAAAAATAAAACAACAAATTTATCTTAAACATATAAAGTACACAAATAAGCCCTTATCTACACTTTGTCATAGTTGAGGGAACTAATCTCGACAAGTTTTATTTCATGTCCTTATTTATCCGAGTCGCTATTATATTGACGACACTAGTACATAATTTAAGTAAATCCAACTTTTTAAACCTTCTTTCACAATGATTTAACCATGTGCTTACTCTCCACCAAATAGAAAGAAGCTAAATCCTCAGCCGAGCCGTCCCCCTCCATCTTGGTCACCACCGCCACCTTCTCACATCACAATTAATGTTGACAAGGTTTTGTGTAAGGAGGAAAATTATGCATCTTTCGGTTGTGTTGCGAGAGACACTACGTCTGCAGAGGGTACATCGTGTACGCAAAATTCGCTACTTAGGCATTAATCGTTATGAGGACGTTACTGGGAAGTTACAATAGAGACTTTACTTTAGCGACAAGTTGCAAAGCGCTCTGAGGCTGCAATGGCTGCCAATGACACACAGTAACGCCCACACTGCTTCTGATTCTACTGTACCGAGCATGCAAAGCCATGTACATTTCCTACTTGGGCGTTACTTATCCCAAATCTTTTTTTTATGATTTAACATTTAATCTATTAAATCGATATGTTTATTATAAAATAAATAGAAATAATCATTAATTAATATTTATATTGATATTTTGGAATAAAAGATAATTGAATATAAACATATTTTAATTAAATGTTTGAAACACAATTAAAACATTCAAAAACATCCAAAAAAGAGTAGTAATACAATCACAATCCTACGGAGGCGGGAAATTCCAGTTATCCCGTGGGCGATTTTGACTCTCCGACGGTCGTCGCTCTGACTATCCACGCGGTCATGCTGACCTTGAACCGTGTCCTGCGAGTCTGATAGGTGGGAGGAAGAAGCTGATGCAGGTGATGCTTGCCCAGAACCACGGCCTGTGTGACCACTGACTCGAGAACCGTGACCCCCAGAACCACGTCCCCTGGAACGTCCGGCTCCGGAACTACGTCCGGACCCGTGACTATCATTCGGACCCGCCATATCCTTGCAAGAAGTTAACTTGTCAATAAAAATATGAAATTTCATCCAAAACTTTTTAAAATTTACAGTTTCATCCGAACGTTTTACAAGTTTACAATTTCATTCAACAATTTTAAAAGTTCTTCAAAATTACTATAAATCACCATAACTCACCATAATTTCATACATAATTACTGTAATCATAACAATTCATACTTTATTTCTCAGACACCTAAATTATGTCAAGTTTCGTAAAATTTCTCATACACCTAATTTCTCACATAATTCATTTAAATAATCACTGTAATTAATAAATAATCAACTGAAATTATAAAGTAATAACTGAAATTATCTAATAATCACTGAAATTATATAATAATCACTGAAATTATCTAATAATCACTGAAATTATGTAACCATCACTGAAATTATAAAGTAATAACTGAAATTATCTAATAATTATCTAATAATCACTGAAATTATATAATAATCATTGAAATTATCTAATAATCACTGAAATTATGTAACCATCACTGAAATTATAAAGTAATAACTGAAATTATCTAATAATTATCTAATAATCACTGAAATTATCTACTAATCACTGAAATTATCTACTAATCACTGAAATTATAAAGTAATAACTGAAATTATCTAATAATCACTGAAATTATAAAGTAATAACTGAAATTATCTAATAATTTTCTAATAATCACTAAAATTATCTAATAATCACTGAAATTATCTAATAATCACGGAAATTATCTAATAATCACGGAAATTATCTAATAATAGATTAATTCATTACCTTCAATAAGAGGCTCCGTGAAATGGAGGGTGGACGATGGCCGGCGCGGTTGTGGGCGCGGTGGTGAGCGACGTCGGCTGTGGCCGCGGTTGCGGGCCGGAGGCTCGGTTGCGGCGGCTGTGCGAGGCGGTGAGGGAGGCAGGGCTGAGAGAGGGACGAGGGAGGCAGGGCTGAGTCTGGGACCTTTCGGGTTTGCGATCTGAAGAGAGCATGTAATATTCACTTTTATTTGGCTGGTAACGCCCTAGGGCGTTTCTAGGGCATTACTCATTTCAACTTTAATTTGAACTGGCCAAAGCCCGGGAATTGAAAATGAAAAGGTGGCTGGTAACGCCACCATGACGTTACCAAATCAGTTTAGCTAATATTTATTTTCTGTTAATATTTATGTGCACCCAATTAATTTATTCAGTTAATATTTATTTTTGTTAATACCGTAATTAATTTGTAATATTTTTTAATATCATTTTTTGTTAATATTTGTAAATTATCTTAATTTTTTAATATTTGTAAATTATCGAAATTTTTAAATATTTGAAAAAATATTTTAGTATTCTGAAATTTATTTTAGTATTTTGAAATTGAACGTCCGTAACGCACAATGGCATTACCAGGGCGCTACTCGCTCTGACAAGCTCTGACCAGTAGCGCCCTCAGTAATGCCTGGGCGCTACTACTACTTTCGGCCCCACAGTAACGCACAAAGGCATTATCAGGGCGCTACTAGCTCGACAGCTCGACCGTAGCGCCTCGCAATGCCTTGGGCGCTACTACGCTTTTCGGCCCCACAGTAACGCCTGGGGCGTTACTCCATGTATTACGAAATCAGCTCCAAGTACGTAGTGAGACAGCCCTCGTAATCTATTTGAAGCCTTTTAGTTATAATTCATATATGTTGTTGCTGATCCGCTCTACGTTGAAGCGGGAGCCATATTATGAGGACTCTGGGAGGCGAAACGTCGTGGTTGGACCACGATCATTATTGAGTCCAACTGTCAGGTTCCGCTATAATTTTGGGACCCTTTTAGATGAGGCTTTATCTTTTAAGTCTCTTTTCTCTTGTTCATTTGTTTTTGCACCTACACTACGTGGGGAAACCCATTTTTACTACGGCCTTTACTGTAGTTTGGGCCGCAGTAAGTAATCCCAATATGCAAAGTAAATAATGAGTTAATGGTGCAGTAAAGGTTTGCCGCGGCCCTGGCCGCAGTAAACCAATTTTTTAGGGTTTCTCCACTTCTTTTTCATCTATCGCATGCTCATTTTCGACTAGGTAGAGGATGCCACTTTTACTGCGCAAATGGCCATGGTAAAAAGCTGCTCACGGTAAACGGCCGCTGCCATTTTACCGCGGCCGTATGCGCGGTATGGCCTCGTTTCCCACGAGGCTCAGCTACCCCCTCTTACCGCGGCCATTTACTACGAATTTGGCTGTGGTAAATATCCCCTATACATACCTATCTAAGCACACCATTCATTTTCACAGACTTAACAATTTTTTTACTCTCCTACTTTCTCTACTAATCTTACTAATCTTATCGGAAATTTTGGGCAACTTAAACATCATGTTTTTCTAGATCTATTTGAGGTAATAAATGTCTATTTTTATTTAATTTATGCTTCTTGATTGAGCATCATGAGTTGTTTAATTTTTTTAATTTACATATTTGATTTTCTTATGTGGTTAAATTAAATTAGTTAAGCCATAGTACCCGTCTATGAAAAGTTGTAGCGATATATTAATTTATAGTTTATTTCAAAGTATTGGAATAACGTTGTAAAATTATATATTCTACAAAGTTTTCATGGATTGTCTGATTTGACAGTTTGTAAAAGTATACTATCGGTTAATTAAACTTTTATGATTGTGTATGGAGAAATGATGAGAATTACATAAATTTCATATGCAATATTCGGTCTTGTTTCTCGTTATACCCGCTCTAGCGTTATGTCGGAGAAATGGTATAGTGAGGAACTAAGACAAAATGCTGCTGAAATTTATGTAATTATACCAGTTTCTACATACACAAGATAAAAGTTTGATTAACTAATAATACTTTTATGAATAGGATGAGACCCATGCAACCTGATTTAGGGAAAAACCGGTAGTGGGAATTTTGGAATTAAGTTGTGTGCTAAATATATATTAATTGTTATGCATTGTCATTGTTTTATTGATGCAATTATATGAATTGTACAATGGCCGAAGAACGTGATTGAATGTATCAGCGTTTTCAGGAGGGGACTCGCGATATTAATGAGAAGTTTTGGAACGGGTTTCTAGAATTCCTGGATTATGCTTTTCTTGTTGCTCGGGAAAAGGGAGAACAATTTGTGAAATGTCCTTGTAGAAAATGTAAAAATAGATATTATAATGATCGAGAAACAATTGAAAAACTGCGCTGGTAGTCCCTTAAGTTACACGATTGTCCTATTTGGGTCATGTTTTAAGAATTTGTATCACTTTCGTCCCGTAAGTTACAACAGTGTACACCGTTGGTCCTTTCATAACTTTTTCCATTAAAATCACTATTAAAGTGGTAAAATTACGTAAATGTCCAAATCTAATATTCAATTTAACACCAATCTTTTAAAAAAACTACAATTGTACCCTGAATTGTTTTTGGAAAAGTAAAATTGTCTCGCCCATTACCGGCCCGCCTTGCCACACTGTCGGCATCGTCTTGCCCATTACCGGCCTTCTCCGGCCCAGGTGGATGTAAAAGATGTCGCATTCTCCGAAAACGCCGCCCTGGAACCCCGCCGATGTCACCCTCGTACCGAGCCTCCATCCATGAACTCATCATTCAGATCGAATGCCGAACTCGCCGTCCAGATCGAATGCCAACCGAGCATCTTACTCCTTTCCCCGCCCAGATCGACGTCGTCGAGAGCATCCAACCATTCGCGTCGGCCTATCTCGTGTCAGCGACCTTGGCCGCAGCGTCCCAGCCTTGTCGGGCCTCGTCCACGGTTGAAGTTAGACGAAGCTAGCGCCAGATCTGGCCCGTCGTAGAGCCGAATTGAGGCTAGTTTCATCAAGACTCCGATGCGAACGGGGCCAGCGAGTCCTCGAAGAATGCCAACGAATCGATGATGGAGAAGCATCTCCGACGTCCACCTCGGCCGGAGACGGCTGATGATGGGCGACACGATGCAGTCAGTGTGGCAAGGCAGGCCGATGATGGGCGAGACAATTTTGCTTTTCCAAAAACGAATTCAGGGTACATTTGTAGTTTTTTTAAAAGATTTGTGTTAAAATGAATATTAGATTTTGACATTTTCGTAATTTTACCACTTTAACGATGATTTTAATGGAAAAGGTGACGGGAGGACCAACGGTGTACACGGTTGTAACTTACGAAACGAAAGTGATACAAATTCTTAAACATGACCCAAATAGGACAATCGTGTAACTTAAGGGACTACCGGCGTAGTTTACTCGTTATGTATTGTTAATGGATTTCAACTGAATTATCATATGTGTGATTGTCATGGCGAACAATGTCAGATAAATCCATATGTTTATCGAGGTTATCGATTTGATGAGGCATCGTCATTATCATAGAATATTGCAAGTACGAGTAGTGCACTTAATAATTTTTTTGAGGGTAATGAAGAACGGAGTGATTACCGTGAAATGGTCTGCGAGACATTTGGGATTCGTGATAATAATAATTTTGAGGGTAATGATCATTAGATGGATGAGGACGACATATCACCCAAAAAGCCATATTAAAGGGCGCAAAGTTTTCGATATATTACGTGATGCGTCGCAACCTTTATATGAGGGATGTATTGATAAGCACACCAAATTATCTGTTATTTCCAAGTTCTCGAGTATGAAAAGTCAACATAACGTATCTGACATTTTTTTCTCATAGTTGATTGAATTTATCAATGAAATACTGCCCGGAGAAGACCCGACCTGGCCTACGAGCATGTGTAGTACGAAAGCCATGATGAAAGAGTTAGGATTACAGTACAGAAAGATTCATGCATGCGAGAACAACTGTATGTTGTTTGATGGTAGATATGAAAAGTTAAACAATTGTAGAGTTTGTGGTGCGGAACGGTTCGAAGAACGTGAGGCGAATCAAAAACCAAAAACTAAAAAGATTTTACGTTATCTACCAATTACTGAGCGGCTCCAACCGCTTTACCAGTCCTCAAAAATCGCTAAATTTATGACGTATCATCTTAGAGCTAGTGAAAATTCAATGGGTATGATTGGTAATCCATCCCAAGCCGAGGCATGGAAACACGTCAATAAGTGTTATCCTGATTTTGCATGTAAGTATAGAAATGTTTGATTGGGTTTATGTACGGATGGTTTTAACCCGTTGTTGAACTCAAAACAATCATATTCTATGTAGCCTGTATTCATCGTGGTTTACAACTTGCCTCCTGATTTATGCATGAAGGATGCTTACACTTTCATGCCATTGCTAACCCTAATATACATAATGAAATTCTTCCTACTATTGTCAATCCGAGCTGACTGTCAATATTTGATCACCCATCAAAACCAATGGGCAGAGTGCATGTTCGAGAGTTGACGGTCGCAGAAAGAGAACATGTGCAAACCTATATTCTGAAAAACTTTCAGGAAGTTGATCCATTTATAGATCGATTCAAAGAATTGGCTCGAGGAAATTTCCCAGACTTGGATGACGATGGTGTTGACAATTTCATACTTGCGCAACTCCCAAATTGGTTCAGGAATATCGTTAGTCGTTCAATTTTTACATTAATATATATGTATATATATATATATATGCTAATAACTATGTTAGTTAATTTAAATTACCTTTTTAATGTGTAGGCGTCTCCAAATGAGGCAAATTTACAACCAGCATTGTTTGCCTTGGTCTGTGGACCGAAATTGCGAGCTAAATCATTTCTCGTTGTTTATGTGAACGGTTACAAGTTTCATAGAAAACAATACGATCATCGCAAGTTGACTGCTAATTGGGGCGTCTTTGTCCTCGAGGATACAAATGTATAAGACTATATGGATTTCTACAGTTGGATTGATGAAATCATTGTCCTTCAGTACAGGAATAATCTGAGTATTACGGTGTTCAAGGGTACATGGTTTTGCACGAATAAAGGTATCGGTTATGATAAAATTTCGGGGATCATCGATGTTGACTACACATCCAGAATTTGTCCAGAAGATCCATTCATTCTTGCCAGCCAAGCGGAACAAGTAGTTTACCTCGAATACCCTTCAAAGAGGCCAAATCTTAAAAACTGGTGGACGGTTTTCAAAACGAGACCAAGTTGCTTTAAGGATGATGGTGGTTATGGGACCGCGGGCAATGCAGAGCCGGACGTCTTCCGAGGTAGTTTTCGTGCGATTTTCGATCTGTCTTCTGATTTCTGTGAATATCGGGACTTGAAGTTAAACATAATGTACATGTTTTCAGTGTGTTATGAAGTCCCAGAGTTAATGTCTGAATTTCAGTTCAGTCGGAGATCCCGTTAGGAAGTTACGCAAGTTGCGGTTGGACTAAATCGCAACTTTGCAAAGTTTGGAGGACCAAATTGTAAATCTGGAGAATTGAGAGGTTACCTCTCCCTTAAGGTAAAGTAAGTCGGTTGTTTGCATAAAAAGAGAGAGAGAGAGAAATGAAAGGAGCAAACATTTTCATTTTAACGTCTCCCACTCTCTCGTCCGCCTTCTCTGTGAGTGTTCAGGATTTGAAGCTCAAATTGATCTCCACCAATATTGGTCCAAGCTTTGAGGTAATGAAATATGTTGTTCACAGAGAAATAAATACGTTTCCTACGGATCAGAATTCTTATTGCATGTTCTGTTGATCAGTTGTGAAGAAAGAAAGGATTGAAAATCTGTAGGAACCGACATCGCAGATGCTTCTCTCTGCCACGGTTTCATGAACTTTGTGTTGCTTCCTTGTGCATGAAAGCAATGGGTTGTGTGGAAATCTTCGGTGTATAAGGTAAGGGTTCAGTTTTTCCTTGATTTTGCATGGGATGCGTAGAACATGCATGTCAGGGTAAATTGGGGCTAAGTTTGGCTAAAGGGTGTGCCTGAGGGCCATCGCCGATCTGGGAAAGAGGCTTCAGATGAATCTGGGAGAAGCTTCGCATGAGTCAGAGAAGAGGCTTCACATGAATCTGAGAAGAGGCTTCGCATGAATCTGAGAAGGGCTTCGCATGAATCTGAGAAGAGGCTTCGCATGTATCTGAGAAGAAGCTTCGCATGAATTTGAGAAGAAGCTTCACACGAACCTAAGGTTTTGTATAGACGCTTCGCGCGGGAGGATCCCATGGCCAGCTTCGCCCAGGGTCTTCGCATTCACTTGGAAGTTCCGCCTCGGAGGGACTTCGCCTTCGCCTGGACTTCGCATTTGCTCTGAGAGGCTTCGCATTCACCATAGGAGTCCTCGCAATCGCTCCGAGAGGCTCCGCATTCAATATGGGAATCATCGCATTTGTTCTGAGAGGCTTCGCCTTCACACTGGGGCTTCGCCTTCGCCAGGAACAGCTTCGCTTTCACCAAGGGGTTTCCTCACCCTCACACTTTCAGTATTGCGAGCATTGCTGAACTTAGCTTATGGCATAGGTTAGGTATATGTATGGATTCTGTTATCTGCTTCAGGATAACTTGCTTGACAAGTTTCTTTCTGTATCTGTTATCTGAATTTGCTTTGTTCGCCAGCGAGGATTTCGGACCCCGGGCAGGTACCATGCCTCTGATATTCTGATATATCTGTTATTTCTGAAAACCTCTTCTGTAAGGCTAAGAACCTCAGAGGTCTGCCGAATCTGTCTGACTAATGATATTGTTATTATTATTATCTGTTTGTATTTGAATTTTTGGTGCAGGTATTGTTAGTTCAGTATGCTTCAGACTTCAGAAACCCCACCCTATGTCTGACCCTTACTGAGTTCTCATTGAGGACTCACCCTTTACACTGTTCACCATTTCAAGCTCATCTGATAAGAAGCCCGAGGAGTAGAGTCTCTCGGTGCTTTCTGGTGTTGAATTTCAGGTATTAGTAAATTCTGAGCCTGACTTCTGATCTAGAAAAAGAGCAATTCTGTTTGCGATATTCTGCAAGATCTGATTCTGATTTGGGCACATTCTGAGATGTCTGACGGTTATCTTATGTTCTCTGTTTTAGCAGCAGCGGTGACCTACGTGGAGTTGCTTTCTGAGGATCTTGGTGTATCAGTTCCCTCCACATGTAGGTATTTTGGATAGTAGATTCTGGCTCTGTAAATGTATATGCGAACATGTATAGTATGTTGCATCGCATAAGTATCTGTATGCGTGCGTATAAGTATGTTCAAATTCAGATGATTCTCGTTACTTGTACTGCAAGTTTATTTATTAGTAAGTGAAATTTTAATCGGGTGGGTTTGGACCACTACACCAAGAGAACTCTGTGTTCACTGTTCACCCCCGACTCCGGTTCCTGCCTACGCATTACGTCAGCTTTCGCGCAAGGCAAGGGGGGTAACAGGTACGGCTAATCCCTTGAAAGAGGCGACGACAATTGGTGAAAGTATATGCCCAGGATCTGATGTAACCCCATCATTATTGGATCATCATGCAGATCCCGAGCACGTAGATAGTTTAGACAACCTTCTAGAAGAAGATGATGATGACGATGATCAGGTGGAAATGTAGTTAATTGTATGGTCTGATTTGACAACAATCTGAAAGTTGTATGTATCTTTGAACAATATGCAATTTTAAGGTTCAATTGTAACTTTTAAATAAATTAGGATCAAATTGCAAGTTTTGAAAACATTTGGATCAAATTATAAATTTTAAACGCGCAACGGGACGCACTTAGGCCGCATTATGAGCTTGGGCTTTACCGCGGCCTTTCCCGCGCGCAAGGAAACGGTAAGGTCCTTTAAACCGCACCCAACCTCCTCCATTCCAAAACCGCCGACTCCGATCGATTGGCACCATCTCCGAGCCGTTCAACCACCGAAAAACTTCAGGTATGTGTTTCTTCATTGTTATTTCGGTTTAAAAGCTTAGTTCTCCATCTCCACCATTTTTTTCTAATATTTTTTTCTTCTATTTTGCAAGTCTGATTCCATCTCCACCTCCATCACCATCTCCATCTATAATTTTCGGTTTATAGAAGATAACTCCCTAAACATTTTATCTATTTTTTTAAACCTACTTGTTTGCGTTGAATGTAAATTTTTATGATTATTGGTGATTTTGTTAATTATTGATGATTTTTTGTGGATTTCGGTGGGTTTTTATGATTATTTGTGGTTTTTGGTGATATTTTTAATTGTTGATGATATTTTTTGGTTTTGTTGATTATTGGTGGTATTATTTATTTAGTGGCATTTGGTTAGTTTCAATTAATTTTTGGGAATCCTTTGTGCATTATTATGAATTTTTGTGAGTTTTGAAAAGGTTAAAATGAAACTTTTATAAAAGTTTAGGGTCAAATTGCAACATTTGAAAACAGTTGCAGTTAAAGTGAAACTTTTACAAAATTTTAGGGTTCTTACATTAAAATGAAACTTTTACAAAACTTTAGGGTCAAATAGCTAGTTTTGAAAATATTTGGGATAAAATGAAACTTTTACAAAAGTTTAGGGTCAAATTGCAAGTTTTGAATACACTTGGGGTTAAAATGAAACTTTTACAAAACTTTAGGGTCAAATTGCAAGTTTTTAAAATATTTGGGTTAAAATGAAACTTTTACAAAACTTTGGGTCAATAGCAAGTTTTGAAAATATTTGGGTTAAAATTAATCTTTTACAAAACTTTAGGGTCAAATTGCAAGTTTTGAAAATATTTGGGTTAAAATGAAACTTTTACAAAACTTTGGGTCAATAGCAAGTTTTGAAAATATTTGGGTTAAAATTAATCTTTTACAAAACTTTAGGGTCAAATTGCAAGTTTTGAAAACACTTGAGGTTGAGATGAAACTTTACAAAACTTTAGGGTCAAATTGCAAGTTTTATGTAAACATTAGTACTTATGTTCATTTTTAAATGTTTTTGAGTTATGGCTCTACTCCCTGTCCTCGAGATGGTTCAGGTCGGGATGAGTCGGGTTCGGGTACCCAGGGACTATCACACCCGTAGTTCCCGTGGTCGCTCACCGAAATTATCCCGACCGCGTACGGAGGAGTCTCCTACGAGGTCAAGCAATTCGGTACATCAGGATAGCCCTCTTGATGCACCTCGTGATTATGCACCACCGCTACCGCAACGTCCATGCTCAGTGGCACAGCCCCCACCTCCACTGCCGCCGCCGGTCCCGGGCCCTGATGGACGTCTCATTGTTCGCATCGCACATTGAGTCTCTAACGTAAACAGTTTTACTATTCATTTTATTTAGATATTTATGTATTTATTACGGGTTGTGTTTATGTGCAGTTTGCATTCGGAGCAGATCACAAAAGCGATTTCTCATGTCTGCGCGAACCGCTTCTCCGGATTCCCTCCCAAGTACTTCCAGTAGACGGCAGACGAGCTCGCCATTTGGGCAGATAAGTTCGCGATATTTTAACAATTATTAATATTTGATATGTTACATTAATTAATACTTGTTGTAAATTACGCTGGATAACGGTGATGTATTTTTAATAACGGTGATGTATTTTTAACATATGTGGGATGACGGTGATGTATTTTTAACATATGTGGGATGAGCCAAACTTCTTGGAAAAGTTGCACTCCCCGTTCGCGGAGTTCTACCAGAACACGCAGAACAGCATCTGGAAGAAGTGCAGACGACAACATCCTCTGGATCTGGACAATCCTAACTAGCTGGATTGGCTACCGCGCATCCCGAATAGAATCAACCTAGACAAATGGAAGATGCTGCTCGAGTATTACAACAGCAACGACTTCAAGGAGGAATCCCAAAAGAACAAAAAGAATGCGAAGAGCGAGAATCGTCCGAAGATCAAGTCGTTTGGCAACAAGTCCAAACATAGAGTTTATGAAGACTTAGTAATATCTTTTAACCACATCAACGTTTAAATATCTAAGTTTAATTTATTTAATTTATAAAAAAATTAATTACTTCATAAATACTATTGGACAGTGCAAAGAAGCTGGGCCCTGCCTGCGTCAGGAGGAGTTCGGGGAGGCATGGCTTGGGAAGGAATCGGCCGTCCAAGTATTATTCATTTATTTTCCTAAATTCAAATTATTGTTTCTTTCAATATTATTTAACGTAAGTTTATTTGTATTATTACTTTGGAGGAGTATAGGACGCGTCTTGTTGATAAGTATGAGCCAGATGGGCCGTTCCCGGCAATCGATGACGAGATCTACATATCCGTTGTGGGCTAGCCCACCCGAGGACGTTCGGTCGGTGTCCTCCCCACTTTAGCCATCTGGAGCGCTTAGAGCCACCTCAGTGATCTCAAGTAATTAAATTGTCGTTTTATTAACTTCTATAATTTAATTTAATTTTAATTTTATAAATGTTAATTTTTAAAAAAGTTTATGTTTCAACGCGAGATTGAGCTGGAGGACCATCATCGGAGGGACATGGATGAGATCTGTGACCTCAGATGCCGGGTTGTGGTAGGGGTGAGTAACGAATCGAGCCGAGCCGAGCCGAGCTCGGCTCGAGCTCGAGCTTTAACAAGCCCGACGAGCCGAGCCTCGAGCTAGAGCTCGAGCCGGTTTCGAGGCTCGAATAATCACGAGATCGAGCTCGAGCCTCGAGTTCGGCTCGTAAGGTTCGGAGCCTTCCACGAGCTCGTGAGCCTAACGGCTGCGAGCTCGTTTGGGGCCTCCGAATCGAGCCTAACGAGCTCGAGCTCGCGAGCTCGTTTGGGGCCGAATCGAGCCTAGCCGAGCTCGCGAGCCTAACGAGCTCGAGCTTCACGAACCTTCGAGCCGAGCTCGAGCCCAAATGACCACTTTGACGCTGACCAAAACCCGAACCCAAATGCCCACTTTTATGATTTTTTTAAATATTATTAGATTTTAGTGTACGTTAACAATTTATTATATATATATATATATATTTGCATTTGAGATTAATTTTTTAATAAATTTATAATTTAAATTATAAATATACAAACAATTACATCATTATTTTACCAATTTTTCATTTATTATATATATATATTGGTATAATGAAATTGTTTGTATAATAATTTAAATTATAAATGTATTAAAAAATTAATTTCAAATGCAAATATATATATATATATATATATATAATAAATTGTAAAACCGACCCCCGGAAAGCGTGCTTTAATATGCTTGACACTATATTGCTACCTGGCAATCAAACCGACCCCCGGGATTTAGAAAGCGCCAGCAGCCCCAAAATTGACCATTGGAAGATTGGGAGCTTGCTCAGTCTCCAAATGACGCTGAAAGCTAATTTCAACCATAATTACTTATTAATGCGCCAATCGCACATTGATAATATTTGTCATATTAAATACCTAGTGGGTGGTACTACCTACGACTTTTAGTACTAATCTTTTAACTACTAGGACTAATTTAATACCTTAACGAACAAATTGTCCTATTAACTAACAAAAAAATATGTATAATTATAATTGAGTAAAGTGCATTAACAGTCCCTTAATTTTAATTGATGACATGTCTCAGTCCTATTTAACGTTTTTATCCTCTTAAAGTCCTTTTTAAAAATTATGGTGCATCCATAGTCTTTTTAGCAACATTTGAACATTTTGCCCTTTATAATAAATGGTAGAATACTAATACGGATTGAATTTAATTCATCACTCTATTTGAACTCTAAAGTTTTAAAAATTTACAGACTCATCCATCCCAAACTTTTATTGTTTTTACAGTTTACCTAAGAATTCATCTCGTCCTAATCCTTCCCTCCCCACCTAACTCGCTAACCCCACCACTGCTGACCGGTACCGCCATCTTAAGAGCATCTTTAACAGCTTCCTCAAACATTTTTTCAAAATGGGGAAACAGAAGTCATATTTTTCACAAAAAAAATGTGTTTAAACTCCAACAGTTTTCTCATTTTGAAGAACTATGCATTTATTACAAGAATAAAATATTCTACATATTTGAATAATGATTAATTAATTATTTGGAGAGAGAAGATAAATGTTTAAACCAATCACAAGTAACCAAAAAAGAGAAGAGAGGAGAGGTATTAAAAAAAGTAGATTTAGGGAAGCTCTCCAAAATTTGGAGAATACTCCAAATTTGGAGAAGTCTCCCTTATTTTTTCCCTTCATTCTCCATTTCGGAGAGTGAGATAGGGAAACTGTTGGACAAAAAAATGTTCAAAATTCTCCAAAAGTGAGTATATCAAAAAAATGGAGAGGTTGTTGTAGATGCTCTAACCTCCACAGCCAACAATCTTGCGATTTGCGAAGTTATTTGATCAACCGAAAAAAAACAAAAACATGTTTAAAATTTAGATAAGTAAACCTGTCATTCTAGTGGCCAACAATTCAAGGAACTTGTTAATAGGGAAGAGACGAGTGCCACTAGGGTGATCCAAAAGCTTAACCCGCAAAGTTTTCAATGTCCATCACCACATCCCGTATCCAGCAAAACCATTTAATTTTAGTTTTAAAATTCAATAGAAATGCAACCCTGTATTAAATCAAAAACCAACCCACAAAAACAGTACGAATCAAAACTATTTTTTGGGTAACAAATTGGGTGGTGGGGAAGTGGATGACAAATTGGGTGATATATCAGTCAGTAGCAGAGTGGAGGATTAAGGTTTTCTCAAGTAATTGTATGAAATGGGCATGAATAAAATTGGGGTTTACAGTGGTACAGAAGACAATTTTGGGGAAGAAGGTCTGAAGAAATTGTTACAATTTAAATAAAACCCTTGTCTGTCTTCTCCAAAAAATACTAAGTTGACAGATGAATAGAGAAAGAGATACGTACGCCACCACAAAGACAATCAATGTCATCGAAGAAGCCCATAAGGTGTGGCTCCAACGGGTTAAGGCGGCGGTACCACCGGTGAGGGGTGGTGGGGTTAGAGAGTTAGGTGGGGAGGGAAGGTTTAGGACGAGTAAAACAATAAACGTTTGGGGGGTGGGTTTGTAAATTTTGTAAACTTTAGAGTTCAAATAGAGTGATAAAATAAATTCATATCGTATTGTTATTTTACCATTTATCCTAAAAAGATTATGAATGCACTAAAACTTTTAAAATGAGACTTTCTTTAAGATGACAAAATATAAAATAAAACTCAAACATGACAACAATTAAAGTTAAAGGACCAACGGTGCACTTTACTAAATTATAATAATATTAGTTAATATTAGATTAATGGACCATCAAACCGCAATGAATGTTTTTTTGACACTCAACTAATTTATTAGGTGGGTTTCTCACTTAATACCAGCTGAGTTGGCCTTTTGGAGGCTTTGTACTACAAATTAAGTACCATTACCTCCATCTTTTTTTGTCCATAATTGTTACTTTCTGTCTTAGCGTCTTAAAAAAAGGCGATTTCCTCCAATATTTAAAAATAATATAAAATAATTTATATGAATAATAATAATAATAATAATAATAATAATTTATGGCAGTTCATGTATTATTAATACATGTTAATTTATTGTTATGAATTACTTTAAAAAATTTAAATAAAAATTAGTGATGGGTCGGATCTAGGTTTGTGTGAAGTGTGTTATCTATTATTATAATATAAAGGATAAATTTTTGATCCTCCGACGGATGAAAAAAAAAGTTACTCCAGCAGTTAATTTTTAACGGAGGAAGTAAAACACGTGAGTGTGTGACTTTTTCATTTTCTCATCTACTTTTTTTTCGTTTTTTACTTTTTCTAACCTTATTCTACACGTATCTTTGTTCTGTATTCTAACTAAAGAAAACCCTTATGATTGCAGTCTTAACTTGTTTAGGTAAAAAATTGAATAATTGAAGCAACTTTAACTTGTTTTTGTTCATCAACTGGTTACTGATTTAATGCATCAATAAACAATCACTAAATGGCAGTGTTCAAGATCCAAAACAAAATCGATAAAAAGACACGTAACTAATTGAAAGTGGTACTCAAAGTACTAAATGACAAGTTTAATTGTTGTTATGAAAACTCAATGATGCTCAAACGTATTGAAATGAAGTTCCAGATTATTTAGTGCCCTTCTGGTCTTGACTCGAAAGGGTCTTCTAGCCTTGACTCAAATGGGTTAGGTAGCAATGTTGTCGTAGCCTGGCTTGAAGCTGCTTTTAACAAATCCTATGAAAATCAAAATATTATGCAATTAACATATTATAAAGACCAGAAAAATAATTACACAATTAGGAGATTGAAGCATGAATTGACTTCGTACCACGTATCCAAAAGTATAATTTTGGGCTAATGAGGCGAATTGAGTATTTTGATGATAGTTGAAAAAGGTGTTAAGAGATGGCTCCTGTATTCAACCATGTAATTAACTTACACTATGTAAAAAAGGAAACAAGTGCATATATATATATATATATATATATATATATATATATATATATGTATATATATTTATATATATAAAGTTCAATTACATGAAACATACCACTGTTGGTGCACTCATCAAAATACTAGAGTTGAACTCACTTGCAGATAGATTTGTTTCTTCGTTAGTAACATGCCTAAATAATAACATATCATAAAAAATTAATGTAAGTGGAAATATATAAAACAAGCTTTAACAAAAAAAATGTACCTTTTCCTAGTGTCTTTTACATTGCTTGTGTCTGTTGCAATTTTTCTCTTTCCTTTTGAGGCACGACTTTTTTGTTTACAACTCTTCTCAACACTACTTTTAATCCTCATTGATTTAGGACGTCCTTTTGTGACCACTTGTATAGGATCTCGCAATATCGTTTCACAAGAAATAGTGGTATTATCACAATGTTTTTCCTCAACTTCAACAATGGGATATTTCAAGCCACGAAGTTCGTCAATTAGTTTGGCTATACCGGTAATAGCAAGTTCATAGTGCTCCATCGACCTTGCACCCAATTCTGAAAGTTCAAGACTCTGTACCATCACACTATTAAACCACATAACAGAAGAATCAGACGAACCTGACAACGAACATTGTGCGCTTGCAGGACAAATGTACTCCTTGGCATCTCTTGTCCACCTCTTTAATACATACCTTTCTGGTAATGAATGTACCTTTTTTTTAAGGAAAATAGTCAAAATATGACAACATAATATGCCCATGAACTCAAACTTTTTACAACTGCATTCGGCCTGAGAAGATGAAGCATCGAAAGAAACCTTGTAGAACGGTTTCTCTTTACTGATCTCATGCACGTGATAGAGCTTAAACTCATCACAATCCTCAACTTTATTAGAAACAAGTTTTTGAGCACCAATTAACTCATTTTGAAAAAGCTTAAATATCTTTCGTGTATATACCTGGGATGCTTTAGCTTCCATAGGATATAAAGTCTTCAATACTGGCTTCGAGTTCATGGTTTTGAAGTTTTGATGACGTTCTTTATTATATCCTATGATGCTTTATCATTCTCGATAAGAGTCAAATCTCCATCACTGATAATAGTTTGCTCAATGTTGCGATCTTCTTCGCACGCTTTAGAGAATTCTTCCATCCTATAAAGTCATAAATTAAGTATGAATATTAAATGGTGACAAGCATGTACAACATAAGTCAAAGAACATAACAGCGCTTGCTTCGATACTGAAGTTCTTTACTAGAATTTTTTTTTTTAAAATACTGTTGTTCAATTGATGAATGGACTACAAGTAAAACAAGGTTGTTTATTGTAAAATAATGCTAACTAGTTTCAATAGTTTCTGTTTCATCCGAACAACAAGTTGAACAAGATAAAAGCTAACTTTCTATCACAAAAATTACCGGCTTCTATTTCCAAGCCGTGGGCGCGAAGCGCGAATAAAACTTTACCGCTGAGTTAATTGCAGATGTTGAAATCCTATCAAATAATTGAAGGCGATGCGATGCGGCTACTGTATTAAGAATGGGTAGACTGCAATCATAAGGGTTTTCTTTAGTTAGAATACAAAACAAAGATACGTGTAGAGTAAGGTTAGAAAAAGTAAAAAACGAAAAAAAAAGTAAATGAGAAAATGAAAAAGTCACACACTCACGTGTTTTACTTCCTCCGTTAAAAATTAACTGCTGGAGTAACTTTTTTTTTCCTCCGTCGGAGGATAAAAAATTTATCCTAATATAAAACAGGGGACAATTCAAACAGTGCTTACACCACAGCGCGCCATGTCAGCATAAATGTTTTTTCCTCGCCTTTATTCACGTTAAATGATTACAGCGTTTCACAGTTTCCTTCTACATAACTTACCATAATTTCTTTTTCCTAATTACATGCAGTCCCTACGTTTTCTGTAAGTATAGAATCTTCACAAAGTGTTGAGAATCTTCACAAATTTCTGTAGCCCTAAAACATGTTTCTTTCATCTCTCTTCTTTCTCCTTTTAATTTTGTTATATTATAATTCTCCTTCCTCTTTGATTTCTTTGTTATATTAGTTGAAAAACAAAGTTCTAAAAGATGTTGCTGTTAGTTATTGTTACTTTTCAATTATTGCAGACATTTACTTTTCAATTGTTTTGGTTTTACTGTAATGCTTTTATTGATGAGTATATTTTTAAAGTGTCAACTAACATAAAATTTTGCCATTACGTTTCTGCATGAATTTATAGTATCAACTAATTTTTGACAATTAATTGTCACTATAAATTTCATGCCTTAGAATTAAGGTGTTGTACTTGATGATGAAGAAGATATTTTTATAACTTTAGAAGCCATTTATCATTACCCGTGCCATCGGCGGGTATTTAAGTTAGTTTTCACCAAAATCTAACCAAAAAAAAACTAACACCAATTCAAAATTTTCATCCTTCTAAATATTTTTATAACACAAAATTCCCTCTCAAATTCACTTTTTGTCCCTAGTTGGACCTTCCAAGATACGTCTTGTTTCAAAAAGGCGTGTCGGTCCTCGCCAGACTGCCTCCATTTGATTTGATGCCCCCATTTAATTCCCTAATTAATCATTTCATTATATAAATTAATTATGACTTATGAGTGATGACTAATGACCAATTAACCTTTTCTCTAATTCATTCTCTTTCTCCCGTACCTACTAACAATTCAATGGCATACTTGTAGGACTTACAGGGTTGTAGGCCATAATATCAAACATGAAAAACATAAGACAATGCTGATTACAAAACAGTCTCGATGCCCCTCCTCTCTCTCTAGGGTTTCCCTGGTATGTCGTTGATCGTCTTTTGGTTGGCATTGGTCCAATTGCGTTGGGCCATGCGGCTCTGAGGCGCTAGCCTCGCCGGTCTCTATGGCTGGCGCAATCTTGATTCATCCTTGCCAGTAGAGCACCAGTTTGGGCTAGTGCTGCATCGCTGACGACCTAGTTTAGCCATGGGCCTTGGCTCCATGGCTCCACCGACTGTGCAATGGAACCCCCAGGCTAACGAGCCTCTGCTGGCATTTGGCCCCAATTCCGGCCGAGCCTCTCCCCACTACCAGAGTGTCCCTTATGGCTCTCTGGTTTTGGCTGGCATGTAACATCACGTGCTCCACCTATGTCGGTTTGGTGCCTTTCTTCTGGTGTTTCATTGGCCATCGTTTGTGGTTTGAACTCATTTTCGGTAGGGCGAGCGTCACCTCGCCCTGCCCGGGAGAATGAAGGTGCGGGTAGGTGGTCACATGAGAGTGAAGTTCCCTCATGTAACCTTCCTTAATTGGCTAGGGACTTCAACAATGGTGGCGGTTTTCGTGGTAAAAGGAGAGGTTCCGTTGTTTGTCTTTTTTTTTCAGAACTCATTGTGCAAGTTACCATTTCTGACAGATGCATTGTGTTGGCATATAACCCGAGCCACATAACAACATGAAGATGATGTGGATAGTCTGTCAGTAAACCCATTGTGGTTTAGTTATGGTCCTACTTTGAAGAAGATCTGATTTTGGGCCGTTGCAGCTGGTCTCTCTAAAGCACCTTAATGGTTGCTCCAACTGTTATCTATCATTTTTATTGTTTCGTTGTTTCCTTTTTGTTACTCTTTTGTTTGATTTGTTATGATCAGACTATGTTTCGTTTGATTTTACCCCACTATGTGTGATGTGAACCCACTAAGACCCAAAGCTCATGACCCTTTACAAGGAATTGGAGGCCTAATCACAAGAGCAAGAGCAAAGAATGTCAACCAAGCTCTTTCCCTCGTTATGAAGGATTTTGCAAATTTGAAGGAGCAAAACAAAAAGATTGAAGAAGAAGAAGAAGAAGAAGGAAAAGTGGATATTTGTGACACCAAGCCCAAGGAGCAAGATAAAAGAGTGACCCAAATATTCTTCATCATAATTTCGGCCAAGAACAGTAAATCACTTTGGAATTTTGGAGGACTCAAATGACAAGATGAAATAAGTTAGAGGATAAAGGACAATTTTACAAATTACACATTTCATCTCCAAAGATTACAAGCATTAATTGGTCACTTAAATTGAGAAACTAATGCATGGAATAATTTGGACAATTAGTATTAATTTTTCATCAATTTAATTTGTAATTTTCTTCCTACTCTAGGTCAATTCCATACCTATAAATAGGGGTTATTTATGCACTTTGATACACAACATATATGAAATTCACTTTGCAAATTTGAGAGAAATTCTTTACATTTTCACAACACTTTTCCACTCAACTCTTGTTCAAAGTTTTGATCAAGTTTATCTATATTCAAGGTTGCTTTCTCTTGAAGAAAGTGGTGTTGGATCCATCTTCATCCACCGTTGGCAATGATACTCTCTCCACTTGAACAAATTCTTTGGTTCAAGAAAGAGTTAGCGAAAAATCTATCAAGTTACAATTCTAGAACAAGAAAGGTTCTCACTCAAGAAAGGTTTTCACTCGTGCTTCTAAATTCCAAATAAACACATCAATGTGTTGGGGGCTTTAGATGTTCGATGCAGGTTTTCCCTGCCTTGACATTAGGGTGTATAGCTTCGGCCTTTCTTTAAATTACTTGTAAGACAACTTACCTTTATAGGCTTTTTCTCATTCATTCTCTTCTTCCCCGTACCTACTAACAATTCATTCAATGGCTTACTTGTAAGAATTACAAGGTTGTAGGCCATAATAACAAAACTTAAAAAACTTTAAACACTTTATGGTGATTACAAATAGATTGCCTTACTTGATTCCATCCTCGCCATCTTCTTTACCTCCATATTGATCCCGCATGTCTTATCTCTTTGAGGGTGAAGATTAATTTATACTCTTTTTGTTTCAATTGTATCGTCACTTTTCTTTATAATTTGCAAGGGAAAATGTATGAGACAACATTTGGGATGGTTCCGTCCAAGCAAAGATGATACGTTTGACTTTTGAATGTGTGTTTGGCTCAAAATTTCATCATGAAGATTTCGTTAAAAAAATTCTTTAAAAATACTATATTTAAAAATTAGACACATGAAATTATTATATGTATAAAAAATATCTAATTTTTTATGTTAGAATGTTAAAAGAAATAAATCATTTATTAAATACTGAAAAACCAACATATCATCTTTGCTTGGATGGAGAGAGTATTATATGGAATAAATTAGTAGGATGTATGATTCTTTTCATCGATTCTTTAAGGGGTAAACTCCAAGTTTAGTCCCTTACCTTTCAACTTTGTCATATCTGAGTCCTATTTTAAGATTTTGTCCTATTTCAGTCCCGTAGCCTGCGCGGATCGAGGACCAGCCTACAATTGAGACGATTTATGGAGTTACGGGACTGAAATATGACAAAATCTTAAAATAGGACTCAGATAGGACAAAGTTGAAAGGTAAGGGACTAAACTTGGAGTTTACCCATTCTTTAAGCATACCAAACGATGGATGATTTAACAGAATGAGATTGAAATCATCTTAATTTATCTCAGTAGTCAAACATGCCCATAAAGTATGAGCTGGCAAATGAACAAATTGATACACACGGAGGTCATCAGTAGTCGGTTTTCTTTCTATGTCAAAAATTTATTACTCCACTTTGTTTAATTAGATGACAAAGAGAGATCGTGAGCTAGTATGGGCATGCATATATACCTGCCTCAGTATGTAGCACCTTTAGCTAATATTGCACCTCACACAAGAATACAATCCTGTGTTAATCCCTGCACAAAGCACCAAGACTGTGATGTCTATTTATTAACTAATTAAATCCCAACCTAATCTTATAAAACCCCATATACGATTGACTTCTCAATATGTAAATGAAATAATGGGTAAACTCTACTTTTAGTTCTTTATCTTTTCAATTTGTCATACTCAGATCTCATTTTAAAAATTTGTGTCATCCAAGTCCCTAAGTTTTGGTTATTGTTTCATTTGTGGTTCTTTCGTTAATTATATGAAATGACGAAAATACCCTTACTTCATTTACAACTTAGTCTATAATTTTATCATAATTGAGGAGTGACAGTGGCAGGGGAGGACGTTGTCGGCGCTAGGGCAGCTCCGGTGCATCCAATTGAGGTGGACTTTGGCGGGTCGGGCAGCGGCTCCTCTCCCGAGCTCAACACCGCCGAGCAGAAATCAGCACCGGTTGGTGTCGGAATTGGTCGGGCAAGGAGCGACAATGGCAGGAGAGGACGTTGCCGCCGCCAGGGCAGCTCCGGTGCAGCCGATTGAGGTGGATTTTGGAGGGTCGGGCAGTGGCTCCTCCTAGCGGATCTCCTTCATCACGTCGTCGTCGGCCGACAGATCTTCCTTCTTCAGCGGTGGAAGCGTAAAAATCAAACTCATATTCGAAGCTCAATAAGCGGGAACCTATAAAGATTGGGCTGGACAATATCTTCACCACCTCTGTCGAGCCCAACAACTTGGAGTCGTTCGAATCTT
The DNA here is from genome assembly GCA_024586325.1 of Stellera chamaejasme. Classification (NCBI taxonomy): domain Eukaryota; kingdom Viridiplantae; phylum Streptophyta; class Magnoliopsida; order Malvales; family Thymelaeaceae; genus Stellera; species Stellera chamaejasme. Next base: position 4,573,956 of record CM044984.1, on the reverse strand, counting down.
CAGCGTCAGACTCCGATCTCCAATCTCACAATGAACTAAACGCTCGATCAGATCTGAAACATGTAGGACTGGAGGAAACGATGGCTCTTTGACCTCTGAGAGACTCCCATGGTAATAGATGTGGAAGTGTAGATGTGAAAGTCTAGGATATAAATACTCATTCCGTCCCAAGTGGGTTGTCACAATATCAAAATATTTTTATCCCAAATGAAATGACATTTTTCCACTTTTGTTTTATTTTAATCCACTTTTACCCTTGCCACTTTTACCCTTGCAATGCACTCACTCAAAGAGTCTAGGGGGTGGGTTGCGAGAGGTTAAAATGGGTTTGGGAGGGGGTAATTATGGAAGTTTATGTAAAATGAGTTAGTGACCAAAGACAATTTTAATCTACACAAAAAAACTAAGAGTGACAACTCACTTGGAGCGGAGAAAGTAAAAGATTTGGAATAAAATGAGGGGTACATTGAAATTTGATTAAGAGCACTTTCATCATTTCTTATTAATTAACGGTCAATTTAATGGTTAAAGTGACAGAAGGACTTAGGTAGGACAACAACCAAAGCTGAGGGACTTGGATTACACGAATTCTTGAAATGAGATTTGAGTAGGACAAATCGAAAAGATAATGACTAAAAATGGAGTTTACCCATGAAATAATTAATAAATGAGGAAAACTTTGTCCCCGTGATTAGAATATAGTACTGATCTCTGATATCTAAATGTGTCACTTTGACTGAACTTGAAATTATGGTACTTAAAGGAAAAAATGAAACTCCTCTTTCCTGCACACGTGTCGTGCTACTATTGGTTAGTACCACCACAGATAATTACAAATCTGTCACCCCGTAATTAATAGTGGTAGCCCCATAATTAATAGTGGAAGTCTCAACTACTATCACCACGACACGTGTGCAGAAGGAGGACTTTCCTCCAACCCGAGTAGGACGAAAATTTCGTTCATACTTAAAAGTGATCAAGTAAAATAAGTAAATAAAATCAAAACAAAATAAGTGAATTGTTGAGTACCTGAATGTGTGTTCCGCACTTAATCAGAACCACACAAAAATAGTTTGATAAGAACCACACACAAATCATGTATTGTCCTCTCTCAGAACCACAGAGATGTTTAAGCCTGAAACGAAAAAACATGCGAGTTTTATAAGTGGTAGCATTAGAGTAAAGGACCATCCCATGATATATGCTTACTTATAATGACACTAAAAAGATAGAGACTTGACAGTATTTTGTGCTTATTTACTTGTCCAATTAACATCATGTGTTGAAAGGATTAAGAAACGTTCATGGCATCTGTCCTAACATTTGGGAAGCTTTTGAGTTTTGCCATTTTCTATTTCAGTCTTTTTTTTTTTATAGAAATTTCTATTTCAGTCTTAAAACTCTCTTGAACTACAACTTTAGGAATAGTTATGAAAAAAAAAAAGTTTGTTTAAAGGCCTAATTTTATCAGTTCAGGGGGTTTGACACTACAATGAAGACCCTAATTTTTATCAACTCCTGTAACTAACTCTAACAAAATATCAAAAAGGGGTAGCTACCTGCATTCTTCAAGTATTTATTCTGAAAATGTTTGTTGATCAATTCTTTTTATATAAATCTTATAATCTTTCTTCTGTAATATTATCAGCCTTAACATCTATATATCATGCCCTCTGTATTTATAAGACCGAACAATTATAAACTAAAAATGAAATAAAGAAAAGTGTCAAAACAGTTTCTAAGGCATGCAAGAAAACCGTATTAAAAGTTAGTAGAAAAGTAAGACGGCATTTGGTTCACATATAAAAGGCTTCCATGCATTTCCGAATTTACAATATTTCTGCTTCATTTTCCTTAAACCTCCAAATACATTTTTAATTATGACTTAATTGGTTTATTACAGGCAATCAACAAGTAGATTACATGTACATGGTAGGAAGGATGAAGACCTAGACCTGTATGTCCTCTTGTCCCCTTAGTATTTAAGCACAAACTTGGACAGCCTCTAAGTTCTCATGCATGCACAACACACACACACAATCCTGCAACCCAAAATGCCTTCCTTCAATTTCCTTCTCTTCTTCTGTCTCCAAATATTATTCCTTATAATTTTCCACCAACCCCAGCTCTGTGTTTCCCACACCAAACAGAGGCTACTCATCTTTCCTCTACACAAGAAAACAACACAGAAACCACAATACTACTCTCATCATAATAATAACCTCCTCTCCTCTTCTTCACAACCAAGCAGGCTCAAATTTCACCACGATGTCACTTTAACAGTTTCCCTCACCGTCGGCTCGCCTCCACAGAACGTTACTATGGTCCTGGACACAGGCAGCGAGCTCTCATGGCTCCACTGCAAACCAGAACCTAAACTGAACTTCCTTTTCAGCCCTCAACTTTCTTCTTCTTACAAACCAGTCCCTTGCTTGTCGCCCGTCTGCAAGACCCGAACCCGAGACCTCTCCATCCCTGCTTCATGCGACGGCCGCAAACTCTGCCACGTTGCAGTCTCCTACGCCGACGCATCCTCCATCGAAGGCCACCTGGCCACGGAGAGCTTCGCTTTCGGCTCGTCCATCAGACCCGGAACTCTGTTCGGGTGCATGGATTCGGGTTCAAGCTCCAACGCGGAAGAGGATGCAAAGACCACCGGGTTAATGGGTATGAACCGTGGGTCTTTATCGTTCGTCACCCAAATGGGTTTCCCCAAATTCTCGTATTGCATATCGGGGTCTGACTCCTCGGGAGTTCTACTTCTCGGCGATGCCAGATTCTCATGGCTTTCCGGGTTGAAATACACCCCGCTCATTAAACGATCCGACCCGTTACCGTATTTCGACCGGGTCGCTTACACGGTCCAACTTGAGGGTATCAAAGTCGGAACCACGTTGCTGCCTCTGTCGAAGTCCGTTTTCTTACCCGACCACACCGGGGCGGGTCAAACAATGGTGGACTCGGGTACCCAATTCACCTTTCTACTCGGCCCGGTTTACACAGCTTTGAGAAACGAATTCCTCCAACAGACCAATCAAACAATCCGGGTCCTGGATGATCCGAATTTCGTTTTCCAAGGAGCAATGGACCTCTGTTACCGAATCAATCCGGGTCGGGTTAGTTTCAGCAACCTGCCCCGAGTAAGCTTGCTCTTCAGCGGGGCGGAAATGAGCGTATCGGGTGAACGGTTATTATATCGTGTACCCGAGATGAAGGTGGGGAGTGATCAGGTGTATTGCTTCACATTCGGGAACTCAGACTTGCTGGGGATCGAGGCGTTCGTGATTGGTCATCACCATCAGCAGAATCAGTGGATGGAGTTTGATCTGGCTGGATCAAGGGTCGGATTTGCAGAGGTTCGGTGTGACCTTGCAAGTCAAAGGCTGGGAATGGGCCTGTGAAGTGGGCCTCATGTTGTAAAGAAAAATGCTTCTCTGTGTTCTATCTTTTTCTGGGTTTCCTTAGTGGGCCTATGTTCTGTCTAATCTGCGGCCCACCTCATGATAGGGATGGACCACATTGGTTGGATGTGGTCACTTGGCCTTGGATGGAGCCTAACACTGTAGGGTTAGCATAAATATAGAGAAGTTGTATAGAGAACAGTGAGTTGATTTTAATGCATACATGTGTGGACATAGATGGAAATGGAGTTGTCTAAATATTAGGGTTAGCTTACTGTTAGAATGTCATCTGCAATAGCTGTTTCTGTTTCCTTGATCTCCAATCACCTCACTCAACATGGAAGACAACACTCAGGTCAAACAGGTGACACATAGCTTTCAGGCCCAGTTACTTGAGAAATTTGGGCTCTGGCAGGATTTTTGAACTATTCTGAAATGTGAGCTCTAATTTTAGGGCTGCATTCCAGGGCTATTATGATACTTTTCTTTGTAAATTTTGTAGTTTTAAATTTTTGAGATATTTTTTTATATGTTTTCACATTAGGATTCATGGATCTTAAAATGAAAAATATAAATTAGTAGGCCATTAAGATGGGTTTAACAAAAATACAAAACAAGATGTTAAAAGTTCTGGTAATTAATTTGGAGTGTCATGAAATTTCCAAGTTTGTGAACATTTTCTTTGTTTAGAAAGGTGAATGGGAATTGAACATAGGAAAATGGGATAAAGTAGAAAACAAAAATGGATAGTGTTCTCAAATATATATATATATATATATATATATATATATATATATATATATATTATTGTTTCCCTTTTTCAAGTTTAGTTGACAACTTATGAACATTGTGGAAACAAAAATGCCAATAGCATCACTAGTTCATGCATCTACTACAATCATCTTATATACATGATTCAGCACCAAAACAAATTTTTCAAGATTTTAAGTTCCCATTGATTTAGGGGTGAAAATTGATTTAGGGGTGAAAATGAGTCGAATCGAGCCAAGTACTACATTGTTCATGTTAGGTTTAAAAATTATATAGGAAATCGTGTTCAAACTTGGCTTGAAAATAATATAAACGAGCTCGAATGACCTTCAAATCAAGCCGAGCTCGAGTTGTTCACGAATATAAGTGGAAAAAGTTATGAGAAAATCGAGCCGAATTTATAATTTTGTTCAAGCTTGGCTTGAAAATAATATGAACAAGCTCGAATGAACTTTTAATCAAGTCGAGCCCGAGTCAAGTTCGAGTTGTTCATTCAACTTTCACCCTACTTTAATTCCAACTCCTATCTCTGTTTTTTTTTCGTTAAAAAATATTAAATTTCTCTTAATCTCTTAAAAACTTAAACTACTAGTTATTATTTTTCTTACAAAAGCAACCCAACCGTGTCAACAGACGACGCAAAAATTGTGAAAAGATCCCAAAAACTCAAAAGCTAGTGACAAATTTGCCATCAAGCCGAAACAGAACCGCGCTCGATCCACCAAAATGGGTGAATAACTCTGAAGCCCAACCATGTTTTATAAATTTGGGCTTTGATGGCTTCCGAAATGCCCGCGTCGCTAAAATGACCGCATTCGAGACCAATCAAGAGTTCTCTCGGATCTTCTTCCATCCAATTCCATGAACTCTCTAATTGTTGGCCAGAAAACAAAAATCCTCAAATTCAATACTCTGAATATACTTATATAGTTAGATTTATAGTTATTTTTTCGGTCTAAGATATAGCATTATTTATATATAGCCTTAAGATGATGCTTAAAAATAAACTCATGAATAAAGGGCTAAATTAATGAGGCAAATGGGGTTTTGATTTTTTTTAAAAACAAACAAATTCCTTTGTAAATGAACCAATACCAGTATGTTCTCTTCTCCATATATATACGGTTGTATTGTAGGAGTAGCTAGGTAGGTTTTTACACGCGTACATATAAACGTATTCTTGCAATGGTCCACAGAGAGAACATATTGGGGATGGGGACATAAATGACGGTCTACTCCATCCCTAGCTCCAACTTCAAATATCAATTATCATCAATAATATATCTACCCGATAAGGCAAGATAATATATACATATAATACTATATATATATATATATATATATATATATATATATATATTAGCTACATGATCAATATTGCCTAGACCTCTTGAGATGTGATTGTGACAAAAACCAACATCATGCCTAGTTTCAGATCATTAGGATGAAAATCAATTATATACATATATATGGTGTATGTGGAACTTTTCGAAAGCTAGAAACTATATACTTTTGTCCTTATAAAGGTGGCAATAAAACAATGGTACACATATATTTGCTTCCTAGTGTGTGTGTGTGTATACATACATATATATATATATATATATATATATATAATTTAAGAGAGAATAATAACAAAATATTACTGCTGATCATATGCATGCATGAAGCAATATTATTGCTAATTTATACTATGTACAATTAATCATGTAAGTAGCTAGGTAGCACAAGACATGCGACATGGAATGCCCAAATTTTGCAGGGCAACACACATTGTATTCTATATATATTCAACTATATAGCTAGTATAAGCTTTGTGAGTATGATCTAGGATCATATACCCATGTCCCTTGGAGTAGTGGGAACAAGGGTCCCTCCCTCCTCCCTTGAATTATATATGGCAACCCTTAAACAATAAACAAGCAAGCTAGCTAGCTAATACATATATATGTGTGTGTGTGTGTGTGTGTGTGTGTGTGTGTGTGTGTGTGTGTGTGTGTGTGTGTGTGTGTGTGTGTGTGTGTGTGTGTGTGTGTGTGTGTGTGTGTGTGTGAATACAAAGAAAGCCATCTTTTATTAACAAAAGGTTTCAAAAAACATAAGCAAACGAACCATACTTCAAAATGACTAAGGGGAAATGTAAGGCTGAAAAGTAAATTAAAGATACATGGATTTGACTCCGTTAAAAGGATTCATACAAATTATCACACTAAGTTTGAATAAAATTGTAACTTCGGTGAATATATTTTAAACAAATTAAGTTTAAGTACTTATAATTGCTCAATTTTAAGTTTATTTTTTTTGCTTCATTGATTTAAAGGCATTTCCCTTAGATTCATCAAATTAATTAAATTAAACAAACCTCACATTTAAATTTAAACCTCGTAGAGTAGGGCGTGCATCTCTGTTTTTCGTCAACAATTTCAGCTAGAAATTGAAATAGAAACGCAGCAGCAATGGTCTCATCTCATCCACATTCCTTTCTGCTATGTGCACGCGCTCATGACAGCCAGTACTGCACAGCGCAAACAATTGACTTTTCTCACTCTTTTTTTGCTCGCGTTATATACATAGTTGTTAAAATTATTTTTACAAACATTTTTAAACTCTGTAATTTTCGAATTTTACCGCCTTAATATGAAAGGAGGATTTATCTTCTTCTTTCCCCGTCGATATTCTCGATTTAACAATAGTTTTAAATGCTTTTTAAAACGTTGCACTCAAATAGAATTAATGAAGTATGATTTTAAATACTTTTTACCCCTCATGATTATTTAAGCTACATTAGACATCATTAAAGAATAACTATTTCTATTGGTCGTTGTAGCATTTGGATTGTGTTTAGGAAGCAATTTGTGAAGAAAAGTTTGGAACCGTTTAGTTTTGGAAAATTGTAGAGGTCCTTTTCTTTTGGAAAAATTTCCAAGTTTTCTACTCCATATATCTATTATTAATTTATAAAAGCGAAGCATACAGAGGGATATTTTTGTCTTTTCCTTTTTAGAATATTCTCATGACGACACGTGTCCCTTTATTTTAGGAGTGTAGTATAGTTGAAATGGCGTTTTTTATAAATATAAACTAGGGGTGAGGACAGATAAGTAATAGTAAATAAACTAATCTGTTGCAACAAATCCGCGAAGGATCCAATTCGGAATCCGCAAGAATCTTTAAAATTCGGAATTCAATAATCAAAATTCGAACTGAAATCCGCAAAGGATCCAATTTAAACATTTCCCTCCAAAACTTTAATTTTCGGATTTCAATAATCAAAATTCGAACTGAAACTCTGAAACGGGAAAAAAAATGTATTTCGAAACCTTTGGATGACCTAGATGTTCTACTATAAATACAACATTTCGAATCTCATCTCTACAGCAACAACAATCAGAGGTGAGACAAAACAATGTCACAAGGAGCATCTCAACATTCCATAAGCCGGCGGCTGAGCGAGTTGATTGATCAACATGAACTTCTATACAACAAGATCGAGCTGATCCACACAGAGGTAATTTCTCATTTACGATCAAGTATGTTCAATCCTCACAATAGCGAATAAATAATAAATACCAATGTGGCAAGTTGTTAATATTCGCTGCAGACAGATGCGAATCTTCATATTAGAACAAATTAAGCAGCTATTGTTCGAGTTCAGGCTTCTCAATAGTCGTTTGGAGTTTATTAACAGAGAGGTTCGTGGTGGTTATTCATATTCAAATTGTGAACGCTTAATAGAATACGAGATATCATACTAATGTGAATATAATATGCACATAAATGAGGTGAGATACCAAAGGGCTGCAGTTACAAGAGCCAGAAGGCGACTATACAGTGAAGACAACAATGTGGAAAGGATGGCGATAACACGACGTGTTCTTGCTTTTAATCCATAAAGAGTTTTGGGGACGTCTGCCAATGAACATACCGAAATAAATGAAGACTCCGCAACTACCAACCAAGATGAAGTAGCGTGAATATATTTCATGTTTTTCGTTTACGAACAATAATGGATATCGATTCATTCAAGGATCGGTTTCACCAAGGCATAGTTTAGGATTTTTTTCACTAATGATATATTAATAATTTTTTAGTTTTTCAATTGTGAAACTTTATCTTCATTCTGTTGCGTTAATTAAATTAATTACCTACTAAATTTCGGTAAGCTTTATCACCTACTAAATAGATACTTTATAATATTAGTAATAATAATGCGTTAATAATTAATAATTCATGGATCGGATAGGAGAAAGTATAATCCTGTAAAATACTCTCCTATAAAATTTCGGAAAACTTTATCTCCTACTAAATAGATAAGATCTCTCATACTATATAAATATGTATAAAACTAAACAAATTCGAAACAGGAACTCACATACGGCAGAAAATAACAATCCATTCAAAGTTCACTAATATGAACATCTCATTTAAAGATGTTCTCCTATACACCTCCAAAAAGCTGGGTGTTGAGAAGCCAACCTATGGTTCTCATAGAGCCGATAGAGGTTATGAATCATCTATGGTTATACAACCACAGCCAAATTGCCTTCCACGCTTGATACATTCATACAGAAGCTATCCAACAAGGACAGAGGCCAACGAGGGTGCGGCGAAGGCAGGTCTGGACTGGCTCGAATCTGTGCATACAGTTAATGTCAGGGGCATGCACTACTAGTTGATGGAAGAGAGGGGTGTAGATTTCATTGACATGTTGGACATGATGATGGCGATTGGCGAAGAAAATTCCAAACTTAGAGCAGAGATTAGAGAACTGAAGAAAGAAAACGAAATACTAAAAGGGAATTAATGCTGCCTCTTAAACGTTTAGCAGATCAAGATGATAGAAGTGGTGATAACACATCAAAAAAGTATTCGGTATTTTGAATGTTGATGGTTAATTAACTTTAGTACATTGATGTAATATTGTTTACTATTTTTTTGTCTACGTTTATAGTTGCCTGGTTGTTGTAGAGACCGGAAGTTGCAGTAATACGTCTAATAACAATAAGGGGAATAACGCTGACGTGCGTTTTATTAACACTGATATAGATGACACGTACGTACATCTATTTATGAACTATTACTGATTGAAGATATTTCAATATTTAATTGATTTTTTTGTGACATGTATTTGTAGATTGGAGCTGCATCAACACTCGATATCTTCTATAACAAATTCGGATGAGACTGTTACCGATGGCCAGATGTGATGATGATCGTAGATTTAACCTTTTGAGTCACTATTGCAGTTTACTTTGCTTTGGCTAATAAACATGTAACATTGTTTGATTTTTTATAATAATATTTCATTTGAAGTTTAAACATGACTTACAATGATTTTTGTGTTCTGTTTGATGACATTTGTTGTTTTATTCTAATTCTTACCTATGACTTTTGTTACCGTGATTTGGTTAAATAGAAAATTATAATATTATTATAATATTTACTATAATTTGCATTTTATTCTTTTTTTCCGTCCCGAAGGAGGGGGTACAAGCTAGTTTTTATAGTAAGTGTTTTCTATTCCAAATTTGAAAAACCCAAGTACTCATTCCGTTCGCAAACGATTGTATCATTTGTTTTGATAGTTTCACAACATTGAATCTTTGATTTTTTTTCATGAATGTTTAGACATTAAAAATCAAAATTTTCATATGTCTATCATAATTTGAAATCTAAGTTTTCTATAAAAAAAATTTCAAAACTTTTTTTTCCAGATTTTATATTTGTTAAACATTAAATCTTGAAATAATAAAGTCGAACGATGCAATTTTTGACAAACGGATAAGGAGTATTAAAATGGGACATTCTAGTATATGATGAAAATTTTCCAGAGTAAAATGGCCTCGAAGTTTTTCAATTTAACTCTTGAGTTGGTCTCACTAAATGGACCAACTCTAGTTTTGTTTTTTTCAAAAGTCCTTGAACTCTGGCCTATTTTGTGCCAAAACCTTCTCGTTGAAAACTTACACCAATTTCTTTCTTTTTTTTATCAAATGTTTTTTTATTCTCAACTTTTTTTTCAACTGCCTTTTTCCTTCAGTTTTTTTCTTTCCAACAATGGCGCAATAATCAGATAACAAAAATAGATGATTTGGCTACAATAAGAAAATATGAGGCCAATATTAAAATTAGTTAGATGACAAGTAATATGACAAATAACACAATTATAATAATTTAAGAGCAAGGAATAAGGAATGAGATAAATTGAAATAGTAAGGGAAAGAGATGAGGAATTGCAAAAAGATAAATTGCAAGAAATTAAATTGCAAAAGTAAATTTCAAAATAATAAATTGCAATAATAAAAAATTACAATAAAGTAGAAGTTATGAGCGGAAAGTAAAGAGTTGGGAGCGGAATATAGAGAGTCAGAAGTTATGAGCGGAATGTAAATTGCAATAAAGTAAATTGTAAGAATGTGAAGAAGTTAGATAGTCAATGGAAAAGTTTATTTTTTTGTGATGGTGAAAGTATTTTCCATCAAGAACAACGTGCTAGAACAAGAAGATGACTCTGATACCAATTGATGTGTTTTCTTATGGATTAAGAAACACACTTGAAGATTTTTTTTCTTGTCTATAAAAAATGATGATAAATTGGCTAATACCCCCTCTTGAATCCAAAAAATGGTTCAAGTAAAAGTGAAATTTTGCCAAGAGAAGGAAGATGGATCCAACACCTATTTCTTCAAGTGAAAGCAACCTTGAATTTAGCAAACTTGATCAAAACCTTTGAACAAGAGTTGAGTGGAAAAGTGTAGTAGAAATGAAGAGAATTTTCTCTCAGATTTGCAAAATGAATTTCATATATCATGTGTATCTTAAAGTGTAAATATAACCCCTATTTATAGGCAGGGAAATGACCTAGACTAGGAAGAAAATAAAAATCACAAATAAAATTAAATGAAGAATTAATTCTATACTAATTGTCCAATTTATTTCTAGTATTGGTGGACAATTGATTAGTTGAAACCTTAGGAGTTGAAAGGTGTAAATTTTATGAAATTATCCATTCTCCTCCAACTTCTTTCATCTTGTCACTTGAGTCTTTCATGTTTTCAAAGTGTTTTGTTCTTCTTGGGCTCAATTATGATGAAGAAGATTTGGGTCACTATTCCTACATGTTCCTTGGACTTAGCTCTTGAGTTCTTAAAATTTAAGGAAGTTGCAAATACGTCACTAGGTAGATTCACATCATTCTCACCCTCTTCAAAAGGATTCGTCCTCGAATCCGTTAATGTTGTACCACTCCAAATACCTACAAAGACAAAAGGTCGGGTGTTAGGATGTAAATACTACACATAATCAAATAAAACATAAAAAAGTTAAAGAATGAATTACTTTCCTTGGTGACCCACTTGAAATTTTCAATGGGCTTAACACTTGAAATTGTTTGAAGCACCATTTTCTCGACTTCTTCATGAATTAGGAACAAGTATTCAAAAATGGGTAAAGTCTTTTAGTCCCTTATCTTTCCGATTTGTCCTAAATCTCAATCAAGTCCTACTGTTAAATTTTTTGTTAAGTATTCCGTTACCTTTTGACAAAGACAAAAGGTCGGGTGTTAGGATGTAAATACTACACATAATCAAATAAAACATAAAAACAAATGTTAAAGAATGAATTACTTTCCTTGGTGGCCCACTTGAAATTTTCAATGGGCTTAACACTTGAAATTGTTTGAAGCACCATTTTCTCGACTTCTTCATGAATTAGGAACAAGTATTCAAAAATGAATCATTTGAACCTATAAAAAACAAGCGGTCCTTTCTCGATGACCAGATTAGCAATTTGTAAAGTATGATAAGTGTAACAAGAAATGTGTAAGTCCTTAGTTACAACAGACAGAACTTGAAAACACTTGGAAACAAATAACCAATTTTGAAATCTAGAGTATGTAAAAATTATACAAATAATCTAGTGGAGTGAGATATTTTGGCTATTATTACCTATTTCTATTTATATAAAGATGAGATAAGTCTTACACTTACCCACTCCTCTAGCCCATACCCCTTCTTTCATACCCATCCCCTTCCATCCTCATTCATACAATCAGCCATCACCCCATTATTTCCTGAATATTCACTCTATTCTTTACCTCTCACTCATCACTCATCTCCATTATTAAGCAAAAGAAAGAAAAACACCTCTCTCCCTTTGCTGCCCAGAAATTTTCATCCTCTTTCACAGCCTTTCTGCTCTAGTAAATGTCCGAATATGCTCTTGAGGTCTCCATAAAAAATCTTCATCAAAGTCTTGGCTACAACTTTGTAGAGGTAAGCAAGAGCAAAAGGTGAAAGGAAGATCCCCAAAAATCTTGTGCAATCCGACGGGTCCAGCAACACCTTTGGTTTCAAAAACCATTTCTTGAAGTTTTGAGCTTGGAATCTCAGCAAGCATAGTCCTACCCTTTCCTAGGCTCCCAAAATCAGTAACATTCAAGGTATGGTTGAGTTATTTGGTTGAATCTTCATGTTCTTTGAAGTCAAAACATGAAAGAAAACTCATCCATCTTCTTTGTTCTTCATGGCCGAAACTTCAAGGACTCTTTGGTGGTGGATTTGTCTCAACTCCTACTCATCCTAAGTGTTGACACTCGATTTTTACCCGGATTTGTAATTAACAACTAACTTAATCTAACTAATTAATTAACTAATTTAAGCATAACTTGACTAATTCTAAAAAAAGAGAAGAAAAGAAAGTAAAATGACCTAATTGAATGTTTAGTAATTTTAGGGGAAAAATCTTTAATTAATATTAATAAAATAAAAAGGGAAGATAAAAATGATAATAAAAGAATGAAAAACATGAAAAATATAATTATCTTAAAACAATAATTAAATATTCCGAAAAATCATAAAAAAATCATCACCAAATATCTAATATAATTAAACTTAATCTAAACCACTTAAAATTAGGACTTCTAATCTAACCCTAACTCTCTAACCCTAACCCTAATTAATCCCTATAAATAGAACATTAAACTAAACCCTAAAAAAATGAAGAGCAGCCAAGGAGAGAATTAGCAGCAACCAAGAGTAATTAACACCAAAAATCATCAAAAGGCAAAAAGTTCGACCCCAAAAAAAGAAAAAGAAAAGCTTCAATGTGTTTTCACTCCCTAAACCTTACCTCCTCCAAATCGGCTTTCTCGTTACGAAACCTTGGCACCATCGCCTCCGCTTTCGCCGCGATTTAATCCGACCGCCTCAACTTCGCCAACGGAGGTCGGAGAAAGAAGAATTTTGCGCCGAACCGCGACCCACCCGCGACACGACTCCGCTTCAATCAGACAAAGACAGGCACCGCTCGACTTCCCACTACTGCCGTTAGCCTCGCCGTGCGCCGCCTTGCCGATCCGCATCACTCTCCGCCGCCGACGCCGCTGCTCCGGCCGAATCCGAGTTGCTCTCCTCTCTTCCTCCACGCCGCGAGTTTGCTGCAGTGCAGGTACGTATTCCATCCTTTTTTTTATTTCTTTTCTTTCTCTTTTATTAACTCAGTCCCACTAATGTTTTACCCTTTTGTCACTTAAATCCCTAAACTTTCAATCTTTTTCTTCATCCTTGTTGCTAGTTTTTTTCATTTAAATGGCGTTAACTTATTTATTCTATTATTGATTATTATCATTTGTCTCTAGTGTTATTAGATTTAATTACTTTTTATATCATTTGATAAAATCAAATAAAAATCAAATAAATAAAAATCAAGCAAAAATATGAAGTAAACCGTGGTACCAATTTTGGGCAAACGAAAATTTTTATTTTTGTTTGTAATTGACTAACGGATCTAGAGCTTGTGCAGACCAGTTATTTTTAGGTTTCCAATCGACCTAAGCCAAATAGATTGGTGGTGACTCCTGTCGAAAATCTCGTCACATACGACTCCACCTGGGAATCAAGTCGGGCCAAAAGGGGTTTATTTTTTTAGTATTTTTGTTTGATTTTATTTTTGTTTCGATTATTATCTGTTTATAATTGTTATGTGTTGTAATTAATTTACGTCATGCATCTTCAAGCTCTACACCCGAGCTTTTCATAGCCATATTTTTTTGGATACCCGGGAAAGGCTAGTTGTGTGTGACAATAGTCACCGCACTTTCTCTAGACCGTAGTGGTTAGTAGCGTTGTTCGGGTGTGGCGTTAGTCACCCAATGGAACCGCGAAAGCTGCGACCCGAATTAATCCTTCCTTACATAACCCTCGTGGGTAAGGAATTGGGCCTTTCTAGTTCGATAGAACTTTGTAAAAGGGATTCGGGAACCTGCCTCGGCCTTCTTCTTTCAAACCGCCCAACGCATATAGTGACCTAGATCCATCCCGTAGGTTTTTTCCACATGTACTTGTATATATTTGTGATTTATATGCCATTATGTTATATTGATTTTTGTTACTAATGACTTATTCCCTTTTGTCGCATGCATTGCATATTAGGCAATACATAGCACAATTTTTTTGATACCATGGACATCTTGGATCTACTTCCGTCTAATGTCGGCGAGGCTTCTCCCATATGCTAGAAGATCAGTTGAGCGCTATGGTTGTATCATAAGAGCAGCAGAATATACACGCGTATTTTTTGTCAGCAGAAGATGCCATTAATCTTAGAGCCTGTGTTCACTGCGTTTGGAACAAAATTCCAACGAAGAGCTCGGCCATATATGGAAGTCCTGGACCAACTCGAGAAAGACATGTTCAATAAAGAGTTTGGTCATATCTCATACCTTCTAGAAGTCGGGATTGATGAGATCATGTTCCGCTCCGCCATACGCCTGGGACCCGTATACCGATGTTTCTCGTTTAATGGAATGGACTTGATGCCTACTATTGAAGAATATGGGGTCATTCTCAACATCTCCCCCGATTATCCAGCAAATCCATGAAGAAGCGAGTGTGTTGCTGAGGTCTTTATCCCGCTTCCTGGGTATCAAAATGGATGACCTCAAACACCGCACCAAGGCTAACAAGGGGAAATATCTCGGCATGGAGCACCGTGAAGCATCTCATGGAATCAACACAGGAAGAGAGCATAAGAGGAAGTTGTTCGCATTGGCTATTTACGGGCTGATCATATTCCCAAAGACAATAATGCATATTGAAACCGGAGTTGTCGATTGCTGGAACAAATGCATCATCATGTAAGCCCGGTTCCCGCCATCATTGCTGAAACTGCTCGGTCTCTTAATTATTGTAGACGAATGGAGGACGTTTTATCGGATGTGCATCACTTCTCCATATTTGGTTCAAGGGTCACCTGCCTTGCCTGAAACAAGACTTCCGACACCGATTCTTCGAAGACTTCATACCCATAGAGGCGTTCACTAAATGTGCATGGACAGAGAAAGAGAACAAGGAAGAATGGACTAAGTTCTTCCTGAATATATCAGACTCTCAGATAGTGTGGAAGATCCCGTTTATCACAGAAAAACCTGTCCTGTACCGATGTGGGAAATGTCCCTGGGTTCCTCTTCTCGGCATTTGGGGAGGAACAAGCTATGCTCCCGCCATGGCAGATGGGATCTCAACAGTTTATTCCCGCGACTCACCGCCTGTATGAGTTAGAGTTCTCTTATGATGATCCACACTCCAAGCTCTACATAGCAGGGATACAATGTGCCTGGAGTGCAGTATACCTAGTGAAACCAGGCGCTCTTCCATCATCTAACACTTACAATAAGTGGAGGAAGATGAAGAAAGAAGGTGTTCTCCCTATCTCGGACATTATTAAGGTTACCATTAAGAGAAACCTTGAAGTAGAAGTTGAGGAGCAGAAGGCCGAAGTGAAGAGAAGGTGTCTGGAGATCGAACGCAAAGATTCTGCGCTGGAAGCGCTAAAAAAAGAAAAAGAAAAAAAGAAAATGAATATCTTCGAGAAAAGTTTGAGATGAAGCAGGAAGCTTTCCAACAATTGGTCGGGAACTCTGACGCAAAGGGCATTGTGTCTTTTAGAGATTATCAATTCACGTTGATTGTTCTTTTGATTGTTCACGCATCATAATTAGTATTGACACTTAAAAAAAAACATTTCACGACATTCATGCACATAATCACTCATTTCTTATGATACATCATTGCATATTTTTCAGAAAATTTAAAAAAAAGGGAAAAGTGGACATTAATGAGCTTCAGAACAATTTTATGATGTGAAAAAGTCTGATGATCCCTCGTTTATGGCATGAAAGGACAATTCTCTTAAGTAGTTTTTAAGCTGGGTCCAACACATTGATCTATACAAATTGGTGAATAATTGGGCAAGTCTTTGAATTCACTCAAATCTTTGAGAGCTTGCCAAGATAACTTGAAAGTTGAATTACCTAGATTTAGTCCAAAATCTAGAGTATTGTCTTTGTTGCAATGGACAACTGTTATTCTTTTACTGAAAATAAGAAGGGGTAGAATGTGCGCGTTGGCATCCTTACTAAAACTTCACATCACAGAACCTACTTTCTCTCATTCCTCCATTTCAAGATTCTTTCATCAAAGCACAACAAAAGAGTGTCACCAGTGAGTTAAAGGAAGACCTGATAGTGGTTATCTTGAGGACATTACTAAATCTTATGGGAACTATTTCAATGTGGCCCTCCAATTTCATCGTGGAATTCTCTTTCGAGGAAAACTTAATCTCGATTTACTCTTAAGGTTCTTTCAGAGCGTCGAAGGATCATTCATCTCAAAAATATTCTCCCAAAGACAAAGAAACCTCATTCACCGAAAAATGGGGGCGGAGAATGAAAGCACATTTCGGATCATTGCTACACTATCGAGTTTGAGATCAAGTCAAGTTCACTCAATTCATAAATTCCTGGGCTGATCAAAGGTCAAGACGTCTTCAACATATCGATACCTATGGCTCACAAAAATAGAGAAAACAAAAAAAGGGGTCAAAGTAAATCCTATTCCACTGTCTTTGGCTAGAAATGGCTAAAGTTATGAATAGTGCTAGTAGCCATTTGTCTCTGCATTTTAGTTGAGAGTAATCGGGCGTAGGTAGCAACAACTATTTACGCTCGCATGAAAATGACTAAAAATTGCAAGTCAAGCAATTTCCGATCCGAACAAAAAAAAGAGAGAGAGAAAGAAGGAAAAAGTTGAGTCATGGGGTCTAAACTGAAAACCTGCAAAGGCGGTTTAGAATGAAGGCACAATTTTAAGCAATCTCAAGGACCTCCAGGGACAACTTACAGATCAACTACTTTTTAATTTTCTGATGAGCAATTCCACACATCATGAGAAGTTGGGGGGGCAACATTCTAAGGTCGTTCTCATTGGATAAGGTGATGGTTTCGTGATTGACACTATCAGGTTTTTCAAAGAAGTCAAGTTGCTAATTGGTGACATTACCAGGCCTTCCGCCTAAACCACCCTTCTTTTCATTAGCTCAAATCAGAGGATGTCATTTACCTCAAAGAACCATTCAAGTGATATTCTTTCTTCTCCTTGACCTCCACATAAGCCAATCCTTCATATTAAGAAAATCTTTCACTATCCCCGCACATTCTACTTCTTCAAGTGGAAAAGGGAAAGAATAACAGATTTTAATAATTACACAAGGACCATCATATATTTTGTCAAGCTCTACAAATCGACAAGAGTTCTTTAAAGACCAACCATTAAGCATTGATAAGTGTGGATTAAACGTAAGACATGGTTTAAAGACTCTTGTAGAGATTTTGCACTTTTATGACCACATTTGGGGGGCAAACAGGATTATTCACTCATATGATTGTTCTTGAGGCTAAAGAAATCAAGGAATAAAAAACTCTTTCAAGATAAGGTGAGCTCAGATGGAAGGGATTCATGAGGCAAGCTAGGTAAAGGTTCCACCATGCATCATTGGTTTTAATTGAATATCATTCTGATTTTTCAAAAGTATCGGCAACAACTCCAAACATCAAGCATTTTCAAAATCATGCATCATGGTAATCATGTATCATGCACGTTGCCATCCTCATTTTTAAAGACAGGTTTTCAAGGAACACATCAAGCAAGGATTTGAGTGCGCATAATTCAAGTACCTCTTCTGGCATCAAGAATATCAACCGACACTTAGTTCATCAAGAAAAGTTAAGGAAGATTCCTTAACCCCCTTTCAAGAAAGAAGGATCTCTCTCACAAAAGGACCAGAAAGTCATTCCCAAGGTCAGACATGAGTTTCATCAAGCAGGTAAGGACGGCTCCTTAACTTCATCAAAAGTCAGGTAAGAGGTTCTTACTATTCTATCACATTTCATAAGGCAAGTTGAAGTTTCCACCAAGAAAGGTGAGGAAAGTTCCTTAACCTATTCACCGAGAGAAAGGTTTCTCTCTCCGAATGGTAAAAAGATTCATTCATTCGTCTCATTTCAAAGCCAATTCCAAGTTTTCAGTGAAAGGTAAGGAAGGTTCCTTTATGTCAAGTCAGAGAGAAAGATGTCTCTTCTCAATTGGTCGAAAGTTCTTATCAATTCAAAAAATCATCAGAATTCCTTGAAAGCGGAAAGTCTAAGAAGGCGAGGTCATTGAGAAAGTCTAGGATAGCCATTTGGTAATGGAAAGGGAGGAAGCATCAAGCCGTCATATCTTTGTCAAGCATCTAACAATCATACCTTTGTCAACTACACAATAGAAGGAAAGTCACAAGTGAAGAGCAAAGACAACATCCAAGTCGAGACACAACTGAAGAAAAAAAAAGGGGCATAAAAGGTTCGCATAATCTAAAAAAGCGATGAGGTACGCACTCAAACCTCAAATTCAAAGGCAAGTAAGGATCGTTCGCCCAAGCTACAAGAGGAAAGTTCCTCTCATTGAATGGAAGGGAAAGGTTTCCCTCTCTGTGCAGTAAGAAAGTTTCGTGCATTTCAAAAGTCAATCCAAAGAATCACCAGGAAAGTCCCTTAGCCCAATCCAGACGAGGAAGGTTTCCCTCTTGGTGGTAAGAAAGTTCTTACTACTCTCCAGTATCATCCAAGGTTTCATCCAGGTGAGGGAAAGTTCTCTACCTCTCTCAACTCAAGTCTAGGTGGCAAAAAGAGAAGGTTCTCTACCTAGTAATCCAATCTCATGGTGAGAAGAAATAATTTGAGGTGGCAAAAAAGGGAAGGTTCCCTACCTCACAATTCAAAGCTTAGGTGGTCAAAAGAGAAGGTTCTCTACCTAACGATATTTTGAGGTGGCAAAAAGGGAAGGTTCCCTACCTCACAACTCTAAGTCGAGGTGGCAAAAAGGGAAGGTTCCCTACCTCACAATGCAAACCTAGGTGGCAAAAAGAGAAGGTTCTCTACCTAGTTAATCCGTCTCAAAACAAGAAATGATTACAGAGGTGGCAAAAAGGGAAGGTTCCCTACCTCACAACCCCAAGCTTAGGTGGTTAAAAGAGTCGAGGTGGCAAAAAAGGGAAGGTTCCCTACCTCACAACGTAAACCTAGGTGGTAAAAAGAGAAAGTTCTCTACCTAGTCAACCAGTCTCAAAGCGAGAAAAGACAACAGAGGTGGCAAAAAGGGAAGGTTCCCTACCTCACGACTCAAGCCTAGGTGGCCTAAAAGAGACAGTTCTCTACCTAGCATTGCCTTTGGAGTAAGGAAAGTTCCTTAACTCTAATAGTGGGAAGGTTTCCACTATTCGACCCAATAGGAAAGTTCTTATATGGGTGAAGAAAAGAAAGGTTTCTTTTCTTCACAGATAATGCGAAGGTTCTCATTATCATATCATTTGGGGCAAAGAATGTTCTTTAGCCTCGAATAGTAGGAAGGTTCCTGCTATTCAACTCAACGGAAGGTTTCACGAGCGAAGCAAGGAAGGTTCCTTCGCTTAAAAGGTAAGAAAAGTTTCTTCCTTTCAAGAGTAATGAGAAGGTTCTCGTTATTCGCCGGTTAAAAATTCGGTGTCATCTTACTTTGCATGCTCCATGTTCCATGAATCATGCAAAGGGGGGCAACTGTTGACACTCGATTTTTACCCGGATTTGTAATTAACAACTAACTTAATCTAACTAATTAATTAACTAATTTAAGCATAACTTGACTAATTCTAAAAAAAGAGAAGAAAAGAAAGTAAAATGACCTAATTGAATGTTTAGTAATTTTAGGGGAAAATCTTTAATTAATATTAATAAAATAAAAAAGGAAGATAAAAATGATAATAAAAGAATGAAAAACATGAAAAATATAATTATCTTAAAACAATAATTAAATATTCCGAAAAATCATAAAAAATCATCACCAAATATCTAATATAATTAAACTTAATCTAAACCACTTAAAATTAGGACTTCTAATCTAACCCTAACTCTCTAACCCTAACCCTAATTAATCCCTATAAATAGAACATTAAACTAAACCCTAAAAAAATTAAGAGCAGCCAAGGAGAGAATTAGCAGCAACCAAGAGTAATTAACAGCCAAAAAATCATCAAAAGGCAAAAAGTTCGACCCCAACAAAAAGAAAAAAGAAAAAGCTTCAATGTGTTTTCACTCCCTAAACCTTACCTCCTCCAAATCGGCTTTCTGCTACGAAACCTTGGCACCATCGTCTCGCTTTCGCCGCGACGAATCCGACCGCCTCAACTTCGCCAACGGAGGTCGGAGAAAGAAGAATTTTGCGCCGAACCGCGACTCCACCCGCGACACGACTCCGCTTCAATCGACAAAGACAGGCACCGCTCGACTTCCCACTACCGCCGTTAGCCTCGCTGCTCGCCGCCTTGCCGATCCGCATCACTCTCCGCCGCCGACGCCGCTGCTCCGGCCAATCCGAGTTGCTCTCCTCTCTTCCTCCACGCTCGCGAGTTTGCCGCAGCAGTACGTATTCCATCCTTTTTTTATTTCTTTTCTTTCTCTTTTATTAACTCAGTCCCACTAATGTTTTACCCTTTTGTCACTTAAATCCCTAAACTTTCAATCTTTTTCTTCATCCTTGTTGCTAGTTTTTTCATTTAAATGGCGTTAACTTATTTATTCTATTATTGATTATTATCATTTGTCTCTAGTGTTATTAGATTTAATTACTTTTTATATCATTTGATAAAATCAAATAAAAAATCAAATAAATAAAAAATCAAGCAAAAATATGAAGTAAACCCTGTGGTACCAATTTTGGGCAAACGAAAATTTTTATTTTTGTTTGTAATTGACTAACGGATCTAGAGCTTGTGCAGACCAGTTATTTTTAGGTTTCCAATCGACCTAAGCCAAATAGATTGGTGGCGACTCCTGTCGAAAATCTCGTCGCTACACTAAGCTAAGCTACAAGTATTATCAAGGTGAGGATCCTCCTTGGTAACTTTTATGAATTTGGTTCATGGATGACTTTGATCTTCAAGTATGTTGTTGTTGGAAGTATGATGAACATACTTTGTTCTTGAGAAATCATGGAAAAACATGTTGGAATTTTTGGGTGAAGGCCGAATTATTGGATGTATATTTGATGAATGTTTTGTTGAAGAAAGTTGTTGGAAAGCATGTTATAAGTATGTTTAACATGATTTTAAGTTGTTGGAAAGAGTTGGGATTTATTTGGTGAGTTTTGATGAAGAGACCGAAATGTTGATGATGATTCTATGATGATTTTGTGAAGTTGAAATGTTGAAGAAAGTAGTTAAATCATGTTTTGGTGAAGAAGATGTGATTTAAGTGGTTAAAGTACAATTTTGGAAAGTTTAGGGGTAAAAATGAAAGATGGCCGAAAGTTTAAGGGTGTGGCCGAATTGTTGTTAATTTTGGAAAAATTAAATGTGTGGAAAAGTTGACGAAATTGGATATCTTGTAACTTTGTGGAACTTAAGGGCTAACTTGAAAGTTCTTACAAAGTTTAAGGACTAAAAGTGTAATTATGGAGAAGTTAAAGGAAACATAGGATAGCCACTTTAAGTTATGGAATTAATTATGGACACTTTAAGTATAAAGTTGTCAATTTCTGCAACTTTGTGAAATTTTGGGCAAGATTGCTAACTTCTGAAAAGTTGGAGGATTTAAGTGGTAATTTTGGATAAATTTCCAAAGTAAGAAACTTTAGTTAATTTACTAGTGTTATGTTGTGTTTCTGACTCTGGCAGATTAAATCTGCATTTCTGTCGATACTGCTGTGGAGCGTCTGGGGGCCACAATAGATTATCCGTTTCTGCTAAGGTAAGGGGTTTAGCTTTCTTAATACGTAATGCAGTTCAACTCATGTGTATTAAGTTAGTTAAGGGCTAGTACTCGGGTCGAGGGTGGGGCCCAATGACTCTCGGGGCTAGTCACATGGTACATAGCGGTTTGCAGGTTTTTATTATTATTCTGGACTTCATGCTTATCGGGGGTCGATGACGGACTCACTCTCTGTTATGGTTTTCTGGACTTATGCTATATCGGATATGCTTATCGGGGGTCGACGACGGACCCATTTTCTGTTCTGTGTCGGCTTTATGCCGCTTCCTATTCTGACAATTAAGGGCAGATCACCCCTCGCTGGTACCATGTGTTCTGATCCCGATAATCGGTGTGAGCTTAACAAGCCGCCGTATGGTGCTGTCTGAGGTCTGGGAGCACTTGTATGAGAAAGTACCACCAGTCCGACGAGACTTCTGAGCATCATGACATTTGCATATCATATTCCTGTTTATACTTAAGGTTGTATTATCTGCTAGTTCATTACATACTAACCTTTTAGGTAGGGAAAAAATGTTTTTAAAAGTTTTCACGTTATCGTACCTGCCCCCTTACGGGTTCTTTCGAGAACTCACCCCCACATATTAAACATTTTCAGGGGATCCTGGCAAACGACCTGCGGAGTAGATCTCCCGCAGTGATCGTTCTGCATTCTGTATTTTTGAGAGGTATATTTCTGATTAAGTTTTGGGGTTATTCTCGTTAGATCCTTTCTGTGATCTGTCGGTTAAATTTACACGTTTAGTCTGACGTTAATTTCTCTTGTTTATGTTTAGCAGCAGCAACAGCGGTAGTTAGCGAGGTATAATCCGCTTTATGGCTCGGCTTTGTAGGCGTAGTATGCATATTAGATACATTTAGTATTCTGATATTCTGGACTGTATATTATTCGTGAGAAGTTTCCGACCCTACGAAGAGGGCGGAACTCCTTCTGCCTATATTACTTATTATCTGCTTTCCGCGCGCGCGATATTCTGTAAAACCACTAACGTGTTTCTGGTGCAGTCTTAGGACAAGTAAGACGTCTTAAAAACTGCAAACACGTATTAACCTTAAACTTGAAGGAAAATGTTTAAGGGACGGGTTTCGGGTCCACAACCCTTTTAAGA
This sequence comes from Stellera chamaejasme, assembly GCA_024586325.1. NCBI lineage: Eukaryota > Viridiplantae > Streptophyta > Magnoliopsida > Malvales > Thymelaeaceae > Stellera > Stellera chamaejasme. The sequence goes on along the minus strand of CM044984.1, from coordinate 4,550,557 downwards.
GAAACTTCGTATTCACCCGCTGCCGATACTTCCAGCTTCAGCAACAAAGACGCTTCTGCCAGCTTCCGGGGGCGGTGGGGTGAATTTTGAGCTTACTCATTATCCAAATTTCCATGTAACTAAGCACCAAGAATATGACACTCATATGATTATTAACAATTATTAAGATGTCAATCATCATAGTATCAATAATCAACATTTCAAGAGTAACATGGAAATCATTCATCAAAATTTCATGTGGTGACATAAAACTTTGAAATGTACATGTATGTTCCTCCAAACATTCAAACAAGAGATATGGTGTAATCAAGTCAACATTCTCATGTTTGGACAACAAACTCAATTCACTTAAACATACTCCTGGATCAAACACAAGTATAGACCAATAAAGACTTTCATTTAACTTCATCAAGCATGTGTCATTCAACTCAACATATAAGATCAATTCGTGGCCGAAATTAAATTCAACACTAATTCTAGTATTGTCAAAATTCATTTCAACATATTCTGCTTGAACAACATGATTAACATATTCATAGGAAAATGACTCATGACATGGTTCAATTTCCATTCCATCACACTCAAATACAAGATTAGAAATCTTGAAAAATTTACCAATTTCTGAATTTTGTAGTGGCTCTACTTGATATATCTCTACTTCCAATACCTTCTCCTCTGAAATGGGGTTTGAGTACTCTTTTGTATACCTAAGTGGTTCACTCTCCCAAACCTGCTCATACGACAAAGAAGAACATATTTGCAAATTATCCATGGTTAGTAAATCATAAGGTTTGGTTGGAAGCAAGATTGTTTCTTTGTCACTCATTTGGGCTAGTGGATGTCTCTCTTATTTTCTCTCATTTTCATTATCTTTTCTCTCTAAACATTCCACAACATTTTTCTCTTTGATCAATTGCTCACTTTTGTCACTCAGCCCCTCTTCTCTTTCAACCTCTCCTTTTTTCTTACTCTCAACCTCACATGATTGAGTATGATCTTCCCAACGAGGTAAGAATTATTCCCGAAATTCTTCAAAAAGTTGATCTATCCGAGCAACAAAGTTAGTGGCATTTGGTTTGGGCTCCTCTACGTGAAGGTGATTTGATGTTAACTTCCGAAGTAACAGTTGGTTGGTGGATGGTAGTGGTTGAGCAAGTCGGATGTATGCATATCTCCTCATCATAAGGATTTTCAGGTACTCCCATAATTCAATGTCAATTTCACCATACCGTCCAATTAAACCGGACTTTGTAAACCACCAATGATTTGCCTCTCATTGCAACATATCCAAAACTCTTTTTATCTTTTGAATTCCCGTAATGTTGTATTGGGCAAAGAAAATCTCTACGCGTTTTTCCCATGATAAATAGCCATAAGGATCGTCGTATCCCCAAAATTCCAACATTGTAACAAGTGTTTACACTCATAACTCACCAAAAATTCTTTGCCACTTTTCTTACAAAACCCTTGAATTATATGGAGAATAAAACAAGAAGTTTTGTCTCAAGATTTACCAAATACAAAGTGCTAAAATCCTTAGAAAAAGATTTTTGGTTACTTTTTACAAATGGTTTGGTTTGAACCTTTCGATAAAAGTGGGATACTTCCGCAATTTGAGAAAAAGTGGGTGGTCTTTTGCAAGTTATTTCAATCTTTGAGAATTTTTTTTTCAAAAGTCCTTGAACTCTTGCCTATTTTGTGCCAAAACCTTCTCGTTGAAAACTTGCAACAATTTCTTTCTTTTTTTATCAAATGTTTTTTTATTCTCAACTTTTTTTTCAACTGCCTTTTTCCTTCAGTTTTTTTCTTTCCAACAATGGCGCAATAATCAAATAACAAAAATAGATGATTTGGCTACAATAAGAAAATATGAGGCCAATATTAAAATTAGTTAGATGACAAGTAATATGACAAATAACACAATTATAATAATTGAAGAGTAAGGAATAAGGAATAAGGAATGAGATAAATTGAAATAGTAAGGGAAAGGGATGGGGAATTGCAAAAAGATAAATTGCAAAATAATAAATTGCAATAATAAAAAATTACAATTAAGTAGAAGTTATGAGCGGAAAGTAAAGAGTTGGGAGCGGAATGTAGAGAGTCAGAAGTTATGAGCGGAATGTAAATTGCAATAAAGTAAATTGCAAGAATGTGAAGAAGTTAGATAGTCAATGGAAAAGTTTATTTTTTTGTGATGGTGAAAGTATTTTCCATCAAGAACAACGTTCTAGAACAAGAAGATGACTCTGATACCAATTGATGCGTTTTTTATGGATTAAGAAACACACTTGAAGATCTTTTTTCTTATCTATAAAAAATGATGATAAATTAGCCAACACCCCCTCTTGAATCCAAGAAATTGTTCAAGCAAAAGTGAAGTTTTGCCAAGGGAAGGAAGATGGATCCAACACCTCTTTCTTAAAGAGAAAGCAACCTTGGATATAACAAACTTGATCAAAACTTTTGAACAAGAGTTGAGTGGAAAAGTGTAGTAGAAATGATGAGACTTTTCTCTCAAATATGCAAAATGAATTTCATATATCATGTGTATCTAAAAGTGTAAAAATAACCTCTATTTATAGGTAGGGAAATGACCTAGACTAGGAAAAAAAATAAAAATTACAAATAAAATTAAATGAAGAATTAATTCTGTACTAATTGTCCAATTTATTTCTAGCATTAGTGGACAATTGATTAGTTGAAACCTTAGGAGTTGAAAGGTGTAAATTTTAGGAAAGAGTTGAAAGGTGTAAATTTTATGATTATTCATTCTCCTCCAACTTCTTTCATCTTGTCACTTGAGTCTTTAATGTTTTCAAAGTGTAAATTCACATCATGCTTCCACATTTGCAAATGAGTAAAGTTTCAATATCACCCTAAACTGCATCATTTTAATAGTTGGGTACTCATCTTACATCTATCTATGAATGTCCACCATACTTGAGGGTACCAGCAGCTTATAATTAGGCCAAAACGTATGTTATGGAAAGTATGTAAATTCACAATAACTAACACAACCTTGAAATAGTATTTTACTGATTGAGATAAAACCCTTATCTGAATTTCTCAAAACATTAGAAAAAGTGGTTCCAAATTAAATCTGCCTGTTTTAATGCATGGTCGAAGAACAACTTTCTATGGTGCTTCGCAAACAAGTAATCTTGCATTCATATATAGGAAATCTACGTCATAATGCTTAAACACTCATGATCAATTACGACTGATATTAATGTTGGTATAAAGAATCCGCTTAAATTATTTTATACGCTTTTTATAATTTTTAACGGGAAAACTAGTTTTATCATTCAAATCAATAGTCTCAATAAATCATTTGATGACAACATCCATGAAACTATAAGAATCATCTACTTTACAGAAATTAGAGTCGATCATGCTACACTAATGCCACACTTGAACACTGTTTCTTCTTCTTATCTACCAAATTCTTCTTAACTTTTAATCATTAGCTAGGCAGCTTCATCAATTTCGATGGGATCGATAATTAGTGCAATGATATATGATTGCGAATTGGATTTGAAAGTGAAATTAAGATATTTGAAGATTTTTGTAAAACATCGAGGTCAACATTCAACCGGAAGATAATCATTGCAAGCACCCAAAATGCCAACAAAAGCAAACAAATAGCAGTCGATTTAATTATCTTTTTGGATACAAATATAATTTTATACAATTAGGGACAAAAGATTTCAATTAGAAAGCTCTTTTAACAATCCCAATTAAGATTCGAAGACTGGCCATCCACTCAACTTTTTGAATTCATTTGACCTATATATTGTAGCTGTAAATTAAAAAGTAGTATAGAGTTAATTAACATTGCTACCACCTTAATCACTTTAATCACACTGCATATGTTCATCCCGGCTTGGGCCCCGTTCGGCACGCCAAGCTAAATCCCAATCATTAGTTTTCAAATTAGGATTGATTTGGGAATCTCGTGATGTTTGTCTGATTGCTGCAAAAACGCATGCAAAGCAGGAAATTTTCGGCCAATGTGAATATTTTAGCTTGACCACACTAAAAAAGGAACTATTAAGTTCTATTTCCAATACGGGTTTATGGAGGAAGATGAACAATTAATCTAGATGATAGTACAAATAATTAATGGTACCATATACTTTAAAACAGGCTATTCTTTACATAGAAAACTCAATAAGAATTTATGTAAATTAATAGTATTTCTCCAATTTTCCAAAAGTAACTGTGTAACCAGTCATGTAAAAGTGCTGTTTTACACAAGTTTTCAAAAAGTAAATACAGTATGTTATCTGTACGTAAATGTTCATTTTCCTAAAGTTGGGATTAGAAGTTCGAATCTTAAAAATTGCAATGACTTTAACGCTGTCCAACTAGGTTAATATTTCAGTCAGTACTAAAACTTTTTAAAATGGCAATTCAGCTATAAAACTTTGCTTTTCATGTGATCAATTTCAATCGACTAATTACGTTTCAATCATACAATTATTTGGGACAATCAATTCAGTCCTAAAACTATTCGAATGCACATCGAGATGCAAATGTCCGTCCATGATGTCCCATCATATTTAACATTTATATATCGCCTGCTTCCAAAATATAACATTGATGGCAGATTTGCATCAAAACATACAAAAAGGGCAACATTGCATTATCATCTAAACAAGAGTGACAAATTTGCACATTTACCCTTAAATTTTGGGGTTAAGATCCTGGATACCGCCATATGATACCATGAGAGTACACTCCCACAGTGTCTTTAACAGGAAACCCAGCTGTGCCAAGTATTTGACAATTATACCCTCTAATAGTACACGTTATTACGCCAACTTCTTTATTTGATCCCTTGGCAAACCGTCAAACAGGACACATGCAGGTGTTCCTTTCAACAATTTTCTTGGGGAAAATTAATAATACATCCGTCTCTCCTTATTTAATTGATAGTTTAGTACAATGTTAACTAGTAGAGTAAAATATTTGTAAAGTTTTTCAATTTTACTTTTTAAGAATATAAATACAATTTTTTGGATTTATTGTATGGCTGAGCTCATTTACACACACACATAATTTCACTCGAATTAATCTATCTTACAAAAATCACATCTATTTTGGGAATTTTGAACTTCGTGTGCAACTAGATTTAATATGACCAAACAACTAAATAAAAAAAATCTATATGTAGAAAGTATCTCTTTAAAGGCGTAGTACCATTTTTTTAGTACCATTTTTTTAGGGAAAAACTCATGTATTATCTAGTTTTTTTTATATTTTCTATACTTTGCATCGAAATGTTTTAGTTTTGTTATTTAACAATTTCTCTTTCCTTTTGTTTTTATTTTGATACGATTCTCAACTTTTTGTTTGTACTCCATTTTATGTCATGTCTCTCATATTTTTGTTTTCACATACTTAACATTTTTTTTTTACTTTCTAATTGTTTAGGGGAAAAACGGGTTCAACATTTTTTTATTTTATACACATTAGATCCAAATGTTTCAGTTCTGACAATTTATCTTTCCTATTCCTTTTGTTTTAATATGATTTTCTTCTTTCTCTTAGTACTCCATTTTTCTGTCACAGCTTCCTATTATTGTTTTCACATACTGAACATTCATTTTTTTCTTTGTTGTTTTTTCCTTTTTTTTATGTATTCTTGCCCAACTATAAGTATGTTTAAATGTAGAGGAGATCACTCCGAGAAGCCATTTTTCACTTTTTCCATCCCATTTTATTGGTTAAGGAATAACTCCTTAATTGTTGTACATTTCTATAATTTCCCAAATTGATCCCAACTATTTTAATTTATGATTTTAACGTTTTCTTTTCTTTTTAATTTGTTTTCTTTTTCTAATTCTTTTCTTTTTTGTATTCTATTGTTACCCATATTCCTTAAACCTCATGTTCATTACATTTTAGTCATATTCTCCTCTTATAATAGTCTTTCGATTGGTTACTTTTTTTGAGTTGTATGCCTTTTTTCTTCTTCCTTTCCATTTATTTTTTTCTCAATATTTTATTTTCTCATTTGTTTCTTTGTTTTATTTTTTTCTATGCTTTTATTTTAAATTTTTTATCCTACTCTCAACTTTTTATGGTTTAGAAATTTTCTATTTTTCAATATATATGGTTTATGTCCATGTTTATTCTACAATAAAGTGTTTTTATTCTTCAATTTTTTTTTAACTGTCTTCCACCGCGAAGCGTGGGTTAAAAAATATTGTGTTTGAACTAATTGGTACCGTAGATAATTTACGAATTTTTTTAATGAATATATATAACCACTTCTTGTCTCGGAAAAATTAATACAAAGCAACCCGGCCTAACCCGAAAGCAGCTCAACCTCAAACAACCCGCAAAACCCGAATTGGCCCGAAGCCCAAATAACCTGACCCAAACCCGACTTGACCCGCTCAATTGACATCTTACTTAGAGGTCGGACTATGAACTAGAATCATTACTGTATATGAATCTATGCCGCAAAGATTTAGACATGGATAAATGGAGATGATAAAATGAAGGGTTCAACAAATGGAAAACATGTCGTTCAAAAAAGAGTAAGAAGGTGTGGGAATCCTAAGCACCCCGGCTCGTGGCATCGGTCTCTATAGTAGACACATGAATAGTGATCAATAATACATCGAGACAACGATACAAATAAATTGTATTTTTGGTGTAAAACTTCCGGTCATGCTCGGTATATATAAACTCATTAATTTTGGAGGTATTTCTTTAGGATTCTTTTCCACTGTTGTAAATTTAGGAAACCGGCGTTCGATTAGGATTGATTAAACTAATAAGATAAAAAATAAAGTCGCCTTCAACAACAAAACAAAAAAAAAAAAACCTAAAGTTATATAGCTCGAAAATTACATAAAATTAAATTCATATTTACATTATTAAAAAATATTGTAAATTCTTTTGGAGACCGGGTGTGAGTTGTGTTGTTAAGTTTTTTAATGGTAAACTCCATTTTTATTCTCTTGGTTTTGATGCGTATCCTATTTTAGTTATATTTTAAGAATTCATCATATTTTAATCTTTAACTTTAATTTTTCGTTTATCAAGTCATGTTTCCATTAATGAGTGTTAGATTTAATGGAATAATGTGATTTTTTTAATAGTCACAATTTTTTTTCTTTAATTTCTATTTGCACTATAAACTTGTAGATCTAACTTTTTAAGTATGGCCCGACTCTGGCCACCACTCCAATTAATCATCATCACCAGCGTCGGCCAACCACCACCACACACCCACATCGGTCGGCTCCCTAGCATTGCGCCCAACTGTGTCGTCGTCTCTCCTGGAAGCAATGGTGGCGGCAAATTGTGAACTCCTCAGTTGAGTTCGAACCCACCGCTCCGGTAGGCCAAGGGCGTTGCACCAGCAAAGGCCAAACACCCTAGGTGCCGAAAGCAACGACCTTCCATGAATTGCACATTGCCCATGACAATTCTGACGAGCAACAAAGCCCATGAAAATTTTAGCGCGATTTCGATCAATTCGATGGCCGATAGTGATGGTTCTTGGATAGGTTTTCATCATAAAAACCCTAGGAATAATTCCAACCATCAATTTGGAATATGATCACCGAATTTGATCAAATCAATTACTCCGAATCTAAAAAGAATTATTTCCTGAAACAACAAGAGGGATTTTGTTCCTTATGAACATGGCTTCGATTCTGATTAACATTTACGCGACAATCACAAAAATTGGTAAACCGAGAGTCGACTGATCATTGATAAAGTGAAAGATTCAAACTTCAAGTGTCAAAGGAAAATTTTAGTCACTGAAATAATCATTTTTCGCTTTATTCCGTTAAATCTAACTATCATTTAATGGTTTAGGACTTGATTAATATAAAAACTAAAACTAATGGATTAAAATAGGATAAATTCATAAAACATAATAAAAATAAAATACACATCAAAGTTAGACTAAAATTAGAATTTACACGTTCATTAAAATATGAGAAGTTGTTTCTATTTTTTTAAAATGATACTCATAAAGGTTAGGGTGTGTTTATTTGAAATGAGAAAATAATTTTGTGAATTTTAGGGACGTATTTTTGATTGATAGATGAGATATATATTAATAGAGAAATTTGATAAAAATATTATTTCTATAGAATTAATGGTGAATTGATGATGTTGTTTTATGTATTGAAAATTGAAAAAGTGGAAAAAAATATGATGTCAAATTGTATTGAGAATAAAAAAATAGGGAAAGAAACACAACACTACAAACAGTCACTGAAAGGTGAAGTACGAAAACACCCTCACTACGGTAAGCAGTCAAAGTGGTCCAGACGTGGTCAAAGGGCAGAACGTGGCAGGATAATTCGGTCATTTGGATTCACACATCATTGTAAACCGTGCCTCAATTTACTTCTCCAGCCATCAGATCAGACTAGTGGCAGTTGTAGAATGAAAGCAGACAAAAATCTCTCTGCTCTTGTGGTTTTTCTATTTCTAACATACGAAATTCAATTTGCAAATTAGAAATATATATATATATATATATAGGTGTGAAATTTTTTGGAAACTTTTATACAGAAAAACTTAAAGTTTCTAAAATCTTGTTATGAAAAATTTATGATAAGAAAATTTAAGGGATAAATTTTTTTTGACAGCTTATTTTTTAAGGTAAAGAATACAGCTTAAACGGTAACACCCAAATTAAATTGAAATGACAGAATTTTGTTTTCTCAAATTCACCTCTGAATCAGGAAATGGCATTATTTGGTAGTACAGATTTTAATGTGAAAGAAAGAAAACGAAAGAAAGAAATAGCATCTCTCTCTCTCTCTCTCTCTCTCTCTCTCTCTCACGTTGTTCCATCTTCAAGTGCAAACCAGATTATTAAAAAAATTACAGCAAAACACGAAACTATCCTTGAATTTTCAACTTCTATAAATTCATGCTAAATTATTGATTCCGAAAAATTATTTAAAATATTGATCCGTGTCAGCGTAGCACATCAGATCTACACACAAGTCACCTGCAATGGTTGAATGCGCTCTCTCAAGAGATCTCCCAGGAAGAATTGCAAGTGAAGATAATTAAAGCCAGAAAGAGGAACAGAGTAATTCAAGGCTTATGGATCAGTAATTAATACTATATGATGATTTGATGCTGCTATATCATACTGTTAATCTCAAAAAAGGGGGCAAAAAAAACTAATACTAACACAAAACCAGATTAAAAAGAGAGAGAGAAAAGACAAATCCTAATTATGTACAAGTATATTACTTTCTTCTTCTTCTTCTTCTTCTTCTTCTTCTTCTTCCCCTTTGATTGATGCCCAGCAGAAGAGGCAAAAGCGGTTCTTGGTTTCTGACCAAGAAGCTAGCAGCAAACCGATCTCAATCATGATCCAAAGCTCCAAGAACTGAAAAGGGGAAAACTTTGTTGGACCCTTTTCATCTTCCTTCACCATTAATTATTAATACCCCTCTTTCTTCTTCTTCTTCTTCTTCTTCTTCTTCTTCTTCTTGTTGTTGGTTGTTTTAAGAATCGTTGTAGTCTCTCCAGCAGATTAGCATGGTAACACAGCGCCTCATGATATAGAACCGAGCTCTCTGTTCCTTGACCAATCTGGCACATTTCCTGGAGAAAGAGTTCCTTCTATGTGACGAGCTGTTCTTCATCAATGGCGAAATCGAAGAGCGGGTGCTTCGGGAAGACCCCTCCTTCTTGGAGAGCTTCCACTTCTCATCAAAATAGAAACTTGCAGCTGGGGCGCTGGAGCTGTGAGTGAGAATCGCAGAAGCCATGGATATAGCAACAAAATAAATCAGAGGCTCGATCAATCAACAGAGATTATCAGTGAGTTTGTGTGATGATTGTTGTTTGTTTAACTGAGTTATGAGAGAGCGAGTCGAGTCACTGAGGAGGAAAGAGATTGAAGAGTGGGTTGGTATTTATAATAGCGATTTACCGAGCTCGGCTGAGTCAGCTCAGGGTACCGTAAAAGGAAAAACGAAAAACGAAAAACAAAAATGTAGAAACCGATGGGCGTGGGAGTGGGCATTACCTGGGCCTTCTATGCCTCGAGAGGCCCACCAATTTTTTTTTTTTTTAAAAAAAACCCAATAAACTGAAGATACATATAATAATAAAAAATCTTATTTGTTTGGAGTATAAAATACGCTGCAACAATGTGGGCTGGTTTCCAATGCACACGTCATGGCCATGGGGCTACTTAAGTACAGTGGAAAAATAGAGTGATTTTTTTAATGTGGTAGTAGATCTCAGTGGACCAGGGCTGTAACTGTAAAAATTTCTTTCCTCAAAATGGATTTCTGCAGATTCTTAAATGGTAGTAGGAGTTACTCCCTTCCTCCCTTCTGAATTGCTTCATTTTGAAGACCTATTTATTCCAAATCATTACTGTAACAAACTGTTTAAATAATTTATTAAAAATTTATATATTTCATATAGAAAATGGTGAAGAAGTAAATGATTAAAAATTAAAAAGTACTCATTTCATCATTTTTTATTTAACTTTTTGACATACAATGTAAAATAACTTTCGCATAAGCTAAACCAATGTTTTTTAGTTTCTAAAAGTATTTTTTCCAAGAAAATTAAAATAATTCTTCAGTAAATTAAATTTAAGCCAAATATATGATAGAATTTAAACGTAACAATTAAAGTGAGATAATTGAGTAATTCTATGTTAGTAATAAAAAATTAAACACAAATTAGAGTGAGTATTGTGCACGGTTGAGGGAATTATTTGGCCAAAGATTAATCCATCAGCTTCGATAAGTGGATCATTCACATTTATGAATGATTATTTGTATATCACCACGAAATTGAATAAATTACGGAATTTCAAACTTAAAAACTTTTTCAATGATTTACTAAATAATTCACATCCTATAATTCATTAGTGAATTAGTCTCCAATTCACCTCATCTAATTAGAACCTGAGGTGATTTTGAAGAGGTGCGAATTTCAATAATTCACCGTGAATTTCTCCTCTTTCCACCCTCATAATCTCTTTCCTCTCCAACAATCGGCCATCTCTCATCCCTCCCGCTCCTCCTCTTCGACTAGTCGACAACAGAAATTTACAGGGAAAAAGAAATGTTAAATTCACCACTAATTCTTACTATTTTTCATGGGTATCTCAAACCTTGCAGGTGTAATTTTACCACTGAAATTTACGAAGTCTCTTAATTTGCCACCAAAATTTATTTTAAAGCGAGAATGCCACCAATGTTTTATTTAAGGGATAACTTTGTCATTGGACAGTAAATTGTCCTAGTTGGCAGTGAGAAGTGCTCATGTGGCATGTCACTGGGTGATTGCGTGAACATTGTACATTTTTAGGGTTAATTTTTAATTTCACCTAAAAATTATCGCAATTTTAGGGTCCAATTTTTATTTTTAAAAATTTTAAGCGAAATCGAAACTTTAAAAATGTATTGTCAAATGTTCACGTATAATCGTCTAGTGGCATGCCACATGAGCGCATCTCACTGCCAGTTAGGACAATTTAACATCCAGTGGCAAATGTACTCCTCAAATAGAATGTTGGTTACATTCTCGCTTCAAAATGAACTTCAATGACAAATTAATAGATTTCGTAAATTTGAGTGGTTTTACCCTATATTCTTTGTATAGTTTTAAAAAGACTTATTAGCCTCTCTCTCTTTTTCCAACAATGTGAACCCCTTGAAAATAACTAAAAAATCACATCACATTAACTTGTAGAAAGCAGATTTATTGAGAAGCTCAACTAACTTTGTCGGTGTGAAAGAAGTAAGTGATATGGGTAAGAGAGAAAGAGGGAGAATTTGCTTGAAATATCAAAAGCTAGCTAGCATGAGAGAGATGAGATGATGAGAGGTAAAGGAGAGATGGTCATAAATAATATTACTAATTAATAATAAAGGACGATAAAAGTGGAAATCTTGCTTTCCGCAGCAATGTTACTCATCCGGGTGTTTGAAAGTTCAAGCTGACAGATAATGGAAAATTACCCCTTACTTATGTGGCTTTTACAAATTACTAATATATTACTATAAACTTTGACTCTATATATATTGCTTATCTCTTTATCCACACTTCTTAATTACTGTATGGAAGAAAAAGGTTAACTAGTATATAGTAATATGAAAAGAAAAGTGTATAAAGGACTGGACATTTCATCAAGCTGTATATTGGCATCATGAGTATTGTATAATGCAGCTGATTTCTTTTATTATACTTACTCCATTGCTTTTAGTACTTTCCTTTACTTTCTTTTTTTTTTAAAATAAAAAAGACTGCAACATCTGAACCTAGCTAGTGAAGGGATGAATAATGACTATTGAATATCAGTAGAGCAAAAATTGGAAAAAATAAAATAAAATTAAGATAAAAAAAAAAGTGAATGTAAAAGGGAATAAAAGGTTAGTGTAATGACGTGGCTGCGTGGGTTAGAGTATCCGGTAAACAGTAAGTAATTTGAGTAGACAAAGTGCGAGTGAGAGAGGGATGGGACTTGGGAGGGTGGTTAAAATGAGAGAAGTTAAAATGCGGGTCTCGAAATTTACGAACGTAAAAACGAAAACGTTTCTCACGGCCCGTAGTACCGACCAAGGCAGCAGACAGACGAGGGAGGGAGGGCCGGTCAAGGCGAGCGGGCCTTTATATACACAAATTCCGTCTCTAAGAATATAAATATGCTACACTTTTTTAAAAATTCAATTCATATTTTTTTCTTTAACATTTTATTGTATAAAAATTTAATAATTTATACTCTGTATGTAAATGATAAATGTATATCTCTATTTTATAATTATATTTTTTTTAATAATTTTGTTAATAAAATTTTATCAGTGAAATTAAATGTAAGTCAAACACAAATTTAAAAATCAACTATGCCAATTTCTTTTTGGATGGATGGAGTAACCCTGACCATCTGCAATTCTATCAATGAACACATGTACACATAACTTCATTCCAGTACACCACCACAACCTTATCACTCAACCTTATTAATTACTTATTGTTATTCAAACTATCAAACTGTTCAGTAAATGAACATTTATTAACTACTAATCTCAATTACATATCATTTTATTTCATTAGGTTCAGCCGACTTCGTTTATGTGTCATCGTGTGCCCAATTCATTTTAATTTAAAAAATGTCACTGATTCCTCATCGATTTCAAAGTTTGAACATATTTTTTCTTCAATTTTCTTCGTTCCTTTCGTTAATCGTCGTCGTTAAGCTCGTAATCCGCCGTCACTTGCAGTATCATTTTCATCCTTCGCAATCCGCCGTTGTTAATCATCGCCGTTGCTTCACGATCCGTCGTTGCTTCGCGATCCGACGTCTTAAATCCGCCAACCAAGGCAACAACCGACCCCGCCGGAGCAGCCAATCTCTTCCCGAGTCGCCGACGCTTCATTACCAGCTATTTCTTGAGCTAAACCACGAAAGTTCATCTCACGCCCTGAAAATGCTACCTGCTGTAGACGAAAAAATTATGATGCCCCTAGTTACCATTATGATGTGCTCTCAATTAATTTTGATGCTCTTTTTTGTAAAAATCACTTACCACGAATTGCATACAAATAATGCTCAAATCTATCAGAATGAACTTAATAACGTCAATTAATTAGTGATGAATTTGAAGAATAATAACTGAAGTAGATGCAAGAAGATAAATTTTTCAACGAAACAAGTATCACATTGCACCATAAAGGCATACTTACCAGATGGAGCGTCATTTTAAATGCTAAGATCATCATACTTACCAACGAGAGCATCATTTTAAGCACATAAAACATCAGTTTGCGAACTTCATCATTTTGTAATGTTGAAGAAAATGAGTGCATAATCAAGTCATCGTAACGAGTGCATCATGTTTGTAATTGAGAGTATCATAGTGCAACGGGAGTGCATCGTTTTAGGAGATTGAATAAAATGCGTGCATCATTAAGTCATCAAGACGAGTGCATCATTTTGGTGAGGTAGAGCATCATATTTGAAACAAAGAACATCATCCATTTCACCAAGAGCATCATACTTAACTAATACATTTTACATTGTCAAATATTGAAGAGCATCATAATTTACAGAAGCGCATCATTCGTGACACCAAGCACATCATTTTGAACCAAGACATCATACTTTGTCAACAAGCGTAACACTGTGTTCCGTAGAATGAAATGTTTGCATCATAGTCATTATTCTGTCACCAGAACGTGTGCATCATTTTTGTATGATAGCGCATCATAGTTGAAAACAAAAGGATCATTCATGGCACTAATCGAATCCTTTGGAATCGATAGATCATACTTTGTAGAATACCGAAGAACATCATTTTATGTGATAAACTCATCGTACTTACCATAAGGAGCATCATATTAAGCATAAAGAGCATCAGTTTGACAACTCCATCATTTTGTAAGGTTGAAGGAAACGAGTGCATAATTAAGTTATCATAAATGGTGCATCATGTTTGTAAGGTAGAGCTTTATATTGTAACGAGAGTGTATCGTTGTGGTCACCAAAGACATCATTTTAGGAGATTGAAAAAAATGCGTGCACCATTAAGTCCTCAGAACGAGTGCATCATTTTTGTGAGGTAGAGCATCATACGTGAAACAAAGAGCATCAATCGTGATACCAATACATCATACTTTGTCCAATAGCGAAAAACATCATAATTTTACAAAAGCTCATCATTTGTGACACCAAGCGCATCATTTTGAATCAAGACATCATACTTTGTCAACATGTGTATCACTGCATTCTGTAGAACGAAATGTTTGCATCAGAGTTATCAGAACGAGCACATCATAATTTTACATAAGCACATCATAGTGCTTCGAACCGATGTGGACATCACCACGAAGGCGCCAACAAACTTCAAGACTTGGGCATTCCATTGGAGAAGTGATGCTGATCATCATAAGATGGAGCAATGGACTTCATATTTAAGCTCTTTTCAATAGGAGATAAATGGCTTTTGAATCACCTCAATCGGAGTTCCAGAGCTCAAGTTATTCGTAAAAAAGTGAAGTTCCGCATACCCAAGGCACTTTGGCGAAGGCACTTTGGCGAAGGCACTTTGGCGAAGGCCCTTTGGCGAAGGCACTTTGGCGAAGGCACTTTGGCAAAGGCACTTTGGAGAAGGCACTTTGGCGAAGGCACTTTGGCGAAGGCCCTTTCTGGCGAACCCATGGCCTCTTCCGCGGACCCATGGCCCCTCCGGAGAACCCATGGCCTTGGAGAACCCCCNGGCCATGTGCAAGTTTGGTGATTTGAATATTCCCTCCATTTCTTCATAAATCCCCTTTATGAAGAAAAGGGAGGAATAGTCAGAGCCTACAATTGTCTTCCATCCATCCCTTCCATCTCTCACCTCACCCACCATAATTCAAGGGTCTTTGTCCCTTGTCACGCCACTCACCATTTCCCATACCATCTCACCTCTTTATATAGAAGGCATGTAACCATTGTAATACTCAGAACATATTTATAAGAAATCAGAAATACTCCAAGTGAGGTTTTGGCTTTCTTGTTCTCATTTCTTGCATTCCATCTCCTTAAGTGATCCGTGCAAGAGGATCCAACATAATATCTAGTATTGTTTGAACTTGTATTCAAAAGGTGCTAGATCCCATCTTCATTCCTAGGCATTTTCAAGGGCATTGCCTCACCTCGTAGTGAGGAGGTTCCCTTGGCCGATTCTGTTTCCTTCGTGTTCTTCCTCTCTGTTTCGTTTCCCTTTCTTGCTGGAAACCGCCTCCATCGAGCTAGATCCGAGCTCGTGATCACTTACCCCCTCCTGTGATCACATCAAGTGGTATCAGAGCCAAATTGCTTGCTGGAGGTACCGTATCAGTTGTTTGTTTTCTTCAAGTAAAACCATTGCATTCTTTCTTACCCTTGAAGAAAACGCGTTTTGTTGTTGAAGAGAAACCGAAAATATTTGTGCGTGGTTCATGTGACTAGAGCAAAGTGCATATTTGAATGCCGATTATTGAAGTTGAGTGAAAAGAGAAGTGGTTTCGGATTTGTTGTGGGGAAAATATCATCTTGTGTTGATTAAGTGCAAAAGATAAGGTTGTGGAAGAAAAGAAAATGATGAACAAGTTCATGTGTTCTTGAGTGTTCTTGGTGTTCTTGAGATATTCATATGAAGTTCATACCAAACTCATATGAATAGTACTTTTGATCCAAAAATATTTTATGAACTTGCACAAAAAGGTGTTTGTGTTTGTAAAAGAGCCTTCTCTCATACATACCTTACTTCTTTCAACCCCCATCCCACCCTAAACTCTCAAAGCTAGTTTCAAGTAACTAGTTATCTTTGTGATTTGCAAGTTTTGGATTTCACTAGAGATTATTGCTTGTTCCTACTTGTGCGTTCGCATTTGATCTAAAAGTTGAGTGTGATCAAGATAAGAGAACTTTTGAAAGCCTTGTGTGGAGAATCAAGAGTGAAACCGTGTGGAGTGCTCACCTAAACACGTGAGGAGAAATGAGTGGTACTGATTTTATTGTCTAAGTGTGTAGGTGTGCCAAATGGGGGAAGAGAACCTACATTTCATTGGGTTTCATCCCTTGAAAGGGAGGCGCAAACTTGAAGATGACTTATGGCAATGGATCGAGGAATTGGAATACCACTTTTGGTATTACCAATTTCATAAAGAAGAAAAGTTAGACCTTGCCGTAAGGTGTCTAAAGGGAGAAGCCAAAAGATGGTGGCGACAAGATTTTGCTCAAAGAGAGCGATACAATGAGGCCTCCATTCGGACTTGGAGCGGATTGAAGAGGTTGCTATTAGAAAGATATAGCTCACCTCAAGAAGAATCGCCCTCTCCATACCATGTCCAAACAAGAAGGTCCCCCTCTCGGCCTACATCCTCCACCCACGCTAGAAGCCATAACTCTTGGAGGAAACCGAGCCCCACACCTCCACAAACACTATCGGCCGAGCCATGTACTCCACCTCCCCACACTTGCACCACCCAAACTCCTTCCCCAAACCCAAGCCCTCGCCAAGATCCGAGTGAAGATCTTTCTCAATTAATTGAAAGTCTGAAGAAGGAGTTTGAAGAATATGAGAGAGAGAAAAGAAAAAGAAAGAGAGAAGAAAGGAGAGGGCTCTCCTTGGCCAAACAAGTGAAAAGAATATTGCACCCGGACCTTCAACCCATCTCCAAGAAGAATTAACCATTTCATCTTCTAAATCTTGTTATTCTTCTTTATTTGTGCACGAGTTTGAAGGAGAGAAGGGCACGGATGCGCCATACCTTGAAGGAGAAGAAAGATTTTCGGCTTTGGAGGAGGACCCTCCTCCCCTAACTCGGGGAGAGGTAACCTACTCTTTTCTTTTAGTGATGAAGTGAATAGGCATGAATGTGAAACCTTATTCGAAAATGAGCATGCATCTCAACCATTGCTTAATTCTCTCAACCATGATAAGTGTAACATATTCGAATTCCCTCTTGAAAGCATGAAGCATGATGATTCGGTTGACCATGAGATGTATGTACATGATGCATATCCCATATCACTCACCCCTAGCCATGAATTCTCTTCAATGCATGATCATGACTCCTTCTTTTTAGATAATGAGAATGCATGGCCTAGGCTTACTTTTGACCATGGGTTTGAGCTTGAGCTTTGTGTATGGTTGAAGTGAAGAGAAAGGGCGGATTGTACATCTCACTCATTCAAACCATTTTTGTGATTTTCATGTTTAAGATTTAGTTCACTAACCCCCTAATGTCCTCCAAGTTTGTCATGCGGTATTTTAGTTTTTGTAGGATTCGCCCATTTAGATTCGAGGACGAATCTTCTCAAGAGGGAGAGTATGATGTGGACATCACCACGAAGGCGCCAACAAACTTCAAGACTTGGGCAGTCCATTGGAGAAGTGATGCGGATCTGTGCTCATCAAAAGATGGAGCAATGGACTTCATATTGAAGCTCTTTTCAAGAGGAGAAAAATGGCTTTTGAATCACCTCAATCGGAGTTCCGTGAGCTCAAGTTATTCGTAAAACAGTGAAGTTCCGCATACCCAAGGCACTTTGGTGAAGGCACTTTGGCGAAGACACTTTGGCGAAGGCCCTTTGGCGAAGGCACTTTGGCGAAGGCCCTTTGGCGAAGGCACTTTGGCGAAGGCCCTTTGGCGAAGGCACTTTGGCGAAGGCACTTTGGCGAACCCATGGCCTCTTCCGCGACCCATGGCCCTCCGGAGAACCCATGGCCTCGAGAACCCCGGCCATGTGCAAGTTTGGTGATTTGAATATTCCTCCATTTCTTCATAAATCCCCTTTATGAAGAAAAGGGAGGAATAGTCGAGCCTACAATTGTCTTCCATCCATCCCTTCCATCTCTCACCTCACCCACCATAATTCAAGGGTCTTTGTCCCTTGTCACGTCACTCACCATTTCCCATACCATCTCACCTCTTTATATAGAAGGCATGTAACCATTGTAATACTTAACATATTTATAAGAAATCGAAATACTCCAAGTGAGGTTTTGGCTTTCTTGTTCTCATTTCTTGCATTCCATCTCCTTAAGTGATCCGTGCAAGAGGATCCAACATAATATCTAGTATTGTTTGAACTTGTATTCAAAAGGTGCTAGATCCCATCTTCATTCCTAGGCATTTTCAAGGGCATTGCCTCACCTCAGAGCGAGGAGGTTCCCTTGGCCGATTCTCGCTTCCTTCGTGTTCTTCCTCTCTCGCTTCGCTTCCTTTCTGCCGGAAACCGCCTCCATCGAGCTAGATCCGAGCTCGTGATCACTTACCCTCCGTGATCACATCAGAACGCATCATATTGTTATCGGAGAGCATCACTTAGGGCGGTTGAACAAATGCAGGGCGGTGATTTTTGTCACGGAGGAATGCCATCGATTGATTTTGTTGCCGGTTTTGTTGAATTTGTGACGAAGGAAGGTCGATCGGCTTGATTCCTCTTTAATTTCGTTGGTGCGCGCGGAAGGGAGGATGAATTGTGGTAGTTCTTAACAAATGCGTCGGGCCAGTGATTTTTGTCTCCGGAGGAAGGCCGGTGGTTGATTTTTTTGGGTTTGCAAAGAAGGATGGTCGATCGGCTTGATTCCTCTCTATTTTCATTGTTGGGCGCGGAATGAAGGACGGATCGTGGTAGTTCGAGCGATTTCGGAGTTGTCGCCGAGAGACACGGTGTGTTACTGTTACTGGAGCCGGCTCTTCAATGTCTTTTTTACTTCTTTCTTTTATCTAGAGGCACGACCTATCCACACTCATTTGATTAAGGCTTTATTCTCTAGGGGGATTTCAAAAGAAAGGTTGGGGTTGTCCGAAAAATTATAGGAGGAAAATTTGAATAGAATGAGGAATGTTACATTTTTTTTTCTTGAGAAAATATCACATCCTATAAGATTAGTTATGATTTGATCAGGTGTATTTTTTAGAAAGTTTTTGAGAAGAAAATGAATAATGTTTTTTAAAATTGATGTGGCCTTGCAAAAAAAAGAGTAGATAAAATTTATCATTAATTTGTTTTCTTTAATTTTTACAAATGTAGAAGTATTTATAGAATTTCTTTTTAAGAGAACTTGCATTAATGATTCTTCGCCTGCCTAATGGAGTATTAAAGATTCGTCGTATTTATCACCAAACAGTGAGTTTAGGTAAAGCATATGGTAGAGTGAGTATATTTAAGATGTGTAGTGTGATACTATTAATGACTTCTCGTGCACTTGTCTTTTTCTATATATATATATATATATATATATATATATATATATATATATAAATAATGAAGCAAAAAAAGAAACTTTAAGTTTAAGAAGTTTTCCATTTACAAACAACTGCGCCAATATTGTACTACTACTCTACGTGCATCAGTTATTGAGCTAGCTCTGGGACACAGACATTCTCGGCAGTCCCTCCTGACTGAGTTGCAAAATCGAATGGATGAATTCTTCTGGGTCACAAATGTTTGAGTTTATAAAGTTGAAGGGGTAATCTTGAGGTTCTCCCATGAATATATTGTGCAGACAGATTCGTGACTCAGAAACACGGGTTGTGGAGAAATGGAGTAAAAAAAAAAGGAAAGAGAAACACGGGATGTGCGTGAAAGTGGAAAGTGTGAAGTCCCAAAGCCCCGGGTTGGTTCTCTCCCCACAATCCACCACCATTAAATTATTAAATCGCTTATTAATTACAGTGGCGGTTTGAGCCACCATTAATTCCGTTACTATTTTCAGCGTCACTCTCATGGTATCGTTACAAACCATCACACAAGGTAATACTGTATATTATAGATTAGGTTAATATAAGTATGGTATATAAATTTCTATAAAATATTCTTTTTATTGTCCCTATAAATTTGTACGTTTACTCATCGATCATCTCAAAATGTTTATGATCAGTTATCCCAACTTGTCTTCTGGGTTTGGCCGGCCGGTGGATTGAGGAGTCTGTTAAACAATATGATGTGACCCTGGTAGGTAGCTAGCTAGCTAACTTGCATTGAATAAAAAGAGGGAAATTAAATATGAGGAATTTGGATGGGTAGAATGATGAGCCCGAAATGAGACGTCAAATAGTTGATGATAATAATGATGAATGATGGATGGAAATGGCGTTTTGGGTAACAGGAATGTGCACAGGGGAAGCTACTTCTGCCTCCCCAAACTCGTGCTTAATTAATTCATTACTTCAAATCATGAACCACATAAATATATGACACAACACAACACAACACAACACGACTATTATTGAGTGTACGTGGCGTGGGTGATGAGAAGTGTCATAGGAGGACTACCATTCACTTTCGTCATGTATGTATGTATGTCCACCATCAAAACCGCTTTCGACACAACACGTTAATGTGCTAATGCGGTGCGTTTTTACACCACCACCACCTACCGTTTACTATTAACATGATCAATTCAATGAGGCTCTTTTAATTACCATTAAATAATATGCATGCATGGTCTGTTTTTCTTCTTTTTTTTTAAAAAAAAATCTTGTTAATTAAACTATTTTAACGAATAGTTACGTTGTAGATTTTACTACTAAATTTCAAGGGAGTAATTGTACTTTTTTTTTTGGAAATCTAAGGAGTCGATGGTAAAGCTCATTAGTTCTTAACTTATCCTAAAAATATGAACGAAAACGACTGTACATGTTTAAAAATGTGCTATATGGTCCCCTCATTTGTCGGTCAACATCTAATTACCCCATGGTCAAATATTCTATCATTTACACGTGTATAATTGAACATGTGACCATAGCCGCGGCCTTCAATTTGTTTAACCCATACTTGAATATCCTAAATACTAACCCAACAACGTCAAACTTAGATTAGTATATAACCATTCTCATGGTTTGGATAATCATAACGACGAATGCATGCAACCACCATTTCTTTGAATATATACATCCTTTCTAACATATAAAGTACTATATATGAAAGGACCAAATACATGGTACTTGGAATTTCCTCATAAAAATAAATAATAAATTTATTAATAATATCCCACTTTACATCAATTTTCAATTACCCTTCCCTTCCCAAAATGTTTTCCACTGCTTTACAATAATTTTTTCCATTAATTATTACACAAAAACAAAGTATTCTACATACAATCATTTGAAATCTAAATTTTCTAAATACATTTTTTTAAATGTTTTTTTCACTATTTATCAATCTAAAATTTTGACCCAAACACTGAACTTCTGAACTTTGAAATATAAAAGTAAAAATGTAAAATATTTTGGGATTGAGGGAGTATTTGTTTTTTCTAAACCAAATATTCTTTCAAAAGAACACACCTCCTACACTAATTATGGCATTGCTTGTACATTTCGTGAAAGAAAAAAAAAGATAATCGATATATGACGGATTTGTATATGATTGATTTTCAGGAGTTCAAATCACAGATTAGACAGCCATTTCATTCCTTTTACAATTTAATCATTGGATACTAAGCAGGCGGTTCTCAATAAAGATGGCCGGCGCATGCATGCATGCACTATTACTAGAAGTTAGAAGAAGAAACAAAGATTAATCAAATTAATTAGCGTGCTAATTGGAACAGTTATAATTACTAAGATCAGTAGGAGCCACCAAAGCTACATGTTTCTATCAGCCAGCTGGATGGCTATATATTGAGAAAACTACAGTACTATGCTAGTTTAGTGCATGCTTATACTAAAAAATCAGTCTCATAATTAATTTCACCTTGAAGTCCCTCAATTTCATTCTATTCGTCACTTTTAGCTAGTTGATTAATTACCCTTACAAATTAAATCCATTTTCATTATTCTAAGTTATTTCATATGCATATGTGGCATTGATCAGTAAGATATTCTTGATCAGTAGTTAGCTCTTCTGGTTTGCCCCTTCAGAATCAGAACTGATTTCTTGTTGGAGTGTGTTTAAGAATCCTGAAGATAGACAATTACAGATTTTGTCTTATAACAAGTGAATTAACATCTCTCTGGTAGATCCCAAGTTTGATTTTGTGGTATTTGCATGCATGAGTTGTCAGCAGCTCTAAAGCCTAGAGTACTGCAATATTACACAACTGTGGGAATTTCAAAAGCAGCTGCTTGAACCAATCAGTTGAAAACAGAACAGATTTTTTGCATGTTCTGATAGATTTTAGTGACTTCATCTCCCCCAGCAGTGATGATATTTCAGTTTAAATTAATTGCTTTGCTGCAAAACCTGGCTTGATCTGCTACATCAAGCAACAAATCTTCTATACCTTCACAGCAATCTAGAGACAATCTTTATTACATGACCTCACAACTCTACAAAGTTGAAGGATTTCTGATCACTGAAGAGAATGCATATGCTTATTACTCCAACTTTTCTTTCACCTTTTCACATGCATGTGAAGCAAAAGCTGCAAAAGTGAAACACAGAAAGACACAAGTCCTTAAGTTATTAGTTTCTTGCTGGTTCTGTCTCCCTCCCCCTCTGCCTTTCTGTTATCCACACTTCTCAGTCCACCCTTCATTGGTGGAACACTGGAAGCTAGTATTATATTAGCCCAAAGAGAGAAACAAAAAAATTCTTTTATTTTTCTATGGTCAGGAGGAAAATAAAAATCATCTTGTTTCATGATCCAACCATCAGGTCTAGCTAAAAAAATGGGATTGATCAGTTCAATGTTCACTTTCTGTTTCTTCTTTATAAAACAGGTTTCAGTCATCAGCATCTCTCCCCTTAAAGGGAGCCATGTTCATTGGTAGGTATAAATAAAAACAACTTTCAGGAATGATCATCAAAGTCTCTTATCCTTTTAATTGCTAGATCTCATGTGCTAAGCCGAAAGATTAACATACAGGAAATGATCGGCTTTATCTCATTCTTATTATTTCTAATCCTTAGTTTAAGAAATTATGCTATTAGGTAGAGAGAGCCTATAGGTTAGGTTAGCACGTGATTTCATAGGAATGTCTAATTAGCTCAATAAGACAGGATTGATTGTCTTATTATGTAACCTAGCTAGCTACGATTCTTAACTTGTTCTTTCTGTAGACGAATACTACTATTTAAGGACCTAATTTATTGATTACTCCGTAGTAGCTAATTCTAGCATAAGTACTTTTGGGCGTTTATTTCTTCAAATACGGATAATTAGAAATTTATACCACATGCAGGCATGTGATGATGGAAATTAAGAGCAAAGGCGCCAAACCAGCGGCGTCGAAATGCAAATTCGAAGCATGCATGCAGTCTCTTTGTGATTCATCATCGAACAAATCTAAAAGAGCTGCATGCAGGAAGAAGTCACAGTGGTCAAACTTGTTTTCCTATGTTCTTGGTTAATTAACAGACTTGTTAATTTGCTCCTTAATTTAAGTAATTAAGAGCCGCTTCGAATCTTTTGACTATACCTAGCTATTATATGATCGATGTTCTCGGATCATGAATATGATTGGAGAAGATTTTCCTTGTCATTAAATACTGTGATGTTCCTGTTTCTTGGCTTCTTGCATATGACTAATTAACTGATTATAATAAGCTAACAGTATTTGTTGGGAGTGTTCCCCTGTATCACATGTCAGTGTTCCGTGCACCGGTTGGAGTGATAAAAGAGAATTGATTTGGGCGAAGATTGAAATATTGTTTGGAGATGCTGAAGCGGGAGGGTTGAGAGTGGGTAGTTTGAGGGGTAAAAACTTAGCGCTTCTAGGAAAGTGGAAGTGGAGGTGATTAACTGAAGGGGATCGGCTCTGGGTGAGTGTGGTAGCGAGCGTGCCTGGGGGAGTGCCAAGTGCAGATCATTTGGGAGGGGATTCAGTCAGGTGGAGGGTGTGGAAGGGGGTGAGGAAGGCGGTTGGAGAGATAGAGGAGTTTGATAATGATTTCAAAAATCTTTTCGTTAAGGTTGTCGGCAACTGGAGTTCTACTAAATTTTGGGAGGATGAGTGGGTAGGTGAGGGTTCATTGAAGAGCAGATTTAAGAGGTTGTATGAACTCGATGAACATAATAATAGCTCGGTGTTCGAGAGAATCAGTTGGGGGAGGAGTGGAGTTGGGTTTAGAGGTGGAGGCGGCCTTTGAGAGGGAACAGAAGGTGAATTCAGCAGCTGCTAACTCTTCTGCAAAGATTTTCTCCAAGACAAAACGACTCGGACCTCTGGACTTACCTATATGTAGTGGATGGTATGTTCACAATCCGCTAGCTTTCGCAGATGATCACGAAGAAACTTACGGGGCCCCTCGACATCCCAACAAGTTAGTGCAACCGAATTCTGAGGAAAGTCAGCGTGCTCATTTGGCGAGCATCTCCAGATGGACTCTACCCTGTGTCCGCTTTGCTCTGGTGCTACCGAAACAATAGATCATGCCCTTGTGTGTTGCCCTTATGCTCTATAGATATGGCAAGCAGTGGCATCATGGTGTGGCACGGATGTGACAAGATTTCTCGACTTCGTTGATATTATGGGAGGGGACTTCATATCCCAAGTTCCTTGTAAAATTACTTAGGTGTGGCTGGCGATCTCCTACATATTGGTCATTATGGAAAGTAAGGAACTAGTGGGTAATGCAATCCACTACTTGGCGAGCTTCAAGCATTTTTGGTGAAATTCAGGCTCTCTCCTTTACTTAGATCAGCAGCCGCTCCAATAAGTTCAACGTCTCTGTGTGTTTTGATTGTATTGTGTTTTCCATTTTTTGTTTGATGAAATTCTTACTAATGTGCAAAAAAAAGTTAACAGTATTTGTCCTTTTCGACATGAGAATGCCAGAATAGCTCCGGTGAAGGTGGAGATCTGTAGATTCTTGCAGTGGTTGAGGTGCAGAATTGCAGATCTGTGGCTCCGAGATGAAGATTGCATCATCTACTGCTGCAACCTCCACGATCAGCCAGAATAGCGATGACGTTGAAGATGCCTCCGGGAGTTCGTCTAACGATGAATGTCGAGAGAACGATGGTGGCAAATCGGTGCGCGTGATCGCCACATTCCGGTTTGACTTGCGTGTCACGACATTGACAGAAGCCATTAGGTCGACTTTGCGTACTAGAGCGCGATTGTCGAGGAATAGAGAAATCCTCTGAGGTAGTGATTTGACGAGTCGCGTTGAGTAGTTGTAAAACGTTACCCCTTTAGGTATGAATAGTGAATGTATTTATAGTTCCATGTCTCAGTGGTATTATTGTAATATCTCAATATAAAGTGATTATGTATTTTAAGTCATATATACCCTTCGGGAGGCATAGTTCGGGAAAGTTCTTAAGCTTTATTCGGATTGCCTACTAGTTTTTTAATGGGGCCCTTATTTCGGGCTTATGTATGGGCCTTTTGTTAGGCCTTTTATGCATATTGGGCTTGACGGCCATCAAACGAAGCGAGAGAAGGAGGCGGCGGTGGAGCTTCACAATAGAAGTCTCTAGCCCAACATTGACATACTCTAGATATGTGAGTGAGGGAGAAGAAGGAGGAGACGTTCCAATCACAGAGCAAGAAAAAATCAGTGAAAAAAGATGCAGTTTTAGATATTTTTAGAATGACATTTTAGTCTTTACACAACTAGCTTCTAAATAGCGATGGCGAACTGGTATGCCGGTCATGTTATTTACCCACTAGTTGGTAAAATCATTAGTAGATCCTTATATTATCTAATTGATTTAACTAATTACTAATTAACAATTTTAAAGATTAAATTACTCTTCTAGTTAGATCTTTACATAAATAACATATAACTAGTTATTTTTCTAATTAGTTAGTAAATAACATTCGCTATGGTATGCGGCTATCACTCAATCTTACACCCTTAAACTAACGAAAACAAGTCTCTCTCTCTATATATATACACACACAAAATAAACCCTAATGCTAACATGCCTAGGAAACCAAAAGCACTAGGAAACTAAACTCATCACACAGGTAAGCAACGAAATTTAATCCTACCATATCTAGGAATCTTAATTCTTCTCTGACCACCAAGCCACAACACAAGTACCATCGTTAAAATTCATCAGATCGAGAAGTGTCAAAATATAGATGGTCAAAACAACTTTAACTTTAAATAAAACAAATAAGGCATATGTACACTAATAAAAAGGGCTAAGATGTTTTTTCTTTCTTTTTCTTGAGAGGTAGCTAGTTGGAATATTGTAATTTGCATGCCCCGTTGATACAACGGGAAACACTAGCTAGGAAGTATTTATATTAATTAGCTATCAATTTAATTTTCTAACTTAATTCTCACATTAATTCTTAAATCAGGTTGGCCCTTCAAAATTATGTCCCTAACTATATAAAATATGACGAGATCATATCATCGATCATTAATAATATATCCCCTTAATCATAATAATATTCAGGTTGCTGACATATCAATTATTAACTAATTACCGAAAATTAACTAAAACTACATATAACTTCTTGTAAAAGTCATAGTCTTCTCATTACACCGGAAATAAATTGAATTCCAACCAATATTTATTTTGTTTTCCAATTTGTCACATGCATGCATGTTTGGTCAAATAGACAGGAATATGAGATCATGGGGTTAGTTGATAATCTAGCTACTTGAAAATAACTTTTATATAAACATTAAGCTTTAATATTCAAGTTCCCCTTGTGCATGCTAAGCTACCTATTTTCAATTCTACTAAACCTTTGTTTCTATTGATCTGTTTGCTACAACTTGCCTTCAACTTCCTTAATTGCGGCCATGTTATGTTAAGAATCAGTGGTCAACTCATAAGCCTGACATTTTTACGGAAACACGGTTGATCATGGCAGTTCGACACATGAACATCTTTTCTTCTACTATAATTACTTACCGCTTACTTTTTTAATTGATTAATTAAATTATTGGACAAATGATTATTCGATTCAAATGCTCCTTCTCCTCCTCGTCCATTAAATTCGTTTAATTTGTATTTTTTTTATTCTTTTGAGTGATTAATGGAGACGTTTATAACCCCTAAAAAGAAATGTTTAATTTGATTGAACGATGAGATTAAATCTAATTATGTGGAAGATTAAGAAGGTCTGCTGAACCCCGGCCGATTATAAGATTTGAGAAAAGATGATCACTTCATCTTTTAATGTGGGAAAACAAAAGCAAAGCTTGATTTCGTTTCTTACTCAACAATAATTTATTTAAATTAATTATTCTATGATACTAGTTGTTACTCAATCATATATATATATATGCTAATTAAGTAGTTCTATATATTATTGGATAATATGAGAAGGTATATGGGGACAGGCAGCATCACTCCCCATATCTTTGTTCCAAGTAACCATCTAAATTCGCTGCTGTCCAAACTTGAACCAACAATTACATGATTTTCAGGAACACCAAAATCGTCCAAAATGATTGAATCGGATTTGTTTACTTCTGCCTTGGATTCATCAGCAGCAGCAGAAGATCTCTTGTTTCTTGCTTAATTATCCATTTAAGGTCTTAATCTTGGCATGATAGTGCCTTGGATTCATCAGCAGCAGCAGCAAATGGAATGCGTGAGTCACAGTGTGATAGTGCCAAATATTGTTGTTATTGATGTTACAATGGTACGTACGTATTTTATTCTTCTAGGAAAATGTCTCAAAGAATAAATAAGGAGAAGAGGTTTAATATAATACTCTCTCTATCTAATAAAAATTGCAGCATTTTTTTTGTCAGTTTCATAGTATTTAATTTATGATTTATTCTTATCACTTTTTAGATGAGTAAATTGAACCATCTATACCTAAACTATAGTCCGTGTTGCAAATCTATACCCGAACTAAAAATTGTTGCAAAAGTGACTCTAAAGTATGAGTACGTTGCAAATCTATACCTATACGGAAATTGTGATTAAATTGCTCAAATTGACCCTCGGAGTTTTAAAAATGTATTGAGCATCCATCTAACTTTATAATTTTACTTTTTGTGTCATAATTTGTAATTATGTGTGTATTCTTTCAAAAAAATCTTTATAAATCATGAATACAAATTAAAGATTGAGTCTAAAATATCTAAAAAAATATATCAGATATGAACACAAAAGTTTATAATTATATCAATAATAACATTATTCTAAAATTACATTTTTTATTGCGAGAAAAATAGTAATCATCAAAAGAAAAATGTAAGAATGAATAGTTATTTTCTAAAAAAATCTACAATGGCTATCAAATTATTTTGGTAATGTATAAAATCTTCCACAATGCTAGATGTTTTAGAAAATTATTATTACTAATTCTTGCATTTTACTTTGAGAAATACTATTTTTGCAATAAAAAGGGTAAGTTAAGTACAAGTATTATTATTGAAATTATTTTAAACATTTTTTCATATTTGATAATTTTTTTTGTATATTTTAGACTCAATATGTAATTAGTATTATTGATTTAGAAAGATTATTTGAAATATTACACATGTAATTAAGAACAATGGCTCAAAATGTAAAATTATAAAACTAGAGGGGTGTTCAACACATCTCTAAAAACTTAAGAGTAAATTTGAGCATTTTAACTAAAATTTACGTACCGTTTTAACGGTGTTAAATCGTGAGTATAGATTTACAACGTACTCATACTTTTAGAGCTTTTACAACAAAATTTTGTTCGGGTATAAATTTGCAACACTGATTACAGTTTAGGTATAGATGGTGCAATTTACTCCTTTTTAGATATGTAAAGTTAAATGATTCATATGATTCTCATAATTTGCAATCTATATTTTTTAGTTATATTTTTTTAGAATTTTTTTCACTGTTTGACATAGTAAAATTTTGGGCCAAATACTACAACTTGAAACATTAAAATCAAACACTACAATTTTTATGGGACTGACGGAGTACTTCTTTGCCTAATTGAAATCAGGAGATTGGATCTCTCTACAATGTTGGAGTTTTTTTTTTTGGTAGGTTGGTGGTGGAGTCCAAGGATGGTGAGCAAGCCAAAAAAGTATTGTTCTTTGTTCCCTTGGCCACACAACGCCAAAAGCAAGCTATGGAACGAGAACTAGGCAGGAAAGTTCAAAAGCAAAAATCAGCAAGCAAAGATAACCTAACACCATTCGAACAAACGAGGAAATACCGATAATAAGTAGCAAACCTACCACCGGCTCCATACCAAATGGGCATGAAAGAACACAAGTTGGAGCATTATAGTCATACATATCCTCGAGCTTGTTCTGAGTAGGGGTGTAAACTCGGATCAACCCGACCTGGACCCGAAATTTTGGAGGTATATATTATAATTCGAATCCAATCCATTTTGATTTTCGGATCAGACCAACCCGAACCCGAAATTTTCGGGTTGGGATCAGGTTGGCCCAACTTACCCGAAATTCTACATGTGGGTGGGCTGGGGTAGTATTTTGGGCTGGGTATGGGTGGGCTGAGGTAGTTTTAGGTTTGAGCTATTAGTAGTTTGGGCTTAAATATCGGGCTCAGGTTTGTTTTCGGGTTATCGGGTTGACCCAACCCGAATCAGAAAATCTCATCTAATATCGGGTTGGGGTCGGACCACCCAAGACAGGTTTCTTCACCGAACCGACCCTAACCCGATATTTTCGAGTCGGATTTCGGGTTCGGTTTTTCTTACAGTACCCCTAGTTCTTCTGAGAATGCCGACACGCGCACGTGCGCGGGCACATATACACACTGGACTACTAAAGAGTAAAAAGCACCCGCTACCTCCTGACATGTTTGAAACAAGAAGAGATCTGGCTAGAAGGAGAGACCACCAAAATCAGTAAAACTAGTCCAATCAAACAGTAATAACCGACAAGCAGTCCAAAAAAAATAATAGCAAAAAGAAAGCATCGGGGAAAAAGGGTAAAACAGTATGGATTAATATTCAATAAGTGTAACTTTTCCTATTTACCACTACATTTTTATAAAAATAAATCGATATTGAATAATGTAGACCACTATGGACTACTAGTATTATTTTTAATATTATCATCATCGTGAAAAATTGTTAAACCATCTGTGGATAGAATCATTATTTAAAAAAAGGATTAGCAATTAAAAAAAAAGTGAGTCGAGGGAGATCATGATGGATAATGGGCCTGAATTTTAGGCCCAATGCTTTAATCTGAAAGGAATGTTAGCATTTCTGCAAGGCTGATACTACTGTTGTTGGGCTCAGCTCGTTCGAGCTAAGCCCAGCCCAATTCAGATTTTTTTAACACTTCTTTCAACATGCACACGTAAGAGATTGAGGTCGGAAAGAAGTGTTAATACTCGAAACATAAATTGAAGCAACAAATCAGTTGATAGGATACACAATATCTTTCTTGATCCAACTTGATTCTGAAAATATAATTGCGTAAGTAAACTTGTATAAGAGCATCTAAAATAATGTTAGTTATTGATTTGAGATAATTAAATAAGATTTTCATAATAGGTTTTAAAATATGAAGATTGTAATTTTGTGTTTATTGTTTAATTAACACATATATATAAGATTTTTACAGATAAATTTAATCCTAAATCTGCCCCTGAATAGCCTCCTTAGATATCATAATTAGTTATTCTAATCAACCTTTATTAATTAATAAAAGTAATCATCTGTTTATTCGTTGGTAGCAATAATTCTCCACTGGCACCGGAACCCTAGCAGCCCTCTCCTTATCCCCATTCGATTTCTTCTCATTTTCCATTAATTTTTTTCTCTTCATTCTCTCTCATGTTTTTCTCTTAAATCCCCTTACTCCCACCATCTTCTTCATCTTTTTCTTCTCTTTGTCTTGATATATTTATTGCTAGAAGCAACTGTAGAGCTTTATGAATGCCTAAGTTTCTCTGGATATTGGAGAGCCACTGCCGCCGCATCCCGGAGCGGGGCGGAAGATGCAAGAGGCTTGTTTCTCGGCGTATATTGGATAAGGATGATTTCTCGCTGGTCGGGCATTCGATGGTTTCTCGTCGCGAGTTGAAACTTGCTTCGATCCGACGAATCCTTCGTGTCAGAGGGTTGCCTTCTACTCCAGGCCGCCACTGCGCCATACGAAGGGACCCTCCTTGGCCTGGTCGTGTCGACGGTGGAGAAGGCTGGGGAGGACCATTTGGTGATAATGACGTAGAGATTCAGAAAATTTTCGCAGCAGATATGGGCAATGGTAGCCCGCCCTGCCTGCAGCAATGCGTGATATTTTACCGGGTGGAGGGGGTTTGGAGTCTTCCTCTTCCACCTGTGTTCTCAAATTGACTCGGGCATGGATGTTTGATAGCTTGCTCGGAAACTCTTTCTATGGTTATGTATATTCTTCCAGGTATTTATGCGGGGACCAGACCTTGTGTAGCTTACTTTTTGCAGCTAGTTTGGTGGAGGAGGTCGGTGGCCGGGTATTACGAGAGAGATGTTGCGTACGGATATCTGTTTACAACAAATTATCGTTATGAAGAATATATCCTCCCCAAGAATGGAGACGATCTGACTATTTTTCATTCATATTGTTTCGGAGATGCAAACCTACTATCTATATTTAGATTTTATTTCACTAAATAAATCTTTATTTAGTTTTAAGTTTCCATGCAACCTTAAGTTGCAGGAAAGGTAGATCTGGTTATGCTCATCTCACTACCTGAAGAAGACCATTTTTACAGCGGCCGTTACCGCGGCTGAGGCTGCAGTAAGTGGCCTGGCGCAGTAACGACGCTGTTCGTCTTGCGGTATGCATTTACCGTGGCGATCGCCGCGGTAAACAGGCGCGGTTTGCCTCGCGGTAAGTATGGCTACGGGAAATGCTCATTTTAGGGTTTCGAACTCCTCCTCCTCCACCATCCCCACACTTCTTACACTTATACTTCATCTTCTTCTCCATCGTCTCCTTCATTCACCTTCTCCACCATCTTCTTCTTCATCGTCTTTTCTTTCCTCCTTTTTTTTTCTTCTCTTATTCCTTCTTCTTCTTCTTCTTCTTCTTCTTCTTCTTCTTCTTCTTCATCTTCATCTTTCCTCTACTATTCTTCCTCTCTTCTTCCTCTCCTCTTCCGTAAGATATTTTCTTCTTCTTCTTTCACCAGATATCTTCTTCTTCCTTAGATCCACTCCTCCTTCTCCTCCTTCTCCTCCTCCTCCTCCTTCTGTAAATTTAGAGATTCTGACAGTGTGATGTGTTTCATCATTATCATGTCTCTCCACTTTCACAAAGAAGAAAGAGGAGAAGGAGGAGGAAGAAGGAGGAAAGAGACGTACCTTATACCTTGGAAAAACAGCAAAATGAATTTGTTCCTTGCTCCTTAAAAAACGTATGCTCCAAGTTTGTGGCGGATTGCTCTTCAATCTTCAAGCCTTCAAGTTGTTGTATAAGAACCGATTGCATGTGAGATGGTAGGGGTGATTTTGTGTTGAATGGACACAAAAGAAGTTCATCCAAAATGCTCTATAGAAAGATTGAAAAATTCTGCTAAAACAAGAGAGAAAGAGAGAAGTTTCGGATTGAAGTGTGTGTGTGTGTGTGTGTGTTGTGGCCGAACCATCTATTTATAGATGATGTAGGGAGTTACAAGGAGGGGTTAGAACTCCCTTATGGCCGAAAGTATGTGTACTTTCGGCCTAGGGAGTGGTTACTTACTCATTGTACACTTCCTAGTCCAAACACAAAGTAATTACCCTTTTAGGCGAAATGGTGCCTTCCCTTGAGGTGCCTTTTCGCCAAATTAAGGCTGTCATGGCCGATTCTATCCTCATAATAACAATTTCCATTATCCTATATATTATGGTGCATACACCTTGCACCATAAAACACCCATTTTGTCTAAAATACCTTTATCTTGTCCAAAAGGGTGTAATTGGTAGTTACTACTCATGAAACATCACAAATGTTCCATATACCCACAATTCACATAGTTGAGTTCCATAAAACTCATTTCAGCTCATCTTGAGCTGAAACTCACATAGTTGAGTTCCACAATTCACTACTTCTAGTCAACATGAGCTAGAGTTAGATGTCTTGAGCTGAGGGTTGCTATTTTTAGCTACCATGAGCTACAATTGATTACTTCTAGTCAACTTGAGCTAGTGTTAGCTACTTCTAGCTAACTTGAATTAGAGTTGAGCTGAAGTCTATCTACATTAAGCTAGTGTGAGCTCATTGAACTAGCTTTAGTTGACTTGAGCTATGTTCAGCTACTTCTAGCTGAGATGAGCTAAGGGAAACCACTTCTAGTTTTCCTCCAGCTGAGATCAGCTCAAGCGTTATCTCAAAAGGACTTGGTGCGCCAAGAATTCCAACATCTTCTTCTTCTTCTTCTTCTTCTTTTGTTTTCTTCTTCTTCTTCTTTTGTTTTCTTCTTCTTTCCATCGACGTCGATCTCACACTGACGCCGCACCGTCACCACAACCGCGTGCTCTTCCTAGGCCGCCGGATTCGTGGTAATACAAATACTAATTATTTCACTATTTCTATATACTTTTTAAAAACTAATTCTATAGATTTTAACGTTTTCATGTTTTCCGGAACAAATCTAATATTCATGGATGGAGTACAAATTTCCGGAAAAGCTCCATTCCCGATTCGCGGAATTCTATCGAAACACCCAAGACAACATCCGAGATTGGGCCCAGAGAAGACGTCCATTGGATCGTCAGACTCCAAACTACATGGACTGGCTCGATATGCCTACGCATAGGATAGACCCTGCAAAGTGGAAGCTGCTACTAAAGCATCACTGCAGTGAAGAGTTCAAGGTGAACTCCGCCCGGACCAAGAAAAATGCAAAGAGTGAAAAATGCCCAAAATTCAAGTCGCATGGCAACAAGTCAAAGGCGACTATTTATGAAGAAATTGTAACTTTTTTAAAATATTTATGTATAATTATGTATGTATAAGTGGTATTTTTGAATACCTAACATTTTTTGATTGACAGTGCAAACAGGCGGGACAGAGGCCTGGCTGGGCAAGGAAAATGCGGCCTTGGTAAGTTTAAGTAGTTTCTTAATCATTTATATATTTATATTATTCAATTTATTATTAATTAACATAAATTTCTTCATCTTAACTAGGAGGAGTACAAGAAACGCTTGATTGAGAAGTATGGGGAGGACGGGCCATTCCCCGATATCGATGAGGGCATCTATAAGGATGTCATGGGCCCGCCCATGCAAGGGCAATGGGTCGGTGTCCCTTCCCAGCTTTCTCGGCCGAGTGTTTGAGCAACCTCGACCGTCGCAGTAATAAAATTAAACTTTTATCAATTCTATACCTTTACAGTACTTTGGCAATTCATCATTATAAGTATAACCTTTTCAAAATGAAAATTTGATTTCAGCGCGAGATCGACCTGGAGGAGCAGCATTGGAGGGATATGGATGAGATCCGTGACCTGAGATGCAGGGTCGCCGCTCTCGAGGACTAAGGTGCTCGTGCGCATGCATACTGAGGTTGAAGCCCGAGTGGAAGCCCGGGTGAACGAGGTGACGCGTTCCATGGAAGCGGCTATCAACAACATGTGGTCGACACTACGTAGGCGGGAAATGTCCGACTTTCTGACGTGCCACCGACTATGGTCGCTGGATCATCCCAGCCTTCCCCCCTCGGATCACCCCACGTCACGAGCATCCTCCGAGGCCGCCTTCTCCTCCAAATCCCAACCTCACCCTCAACTCCGCCCAAGATGATTATCAGCCGGTGCCGCCACGAACTTCAGAGCAGGAGATCCCGCAGCCCACAGGGCCTGCGACCGCAACACCACCGTTCAACTTCTTGGACCTATTCGGGATGGACGATCATGAATTTGATGCTGTTATTAACAATAATAATCCTCCGAACAATTAGAATTAATGTAAACATTTTTAGGATGTAATTTGTTAATTATATTAAATATATATATATATATATATATTCCATTTATATTTATTTAAATTAATAATTACTTTCTTAATTAACATTATTATTAAGTTTATATTTATTAATTTAAGTAATAGTTAGTAATTATTTATACGATTTTATTTTTATAAAAAATAATAGTATTATCGCGACACAAACGCAGATGCAGTCGCGATACATAATGGCGGCGCCGTCGGATGTCCGCATGGCTGCGCGACGCATGCGGCCTTATTCGTTGTGAGGCCGCGATGCGCGCGCCTCGGCCTCGGCCCGTGCGCTTTTTGAAACTGCGGCCGTTTTTACCACGGCGTTCACTGCGGCCCTTGCCGCAGTGAGTACCACGGCCCAACTGCGTTGAGGGCCGCAGTGAGGGCCCTCCTCTCCACGTAGTGTCTGGGCATTCTGGGTTTTGGTTGATGAATCCGGATAAATTTTTTTAATAATGAAAAACGTTTACTGCGGCTCGGTGCGCGGTAAGTTGCTGTAGTTTCCGCGGCCTAATGTGAGGTAAACTCTTTACCGCGAGCTATTTTACCGCGGGAATTACCGTGGCCTCTCCCTCGGTAATTACCGCGGCGGTACCGCGGGGGAGGCCGCGGTAAACCCAGTTATCTCCTTGTAGTGTCTTTGCTTAGAGTTATTTGGTGTACAAGGGTTGGTCCCTGAATTGGATTTTTCCTTTTGAATGAATTACATTCACCTTCAAAAAAAAGTAATCATATGTTTTGGTATAAGTACTAGCTAAACGCTAATGATTCGTTTTGGTTTTATCTTTTTTTTTTTTCTAATTTTGAGAAATGGAAAGAAAGAAATGAACAAAACAACATGTGTAATCTATAGTAGAACTGGGAAATAGGGTGTTAATTAGAATAATCATATCTAATTGCTATGCTTGTCAGTTTTATGTTCTTTGAGGTATGTCATACGTAAATGAAAGAATGGACTTATAGTTAATTAGACTACATAAGTTAAAGCTTCATCCGTCATCAAAAAATAAATTTATGAAAGTTCTGAGCATCTAGCCTAATGGTTATGCTTTAGGGACATTGGATGGCAGTCTTGAGTTCAAGGCTTCACCTTTCCCACCACTATCCACAAAAGTACCCACAAAAAAAAGTTGAATGAAAACTGTGTTACTTATAATTAGATTGAATTACAAATAACTGTAGGGATTGAGTGGTAAGCTCATCTTTACTTAAGCAATGTCTCAAGTTCGAGTCCTCCATATGAATAGAAAAACACCGTTAGGAGTTTTAATTAACACTCGAAAAGACCTATCAAATAATGTAATTAATACTCGGTCCATGTAAAATTGGAAAAAATTGTTGTTTAATGAAATATGACAAAACGGCTTGAGCAATCTACTGATCATTCTTAAAACCATTAATCCGTTCTTTTTTATCTCATCATTTTCTTTTTTTTGTCTCTGGCTGGTCCTTTATCTCATGGAACCAAGCCAAGACACCCATTTGTTCGTTTCTTTTCAGTTTTATGAAATGCAGCGCCGTTCCAAAAAAATATATTTGTGCTCCCCTCAAATAAAATTCATAAAAATATTGCTTATCAGTTAGTCTTATATTATGTTTAATCCTAGGTTGATGTATATACAATGACGTAACTAAGTTGACGTATATACAATGACGGAACTACGTAGTGACAGGGGGCTGCCTCCCCCTATTACTTGGGGTGTATAGTGTATAGAGTATATATTCTTAGATTAATGTTATAATTTACCCATTAGCTCCCTCAACCCAAAATCAATAAAATTTAAGTCCAAATAAAATTGAAACCCAACCCAATTTCATATATTATTATATCCAACCCATAAGTCCCCCACTCCATATACTATTCTACATGATCCTCTCTTTGCATTAGAGCTTGTAATATGGACATGATGTATACTTTGTACCTCCAACGTTTCTAGTTTTCTTTGTTATTTTTTTTTAAAAAAAATTTTGTTGCTAGACTATTATCTTTTGCTTGAAATTGTTTAATTGTAATAAAAATAAAATTATAAGTTTTTTTATTAAGATAAAATTATAAGTTTAATTTCAAATTCCGATTGAATTCTTGTTTGTAGTAATTTTAGTAGCAAATTAGCAATTAAATTATATATTATAATTGTTTGTAGCGTAATTCTAAATTCGAATTGAATTCGTGTTTGTAGTAATTTATGCCTTCACATTTTCTATGTTAGTCAAGTCTTGTTTTGCACTTTTTCTAGATTACACAAAAGCATGTACTAATTATTTTGATTTTGTTACTCAAGATTGATTCAACATATATTAAGCAATCCTAGGGTTGTAAAACGAACCCATTCCGTTCGAGCCAAGATTCACGAGCCTTGAGCTCGAGCCATTTTTTTACGTTCGTGTACTAAACGAGTCGAGCTCGAGCTTCAGAGGTTCGGGTAAGATAGACTCACGAGCCTACACAAGTTTGAGGAATGAGATGAACCGAGATTGAGAGGTTTGTAGCGTAATTCTAAATTCGAATTTAATTCCTGTTTGTAGTAATTTATGCCTTCACATTTTCTATGTTACTCAAGTCTTGTTTTGCACTTTTTCTAGATTACACAAAAGCATGTACTAATTATTTTGATTTTGTTACTCAAGATTGAATCAACATATATTAAGCAATCCTAGGGTTGTAAAACGAACCCATCCCGTTCGAGCCAAGTTTCACGAGCCTCGAGCTCGAGCCATTTTTTTACGTTCGTGTACTAAACGAGCCGAGCTCGAGCCTCGGAGGTTCGAGTAAGATAGACTCACGAGCCTACACGAGTTTGAGGAACGAGTCGAACCGAGCCTGAGAGGTTTGATTCGGTTCGGGTTCAGCTTGTTTTCAGCCCTAAGCTACCCACCCGCCCCCCCCGCCCCGACCTTAAAATCATGTTCCGTCACTGCGTATATAGATATATTACTCTTTAATCACAGGTTGACGTATATAGATATATTACTCTGTCCATTCCAAGTAGATTGTCACAACATCAAAATATTTATGTATCAAATGAAATGACATTCTTCCAGTTTTATTTTATTTTATTTCACTTTTACCCATTCAATACACTCATTCAAAGAGTCTAGAGAGAGGGTTTGTAAGGGTTAGAATGAGTTTGGAATAAGGTAATGATGGAAGTTTATATAAAATGAGTTAATGATAAAGACAATCTTAATCTACACAAATTATAAAGTTAAAAGTGACAATCTACTTGGGACGAAGAGAGTATTAAACATCTCAAAACAACAAAGATTCTACATACTTTGAATTTAATTTAGCTTAATTATATCTGTTGCTTGGGATTTTTATTCTATTTCCTGTTTATAATTTTGATAAATATATAGGATATTGTTGTTTTATGAACATTCAGTTTTAATTCGCTTTAATAGTCCGGAGCATTCTACGAAAATGAAAAAAAATGAAATTATTATTGTTCTGCTGGTATTTCGAATTTGTTTCATGTGTTTTAATTTTGTAAATGAAAGAAACATTAGTAAGAAAAGGAAAAGAGTACTCCGGACAAAAGCTTGTGCACTGTAATTAAGAGAGGAATCATGAGAAGAAAACCACACAAGAAACTCCTAAACATAGTAATAAAAATCTTATCTCCGCTGATTTACATTAGGAAAAAGATATCATATACATATTTACAGTACAGCCAGTATGTCGATCATAGTGCAGTATTATTGTATGTTAATTACATGGGAATGAAATGCTCTTCACTATTTGGTCTTCCGATCGATCTTCACACGCACATAACTAGCCAATAATAATGGTGCTCAAGAAATTCTGCAACACATATATAAACACTTTAATTTTCTTAAACAAAATCAAATGAAGCCAGGATCTATAGATAAATCCATGCATATAATTCAAGAAAAAAAAATCGTTTCTTCACAAAATGTGCCGTTAAAAGAAACTGTATATGAAATACTTTAATAAATTTTGAAAAGATTAGGTTAAGTAAGTAATTAAGTGTGTGCAGGTGAAGCACATGATGAAGATCAGAGGCGCAAGAATAAACTCACAAACCTCCATGAGAATTTCGAGTGCGGACAGCGAACGAAATCATTATGTGAGCGACTGCTGAATCACGATTATCATCAGTAGAAAAAAAACCAAAAACAAAAACACTTATGCACCCAAATACAGTACTTAAAATCTGCACAGATCTCAAAACCAGAAACCGAACCAAGCACAAAGTGAGATGAGATCCCCAAACAAAACAAAAGCTGTGCGTGGATCGATCAAAGATCTCATTCGCTGATAAAAAAACGTACCCAAAAGAAAAAACACCAGAAAAGTCCGAGTAAACAACCAAAATATCCAACAATCAACATCAGCACAACAGATATATATAGTCATCTGCTCTGTTGCAGACATACATACCCACTTGGTCCAGTCCCTGCACCAGTATTGCCACTGCAGCAGCTCGAAACCCAATAAACAAATCCAAAAACAGGAATATTAATTATCAGTACGTACTCCTTCAGAGGTGATTTAATTACCCGCAGAATAAACACATGGATCCTTAAATCAATAATAATTACCTCTCTACTTACAGTTGTATAATTGTATCCTGGCTCTTGCTGGTAATTAGGGTTTGCTTGAGTATAAGTAACCACTTATGGCCGCTGCAGCATCATCAAGATTCTCATCTCTTTTTTCAAAGAGCGCCAAAGAGATGATTTTTCAGTAGTACTGAGGCAAATTAATCAACTTTGAAAGGGCCAGCCACCAACAAAACAAAGGAAAAGAAAGAAAACAAAAAACAAAAAAAAGTTATTTTCATAATTAAAGATGGCGTCGGCCCACAAATCAAAAGGCCTCACATATGAATATCATCAATGGCTAGCCCTAGATGAAAAGTATGATATGAATCTTGATGATGCTCCACCAGCAAACAGTGGCTGATTTTCCTTTCGTTAGATCTCCCTTCATCATCACCATCCTCGTCATCCCTCGACCCACCATGCAAATCTTAAAGACAAAGGTATATAGTAAAGAAAAGGAACGAACTCAATTGAAATTCAAAAGGAAACTAGTTGCTGATCGACAAGTGTACGTATAATAACCCTAACCCTAACCAAGCAACAGATAAAAGGGTGGGATCTTGATTGGAAAGTTGAAAATTTTAGCGGAAATTTTAGCTAAAAACAAGAACTTGTATGTAGCTGATCTCTCTTTTGATTGTGTTGTGTGTGCACATATATAAAAACGACAACCCGAACCCGACTGAAAATTAAATCAAAACAAAAGGTTTGAAGTAATAGGAGAGAAAAAAGCAAAACGCAGAAGCTAAAGAGCTAAAGAAGGCACACATGAACATGAGAGGAAGAAGTGAGATACAGAGGGATGTGTGTAGATTGTGGAAGTGGCTGCTCTTAAAGGGTATAAATAGGAGAAGAGGTAAAAGAAGAAGGCATGTCATGTGAGTAATAATATTGAAATAAGAGAAGAGAGAGAGAGAGAGAGAGAGAGAGAGAGAGAGAGAGAGAGAGAGAGAGAGAGAGCGAGCGACAGCGCGAGACAGAGAGAGAGAGAGAGAGAGAGAGAGAGGCCCACAACAGTTAAACATCGTAATCTTAGGTACCAGATTTAACCAAAACACTTAATTTTATTTTACCTTTCTTTTCTCTTTCAGAAGAGATTTTGAAAGCATATGATATTTATTTTCCCATTGCAATTAGTAGTTATTTTTAGCTAGAAAAAACAAAAATTATGAAGCTGAGCCTTAGCATGTTGTTGCGTCTTGTACAAGCATATGATCAAGTGGGTGAAATTGACAGAATCCTGACCCAGCCAGCCGGTGTTAATACTATATACTCCCTTCTTAGGGTTTCAGTTTGCTCATTTTAATTGATTCCCTATTTATTTTCCACTTCCGGGGTCCTATTTTTAGGCATTTTTCCAAGTGTGGTTGGGAGTTTCTGATGAATCTGATCATCCTTTTCTGCAATTTTCATCATTTCTTATTGCTACCACCCCACAAAATATATACTCCCTCCGTCCTTGAAAAGTTGATTCATTTGTTTTGCTGTTTTCAAGGTATTTAATCTATGATTTATTTTTATGAATGTTTTGACATATAAAGTTGAAAAATTTGTATGTGTATCATAATTTGCAACATATCCTTTCCAAACATATTTTTTTGAAATTGTTTTTAGAGAAAAACTTTGAACTAGTTTGCCTAGAAATTGTTTTTAGAGAAAAACTTTGAACAGTCATTTTGGACACTTTCTTATTTAAATATTGCTATGTATTCACTTTTATGGATATACTTCATTTTGGCTGACTCTATTTACCAACTATAGTGGGAAAAATCACTTGTTATGTTATTTGTGTAGAGACTTAATTATGAAGGGTATTTTAATCTTTAAAATTGTTAGTTAGTTATTTTAATTAGTTAAATAGTGTTAAAATCAACTAGTGGTTTTACTTACTAGATAGTAGATAAATAAAATGGCCACTTAATTTTAGGTTCACCAAAATGAATACATGATAAATTTTGGATAGGAGAATGTATAATTGAGTAAGTGTATACAGTTACTGTCCATAACATTTGTAAAAAAATGTATGTCCGTAAGAACATATACGGTAATGAACTAAATATAAGATGCATGGAGTACTAAACTTTTTGTATCCACTCGTAGTGTATTTTTTTTCCATTATCACTCTTTTATGAAAATTAATTTCTGCTTCTTAATGTAATCAATAATGTATACTCTCTCAGTTCAATGGGTAGTCATTTTTAGGTTTTTTGTATTGATTAAGATTGTATTTGGTATTTTCATAAATTTCAATGATTATCCTTTCCCAACCCATTCTTACCCCTCCAACTTTTTCGGTGACTACGTTTTTCAAAGATAAAAGTTAACTAAAATAAAATAAAATAAAAATGGAAAAGTGTCATTTCATTTGGGATAAAAATAAAAATATTTGATGTTTTGGGATGGAGGGAGTGAAATTTTTGTTTTTTGTTTTTTTGGCTTTGTTGTCGGTAAAAATGTGATGGTGAACAAAATAAAAAGAATTCACCGCGGGTGGATAATATCCAATAAGATATAAGTACGAGACAAAAAAATACATACCACTCATGACTCAACCCCGATTTAATCATGACGATTAACTTTCAATCTATATTTGACTTTAGTATTCTAAAATATATATATATATATATATCAAAATGTTGAGTCTGGATAAAGTTTGAGCCTGGTGTTTTTAAAATTGAGGTAGTACACAATGCACTGAGAAAAATGGCAGTTTAATAGAGTAGTATTAGTGATGAGAGAGAGAGAGAGAGAGAGAGATTAGAAGTTGGTGATGTAAATTTAATAAGGTGTAGGCCGTCTTAGGAATCACATCGCGAATTTTGGAAGTGGAGATTGAAATTAATGTTATCTATGATTGCATGCGTTTACGCTACACATTCAAGAAAACAAATTATATAAGGTTTAGTGATAATTAATTGACTGAGATTTAATCTCATCAAGTTGGGGTCTGATTATGAATCCTACGTAATCTATGCATAATAAATTATAAGCATCCTTGGGAAGTTCTATCATGCTAAATAATAAAAAATGTGTTGAACGCTTTTGATAATGTTTTTTTAAAATAAAAAAAATTCCAACAATACTAAATGTTATCACTGATCAATGGTATTTATAATCTTAAATAATCTTAAATGGTAAAGGTTGCAGTTCTCAAATGAACTATCAATGTCGCTAATTTTAAACATTACTTTTAAGCGAATCTATGGTACGATGCAGTCCACTACGAAATGGGGTGACTTTACTCTGGTTTATTGATTCTAAAGTGCGATTCATGAGATCAGTTAATTATATAAACCATGAACCGTATGTATAATTGATTCCGTTTATTTAACGTATATGTGAAAAAATAGGATAAAATA
The DNA here is from genome assembly GCA_024586325.1 of Stellera chamaejasme. Taxonomy (NCBI): domain Eukaryota; kingdom Viridiplantae; phylum Streptophyta; class Magnoliopsida; order Malvales; family Thymelaeaceae; genus Stellera; species Stellera chamaejasme. Next base: position 4,507,379 of record CM044984.1, on the reverse strand, counting down.
CATTTTTAGTCTTTTAGTTTCTGTGTGTGTTCTATTTTAGGCCACTTTTAAGAAATCGTCATATTTTAATTATATAGTTGTGGTTTTGTGTCATGTTTTAGTCCTTTCGTTATTTTTTCTGTTAAATACGCCGTTACATTAATAAAACAACTAAAATACCCATAACTTAATTTACAACTAAATCCCTAAAGTTATAACAATCTATCAATTTAATCCCAAACTATCTCTTGTCTCCATAGATCCACCGTGTCTAGATCGAAGGGAGTGCTTGTTCTGGATCAAAGGCGGCAGCGGCGACCTAAAGCTGGAACGTGGCTAAAGACGAAATCAGAACCTGTAGAAAGGCACTGGATCACCGGAGACAGCACCGACCTCCAGATAGATGAAGCTGGTTGTTGATGCTTCCAACGTCGATGATGCGTTGAGGATGAGCTCGAAGTCGCCAACGTTGTAGACCCAATAGGTAGTACCGGCGGGGGAGCAATGACATCACCTTCGGCCTTCGTGGATGCGGCGGATCTTCTAGTGCTGCTCATGCGTGGGCTGCTACTTCCTCTACTTTCGCGGCGGGACTGAGCAGATCCGGTGGACGAGCAGAGCAACTCTGATGCACTGGAACTGATCCTTGTTATACTCGAGTTGCTTGGCGGTGATACATGTGCTCAATGGAGGCGGGAGTCTGAGGAGTCTGCTCGTGATTGGGTTTTGAAGACCGACAGGCTTGCACAGATTTGGAGTAGAAGGAGAGAGAAGGAGAGGGAGGGAGAGGGAGTAATGTGAGAAAAAAATCTATACGGACTTGTGTAAATTGTTTAAAGGTTTAATGACCATATCTCTATTAAATTTGTAATTAGACTATAATTATAGGGGTATTTGCGTAAAATATAAAAAGAAAACGAAAAACTTAACTGTTGAATTAACGATGGGATCATAATATGACAGAAAACCATAACTATAGGATTAAAATAGGACGAATTCTTAAAAGTGGACCAAAATAGGACACACGCAGAAGCTATGAGAGTAAAAATGTACTTTACCCGTGGAAAAATATCAACCTAAATACTAATTAACTAACTCAGCTAATTAACATAATAAAACTAAAATATCATTTATTGATATTTATTAAGGGGATAAATTTGACATTTTCACGGTATGTGGAATACGTACCACAAATGTGATAAATAGACACGCATTGAATAATTACCCATAAGTTAATTTAAGAAAATCTCTATATATTATGACTCTTTTTTTATACAATATAGTATGACTTTTATTTAAAGATTAATGGCTCATTATATTTTTCAAGGAAAACTTACATTTACCCTTTGAAGTTAGGGATATTTACCGAAACTTACAGTTTCCCCCATAATATATTGTGAAACCATAATTACTTCGTTTGACCGTTAACACTTAACATTGTCAATTGACTGTTGGACATAATTATGTTAACACACTACATGTTTTATTAAAAACTCTACATATTTACCCCATTGTTTTATATTTGAACCTTTATACCATCCCTTCACTTATCCTCTAAACGAGTTAAGATCTATTGTTCCCTAATCTCCTATCTTCTTTCTATCTCCCAGTGTATTTTATTAACAATGTTAATCAATCTATTACTCGGGCACATGCTGCTGATAGCCGCTTTCATGGAACACATCACCTCGTTCACCCGGGCCTCCACTCGGGCTTCAATCTCAGCATGCCCACGAGCACCTTGGTCCTCGAGCGCGGCGACCTTGCATTTGAGGTCACGGATCTCATCCATGTCCCTCCGATGTTGCTCCTCCAGCTCGATCTCGTGCTAAAATTAAAATTTATTTTGAAAAGTTTAAATTTATGATCTATTGCCAAAGTACCGTAAATGTATGAAATTGATAAAATTTCAATTTTATTACCTGCGACGGTCAAGGTTGCTCGAATAACTCGGGCTGGGAAAGCTGGGGCGGGACACCGACCCATCGCCCTCGCATGGGTGAGCCCATGACAACCTTGTAGATGTCGTCATCAATCTCCGAGAATGGCCCATCCGCCCAATACTTGTACACCTCCTTGTTAAGATGAAGAAATTTATGTTAATGAATAATAAATTAAATAATTTAAATATATAAATGATTGAGAAACTAGTCATACTTACTAGGGCCGCATTTTCCTTGCATAGACAGTCCTCCCCAAACCCGTCCAGCCATAGCCATTGTCCCACCTTTTTTTATTGTCCATTAAAATACGTTAGGTATTCATAAATACTACATATACATACATAATTGAACAATTTTTTTTTTAAAATTACCATTTCTTCATAAATAGTCGCCTTTGACTTGTTGACCTGATTTTTGGACGTTTGTCACTCGATGCATTCTTCTTGTTCCGGACAGAGTTTGCCTTGAACTCTTCACTGTTGTAATGCTCCAATAGCAGCTTCCACTTTGCAGGGTCGATTCTTTGCGGCGGCATGTTGAGCCGGTCCATGTAGTTTGGACTCTAGCGATCCAATGGACGTCTTTTCTGGGCCCAGTCCTGGATATTGTCCTGCGTGTTTCGGTAGAATTCCAAGAACCGGTAATGGAGCTTTTCCAGAAAATTGCGCTCCGTCCATGAATATTCATTATGTTACAGAAAACATAATAACATAATAACATAAAAAACTATAGAATTATATAAAAAAATATATAGAAATATAAAATAACTATAGAATTGATCGCTTTTGGCACCCCCGATGATTGTTACTTCAAACTGCATAAGATTTGAAATATGGTATAATTAGTTTATAATCACATGTAGAAATAAAATATCAAAATTAAAAAATTTATCAAAACTTAAAAGACTTACTGGCCGATGCGAGCGACCAATCTACCATTAGGGCCCATTTCAGGCGGTGAAAGTTGAGGCGGGGGAGGTGTTGTTGTACATCGACGCTGGGCAGGCGGTGCATCAACATCATGATGAGGTTGCTCCACCGAATGGCTAGTCTCCGGCGTCTTCCAATGTGCGCGCCGGCTCGAGTGTTGTAAATTTTCCAATGTTACCCTAAACATCTTCAAAATTTTCATTTCAACCCCTAAGTCTTTGAAAATTGTTATTTTAACCGAAAAGGTTTTAAAAATTGAAATGTAACCCAAAACATTTTAAAAATTTTCATTTCAACCCCAATTTTTTTTGAAACTTGCCATTTTAACCCCAAACTTTTTGAAAAATACAATGAAGCCACAAAGTTTTTAAAAATTGTCATTTTAACCCAAAAGTCTTTCAAATTTTGAAATGAAACCAAATTTTTTTCCAATTACCCAAACTTTTCAATTACCCAAAAAATTCACAATCACCCAAACAATTCAACAATCCAAATTTCAACAAATAATTAAAAATTACCCAAACTTTGCAATTTAACCTTAATTCAACAATTACCCAAACAATTCAACAATCCAACAACTTTGCAATTCAGCCAAAACTACAAAATCCAGTCACCCAAAAAATTAGCAAAAATCCACTATTTTTCATTTCATTAAACAATTAAAACAAAAATTAATAATTACTTAAAACACTGACCTTCAAGCTCCGGTTACTCCGGCGACGATGGGAGCGGTGGCGACGAGATCCGGTTAGTCCGGTTACTCCGACGATGAGGGGAGTGGCGGCGATGAGATCCGGTTACTCCAGTGCTGGGGGAAGCAGCGGCAAGGACGAGGAGAATGGCGGCATGTGAACGGTGGTGATGAAAAAAATTAAAAAACCAAAGATGATCATTTTTTTTGAAATTAAGCATCAAAAAAGGAAAATAAACCTACCTCTATCGGTGAACCTTGAAAGTCAGTGGTTTGGCGGCGAATCAACGCTGGACAGGGCTTCAAATAACGTCGACTGGAGCTGAGAACGGTGGTGATGGAGGTGGAGGTCGAGGGTGGTGAATGGAGGCCGATCGTGCAAATGGGGTGGGAGTGAGACGAACAAATTTTTGGGGGAGTTCACTGTGGCCTCACCATCCGTACTCCAGCCCGATAACATCACTCATGCAGTATGGAAATGCAAGTATTCCATATGCATACTCCATCCCGATAGCATTCTACACACCGGAAAATCACTTATCGTCTAAAGCAAACATGCTCACATAACAAAGTTCTGATTACAGTGTGCATTGCAAGTTTCCACTCTTGTATTCCATGAAACTTGTAACTCCTCAATCAGTGGACGTAGAAACAAATCACACTACATAGTTGAGGGGAGCTCGGTATCGGGCCTGGTAGGTGGTGGCCCGCTACCGAGCTCCCCAAAAGGCCTCTGACAGGCTGGGGCGGGCTGCCCGCTACCGATGGCGCAACTCGGTAGCGGGTAGGCTGCTACCATGCGAATTAATTGGCTGGGCGGGCGTTTTGAAATTCAAACCGTTCCTACCGTAAAAAGTATCCGGTAGCGGGTTGAGTGGGGGGTAGCCCGCTACCATCTGCCCGGTAGCGGGCTTGGCGGCGGGCTACCCGCTACCGAGCCTTGTTAATCGATTTCAGCTTCCTCTCTCCCCCATTTTTTCCCCGACGCATCACGCACTCTCCTCCGAAATCCGCCGCCGACCACCGCCTCTTTCCCCATTTCCGGCGCCGTTTCACTCGTTTTTAGGGTGGAAGTACATCAGCAACTTCAGGTATCTCCTTCTCACTCGTTTTTTCGGTTTTTCTACGGTTAGAAAGAGAGTATTTGACAATTTTGTTTTGAAGGTAGAACAGTACCGCCGCCGGCCACCACCGAGTTTCCGTCGCCGGCAGTCTCCACCGCCATCTACAGGTATTTGTTTGTATTTTATGAATTTTAGTGTTTTAGGAATTATTTTAGTATTTTTGGAAATATTTTAGTATTTTAGGAATTTATTTACGTATTTTAGGTATTACTTAGTATTTTAGGAAATATTTTAGGAATTACTTTAGTATTTTAGTATTTTAGGAATTAATTTAGTATTTTAGGAATTTATTTAGGTATTTTAGGAGTTATTTTAGTATTTTAGGAAATATTTCTGTGTATAATGAATTCTTTTAGTATTTTAGGAATTATTTCAGTATTTTAGGAATTTATTTAGGTATTTTAGAAATATTTCTGTGTACAATGAATTCTTTTAGTATTTTAGGAATTATTTTAATATTTTAGGAATTTTTTCGGTATTTTAGGTATAATTTGAGAATTTGTTGGTATTTTATGGAAGAGAGAAGGGAAACGCTGTAGTGTGACTTCTGAAGTCCCGCACTACTCCACCACTGCTGATTCAACCTCAAGCTAAACACCAAGAACACACCATCCTTAAGCCTTTGCAAGATGAACACTTGAGAGGTAGAGTTGAGAGAAGTTGGCGGATGGAAGAGAGAAGGAAGAAATGAGAGCAAAATGCCATTTTCTTCCTAAATTACATCCTTTTATACTTTCCAAGTGGTGAGTCATGGGGACAAGTGTCCCTAGCACCTTAGTCACCACCCTTGTCACCCTAATGACTCACATACAAGCCAAAAATCTGAAATGCTTAAGTGTTGGCGCGTAATCCCGCGCCAACTTCACCCGAGTAACTCCCGACGTGTGCGCGTGCTAGCCCGAACCAAAAATCCCGCCGTGCATACTTGCTCGGGTATCACCATATTACCCGTCCCGAGCCATAACACCTCTCACACCAAAACCGTCACAAAACCTCATCCCGAGCCCCGGGTGTCGCCCGGAAACGAACATTCCGTTCCAAAAATTATACTCCGTAAAAAGATGCGGAATGTTCGTACGATCCTAAATATGCTGACGGTTCCCTTTTCCGAGGCCCCGGTAGAGCTACCGAGCTTACTGAACGTCCGGAGACAAGTCCCGCTCCCGGAAAAACGTGGAAATGTCCCGTGCGACCTCAAATATGAAAGCATTCCCGAGAATGTTACCTAGAAAAGATCCGGGAGCTGTCTGACCAACAGAAAACATGCCCCGCATGTTTGGAACGGATCCCCGGGATTCACAGAAGTAACCACCCGCTCGGGGTGACTGTAACAATATCGAACTAAGAGGAGTAACGGATGAGATAGAAGGTGGTAAGAGAAACCATCGCTTAGGATGGCAGTCCCAATCTCGGCAGGAGACGCTCCATATCTTACAACCAGCTCTCGGCTGCATCTGGCCCTGTCTTGCTCGAAAACTTGGGCGGGTTGAAGCGCTGCAGCCGCTCCATCACCCTAACCTCATCGTAACCCACAATGCTCCCCCTACGCGGCCTCGTGGTCCCTCAAGTATCCCCGGAATCAAAATCTAAATCGTCCCTAGGTCAACGACGACGGATCGGTGATCGCTCCCTCCGAGCCCTATGGGTAGTTTGTCTAGTGCGAACAGTGCTAGCCGCTGCCCGGGTCCTCCTGGTGCGAGAAAGTCCCTGTGACTCAGACCGGTCCTCCTCCTCCTCAGAAATAGGAGTAGGACTATGTAGTCTGGAGTCAATACGTGTAGTCTCAGTGTCAGAGGGTGTACCAGTCGGTGCGGAGTGTTCGCTGTCACTCTCCTGATCAGACAACAGATCCCCCTAACCCAATACCTCCACAAGGTTGAAGCGCTCCTGGCGTCGAGCAGATCTAGGTCGGGGCTGAGGTGAAGGTTGTGGTGTGGGCTGTCGAGCCGGCGATGTGCCCTCCTCTCGGGGTTACTATTGAGAGAGGGATCCGAAATGTCGGTACGAGTAGCACGGTGGCATCTCGTATTGACCATTTGAAATTTCCCAATGAAAACAGACATAAAAGAAAGTTAATCTCTATGTTAGCAAACAGCAGTTTCCTAATGGCTCTATAGTGTAGATGATATGCATATTTAACTTAGACAGAAAATTTAAAATTCCAGCAGCAATTTCCTTTGCTTGCTTACTTTGAAAGGACTCAGATAATCCACATCCTTCGTGGATCATTCTGCCGCGATATCTGATTTAACCACTTTATTTGAGTTTCCAGATTATGCTAGGTTATGGTGTCAACTAACCAACCCTAAACCTAACCTTAAGTTCTTGAATAATTTTAGTAAAAGTTAGCTACTCTTTTAGTTAAATTACCCAAGAACTAGAAGCGGAGTTTAGGTCGGCAAGTCTAATCATTCCTAACTCTAACCTTAAGCTCTGATACCAAATTGTCACCCCACCGCCCCCGGAAGATGGAGGAAGTGTCTTTAATGCGGAAGCTGGAAGTATCGGCGGCGGGTGAATACGGAATTTCTCTTAAAAGGGTTGTGGACCCGAAACCCGTCCCTTAAACGTTTTCCTTCAAGTTTAAGGTTAATACGTGTTTGCAGTTTTTAAGACGTCTTACTAGTCCTAAGCCTGCACCCGAAACACGTTAGTGGTTTTACAGAATATCGCGCGCGTGGAAGACATATATAATAAGTAATACAGGCAGAAGGAGTTTCCGCCCTCTTCATAGGGTCGGAAACTTCCCACGAAAAATATACAGTCCAGAATATCTGAATACTAAATGTATCTAATATGCATACTACGCCTACAGAGCCAAGCCATAAAGCGGATTATACCTCGCTAACTACCGCTGCTGTTGCTGCTAAGCATAACAGGAGAAATTGACGTCAGACTAATCACAGATTTCAAATGACAGATCAAAGAAAGGATCTAACGAGAATAACCCCAGATTGAATCAGAAAAATACCTCTCAGAACACAAAATGTAGAACGATCACTGCGGGAGGTCTACTCTACAATTCATTTTGCAAGATCCCCTGAAAATGTTTAATGTGTGGGGGTGAGTTCTCGAAAGAACCCGTAAGGGGGCAGGTACGATACCGGACAAACTTTTTTTAAAAACGTTTTTCCCTGCATAAAAGGTTAGTATGCAATGAACTAGCCGATAATGCAACCTTAAGTATAAACAGGAATATGATATGCAATGTCATGATGCTCAGAAGTCCCATCGGACTGGTGGTACTTTCCCATACAAGTGGTCCCAGACCTCAGACAGCACCCTACGGTGGCTTGTTAAGCTCACACCGATTATCGGGATCAGAACGCATGGTACCAGCGAGGGGTGATCTGCCCCTAACTGTCAGAATAGGTAGCGGCATAAAGCCGACATAGAACAGAAAATGGGTCCGTCGTCGACCCCCGATAAGCATATCCGATATAGCATAAGTCCAGAAAACCACAACAGAGTGGGTCCGTCATCGACCCCCGATAAGCATGAAGTCTAGAATAATAATAAAAACCTGCAAACCGCTATGTACCATGTGACTAGCCCGGGAGTCACTGGGCCCCACCCTCGACCCGAGTACTAGCCCTTAACTAACCTAATACACATGAGTTGAACTGCATTGCGTATTAAGAAAGCTAAACCCCTTACCTTAGCAGAAACGGATAATCTACTGTGGCCCCAGACGCTCCACAACAGTATCCACAAAAACGCAGATTTAATCTCGAAACACAATATAACACTAGTTAATTAACTAAAGTCAGAAACACAACATAACTCTAGTTAATTAACTAAAGTTCCTTACTAAGAGAATTTATCCAAAATTACCACTTAAATCCTCCAACTTTTCAGAAGTTTGCAATCTTGCCCAAAACTTCACAAAGTTGCAGAAATTGACAACTTTATACTTAAAGTGTCCATAATTAATTCCATAACTTAAAGTGGCTAACTTTCCTTTAGCTTCTTCATAACTACACCTTTAGTCTTTAAACTTTTTAAGAACTTTCAAGTTAGCCCTTAATTTCCACAAAGTTACAAAATACCCAATTTTGTCAACTTTTCCACACAAGTATCTTTCCCAACCTAACTTTCGGCTAAGTCCATATTTTCGGCCAAATTTCATTTTGACCCTAAACTTTATAAACCTACACTTTAGCCACTTAAACCATACTTTCTTCACCAAAACATCTTTAAATCACTTTCTCCAACACTTTAACCTCACAAAATCATCATAAAATCATCAACAACATTTCGGCCCTTTTCCAAAAATTTACCAAATAATTTCCAACTGTTTCCAACAACTTCAAATCATCTTAAACCTACTTATAACATGTTTTCCAACAACTTTCTTCAACAAAAATCCACCCAAATAATTCATCAAAATTTCGGCCTCACCATGAAAATTCAACCAACATGCTTTTTCACATACTTCCAAGAACAACATATGTTCTACATGCTTCACACGACAACATACTTGAAGTTCATACCCATTCTTTAACCAAATTCATAAAATTTTCTAAGGAGGATCCTCACCTTGATAATACTTGTACTCAAAGCTTTGGATGAGTTGTTGTTGAGACAAATCCACCACCAAAAATCCTTGTAAGTTTCGGCCATGAAGAACAAAGAAGATGGATGAGTTTTCTTTCATGTTTTGACTTCAAGAACATGAAGATTCAACCAAAATAACTCAACTATACCTTGAATATTACTGATTTAGGAGGCCTAGGAAGTGGTAAAACTTTGCTTGTTGAAGATCCAAGCTCAAAACTTCAAGAAATGGTTTTTGGAACTAAAAGTGCTGCTGGACCCGTCAGATTGCACCAAGGTTTTGGAAACCTTCCTTCCAGTTTTGGCTCTTGCTTCCTTCAGAAAGGTTGTAGCCAAGACCTTGATGAAGAATTTCTTTGAAGACCTCAAGAGCGGATTCGGACCTTTACTAGAGCATAAAGGCTGTGAAAGAGTAAAGAAGTTTGCTGGTAGCAAAGGAAGAGAGGTGCTTCTATCTCTTGCTCAATAATGGAGATGAATGATGAATGAGGCATAAAGAAGAGAGTGAATGGTCTGAAATAAGAGGTTGTCTAACTTTGATAAACTCCATTCTAGGAAGCTTACCCTTGTATCATCTTTTAGTGTTCTATGCTCCAGCTGGTGTGGTTAAGAAAATTGAAACACTTCGAAACAAATTCTTTCGGGGGGATACATGGGAAGGGAAAAATGATATGGGCTAGAATTGAAAAGTTGTTCGGAGATAGTGCAGCGCGGGGGGGGGGAGGTTGAGCGTGGGTAGTCATAAGGCTAAGAACTTAGCGCTCTTAGGTAAATGGAGATGAAGGTGGTTAAAGGAGGAGGATAGTTTGTGGGCGAAGTTGGTGGCTAGTATCAACGGAGGAATCCCACGATCTGTGCAGTTTGGAGTAGGGTCGGAGGGGTGGAGTGCTTGGAAGGATATAAATAAGGCAACAGGGGAGGTGGAGAGTTTGGGGAGTGGGTTTATAAATTTGTACAGGCATGAGGTGGGGATGGGTAACAAAACTCATTTTTGGGGTAACGACTGGGTAGGGGTGGAACGTTTAAGAGTAAATTCAGGAGATTCTATGAGTTTGATTTGAATAAAGAGAGCACCGTGTTAGAGAAGATTAGGTGGGTTGAGGGGGAGTGGAGCTGGGTGTGGACATGGAGAATAAGGTTGAGGGGGAGAACGGAAGGGGAATTGAACCAACTACTTCGCTCTTTACAGGTTTTCATTCTGAAGCGGGATACCAAAGACACTTGGAGATGGGAGTCGACAAATGACGGTTTCTTCAAAGTTCGGTGGTTGTCATAGATGATAGGTGCTCATATTGCGGCAAACGATGACATCCCCATTCAATGGTGTAAAAAGGTGCCCAAGAAGGTGAACATTTGTATTTGGAGAGCTTCGCGACGATACATCCCAGTCCGTGCTCAACTTCAGTAATGAGGTTTGGAGGTGGATTCTGCTCTATGCCCATTATGTTTGCAAGCAGTCGAGACCACGGATCATGTGCTAGTCCGTTGCACGGTTGCCATGGAGATATGGCAAACAGTGGCGGTTTGGTGTAACACGGAGGTGTCTTCTTTCCTGGATTTTGTCAACGTCTTGAGGGGTGACTTTATCTCTCAAGATCGAACGAGAGCCTCATAGGTGTGGAAAGGGATTATCTACGTCGCTGTATGGTCAATTTGGAAATCTTGAAACAGGCTGGTCATGCAAAACGTCCCCTGGAATGCTTCCAAGATTTTTGCAGATATTCAGTTGATGTCTTTTCTTTTGATCAGTACCAGATCGAAGAACCTCAGGATCTCATGGGATGAATGGCTCTTTGCCCCTCTGCTCAAGGATACACAAGGGGTGGGATAATCAGTTTCATTGCCCCACGATTTTTAGAGGTTTGTTGATCTTCTCTTGTTGTTCTGGACTGCCTTTTACGCTTGCTTGCATTTTCTGTTGCTTTGTTTTGTTTTGCACTCTCGGCCTCGCAGGATCGTTCAAATTGGTGGAAACTAGGGGAGGGTTTGGAGCAACCTTGCTGCTCCTTGTTTCCTTGTCTGCTGAGCAAATTGGCTCTTTGTTGTTTTGTTTGTCCGTTGTTCATTGCAGTTGTTTCCCTCGCCTCATGGGATCCCAACAATGACACCATTTTTCTGTTTTCATTTTTGGTTATTTAATGAAGTGATTCGCTTGCCGTTCAAAAAAAATGAAAGAAAAGAACAAAGGTTATGTCTAAAAACTCATGTAAATATTTTAAGTAAACTCCACAGTTAGTTAACTTTGGTTATTGTCTTAAATAGGTTACTTTTCAAAAATTTTCTTATTCAAGTCTCTTAACTTGCATTTTTTTCTCTAAAAATTTACTTCAAATCACCTTTTAAATGAAAATATTTATGTAAATGTCACACCCTTCCTCATCTCACCTACCCCCATTCTTCCCACCGTTCAACATCTCTAACACTGACGTTGCGCCATTGCCACGGTCCACACCATCGCCACACTACATCGTGAATATCATCTTTAATGTGGTATGATACCATCTTTAATGTGAATACCATCGTGAATACCAGTTTCGCACTAAATGGTATCATAAATGGCGAAATACAACTTTGCCACGGCTTGGGCCGCATTAAGGCCTTATATCTCTCCAGACTTCCATATCTCTCTCATTTTTCCAGATTCAAAAAATCCCATCTCTCCCTCATCTCTCTCTCTCTCTCTCTCTCTCTCTCTCTCTCGTTTTCCTCCATCTTCCTTCTCATTTTTCCCTCCATCTTCATCTTCTCCTTCGAATTCTTCTTCTTCTTCTTCTTCTTATTTCTATTTTCTCTTCTTATTCTCCTTCATTCTTTCTTTCCCTTCATTTCCGGATCCTCCTCCTCCTCCGCCAAAGATCTGATCTTCTCCTTCTTTGTTTCTTTAAGGTGAGGGTTACATTTTTTTAGGTTTTTTTTGTCTACTTTTGTTCATTACTATCATTAATTTCTTTTTTTTTTCCTTTCATTTTTGCAGATTGATGGATTTGGATGAAGAAATCTGGGTTTGGATATGAAGATTTCTAGGTTGGTAGATGAATCCGGATGAAAATATTCATCCGGATTCATCCACCTTTTTTAATTCATAAAATTGTTAATGCGGCTATAGCTGCGTTATATACCACAACGAGGCCGTGGTGGATCAACTAATGCGGGTAAATACCACGGCTTCTACCGCGGCCTCCGCTATGTTATATACCGCTTGCTCGACGCAAAACGACCGCATTAAAAAAGTATTCAGCTACGTTGTGCCACATAACTGACTACTTTTTCAACGATAATTCGTAACTTATCTTGAAAAATATTTATTTGATTTTATTAATTACAAATGCAATGTAAGATCATTTTTTAGAGTCCAAACTATCATAGAGGTCAATTACAAGAGAATTGAATTTTATCGAATGAAATTAATAGTATATGTCACACCACTCAATTAAATTTCTAGATCCGCCCCTACAACCCTCCCAACACCTCTCGTTGATGATGGTGCTTTGTCACTGTGCTAGGGATACGGGTGCATCAGCTAACGTGAAGGTAGGCTAGCCGAAGTGAGGTCGGATGGCTAAAATGTCAGATCTCTTATGTTTTTTTTTGTTGGACAACAACGAAGATTAATTATATTAAGAATAGGAGACATAGAATACAAAAGATCGGGACAAGATGAGCCAAGATCCAAAACCAAAGAAAATAAAAACAAAGAGGAGCCACGTATGCTTACATCCAAGTACAGACACCAATGAGCCTAAAAGCCAATCCACTATGTATGTAATGGGGCGCGGGTAGCAGCCTTTCCGCTACCTCTGTCGCTACCATAGAGCCGGCATAAAATGCTACTAATTCGCTACCAAATGAGGTGCTACCATACAAATTTTATTAAATATTCATTCAAACCTAGAAAATTTATCAACATTCATCCTAATTGTTTTCCTAAACCCGTATTTCTAGCCGCGTTGGATTTGTTTCTAGATTTCTAGCCTCATCTGGAAATATTGGACAGCAGCGGCAATGGCGGAGAGAAGAGGGAGAGATCAGACAACAACAGATCTGTTGAAGGAGGAGAAAATCTTGCACATCGTCAGATCTGAGAAGAGGAGAAAATCTTGGAACAAACTCTCAAAAATAATTAAAAAATCTGAAAATAAAGAAAAAAATGGAACTTTTTACATGAGAACTTCAGCGGTAGTGCATTGCGAAAAGGGCAATAGCGGAAGGCGGAGATGGTGAGAAAAAAATGAAAAGAAAAACATGAGAAATTGTAGGTGAGAGACTGAGGAAAAGAAAATAAGCTTCATAAACGCACCGATGATGAGAGATGCTTGTGAGAGTTGAAACAGTGGTGAAAACGGTGATGGTGGAAGGTGAAGCGGAGAAGATTTGTGGTTGTGGTTGATGAGAGTTTAAGGAAGGAGAAGAGTGGAGACTGAGAAAAGGGCTGGTGAGAGAGAGTAAAGTGAATGAGTCAGACTGAGAAAATGGAAAAAATAGGTGTTCTCGAATATTCTTGGCTGGTAGCGGCCAAGGCGCTACTAAGCCGCTACCGGCCAAGTTTCAAATTTAAATTTCCCACCCATTGTCGGGCTGGTATCGCCATGTGTTACCAGGCTACTTTGGTAGGGGCCTCGTCGCTACCATACTGGCTTCAAATTAACTACGCAATGATCTTACCATGCAACATCAAGCCTTTACCCCTATTGGTGATCTAAGGTAATTGCTTTATTACGAGCTTTCTAGATAGATCATCTCGTAACAAAGACAATAGATTGGGAGTGCAACAAGGTTATCATACTCCATTCCAAAATTAAATTAATATCAGAAGATTGTTGTTGTTGTTTTTTTTCACTTTCCACACTAGCTTACGATAAGAAATTTGCTATTAAAACATATTTATCAAGAAATCATGTTAGGAGTGATTATAGTCAACATTAATTTATGATCTCAAGGAAAATCAGCAAGAACGTCTAGCCAGCAAGCACAAGATCGACCTATCAATTTCATGGCAACTATATGGAGTATGGCAGAAAAAGCTAGTGCGCACTTGAGTTCAATCACCACACTCATCGTGTAGTCAGTCTCTTCCACACAGAAGCCCGAGATCGATCTATCAACTTCTTGGTTGTTTGTTCCAACCTCTAACTGCATGCCAAATTAGTCAACATATGCATACATCTGAATCTTAATTATGTGCCACAAAAATCAATTTCAAATATTGATCTCTGCTATCAGAAATGAATAGTGCCACACAATCAACGTTAGGCCGGTTAATTAGGAACGATTGTTTTAATCCGCTGTGGATATTTTTTTAATGTTTGATATTAAAGAATTACAACTAAATACTAAAAACTATCCATAGATAACGCACATGTTAATTATTACTCCCTCAAACCCAAAAGTAATGTAACATTTGCTTTTCAGTATTTAATCTATAATTTTATTTTTATATAATTTTAAATTATAAACTTAAAATTTGTATATATACACTGTCAAAAAAAATTGTATATACAACTAAAAATGTAATGTCTAAATTGATTAATATATTTTCTTAAAAACTAAAAAATAAAATATAAATTAACTATTGAAAACAAAATTCAATTACTGCGTTATTTTTCAGATGAACGGCATAACGCTGTATGTCAGTAGTCTGTGACATATCTAAATCAGTGCATTATTTTACACTTTCTTATCTTTTATTTCTTTTTCATTTGAAAAAAACAATGGACATGTCAACGAGTACTTAGTAAATTGGGAATTTTAATGCGCATGCTAATATTCCGAAGTAAATATGGTTAGTGATGTCCTTTTCAATTATTCTCCAATCGGCAAACTTAATTTGTGTCGTCGATTCAATTAACCTATGGTTGTGTTTGAATAGGGTACGTGATTTTGTGATCCATCCAGTTTCAAGAACATAAATTAATGTTTTTATAAACTTTACTCATTGAACAACTATTTGGGAATAACTATTTCAATCAGCTGTAGTGTTTTTCTTTTAAATTTTCACTAATCTATATGTATAAGTTCCATTTGGGAATAACATTGTTATTATAGAAAAATGATGTAATCGATCTAAATGCAATTTCATCAAAGAGTATATGAGTATATATAATTTGTTGCTTAGAAATTAATGAGTGAAAATCAAAGGGATCAAGTAAGATAGAACATATGAGTCTTTGGATCAAAGTCGGTGTAACATGGGTGGGTAGGCCAAACCTGCTACTGGTAGCAGTACTGCCCACTACTAACTCTGACAAGTAGCGGGCTCGGACACTACCACATTTTTCAGCCCATGGTAACGGGATAGCCCTTACTTGGCCCTTTACCAGGTTGACTGAAACTACGTAGTGTGTTATGCACCGTGTCAATTAAAAGAAGATATCATACATATCAATTAATAGCATTAAACATATCAAAATACAACATATGACTGTTTCATAAGTTATGGTTCATTTAAGAAAAAATTCACATTGGAAGTTAAAAACGATTCAACCTAGTTTTTAGCTTTAAAGTTATATATAGAGAAGTGATCACAATCATTTTAAACTAGTCCCCTTAGTGGAACATGGGTTTTTGGGGTCCTGTGTTTGGGTTGGGTTTGTTAGGCCTTTAGTTGGTAATATATGAACCCGAGCACCCGCTGGGCCACAGTGTCGAGGGTCAATTCCAATGGCTACTTTCACACTCCAGGAAATAATCAATTCACCCTATACACATTTCCGTCATCAAATCCCATTGATGAAACTCTAGCACCACTCTATATATAGACCTGGTATCCCTTTAAGAAATATATGCTCTATACTTCACCTCCCCTTTCGCTCCTGAATCCTCTTTTATTCTATGTTTTTTATGTGGTGCCCGAGTTTCACGGACACTATACTTGAATCCATCTTGGGTTAGGTTACGCATAGTTCCGTGAATCTTTGAAATCATGCATTGCATTTGGAAGCTAAAAAAATGTATTTTCCCTGTTGATTAGTCTCCCTCCCCAAGATTTGACAAAAAACAAACGAATTAATCTTCAGATTAAATACGCAACAAGAAATGAAAGCGATACTTTATTTTGTAAGACTGAAATATTTTTTTAGGAAAGTTGGCCCATGTATTGAATTGAAAGCATGACCTGCTAACAGCATTTCAGTTAGCAGTTAATAACATTCCTTCCTAGCAAGCTGTTGAATTTCGATATATGGAAAAGTCCAACGAGTCATGTTTCAATTTTTTTTTCTTCCTTTTTAACAATAGAATAAAATAAAACATTTTTTAAAGGAATGCCGTTCATTCAAAATCAGCCGGCCAAAGGCTGGAAACATCCAACAGAGGAGGGACGAAGCCCTTCGAGATAAGTCCGAATGCTCTGCCCAGTAGCGAGCAGATTTGCAGCTAGTTTACAAACCAACTAAGAACCGGAATAAAAGATCTACAAACAAACCAAAATAAGATCTACAAAAACTCCTAAAGATAGAGAACAATGAAAGAAAATGAACACAGTCATCGGGGGCAATCAACCACCACCCAAGTTATATTATACAAGCTTGTAAACGCTTGTCCCCTGCAAACAACAATGTATATCTGTCTGATGGAAGTTCATCAACAACTGAACCAGTAGTGACCACTAAAGCCATGTTGTCTGCATTCGGTTCAATGGTGGGTGGCACCACCGGGACAGGCGGGATTTCAATCACTGGTACTGCCTTTGGGATCTCCGGCTGCCGCATAACCAGTTCAAGATGGTGGATTGCTCCCTGGTTACGTGGAAGCAGTTTACCTCTCAACCATGCACCATACAGATTATCATGTGTTTTCAAGCATTCTTTTTCAGCATGCGACAAAATACCACACCGGAAACAAAAATCCGGCAACTTCTCATCACCACTTTAGAGGAATCAACATTTACCGTAGTGATAGCTCGACGATGGGGTTTGGAGACGTCCACCACAGCCCAAATCTGCATGTGGTTCCTTCCCAATAAACAACCTTCATTGAACCAATCTTCCATCCAAGAATCTCTCCCACCGCACTTGATGCCCATCCGAAGGTACGGTCCGGGACTTGTACCCAAAATTCCAGAAAATCAAAAGCAATTGAGGATAGTTGATCGCCCGAAGTCAAATGGCGAAAAACAATCACTCTGTTGTCAAAGGACCATGGCGAAATTAGTTCACTTGAACATTGTTGCTTCTCTTTGTTTTTGTGTTTCCTGCGAAATCATTCATTTGCGTTCTGGCGAGATTTGAAGAGATTTCTACCGTGCAAATTTCCGCTTTCGTTGTTGCGAATCGAATTGGTAAGAGATATTTTGTCTTCCTTGTGTATTCGACTGTGATTTAGACGAATATTTAGTTTACACGAGGGCGTCCGCGGGCTGTGTCCGGCGGGCGTTTTAAGGAGGGCGAAGATAGAGGTAAACGACGGTGCTATGAGGGAGCAGACAATGTGATGTGTTTTCTTATGGATTAAGAAACACACTTGAAGATCTTTTTTCTTGTCTATAAAAAAATGATGATAAATTGGCCAACACCCCCTCTTGAATCCAAAAAATGGTTCAAGCAAAAGTGAAGTTTTGCCAAATGAAGGAAGATGGATCCAACACCTCTTTCTTCAAGAGAAAGCAACCTTGGATTTAGCAAACTTGATCAAAACCTTTGAACAAGAGTTGAGTGGAAAAGTCTAGTAGAAATGAAGAGAATTTTCTCTCAAATTTGCAAGTGAATTTCATATATCATGCGTGTCTTCAAAATGTAGAAACAACCTCTATTTATAGGTAGGGAATTGACCTAGGGTAGAAAGAAAAATAAAATAAAATTACAAATAAAATTAATGGAAAATTAATTTCTATACTAATTGACCAATTTATTTGTAGCATTAGTTATCATATTCAAGTGCCCATTTGATGCTTGTAACCTTTGGAGATGAAAGGTGTATCTTGTGGAATTATCCTTTATCCTCAAACTTCTTTCATCTTGTCACTTGAGTCCTCTAGTTTCCCAAAGTGATTTGCTCTTCTTGGGCCATAATTATGATAGAGAATATTTGGGCCACTCCTTTGGCTTGCTCCTTGGGTTTGGTGGAAAAAATATCCATTTTTCCTTCTTCTTCTTCAATCTTTTCATTTTGCCCCTCCAAGCTTGCAAAATCCTTCATGAATAGGGAAAGAGCTTGGTTGGTCTTCTTTGCTCTTGCTCTTGTGATTGGGCCTCCAATTCCTTGTAAAGGATCTTGGGCTTTGGGCCTTGGTGGGTTCACATCACAATGGTGGTCTACGAGGCCCAGTTGATGGCCGGTTTGAGGCTTCCGCTCTACTCGTTGCTGCAATTGTGCCAATGGTGGGGTGTTTGACCTAGGCAACTGGCCCCGAACGTTTTTACCACTATAAATGCTTTTATAGTGGTCTGCTATCTGACGAAAATGGCGGTGTTGCCCGAGGTGTTTCTTCAGTTCTACACCCTGAAGAGGCCAAGTGACCATCCGTTTTATCAGCTTACCCTCGAGGAGGTGAAGGTGGGTAACATGATGGTGAAGATTGGTGTGTTCGCTGACACTACTAGCTCGTGGGGCTCCTGGAAAACCAACTTTTTCTTTATTCTGAAGGAGGACAACAGGGAGTTTCCGGCGTAATTCATCAAAGAAAGGGAATCTAGGGCATTTGTGAAGCCCTCCATCTGGGCCAGGAGTGAAGGGAAGAAGGTCCTCGATACCCTGTCCGAATGGGTTTGCGTAGTGATTAGGATCGAGGGCTGTGACGGTGCGTTTCCGTTCACGCTGTTGAGTATGAACGAGGTAGTGCTGAGGAAGGTGAAGATCAGCCGAGCCTATCAACTTCTGGGCCACGTGAACACGTTGGACAACTGGGTCAAGGGACTAGATGAAGACCTAATCGAGTGCTTCGAGAGATCTTTTAGGAACCCAAGACGTTAGTTGCATTGTTCCATTTTATGACGATTTTTGTTTGTAATTGAGTTTGTAACCCATTTTTTGGATTTTTATTGCAGTGCTGATGACGAAGGTTAACAGCCAATTTGCTAAGAAGAAGGACCTTCGAGAGACCCTGATGAAGAAAATGGCAGAGGCGTGCGCCATCGAGCCCATTCAAGGCGTGTACGAAGGGTCTTCGGAGGGGGTCTCGAATGCTGGGATCCCACACTGCCCTAAGGCTGTTGTAACTAAGGTACAACCCATCTTTGTGGTTGCTCCTAAAATCAATGTTGAGAGCAGTGATGACTCATTAGAGTAAGGGCTTCAAAGGAAACGTCCTCGAATTGAAGGATTGATTTGATTCACTAATGTGTTGTTTGTGTTTTTACGAGATAGGTGTTGACTCTCCATTTATTGCTTCGTAGGAGGTGACGGGATGGATGTGTCATCGGACAGCTGTCCAGCCCCAGCTTTGGACGAAGGCAAGGGCGTTGACACGGCGGAAAAGCCTACCAGTCCCTTTAGGGGCACCGAGGCTCCTGTTGGGTTCATGGCGGATGCCCGAAGAGGTGGAGGCATTCCTCGGATGCCCGTTAAGGTTCCAAAGACCTTAAAGGGGCTTGATCAGAAGTATGAGCCCCAGGTGTGGGAGGATCATTGACGGGAGATTCAGGCTAACGCCTTCGCTCGAAAAGGCTTGCATCTGACGGAGGTCTGGGATCCTGTCATGGCGCTGACTCGTAACGAGTTGATCCTCCCAAACGACAAGGACGTGAGGTTGAGGGTCGTAGAGGGATTTTTTCTTCCTCAAGACCGGCACTTTGTCACGCATGTGCCTGACGGGATCCTGGAGTTGGCAAAGAATTTATGCCAGAATATGACCTTTGTAAGTGTGTCTTTATTAATTAATGATGTTTCCTGAGTATTTGTGAACTTATGTTTTGCGTATCTTTGTTTCGCAAGTGATATGATCCTCAGGAGCCCTGGCGAAGTCTATAGGCGAGGCCCCCGTGCGAAGTCTCTAGGCGCGGCGAAGCCCCCGGGCGAAGCCCTCATGTGAAACCATGCATTTTAGACGCGCCACCACCTTTTCCCTGGCCAAGGAGTTCAAGGACTTGTCCAAACATTTTCTCACCAACATTTGAACCCCTAGCCACCATTGTTGATTTTTCAACTCATATATTTGAACCATATATGTATTATTTTGTAATACCTTTATTTCCATAAATCATATATATGATTTATATGATTTATGGAAAAGAAAGGGATAGGTAGCCTACCATCTCTCATCCATCCCTTCCAATCCCTTAATTCAAGGATCTTGGACCCCTAACCAACACCTCCCTTCCCTTCTACTATAAATGGAAGAGCTTTCTCTTGTAATAGATAGAACTAATTTTAATAAAAGCTTGAGAAGAAAAATTCCCCAAGCCCCTTTATGGTTCTCACTTCTATCTTCTCCATCTCCAGCCCTTGAGGTGTCATCTCCGGCCCTCAAGATGTATCTCGAGTATTGCCTCGTCACCCTGAGCGGGGAGGTGCTCGAGCCACAACCATCGACCCCGGCACAATTTCGATTATTGCCTCGTCATAAGAGCGAGGAGGTGATCGGAGCCACTTCTACCATTTCCGCCGTTTTTGGAGCTCCTGCAAGCTAGATCCGTCGGATTGTGTGAACCCCGCCCCGGGTGATCACATCAGCAAGGGACCACTCGATCGTACGGCCTCATTGAAAAGGCCATTCAGGATAAAAGGACTATTGAAGACCTTCGGACGCAGGTGAATAGCCTCGAGTCCAAGGCAAAGTCCTTGGGAGAGTTGGAGAGCCTGAAGAGGACCTTGCAGGCGAATGAGTCATAGGTGGCGTCTCTGAAGAAGATTATGAAGGATAAGAAGGTTGCCCATTCTATGGCTGTAGAGACTCTGAAATATAGGGTGAATCTCCTTGAGGAGGCTGAGAAGACAGCTCAGGTGAGCGCATTCAATAGAAGGCCTTAGGTGAAGGTTATAAACAGGAAATTGACGAACTGTCAAAGGTCGTCGAGGACCAAGAAACCCTTATCTGTCAATTGAAGAATTGCGCGGACTTGAAAGATAAGTTGATTGAGGAGCTATCCCTCACGGTAGCCAAGGCCGAGGAGTTATCCTCAAGGGCGATGACTAACTTGTTGGAATTCTTAGCACACCAAGTCCTTTTGAGGTAATGCTTGAGCTCATCTCAGATGGAGAAGTGAGTTTCAGCTCAAGGTGAGCTGAAATGAGTTCTATGGAATTCAACTATGTGAAATATGGAACATTTGTGATGTTTCATGAGTAGTAACTACTTATTAGCATCCTTTTATACAAAATAAGGATATTTTGGTAAAAGGACATGGCTTTGGCAGTTGTGATGCATGGTGTATGCACCCTAGTTCATTTGTGCACATCCCTTGGAAGTTACCAAGGCATGAATCGGCCATGAGAGCCTTAATTTGGCGAAGAGGCACATTAAGGGAACCCACCCTTTCACCTAAAATGGTAGTTACTTTGTTTTTTGGATAAGAGTGTACAATGAGGGAGTAACCACTCCCTAGGCCGAAAGTACACATACTTTCGGCCATAAGGGAGTTGTAACCCCTCCTTGTAACTCTCTACATCATCTATAAATAGATGATTCGGCCACAACACAAAAACACTTCGATCTGAAACTTCTCCTCTCTTCTCTCTTATTCTTGGCCAAATTATTCAAGCTTTCCATAGAGCATTTGGGTGAACATCTTTTGTGTCCATTCAACACAAATCACCCCTACCATCTCACATGCAATCGGTCTTTATACAACAACTTTGAAGGCTGATATATATACGCCCAAGTAATGTCTTTATAGACGCTGACGTCATGCGGGCGTCATCGCTATGAGGAGCACCCCTCGTAAATACGAGGAGTGTCCTCTAATACGACCAGCACACCAACAATATGCGGGTCCGCCCCGTACCATCGTATTATCATATTGGCGGAAAAATACTACCCTGATATGTGTTTGACTGACAGGCATAGGCCAAACCCAATTAATACTCCAAGTCAAAGGCCCACTCAAGTGGTGTCAGACCAACACTGTTTGGAGGAAATGTCAATCCCCAAAATCCTGGAAGTTAGTAATCCAGCATGGGGGGAAATCCTACCACCACTCTACCCCAACATTGGGGGAGACCTGGCATAAAAATAAGGTAACAGCTACTCACCCCCCCACTTTCTCCTCTCTTCTGCACATGAGAGTTTCCCTTGTCTTGTTTCTTCCAGATCTTCATAGCAGCTCCGTTATAGCCTCCACCGCAGCAGTATCACCGGATGCCATCTGTTGGCTATCAAAGGTGTTCTTGAAAATTCAAGTAGAGCATACGTTTTGGAGCAAGGATAAAGTTTCTTTTGCTGTATTCAAAGGTGTAGGGTACGTTTCATACATCTCCTTCTTCACCTCTTTCTTCTTTGTGAAAGTGGAGAGACATGATTATGATGAAACACATCATGCCGTCAGAATCCTTAAATCTACACAACTTGGGGACGTGCGCCACGACCCTTGGGGAAGCCGCTGGTTCTAGTTCCACTGATTTGGTGGCATTTGCCCAGGTCGAGGACAATCTTAGCCTTGGGCTATTTGAAGGTGAGTGCATCGAGCCACCCAACTTCTTGAGGCCAATTGCTGAGAGGGTTGGCCGAGTGAAGAAAGCCCTCAAAGTGATGGCAGATTCCATCGTCGAGGTGAAGGTAAACGAGGGCATTCGCTTTGCCGAAGGATTTATGCGCTGTCGATATCAAGTGGAGTCGATGGGTGAGGCACTAGAGCTGCAAACAATCGATGCCATGAAGGTGGAGGAGCCCGACGAGGACACATTGTCGGGGTAGAGTTGGGCAGAGGTTGGGGCATGAATATCTTTATGATATTTTGCCCGGCCATGTAGTAGAAAACATTGTAGATCTACCTTAAAAGGATGAGGGCCCTAGTAGGTTTAGTGCCCTTTTCTTAGCATTGTAGTATTACCTTTTGAAGTAATGGATATTTTTTCAGAATTGGCGCTATTCACACAGTGTAATTGAACTGGTCAAATGACATGAGGATTTGAATTTCATCGATATGCAGCGTATATCTTATAAATAGTAAGGCTTCAAATCATCCACGTGATATCTATTTTTGAGGATTTTGCCTTAGTGATATTTTATTTTGTAGACACTATGTCTTTCTTTGCTATGCACGACGTATGGTCCTGCCCATCTGGAACGAGGTATTCCATGTCCGGGGTTGCGGCCCGATAGCTCTGCTTTTAGCAAAACCATACCTCCAACGTGGATTCGCTTAGCTCGAACCTTTGTGTTGTGGTCGAGGTTGGCACGTTGTCGTAGGGTCATAAGCTTAAGTCTAGCCCTTTCACACAATTCTTCAACTAGGTCTAGACGAGCTCGAAGGCCGCTCTCATTGTGGGGAGCGTCGTAATAGAGGGTTCTGACCGTTGGGACAGTCACCTCGATTGGGAGTAGGGCTTCCACGCCATAGACAATGGCGAAAGGTGTTTCTCCTGTTGCTCCTCGAGTAGTGGTTCTGTAATCCCAATTTGAAGATATATTATATACAGTAAAAAAATAATTAATTTTGCGTTAATAACAACTTGACGAGTGACATATCCAAGGGAAAGAGAGAGAATTAGCGTCTTTAATTCCTCTATGATCTCCATGGGCTTTCAACTCATTTTCTCTCAATCTCATTCAATTATTTTGTATCTTCTGAGTTTGTAGCCTAGTGGCTAAGCTCATGGGACATAAGGTGGAAGTCTTGTGTTCAGTCTCTACCATCCTCAATCCCATACATCCAATGTATCAAAAAAACTTCTTTCCATTTTCCAACTCAACTTATCATTAATTCAAATGAAAAATATCAATTTTCCCCAAAAACTTTAAGTCACTCACTAATTTTCACTTCACATTTCTCATGGTGATTCATATGATGATTTAAATAATTTATACTATGAATTAAAAGTGTTGCAAACGACTTTGCCAAATTAGTCAATGTCAGCCATTGAAATTTTTAAGCTAACAAAATCTAAAGATTGTTATCCGAATGTTTTCATTGTTTATAAACTTTTTTAACCGTGTTTGTAACTGACATCAACTGAAAAAAAAACTTTTCAAAGATAAAGTTTATAAAAACCTATTTGAGGTCATCAATGTCACAAGAAATGTTGAATGGTTTGAAAATATTATCAATTGAGAAAGATTTATTAGAAAGCATTGATGTTGATGATATTGTTAATGATTTTGCATCTCGGAATGCTCGTGGAAGCCGCATTTGTGATTTAGTTTTGATTTTTTCTTTGAATGTGAGATTTTTAGATGATTGATATAATTGATGGAGGTTGAAGAAACATGTTCTATTTTGTATGAATTTTTATTTGAAAAGATGTTATTGAGATAATATAATGAAACGTACTATTTTTTAATAACATTTCTATTTTTTTATATGAAATTATATTTTCAAAATTTTATAGGTGGGGTCTCATTTTTATATTTTGTCTAGGGCCCATAGAATGTCAGTAACGGCACTGCTTATGGCCATGAGTGAACAAACCCCTTGCCCACAACTCACAGCTGAGGAACCTTGTTTTTTGGATGAATTAATTATTGATGTATGTGCTAAAAATTTATGCTTAGGGTGATTTTGAGGTGCTTAAATTGTTTCATGCCTTGCTTAATCATTAAGTGCATGCATATGCACAGAGGCGGTGCCAGGTGAGTAAATAGTTTTATACTCCCCTCAATCTCATAAAATTTACCACATTTATTTTTTAATACTTAATCTATAATCTTTTTCTTACAACATTTTTACCTAATTATAAATTGTAATATAGGTTTATATGCAAATAAAATTTAAATGTTTGTAGTTCCTTTTTCAAGATTTTTTGATAAATTATTATTAATGAAATTTTGAGTCAAACATAAATAAAAAAGTTCAACGTAACGTAGTTAAATTTTGTGGGATGGAGGGGATCAATATAATATGCATTCTAGCCCCATTGAAACCACTCCCAAAAATATCTCCTAGTTTGGCCCAATCCTGGTTGGAGGAAACTCATCCAACCCATATACGTGTCATTTTATTATTGGTTGGTACACCACTATTTATTACGAGACTGTCACTATTAATTACGAGGAATGACACTTATGTAATTAACAGTGACGTCATCAACCAATAATAGCATGACACATATAGAGGTGAGAGGAGTTTCCTCCAACGTTGAAGATTAATATTTTCCCTACTAGTTTATTGTTTATACCATCACTCCAAAATTTTCTGGCTTTGCCCTTGCATATGTATCTCTAGTAATCAAGGAAGAAGTTAGAAGAACTTATAGTCATCGATCCTTGAATTAGGCTAATCAAATTCGTCACCTACTTGCTTATTAGTGAGATCACTGATCAGTTTTTTTGTTAAGAGATTAACATATAATACTTTTCCTTTTGAATAATTAATCTTGAGAAGATTAAGGTAATTGTAAGCGTACGTAGAGGACATTTTATGATTAGAATTACCTTAGAATAAACGTCGTCTAAGTATCTATGGTTGTTTGATTACATAAATTACCACTACGTGGAGTTAACACGGTTTACCGCGGTCACCCCCGCGGTAGCGCCGCGGTAATTACTATGGGAGGGGTCGTGGTAAATCCCGCGGTAAAATAGCTCGCGATAAAGAACTTTACCGCGCGCACCCAACCGCAGCAATACTGCAATTTACCGCGCATGGAGCCGCAGTAAACATTTTTTATTATTAAAAAAAATTGATGAATTGGATGAAATTCATCAACCAAAACCCAGAAATGTCCATAATCCGGTGGCCTAGGAGGAGCAAGCGGCGGTGGCGGCGGTGGGAGAGCGGCGGTGGCGACGGTGGGATAGGGGTGGTGGCAACGGTGGGACAGAAGAAGAAGAAGAAGAAGAGGAGGCGGAGAAAACATGAAAGAAGGTTTTACCGCGGCCTTACGTCGCACAAGACCGCGGTAAAGTGTTTTACCGCGGCTTTACCGCGCACAGGGCTGCGGTAAAGTGAAAGCGCCAGTTTACCATGAGCAGCTGTTTACCGCGGCCTATGCTGCCCAATAAAGGTCGTAGTAAAACTTGCTTCCCCAACGTAGTGTACTGGTCACCTTAGAATCAACATCATCGTTATCAACAGAATACAGGGTGGAGATCACGAACTGAGTTACTACTGACTTAGTTACAAGTTTAGCCCTCTGAATTTTGTCTTTGTTTTATTTTGCTCCAAAATAATGTCTAAGGTGTTACTTCACAAAGTTTAGAATAGTTTGATATTTAAGCAAAAGTTTGAAGGACTAAACTAGTTGAAGAACATCGATCTGTCAGAAGCAAGCTGATGGCAGGACTAGTTTAAAAACTTGTTGAGTCTGTAATTAATCTATAATAGGCCAAAAACTCAAAATGAGAGGACTTCGGAATAAGAATTATATATAGAAGTTATGTGATTATGACTGTGATGATCTGAGTTAATTTAAATTTAACCCAAATTTGCTTAGCTTTGTCTAAAATACATGCATTTGAAATACTCCATTAAAAACATGTTATAATATTTTTTTCGATATTTAATTTATAATTTTTGTTCTTCAATGTTTTAATATATAAAGTTTAATAATTTATATATTAATAATAAATAAATACCACTAATTTTAAATATATTTTTATAAAAAAAAGTATAAAAATTTTTTAGTTAAATTTTGAATCAAACATAATAGAATCTGGGTATTTTTTTAGGGATGGTGGGAGTGTGTGTATATATATAATATGAAAATAGAGATGATGTGTATTTGTCCATATTCTCTAATGAAAACTGGCTGAATTTGATTTGTAACTTTTATCCATACATATGCTTCCAAAATGGAACAAAGCATGAAATGTCTACAGGTTGTTTGTTCATCATGCTGTGTCATATCATGGAAAAAGCCTTTTGATTTATTGTCCATACAACCTTAAACTTATATAGATTTATAGATTTACGTTTAACTAAACTTCCTAAACTAATAATGAAGAAAGTCCTCAAAAGTTGTTGTAGCCTAATCGAATAAAACATGAAAGAATCTAATTACATAAAACAAGTTAAAATAGAACTCTTCCTCTCTCTTACTTGCACTACAAGTCACTATTTTTTTCTCTCCTCATCACTTACGTTAAGCAGCTTAGGAGGACATTTCAACACTCCTCCTTGCTTCGAAGCTGTTTATTGCTCAAAATAGCTCCTTCTCCTCAAATTATGCCACTTCCGCCGGCTTGGCTTACGACAGCCTTCCCGTGCAAATTTTTTCAATGTGACCAAACTGTCTACACTTGCTGCATCTCCTGTCTGGCCACCACCAACATGCTTAAGGTTTATGGTTGATTTTTCTGTAGTGAGGGCATGATGTACTCTTCTTTCCTAGTATAGTCCTAGCAATAAGAGCACATGTAGTGGAACTCTCTCGCGGATTCCAGTGGAGTCTCCATTGTTCACTAGCTTGCAAGGCCTCCAACAAGTCAGACAATGTGATGGACATAATGTCCCAGAATTTTCAAGTGAAGCAAGTGTAATTTCAAATCTTTGGGGAACAGTGACCAAGATCTTCTTTACGAGCTTCTTATCCTTCAACTTTGTGCCCAATAGTCTGATTTTGTTTGCCAACTCCAAGAGCCTATTAAAATATTATTGGATTCATCTTCTCAGTTTTAAACTCTCTCATTAAATTAAGAGATTTCATATTCTTCACCTTATCACTACCTCCATATTCCTTCTTAAGGTAATCTCATATAGCATTAGGTTCTTGAAGAGACATTACTCGATTGAAGACTTGTTGTGACATGCTTGCAAAGAGTGTTACTTTGGCTTTCGATTTCCTCTGCTCCTTCTGCTTCTTTATTTGTGGAAGAGCGGGGTTCTCAGGGTCTTTTTCTAGTTCTTCCTCCACCACTTCCAAAATATCTGAAGCCTCTAGGTAAGCTTGCATCTGTATGGACCACATATGATAATTGGTTCCATCAAAGATGGGTAGAGACATGTTGTTGTTGAATTGAATAAAGTATTCTCCATATATGTTGGTTTAGGGTTTATGTGTCATTCTTGGTCTCTCAAAATCAATATGCTCTAATACCACTTGGTGTTTTTTGTGGTGACAAATGTGAAGATGAGAGAACAGAGAAGAAGAAACCGTATGAAACCGGGAGAAACTTTATTGATTTATTGTGCATATAACCTTAAGTTTATATATGTTTGTAGCAAATCAAATCCTAGTTGATATAGGAATCCTATAATAAAATAAATCCTAATTCTTATTATACACTCACGTTTAACTAAACTTCCTAAACTAATAATAATGAAAGTCCTCAAAAGTTGCTGTAGCCTAATCGAATAAAATATGAAAGAATCTAATTGCATAAAACAAGTTAAAATAGAACTCTTCTTCTCTCTTACTTGCACTACAAGTCACTCTTTTTTCTCTCCTCATCACTTACGTTAAGCATCTTAGGAGCACATCTCAACAGTGGTCACTTTAGAAGTCTCAAGTCTCAACTTGACGCATCATACAAAATTATAGATTAATCATTACTTCCTCTGGCGCATTAAGTTTACTCAAATTTTTCTATAAGGAATTTGATTTTATGTATATGTGTGTGTACTCCATTCACATATATTTCTATACGATTTTAAAAATGGTAATTTATTTATTTGGCATTGTATTTCTAAATGGTGATTTTGAAAAAAGTTCATAGATTTGGATATGGAAAAAAACGTAATGACTATATACTACATAAAGCTGATGATTTTTATAAAAAAAAAAAGTTTTCATCGTTATTAATCTGTCTTTTATTTGACAGATGAAATGAATATAGTTTATAGATAAATGAGCATTTCTAGTTTCTAGATATATATTTTTTAAATAATGAAAAATACTTTATAATAAAATTTACAACAACGCAAATTTTAAGCTCAAATAAGATACTAGTTTTTACGGACAAACTAATGTAGTGTTATTTTATAGGAAATTTAAGAGTACTTTTCAAACATGTAAATTATAAAGTTCAACTAGCTCCATAAGACTTAGAAAAATAATCACTATATACTCCATATATGACAACGCTCGCTCCTGTTATTATCCAGTACGTAGACGCGCTAAACATAATTAGCCTCACTAAGAATCATCAGACAAAAGTTGTGCTTTTCGAATTTGGGTACATGTGGGGACCGATGGTGTTTCTTAACCTCGTTTTCTTTTTCAAAACCAAAATAAATTTGTTCCCCGGCCAATGAAATTAAATGAGAGTCGTCGATAATAAAGCAATCAATGTGTTCTTCGGGAATTAAATAAATAAAAAAACAAATTCAATGTGTACTAATTAAAAGGAAGTTTTTCTTTGGCCTAGTTATCCTCTTCATCCTACAAATTTTGCAATATATATATATATATATATATCTTGTAGAATAAGTTAAGAAAAGTTTAACTGTTTGCTAGCTATTCTATTTTACAATTTTCAATATTGAAAGATGTGTGATATAGAAACCTAGAAATACCTATAAACAATTTCAACTGTAAAAATGAACATATAATGAATAATAAAAAGATTAGAAAGTTGAAAAGAAAAACTTATTTGGATTTAAAATATGAATGATTATGAGAGAAGAAGTATGAGTGCAAAACTAGTTTTAAAAGTTTTGGGAAAACAAATTTGTGAAAAGTGTAAAATTGGAGAGAAGCCTTAATCTCGTGCCCTCTAGCTACTAACGGTCTCATTTTAGAAATAACTGTTTCACTTAACTATAGTGTTTGAGATCAAATAGCTAACAGCTGAACTCAAAAAAATATTGTTGATAGTTTTTTAAAAAACGTAACAGCTACTTGAAAAAACCGTTACCAAACACACAACCTTTTGTTTAATGAAGCAGAGGGGAAAAATTTCAACGAAACCATTCATAAATGGAGTGATTAGCTCGAATTATTTACTAACTTACCGCACGAGTCCTCAAAATCTTGAGGATTGAGCCAAGCATGAGGAGTATAATTAGGAAAGGGGTAAAATGAGGTACATGATCTGTTTTCGGAGCCCATAAATTTCGCTGACCTTCAGCAGCTGAGATGATGAGATCAGAAAGAAAGAGATTACATTTATATGCTTAAATAAAGTAAGTACCACTACTACTAGTGGTGGTAGCATGTTAAAATCTGAAATTTCCAGATTAATCATTGCTATATATATAATAAGATCTTTATATTCATTGTCAATTGTTTTGAGTTGGATCATGGATGCTTTTACATACCTCATGCATTAAGTCTCCATTCTTTTTCGTGAAGTTAATAGCAATTGTTATGAAAAAGTTTGTATTTTTTTGAATTATGAGAAGAAAAATTTGTGAGCGAATATGATTTGATTGGAATTTTGTGAAGTTTTGTTTGCACTTCACACAAACAAACAAAAAGAGGTTAGCCTCCTCGGTAGGGTGTATTTGATAACAACTTTTTTAAGTATTAATTGTTTTATTAATGTGGTAATTTCTAGCATTTAATTGTTACTTTTTAACTTTTAACAGTAACTATTAAATTTTAATAATTAAAAAATTATTCAAAATATTACCGAAGTTACAGTTATTTTATTCAAAAAATGGAAAATACTCCAACAAATTCACGTAATAGCCTCCTTAGATATTTCCCTGAAACGGAAAGGCTAGCTAAGCTATATTGGCCGCTTTCAAATTTCCTTCTGTAGAAACCTACCACTTTCCCTGCCTCGCACGTAATCTTCTATTATTATTATTATTATTATGATTATTATTATTATTACCTATCTACCAACCTACGACGTCGTACGCACTTCCATACCCCTCTCTCCCTCCCTCTGGCCTCTTCTTCATCTCACACTTCTTCTTTTTGGGCTACTAATTCATGATCAGTTTATAGCTTGCCTACAAAACTACCCAGTGCTTGCTCTGTTTTCCCTTTTCTGTGCAGTTTCAAGTTTGAGTGCCAGCAACCTCAAACGCTGTCAATTACCAGATCCCACTTTTTCTTCATCACCTTTTCTTCTGTTTCTTTTCTTCCCTTCCAAAATTTCAGTTGCATTTATTTAATATTGTGCATGTTTAACAACAACTTTTTAATTAGTTGTTGTGTTTTAAAAAGATTACATACAAATAACTTTCATCCTGCTACAATGAGTTGAAACGGAGAATGTTTCCAAACCAGTCTATTATGTTTTTTGCAATACCTATTGATCATTATTGCGATACATATTCTATTCGTCCCTTAAAACTTGTTACAATTTTTTTTTAATTCGTTGACCCAAAATATTTGCTACATTTCATTTTATGAAAAGGTTTTTACAATAATTTTACTTTTATCTTATACATATGTTTTATCTTCTTACCATCAAAGCAACTTATATTCTTAATTCACATGTCACTTAAAATGTTGCATGTTTTAAAGGGATAAAGTGAGTATATAAGGGTCATTTCATCATCAAAATTTCCAAAAAAAAAATCAACTTTCCAAATGCATTTGCATTTGGCAACCTTAAATCCATCAATTATCTATCAAATCACATTTTTCTCAAATTTCTCTACTCACATACATTTCATCTATCAATCAACACACACTTCCCCAAATTTATCAAAATAAATTTCTAACCTATGCTGAACTAAGCCTGAGAGAGGATCTCAATCCCGTCTGTCATAGGGCTCTCAAAGTTAGCTACGAGTTGCATTGGATCTCACGTATAATAACATGTAACCATCTACTGACTCCACATAATAACACAAGTTTTCCAAGCTAGGTTTCACATCAATTTCACTTCAGTTTACTTATAAGTATTACTCACTGTTTAGTACTTCCTCTGTCCCTGAAAAATTGAACACATTTCCTTTTTGGGTTGTCCCAGAAAAATTGATCACTTTCCTTAAAAGGAAACTTCTCACTCTCAAAGTTACTAAACTATCCTCACTTTATATTTACTTTTTCTACCTCGTTTTTTTGTGTACTCTCAACTAAGGGGCAATTAAGTAAACATATACAAAGATCTTACATTCACCTTAATCTTCGTACCCAAACAAATTCTTCAATCTTTTGGGGACGGAGGGAGTACTACAATTTTTTTACAACAAAATAAGAGAAATGAGTTTATAATGTATTATTGGAAAACAAAAGGGTATATTGGGAAGATGGGGTATTTTCAGTAAATATTCATTTTACAGTTATGCCCTTACTTTTCAACTTTACACTTCATGCAACAAAGAAATTCAATATTGACATCAGATTGAGAAGTTTATAATAAACTGTTATTAATTAATGATTGATTTTCGCGAGACTAGCAGCGCCACTGCCATGACGTCTCCAGCGGGCTCTGCGCTTGTTCTCCCCACCGAACGCCGATACGATCTTCGTCTCTCCTTCTTTGTTCTTTTTGGCAGCATAACTGCCTCTCCTCGTCTCTGTTGCGAGAAACACTACGTAGTTGAGGGGAGCTCAGTAGCGGACCTGGTAGTTGACGGCCCGCTATCAAGCTCCCCAAAAGGCCTTTGACAGGCTGGGGCGGGCAGCCCGCTACTGATGGCGCAACTCGGTAGCGGGCGTGGTAGCGGGTAGCCCGCTACCATGCGAATTAATTGGTTGGGTGGGCGTTTTGAAATTCAAACTGCTCCTCGAAACCGTAAAAAGCATCCGGTAGCGGGCTGAGTGGGGGGTAGCCCGCTACCATCTACCCGGTAGCGGGCTTGGCGACGGGCTACCCGCTATCGAGCCTTTTAAATTAATTTTAGCTTCCTCTCTCCCCCATTTCTTCCCCGACGCATCACGCACTCTCCTCCGAAATCCACCGCCGACCACCGCCTCTTTCCCCATTTCTGGCGCCGTTTCACTCGTTTTTAGGGTGGAAGTATATCAGCAACTTCAGGTATCTCCTTCTCACTCGTTTTTTCGGTTTTTCTACAGTTAGAAAGAGAGTATTTGACAATTTTTTTGAAGGTAGAACAGTACCGCCACCAGCCACCACCAAGTTTTTGTCGCCGGCCGTCTCCACCGCCATCTACAGGTATTTTTTGGGTATTTTATGAATTTTAGTGTTTTAGGAATTATTTTAGTATTTTAGGAATTATTTTAGTATTTTAGGTATTACTTAGTATTTTAGAAATTACTTTAGTATTTTAGGAATTTAATTAGGTATTTTAGGAGTTATTTTAGTATTTTAGGAAATAATTCTGTGTATAATGAATTCTTTTAGTATTTTAGTATTTTAGGAATTTATTTAGGTATTATTTGCGATTTTTTTTGTATTTTATGGAATTTTAGTATATACTTTACGTATTTTAGGAAAATAAGAATATTTGATGAATTTTAGTATTTTGTGAATTATTTTAGTATTTTAGGAAATATTTCTGTGTATAATGAATTCCTTGTTAGATCAGCGTCCATACCTTGTTAGATCTGCGTTCGTACCTTGTTAAATCGGCGTCCATACCTTGATAGATCCGCGTCCATACCTTGTTAAATCGGCGTCCATACTTTGTTAGATCGGCGTCCATACCTTGTTAGATCGGCGTCCATACCTTGGTATATCCGCGTTCATACCTTGTTAGATCGGCGTCCATACCTTGGTAGATCGGCGTCCATACCATCGGCGTCCGTACCTTGGTAGATCGGCATCCGTACCTCGGTAGATCCCCGTCCGTACCTCGGTAGATCCACGTCCGTACCTCGGTAGATCCCCGTCCTTACCTCGGTAGATCCGCGTCCGTACCTCGTTAGATCCGCGTCCGTATCTCGTTAGATCCGCATCCGTACCTTGTTAGATCCTCGTCGTCCGCACCTTGTCAGATCCGCGTCCGCACCTTGTCAGATCCGCGTCCGCACCTTGTCAGATCCGCATCCGCACCTTGTCATATCCGCGTCCGCACCTTGTCAGATCCGCGTCCGCGTCCACACCTTGTCAGATCCGCGTCCATACCTTGTTAGATCTGCGTCCATACCTTGGTAGATCTGCGTCCATACCTTTTTTAGATCCGCGTCCATATCCTACAAAGGCCGTTGGGTTGGCGCTCCCCCGCAACTAGTCCATCCGGAGTTGTTCCTGCCACCTCGGCCATCTCAGGTAAACTAATTTGACACTAGTTAGAAGTTTCTTAAAATATCTACAAGTTTCAAAACTCTTCTAACGTTATTTTCTTTCACATCCTTTCAGCACGAGCTTGCTGTTGAAGAAGCGCGCCGCAAGGCGGAGGAGGATCGCATCAGGATGAAGGATGAGTTGCGTTCGACGATTCGGAGCACCATTCCTCGCCGCGTGAGAATTAGGGTGACGATTACAATTTGCCTCCCCCGTAGGACACTTTTGTAAATTTTGTTTGATTTTGGATGTTTTTTGTTGTAATTGATACATTTGGTTAATTTATAATTAATTCATTTCTGTTTTTAATTATAATCTATAAATATTACTAAATAAAATTATTATTCAATCATTTCTGTTTTTAATTGTAATCTATAAATAATAATAAATAAAATTATTATTCAATCATTTATTAAATAACGCAAATAAAGAAATCATTTTTTAAAAAAAAGATGGTGGCGGGCAGGGTAGGGGCCGGTGAGCTACCAGCTCTGTCAGGCGGTAGCGGGTTGCCCGCTACCATGCCCCCTACCACTGGTAGCGGGTGGGTAGCGTCAGGATTGACGGAAGTGGCCCAAAAAGAAACGGGCTGGGTAGCGGCTCGTCCCCTACCCAGCTCCCATTAAATACGTAGTGAAGGCCGGTTCCACCGCCTTCTGATTTCGCGCCTCGGCGCGCTGCATGCATCGGTCGGTCCTCCCGGTGCTTGTGTGAGGACCACCGCTTTCCAGGCCGCCGAGATGGCTCCCCCTCAACTGCTATGGGTCTGGGTCCTTTTGCTCGAGGCCCGAAATCATCTTTGCTCGCCGGTGCGCTGCTCCATGGCCGCCGTGTGCGTGGGTCTCCTGCCAACACCGTCTCTTTGGTTCTCTCCGGTGGTTTTCCTGGTTCTACGAAGGATGGCCTCCCCTTTTGCTGGTGCGGTTGACGTGGCTGATTTCTTGAACGAGACTTATTGGTGTAACCGTCGACGTTTCATGGAGAAGGAGAAGGCTCATGCTCGTCCTGCCTAGAACTATGATCTTATGGTTCTTGGTCGAGACACCGCAAGTGTACGGTGGCCAGACAAGTAATAAACCAGTGAGTACCGGGTCGAATCCACAGGGACTTATGATTCCAGCAAATTGTGATTGAATTACTAACTAAAAAAGACGAGTTGATTGATTTTAGAAAGAATTAATTAACTAACAAAAGTGCAAGTGATTAAGAAATTAAATACTAAAACTACCTCATAAGATTATTGATCCACTTAAACTTCAGGTTTGACAATCTAGAATTACCTACAATTATTATTCTCATATTGTAAGCAAATGTATCAATTCTAAGAGCCTTCTTCCGAAGTGAACCTAGGTAATTAGAACACACTTCTATGTCACCCCAATTGTTTGAGTGATCTATCTCCTTCTAAGCCGTTCTGAACTTCCGTCCTAGAACTAAGTCTAACCTAATTTACCCTGTGGTCTAGTAATACTCTCTTATTCCTAAACGAAACATACCACAAATATTTCATGGCCAAAAGAATAATGCATCAACATTCTCAATAAATAAACAAGAATCATTGAATAATAATTCATATAACTAAAATATCAAACCCTATATTTAAGTTTCACAATAAATTCTAGAATATAAAATTAACTAACTACTAAACATAATTAAAAGAAAATAGACCAATAAACTCTGATGCAGGTGGAGGCAGCCTTGCTGGCGGCTGCTGCTCCTCTCGCAGAATTGCTTCTCTGTTCGTTTTCTCCTCCCCCAAATAGCAAACCAATATGCCTTTTATAATAATCCAAAGGCTTAAATGCATAACAAGACTCGAACTATTACAAAGCGGGCAATTAAGGGCCCAAACTAAAAGTGGAGCATAGAAGGGCCTGAACTAGTCAAAATGGGGCATATCAGGGCCCTGACTCACCAAGCTCGGCACGTGGGGTCGCGTGACTGGGTGGCTGTTAGAGGCCGAAACTGGAGAAGGGTCGGTATGGTAGGGTTTGGGTATTGGGGGCTAATGTGTGAGGAATCGAAAACTTGAGGGTGCCGAAATTATTTTTCGGTTAAACGGTCATAATTTATGATATCAAAACAAAACAGATTGTGAATTCGAAAATCCAAGCAGCGGTCGTGTATCTCAGAACTCCAGGCGCGGTCGAGTATCTTAGCAGGAGTTGTAATTAGCGCCAAATGAGAAGTCGAATCCTCCGGTGCAGTTCTTTGAAGGTTGGAGCAGAGATGTAGAGAAGCTTACCTACGGTTAGTAGTCCGATTATTGTTCTGTTTATAAAGGTTAGTAGTCGTCTGAGCTACGGTTGCAAATGCATCGTAAGGCGTCTTACGTGAGTTTCAACACACACTATGATGGTGTATTCGTTAGAGAACCTTACTTACGGTATACTAACTTCAAACGGACCACCTCAATGTTGAGAGTAGTGTTAGTAGTAAGTTCTCGTGGAGCCAGTGTTAAGGGAGTTGGGGTTCGGTGGGTGTGAATGGAAGGCGTGTACTTCAAGAGTGGATATGGTGCACTAGGGAGACAATAAAGAAGCTCGATACACAAGGGTCTTTAATGGAGATGTTGTCTTATGCTCGGATGAAGGGTTCGGTTGATTTATATGTTGAACATACGGATGAGTGGCTTCTAAGTCAGAGTAAACTGATTTCCACAAACACATACGTGGGATCTAGCATTGATAGTTTAAAGCATGTTGAGATAAATGAAAATGGAGAGCATGTGGGTGCAAGAGAGCTGGATTGTGGGTCAGGGCTGGATACAGGGGGGGTTGAGACAAATGAAAATACAGAGCAAGTGGCCTCTCCTCCCTTTAATACAGGCTGGATGAAGTTGAAGATGATGATGATGAAGATGATGAAGATGATGAAGGTGATGACTATGAAAAGGAATTAGGGGCAGAACTTAATGGTATTGATGAAACCCTCCCCCCCAATGCAGATGAAGAGTTGGTAGAAGGTATATTCCAACTGAAAGCACACTATAGTGTTGGACATCTAAAAAAAAACAGCAACCCAGCAGGGATTAATGAAGTTGTCAGTGACCGTCCAGTACTTGAAAGTAGTGGAACAGAGGGTAGTGGTGATGAAGGCGGATTGGACAACTCAGATCTAGGTAGTTTTGATGAAGAGGAAGATGAAGATGGCATTGTTCAGTTGAGGAGGAAACCTGTGAGATTTCAAAGATATTCTGATTCCTGTAAGGTTGTTTCACTTTCTCTTGGGCTTGTCTTTGAAGATCATCTACAATTCAAGCGAGCTATCCTACGGAATGCTATACAAGAGAAGAGGGATTACATTTTCAAAAAAAATGGCAGTAAGAGAGTTAGAGTTGCATGCAGAGATGAGAACTGTAGGTGGACAGTTTATGCATCACTTGAAAGGCATCGGGGTAAGGAGTACTTCATGTTGAAGACCTTGAGACCTAAACATACATGCATTCCTGTTTTCAAAATTAGTAGTGTCACCTCAAGATGGATTTCAAATGAGTATGAAGCTTACATTTTTGCACACCATGGCATCAAATCTAGTTTCCTTGTTGATCACATAAAAGCTGATATTGAGTTGGAGGTTTCAAGGGACCAATGTAAGAGGGCAAAGAAACTAGTCATGTTACGGTTGGTAAGGGATGTTGACCATGAGTATGCAAAGCTCCATGATTATGTGAGGGCAATTGAAACTACAAACCCTGGGTCAACTGTTGATCTACAGCTGGAACATGTTGCTCCTGGTGTTCCCCTTACTTCAAGCGCCTATATGTGTGTTTAGATGGAGTGAGGAAAGGGTTTCGGATGGTTGTAGGAAGTTCATTGGGTTAGATGGGTGCTTCTTGAAAGGTGTTGTAAAGGGTCAGTTACTCACAGCAGTTGGCAAGGACGCGAGCAACCAAATGTATCCTCTTGCTTGGGCACAGGTAGAGGTTGAGTGCACAGACTCTTGGACCTGGTTCTGTGCTCTCCTGGCAAGGGATGTTGGAACTGTTGATGGAGAAGGGTGGTGTTTCATGTCAGATCAATCAAAGGTGATATCTATACTTAATGTTTGATATGTAATCTTCAATTTCATTGTTTATCCCGATGTTGATGTGAAATTCATATATGCAGGGGTTAGAGAATGCTGTTACTGCAGTGTTCCCAAAGTCTGAGCATCGTTTGTGTGCCCGCCATATTTATACCAACTGGTACTCAGACTTTAGGGGTGAGAAACTAAAGATCAAGTTCTATGCTGTAGCAAAGTGTGCAAATGAAGCGCAATTAGAGAAGAGACTAACAGAGATTGATAAGATGGCCGATGGTGCAAGGGCAGCTTTGGAGAAGACTGATATGATGCGATGGTGCAAGGCCTACTTCAGGAAGGATGTTCAGTGTGACACTGTTGATAATAATAGTACTGAGGCATTCAACATGGTGTTGATTAGGGCGAGGAGTCTCCCCATTATCTCAATGTTTGAAGCTATTAGAGAATATATAATGGAAAGGAGAGTGCAAAGGAGTGAGTATGTAAGGAAATGGAGGTCGACTATGGCAAGAATATCGGAGATATCATGTCGAGAACATGAAAGATAGTTGGAAGTGGGGTTGTAAGTGGAATGGTCGGGATAGCTTTCAAGTAGCTTATCTCTCAACACAGCATGTTGTGAAGCTAGATGAGAGGACATGCAGTTGTCAAGGGTGGCAAGTGTCTGGTATACCCTGCAAGCATGTTGTTTCCGCATTGTTGACAAAAAATGAGGACCCTTACTCATACTTGAGTGACTGGTATAGTAAGGATATGTTTCTGAGAACATACATGTATCCAACCCAGCCCATCCCAAGTCAAGAATACTGGCAAGCTACTGGGGGTGGTCAGATTCTGGTTCCCAAGGATAGGGTTATGCCAGGTAGACCGAGGGTTGGGAGAATGAAGAGAAGGGGTGAACCTCGGAAAAAAAAGGACAAGATGAGCAGGGTTGGGAGGATTATGCATTGTTCCTGTTGCGGATCTGAATCCCATAATGTCAGAAAATGTCCCCTTCAAGAATCACATGTGTCATCGCAATGTGATCTGGAACAAGCAAGAAAAGAAGGGTTGGAGCTGTCTAGGGAGTGTTTGTTTCTCATTGTGTTTATTGTCTGGACCGTTTTTGTATGGACTTGTAATGTCTCTCTGTTTTTAACACTGGTTGTATGTTAATGGGAAGATTAACTTTAGATGAAGTACTAGAAATGACAGAATCTTGAAGAAATCACAATTTATAGAGTAACACAAGTTTACAACATCAAATTCATACTCCTACTACAACAAACACCTAAAACAAGTAACTAGGGTCACTTGAACAAGCACCTAAGTACTACCCCAACTATAACAACACCTGCAGAGACCAACTATAACAACATTCGTGCTTCAAGTTGTTCTGCTTGGCCAGTGAAAGTTCCTCATTGAAATCTTCAATCTCAGCCAACAGCTCCTCATTCCTACTCTGTAGCCTCTGTTTTGTGCTCAGAAGTTCATTTATCACAACAACCGACCGCTCAGTAAACTCTGGGTCGACCCACTCATCAAACCCACATCCACCATTCGTGCCCTGCATCAATACTCAACAGAAACAACATGTTCAGCCCTGCATCAGCAAAGCAACACAAAAAATAACTAAACCTACCTCTACGCGACGGCAAGTAACAATTTGACGCCCTGGATTCGCCGGACACCAAGACGTATCAACGGCCACCACCTTACCACAGGCGCAACGGGAAGGCAGCACTCCCTGATTCACTGCAACATCCCTCGCGTCCTCGCTTGAGTCACTACTGGAGGCGAGGCTCACCATTGCGCAAACTAAGGTTGGGAAAGAATAGAGATTGGCTATTTAGGGTTCGTGTCAGGTTTGGGGCTCGTAATTAGGGATTTAGGGTTCTACTCGGTTTTGGGGATTTCGGGTTCTACTCAGATTTGGGAAAGAATCGAAAGGGTTATATTTGGGTTTAACCGAAAAATAATTTCGGCACCCTCAAGTTTTCGATTCCTCACACATTAGCCCCCAATACCCAAACCCTACCATACCGACCCTTCTCCAGTTTCGGCCTCTAACAGCCACCCAGTCACGCGACCCCACGTGCCGAGCTTGGTGAGTCAGGGCCCTGATATGCCCCATTTTGACTAGTTCAGGCCCTTCTATGCTCCACTTTTAGTTTGGGCCCTTAATTGCCCGCTTCGTAATAGTTCGAGTCTTGTTATGCATTTAAGCCTAATCCAAACTAAAAGTAATCTTATCAGCCTTAGGAGTTCCAATGTGTTTTTGACTTATGCGCATGTGACCTCAAGGTGGGCTTTTTTGCCTTCTTGCCTCTCCACATTGTATGGTTCATCCACTTTAACCTACCACTTTTATCACTGCACCAATTCGGTCCTTAACTCTTGTTCTTTGCTACAATTTATTTCTTTTTGTATCATTCTTTTCCAAATATCTTCCGAACACATTCCTACAAAAATCATTGCGCAAATAATAAGAACATGGCAATTTACCTCAATTAAAGTATAAATTAAGGGGCATAATATATAACATTATTTGCACTCATCAGTTCTGGAATTTGTTAGCTATGAAGGCTAGTCAGCAAATCTCTGTTTTTTTTTCTTATTTTGTCTCTCTGTTTAGGCTCTTTTGTTTCCTTTCGACTTCAATATTTACCTTTGCTTCGTTTAGTTTATAATTATGTAGGTGAGTTGTTTTGGTAGCCATTACAATTCTGCGGTTAGTTCTCTCATTAGCCCACTATGTTGCGCTAGTACTATTTAGCGTTTGGACATGCAGGGGTACCAGGAGCCGGATTCAAGATATTTTTTCCACCATTGTGGCCATGACCATCGTTATGATTTGCTTTGTTTTCGGAGGCCCGACAAGGAGATCCTAATCGTAGTGGTTTTAGTCTTCTTATGTAAATCCATTTTTGTGGAGTATTCACCATTTACGGACAGGTTTATTTGTACCCATTATGGGCGTTCTAATTCGTCGAATGCGACTTATTTTGTAATGATTTATTATTAATAAAATAGGTCTTTTTGTTCAAAAAAAAAGAAATTCAATATTGGGTTGATGGAGTATTTTTATTAATGGAAATGATGACACTCGTACTCTCACACTTCTTTTTCAACAATTAATACTCCCCTATCCCATAAAATTTATTACAATCGTCTTTTTGGGTCTTTTTGGGTTGTCCCAAAAAACTTGCTACACTTCCTTTTATGAAAAACATTTTACACTAATTTTACTTTATTATCCTCACTTTTTCTTCCCACTAAAAAGTTGTTTTTGTCTTATATGCACATTTTACCCGTTTATCATAAATCCACACATTCTTAATGCACGTGTAAATCAAGTATTTATTTAAATACTTTTATTTTTACATCATTTTGAATTAAATTAAGAACTTATATAATTATAATAATAATAATAATAATAATAATAATAATAATTTGATCGATGTCTTTAGTTTATAGCTAGTAAATATAGTTTTTGATTTTTATAAAAGAAAAATACAGATAAGTTAAAATTAAATAGACATCAAAAGTTGCAATATTTTTTGGAGGGAGGAGTATTACATAATTACCATATTTATGGATGGATCTAAACATACCTAAAGGATTAAATTGTCCAAACAATATCAGTTTTAGACTTGAAAGAATGAATAAATAAGTACATGACAGAAAAGTGTTGACATATAATTAATTTATGTAAGTGTGTGTGTAGCGAGATTCTTAGGATTAAAAGTGAGGATAATAATTAAGCACGCACGACCCATGTGACGGACGCAGCCGATCTGAGTGGACCAAATGAAATCACCTGAAGGGGTCCGTTTAGTACAATAATAATCCACTTCGGGTGCCTTTGATTGGCGGGATAAAGAGGGATGAGATGATTTTTATCATGTCCTCCTCCTTCATCCCTTGTTTGGTACGTTCAGGGATGAGATGAGTATTATCCCTTTTAATATTTTTATCCCATAAAAGTGGGATTAAATAATACCTCACCCACCAATGGATAAGGAGGGATGAGATAAAAAAAGAAGAAAGAAATTTGAGACTATGACAAATTTATTTGATATAATCCCATCCAATCCTATCATAAATAATCTCATCCAATCCTATCATAGATAATCCCATCCTATCCCATCTTAATCATCCCATCCCACTATTTTTTATCCCTGCAACCAAACGAGCCTTCATGTACAATTATACTTCTGCAGGTTATCATTACATACCCTACCCTCCTTAACTTAACCATCCTCTGTCTCTCATTGTCCCACTCCCTAAAAATTATCTTCACTTCTCACAAGCATGTTCTAAGAGTTGTCGTGAATATTTCAGGGATTTGACTCTATTTTTATAATAAAATGTACGTATCTAAGTTACTACTGATGGCTGTTGCCAATATCCGTTGTCCATTCCATTGAGGACTGTTTTTCTATTTAAAATTGTTTGGGGACCGTTTCAATCAAAGTGACAAATACCAAGTGCGGAGTTTGCAATTGCAGCCTTCATTAGGCCGAGCCTATTGGGCTTTTGCAGCCTAGTAACCGGGCCTCTGTCCATCGCGAATGGATAACGAAAGGGTTGCGTTCAACAGTGGGCCGATAATATACGTTGGCCCAAGTGGGTTAGGCCCAGTAGACTCGCTCTTCCCAAGCACGCCACGATTGCACGAAACCACAAACTACGATCGGAAAAACATATGTACGAAAATCTCAGAGAAATTAAACTCCAGAGGATTCACAGATTGAATGAAAAATAAAACTCCTTAAAATTTATGGCGTGTGAATAGAATAGATTAATGTACAGAACCCCCAGCCTCAAAAAAAAAGGGGAAAAAACAAAAATCCGAACTTTTCTTTTCTCCTCTGCAGTTCAAGCACACGCCTTTGTCGCCATCGCGAACAGAGCTTCCAGATCCGGCGGTATAAAGAACCCGTCTTTCGGCGGCTCCAGTTTCACAAACACTCTCTGCTTCTTCCTCGGCGGCGGCGGGCACCGCAGTTCCGACTGTATCCGATAGGCCACGTGTTTCGGCGTCCGGCAACCATCATGATCATCCCGCTCTTTGCTACCGTGGTGGTGGCTCTCCATCTTTTGTGGCCGGATTCGAGACGTTTTCTGCGCTTAATGCCTCTTGAGGTGTTGGAGAGAAATTTGGTACAATGCCGTGCCGTAGAACGTATTGAGTACTGTGGCTGGGTGGGTGGTAGGTTTCTTTTATAGCCGAAGTTTTAGCGGGAAACTGAACAGTGTTATATAGCTAGCTAGCTAAGCTTACAGTGGAAGGAAGTCGGTGTTCCTTTGACGTTTGACTTTGACTTATCCAAACGTGTGGTAGAAGCTAAAAAGGATACACAAAGCTGTCATGACACGTGGCGAAATATGTGTGGCCATGTTCACGTCATCTAAATTTAG
Organism: Stellera chamaejasme; assembly: GCA_024586325.1. Taxonomy (NCBI): domain Eukaryota; kingdom Viridiplantae; phylum Streptophyta; class Magnoliopsida; order Malvales; family Thymelaeaceae; genus Stellera; species Stellera chamaejasme. The sequence goes on along the minus strand of CM044984.1, from coordinate 4,463,673 downwards.
TTATCAAGTTGGGCCAGGGTCTTCGGGCCCAAACAGTTAATGGATCAGTTCGTGGGTCCAAACAGAGTCCGTCTCCGAAAGTCTGAAGAAAAGCCATAGTAGCTTCCCTCCTCCATGGAAATTATGTCTGGTTTCGAAGAAAGACATCCTTTTGGTCTCTGACTTCACGCTCTCTCTACCATCTTCTTCGTTGAGGAGAGAAGTCTAAGCTGAGGGAGAAATGCCGTTCACTTCCATAGTAGACAGGCAGTCGGATTACAGTTGCATCCCTTCTTCCACCCCCATCGTTATCGACAATGGCGCTTCTTACTTCCGTATTGGGTAATGAAAACCCTAGCTGTATATTTATCAAGCTCTGCTTTTTGCTTTCTGGGTTTTCGAATTTTCATTTGTTAAGCTCTTGGATAAAAGCAATTTCCAATTTGTATTGTTCAGGTGGGCCGGAGAGAATGACCCTCGTGTTATTTTCCGCAACATTGTCCAGAGGCCCCGGCACAAAACCACTGGTAAGTGTTTTGGGGAATCTCGATGGCGTTTGAGGATCATACTGGAAATCATAAACTGGGGAGTTTTTGCAGTCTAGAAGTTTTTTAGCAAATTTATTTTATGACTGTTAATAGTGTGCTGGGTTTTTAGTTGACTGAAGGATGTTTGCTTTGTGTTGCAGGAGAAACTGTTACTATTGTTGGTGATCATGATCCTGCGCTGCTGAAGTACTTTGATTGCACGCGCTCAGGACCTCGCTCCGCTTTTGACAGCAATGTTGTTTATCAGTTTGAGATAATGGAATACGTATGTAAGCTACAAAAAGAATTCGTACTTATTTTGTCTGTAGAGTACAAGTGTTTCATTTATGGGAGGATAGCATGTGTATTTGAAGTAATGGATACGAGCTAAGATTTTACTTGCATGTTCACTAGCTAGGTGCATGATGATGAACTTATGTAAAATTGTTTGGGTGTAGTGAGGTGGTTAATGTATGTGCTTAAGTTATGAGTGTTGTTCACTGTTGACACACAAATTTAAACACCTACAACAATTCAATTGTACAATGCCTATGGGCACCATTTGTTTGTTTGTTTGTTTGTTTTTCTGTTTTAAAAATTCCACTCAATTTTCATCTGCTATGATTTTACTTCTGTGGCGTGAAGGTTCTAACTTCAAACCTGTTGGATTCTTATTCCAGGTGCTTGACTTTGGCTTTGATCGGATTGGTGCAAGTGGATCCCAGGTACAATGATTATCGATTCTTAACATAATCCAATTCGCAGTAACATTCCTTTTCTTCTAAATCATGTATGTTAGCTCAATTATCCTCAGTATGTTTCTTCTGAATTTATTTTCATTTGAGGGTAGTAGCAGATAGATCATCCTATTCTGATCACAGAATGTGTCTGCAATCCGGTCCAGTCACGCAGTAAAATGGCTGAGCTTCTTTTTGAGACATATGGAGTCCCATCAGTAGGTACAGAATGCTTGTTTTGTTTTTTCATGAAAATTTTCACTCTTCATGACTGGCCTCATGATCAGATGTTTGCATAAGCTTATCGGTATTAAGAGAAAAAGGAAAGGGAAGACATTTGCATTCCTTTGATTTGTAGATACATCTGAAATTCTGTTTTACCGAGTAAGGCCACAAAGACTTACTCCGTACTATTTGTCCTCAAAGATATGCAGATGTGCTCAACTTTTTGTTCTTGTAAAATTATGATGCGGCTTTTTTAGATGACATTTCTCTTTGTTCAACCGATCATAATTCCTTTTTGGCTCTTCTGCAAATTTTGTGGCTTTGATGGTGGACCATCTGTTTTTGGAGTTTTCAGTTTCTTGGGCTTCATTGACATGTTATTGCAGCTTTTGGTGTTGATGCTGCTTTCAGCTATAAGTATAATCAACAGCACGGTATATGCAAGGAAGATGGCCTTGCTATCTGCCCTGGATTTAACACAACACATGTCATTCCAGTTAAGTGTCTCCAATATCATGCATTTTCCAAACCAACTATATTCATCTAGCTAAAATATTATGTCTTGTTGCACTGCTGTCTTTGATTTAGGCTGAATTACTTTACTCATGGTCTTATTTTCTTATGATCTTTTGTATATCAAAATCATTTCTTTATTATCATTCCATATCTCATGCTACTGGTTTAAATGTATGGGTGATACCCATTGAACCTCATTTCAGAATCTTGGTGATACCCAAGTTTGGTTTTATTGGCCGAAAGCTATTGGTTGAATTGACAATATTTTATGCCAAATTAAAAAAAGATTAAGAAAGCATCTCTTGTTTTCCTTCCTTTGATGTTTTGTTTATCTTGCTTTTAGTTTATCGATGGGGAACCAGTCTATAAAGGATGTTCCCGAACTAATATCGGTGGCTTCCATGTTACGGATTACTTGAAGCAGCTGCTTTCACTTAAGTACCCTCATCATATGTGAGTTTGTCTGAGCTGAACTAGAACTCTAGGAAATACAGCTTGCTTGTTTAGCGTTCTGAACTGTTTCTAATACTCCTGCAATGTAAAAGGTCTAGGCTTACATGGGAAAAGGTTGAAGACCTGAAGATGGAGCACTGCTATATTGCTCCAGATTATTTTGCAGAAACTAGAATATTTAAGGTAGTGAACTTGTCATTTTTCTTCAGCAAGCCTCTTTCTTTTAAGATCTCAAGCTTATGCTTGATAACAGAACGGTGGCAAGGAGGCAGAAGAAAAGGCCAGATGTTGGCAGCTCCCTTGGGTCCCACCACCAGTTGAGGAACCTCCTTCAGAGGAAGAGATTGCCCGAAAGGCAGCCATAAAAGAGAGGCAAGGTCAAAGATTGAGAGAAATGGCTGAAGCTAAGAGAGCTTCTAGGATTAACGAACTAGAAAATGAAACAAAAAATCTGGAGTTTCTTTTGTCACAGCTGGAATCGGTTGAGGAGGAAGAGATCTCAGCTTTCCTCAAACAGACAGGCTATGTCTCCAAACTAGAAATAGAAGCTTCTCTTGTAAAGGCGACCCAATCATTGAGAAAAGTAAAAGGCGATGCAAAACCTGAACCATTAGAAACTGAGGATAAAGGAGACGTTTCTACAAGTGAGAAGTATTCTCTGATAAATGTCCCCGATGACATGCTAACACCAGAGCAGGTGCCTGTTTATACTTGTTAGTACATCTTCTGAATGATAGGATGATTAACTCTTCTTTGTTGCATTGCCACAGCTCAAGGAAAAAAGGAGGCAGGTTTTTCTTAAATCAACCACTGAGGGTAGGCAACGCGCTAAACAAAAGCGTGCTGAAGTTGAATTAGAACGAGAAAGGAGGAATCAACTAGAGGAGGAAAGACGCTTGTATGTGCAGAACTTTAGCTTTTTGCTTTCATCTGATGGTAGTGCATAGGTTGTTTAAGAGAAAGTACTCCATATAGTTGAACACTTTGTTACTGAATTGGTTTTTAGTTTAGTGGAACAAGAGAATCTGGGACATAGTGCTGTATAAAATATGGTAGCAGTAACCTTAGCGTACTACCCGTGTGCACTAACTTGTGTTTCTGCTAACAGGGAGAACCCGGAGCTTTATTTGGAAGAAACACGTGCCAAGTACAAAGAGCTGCATGAAAAAGTCGAACAAAGAAAACGACTCAAGACGAATGGAAACCAAACCAATGGAAATAGTTTATCCGGCGCCGTTGGCCGGGGTGAGAGATTGAATGCTGCCCAGAGGGAAAGGATGCGCCTTCTGACTACAGCAGCGTTTGATCGAGGAAAAGGTGAAGATACTTTTGGTGCCAGGGATGAAGACTGGCAACTTTACAAACTGATGAGCAAAGACAATGACGATGATGATGAAGGAGTTGATGAAGATGAAGTAGAGCTGACACGGATCTCCACCAGGCTTCAGGTTAGTTTGTATTCCCCTTTTCCCACTTTAATAGTTACATTTGACTGGGTACAGAGGTTAAGGATAGTGGAAGACTTTTAGAGTTCTCCAATTTTACACTTCAAAAAATATAAAGGAAATAATTTAGAGTTGTTGAAGATTGTGTAGAATTGATGTAAAGAGAAAGTTAAATTTATTGGAAGTTGTGCTGAACTGATGGAAGGAGAACTAAAGAAAGGATAATGTAACAATTAAAATGGGACGGAGAAAACTTTATGGTAAATGAGATAGAGAAAACTTTATGGTAAATGAGATAGAGAAAACTTTATGGTAAATGAGATAGAGAAAACTTTCCTAATGTAACAATTATTTAAAGACTTCCCAAAAATGATAACGTAACAATTAAAATGGGACGGAGAAGTAATTGAGTAGCAGTTGATATGATGTTGCAAATCTGCATGAGGTATTCATATCCTTTTTTTAATTTTTTATTCCTTTTTTTTTCAACAGGAGATAGACTCAACATTTATTCCAAAGGCTGGATCAACACTTTCCCAGCCTTCTGGTGACATACCACGTTTGCGTCCTCTGACCAAGGAAGACTTCCAAATCATTCTAGGTGTTGAGAGATTCCGTTGCCCTGAAATCTTATTTCATCCAAACTTGGTTGGAATCGATCAAGCGGGTCTGGATGAGATGACTGGTGTCTCTATAAGACGTTTGCCTTTCAAGCAAGAAAGCCTGGAGGAAAAACTGACCAGCTCGATTCTTATGACCGGCGGGTGTGTTCTCCTCCCCGGGATGAGCGAGCGCTTGGAAGCTGGAATCCGGATGATCCGACCATTTGGATCCCCTATAAAGGTGGTAAGAGCTCTAGATCCTGTTCTTGACGCATGGCGTGGTGCATCTTATTACGCTGCACAGTTGCAGTTCTCTGAGCAAACGTTTTCTAAGATGGATTATTATGAAAAGGGAGAAGACTGGCTTCGCAGGTATCAATTCCGGTATGCGATATAGATGGTAAGGTTGAACGTTATGCTTTCTTCAGTTGCAAGTGTACATGATAACATTAGTCACCTTTAGGAGAACTGATTCATGGGTACATACTTTTTCACGGGAGCAAACGGATTGGTGTTGAGGTGAGTAATTTTATAAGACGCGATGTGCATGTAAGTCTAGTGTAGGGGTGTAGTTGAGTAATTAAAACTTGTGCAGAATAGTCTTTTTGAAGCTTTGAATTACGTTCATTTCCCATTTTGACCATTTATACTATATAGGAATAGCTTGTTTTAAATCTCAAGCCAGAGGACAGAACTTTAGCCAAGGAAAAGCAAGTGAACCAAATAGCTATTTCTGTTACGTGCTCATGACACATTAGTTCTCTTCTTGGCCACGCAACCTGACATATTTACCAATGAAGTTACATAAATATTTTGTTGTGGAAAAAGTTATGTAGGAGTAGAAACTGAAAAGAAAAAGGTCTTCTCTTACAACTTCAAAATCATATATTCAAATGTCAACTTCACTAAAAGTGCACATTCAAAATTCATAGATATCTTGTTTGAATCTTGTGTATGGAAAGCCGAAAAAATATTCGATCTATGTAAGAATGAAAAAACTATGTTTAAAAAAAAACTAAACATTTATTTATGAAATTTCTTCCTTAGGAAATCGCAAATGTAAATGGAAACAGAAATTATAAATGAAAAAAAGGAAAATATATTTCTGACGATAAGCCCTTCTGGTGTTGCTCTTACAAAACTTCCAACTCTCGTTTTCAACAGACAGACCATAGCATCTTCTCTCTCTCTCTCTCTCTCTGCTTGCTTTTGATGTCCAAACTCTCTGATCACCCAATTTAAGACTTGCCTTTTACTTCAAATTACCTTCTTGTTCAAGACTCCCCAAAATTATTACTTGTGTGCCAAGCCTTACCACCTCTTTTTGGAATTCTGTTTTGTAGTCCATCCAAAGTTGAAAAGTTTTGGCTGCTATCTATCTGTAGAATAGAATAGAATAAAAGTTTTGGCTGCTATCTATCTTATGGTTTTTCCTTCTTTTTCTGCCTTTACTAACCTTTCCTCCTTGTTTTTCTTCTGTGAAAAAAATTCTAAAAATACTTCCATCTTCCCAAGTCGGTTGGAGATTAAGTTTACATGTAACACAAGTAAAACTTTAAAGACTTTCCACTATTACCCTATTACAATTTTTTTTTAAAATGATTGTCATAAGGGCATAATCGTATAAGAATATGGTAGGGAAAACATTAAAAAAAAAGTAAAATGAATCATGTTGATGAGATTAAAAGAAATAGAAATGATCCATAAGAATGAGACAAATAGTTTTGAAATGAAGCAGTTAAGAATTTAAAAGTTTCTAAAAATTTTTGGCGTCATCGTTCCTTTCCAAACATTTTGCCGTCATCGTACTACCTCTTTTTATTTTTTGTTCTTTTGTTTCTGTTACCAGTATAAATTCGCCGCCATTTCGCTGTGGATGTACTTGTTCATATGGTCGTCATTATCGCTTCATCCTTCCTATACTTTCTAAACACTACTTTAGCTTATCCAAAAAATTCCAGAACAATTTATATTTGAATAAAATAGAGAACATTATCAAAAACCCTATCAATTTAATTAAAAATAATCTCAACTTTGACTTTATATAGATCAATCACTGAACTAATAATCTACGATTCAAAAAATCAGACAATGATATGTTGTACAAGAATGAGCAACAACATAAAAGAGAGAATAACAGGAAATAAAAATCTGGATTACGACCAGAGAAGTCACACTTATTCCTGTTCTAACTGAATTTCAAAAATATCAATTACAACAAAAGAGAAAAAAATAATAATAACAGAAATTCAATAGAAAAATCTACATCAAAGAAGGAAAGGAAAACTAAAAGTAAAACATAAAAACTGTCAAGCGAGTTAGACAGACTTATTGGATCTAAAACATTTACAAATTGCCAGACCCTCTAAAAGAGCAAGAGAGAGGCATCATCAATGAATTGTAGTATTGTAGTAAATCACTTTGTACACTTTGTTTTACTCCTTGATCCTGTCAATGTTTGGGTTGTACCTGTTCCTTTGTACACACGGAGATATCAGATCATTTGCACATCTCCAACGCCATAATCCTCCCACCCTGAAGCTTGCCCTGTTGTTTAGCCTGGTGCTGAGTCCAGTAGCCATGAGCAGCCAGGACCCGATCCAACAGTTCTTGCGGCACCGGCTCACCCCTTCTTTGTTGCGGAGAGATCTGCGCGGTGTGCACCAACGTCTTCCACTTGTCCTGCGGATCATCCATAACCGATAAACATCGGCTCAATTTCAATCTTTAAACAGATATAGGTTATCACGGCGAAATGGGCTTTACCTTCAAGTCAACATAAGTTCGATGATCAGCATTCTCAAAAGCTCGCAACTTAACATCACGCCACCTGCACAATATATCACAGTTGATCGCACCAGAAGACCTATCTCAACTCAGAGAAAATTGATAAGTGTGAGGTTAGCGTGCTTACCTTCCAGTACCAAGTTCCTCAACCGCCTTAACTAATGCTTCTACCTCAGGCACAGAAAATGGCCTCCTTGTTCTGCGTTGTGCAAGCTCAGATTTTCTCATTTTTTGCTGGTTCACAGGAACGACAGCTAGAGCCTCCATGTTTGTTAAAGGAACAGGAACCAAAGCCCTTGACTGTGTTAGATTTTCTTCAGTTGGTTTGTCAATGTGGGAGGAAACAAACTCATGGTTACTATCAACATGATTTACTGTACTGTTCAGTATCTGAAGTTCAGGTAAGGCTTTAGGAGGCCCCAAATCTGCAGCTGGCACTATTTGAGACCTGGGAATAAAGCACAACATAAAATGTCAGCCACATCTAATACACACTCGAAATGAGAAGTTCATGAATAATTTTTAATTCTCGAAATAAATAATTATTAAGCACATGTAAAACACCTTGAAAGTGAAAGATCTTGAGTTATATCACGTAGTAATGGAAGAGGATGATCTTCACGGCAAACAGGCAGAGCTTGAGCTGGACTGGGTTCCAATGTAAAACCTAGAGTATCCAGCTCGTCTCTACAAGAAATGCCTGTTTGCAATAGAGTTCTGTTGTCATCTCTAACTTTCTTCCCTTGGAGAAGTACTCCAACGTGTAGTCCGTCTCCAAGTAAAGCAGTCACAGCCTCCATTACAGTCCTCTGATTTGGTAACACATACAGCGCCAAAATTAGTGTTCGAGAAAATGCTCTACAGCTTGAAATAGTTAACATATACATGAACTTCATTAAGAAACAAATTCAATGAACTCAATTACCCAACCAAGTAAACATGCCCTTATTGCGGAGTATTATTTATTCCAGACTTCTGGGTTTCCATGAAGAGTGAGGATGCTCACAGAAACAGGAAGGCTATCATTAAGATTAAAATAGAAGATCTTAGTACCTTAAGTGAGCCAACTGTTGCTGTTTCAGGGACCTCAATGAAAAGTTCTGGGATCCTGAAAGACTTTATGCTGAACTTCACTGTAAAAAGTAATGTTGCCATAAGACCTTCTCTACGAAAGAAGAAGCAAACATTTATGTGCAGTTATCCAACAAAAGATCTTAGTACCATGTGAATCTTTCCGTTGGCTGGTCACCTGATGACCAGTAAATGAAGAACCTCCATTCAACATCCTGGATGGGCAGCTGTTCTCCCCATTCTTTTCAGGTAAATTTGAAATACTGCCACTGCTAACTCCTCCATCAGAGGTCAGCACTGAGCTCGGGTTACAGAACTTCCTCCTCTTACAGATAACATTATAATAATTCCTTTCGAAGTTGTAGCGATTTTTCCTTTTGCGATAAAGAGGCAATGCAACTTCATCTGCAAAACAGAAAGTAAAATATTGAGCAACAAAATGACTGAATAAACCTTGCTGTAGCATGGTAGGATCATTTCCAAACAGACTGCAGCTCCAGAGGTAAGAATGCGAGGTGAGGGAAAGATTCCCCAAAAGTACTAAAAACAACATTACCACTCACCAGCTCTAGAAAACTCAAAGTCCTTTAACTTTGGAGCCGCTTTCCAATATTTGCAAGAAGCCAGCAACTTCCTTATTCTTCTGTCTACAATACGTGGTGGAGGCCTTGAAGCCTTGAACCTGTTTTTATATTTATTAAACCTAGAAACTTTTTCGTCGTCATCTCTAATACCTAATTTAGTGTCATTCCTATGCTTTGAAAAAGAAGCATTAGGAAAAGGGTTCTTGCCCAGCTGCAATTTTACATCTTTGTCACAGTTAAGGGAAGAGGGGAACTTCGTAGGCAGTTCAGTTGGATCCCTAGGGAAACATGAAGGTTGCATGGTCAATTTTCCAGTCTCACGACTCCTGATCTCTTGATCTGTCTCGGATACATTTTCCATCTTGTAATGAAATGGCTCCACCAAAGAGGGGAGACCTGGTTCCATTTTGCCTGAAAATTTTCCATATGCATTAATACCTTCATGCGATTTCCAATCATGGCCTTCTTTCCAGCAAATAGAGTTTGTATTGGTTGAAGTTTGTTCCACGACAGAGTGACTTTCAGCATGTGGAGATTCTCTTAAATTAATACTGCTTGATGTGACTGACTCTGATCTAGCAACACTTACTTCACCGCATTCTGTTTTTGGTGATTTCTCTTTCAACTGTTCATCCAGTTCAGAAACATCTTTACCAATCACATGGTGATCATGTCCCTCCGAGGCATTACTAGAGGCAGAACTTTCGCTCTCCTGCAGCAGCTTGCCAGCCAAGGAAGCCAATAATTCAAATGCACAAAGTTGGCTTTCGTCAGCTGTTTTCCTATGTGTGGTTCTCCTCTGAAACCGACAGTTGGGATAAGAACCACAAAGACAATGCAGAAAGAACCAAGAAAAACTTTCACAGTTTTACCCTTATTGATCGAGGGGCTCGAGGCACATCAGGCGCAAGAAAGCCATTGAATCCATAACTTAGATTCTTCTTGAACACCATATTGCAGACATGAATGACAAACTGATCAGTCAAACACGATGAACCATTGCCTTTGGACACAAATTACCTGTCAAAGTTTTAAGACATCAAATGCATATGTTGAAGCGATACCAAATAAAATCACAAAAGAAGCAGAGGGGTCAATGATCATGGAACACTTAAAATGCACAGAATTTATTTCTGCTGAAGACTTGTAGCAATGAAGCAGATCTCAATGTTTTTTTAACGGAAAAGCAGATCTCATTGTCAGTTTTTTTTAAAAAAAAAAAAATTGTACGAGACAAGAGAACATAAAACCCCACAAAAGAAAAGATGCCAAAAATAGAAACACAAATCCTTTCTGTCCTCTGAAATTTTGATTGTGTTAAGGATCTAAAAGGCCACACCATAAATCGAAGGGAAAAGGGGGGGGGGGGGAAGAACACATGATCCACATATTACGGTTATGTTTTAATGAAATTGATTCTTTTAAGAAAAAAAAAGGAGAAGGAACAAGGAAAAGTGTACAAAACTGGTATTTGAATTTCGGTTAAGAAAATTGCAGGGTAAAAGAAGAACAAGACCAAATTGCTGTTCCGTAAAAATGAATGATTCTGAACACAAGAGGGTAAGGATAAGGAGGAAATGAACTAACAAAAGAAAACTAATTCAATTGCTTGATTCACCCAACTAACACAATGTTAAAAAACACATCAAAATTCATGAAAACCAGAACAGACGACAATCTGGAATCCTAAAGATCGAAATCCGGATCATAAACCAAGTTTTTTATAACCAAATAAACCCAATTCTGGTAAACCAGAAAGGACCCCGACCTCGCGATCAGATCCAAACGATGATCAACAATGTTCAAAACCCAGAAAACCTTCGCTCCCAGAGAGAATTCTTTGACAATTCCGCTCATAGAGCCAAAACAAGACAGATTCTGAAAGATCAGAAACATGGAATATGCAAAAGAGAGTCCAAGAATTCGGAAACGCCTACCTTGAGAGCAACAACCTTCCTCCTAAATTGCACTGAAACTTGTATCTATGTACAGATAATTTACAAAATGAAGAATCGAAAGGAAAAAGGAAGCGATAACTCCAAGAAAGAGCTGTATATTCCCAGAAACCCAAATTCTGGAGAAAATTCAAATCGATCAAACTAAACGCATTATCCCAAACGGATCTGAAGAGAAAAATGGGGAAATTCTTGCACAAACAATACTCTTCCTCTGTTCTGTGGCCTTTTTCAGGCTTGTGTTTTCAATTCCTTTTTCTGATTTCTGTGTGGCCAATATAAAGAGAAGGAGAGAGAGAGGAAAAAGAGAGAGAAAAACCTCTTAAATCAAAAACCACCAAGAGAAAAATTGCGAGAGTGCTTAAACCCCGTATTATTTATCTTTACAGTTATACACCACATAACTGGTTTCACCGGTAACACTGCCTTTCATTACCGGCTGCATCCGGTGCCAAAACCCCCTCTTTCTCTCTCTCCTCGTGTGGACCGGTTCTTCTTAACCCCTTGAAAAGATAGGACGTCCCACGTGGACAGCCAAACTGATGATAACACGAAACCTCTTCTTCTAGTGATTCATTTATTTATTATTATTGTCTTCTTCTCTTCTATTCCTCTCGAATACATCTTCCTTCTTGTGATTTATTTCATTTTCCTACAACATAAAAAAGAAAAAAAAAATCTTTTTTAAAAAACCAATTTCCTCTTATAAGCATCACAACCATAATCCAAAACACCATAGCCATATAAAGATTATATCATTTTTAAAAGTTATACATATATATAATTCTCTTTGATAAGTTCGTAAATTAGAAATGCCAAATTATGATCTGTATGTAAAAGGTTTATATTTAAATTTCAAAATATCTAAAATAACATTAAGTGATGATAATTAAGATGCCACTTAGTTTTTAAAGAAAATTGGTTTCTTTTTCCAAAATCTCATTAGATAAAATTTTAAATACTTAATTTGTTTTAGAGGTATAAGTTGTTTTTACACTTAAAGATTACTCATTTGATAAGGTGGTAAGTACTGTTTCAATGTGTATAAGTATGGAAAACATGAGAAAATTGTTCTCATTATTTGGTTGGAGTGAGTTTGTCATATTTATATTGAAGAATTCAGAAGTGTTCTCCAAACGTTCTTTTGGAGGATTTTGTTGAAATATTGAAGTTTTTTAATTAAAAAATGAAAATAATTTTGTGAAAAGAATTGAAGAAGAATATTCATTTGATAAATTTTGAGAAAAACTTAACGAAAAAAAGAAAACATAGCTAGAGAAACAAAAAAAAATTGAAAACATAGCTAGAGAAACAAAACAAAATTCATAGACACATACCTCTAAATCACTGGATTTGGCTTCTCCTGTACTATATAAGAACATTTATGCCTTGATCGCTTACTTAATTAACTATCAAGCAATATACCATCTAAAATCTTACATCATTTATTGTTATTTAATTAATTGACCGTTTACCATCGTAATATAATACACTGTATATATATACACACAAACACACATTTTTCCGATACACTCCATCGATTTTAATTATATTGTCTAACTCATCGTCCCGATGTATTTTACAAAGAAATTAATAAAGTAAACGGACATCTAATATGAAATTTAGGAAGTAGTATAACTACCTTTTAAATAGCTACTCTTATAATTTTCCTAACAATTACACAAATTATCTTCTTCATGTGTCTCCATGTTACTCTCATGCCCTTAATTACAAGTTATACTCTTATATGTATTATACCCTTACTTATACTCTTATATTCATCATCATCATCATCATCATCATCATCTTCATCTTCTTCTTCTTCTTCTTCTTCTTCTTCTTCTTCTTCTTCTTCTTCTTCTTCTCTGCCGCTATCGCTTCAACCTCAGCATCGCCACCGTCACGATCGTCGAAGTTCCATCGACGCCGCTCACTCACCGTCGCCATCAAAATCTGCAAAATTCTGAGTTTTGGATGAATCCATATGCATTTATTCATCCGAATTCATTATGTTTTTTTTTATTAGACCGTTAGAATTGTGATGGGTCATCTAAGAAAACTTGCTCCAACTAATTAGGACTAACTCCTTTGCATTTTGTTCTTTTTATTGAGGGTTTATGGAGTAACTTTTATTTGGATTCTTTTAGATCTTGGAGATTATGCCCAAAATTATTTTTTTGGGTCAAGATGTTTTTTTTTAGTTTTTATTAATAATAAAAACTTAAGTTGTATTTTGAAAAAACAATTCATCCGTTTTTAATTTTCCTCTTTTACGCAATGGTCCTTGAAGTTTTAATGGTATCACCCTATTTTTTCTTATTTGAGCACTTTTGAGCTGAGTGGTGTTATAATATACTTTTGAGAAGCTTTACAATGCACTTTAACGCATCCAATGCGCCTAAGAGTTAAATAAAACTACAAATTTACCATCCATTTAAACATAGATCCAAAAACAATACTGAAGCGCGCAACTAAAGAACTTGGAATTGAAATTCATACAACAATTAAGAGCTGCCGGAGTTGGCGGTGCCGTCCGAACCACCGCCGACGTTACGTACCTTCGTCATCAGTCGGGTTGCCACAAACCACCAAGATCATTTTCACGACGCGATCACTACACATACACTTCCAGGTTGGCACGGCCGTGCTAGATCTAATCCTCTTGCTGATAACTAGAATCACTATGGAGACATGCAATAATAATGGAGGAAGATTAAGAAGATTCGAAACATGGACACAATGCATTGAAAAGCGATAAAAACAAAATTAAAAGGTTCAACTACACTGGACAACCTTCCTACGAGAAGGTTAGGCTCACTTTGTAGCTTTGTATGCCACCTTAAATTTCATCCAACCAAAACAAATATGTACGGAGGAGAACACGAGGGAAGTTGAAGGCAAGTGAAAGAAAAAAGAACAGTGTTAGTGCGGCTGTGTTATTCGTCAATTAACCTACTAAATTCATGATGCAATTAACAAAATTTATGATACACTAGTATGAGTAGTGATCTGTGGTAAAGAAGAAGTGATGCGTTATAGAAAATTAAAGATATTGTATTAAAAAAATGATACTTGTACCAAAAGACAGTGATGCACTGTACAAAAAAATGATACTTGTACTTAATGATACTCATAATGGAAAAAAAATGATGTCGTATTAAAAAAAATGATACTTATACCAAAAGACAGGTGATGCACTATAGAAAAAAATGATATTTTTATTACTTAATAATGCTCGTAGTTGAAAAATGTGATACTTCGTGAATTTCACCAAAAAGTTATTAAAACATATGACATATGGGTGTCTTTCTCTTCGTCTTTTTATCTCTTTCTATTGAACTAATTTTTTGTAATTTTTTATTATGAAATTAAAAACTACTATAATGTATGAGAAAAAAGTGAGTGTCACAGTTGTAATTAACATAAAAACTAAATTTAAAAAATGCGCAACGTAACCTCGACCTTTTTTTTATTTTATTTGTTTCTACTTTCATGTCTAGTTTGTTCAATAGTCTAGCAGCCAATTTGGCAAGCAAAAGCTTAAGCCTTCACCTTTATGAAAGTACATAATTGTCATTTAGAAGTATTTAGAACTAGCAAATAAGTATCTTTGCACAAATGTAAATACTTGAATAAAATTGGTCATTACTCAGCTATATTATGTGGGCCATTTAAGCCTTTGGCTTAAGCATCCAAATAGGCCCCAGCTCTCTTAGAGCATATGCAGTAATACTAGTTAATTTGGAGTTGTGATAAAAAAAACTATTTTAGATAGTGAGTTTAATATTGTTACTGCGTCAATACTAGCTATGATAGACAGTCACATTATTATATTGAAATCAACTACATTTATTTTATGGATAGTAATAATTTCTCTCTCATCACTCTCAAATTTGGAGAGCAAAATAACAAAAACTATTATGACTAGTGTGATAGCTACTATTGTTGGGTCGATGTGTCCACTTTTCATATTTTTGCTAATTATATTTGATTTAACAATGCAATAACTAAAAAAAACCTAGGGATGCTCCCAAAACCGTGCACTGCTGCCGCCGCTTACTTAGCACTTTTTGCCGGTGTCGCCTGTTGATGAGTTCTCCCCGGAAACCGCTGCCACCGCTTCTCGACGGTACCGATCTCGGGCTTTTTGGAGCGTTTTTCTTGGAATGTTTTTGGGCTCACCAATCCCCCTCATTTCCCTCGGTGCTTGGGCCGATTTTGCTTGCGTTCCTTCCATGAAGGCCGACGTCCTCCGCTCGTCGGATTCCTCCTTGCCTGGCCATCGCAATCAGCTGGTCACTCCTTTGCAGATGTTGTCAGCAATAGAGGGATCCTCCACAAGATCGACCAATGCCCCTATCGGCTTGCTCGAGCATCGACTTTAGTTGCGATGTCTCTCGGAGGTGGAATGACTGGGCCAGTAAGCTGCAGGTTTCCCACGGTTGGTTGCCCTGTACCAACATGGTTTTAGTCCGATTGTTCTCTTATGTAGGTTGGAAAGTGACTTGCTTGGCTTATTTAATGACTGTGCTTGAGAACTTCGTGGTAGAAGGGACTGATTTATACTTAATTGCTGAACAACGAGGGGTTTTTGGGTTAAAACGGTTGATTTGGTTGATTTCTTGGTTTGGTGGTACTGACATAGGATGTGGTATTGGGATGGCTCCTCGGAGAAGGGGAATGAGGATTGACCCTTTCATCAAGGAAGGGAGAAGCTGGAAGACGACATGGTAGAGAAGAGTAGCGTGGGCTATCCCTGCCTGAACGAGTGAGGTCTCGGGTTCTAGGTGGTTGGGGTTTGGGGTCTTCCCTTCCCACCTGTAATTCAAATTGACTTAGGTATATCTCCGATATGGGTGTTTGATATCATATTCTGATGCCAGTTTTATGGCTAGATGCGTTCTTTCAGGTGTTTATGCAGGGTCCAGGCCTTTTGTAACTTGCTTAATGCAGCTAGTTTGGTGGAGGAGGTCGGTGGCTAGGTATTATGAGAGAGATGTTGCGCACGGATGTCTGTTCAAAGCCATGAAGAGCTATGAAGATCTCATGCTAGTTCAATTTGGATTTGATCTATTTATCACCTACTTATATTACTTTTGAGAAATGTACTTTCTATCTTTATTTATGATATTTTTTTCCAAGACTCTATCTAGTTTTTAATTACTATTCAATTTAAGTTGTATGGCTTATAGGTTTTGTTATGCTCAGTTATGCTCAGAGTTGTCCCTCTTGATTATACATGGGTTGGTCCCTGAATTGGCTATGTCCGTAGTCTTTCTCTTTTGGTTAACGAAAGCATTCACAGTAAAAAAAAAAAGAGAATGCAATAACTAACATGCTGTAGATGTTCTTATTTAGTAGGAGTAACATTTTTTTTACCTTTCTGTATAGACCCTTGAAATCTGTCACTCAGATTATTTCTCTTTTTTTTTCATATCTCAGCATTTTCTTTTTATAAGTTAGGCCAAAATGAATTGATTTATTTTAGCAACGCGCACGAGTTGGCAAAACAAAAAAAAGTAGTTGATACCATACACGTCAAACACATATTAATGGTTGTGATCAATGTGCACCATCATTTCATAAAGCGAGTCATGTCAAATACAGTAAGTATATAGTAGTCTAAAAACGTCCATTGGACTTATGGATAAGTGAAGATAATCATAAATAATCCTTCCTTTCTTATCGTTAAATTGTGACACTCTCTCTCTATCCGCCAAAAATTGTTACGTTTGATTTGTTTGATTTTCTGTTTTAAAATTCAATATTTGATTCAATATCCGCCAAGATTTAAAAGTTGGTCCATTCTTTTGATAGTTTCGGACGGATGAAAGGAATTTTTCAAAATTTGATGTCTAATAAAAGCAAAAAAGTAACAAATCTCTGATTATACAAAAGAAAAAAGAAAGAGCTTCTTCACCCCTTTTTTCAAAAGGTAATAAAAAGTAAACATTAAAAAATTTAAAAAAAATATTTAGAAAATTTATATTTCAAATTATGATACACGTGTGAAAAATTTGATTTTCAATATCAACACAATTATGGAAAAAAAAATCATAGATTAAATACTGTCAAACTGTCAAAATAAATTGTGAGTATAATTGTATAACACTCCATCCTCCATGTGATTAGTAGTACGTACATGAGAGTATATAGAGAAGAAGAAGAAGAATGGCAAAAAAAATAATGGAAGTGGTAACCGATGATGAAGCTGTGAAATCATCGTTGCATGGTTGTCAGCTACGAAGTCACACACAAGAGCATAACAATCACGTCAGTTTCGGTTACAAAGAAAACAAATCAAAATATAAAAACTACCAAAAAGGGTAAAATGCACGGTTAGTCCCTTAACTTTATCTGTTGTCTATTTGGGTCCCGTTTTAAGAACTTGTCTGTTGAAGTCACTAATCTTCATATTTTGTCCTATTCAAGTCCTTTACGTTAACTCGGTGTTAAAGTTAATGGATTTCTGAAAAATGATTTTTTAGACACATGCAATTTTTCTTTTATACTATTTGCACCCAAAACTTAGATATATAACTTTTTCATCCTACACTTTTTCCTCTCCTCCTCCTCCCACCACTACCGCCGGCCGACCACTGTCGGACCTTCACCGGCGCGTTCAATAGCCCAGGGGCGCCGATCGCGAGCCCGGGGCCTCCGATCGCGAGCCCGGGGCCTCCGATCGTGAGCCCAAGGCCTCTGATCGTGAGCCCAAGGCCGCCGATCGCGAGCCCGGGGCGGTTGATCTCAAGCCCTGGGCTGTTGACGGCGCTGGTGTCGTTCCAGCGGTGGTCGGCCGACGAATGTTGGGCGGTGGTGGTGGGAGGAGGGAGGGGAAAAGGTATAGGATGAAAAAGTCATATATCTAAGTTTTGGGTGCAAATAGTATAAAAGAAAAAGTGCATGTGTCTAAAAAATCATTTTTCCAGGAAATCCGTTAACTTTAACACCGAGTTAACGGTAAAGGACTTGAATAGGACGAAATATGAAGATAAGTGACTTCAGCAGGACAAATTCTTAAAACGGGACCCAAATAGGACAACAGGCAAAGTTAAGGGACTAACTGTGCATTTTACCCAAAAAAGGGAGCAATTTTATTGCTTCTCTACTAGTACAATAAATGTCGTATTTTTACCCTTTCTTTTATGTCCACTCTTTCGATCTTTTTTCCTCTTGCGCTTTTTGATGATGATGAAGTGCGTAAATTTGTTAGATGTTAAAGGTCCATTTACTTAGAAAAATTATTCATTTTAAATTTTCTTTGTAAATATGATTAGTTATTTAGGATGAAACACATTGTTTATCAAATTTTGGAGAATTCTAGAATTAGAACATTGTTTAGAGCTTAATATTATATAGTTCTCTAAAATTTTGAAAATAAAGTTTTTTATATAACTAGTTATGCATCTAAACTTTTATTAGAAAAATTTGTAACAGAAAGTTTTCTCAATTAAAATAAAAGGACCCTAAAGATGTGGGTGTGATATGTAGGGAGTTAAAGTAATGGAGTTTTTGTATTTTACCGGTTACTACTGGTTCCTCAATTTGGGGTTCCAATAATTTGGTTCAGCATGGAGAGAATAAACTTGCATCATCATCATCATCATCATCAAACATTTAGGTTTTTTCTTTTGGACCAAATTGAAAGTGAGTGTGAGTCTGACTCTAGTAGGGGTTAAAATCTGGAGCCATGCATCAAATTAGTTAAGGCCCTAAATATGCATTTAGGTTTTTTTTCTTTTGGATGGGCAAGAGTAAACTTGCATAAACATTTTGTAATCAAGTTTATATTAGCCATAATAATTTGCACAGTGTCTGATCTATAAAGTGTCCTCTGATTAGTGACCAGCTGGGATCAAAAAGAGAAGGAAATCTAAACCTTGTTACTACAACTTACAACCCACATGACAATGAAATCAGAAGGTTGTTTAAACCAGGCAAAAGGCATGTGATGACTTGTGGATACAGCATATCTATGTGAGCTAGGCCAGCTTTGCTAGCTACCCTCAACTTCTAAGAGAGAGAATTAGTTACACAAGAGAGCACTACAAAAAAATGTCATTTAGTGGCACACGTTTTTAATGGCAAAAAGTTTTGTGCCACTGAATACATATAGTACTGACATATAATTAGTGCCAGTAAAATAATCGGATAGTTAGTGGCAGATTACAACTTTGTGCCACAATTTTATTCGTATTTACTGGCACAAAATAGCTTGTGTCGGAATAACATCTTGCTTTTACTATCATTTATATAAATTATGTTAGTATTTATATTTTACATTTTTTATTTAATTATTCATGTGCCACTAAAGTAAATAAAGGAAAGAACAAATACATTGTGATTTTTCTTCTCCAAATTTTCGTTAAAAAATATAACCCTAACTTTCTTGAAAGCTCGGTTTGTTGCAAGTGTACTTTGTCTCCATCGCTTGTTCAATCTCCTTCACTCTCCCTAAACCTTAAGCTGCCCACCCACCAGAGAACAGTCAAGAAGTTGAATTTCAGGGGTTGGCGACCAAGTCTTCGTTGCTCCTCCTCGTTGTTGTAGTCGGCCTTCTGGCATCATCAGTGGTGATGGTGAAAGCTAGGCCTCGCAAGACTTTCCTTGTATCTCCCTACTCTTTCTCTTTCCAAAACCCTAGGATCCATCCGCTCCTCTAGATCCATCACTGTCGTCACTGAGATCCGCCGCGCTTGAATCTACTTCCTTTCGATCTTCGATTCCTCCCAATCGGTGTTCAAGAGCCCCACCGCCGATTGAATCTACGACCCAGTCAGCGATGGCGATAGACTTGATGCCTGATGTGTCGCTCCCGTATTGGACCTCCATTCGCCGATGATTTAGCCACGATGCTTTCTTCTTCGCCTCCGTAAACGTGGAGAGAGAACTTCTCACCAAACAGTCGGCCGCCAATTATTCTTCATCATATCTAATTTTGTTTTGATTTTCGAATCGAGGATCTAGCTCAAGTTTATATTTCAAATTTGAAGCTCAAGGTTTATGCGCTCTTGCTTGATTTGGAATAGATTGTAGGAATTTATTGGTGAAAAAAAGGCGAGAGAGTACATGTCACAAGAATTTATTGTAATGGAGGAGGATAGTCAAAATAGTTGGACGATTGCGTTATTCATACATTTCGGTGTGCAGTCTTTGCTAATTATGACCTTATAATGTTTATAAATGCATATTAGTGGAAAATGATTTATTTTAAGAAGTTGTGTATGTCATGTTACGTATTCCGGAAATACAGTATTATTCTACCGCATCCAAATCACCGCTCCGAGGAGAAAAAAATAATGATGTTGTAAGCCTATTGGGCAAATTATTCTAAGAAGACTATTAGCTAAATCGAAGAACCATATAATACGGAAATCATACTCAAAATGATTCTTGTAATCTATTGGAGAACTTGCTGAATTCGAGCAAATAGGCTTAATGTTTCACTTTCACATCTGTCTTTCTTTACGTCATTGATGATTTGAGTAGCTTAGCATAGTCTTGGTTGGTTTGTTTTATTACAATATGTTCTTTTCTTGTGTGAATCGGGACATAGAAGAGTTAATGAAGTTCAAAAGGCTATATTTGAGTAGCTTAGCATAGTCTTAGTTTGTTTTATTCTTGTAATCAAAATGCTTTATTAATAAATATTATTGTTGTTAAAATAAAAACTATATCTGCATTCACAATAAATTTTCTAGAATAATATGTGAAGAGGGTCTTTTGATCAAATCAATCAAGTATTGTTGGGTCATTTGTTAATATCTTACTTGCCACTTGGAAATTTGGTTTATATTTTTCAGGTTATGGACTTGGTACATGAACTGCAAGCCTTAAGATCAACTCAATTAACTGGAAAATCTAAACAAAATCTCTTGCTTCAAAGAGAGGTATTTTGCTCTATAATTGCTCATTCTAATGATCTAGCTTTCAAGCCTCTATTTGCTTTTGTGTCCCTTATCTGTTCATCTTGGTTATATAACTGCAGGATTAAATGCCTGTGTTTAAAAGCTGAAGGAGATAAAAAGCTCTTTGAAACTTTGAAAAATTAGTTTCAATTTACGACCAAGGTAACCGCCTTATACATGTTTGCAGATTGTGAATGTTATTTGTTAGTCTGCTAATGTATTGTTTATTTTTATATGACTACAGATATCAATGCATCAATATTTTCGGATGGTCTGAACCCTGTAGATGTAGCTGCTCTTACCAAGTATTACCCGTCAAGTCTTCCTAAGCTGATCTCAATGAAAGGTGCTCGTCTAGTGTACATGCAAGGCAAAACGTGTTGCTTTTAGTTCTTATTGCTTGCAATAATATTTACTATAATGATTGAATATAGACTCAAACATAGTTACTTTTAGTTATTTGTCTATGGTGCTTAGGCAAACTACTTTACGTTATATGCATTTGTAGTTGTTGCATGGGATGATAGTTGTGCTTAGGAAATAGTTGTGCATTTGTACAGTTTTGTAGTTCTGAACTCTATCTGTAGGTTTATGTGGTTTACATACCTTTATTGAATTTCTATCTAACAGTAATATATTCCAAGTAGCATTAATCTCATTCCCACTCTCCCTTCTTGCTATTTTCCTTCTTATAATAGAGCCTGAGAGATGATTTAGAATCTCTTGGTTATATTCTCATCTATTTCCTCATAGGAAAGTGAGTTCTTCAAATTTTGACACTTTTTATGCCAATGGTTTCTTCGGTAATATTGCTTTTCTTTAGTCTGCGTCTTTGAATCCTTCTTTGGTAGGTAAATGGCAGACTTCTCATGATCCATGTTATCAGAAGAAGTTGGACTTAACATTGGATGTCTTTTAAGTTATCTTTAAGAAACAGTTTGGTATTGTCGCCGAGATTTGTGTGAGTAACTTCTCATAAATAAGTGAAGTTTTGACTCCTTTGTTTTATCTCTTTGATTTTGCCACACAACCATCATTCTATGCATTAAGTTCAACTTTCTTTTGTTTCTTTGTTTATTTCAACAGCCTCATAGTATCATTTTTGTTTTACATAAACTATGCATATTCTTTATCTCTAACCAAAATGTTTCATGTTATATTATTGACAGGTTTAGTCTTTTAGATGTTGCTTTCATTTGATTCTTTATTTGTCTTAGTCTAATTCCTCTCTTAGTACACCATGGTTCATTCATGTTGATTGAGGTGCTTATAGTATTAATTAGCTTCTATAGGTAGGTTTTCTTTTCATCCTTTGTTATTTGCGGTGAACATTTTGACCAACAAAACAGATGCAGTCTTGGATGATGAGCAACATTGAACAAAGAGAACCTATATTTCACTAGAAAATTACTAGTTTGAAATACTAATTTCCGATTTGAATCCACAAGATCCTCTTTGAATCATTTGGCGAGTAAATTTGTAAGTAAATTTATTCAATTTGATGTTTTTTCATATAAATTTAAAAGTACACGAACGCTTAACCATTGTTTCACCTTCTTGTTTTACAGATATCACATCTCTTTTGCACGCTCAGAATTTTGTTCGATGGTAGTAGCAAACTTTGAGCATCGTTTATGTTGTATTTAAACAAATAGTTTGGTACTTTTATTAGGTTCCTAGTTAGTATTTAGGTACTTTGGATACTTCATGTGTATACCTTTTGTGTATACTTTGTTTCAAGTAATGTGATTAAATTCTTCAAGTTTTTCATGAATATTTTTATTATATTTTTCTACATTTTATTAAATGAAGTAGAAAAAGTGGATAAAAATTCTATTATGGCACAAATGAAACTACAAAAAATCTAATTTTGCTATTATGGCATACATTTTGTGCCACTAAAGTAATCTCCCAATTATTTACGTGGATGTATTTAATGGCAAAAACAAATGTGCCATTAATTCTAAGAATTCTTTTCTGATACATAAAAACGTGCCACGAAATCCTAGATGGCTGCAGCAACACACGCTATAAGTGCCACTAATAGGCTTTAGTGTTAGGACTTCTACTGGCACTTTTTTCGCGTGTTGCTGTTTCCTCGAAGTATCTTTACTGGCACTTTTTCGTAATTTAGTGGCACATTTTGTGTGCCATTAAATGGCATTTTGTTTGTAGTGGAGCTAGGTAATCAATTTAAAGGAGTGCAAAAGCTAGAGCAAGAGACAGCCTTCTCTATATTTTTACTTCCTCTGTTTCATTTTTTTTCTTAATTTCCTTACAAAAAGATATATATATATATATATATATATATATTATATTCCTTGGATTTTCAATATGGGATTGGGATCAATAGGCCTATTATTATACAGATCTGAAACTTTGGCCAGCTAGCTAGCTCTTTGATGTGCAATGGATCAACCAGCTGCACATGTGACCTCATGATCATTAATAACCTGAATATTCACGATTCTCTTTGCTTTATGCTGATTAATAGTAATAATCCAATCCATACATTTCTTTTGTTATTATTTCATAAAAAAATCCTAACATTTTTTTTGCTCATCTTATAAAATGTGGAGTCATATATAGTATTATCATATGTTATTTTTCCTTCCTCTTTTTTTTTTGTTTTTATGGAAATAGTTGAAATTAAATTGTTTGAATCAGGTTGGCCTTGGGCCTTTTAAAACAGGAGGTTCTTCAACCTTTTTAAATTAAAACAGCCCAGAAGTCCAAAACGGGTAGGCCTTTCGCTTAGGCTCAGATACACAATATATCATTTTTGAAAGGCACGTCGTCCCTAGGATGAAATCAATCATGAAATGCCAAAGTCTCCTCCTGACTCCAAACCAGCGCATCGGTAGCTACTTACAGCGTTCCAATAACTTCCTTATTTTCTTTGGATGTTTATTTTTTTTGAAAATTTTGAACATTTTTTTTTTATCTAACAGTTTCTCCATCTCACTCTATAAAATAGGGAATGAGACAAAAATATGGAAAGTCTTCCCCAAATTGGAACATTCTCCAAAATTTGGAGAATCTCCCCAAATCTACTTTTTTTTAAACTTCTCTCATCTCTCCTATTTTAGTTACTTGTGATTGGTTTAAACATCTATCATCTCTCTCCAAATAATTCATTAATTATTATTCAAATATGTAGAATATTTTATTCTTATAATAAATGCAAGATTCTTCAAAATGTGAAAACTGTTGGAGTCGAGCAATTTTTTTTGGAGAACATGACTTTTGCTTCCCCATTTTGAAGAAAGTTTTGGGAAAGTTGTTGGAGATGGTAAGGGTGAAAACAAGTCAAACCAATGATTTTAAAAACCGAACCAGAGACAGAATCGTCCAAAGACTAGTTCATAGTCCAACCGGTTACTTTCTTAAAGCTATCTATCATCATTCATTGTATAGAAGTATCATGAAATAATTTAAACATAAAACAATAATGCATATTTTTTATACTAAAAAGGTAATTTTAAATATGCATTAGTCATTCTCTAAGATGGAAAACAAGATTCTATATTTTAATTTACTGTGTAAGTGAAAATAATGATTTAAAATAACTGAATTTTTTTAAATGTTTATATCATGCTTCACAAACTTTTTAAAAGATATTATGAGAAAATATTAAAATTTTAAGGTGTTAAATCTTAATTTATAAACAAACGTGGAATAGACTAAAAATAGTAATATTTTTTTATGTTTACAATAAATTTCTTTAAAAATTGCAAATAAAATGTGAAAAAACAGTTTTCCGGTTCATCGGTTCTTCCGGTTTTAAATGGTTCTTGACCATGGCACATCAAGTCGAAACCTGACCGGTTGACTAGCCGGTTCACCATCCGACCGGTCTAACCGACCGGTTCAGTCCGGTTTTCAAAACACTGGTCGGGCCGTGTTTAGTTGGGTACTAGATTGTTAATGTTAGACTTGAAAATTATATCGAGACTAAATTGTGTTCAAGCTTGTATTAAAAATAATATGAACGAGTTCGAACGACTTTCAAATCGAGTAGAGCTCGAGTCGAGCTCAAGCTGTTCACGAATATCAATGGAAAATTTATGATAAAATCGAGCTGAGCTGAGCAATGATCTGTTCATGTTAAGCTTGATAAATGTATCGAGCTTAAAATTTTGTTCAATTTTGGTTTGAAAATAATATGAACGAGCTCGAACGAACTTTTAATCGAGCCGAGCCTAAGCCGAGTTTGAGCTGTTCGTTCAACTTTCACCCTAATTGAAGGGTAAAGTGCACCTGTAGTCCTGTAACTTAAATTATTGTACCATTAGGGTCCTGTTTTAACATTATATACTAATAAAGTCATGTTTTCAAATTTTTTCTTCATCCATGGTCATTTTTATGATTATTTGACCATTTTACCCGTTCACATGAATGGTACAATAACGAGTATAAACTGAATTTTTCTTGTTATACCATTTACACCTTCAAATTTTAAAATTCTACAAACAAACCTACCTATCTACCTTAAACTTTTCAACTCCACCTATCTCAACCACAATCCAATCCACCACCGCCGAAACGCCACAGACCGCCCTCGGAAAGGCACATGTCGCTGCCGGAGCACCACGAGCTCGTGATTCGCAGCCTAGGGCTCACGATTCGTGCCCTTCGGCCGGTGATCGCCGCCCTGGGCCAGCGATTTGCAGCCTAGGCTCGCGATTCGTGGCTCTGGGCAGGCGATTCACCGCCCTGGGCTGTGGATCTGCCGCTTAGGCTTGCGTTTCGTGGCTAAGAGGGTGTTCCTGGGCATTCCGCCGAAGGTTGTCGGCGGTCCGCCGAGGTTCCGGTGGTGGTGGATATGAGGGTTGTGAGATAAAGTGGAGAGAAAATGTTTAGGGTAGAATTGTAAGTATTTATAAAAGTTAGGGTAGCATTTTAGGATTTATAAAAATTGAGAGTAAAATTGAAATTTTGGTTAAATGTTAGTATGATTTTTATATTTTACAAATTGTTTAAAATGGTAATATTTTAAAAATTGAGGGCAAAAATGTCAAATAAGACTATGGATGAAGAAAAAATTCGAAAACATAATTTTAATTGTACGAAAAGTTAAAACAGGATCCTAGTGATATGATAATTAAAGTTACAGAACTATTTGTGCACTTTACCCCATATATAATTGAAGGTATCAGAGCCATTTTTAAAAACAATTAATATGTTATTTTATAACAAGGATTTTTTTCTTGTTTGTATTAAAATCATTTTTGAAAAATAGGTTTTCTAAAACAAATGATATAATCATGTTATTTTTTTCATATCAGCGGAAATATCATTATGAAGAGATACCAATTGTCAGTTTTGTCAATGTATAAAATCTCAATTACTCTTTCCATCTCTGAAAAGTTGGTTAATTTGTTTTAATTTATTCAAAATACTTAATCTGTAATTTATTTTCATGATTGTTTTGAATAATTTGCATTGATATCATGATTTAAAGTGGAATATAAAATTTTTAAAAATATTTCTTATAATATTTTTTCCGCTATAGTTTTTTTGAACAACAATGATGGATATTTTGAAAAAGGGACACAAAACAGGCAGGGGCTCTCAAGGAGAAGGCCTAACTGCCGCACTTGAAGAACAAAACAACACCTCACAGAGGAACAAAATGGACTCAAACCTACTCTCGGCGACTAAAACGAGCAGACACCTAATTGATCAGCAAACTACAACCACACTTTAATACAACCACAAGCAAAAACCATATAAACCAAAACTCCACTCAACTACCCGCCGATAGAAGAGGCAACTAAAAGCCACATCTCCCATGAGACTTTAAATGTCTTGCACCAATACACAAAAATTAATATGAACTGCATTGTTTATTAGGAGTATTAGATTTATGAACTGCAAGAAACTTATTCCCTCCGTTTCTAAAAAATTAGTGCGTTTCTTTTTTGATATTGCGGAAGATTTAAATTATTACTAAAAAAATTCATTAAAATTTTTTGAAAAAAATATATTTCAAAACTAGACTCATTAATATATAATATTCATTTAAAATATTTCATTTTACATATTAAAGTGTTAAAGAAATAAAATCATAAATTAAATGCTAAAACTGAAAAGCATTAAGGTAGCATAATAATTCAACAAACAGTAAAATGTTTGTAAACTACGGTTAAAACCTTTTCATTTTTGCAGTGAAGGTTTAAATGTATATCATCGTTAAGACCGTTAGACCTAAAACTCCAAAAATAAGTATTTCCACTACGTCAAGGAAACGAGCTCTACTGCGGCCCACCACACAGTAGAGCCGCAGTAAGCACTGCGGGATGGGCCGTAGTAGATGCCGCAGTAAATATTGGCGCAGTTAGGTCCCTCACTGTGGGTACAGCTGCAGTAGAATGTTTTTTTGTTTACAAAAAATGGATGAATCCGGATAAATATATTCATCCGGATTCATCCACAATTCCAAAAAAACCGAGATTTTGGATGAATGGTGACCAAGTTGCGGCGGCATCGGTGGTGGAGCAGTGGTGGTGGAGCAGCGATATATGGTTGAGCAACGGCGAAGAAGAAGAAGAAGAAGAAGAAGAAGAAGAAGAAGAAGACGAAGAAGACGAAGAAGAAGAAGAAGAAGAAGAAGAAGAAGAAGAAGAAGAAGAAGAAGAAGAAGAAGAAGAAGAAGAAGAAGAAGAAGAAGAAGAAGAAGAAGAAGAAGAAACATAAGAAGAAGAAGAAGAAGAAGAAGAAGAAGAAGAGGAAGAAGAAGAAGAGGAAGAAGAAGAGGAAGAAGAAGAAGAGGAAGAAGAAGAAGAAGAAGAGGAAGAACAGAGAAAATTCGGAGAAGATGAAGAAGAATTGTGCGACGGATGAAGAGAAAGGGGAGTTTAAACCCTAAAATAAAAAATTAATGCGGCCTTACTGCGGTCAAGGCCGCAGTAAATTCTTACTGCGCGAGCAACTATGCCATTTACTGCGTAAATGGGCTTACTGCGGCCCAAACCGCAGTAAGGGCCGCAGTAGCTCTTGTCCTCCCCACGTAGTGTTCATCCGTCTCATAAAGATTGCACATTTTCTTTACTATTTTCACAGTATTTAATCTACGATTTATTTTTATGAATTCATAAACACATGTAAAGTTAAATGATCTACATACTTCTCATAATTTGCAATATAAACTTTCTAGATTTAATTTAATTTTTATTTTTTTCACTGTTTATCTTAATTAAATTTTGAGTCAAACACTGAAACTAAACAGTAAAAGAAAAGTTGCAATCTTCATGGAACGATGAGAGTACATATACTCCATTCGTTCCATAGAATTAGCCACATTTTCCCTTTTTAGTTTATCAAAAAACTAACCATGTTTTCTTTTTAGCCACATTTCCCCACAATAACTCTATTTAACTACCATTTATTTCCTTCTCCGTTTAACTTACTTTTTTTTTAAACTTACCTTTTTTTGAAGGTGAATGTAACTCATTCAAAAGGAAAAATCCAATTCAGGAACCAACCTCTGTACACTAAACAACTCTAAGCAGAGATGAGCATAATCAGATATACCTTTCCAGCAATTTAAGGTTGCATGGAAACTTGAAACTAAAAAAAGATTAGTGAAATAAAATCTAAAAACAGATAGCAGACTTGCATCTCCGAAACAATATGAATGAAAGATAGTTAGATCGACTCCATTCTTAGGGAAGATATATTCTTTATAGCGATGATTTGCTGTAAACAGGTATCCGTGCGTAGCGTCTCTCTCGTAATACCCGACCACCGACCTCCAACACCAAACTAGCTGCAAAAAGTAAGGCGCACAAGGTCTGGTTCCTACATAAATACCTTGAAGAATATACGTAACCATAGAAACAGATTCCGAGCAAGCTATCAAACACTTAACACGGGTGGAAAAGGAAGACTCCAAACCCCCCCACCCGGTAAAATATCACGCATTACTCCAGGCAGGGCGGGCTACCAGTGCCCATCCCCGATGCAACAATTTTCTGAACATCTACGTCTTTATCACCAAATAGTGCACCCCAACCTTCTCCACGGTCGACGCGACCAGGTCAAGGAGGGGCCCTTCGTATGACGCGGTGGTGGCCTAGAGTAGAAGGCATCCCTTTAACATGAAGGATTTGTCGGATTGAAGCAAGCTCTAACTCGCGATGAGAAACCATCGAATGCCTGAATATCGAGAAACCATCCTCATCCAATATACACTGAGAAATAAGCTGGTTGTATCTTCTGCCCCTCTCCGGGATGCGACAGTGGCGGCTCTCCAATATCCAGAAAAACTTAGGCATTCATAAAGCTCCACAGTTGCTTCTAGCAATAAATATATCAAGACAAAGAGAAGAAATAGAGGAAGAAGAGAGTGAGAGTAAATGGATTCAAGAGAAAAACATGGGAGAGAAGGAAGAAGAAGAAGAAAAAAAAACTAATGGAGAATGAGAAGAAATTGAAGGGGGAAAACTAGTTTTAAAATTACTTTTAGTTAAGAAAAAAACTATTTATCCTTTTCACCTACCCTCTTCTCTTTAATATGCCTGCAATTCAAAGTGATGTTACATAGTGACATACTCATTTGATATTGATTTGGCATCTTTAAAAATGTGATATTATGAAATACTCTCTTCGTTTTAAGTGGATTGACATGATATTAAAATATTTTTTTCATAAATAAAATGGTCATTTTTCACTTTTGTTTTATTTTAATCCACTTTTATCTTTACAAAATGAGTTTAGAGAGTGGGTTAGGACTTGGGATGAGTTAGAATGAGTTTGGAAATGAGTAATGATGAAAATTTATCTAAAATGAGTTAATGACTAAAGATAATCATAATCTATACAAAAATGTACGGGTGACGACATACTTGAGTATTATGACTAACTTCATCTCCTACTTTTGTTTCCAAAAAGCACCATAAAATTTGTAGAATTGACAACTTATAGGTCTTGATGGCAGCCATATTAGACCTTTCGCCGGAACTACACTTACCTCATTGAATGCCCAAATGCATGACATTGACACCAACAAAGAAACTTCCTCCAGTGGGAAACCGAAGCTCCTGGATCAATTTACTCGTACAATCCATCCATCATGACCCACGTTCACAAAGGGAAACTTCCTAGCTCTCCACGGGCAAACGAAGCAATCAACAGATCCAGACGGAACTATGGTATGGCAGGCCGGAGCTGTTGCCATCCCCATTAATTGGAGGGGTATAGTGTATATAGTATATAATATTAGGATTAATGTAATAATTTATCCATTAATCCCTTCATCCAACCCAATAAAATTAAAGCCCAATCAAAATTAAAATTCAACCCAACCCAATCCGATTTCATTCATTATTTGCCCATGCATAACTCAATCCAAATAAAATCCTTCATTTAAATGTTCCCATTTTTTTCCCACATTCACCATCACTACTTTTTCACTCAGTAAAAATTAATTGAAAGTGTCACACCACCAAATTATTCAATTATTTCCAAATTTCAATCCAATTGTTTTAGTCTTTTTCTAAAGTGCACAAAAGCATACTCCATTCATCTTCAAATAATTCTACATTTTAACTTTTTTGTTTCAAGGTTCAATGTTTGACTCAAATTTTAATAAAAATAAAAAGATTTTAAAAATTCAGAAAAAATACATTTAGAAATTTTATAGTTCAAATTATAATATGCATATAAATTATTAACTTTAAATATCTAAACATTCATAAAAAAATCATAGATTAAATACTGTAAAATAAAAAAATATATAGAATTATTTGGAGATGGAGAGAGTATTTTTTAAATTCTAGTGAGAGAGTAAAGAATAATTGAATTATTAATTTTAAATTGATTGTTTAAATACTCCATTCGCGTAAACTTTTAGAAATTTCAAAGAATATCATGTTGAATTTTGATTTTTTTATGTGTATTAATTTGTGATATTTGTGTAAAATTTAGAGTATTGCTGGTTGATCATCAGGAAATCTCCACAGCTTGGTTAAACTGATCATCTGTGAATCATAACTTCATAAACAGAGTACTGCTGGTTGATCATCAGTGAATGTACTTCATAGGAGTACGCCGTTTCTGTTTGAAGCAAAGCCTCGATCGGTGCTGAACGGGAGGTGAAGATCAGTACAGAATGAGCTCGACTCCTTGCGCGTTTATCCGCATGGAACCAGGCCCATCATCTCTACATTCTCAGCAGAGGAACTTCAGCTGCCACAAACAACTACGACCACCGTCGTCTAATTGGAGAAGACGCCTTTTACCGTCTGTACAAAGGCCGCCTCAACTATGACCGGACGGTGTGTGTGCAAGACAAGACCTTTCGTGGCTCCTGACAGCTGCCATGGGTTCACAGGACAACGTTCTCAAACTCCTCGGCTGTTGCTTAGACGACGACCACTCGGATAATCCTGGCCTTCTCGTCTATGAACATGTCGGCACCACCGCAACTCTGTCGGATCGTCTCCGATCTCATGCAGAAGAAATCATGATCCTCTCACTTGGAAAACCAGGCTGAAGATCGCTCTTGGTCTGGCCTCTGCAATCTTATAGACTTGTTAAACATCAAGACATCCAAAACCACGTGATGGTGAGGCTTATAGACTTGTATAGTTGTAGGTTAGTGGACGAAAGACTTGTACTGCAAGGAACTCATCAGCATGATCGAGCAGGTGATGAAATTCTTGCAGCTTAGCCTAATGTGCCTGCCTAATGAACAAAATGATAGGCCTAGGTATGATACAGGGTGGCACAAGAACTCCAACGAATTTATCAATCTGCATGATCAATCAAACTCTAATTACTTCAAGGAGAAGCTAAGACTATATTTCTTTATATGTATGTTTTGTGATTCAGGAGGCTGGCATGCATGCTTGAGAACAACTCCCACGAGTTTTTCGATCTATGCATTTTTCTTGTGAGCATTTATAATTTCAAAGAATATGTAAATCAATGTTTCTAATTTTTAGAATTGCTTTAATTTTTACAAAAACAAAAACAAAACAAAAAAAATCTACTATTATATCTTATTACAGGATCATCTAGGTGGTAGGGCTAGAAAATAAATTTTGAATACTGAATTCTGGTGCACCCACCTCAGCGCCAAGTCAGCGCCACATGTGTGAGCGCATTTTTTTTTGTCAGCCTACCATTTTTTAAGGAGCAATTACCATTTTTTCTTGACATTATGGTAAGTTTTAATGTGTAATTGATACAAAATTAATTCAATCCATTTAGTTTGAGAACCGATTATGGAGTGTTTTTAGTGTTTAAAATTTATACTTTTTAGCCGAAATTGTTAAGAGTTTGTAAATTTTGTTTGTTCAAGCTCGCCTATATAATGTTTCTTATTTTGTTTGAAATCTCAATTTTATTTCAGTTCTCAAATCAATCTCCTCTTTCTCATCGTATCTACCTCTATGTGAGCAAGTTTATGGTGGTCCAAGATGACGGTGCCACGAGCCAGAGGTGCTGTGTTACCGCCTTCAACAAATAGACTATCTTATAAGACAACTATATTAGTATTTCTTATTCGCTTCTGTAGGTGTTAATTTCTCGACCATGTATCTTGACGGACGATAGAGCCACAAGAAAACACCAACACCTCAGCGTCAAACAGCCATAGCCGACCAAAATTATCGTTTCAATGTAACATCGACAAGAGTAGTTATGGAATGGGTGGCCACAAGAAAGGACTACTATTTCGTCATAAGGGTAATAATCGAAGCAAATACCGCAATTGTTCGCTTGGTCATGACCGATGGCGACAATGTCCACTAACTGTTCGTTAAAAAGCCTGAGTGAGATTCGTGTTTTGTCTTGGTCAGCGAAGAATTATTTGTTTGTTG
Organism: Stellera chamaejasme; assembly: GCA_024586325.1. Taxonomy (NCBI): domain Eukaryota; kingdom Viridiplantae; phylum Streptophyta; class Magnoliopsida; order Malvales; family Thymelaeaceae; genus Stellera; species Stellera chamaejasme. The sequence goes on along the minus strand of CM044984.1, from coordinate 4,431,053 downwards.
CAATACTTATCAGTAGAGTTGACATATTCGATACAAGTAATAGCAAGACTAAAATTATGGAATTTTTAAAGCATGAACTTTTTAAAAAAATTGGACCTATATTCAACATACCATAATTACAAGTATCACTTGTACAATATGTTGCAGATCTTCCTCAAAATCTTTCACGAAGTTTATATATTTTAGGATATTTGCGTGTTTTCACTTTTCAGTGCTTCAGATTTTTTTATCTGCTTTTGTTTTTTATAGCATTGATTGGCTAACATTTTTTTTTCGACAACATATTTATTTGATCATGCTTCTTGTGTTATTTTTTTAGGGGTGGGGGGAAGTTTTTTATAGCAATAGGCGGCCAACCTCCACACTTAAAGTTATTGGATAATAAGGGGTTTTGATTGTTTTGTGATTTTTTTTGTTTTCTGAAAGTTATTTGAAATAGTGACCGAATTCATTTGCACCTGAATGCATTTGAAGTTGATAAATTTTTTTTGCTACTAGTTTATTCGATTTTCTTAAAATTATAGAATCGTCAAATTCAATTGCTTTTAAATCTGATCACAATAAACGTGTTACATTTACCTCTTGAACTTGATCACAACATCCTTATGTCTTGCTTCTTTAATGTTCACAGAATCAACATGATGATTTGGAGGAAACTTTTTTGAGGAGAGATTAGCTCTTAGGGCCAAGTATCAGAAATTGTATCAACCTCTATACTGGAAGGTATGTGATCCAAAACAACATCTTTATGTCTTGATTCTTTAATGTTCCCTCGGTTGATCAACCTTTGTACATAACTGATACAATCAATTTCCAGTTTCTTTCCTTTTCCCCCACTCACAGGGTTATGAAATTGTAAATGGTGGTGTTGAAGCTGAAGGATCCACAACTACACCCGTTGCAAGAGAAGGGGATAAAAGGATTAAAGTTTGAGCTTTCTGAACCTACCTCCTCTTGTTCATTTTTTTCTCCATTGCTTTTATATTCACAATTCAGATGTGTCATATATGTGATGTGCTAAATCCAAAGAAATGAGTGCCTAATGTTTGGCTTATTGCAATGAAATATAATAAGGTACTGGGTGAGGGGTTAGCATCTCAGTGATATATTTCAAATTGTTGTATGCTATTTTTTGTGGTCAGATGCATTAAGTTATCCGTATATCAATATTTTTGTGTTTGTGAAGACATATCACGTGATTGATAAAGAACCTATTCTTGAGAAGGGAACGGGTAAGATCTCCTAAGGCTGTTTTATTTTTTAGTACACATTGGGCATGACATATGAATGTTAATCGTTCTTGTGACTTCATTTTTTTCTTTTAATTTGTAGGACCGAGATAGAACAATATCCATGGAAATGCCTCACTCATAAGTTACTACTTATGAGATTGGAAAATACTTCTATGATAGAACAATATCCATGGAAATGTACTCATAAGTTATTCTCTTTTTTTTTAGATATTTATTTTATGTTTCTGCCTTTTTAGTTTTTCTCTCTTCATATATGAAATATTAATTTTAAACGAATTGACTTGTACTTTTTATATAATGTATAGTGGCCAATTCGATTTTGAAAGTGGCTATTTTAGCAATCCACATGCTTTCTTGCAACTTTTAAACTTTTTTCATAACCTCCACTTAATTATAAGTAATGAATGGTGGGTACGAGTTTAACCCAAAATCTTCATTTTATATCCCTAATTAAAGAATTAATCATTTGGCTAAACACACAAGATGTTTTCTAGGCCTTTAATTGCATTTGTGGAACACTTACAATATTAGTAGTATTGTTTAGTACTCCCTTCATCCCTTAAAAATAGTTGCGTTTCTTTTTCGTTAGTGTTTGACTCAAATTATTACTATGAAGAATTGATTAATCATTTTTTATAAAAAATATATTTATAGAACTCGAAATATTAATATCTATTTTGCATAAATATTATTTGACTAACTCCATGCGTTAAAATATTGAAAAAAATGAACCAATCTTTCAGGAAATGAGGTAAATGGTATATTACTAGGGTCTTTAGCAAACATGATTTGATGTATTTGATGTGGACTTCCAATTTTTCAGACTCATAACATACAATTTCAAGCGTTTTTGTTTGACATTGTAAAATAAACATTAATAAATTACGTTAATTTGATTAATCTCGTGCCATAAGTCAAACGCAAGATTAAAAGTTAAAAGTAAGAATTAAATCAGCATAAACGCAGTATGGATTTTTTTTGGGCAACATAAGGGACAGATTCATCATCAGTGATCCTTAAACTTATGAAAGTTCTACAAATTCGCCCCAAAAGCTCCTCATCTGGCTTAAGAGGGGTCTAAATCTAACCCAGAACCCTGACTTGAACCCACCCCGAAAATGTCGGATTGAGAGTAAAAACAACTTTGGGTAGCCCGAACCCGACCCTAACCCGATTTTTTGTGTGGATTTTCCGGGTTCGGGCTGGGTTTAACACGAAATTATATGTTTATATCCCAGCCCAGCTACCGACCCCTTTAGCCCAACCCGAAAATCCACTCAGGCCACATCTGAAATTTCATTTGACCTTTTATCCTAACCCACTCAGCCCAACATTAATCCCCTTAGCACAACTAGTTTAATTGTTTTTTTTAAAAAAAAATTGAAAGTTGTAATTTCGGGTTAGATGGATCAACCCGACCCTAACCTGATAAATCGGGTTCAGATTGACCCGATCTAAATTATAGTTTGAGTTGGGCCTGGGCTACAAATTGGTGGTTTCAGAATTTCGGATTCGGATTGACCCGAGCTCAAATTTGTCGGGGTGATCCGAACTTACACCCCTTCTCCAACAGCAGAAAAATTTGTCTATCGGGCAGTTAGTAGAGTCATTAATTTCTTGATGAAGACGTGGTGGTATTGCTTGGGGAAACAAAACAGAAATTACCATGGCACAATTGATAACTTTAGGTAGTTTTCAAATTCAATCATCATCCTAGTCGACAATGTGGACTTTGCTATGGTCATACTCCCTCCCTCTCAAAATCTTGATACTGTGTGTGTAGGTACATATAACAAATTAGAGATTCAATTTACAAAACTGTTATAGTTCAAATTTATTCAAAAATATCAAATATCTAAATTATATCTGCACACTTTCTATATACATTGGTATGTATATTTACACATATGTGCACCCTATAATTGGTTAAATTATTTTAAACATTTGATCGGACACACGGAGATTAAGGAGTGTTATAGACTTGAAACTTATAAAGTAAAATTATCATTTAAGATAAAAGTAACTTTTCAATAAGGAAGATTGAGGATTAAAATGTAATAATAATTTTAAAATGTTTCCATTTAAGAAAATAATCATAGGACAACTCAAAAAAAATAGAATTGAATATTTTTGGAATGAATTATAATAAAACAATCGTCAATATCAACCATTATCCTAGTCCATTTGATGTCTGTAATTTGTCCGGTATCGGCCATTTTTGACAAATGTTAGCAAGTTTAATACTCCCTCCGTCCGCAAAAGACTCCACCATTTGAATTTGATGTTTCAAGGTTCAATGTTTGACTCGAATTTTAATGAAGATAAATAGTTTTAAAAAATTCAGAAAAAATATATTTGGAAAATTTAGATTTCAAATTATGATACACATATGAAATATTTAATTTTCGGTGTCTAAACATTCGTAAAATAAATCATAGATTAAATACTGTGAAACTGTCAAAACAAATGGTGGAGTCTTTTGCGGACGGAGGGAGTAACGTTTCTTTGTTGACTACATTCACCTTCGTCAACAGTAACAATTCTTTTGACCAATTGATCACGAGTCTTTCTACTGGTGGGTCCATTCAGAAATATTACTCTTGAAACCTAGTTCTTTCTATCAGTGTTCAAATAAGCCATTACAGTTAATTTTATGCATAACCTGGCTCCGATACCATTATTAGCCTAGATAATGAACTAATATTAAACAGAAATAAAATGATATGAATCACACAACTGATATTTAAATAATAAATATGAACTTATAAAATCTGGTGAATACCAGATGATTACAACACATATTGGTTATTGGATAAACACACTAAGCACACCAAGCTTCCAACAACAACAACACACGAAAACCAAACTTAAAACTAGGAAAATAATATAAGGATGTTCAACACATGAACATGGAAGGCAGAGAGAAAGATGTAATGCTAAGTCATTGGATGCCTTCTTCATTTGTTAAAGTCTCCTTATATAGGCAGATTTCTGTGAGGGAGGCCCCCAACTTCTTTTACAGCTGTAATGCACTAATGCTACAGTCATTATGCATTATTGCTGAGTGCGTTTCCTTTACAGAAGTGGACAAAAAATAAGTGCCTCACTAATGTATTTTTTCTTCTTCTCCACATGGTTATGCCTGCCATTATGCTGGTCCAACAGATGATGACCCTTGGTTAGGCCTGCCTCTTGCCAGCTGCTCTTTGACAGATTTGAAAGCTAATTTCATTAGCTTATCCTTCATTTCTTCTAATGGGATGTCTGCCAACTCTGATCCAGAGTAAAATTTCCCAAGAACTGTATCAATGTTTTCTTCTTCCAAGAGTTCAGACAGACCAATTCTCTTGAGAGTGGTATTTTCTATGAGATATGCATTAATAACGCATTTATCCTACTAGTGAGAAACCCAAACTCTTTCTAAGACGGGAACATATTTTTCTTGATTTATTTTATAGTGTCATTTAACAATCCATGAGATTCGATAAATGACCAAGAAATAGAATTTAGAAAAAGGGATTACCATCAGCTTTCTATTTGTTAAACTCAACAAATTTTTCATAAGACTCTTTAACAACATCTGGAAGTTGTTCTGGGACCAATCCTCTTTTTTCAAACCAGTGATGAAACCAGATTGGAAATCTTATCTGGTCAGTTTTAAAGATTATTAACCAAGAATGTCTTATTTCTGAATTCTGGAAATTAAAGACTTCTTCCCATGCTTGAATATAGTCCCAATAAGTATAAGCATGGTTACTAAAACCTCCATATAAGAACCTTTTTCTGGAATGAGGAGCTCCCCATTCTTCTGGAGTCCATACCTTCAGGACACCTAACTTGGAAATTCCTATTTCCTTGAAATATCTTTCCTTCAGGGGATTTGGTATTTCTGTTTTTGTGTTTTATCTCCGCAAATCCTGTTTCTAGAAGAATTAATTCAAAGAATTCATTTTTTCTGATGGGATGAAACTCTCATACTGGATGTCTGTCTCTAGGCCACTACTTCCTTACTAGTTCTGAAGGATTCAAGGCTTTGAGTTCCTTGTCTTCTACTGGAGAGAGAGACTCTCTTTCCATTTCTCTTTTCTCTGGAGGAATTTCTAGAGAAAATAGAGTAATATCCTGAGTTTTTGCAATAATTTTGTTCCTTCAAAATATTTATTATCTTTGCAATAAGCATGGGGATAGGGGTAAGGGAAAGCCCTTCCTCTTTTTAATTCATTAGGAGAAGTATGTGTTATAGAAACATTCTCCTTTGCTTTTTTCTGAGAGGGTTCCCCTCTTTCAATTCTCTGGGAGGATTCTCCTCTCTCAATCCTCAATTTCTATCCAGAAGGTAACTCATAAAGTTCTTCTGAAATTGGATCCTGAGCTCCTGTTTGGAGATAGAGAGCTAACTGACTTTCTTCTTTGATATTCTATGTCCATAGGATTACTCCCATGAAACAATGTTTCTAGAAGATCTTCTTCTATATTTCTCCTTATTTCATTCTTGGATTTCCCCATGTCCTCCCTGCAAAAATTCTCGGGTCAGAAAGTCAGGCAAACAATTTTTTGAACCATCAATATGTTCAATATCAAAGTCAAAAACAGCTAGTATTGGTTTCCATCTAGCAAATATTTGTTTAAACGCAAGATTTTTAACATCCTTAAGCAGAACAATTTTAGCTGTTTTACAATCAGTTCTGATAAAAAATCTCTGATTTAGTAAATCCCCTTCAATTTTTGTGACATAAAGAACTATTGCTAAAATCTCTTTCTTTATTGTAGCATAGTTCTATTGAGCTTTATTCCAGACTTCTGATGTGAATCTTACCAATTTTTCTTTCCCGTCCATTTTCTGTTTCAAGATTCCTCCATATCCTATTTCACTAGCATCAGTTTCAACAATTTTGAAAGCTTCAGGAATAGGAAGAGTGACACAAGAGATTTCTTTAACTTTTCTTTTCACAAGTCTAACTGCCTGTATCTGTTCTTTCCCCCATTCTGGAGGATTTTTCTTTAACCTATCAAACAGAGGTTTGCAATCCCTTGCCATGTCTTTGTAGAATTTTGAGACATAATTCAAGCTACCTAAAACCTTTGTAGTTGCTTCTTTTCCTTAATTTTATCAGAAATTTTTTTCGTAAAACTTATTGATCTATCAATAGGTTTTATTGTACTCCTATATATCATATGTCCGAGAAATCGAACATTAGTCTGGAAAAGTTCCATTTTCTTTGCAGAAACCACTAATCCTGCTTCTTCAACTATTTTCATAAATTTATGTAAGTGCTTCCAATGCTGATCAATAGATTGTGAAAACACCAACACATCATCAATGTAAACAATAGTAAAAGAACTATAAGGATTAAAGATTTCATTCATGATTCTCTGAAATTCTGAGGGTGTATTCTTTAAACCGAATGATATCACATTCCATTCATAATGCCCGAAAGGAACATTAAATCCTGTTTTGTATTTATCATGTTCTGCAATTTAGATTTACCAATACCCAGATTTCATGTCCAATTTTGAGAATACAGTGGAACTGTATAATCTTGACAAGACGTCTTTCTTATTAGGTATTGGATACCTAATACATTTCAACACTTTATTAAGAGGTTTATAATTGATAACAAACCTTGGAACTCCTCTTTCTATTTCTGCATTTTTATCGACATAAAAAGCTGAGCAACTCCATGGTGAAGAATTCGTTCTTATTAAACCCTTATCAAGAAGGTAATGTATTTCCTTTCTACAATGGACCGTTAATTTTTCATTCATTTGAATGACCCTTGATCTAGTGAATATGTTTCTTTCTTTAAATTATACTCCCTCCGTTTCAAAGGATGGTGCATTTCTTTTAGCACAAAGATTAAGAAAAGAGTAGAAAAAGTTACATTTAGTCAAAATTACCCCTACTTTGGTTGAGTGGTGGAATTTGGGAAGGAAAGTTAAAGGCATTTAAGTAAAGTTGCTCACCTAAAGTTTCCAATAAAGGAAATGCACCATTCTTTTAGGGACAACCATAAAAGGAATGTGCATCATCCTTTAGAGGAATATTTCATAAGGAAGATTAACAATATGTTTTTTTCTTTCCCAATAAGCACGAGGAATATCAGCACAAAATTTTCTATTTAGAACTTCTTTAAAAGTCTGAATTTGTTTATGAACTTCTCGAGTCTTTATTTTCTCTTTGACACTTGTGTCTAATATCTTCCTGAAGACTCATCAGTGTTTCTTACCTATTATTCAAATTGGTAGTAAGTTCTTCTAGTAAGCTGGTCCTAGGTGGTTCCGCAAACTTAAAAATTATTCTTCTCTCAAACTTCTTGGTAGTCAGACAATTTCTGTCAACCTTATAGGATGTGATAGCACTAAGAAATGGTGTTCCAAGAAATACATATTGATTCATCTGAGCAAGCACTGTAAAATGCTGTGAGATACAAATTTCTTCATTGCAGACATCTACATGAGTTAATTTAAATCTCATAGGCATTACTTGCTTATTGGCTGCCGTGATGAAACCAAAAGTTGTTTCTAAATATTTATGGGGAATCAAACCTTCTTTGATCACATTTCTATCAGCCCCTGAATCAATTAAAACAACAATTGTAATCTCAAATTATTTTTCAACTTTCAGAGTAATTAAAATAGTATACCTTTGATTAGGCACATATTCAATTTCATTTATCTGAAGTGGCTTATTCTCAAGGGGTAACTCAACAGATTCTTCGTCTTCAAGCATTATCCCTTTTTTCTTCCGGTCCTTGAAATTATTTAAATTTTCAATGACAGTATCATCTTCTTGGGGATAATTCTCTATCCCATGTAATTCTAAAATCTCAATCCTCTTTCTGAGATCTTTTATTTCATTCTTAACCTGGTGAAGTTCAGACTTTAATTATTTAACCATAAGTTCTCTATAGTTTATCTAAGCCTGTCCAATTCTATTTAATATCTCATTAAAACTATAGATCTGAGGTTTATTCAATTCTTTCCAATCTGACTTCTTCTTTTGCCATTTTGGAGCTTCTTATTCTTGATTACCTATTTTCTTTAGATATTTTAAAAGAACTTCTTTCTTGTATCTGGAACTTCCATATTTCTTGCTATTTCTAGAATTCTTTCATCTTCTTCTGTAATAGAATTTATCTGAATCATATTTAATTCTAATTTTCCAAATGCCTTTTGAATATCACAGGAATCACATTGGCATTTTGAATCACAGCTATTATCAGATTCTTGACTCTGCTCACTACTTGAGTCTATTTCATTGAACTCATTCGGACTTTCTGAGCTATCTGAATCTTTTTCAATTAAGTCTTCTCCTGAATCACTATTTAACATACTCTGCATGAGACTCTGCTTTAAACCTTCATCAATTTCAAGAAAGTTTATCTTCTATTTAACCCTACATTTATTTTGGAAATGTCATACTTTTTCATATTTCCAACAGACTGATTGTTTAGAATCATTCTTTCTAAAATATTCAGGTTTATTATTCCTGAATTTTCTTTCTCTAAACCTATTGTATCTCTTAGGTCTTTCTTCTCTTCTTTCGAACCTTCTTTCTTTATACCTTTTATAAGGTATATATTTTCTATGCTTCTTACCGTGGTTATCATCCATACTGTATCCGTATTGAGCACAAAAGCTTCCCATCTCTTTTCTTCCTTCAAGTCTTCCCTTATTGACTTGCTTTCTCCATTTTAACTCATGACACATTTTAAGACCGACTTATTTTATTTCTGAGAATATTTGGCCATAAGTATAATATTCTATATTCAAAGTTTCTCGGTTCTTTTCCTTTAAGTGATCAATAACTAATTGACCAAAATGTCTTGGTAAACCCCGAATAAATTTTTCTTTCCAGATAGTGGAGTTGCAATCCTCTCTTTCATAGACTCTTGAAAGAAAAACATCTTTATACCATTCTAAGTTTGACAAAGTCTTACATTTTAAATCAAGCAAGAGTTCTCCATTTAACTTTTGCTTAGACTCTCCCGATCCTATAAAATGTAAGTAAATAGTCAATATTAGAGTGTTAACAACATCAGATTCTGATGATATCAAGGTTTCATTCCCTTGTACCATTGTTATTTCTTTCTTAGCATTCCTTATTTCATATTTAGCATGTTCTGACATACACTTATCCCACCAATTTCTCAGTTGCCCTGAAAATTCAGAAATTATCATTTCTTCAACTTGCATATCAGATGGGTTTGTGGATGTACTTCTGACTGCTATCCCATACATTATCATATGATGAATAATTTGGGATAATTGGTATTCTGAGAGACCATCTATATTTCATTCTCTTAACTCATCTCCTCTATAAGAAACAAACGGATCAGACAGCCAGAAATTATTCTGCCTGATATCAACTGGAGATGGTTTGCTGGTGTATGGATATGAAACATTTCATACCCTTGAAGGACCTCCTCTTTCCATCTTAATTTTATTAACCTAAGGAGTCTTATCAGAGAGTTGGTCTTCTTTCCTGGAAACTTATTTAATAACATTAATCTGATGACTTTTCTGCTTACTATCTTTGATAGTAAGTTTTTCTACTTGTTCTGATAATTCTTTTACTCTTTCAAACATCTCATCACTTCTTCTTCCTATTCTAAAAGTTGGAGCTTTATAAGGAAGATGAATAGGAGGTCTTGAAGTAGTAATCTTTTGTTCTAATTTCTTACCGTCTTCAATTCTACATATTTGCTTTCCTAACGATTTTAGGTAAAGATTTGTGTAATTATTCTGTCCAATCAGAGATTGAATATCCTTAGTTTCTGCTGGCTTAGAGCTGGCTTCTTTGCCAGTGATTTTGAAAGGTGAGGCCACTGCATGTTCTCCCAAAACAATTGTCTTAGAAGGAGGATGTATGGTGGTTAATTCTTTTACCTCTTCCCCTTCTTTGACTCTATAAATGTTCCATGTTTTTTCTAAAACAACCAAAGTCATTCCATCTCTTTTGAGAAAGATTGAAACAAACCATTCAAAGAACTTTAAATTGATTTTAGTCTGTCTAATTGTTTTAAACCAATGTCCTTGTATTAATCCTCTTTGTTTTTTGGTATATTCATCACCTAACCATTTTTTCTTGATCATATTTTCTTCCGATTCAAAATCTTTTCTCAGAGCTTCATAGTCTATTCTGAAAGGTTCTCTTAACATGTTTATCTCAAAGTCAGAAACTAATTCTATCATCCTCAACTAATTTGGATGATTTTTCTTCTTCTACTTTAAGAGAATCCATTTTATAAACAGGGTGAGAAACTTGTTCTACCGATTGTCTTACTACTCCAATTACTTTCTCATATATATTCTGATTCTGGCACATGTGAACATGATGCTCTAGTAGGAGTTCTATGAGGTTTTTTTGAGAAGTTGATCATTCTAGTTATCCTATCTTTCCCAAATTTTATCTCGACTTCTCCATTTTCAAATTATACTATTCTTTCTACTTCTGTTGTTCTTAATGGTTTAACCGGTTTTGCATTATGCATTATCCATCTTTCAGGTAGACGGATATCACTCCATATTGTTGGCTTCAGAAGAACAACATTAGTTTTCTCAGTATTAACCTATATTAAAAGGGTTCACCCTTTGTATAAAATTCTAGAGCCTTTGGTTCAATCTGAGTTGTCATCACCTTGTAATAAATTATGTATACAAGGGCTAGATTCTGAGATCTTTCTAACATATCAAAACCTGAAGTGAGTATATTAGCAGATAACACCTTCATAATATGTGGATCTTTTAAGAACACCGTAAAATTAGGATGACAATTAAAGCATATGGGTCCATCACAAAGACTTGATTCTACCATGCCTAGCAAAGAATCAATAAACTTGTTATGTCTTTGATCTCTCAAAGCAATAACAACAAAAGTGTTTAAATCATTCATTGTTAGAGGTTTTAAAGCAATTTGAACTAATCCAACATGCAGATAGTTGTAATGATTTTCCAAATGATCCCCTATCATGTATTTGGACAGTAGTTCAAAATTGTGATATTCTTCCATTATAGGAACGATTCTTTCTACCGTTTTAATAGCATAAGAAGGTCTGAGTTCAAAAGTTCCATTTCGGTAAATTTCGAACTTGTTAATCTTTGGGATATCTCAGTTTCCTAAATTTTTTCAACATCTCTGGTGATTAAGCCTTGAGCATTCTTCACTTTTCATTTTTCTTTAGAATCTCATTCTTCAAACTTTTTAGAAGTAGAATTTTCCAAGTTCTTAAAAATCCCAGCCATTGAAGAGAAATCTTAATTTCAAAATTTTAATGCTATCTGTCAACGAATCTTTTACTCCTTACTGCCACACCTTCGGTCTTACGAAGGAAACAAGACTTGGGTGATAGTCACTAAAACCTCTGAAAGTATTTTTGAATCTTCAAAAGCAAGAAAATTGAAGAGATTGAACAAAAACTAACTTTTTTTCGAGTTAAAGAACAAAATTTAAAATTTTGGGATAAAAATAATAAAAGTTTAAACAAGGATTATAGGTGGATGAGTGTTATAGACTTTTCATTGGTATGTGTTAAAAAACACATACGTGGTGAATAACCGTCGTCATAAGATCACTGTCTTCTCTGCAAATTGTTGACCAAATTAATGTGACTTTTTTAACCCAACAGTTGAAAAACTTTTGCCCAAACAACCAATCTACTGAAGTCTCGCATGATCTTTGAGATATTTGGCCAAATTAACGAGTTTTTTAACAGAAAAGCGTTGAATACGGAGAAAAAACTTTTTACCTACCAACAAATTATTGCAATTATCGCCACATAATCGATTGAGGAATCAGAAAAAAGACCCAACCAGAATTTGCTCTTGTTGACCCAGTATGTGTTAGAGGGATTGGAGGGTGGCGAAGGACTAAGAATGAGATAATCTGGTATTTATTAAAAAAAAGTAGTGTTAATTGGACAAAATGCAAGGTATAGAAAGTAGTGATTTCTAATTAAGATAAAAGTTTAAAATTACATCAATAATTTAAATTGGGTGTTATATATACACAAATTTGAAAAATACTATTAAGCAGCACTGGTGTAATTAATGAGCAGCGCAACTCCTTCCTTTGGCGAAAATGCCTAGCTCTGAAAAATTTCTCGCTCTTTTTTGTGTCGTCGTCTCCCTCTTTCATTCCATGATCTTCTTCAATTTCTCAATCGCAGCAGACTCTTTGACGCCAGCTACGCCTTTGGCCGATGGCCAGACTTTAGTTTCCTCTGGAGTTGTCCAGTTCGAGCTCGGCTTCTTTTCTCCTACCAACAACTCCCGCACTAGATATTTGGGAATATGGTAACACTATTTAATCACCCAACTGGAAAATATTTTACATTTTAGAGATCAGGAGCTGTGGTAATGGTTGATGTTGAGAGTATTTGCGTGCGTTTATTTGCTTGTTCTCAGGTACAAGCATGACCCCAAAACTGTAGTTTGGGTTGCAAATAGAAACAAACCAATCACAGGTTTGGATGGAGTTCTTAGAATTGGGGGTGATGGACGACTGCTCCTTACGTTGAACCAATCACAGAATGATGTTTTTTGGTCCTCCAATTCATCCAAGTTTGCTCTCAATCCGAGAGCTCAGCTTCTGGAAACAGGGAACTTTGTTGTCATGGATGATGATAGCAGTAATAGTGTTAGCTCCGAAAGTTGTTTATGGCAGAGCTTCGATCATCCAACCGACACCTGGCTTCCTGGTGGAAGGATTGGACGTGGCTTGAACCATGAGCCTGAAACTTACTTCACATCTTGGAAAAGTCCCGATGATCCATCTACAGGAGACTTTGTATATAGGTGCTCTAATTGTTCGGAAAAACTAGTTCTTTAGAAAAGTAGACTTCTTCGCTCATCTTTTTTCACCTCTTAACAGATTCATGTACAACGGATTATCACAGCTGGTTATTTTCAAGGGCGCAATCCGGAAGTGTCGTACAGGATCATGGAATGGACTTAGATTCAGTGGTGCTATAAGTTTGGATGATTTCAGCTCTTTTGTCGTGAACTTTCATGATAACATGCTGTATAATCTCTATATGCCATACAACAGCTCGTTCATTACAAGGTCAGTACTCGGCTCATCAGGTGTGTTCTACTGGTACTTGTTCGATGAAGTAGGTTATGGATGGAGTCTTGTGCATACGCAACCAAACGATCCATGTGAGAGCTATGGAAGATGTGGTGCTAATGGCATTTGCAGTGTTACGAGGCAGTCTAATTGTGATTGCTTGAAGGGTTTCACTCCAAAGGTACCGCAAAAATGGGACCGACTTGATTGGGCAGACGGATGTGTTAGACGTGTGCCTCTAAATTGCACTAAGGGGGATAAATTTTTGAAGGTAGTTGGTGTTAAGTTGCCTGACTTGCTTGAGTTTTGGTTAGATACCAACATGAGCCTAGAGCAATGTGAAACAATTTGCTCGAACAACTGTTCTTGTACAGCGTATGCAAATTCAAATATTAGTCAAGGAGGGAGTGGTTGTTTGCTCTGGTTTGGTGATTTAATTGATGTCACCGAATTCAATCAAGAGGATAGCCAACAAGAAATCTATATACGCCTTTCAGCTTCAGAAGTAGGTATGTTAGCCATGTAAATTCATTATGCTTGCATATGATGAGAGTTGCACTTTTCATAATTCTTTTATTTTTGGTTTGTTATGTTGTAGAATCAGTTGGCCATGTAAAGGAGAAAAGAACAGTTATGGTTCCTATCTTTTCAGCTGTTGCTGGACTACTTATATTGAGCCTGCTGGTATGGTGCAAAGTCAATAGAAAACGGAGGAATATGAAAGGCAAGCCTTACTAGTGTTCAAAATGGTGTTTCATGATTGTTAGAGAATCCAATATTCTTTGTATTATAAGATGATAATTCATCTTTGAGCAGGGGAGGACTTGTTAACATTTAACCCAAAGGCAAGCATGTCGACTTCTAAAGAAGAGAAAAATGAGGTGAAAAAGATAGAAACAAACACCAAGTTGGAGATTCCCCTTTTCAGCTTCTCTAGTGTCTCTTCTGCTGCCAACAACTTCTCTCCCTCCAACAAACTTGGTGAAGGCGGATTTGGGCCAGTGTACAAGGTGATCCTCATGCTCATGTAGGAAGATAGAACTTCCATATATCAGACACTGATGTGCGTGTAAAGTTTTACTTGTGCTAATGGCTCACACCAAAAACTAGTATAAAACAATTGAGATCATGTAAAACTCAGCAACGCAGGTTTATATTTTCTTGTAGGGAAATTTGCTAAATGGAGAAGAGGTGGCTATAAAAAGACTGTCAGCGAGATCTAAACAAGGATGGGATGAGTTAAAAAATGAGGCAGTCCTCATAGCTAAACTCCAACATAAAAATCTTGTGAAACTTTTCGGCTGTTGCATTGAAGGAGATGAACAGTTGCTTGTTTACGAATACTTGCCCAACCAAAGCTTGGACCTTTTTCTTTTCGGTTTACTCTTATCCCTCATTTATTCCGTACTCTGCTTGAACGTTACATTTCATGCAATATGAATATATGGTTTTTATGCATGTAACCTTGGCAGATTCAGGAAAACATGGCATCATTGATTGGATTACTCGTGTAAAAATCGTTGAAGGAATTGCACAAGGCCTTCTTTATCTCCATCAGTATTCCCGGTTAACTATTATTCACAGGGATCTGAAAGCTAGCAACATTTTGTTAGATGAAGACATGAATCCTAAGATCTCTGACTTTGGAATGGCAAGAATATATGGAGGGAATCAACAAGGAGCGACTAATCGAATAGTTGGAACTTAGTGAGTACATATGCCCAAAATTAGTCGATCTCCATCTGGTTTGTTTTGGAAAAAAAATGTTTGAACTCATATTTGATTTGATGAGATTGCAGCGGGTATATGGCTCCTGAGTATGCTCTAGATGGCATTTTTTCGGTTAAATCAGATGTGTTCAGCTTTGGGATTTTGTTGTTGGAGATCTTAAGTGGCAGGAGAAACACATCTTTCTATCAAACTGTCTTCCTCAATCTTCTTGGATATTGATATATATGGGCCACCAGATTATTCGTATGCCTAAACGCAAACGCCATATACCAGCCCATAGCCAGCCATCAATACGAGGAGTGCTCTCGTAAATACGACGAGCCCCTCGTACATGCCACTAGGCGCCTGCATTTATCTGGTTGGCGTGAGGCTTTATGGGCTGTGCCAATGGGTACTCCAACATAAGACACCAACCAAAAAGCTGGCCAAAGACACAACGCCCAAAAGCCGCACTAAGACACAAGACACAAAAGTTGTACACACTCAAGTCTTTGCTGACCAACACTGCTGAGCAAGAATGTCCAACCGCCGCTCGAACCGAGAAGTCGGCTGCTCACGCGTGGGAAAGATCCCACCAAACACTCTACCCCAACGTGGGAGAGTCTGGGCATCACCCTATAAGTGGGTGATGCCAACCCAAAAATAAGGTAACTACTACACACCCACACCTTTCTCCTGTGTCTGCACCTGAAAGTATCTTCCGTCTTGCCTTTCAGGTACCGGAGCCATCCGTCCTAACCGTTGGGAGATCTTTGATTGCCGGAGGTCACACTTTGGCTATCAATTTGGCGCTGTCATGGGAAACGAAAAGCAGTCGTTTTTTCTTTCCTAAGCAACTTACTTTTCTCTCCTTACCATTCTCATGGCGAAAACAAGGAGAACGCACAACAAGGCGCACGTCGAGGACGCTGCTTCCGCTTCCTCCGATGTGCCTCCACGCCCGCCGGTGGCGCAATGGGGACACAACAGCCCCACAACCTCAATCGATGGCCATCCCGCCGCTCCCGTTACTAGCACACCCGAGGGGCAAGAACCACCGCAGCCGCGAGCGGCCGCTCGACATACCTTGCGGGGACTTCGACGATCCCCAGGTCATCGTCGATCCCGGTCGAGATAGCGCTGCTCCAAGCGAGCATGCTCAATGAGCTGAAAGCCTTCATGGTAAAAACCATCAAGGCAGAAATGCATCGCTCGCCTCCCGCCTCACAACGACAGTGGACGAACAGTCCCAAAATCAAAACCAAACTGCTGGGAACCTAGACGTCGACGACCTCCTCCGACGAATCAATGTGGTCGAGGAACAGTGAAGACACCAAACCTGGTCCTCGACGATATCGAGATCCTCCCGACGCAGCCGTTCACGAGAGGACATAATCGCCGTCAAGCGCCGCCAGCTTTCGAATGCCGGTCATCGAAAGCTACGATGCTACAACGGATCCCGTCGACCATCTGCGACGCTACATCTCCCAAATGGAGATGGCTCGGGCCTCGGAGGCAATACTGCAAGGCTTTCAGCTCCACCTTAAAAGGGGCTGCCTCAACATGGTTCGAACGCTACGAGGCCAGCATTTCAAATGCTTTAAGGACCTCGCCTCATCGTTCCTACGCCACTTCATGGGGCTCGACCTCCCCGAAGACTGTCCCAACACTTGTTAAGAGTGAAACAGCAAAGGGAGGAACCACTCCGTGATTATATCCGACGGTTTCAGGCGGAAGCCGTCCAAGTCCAGGGTCTCTCATCGGACATGCAACTTTTGGCCGTAACTCAAGGCCTACAGCGCGAGTCAAGGCTCGCTTACAACATCAACGAAAACCCCGTCACAACGATGGGTGAGTTCATCGATCGAGCAACTCGATTCATGAACTCCGAGGAAATGAACAAGCCCTACAGCAGGCCTCCCACAAACGAGCGCAACAGGAAGTTCGACAAAGGGCCTATCTCATCGAGGTACCAGCCCTCGAATATCAGTTCGAGGACCCCCGATCACCTCCCAACACTCCGTGACACCCGCACGAACATCCTGCTACTGCTGGAGAAGCAGAACAGGGTGCCCAAGTGGCCACAACCCATCCAACACAAGAACACGAGGGGCTTTGACAAATACTGCCTCTACCACAAGGATCGTGGGCACGACACGGAGGCGTGCTTTCAACTCCGGAATCTCATCTCAGAGATGATTGAGCAGGCAAGCTCAAGGAATTCTGTCCGATTCCGACTCCCTTGCAAGGATTTCCCCAAGGGTCGTAAGAAGGACGACGATAACGACGACCGCGAAAAACGCGGCTGCCGACACAATAGTCCTCGAAGGCACAACTTGCCACCACCACCACCGCGGCACCATCCACGTCCTCACAAAGTCGGAGGGTGCCTCCTCCAGGAAGCGTTACGCGAGGGAAATCTTGCAGATCGACCACCTCGAGGAGAACGTCATCTACCGCCCTAACGGGACAAAGGTTGTCGTTCCACACTCTGATCCGCTGCTTATCACAGCAAGGATCGCAGGTTTCGACACCGGCAGAGTCTACATCGACACTGGCGCGAATACCGATGTCATCTTCAAAGACATGCTCGAAAAGCTCGGGTACACATGTCCGCCGTAAGAAGGAGCTCCGGCCCTACATTTGGCATTGGTAGGGACATTGTCCCAACTATAGGGTCGTCACCTACCCTCATGCTCATCGGGGACACACAATTGGCACGGTTGTTGCCACTCCATCATGACGGAGTTCTTAGTCCTCGAGGTGCCCTCAACTTACAACGCAATCATTGGCCGACCAAGCCGGTCGATTTCAGCATGAGGTGCGACATCCGCTCCCTTACAATCACATTTGCAACACCTCGTGGGGATGCAACTATCTACATCGACCAACGAACTGCGAGGACAAACTATGTCGCCTCTTTGAGCTCGACGGTTGATCCACAAACCTCGAAGAGCGCCGAGACTCTCACGGATCCCGATGACAGCCGCGCCTCGATGACTTGACAGAGGAGGTGGACGTCGCTCTGTGCAAGAAGTTCAAGGTTGGCAAAAACCGGAGCAAAAGGAGAAGATGGCGCTCATCCATCTCCTCGAGGCAAACCTTGACGTCTTCGCACGGAGCACGAAGGATCTGCCGGGTGTCGACCCTAGCGTCATCACCCACAAACTGAATGTATTCCCGGACTCAAAACCGGTTAAGCAAAAGAAAAGGGGTATGGCCCCTTCTAAGAAGAAGTTTGTAAAAGAAGAGGTTTCCAAACTCCTCGAAGCCGGAATAATAAAAGAAATTCAGTACTCTGAGTGGCTCGCTAACATAGTTTTAGCTGACAAAACAAACGGTGAACTTCGTATGTGCGTTGATTTCACGGGCATCAATAGGCATTGTCCAAAGGACCCCTACCCGTTACCTGTCATCGACCAACTCGTGGACGCAACTTCCAAGTATAAGTACTTGTCTTTCATGGACGCTAAGAGTGGGTACCACCAAATCTACATGGATCCCGAGGACGCCTTCAAAACAGCGTTCACAATCGGTGATGACGTCTATTACTACGTTCGAATGCCCTTTGGGCTCAAAACGCTGGAGCCACCTACCAGCGTCTAATGAACAAGGTTTTTACCCACCGGATGGGCCGTAACCTTGAAGCATACGTCGACGATGTCATTGTCAAAAGCATGACATTCGAAGATCACCTTCAAGACTGGCCGAGACCTTCGAATCGTTCGGCGATATAACATGAGGCTCAATCCAGCCAAGTGTTCCTTCTTTGTTGGAGCTGGGAAATTCTGGGCTACATGATCTCCGAAAGGGGATCGACGCCAACCTTAAGAAAATATCAGCCATCACGGAAATGGCGCCACCAAGGAGCATTAAAGAAATCCAAAGAACTTACGGGAAGAATTGTTGCCTTGGGCGATTCATTTCCAAGTTGAGACAAGTGTAAGCCGTTCTTGAGCAGCCTTCGCATGAAGAAGGCGTTCACTTGACTCCGGAGTGCCAACAAGCATTCGAGCAAATCAAGAAACACCTCTCCGATTTGCCAACGCTGAAATGTCCGCAACCGGGACGAACTCGTCATCTACCTCTCCACTTCGAACAGCATATCAGCGGTGCTCGTTAGAGGATGGCCACAACAGTGGCCCGTCTATTACATAAGCCACACGCTACGAGGGCTGAGGTTAATTACCCACCCCACCAAAAAACGATCTACGCTTTGATAGTGGCTTCCAGGAAGTTGCGAGCATACTTCCAAGCCCACACAATCATTGTCAGAACGGACTTACCAAACCGAGACATTCTAAACAGACCGGAACATATTTGTCGTTTAGCTCGTTGGTGCATCGAATCGGGAGTACGACATCAAGTTTGAGCCTCGACGAGCAATAAAGGCACGAGCTTTGGCGGATTTCATGGCCGAGCTTTCCATTTACCCTCGAGCATGCCCCTACTAGGGAACCATCACCGGAGTTGGAGCCTCCAGAGTGGGACATGTTCGTGGATGGTTCATCCAGGCCGATCGCCCGGAGGAGGCGTTCATATCCGGGGCCCACACGGCATGGAGGCTAGCTTACGTGTGGCCTTCCACCCCGTCACAAACAATGTGGCGAATACGAGGCCCTCGTAGCAGTCTCAAGACGCTCAAAGCTGGCTTGCGGCGTTTAACTGCACACGTGACTCACGGCTCGTCGTAAGCCGGGTTGCGGGGACCAATGACCGCAAGGACCCCATACTCTCGAGGTACTTGCGCTTGGTAAAGAGCTTACAAGGGCAGTTCGAGCAGTTAAATATTAACAAGATCCCAAGAGATCAAAACACTCTGGCTGACAGGTTGTCTAAGGGGCGGGCGGATGCATTCCTCGAAACCTTAGCACAACCTTCGATAAATACAATTCACGCAATCGACGCCAACGCAATAGCTGATTGGAGGGACCCAATCCTCCAAAGATCTCAAACCGGCGCAATCGAGGGCCCACCAAGCGCAAAAGAAAATAAGGACGCAGATCGCCATGTAATCATAGATGGCGCGTTATGGCGTAAAGGATATTCTACTCCTTTACAGCGATGTATTGGCCCCGATTTATTCCACACTCATCCTGAACGAAGTCCACTCAGGAGTCTGCGGAGCACACATTGGCTCCGATGCGCTAGCACACAAATGCTTACGCCTCGGTTATTATTGGCCAACCTTGAGGAAAGACGCGCATGATTTGGTACGAACGTGCCATAAATGCCAACTCAATTCTCGCATCCAACGACAGCCGGCAAACGAGGTGGTTACGGAGACATACCCCATACCCTTCGCTCTGTGGGGCCTCGATTTAATCGGCCCAATGCCTACGGCCAAGGGCCAGTTCAAATTTTGTATAGTGGCTGTGGATTACTTCACTAAGTGGGTCGAGGTCCACCACTCGAGAAAATCACAACCGCCAAGGTCATACATTTCCTCCGCACGACCTTGTGGCACGATACGGGCACCAAGAGCCATAATCACGGCATAATGGGACTCAATTCGCAAGCAAAAAGCTTAAGGATTGGGCCACTAAGATGAACATACAAATGCTCTACGCTCGTGGCGCACCCTACCAAATGGCCAGGTGGAAGTAACGAATCGAACGATCAAAGAGGGCTTAAAAAGCGCCGAGGACGAAAAGGAAAGTGGGTCGAGGCCCTACCCAGCGTCCTCTGGGACTATCGAACAACTACACGGGGACCCACGGGAGAAACTCCTTTCTCCTTGGTTTACGGCGTCGATGCCTTACTACCAATCGAAGTCTCAATACCCACAATCCGGACGCTGTATTACGACGCCCCTCACAACGAGAGCGGCCTTCGAGCGCGTCTGGACCTCGCCGAGGAACTCCGCGAGGGTGCTAGACTTAGGCTTATGGACTTACGACAAAGGGCAAACCTCTATCACAACGACAAAGTTCGGGCAAAGCAGATCCACGTGGGCGGTATGGTCTTGCTGAAAGAGGAATTGTCATGTCGTAATCCTGGCCATGGCGCACTACGTTACAGATGGGCGGGGCCTTATGTGGTACACGTAAAGGACGAGAGGGCGTATACAAGTTAAAGGACCATCAAGGCAAACAGCTCAAAAATGACTACCCTGTCGACGATTTGAGGCCTTACTACGTCTAAGTTATACGCTTTCCTTTCCATGCATAGACAAGGGTATTTAAAGCCTTTGCTTTGCACAAAATCTTGCTCGTGCATCAAAGGACGTGCAATATCCCAAGTCTTTACGTCGAGCATACTACTAATCGCAAGGTCACTGCTCGACCAACGCACATTGAATAAAATCACTTCACGAAGAATTACAACAATTCATTTCTACAATATTTTACCCAAGACGAGTACGGACACTTCGCATTATGCAAGTAATACTCATACGGCAATTACAAAGACAACAAATGTTGACATATTCGTATCTTATCAAAAATGAGCAAAAGTTAATTACAAACCCCAAAACTAATTGGGGGCATCATCGTTGGGGGCATAGCAGGGCATCCTCTACATGCCGGGCAGATATCATAAGGATATCCCGCTCCTAATTTCTTCCCCGCCCTACCCCACTCGAACAGAGCTGCTGGGAGGGCTCCTCGACCTTCATCGCATCGAGGGGATCCAGCTGTGATTCTCCAACCATAGCCTCCACTTGATGGCGGCATCGTAGGAACCCCTCAAAGATAACGAACCCCTCCATTGCTTGGGCCTCAACCAATTTCTCGGTCAGCGCCTCGAAGAAGTCGCCCACTCGACCAGATCCTCTCTGCGATGGGCTTGATAAACACGCGTGGCTCAAGACTTTCGCCCTCGAACAACTTGAGGCCAAGTTGTTTTTCAAGTTGCCCGAAGGCTGAAAGACCAGCCAAGCCGTTGCTCAAAGACACTGCTGAGGTTCTGGCCAGCTCTTCAACGTGGGCTGCCAAGTTTGAGGCCTTCTCCTCCGCCCGAGCAGCCCTCACGTAAAGCTCCTCCACGAGCTTCTCCTTCTCCTCGGCCTTGGCAGCCTTCAAGGACAGCTCCTCGATGAGCGTGTCCTTCTCTCCGGCCTCGGGCCTCCATCCGCTGGCACTCCCCGACCAACCGCTCCACCTCGGCCTCAAGGTCGCTTCTTCGCGCTTTGCTCGGCAAGGAATAGGGCCTCGAGTTCCTTCCCCTTAGCCGTGGCGGCCTTCGATTCTTGACCAACGAGGCCCATAGCGCTCGGGCGTTGGCCTCTCCCTTCCTCGAGGCAGCCAACTCAGCCTCTTTCTCGGCCAAGGCTTTCTTCGACTCTCCACTTCCCGGAGTCCTTTGCCTTGGCCTCGAGCCTCTTCACGAGGACTTCAAGCTCCTCGATCTTGGCCACTAGGCCTTGAGCCAGCACAGCCTTCTACAAATTACGAACAAAAAGCGTATGAGTACAACTGACCTACAAAAAAGCAAATCACGAGAATAGATAATCCAGACTAACTAGAACAAGGTCCTGGCAGATGTCCTTGTCGATGTCCAGGGGCCTGTGGTCGTGTGCTTGAGATAGTGCCGGTCACGGGCATTGGGAGCCCTCGGCAACTCTTAGTCTTAACTCCTTGTCCCCAGAGCATCGACTGCCGCGAGTCACCCTCATCACGGGGTCCCGTGCCCACCAGTGGCCACACCTCGACGCCCAAAGGTCTTCTGCCGTAGCTCACGACGGTAGTCCTCGAGCAGCTGGGGCTCGAAGACCGGGTCAATCCCCTTAAGAGTCTTCGAGATCCTCGAAGACCTCCTCCCAGATGCTCGGGAGCAACGGCGGCCCTTCGAGCGTCTGCCAAGAGCCCCACAGGCCCTTCTGCGCCTCGAATGGAGCTGGGGGACTGCTCCTCAGAGGCTGGCCCTTTCCCTTTGTCTTTCGCGGGGCTTGGGGCGCTATCCGAGGACACCTCTACACCCTCGGCGACTGCAAAAATTCAAAAGAAGATAAGAATACAATATAAGAGAACTGTTTGCCAAAACTACAAGGCAAAACAGGGGTGTTACCTGTAATTCGAGGGCGTTTTCTACGAGGATTCTCGCCATCGAGCCCTCGGAAAGCTCTTCGATATCCACAGGCCAGCCACACCGACCGGGCCGGGCCTCCGTCACCAACGCCTTCTCGCCTACGGGCTCCACACCCTTCGACGGCCCACCTGGGGCTCCTCGACACCCTTCTTGGTGGGCTCGGAGGCGTTGCTCCTCGACGCCTTTCTTGGTGGGCTCGGAGGGCGTTGCTCCTCCGCCAACTTCTTGAGGGCTTCCTCAACTCCTGCTTCTTCGCAAAAAGAGTGCTGGGGTGCGACATCTTGGCTGTAACAATACACGAGGTCAAGATTAAAACAGAAACTGGAAGACGTAAATCAAAGAAAACAACAGTAAACACAAGGCAGACCGTTGGGGTTCCTAAAAGCGCCTCGAAGCGCTCAATAAGGTCTCCATCCAACCCTCCACCCAATCCTCGAGGGTGTCTACGTGGCCCGACATACGATGGGCCCCGCTAATCCCCACCCTTCGCAGACCACTTCGTCCCGGACCGCCAGTGTGAAGGGGAACTTACCCTACACTCCTCGAGCCTCTCGCGTCGCGACCCATTCACAAAGGGCGTCGAGGGCTCTCTTCCTCGCTACCCGCCCACGAGAGGGCTTCACCGATACCCTAGCGTTCTTCTCCTTTACGAAGAACGCAGGAAGCCCCACTGTCCTCCTTCAAGATGAAGAAGAAATTGCCCTTCCGGTTCCCCATGAGCTGGTGGTTTCGGCGAAGACTCCGATCTTCACCGATTTGTTCCCAACCTTCACCTCCTCAGGGGTCAGTTGGTAGAAGGGATGCCCAACCGGCCTTTTCAGTGTATAAATCGCAAAAAGGTCTCCGCAACACCGCCGCCTTCGCCAAATGGCAAGCCACAACAAACGCGTTTACAGTGGTAAATACGTTTGGGGCCAATCGCCAGGCAGACTCCCGGCCCTCACACACTGCAGCAAAGAATGAGCACAAGTGGGAGTCTTAGCCCGGCCTTGATTGAGCCTCGTAGACGACCATTGTCTGCTCCCTCATGGCCTCGTAATCAACCCCAACCCCGCCTTTCGCAAAACATCGGCCGGGAAAGGCCACAAACAACCCCGTATAAACGTGGTGGTTACGGCAAATCTCGAGCATCTTCTTTTCTCGCAAGACGCTACGGGCCACTCTTTCTCAACATCGTGGCCAACGCCGGGCTTGCTTGGATTCTTGGGAGCCATCTACGTAAATCAATCACAGATTCAAGAAATAAAAACCTAGACCCAAGAACCCAGGCGGTGGCGCGGCGACGCTCACTCGCGATAATCGCCGCGACGGAAACAAGAAATCAAAAGGGGATTCCACTTACAGATTTGTACTGGAGATGAGAACGACCGGTTCCAACGGCTGGATTCTTCAAACTCGCCGAAAATTCTTCGGTGATCGCCGAAAATGGAAGTGAAACGGAAGGCGAAAAGGCAAGGAAAGCGAGAATGTGGGAAACCCGACCTCTTCACATGGGTTGGCGTATAAGTACAGATCGATGGGAGTTGAAACGACTTCCCCATAATTACAAACGCGCAAAAGCGCAATTTCAAAAGTGTCGCTCAACCCCCTTACGCGGTAATGGGCCAGCAATTGGGCCAAGAATCGGGCTCTCTCTCAAATTATATGGTCCAATACGGCACAACGCCTTATGGGCTGAGCCTGACAACAAAGTTTTAATTCCCCTAACTCAATGTTTCTTTGGCAGAGTACTTCAGTGATTGCAATTGACATGTATTTGGTGTAATTCCTTTAGGCTTGGGACCTTTGGACAATTGAAAAGACGCTAGAGCTGAAGGATCCAAATCTTGAGGAGACATGTGGTGATGTTGATTCAGTTCTGTTTACTCGATATGTTCACATCGGACTCCTATGTGTTCAACAACATCCGGCTGAGAGGCCAACAATGTCTGAAGTTGTGAGGATGCTCTTTAACGAACAGTATTGTCTGTTACCTCCAAAGCAACCTGCATTTTCAGTTTTAAGAATCCCGGTTGATCCTTCCAGTCATTTAAGCAAGTCTGAAGCAGATAATTGTTCAGTAAATATTGTGACAGAATCAATTATGGAAGCTCGATAAAACCATTACCTTATTGACTTCATCTGTTTCCACCATTTTTTGTAACACACATACACATATAGGAGTATATATTTTAGAACTTCATTGTTAATTGTGTAAATGTAATTTTCTCGCATTCATCAAAGTCGTACAAGCCTAGTCCTATTTTTCTAGTAGTCGTGTTCGACAAGTCATCCAAAGTCCCAAAGTCTAAACCTAGTCCTTTTTTTTCAAGTTATTATTAGGGGTCTTCAAACATAGGAAGTGAACAAAAAGTTATTAGGTGAAAAACTGAGTGAATTGGATGTGAGTGAGAAAAGTGAAAATATGAGGGTTAAGTTTGAGGCACCCGTGAACTAGAAGTTAAAAACACGTGAATTCACCACATGTGGCGTTTCCCGCCTCAACTTCCTTCCTTTTTGCGCCTCTCCTGTGTTGCGTTTGCAACCGAAATGAGTTCCCCCTTCATCCAAACTTACTTCTCTTCATACCTAAGCTGTTCTTGGGTCATCTTGAAACTGAAATCGTGTTGGAGGTCATCTTCGTGGACAGAATCGAGCTTGGAGGTCGCGCATGTGAGGAAGTACGAGAGAAACAGAGACTCGTGAAGAAATGCGCCTTGCGTTTGGGAGAGAAATGCGCACATGTGAATGGGTATGTTCAACAACCCACCGTTATGATGTAACGCTGCCTTCCCATCTGTTTCCACGTCTCGGCTCCGTCCGTTGTCTTGGTTGTTAAGATGCTGCGCAGAGGTAGGGTCATGTGTGCGCTATTATGTGCGCGCATCGTGCGCCGCGCACAAGTCGTTTTCGTGTGCGTAGAGATCAGGTCTTTGTGCTACGCGCATGATGGTTTTCACGTGTATTTGTTGTTGATGATGGCCGCTAACTCCTTCCAAGCCATGTTCTTACGCAGAGGTGGCACTCCAACCTCTGTCTTCCCGCCGACACCAAATACTTTCATCTTATTAGTCGGATCCTCTAGAAAGGCTAGGATCGTGGCATACCGCTGCAATTGAATCGGCGTTCACAGCGGTTGGTTGGCTGGCTGGACATGGCCTCGCTCGAACATGCAACACATCAACACAACAAAGACAAGTTACCACAGCTCAACTATTACAGAGGAATATAAACCTAGGACAAATACCCAACTTCTCTATGGCATTCTACGCATGATAGTACAGCAGATGCGACTCCCCAAAGGTTACCGCATGACGCAACCATGTGCGCACCATGTGCGCACTAATCGTGTTTCGCGACATTATCATGCGCCACAATGTGCGGCATGTCAGGCGCAAGCACACTAATGTGCGCACAGATGTGCGCCAAGACATCTATGCGCACTGATAGACACTGCAGGCCACAAGACATTGTCGTGCCGCAGCATGAGATGCAGCTCATATTCACACCAGATACGCTTCAAATTCACACCGTGGAGTGCACGATGAGCTCTACCGACCCGACACAGACTCAAGCAAGACGAACTGACCTAACCCATCGACAATTTCAACTACGAAAGTACATACCTCAAGCAAGACGAAAGTACAGCGGCGGCAGGACGATGACGACGACGAGAGCGGCAAAGTGAAGAGAGGTGAACAAGGGGTGAAGAGTGGTGAACAAGGGCGTTCACTTTCGCGCAAATAGGCAGAGGTACGCGCGATCGAGGAGAATTCACCTCGGCTCTTCACGTGGATAAGAAGAGAGTGAACAAGCGGTTGTTCACGCGTTGTTTCTTATGTTTGAAGCCCCTATTATTCCCTAGGTCCTAAAAAAATATACATTTGTTTTTACTGTTTCACATTATTTAATCTATCAGTTTTTTCATTTTCATGAGTGTTTAGGTATTTTAAGCTCAATTATTCTTATCCATATAATAATTTAAAGTATAAATTTTCTAAATTTATTTTGTTATGAAAATTGTTTTACATTATTATTTTAGTAAATATTTGAGTCAAATGCTGAACAATAAAACCTAAAAATCAAATATATCTGGCAAAATGTTGCTCCTTGTCGATTCCCTCCATAAGTTCCAACTGTAAGATTAGTCGCTCCTTGTTGATTCTCCATAAATTCTTGCCAACCCGAAGTCAGAGATCTTAGGATTCATGTCTTTATCTAGCAAAATGTTGTTGGCTTTCAGATCCCCATGAATAATAGTTAACCTGGAATATTGATGTAGATAAAGAAGGCCTTGAGCAATCCCTTCAATGATTTTCACACGAGTCGTTTAATCCATGATGTCATGTTTTGCTGACTCTGGCAACGTCGCAAGCGTATAAGAACTCTACATCCGTACAACAGAAAAAGGAACGTTCAAACAGAATATAGACAAATGAGGGTTAAGAGCAAACCAAAGAGGTAAAGGTCCAAGCTTTTGTTGGGCAAATATCCATATACAAGTAAGTGTTCTTCTCCTTCAATGAAGTAGCCAAACTCCAACACAAAAATCTTGTGAAAGTTGTTGGGTACTGCATTGAAAAAGAAGAACACTTACTTGTATATGAATATTTGCCCAACAAAAGCTTGGATCTTTACCTCTTCGGTTTGCTCTTAACCCTCATTTGTCTATATTCTGTTTGAATGTTTCTTTTTCTGTTGTATGGATGTTTGGTTCTTATACGCTTGTGACGTTGGCAGATTCAGCAAAACATGGCATCTTGGATTGGATGACTCGTGTGAAAATCATTGAAGGGATTGCTCAAGGCCCTTCTTTATCTACATCAATATTCCAGGTTAACTATTATTCACAGGGATCTAAAAGCCAGCAAC
The DNA here is from genome assembly GCA_024586325.1 of Stellera chamaejasme. Taxonomy (NCBI): domain Eukaryota; kingdom Viridiplantae; phylum Streptophyta; class Magnoliopsida; order Malvales; family Thymelaeaceae; genus Stellera; species Stellera chamaejasme. The sequence goes on along the minus strand of CM044984.1, from coordinate 4,403,144 downwards.
ATTTTGCTAGATAAAGACATGAATCCTAAGATCTCGGACTTCGGGATGGCAAGAATTTATGGCGGGAATCGACAAGGAGCAACTAATCGAATAGTTGGAACTTAGTGAGTACTGCATATGTCCAAAATTAGTTCTCCATTTCTATGTAGTTTGTCAAACAAAATTTCTAACCACGTATTTTGATTTAATGATGAGATTGCAGTGGGTACATGGCCCCCGAATATGCTCTAGAAGGCGCATTCTCGGTTAAATCAGATGTTTACAGCTTCGGGATTTTGTTTCTCGAAGTCTTAAGTGGGAGGAGAAATAACTCTTTTTACCATACTGAGTTCCTCAATCTTGTTGCATACGTGAGTTACTCCACCCCATGTTTTCTGCCACAGTACATTAATGCTTGCAATGCAGTTGTATTCCAGGTAATGGTTTTCCCTTTAACCTGTAGGGATGGGACCTTTGGACAAATGACAAGGCATTGGAGTTGAAGGATTCAAATCTTGAAGACATATGTGGTGGTAATGCTGATTCTGCGTTGTTTACTAGATATGTCCACATTGCCCTCCTTTGTGTTCAACAACAACCAGCAGAACGGCCAACTATGTCCGAAATTGTGATGATGCTTGGTAATGAACAATGTTGTTTGTTACCTCCAAAACAACCAGCGTTTATAGATACAAGAAGTATGGTAGATCAGGCTGGTCATTTGAGCAAGTTTGAAGCAGATAAATGCTCTGCAAATCTTGTGACAATATCGATTATGGAAGCTCGGTGAAACTACCTTCATGACTTGTATTAGTTGCAGCATTCTTTGGAACCCTCATCTCATAATGCAAGCCTGCAAATGTGGGGTTTCATGTCTCATTGGATTCTTAGGAGTGAAGATTTGGCAGCTTGTAGCAAAGTCTACTACAAGAAAGCATGAACATGGCTGGAAAAAGTCTTCAGAGATAGATCTTCAGTATGTATTTTGAAAAACTGATGTGTTAAAAGTTACTGAACAATGAAATATTTCAGTAGACTAGACCTTCATGTCTTCTATTAATTGCAGCATTCTTTGAGGACCTCATGGTGCAACTCTGCAAAGGTGAGGGGGTTTCATGTCTCATTGGACTCTTAACTTAAACTGGCCCAGTCTCTATACTCTGCCAAATTATGCGAGTTTAAAACAATTTACACCTTTAACTAAAATTCCAATATCTCATTAAAAGATTCGACAACAGAATTAAGAAAGCAAGAGGAAACCGAAGAACTAGCATAATAGTAAACAACAGAATTAAGAAGTATATCTCACTTTCATTTATATAGATAAAGGTTGATCAACCAAAAGAAAGCAAGAGGAACCCCAGGAAGAGGTAATTAAAAGGACTGAACTTACACCTTTTAACTCAAATTCCAATATCTCATGAAAAGATTCGACCATTTCTAAATTTTATGTCCATGATTTGTGATTTGATAAAGTTTAGTAAACTACAAATTACGTAAATAGTTTGTGCACAAGTTTAGATGATAGAATGATTAGTACAATAATATCAATACAATATATTTTTCAAATTGTGATTTTATTTTTATGGTTTACAAATTAAAGATAATCAAATCTCGAGTAATTAACTGATTTAAACGCACGAGACATGATTGAGGGAGTATTTGATAAATAAACGCTTTCTTATGAAAACTTTAGTACAAAATATTTAAATAAAATCAAACCTACCAACTTTCACATGATTTATGGAGTCCTATTTGATAATTTTGTATAGTCTGAACATGAGTTAGGAGTCGCTGTAAGCTAGTTGGACTTTGCTTTGGTCACAAAATAAATACACTTGCTTGTATCATTTTAAACCACGTGTCAAAATCACCATTTATTTCCACATTAAGCATTATTTTAAACCAGTTGATGTAGTTGAAATATTAAACTCAAACACTACCATCTTTTTTAAAAGATTAGATACAATCTTTACCTGATAGAGAAGAGGGAGTAATAAATAATGGCAAGAAAAAGAAAATGACCGGGCAGAGAAGTTTACTTTGTGACGCCGGAAATGTGTAGTTCTGCAAACACTCCCGCTTCCGCTTGCTTCTTCTGCGTCGTCTCTCTCACTTTCTTCTTCCTCTTCAGCTTCTCAGTTGCAGCCGACTCTTTGACTCCGGCGACGCCTCTGCTTCACGGCCAGACTTTAGTTTCGTCTGGAGCAGTCAAGTTTGAACTGGGCTTTTTTTCTTCTGCCAACAACTCTAACGCCACATATTTGGGAATATGGTACTTCATCTCTCTTCACGAGCTTTAGCTTTTGTTCTGTTAAAATTAGAACATAGTTATAATTGCAGAAGTTCTGGTTGTGGCTTATGTTGAGAGGGTTTTATTTATCTGCATATTCTCAGGTACAAGCAGGACCCAAGCATCTTTGTCTGGGTTGCAAATAGAAACAACCCAATCACAGGCGTAGGTGCGGTTCTAAGTATTGGGGGTGATGGACAACTACTCGTCACTCTCAACCAAACAAGAAGTCTTATATGGTCCTCCAATTCATCCAAGCTTGCTCACTATCCAAGAGCTCAGCTTCTGGAAACTGGGAATTTTGTTGTTATGGACCAAAGGAGTAATGGTAGCTCCGGAGGTTATTTGTGGCAGAGCTTTGACAATCCAACTGACACCTTGCTTCCAGGCGCAAGGATTGGGCGTAGCTTGAATGGCCAGGAGCCGGAAACTTTCTTCACATCTTGGAAAAGTCCCAATGATCCATCTTCAGGAGACTTTGTCTACAGGTGCTCATCTAGTTTTGCCTTGGATTTACCATTTTTTATCCAAGAAAATAGACTCGTTGGCTCATCTTGTTTTAGCTCTCAACAGATTCATATACCGCGGCTTGTCCGAGCAGGTTATTGACAAGGGATCAGTTCGGAAGTATCGTACAGGACCATGGAATGGAGTTAGATTCAGTGGTGTTATAACTTTGAACCAAGCTGGTTCTTTTGTCTTGAACTTTCATGATAACATGCTGTATAGTCTCTATATGCCATTCAGCACCTCATTTATCACAAGGATAGTAATCGACTCATCAGGTCTACTCAATTGGTACTTATTTGATGAAGTAAGTAGTGGGTGGAATCTTTTGCATACTGTTCCAAATGATCCATGTGAGAACTATGGAAGATGTGGTGCTAACGGGATTTGCAGTGTTATGTCAATGTGTGATTGCTTAAAGGGCTTCACTCCAAAGGTACCTCAAAATTGGGAGCGACTTGGTTGGTCAGATGGATGTGTGAGACGTGTGCCTCTAAATTGCACCAAAGGGGATGGATTTTTCAAGATAGTTGGTATTAAATTGCCTGACATGCTTGACTTTTGGTTAGACACCAACATGAGCCTCAAGCAATGTGAAGCGATGTGCTCGAACAACTGTTCTTGCACAGCATATGCAAATTCTAATATTAGTCAAGGAGGGAGTGGTTGCTTGCTCTGGTTTGGCGATTTAATTGATATGTCTGAAATCAATCAACAGGATAGCCAACAAGAAATGTATATACGCTTATCAGCTTCAGAACTAGGTATGATGTTGCATTAGATTGGTTATGTTTACATATGAAGCAACTTGCACTTTATAGAATAATTTGATTCTTGGTTTGATGTCTTATAGGATCAGTTAACCGAGTTAAGAAGAAAAGAATAGCAATGATTGCTGCCTTTTCAGCTGCCATAGGATTGGTGATATTGGGCCTATTCTTATGGTGCACAATTAACAGAAAACTGAGGAATATGAAAGGTAAGCCTTGATGACTTTTCGAAGTTATGCTAATAGCTGATTGTTAGAGAATCTAATTTCTCACTCCGATAAGATGACAATCTTTCAAGCAGGGGTGGACTTGTTAAAATATGACGCCTTTTCAGCTTGTACAGAAGAGAAAAATGATGTAAGAAAGACGAGTACAAAAAAGAGCGAGTTAGAGATTCCTATTTTCAGCCTTTCTAGTGTGTCTGCTGCTACCAATAACTTCTCTCCTTCCAACAAACTTGGTGAGGGTGGGTTTGGGCCGGTATATAAGGTGAGCCTTATGCTTATACTGGAAAGCAGTCCTTCCATATTAACAGATTACAATGTGCGAGTAAAAATTTACTTGTGTTAGTTGGTTGCTCGCATAATTTTTTTTCTTTTTTTAGATCATGTAAACTAGCAGCTCGGATTTGTACTCTCTGTTGTAGGGAAATTTGCTAAATGGAGAATACGTGGCTATAAAAAGACTATCAACAAGATCTACACAAGGATGGGATGAGTTGAAAAATGAGGCTGTGCTCATAGCCAAACTCCAACACAAAAATCTTGTGAAAGTTGTTGGCTGTTGCATTGAAGGACAAGAACACTTACTTGTATATGAATATTTGCCCAACAAAAGCTTGGACCTTTACCTCTTCGGTTGCTCTTAACCCTCATTTGTCTATATTCTGTTTGAACGTTTCTTTTTCTGTTGTACGGATGTATAGTTCTTATACGCTGGTGACGTTGGCAGATTCAGAAAAACATGGCATCATTGATTGGATGACTCGTGTGAAAATCATTGAAGGGATTGCTCAAGGCCTTCTTTATCTACATCAATATTCCAGGTTAACTATTATTCATAGGGATCTGAAAGCCAGCAACATTTTGCTAGATAAAGACATGAATCCTAAGATCTCTGACTTTGGGATGGCAAGAATTTATGGAGGGAATCGACAAGGAGCGACTAATCGAATAGTTGGAACTTAGTGAGTACATATGCCCAAAATTAATTCTCCATATCTATGTGGTTTGTCTAATAGAATTGCTAACCATGTATTTTGATTTAATGATGAGATTGCAGTGGGTATATGGCTCCTGAATATGCTCTAGAAGGTGTGTTTTCAGTTAAATCAGATGTGTTTAGCTTTGGGATACTGTTTCTCGAAATCTTAAGTGGGAGGAGAAATACCTCTTTTTACCGTACTGACTTCCTCAATCTTGTTGAATACGTGAGTTACTCAACCCCCATGTTTTCTGCCACAGTACATTAATCCTTGCAATACACATGTATTCCAGGTATTGATTTTTCCTTTAACCTGTAGGCATGGGACCTTTGGACAAGAGAAAAGGCATTGGAGTTGAGGGATTCAAATCTTGAGGACATATGTGGTGCTAATGTTGATTATGAGTTGTTTACTAGATATGTCCACATTGCTCTCCTTTGCGTTCAACAAAATCCGGCTGAGAGGCCAACAATGTCTGAAGTTGTGATGATGCTAGGTAATGAACAATATTGTTTGCTACCTCCAAAACAACCGGCTTTTTTAGTTACGAGAAGTCCAGTCCATCACACTGGTCAGTGTAGCAAGTGCGACACAGATAAATGCTCTGTAAATCTTGTTACAACATCAGTTATGGAACCACGGTGAAAGTAAGACCTTCTCAACTTCATTTGTTTGCAGCATTCTTTGAAACTTCATAATACAATTCTCTGCAAAGATGAGGGGTTTCATGTCTCACAGGATTCTTAGGAGTGAAGACTTGGGAGCTTGTAGCAAAGTCTACTACAAGAAACGCATGAACGTGGCCTGGAAAATGTTCTTTCAGAGATAGATCTTCGGTATGTATTTAGAAAAACTGATGTGTTAAAAGTTACTGAACAGTGAAATATTTCAAAAGACTAGGACACCTTGGAAAGGAAACTGTTACGATACAAAGGGAAAGGGGAGAGTAAAAAAATCATTGCTGAATGCTAATCAATATTGACGTTGATGCCAAGTGGCCGGGTAGTAGCAGTTAGCAAGCAGAGAGACTAGATAAAATTCATACACAGCCTAGTAATGTCTAAATCTTTATGTCCTTCTTCAGCTTTTGCTGCCACATTCTGGAACTTCCTTCTAAATCTTCCTTCTAGTTTTTGATAAATTCCCGGTTCCCTTCAAGTTATATTGAAAGGAGTGAGTATTTGTACAACAGTATAATTAATCATTAGAAGTAACTCATAGAGAAAGAAAAGAAAGGGAAAGGTTCAGAATGACTTACAGGGGTGGCTGCACTGCACCCCCTTGAAGGTTGGTTTGTCTGTAGTGTGGCCACACAAGTTATGTAGGAAATCCTGTTATCATGCCTCTCTTCTTGATTGGGTGGTTTCAGTATTTACACTTTACCAACGTATATTTGGTAATCAGTCATCAGTAATACATTACAACTCAGTCTTTCTCAAGTATAATTAAACTATTTGGCCATGAATAAGGTGGTGTACTCTTCTTCTTTATGTGATTAGCTTAAGCATGCAACATTAAAAGTGGACGGCAAGCATCTCTTAAGAAAGGTAGCTAAGGAACAACAATCATCGCAGCCTATCTTAAATCAAATAGATCATAAGTTATATATATATATATATATATATATATATATATATATATATATATATATATATATATATATATATATATATATATATATATATATAACAAACAACTCATGTGCAGTTTGTTTTTAAAGATCAACAAACCTATAGACAAAGCCTCCTAAATCCCAAACACACGATTAAAAGGAGTGAACAAGTAAGTCATTCAAGATGTTCCATAATTACAACCAACTAAATTAGACAATTCGAACCTGTAGAACAAGACCAATAGATCTAACTCTTCTTTAAAACAAAACAGTGAACAAGCTTAGGGAATCATTCATGAAGATATCATCAGACTCAGCGAATCATTATGAATTGAGCTATTATTAACCAGTACTTTTCATCCGGTCAACACAGGACAATCAAGCAAATCATCATATTTCATCTCAACAGTTCCTTATAACAGTAATCAGCGTTCGTTTACTTTAGACTCAGTTATCTAACACAACAATCAATTAATTGTTCAAAGCAATCATGTGGGTCTCGGTCATATTTCTTGAGAGATTCACACAAATTAGCTCCCATTTTACAACTTGGTCCACACAATCTCACTAATCTGTTCGGAAGTAATCTTTCCACATGTTCTGAATCATCAACACACAGTATTCATAATTTGCAGTTTTCGGTCATCACCATATCTTACAGATTTTCACCCAATTCGACAATACAATGCCTAGAAAGAGTAGAACACTTACAAAAGAGGGAGAAGAACTCAAATCGTTCCAAGGTTCCTCTGAATTTGTGATTTGGCTGAAAAGGCTCGATTCTTCTCCTCTGCTCTCGCTTCAATTGGATCGGTTTTCTTGACAAATATCGTCCTAGCTAAAAAGGATTGAGGTCGATTCCTCCATTGGATGCCATATTTCTGACTTGATTTGTGGTACATTACCCAAACAACATCGCCCTCGCACCCGCCACTGACCAGAACAGGAGGCGCGTGTCTACGGGGCCATATCTCTCCGTGATGCCTAAGCCTCCGCGCGTGTCTACGGGGCGAACACGCCTTACTCCACTCGGTTGGGCCTGGACCACCTCTGGACCCAACCATTCACCCAGTGGATATTAACAGCCCCGCTCCCTGAGCAATTTCGTCAGCCAAAGCTTGACGCCTATGACGGCCTCTCTGATCCCGACATCCATCTCCTGCGCTACATCTCGGCGATGGCCATAGCCAGGGCCGATGACGTTACCCTCTGCCGCGCTTTCAGTTCCAAACTCACTGGAGCCGCAACCGCTTGGTACAACACCTTGCGTGATAAGCAATTTGACTCATTCGAAGAGCTCTTCGACGCATTTTCTAATCACTTCATCGTCTCCAAGCCACCGCCCAAGATTGCAGGGCACCTTCTGAAAGTCCGGCAGAGAAGGGAAGAATCTCTCCGAGACTATATACACCGCTTCCAGGCAGAAGCAATCCATGTCCCTAATCTCGGTGAAGAGACTAGACTCCTCGCCGCGATACAAGGCCTCCAGTGGGATTCCCGCTTCTTCATAAATGTTACCACCAACCCACCCCGCAACATGGAGCACTTCCTGGAAAACTAAAAAAAAAAAAAACCCCAACCTGCATAAGGACAGGTTTTCTACATTTAATAGATACTAATTTCCAAACATCTCAACCTTTTCCTCAAAATTTGTCCAACTGGAAAACAATTCCAATTTTTGGTTGATGACTGTCCTCAAAGTATGAGGTGATTTCAGCACGAAGTGATACTATTTTGTGCGGTATGAACAAAACTGTATAATTTAAGGGTAAGTAGATGTATAAATGAAACCACATAAACCCTAGAGGGTGCCAAGCTACGAGCTTCGTTCTACCGATTCCAATTTCCTTCGATTCTACTCCCATGGCCAAGAACAGAAACAATAAGAAGCGAAATGGCCTTGTTTCAATGGATACAAGCGAAAGCGCTGTTAACAATGTTCCTGAAGGTATTTTTATCTTTCTCGTGTTTGTTTTTTTGTGTTTTTGTTGTTGGGATGATGGGATGGTAGAGGACTTGTGATTCACTTGCAGCCATGGAAATTTCAGAACCTGGAGCTCTCAAGCCTTCTACTGGGAATCTGAATCGGTGAGTAGGCTGCTTCTTGTGGCTATGTACGCTGTTTAACTTTTCCATTCAGAAACACCTGATTAGCATATTTTAGTTCACGCCTTCACCGAAGTGAGTAGCTGTCACCAACTTCTCTTTCATGTATGATATACTGATACCTATAAAGTGAAATTCTTGGAGGAAAAAGCTTCCAATGGAAAGAGCTCCTGCTGAAACTAACCTGCTTCGAAGAATTTTATAGGCATCAGACCTTACTCCTTATCTGTAGGGATATTGTTGTAGAATGAAATAAAGATTTGAAATTGTCATATATAACTCAATTCTAGTCTGTAAGTTTGTTGAACTATGATGCTGTCTGCATTTAATTACTTAACAATTGTCAAAAGTCGGAACGGAAGGCCATTGGAAATTTTGTGCATCAACTTTCCAAAGGTCAAATGACTCCGTTTTGCATTTTTGCTATTATATTTGCGATTTTCATAAGAATGAATAAACTAGGTTTATGGGCTGTGTAATTAAAAAAAAATCACTAACAAATGCCTTGTTTGTTTGATCAAACTGCATTGGATTGTTGGGTTCGATTATGAAAATTGTTTCTTATATGACTCCATATTAATGCTGTTGTTCTTGCTCTCCAGCGAACCTCAGGTGACAGTTAGGTTTCCTAGTGTACTTGTTTAGCGCGCCATTATTTGACTGTTTACATTGTATTAGTTCATGGTCTTCTACAAAAAACGAGCAGAGAATTTGGTTGTATTGTAGGGGCCTCTAGATATGGAGAAATTTTGTCATTGATCTGTACCTACTACTTAGTCCAACTGTCTTTCAAAGAAATACAGTCTGTGTGGACCTTCTAATCCACTTCTGTGTAAGTCCCTGAATGAAAAGTTCAGACAGAATCCTATGTTAAATCAGAAAATCTCTGCCAAAACCCAAAGGATTATATGTGGATGTCGTCGTCTTCTTGTTTTTTTTTTCTCCTTCTTCTTCTTCTTCTTAAACCTGGTTCACAACTAGAGGGTGTAAGGCATGTAGGGTTCAGTCATCCTCTAGGAAACAACTGTAGGTCGTCCAAGACATGGCTTGAGCCGGACCAGATTGCTCTGGATATTATTGGTCTTAGAAGATACTCTAATGTCTCAATGTAACAGTCTCATTACGTGATTGTGGACTTCTGACTTCATTCTGCTGCACTGTAATTCCTTGGTAGTTCAAATAAGATGTACTACTGTCCACGAACTTCTACGTAATGTACAATCTGATAAGAGTGTTGGCTGTTCTATCTTTCAGGCAATGCAGTGAATACATATAGTACGTTATGGTGTTTGATGTGATTGGTTGTTCGGTCCTGATTATTAATGTCTATACCTATAGGAGTAGCAAGGTGAAGAAGGGAAGGCAGATGAAGAGATCAAAAAACGTTCGGAAGATGAAAGCAGTGGCCAAGGCAATTGCAAAAACTGAGCAGTCGGTTGTGAAAGTCTCCAAGAGTGAGGACAAAGCTTCTAGAAGTCAGTCCGCCAAATTGTTATACGACTAAACATATGTTGTTGTACAGAGTTTGCAGAAATGCAACAAAACAGCAAAAGGTGTGGTTCATCAGTTTTGGTTTGCTTGACCCTTGCCTATGTTTCCTTTCCTGCTAAAATTACATCTTTGCATGTGTGTGCTACTGCTAGAGAAACTGGGGATGCAATCATCTATTAGTATTAGTAGTTTGAACTAGTTTACTTGTCGAACCCGCTCTCAGCAACTAGAACAATTAAAAAAATTAAAATGATGAATGAAATTTTTTTGGAATTCATATTACATTTTCTCCCCTGATCAGATCAGAGTGAAAAAGATCGATAATAAATGTTGGTACGGATTTATCATGTTGTAATTGGTGTAGACCATAATATTATAAAAGGAATGATATTAATTAGACATTTTATCTAAAAATATCTTAGTTTTATATGTACAAATCATAAAAAAGGGTTAGAAGAAAAGTTGTCACATAATAACGTAAACAAATATGGAAAAACATGTTTTTTTGTGTAAAATTAAAAATTCAGAGACCAATGTGCAAAAATTATAAAAATAAAGGGATACATGTAAGTTATTGTACAACTAAAAGCAAAAACAGAAAGTTATTGTACAACTAAAAGCAAAAACAGAAACATGGGAAAACATTTTTTTTGTGTAAAAATTAAAGATTAAGGCCCAATGTGCAAACATCATAAAAATAAAGGGGTACACGTAAGTTATTCTACAACTAAAAGTAAAAACACAAACATGGGAAAGTCTGTATTTTTGTGTAAAAATTAAAGATTTAGGGACCAATGTGTAAAAATTGTAAAAATAAAGAAATACATATAAGTTATTCTACAACTTAAAGCAAAAACACAAACATGGGAAAACATGTTTTTTTGTGTAAAAATTAATTTTTTTTGTATAAAAATTAAAGATTGGGAGACTAATGTGAAAACATTATAAAGTTAAAAGGGATACATGTAAGTTATTGTACAACTAAAAGTAAAACCACAAACATGAGAAAACATATTTTTTTATTTTTTGTACAAAAATTAAAGATTGAGCCAATATGTAAAATTCATAAAAATAAAGAGGGTACATGTAAACTATATATTGTACAACTAAACGTTAGGAAATTGTGTTTTATTGTGTACAAATATAAGATTTAGGACGAATGTCTAGAAATCATAAAAATAAAGGAAGGCATATAAGTTAATCTAGAACTAAAAATATTTATAAAAAAGCATAAAATATAAAATAAACCGAAAACGCCAAAAGAAGTACTGTTTATGACCTCAACATATATTATATTGTACTTCATCTGTCCCAAAATTATTGAAACACTTTCCTTATTGGATTGTCCCTACATTATTGAAACATTTTCCTTTTTTAGTAAACTTTTGTACATGAATTTACTCAATTATCCATCATCACTCTCTTCCATCTTCCAAATCAACTCAAAATCAGCTCCACCTAAAACAACGTTTCAAAAATAATGAGACGGATGAAGTATAATTTTGGGATCTTGCAAGCACGCCTTCGGTGGTACCACCCTAGCCTAGGTGGAACCATATGTGGCAGTCATGTCAGATGATGATTGGGCTATAATATTTGGTAAAATGACAGTAGCAGTCCATGGCTAAGTTGCAAGTAAGTCCTTGAAGGAAATTAATTATAGCGTTTCAGATCGTGGACCTGGAGTGGAGATTTTTTTTAAAAAAAAATACTTCATCACCGTCATTATGAGTTCCAATGTTTTAGCTTAAAAATTAACTGATTTGCTCGCCAATCTTCTTAACATAAATTAGATGCTTTTCTTTTGTTGCTTCCATTTCTATTTGTAATTGTTTTTCATATCATTTAAACAAAGATATAATTGTAAAAAAATACCAATCCATGCAATACCAGTTCCTTCGTTACATAACAATGTGATAAAAGGCTTAAACTTCATACCCAACCCATAGACCAACCGTTTGACCCCCTAATGCGGCAGTTCAGTGATTGGATGGTCTTCCTTTATGCCTCTGTAAAGCAAGTTCACCAATTGTTAGCCAAATCAACGTGTTATCACGAAGACTAATACCAACATCTATCAAACACTAACATGGTTCGCCAAAAAATTAATACCTGTCAATTTCACAATTCGGCACATGGCTCCACTTAGACTCTACCCCATTAGAACTTGAACACACCATAGTTGTATCATCTGACGACCTGTTATGTATTTAACAACCACATATTTACACGTCACCAATGATATACATACCACAAACAAAAACACATGTTATAAATAGTTACTCTCACCAATAAAAAGTAACATATCTAAGCACTAACCGTTTAGTAGACAATCCAGTCGTATCGGGTTCATCCCTTGATACTCGTTTACCCAACTGGCTCGTTTGACCTCGATAACAAATCTACATGAACAAACATAAAATCATGACTATAATACCGCATTCCAAATGTCAAAATGATGATCTGAACCTTTAACAAACTAAATGTTAATATAGATACTCACATTCCTTATTGTACGTAGCAATCTCCTACCTTCCGATGCATAATCTGTTTCACGGACACTCCTAACAGTGAATCCAGAAAACTTGTTCATGAAATTAAAATTGGTTATCTCAATATCCCACATGAGGTGCATTCCCAATAACTTGTTGACCCTGCGATTCACCTCATCCTACATGTTTAAAAACATGTTTATTATAAGAGCAACGATAACACATGGTTAATAACATTATATACAAACAACATTACACATACATTTGACTCAAGACGGGACAATGTTGGCGCATCACAACCTAACAGTTGTGTTGCTGGTTTATCAAACAACACAAGTGCCCCACCACCTGTCCGATCATGCACCTTTACCTCAAGCTTAAACCTACAATAGTAATAATAAAACGTAAACTAATTTGACAAAAACATCAAGTTTCATTCACAATACTACCATATAGTATCAACTACAAATTTATTACGTCAAACAATAAAAAAAAATCATTAACATTACCGGGTCAACGGAACACGAATATTTGTTTTGCAGCTCTCACAGAAATAATGAGGACCCATCGCAACTACTTTGCGCATGCAAACAGTACATGCTTGATACCACATTCGGAATTCCGTGTTCACCCCAACTACCACGGCACGAACCGTAAATTTAGGTTCCTACATGACAAAACGAATATTAAATTAAATCAAGCAACATAAATGTGTACGGAAAATAATCATCATACCTCAGATGATCCGGCCTCACGGACTTCCGAAAGCTTTTCAAGTGTCATACGTCTAAAAGGTCTAATGTTGGATGATGTGGATCCAACATGTTGTACATTGCATCCGTTACCAATAACACTATCCCTATGTTGCATAAATTTATATTTCAATCATAAGTTGAACTCGTATACAAACCCCACATTACTTGCAAATGGATCATATTGAAAAATATAACACAAATGAACCTTAACATCAGCAAATTAGCCTCGGGAACATCAGGGTTAACGTACAACTTCGTACCACATGTTGAAGACAGAAAGTATTTATCTATTCGTAAAAAGAATAAGTTAGATGTAGTGATCTACACATGATAGTAAAACAAATATTTACAAATAACAACTGCAAAGAAATTTCAAACCTTTAAATTTTTTAACATAAGTAGTGGTGATTCCCAATATAAGTACTTCGTTCGAGACCGATTGTATCATATCACGAACCATGTTAACCTTCTCACCCCACATCACCACCTCCATTTGACAACCACTTAAACAAATAAAAATTTGAATGTAAGTTTGCCACATACAATCAGTAACACATTAGCCATATCACTTCAAGTGTTATGATGAAACACATTACAAAATACATCAACATTAACACATATACTGTAACACTAACAAACAAACTTAGCACCATAAATTATATGATCATGTATACCTATCATTGATGAGCCATAAAGATTGAAACCTGGTTGTTCCCCCTTTCTTCAACTGTTGTTCGCGCGATGCATCAATATGATGTAATCGCCCAATTACATCTATAAAAAATTTAGTCCAAACAAAACCAATTTTTCTTACCTTACCATTTAAATGTATACAGATACCAAATAAATCACCAAACCATCATACCTGTGCACAAAATGTTCTTGGGAAAGCGTCCTGGTATATCTTTGAACTCTGCGAACTCAAACTTGTGTTTTACAATTTCCGAACACTCGCCATCAACAACAACCACCGACGTATGTTTAGTAAAGAATATCTTCAAACTAAATAATACTGTCATCATGTATGCAGGTGCTTGAGATACTGCAAAGTTCTTTATTATATACACCGACCCTTCCTTTAGAACTGGTCGGAACTTTTCACATTGGGCTGGTGATATCCGAGCTGAGATATGATCATTCTAACAATAAAATATAAAATCAATATCCAAAAAATGGAAACTATATATTATAACACAACCTGTTTAATTTATAAAAGTACATATACATAAAAAAAAATAACATGTATCGTATCAAACTCACATTTGCATCAACCAAAACCATTTCGATGCCAATGAACGATCCAGTTGATGTGTTAACAGCATCCCATAAACGTGTCACACGTACCCTGATAGACCAATTGTATCTACTTGATGCTAATTGAGAAATGAAGTGATTTGGTCCTTCTCTATTAGTCATCTGCAACAAAACAAAATATACATAAAAATTAAAACCATAATGAAGAAACATCTAGAAACAAAAACAGTACGAAATACATTTAATCATAACAGATATTCTAACTACACAAAAGAAACACAACACACATTAAATTATATGTCTAAATGTACCTAATTAGAACTCAAACATATTAATTGTTAATTGTAGACACGATCAAATATCTCTGTATACACCACATTTTTTGTGAATCCCTTCTTCTGTGGGTCATCGCAATCAACAATCACTTTTAAACCATCCGGTGATGTTACGCGTGAAGCAGCAACGTATAGTTGTCCATGACTAAACACAGGTTGCGGTAGGTATAATCCAACACGATTGAATGTCTGTCCTTGACTTTTATTTATCGTCATAGCAAAACATACTTTAACTGGAAACTGACGTCGTGCTAGCTTGAATGGTAATTTTGTATCTGACGGGACCATCTCAACGCGCGGGATCAGGCAACGTCGTCCGATAGAACTACCCGTAAGTATCTCAGCTTCTATAACCCTTGATGAAAGATTCGTCACAATCAACCGACTCCCATTACACAATCCATTGGCATGATTCATGTTTCTCATCAATATGATAGGAACACCAACTTTTAACAATAACTGGTGGCTAGGTAATCCGGAAAACTTCAAAGTGTTTAGGTATTCAATTGGATACAACTCTGTCTGGGACTCCACGTTATCTGATGTAAGTGACACTCTATCAGCACTTAGATACCTAACACTGTGACCATCGATACGTGACATCATGTGATGATTAATCTCGTCCACAATATCATTTTGTGGGTTTAGGATTGCACGTTCGCGCAAGTACTCCCTGTCAGACACCCTACTACAGAGATCTGGATATGTGATATCTATCATGGCGTCCATTGCACTACCAGATGTTTGGACCAGATAGGACTCCGGGATCTTCAACCATGTGGCATCCTCCTCATCTTCATGTAGCTTGTGTAACTGCAATTTTCCCTCTCCTAATTTCAACAACCAATCACTAAATAAAGCAGCATCCCCAACTGTTGAATTCTGAACACGC
The DNA here is from genome assembly GCA_024586325.1 of Stellera chamaejasme. Taxonomy (NCBI): domain Eukaryota; kingdom Viridiplantae; phylum Streptophyta; class Magnoliopsida; order Malvales; family Thymelaeaceae; genus Stellera; species Stellera chamaejasme. The sequence continues at coordinate 4,387,454 of CM044984.1, read as the reverse complement.
ATGTTTTGGCTCAACACATGGATTTGGCAGTGTGACCACAAATAAGATTTTAAAATTGTTGCAGCAACCACATCACCACGAGTACCACGTGGAATAACTGGCAATATCTGCCTAAAGTCACCACCCAAAACAACGGTCTTACCACCAAAAGGGATGTTATCTGCCCCCAACACCTCTTTGCTCATCAGGTCACGCAGAGATCGATCCAATGCTTCAAATGTATGTCGGTGAGCCATGGGTGCCTCGTCCCAAATTATCAGTGATGATCGACATATTAGATCAGCAAGCGGGGTTGATGCCTTGACATTTAGGAAAGAGTCCTTGTCGATCTCAATAGGTATCTTAAATCGTGAGTGCGCCGTTTTCCCCCCAGGTAATAACAACGCGGCAATCCCAGAAGATGCAACGGCAAGGGCAATCCTCCCTTCTGATCTTAACCGTGATAGGATCGTGCGCCACAGATAGGTTTTACCGGTCCCACCGCTACCATACACAAAGAAGAATCCACCATTACCGCCTTGGATTGAGTTAAGTATTGCGTTATACACTTCAAGTTGTCCCTCATTCAATCCATTAAATAAGGTTGCATGTTGAAGTTCCAATGCCTCTTTATCGTAATTGAGTTCCTCAAATATCAGTGAATTATCCTCCAATGCTAGTGATGTCAAATCCGGATATGGCATTCCCTCATAGTCTTTGAGCGAACGGCCCAGTCTATTCATCATTTTTTCGATCTCATACAATCCATAGTTAAAAATATATGCATCACTCAACATAAGATCAGGCATGTTTCGATTACTCCTTTGGTTTCTTAATACATCTTCACATAACAACTCCTTATTCTCGGACCATAGTGAGTTTGGATCGGACACTTGGCACAACAACATAATCGTTACAAAAAGTTCACGTAAGCTTGTAGGCATAGCCCACCGTGAAGCCTCTCGAATTGCCTCATGCCATTCACCATCACCCTCCAACAAACCCAATGCCATGCATGCATCCCGATACGTTGCGCAAAGTACCCCATTAACAGTGCGAATGTCCTCAAATGACGTTGGTCCACGTACAACATTTAGTAACAACCGCAGGTAATAACGCTCACCAGCAGTAGGATGCACAAATCTAAGTCGTCCGACACTACGACCCTTTTTACGAGGTGACCACTCCTTCTCTTGCCTTTTCCACACATAATGACTTGGGAACTCCACATAAGTTAATAAACGCGCATTTGGATCTGTGCGGTTACACTCCATCCAAGCAAGGAATTTAGTGACACTATCTGTGTGTGTCTGCACGACATCATTTAAATCTGCTCCTGCATCATAAACAATGCTCTGTTCATTTGGAAGGTGAAAAGATAGTCGGTCAACCGGAGGATCATGCTTATGAATAAAAAATCCAAATATCCGCCAACATGCCTCTGATGCAGAAATATATCTACAATCCAGATACTGCTTTATCTCATCAACATGGTGCATGGTTGTCCGTGACCCTGACCGCGATACTCCAGACTCATGTTCAATTACAGCAGTTGACCTATCAGAACCTTTATGCATATACTTGCACAAATATTTGACACACATATCTCGATTGGTCTTCTCAACACATACATGACAATCATGTTTAATGACTAAGTCCACATTATGTGGGACAACCCACCCATTATCCATTTTGATCCCATTCCGCACTACTGTATGAGCGGCCGGACGTCGACGGTACAAAGGATAACCATCATCGGAAACTGACGTCTCCAACTGTAAATTTCGTGGATAACGTTTCGAGCATTTGTTATTGTACATACATGGGCAGCGAGGGTTCGCAACTCCACACGGTCCATGCATCATGTGTGAAGACACAACTTCAAATGCAATCGGGTCTGTGTTCGGATCAGGTAGCTCAGCAGAAATAAATCGATCAACGGATTCTGAATCTCGTAGCTTATCATCTGGGTGTAGAAACAATGCAATATGCGCGTGTGGAAGACCACGTTTCTGGAACTCGATAGTCACAACAACTGAAATTCAGTGATTAGATACAAAGTTAGTTCAGTATAACAAACACATGTGTGTTATTAATTTTCATAAACCACATATGTCTGTCATTAACATACCTCCTTGGCATCTTCCGAAGAAATCATTCTTAGTGAGATCTTCTAACATCGAGTGCAATTTCATCTCAAACACACGTGCTATAACATCTGGTCTATCCTCAGGTTTCTGCCCCGGTATAAACTCTAAGAATCGAGTTATCTCATTCCACTTAGGGTTGCACGTCATCGTGATAAATAAATCAGGGTGTCCGTACCATCGACATATTGCCATAGCATCCTGATATGCTTGTAACATGTATCGAGGCCCTCCTGTAAAACTTGATGGTAATATACACGGTCGACCAGTCCGTGTTGCATCTGTATCACCTCGAGAAAGTGCATCCTGTAGACCATATAAGACCTCACATCTAAATTTATCCTGGTTCCTCCTAAGAAAACTCAACCGCTCCTCCATTATACAACAATAAGCATACACTGCATATTGTTGGAACAACCTGCCACCTCGTAATATTGTAGAGTAAACACCATCCCTATTGTGGAATTGGAATGCATAAAATTCACGCATCGATACATGTTTCCTAATAGCATTACCTCTTTCATCACTTTGCAGAATACGTTGTCTATATCCATCAGCCCCACTCGGAATTAAAACTGGGAAATGAAGGGCCATAAGTTTAGGATGATCCACCTGAATTCGCTGTGGACCATGCTCCTGCGTGAAAACAACAATATCTCTATTGCATCCTTCATCCTCGTCTAGGCCAATAGTAAGTGCAGCAACCTCGCTTGATGATGGTAGGTTGTATCTACGACCATCCCCAGATCGAGAAGATAATAATCTGATCTTCACTGGTACAACATCAGACTGCTGGTGTAAGTCCCTTACAATTCTGAATTTCTGAACCAATTGGTTGTGCTCGTTAAGCATTTCCGTTAAGTTTTCAACAATCTGCACATCTTCATGAGAATAACTACCAGAACCAAAACTACGCAAACGATTCTCCGTCTCATGATTTGTATCATAGATATATAACTGTGCAAATCTAGGTCGTTGCCCGGTAGGAGGTAGCAATGAACCAATCCGGTGATGGTTTTCCCCCTTGATGCGAAATACGTACGGTCCACCATTATCATTAATCCGATTATCGATTTCACCTCCAGTTGACGTGAAAGAAAATCGACAGTTGAATTCTCGGATGTTCCGTCGAAAGTGCTTGGATATCCTACCGCCATTGTAATCCATTAATTCTTTCAAACGCTCTGGGGGTTGGATCTCCATTGGCAGATGTGTTTTACCATTCATGCAGCATATTGAGAATTTTGGGTTGCGCAATACTTTAGAACGAAGGCTCCTTTCTAGACCCCACACAATAGCGCGACATTGTGGATTTGGACAGACATGATCTGGCGGGCCGAAATCCTCTTTAACAACGACAGTTCCTGTACATACATACAAGTAAGAACATGTATATAATGTTTGGAATGGGTCTATATTGAAGGAAATTTTTGGTGATCATACTTCGGTGGCGACTACCACGGATGACATTTATGAAACTCTGTGGTTCTCCATTTGGTCCGTATGTAACCGTATCTGTTGTTTCAATGAGACATATCAAGTAATGTCATATCAACTGGAATTGATGTCAAATGAAGTACGGAGCATCGTGCATACCTTCGGTAATTATGTCCCTCAAGTTGAAATCAGTCACATGACCGAAATTCACTTCATCGTTCACAAAGCGCCGTCTCTTATCACCACAACGTTCTACATTTGATGATTCACCCAGCTCATACCTAATACTACCACCATTGCATTGTGTTCGATTGAACGTTACACACGATAAAGGATCCGGTGTACTAAATGGGGACAACTGATTCACCAGAGTCGTCTGTCCTGTATTGGTAATATCGTCAAGCGGAGCACTGCTAGTGTAGGAGCTGCTACCAATGTCGCCATTTGCTGTGTTGGACGCGCCTCTGTTAACACTCGTGCAATTTCGCCTTCGACTTGCGGCACTATTTCGCCGGTTTTGAGAAACCGGCGGGGTCACAATATTTACAGATCCTCCATTGGGTGACACATAAGAATTCTCACCGGCACCATTTGAGTGCCGAAGGGAATGTTCTGGTCTGGAGGACAAATTTGATGTAGATCTACGCGAGCGTAGTATCTGTGCTCGTAATGCCCTCGCTTCACTCATGCTCGATCACTGACATTATGAGCAATTATGAACAAAAAGCTCACAATGTAGTTAATTCTACTATACCAAACCCATACCAAACCTATGGGTTCACACTAAAAATAAGTACGTCTTATAATTAAAAAGATCGCATTTTATTAATGGGTATTTTATCAATGTATGAATCTGTTTTCGTTTTACTTGACTAAGGATGATCTAGTTTATTTGTTGTCTCTTTTTTACATAGTACATACATGCATATATTGTGTGTCTTAAAATACTGCTCAGTTACGAAGTTTTTTACATTAATCAGAATTTGGTACAATGTAGTGATCAGTAAGCTACCATAATTCAGATATTCAATTTTTTTAAATGCAGTGACAGCAAGGCACATATATAAAATATCAAAGAGTTATGGTTGAAATCGTATGTATAACTAACCTTAAATCCAAACTTGCTGCCCTTTGACAATCACAATCCAATCTGAAGATCTGATTCATGCAACAAACATTTTAATGGAACATGTGATTATCTATGTAAAAATGTTTGCATACTTAGATGTTAATTCAGACTTTCTCATATTATATTGACAACATACCTTATATTTAAGGTTGCCTCTGTAGCACAATCAGATACCAATACCTTGCCAAATAGCTCAATCGAGTATGAAACTCTAATTCATGCAACAAAAACTGAATCACGACATCCGATTAACTCAATATAAATGCTTATATATCAATAATTATAGAATAAGTTTATAAAATAAAAATTATAGACTAAGAATCATAGACTAATAATTACAGATTAATAATTATGGATTAATAATTATAATTAATAATTATAATTACAATTAACCTTAAATTATGATATAATGTACGATAATATATAATGAGAACTCAAACTGAAGAATTTTCACGTAAAACGCTATTGCTTAGTATCATGATTAGTAAGGTCCACTAAAGTTGTGCTTTACAGTATATTGTTAGTGTATTTTTGTTGCCTATACATGTGGAGGTCGGGTTATTGTTTATTATCTCTTCAATTTAATTATATCTAAACAATGGATTTTTACAAGAAATTGTTTTAAAAGAAGATTACATAATGTTTACTTTTGATAATATGAATTCACTATCTGGGATCCAACTAACGATGCGAAGTTCTCATATTTGTGAAGTTGTTCACGTGTACATGTTTGTTACGTAAATCATAATTTATTAATTTAATAATTTAATTATTAGTACCGTACATTATTAAAGGTGTAAGACACAACTTATTGATCTGCTTAAGAAGTTTACATGTATACATTGAAACCCCTACTAAAAATATAGGAGACCGAAGAAATTTCACAATATAAAGATGAAGAGCAACTATTTCATGTGTAATAAATTGTTGCTTAACAATACAATTAGCTACGTATATATATAATAATGTAGAATATTATTTTGACAACTAATATTGAGAAACAACTATTCACGAATTCATTAATAAAACTACTTATTCTTATAATCTTGCTAATATAACCGTTGTTCTCGTTTAAAACGTTTATCAATCATCGTTGTGGTGATTTTATTTCTCTTTGATCTCCACCTCTAACTTCTTGATCCTCTCCAAAAGTGATTTGTTTTCTCTGATTAGTTTATATTTCTCATACTCTGTATGGGATAATATTTCTTTAGTCTCGATGAGCTGAGATTGGTAATGCTCCATCATGCAAATGTTGATGTCATATATCCGAACATCCTGAACCGTCACCAGAAAATCAATTGCTCGTCTTGCAACTGCTTCATTTGCCTCTTTGATTGTACAATGACCAGCTGATATAAATTCCGTCGGTAGGCCATTTTCTGATAAACATATCTGAACCACGCCCATGTAAAATCCACTTAACACCACTCTTGTTTTGTAAATTGGATTAGGTCGCCCCAAACCCTTTGTTACGCGAAGGAGTAAGTCGACACATGAAATATTGATTTCAATCATCCTATACAATCAAAATCATAAATACTTTTCTCATGATTCCATATATATATACCACATGCCGTTGAAAACAACTGTTAATAGGCTTAAAAATTGTAAAGGAAAAAACAAATAATAAAATTTGACCATGCGCTGAAAAAATAATTTAGATTATCTTATAAACTACATTTTACATCCAATCGGTTATATATATATATATATATACACGTATCACATTAATCAAAACATACAATAAAATTCCTAAATGTATAAAGAGAAAAACATTTATGAAGTTTAAGTTCAAAAAAATTGTGTACGTATATAAATGTACATGTAAAAATAGTAATATTTTAAATTTCTCACATAAAAAAAATGTATCAATTTTTTAAGGATTGTGGGAGTACATGCTTGACTCTTTAAAATGTTTTGGACGATCGATAAATATACTAATATTTGGTCCAGCTAATAGAAAAAGCAAACTTTTTCGGATGGGATAAAAAATTATTTTGGAAATAACCAATAGGCCATAACATGCAAATGGAACCGGACCGGACTGACGCATTGACCCATTTCCCCATCGATTCACTTTACAGGAGACCCTTCAATATCCACCAAAATATAAATTTTGGTTTACATCCCTTAAATTTGCTATAGTATTCACCATACACCCCATAATTTCATATACCATGCCTCACCCAAAACTTCAATCTCCCTATTCCAGACAGCCCCATGGCCTGCTAGTGGTGCTACAGGTTACGTACTTCATCACCAATGTCACCGATAGCCACTTTCAATAATCCTCCGGTTCTGTAGATCATCGGAGCACCATCTACGTAGCAGGAACAGTGTGATTTACATGTGTCGTTTCCAATCACGACGACATCGGATCGGTTACCGGCGAGTAGGTTAGATTTTACCCAATTAAATTGATGGCATTATTTTTAATGGCATTCCTATCGCATCTTTGTTAATTTAGGTAAAATTGAAATTATAGGGTTGGGGTGACACTAATCTGACTCCACAAACGACAGGTTAGCGATGACTCGAGTAATCGATTTACATCCGACATGACCAGAGCATAGGTATGATTTAACAGAAAAATTAGCTAACTAATTTTACCAGTACAATTGGGTAAACTCAGGTCAATGTTTGATTTCTTAAATATATGACTCGAGTAGATCAACGTATTTAATGGTGATGAATGTCATCTGCACTTATAGTTAAATAAATGGCATCAAATTTTTCAGTAGTACTAATTTAGCATACTACACCTAATCATTTTACATATGATATCATATATATCTAAAATAACTTGAATATTTATTCTCTAATAGTTCGATGTGTTTTGATTTCTAAAATATTCTATAATAGTTCTATGTGTTTTGATTTCTTAAATATATGACAGTTCTTAAAAATTTTATTCATGTATAAAAGACAATCATACACCATATGATATATTGTTAATAATTTTTAACACGCAGTAGATGGAATCCTATCAATAAAAAGAATCTACTGGAATGCCTAAACATGGATGGCAGCAGGTAATCAATCATATTTTTAGTATTGATAAATTGATACAAGAAATATATAGTGATATTAGTGGAAATCAATGAAGCATGACTTCTCACATGAACATTCGGTTAACCAACTATTGATTTGTTTCTGCATATTTATATGAAAATGGTTAACAACTCCATGTCAATTTCATGGATTTTTTTTACTAAACATCAATTATCTATACAGTTTTAAAAACAATTTCTCATATCATTCATCCAAATTTGCAATCATGAGAAAAAAAGTGTCAGCAACTAAGAACAAAGTGTACCTTGCAGCACTGGAATTGGAGGTATGAACAGAGCACACAAATATCCACCCAATGATCAATAACCTTCAATATCAATGGAGAAATATGATCAGCAACAATAGTAACATAAATGATCAACAGGAATACCATTTTAATAAGTTCATGTTTTAACTTACACATGAGTAGTCAAGCACGAACAATGGTCTGGAGTTTAAGCCAACCAAAGCTTTATATATCAAAAGTCAATATAATCAATATCTGTTTATAATGGAAGCTACCAATTTGAACATGCTAATTTACCGTCAACAGCCATGTGAAATTGTATATGATTTATACTAATTCCCTAAATATTTCTTTCCTATATGAATGCGTTTCATACTACATACACACATGGATCGGCTAACATTGACCCAATTAATTATTGGCATAATTTCCCCTAATAACACATTTCCCCTAATAACACAGTTCCCTATAATAAATTCGAATTAAAAAAGTGTTTTAAATTTATTATATTCATATGATTCTTATATATGTATCCATCATTCCATTTACTTGTCTCGTGAGATCGTTGTAGGAACAATGGTAAAATATACTCCCTCCATCCATGAAAATTTGAACACATTTTTTTTTGTCTAAGAAAAATTGATCAATTTCTTAAAAATGAATCTTTTCACTATAAAAATTAATAAACTTTGTTTCCTTTATCTTTAATTTGCTTACATATTTTTGTCCACTTTCAACGAAGAGGCAATTAAATAAACTTGTACAAAAATCTGACTTCCCCTTAATCTCCTGAAAATTCGAGCACATTTTGTTTGGCTGTCTAAGAAAAATTGATCAATATCATAAAAATGAATCTTGTCACTCTAAAAATTAATAAACTATACCCACTTTATCTTTACTTTGTTTACCTCTTTTTTGTGCACTTTCAACTAAGAGGCAATTAAGTAAACTTGTACAAAAATCTGACTTTCACCTTAATCTCCTGAAAATCCGAGCACATTTTTTTAGGCGGTTATTGAAAAATTGATCAATTTCTTAAAAATGATTCTCTTCACTCTAAAAATTAATAAACTATCCCCACTTTATCTTTATTTTTTTGTGCACTTTCAACTAAGAGGCAATTAAGTAAACTTGTACAAAAATCTTCACCTTAATCTCCTGAAAATTTGAACACATTTTTTTTGGGTGTTAAAGAAAAATTGATCAATTTCGTAAAAATGAAACTTTTCACTCTAAAAATTAATAAAATATCCCCACTTTATCTTTAATTTGCTTACATCTTTTTGTCCACTTTCAACTAAGAGGCAATGGTAAAATATACTCCCTCCATCCATGAAAATTTGAACACATTTTTTTTTGTCTAAGAAAAATTGATCAATTTCTTAAAAATGAATCTTTTCACTATAAAAATTAATAAACTTTGTTTCCTTTATCTTTAATTTGCTTACATATTTTTGTCCACTTTCAACGAAGAGGCAATTAAATAAACTTGTACAGAAATCTGACTTCACCTTAATCTCCTGAAAATTAATTCGAGCACACTTTGTTTGGCCGTCTAAGGAAAATTTATCAATATCTTAAAAATGAATCTTGTCACTCTTAAAATTAATAAACTATCTCCACTTTATCTTTACTTTGTTTACCTCTTTTTGTGCACTTTCAACTAAGTTAAAGAAAAAATTGACTTTCAAATTTCGTAAAAAAATTGAAATTTCTTAAAAATGATCACTCTAAAAATTAATAAAATATCCCCACTTTATCTTAAATTTTGTGCACTTACAACTCTTTTTGTCCTTCACTTTCAAAATTTGAACACATTTTTTTTGGGTGTTAAAGAAAAATTGATCAATTTCGTAAAAATGAAACTTTTCACTCTAAAAATTAATAAAATATCCCCACTTTATCTTTAATTTGCTTACATCTTTTTGTCCACTTTCAACGAAGAGGCAATTAAATAAACTTGTACAGAAATCTGACTTCACCTTAATCTCCTGAAAATTAATTCGAGCACACTTTGTTTGGCCGTCTAAGGAAAATTTATCAATATCTTAAAAATGAATCTTTTCACTCTTCAAATTCAAAAAACTATCCCCACTTTATCTTTACTATTAACTTAAAAGAATATATATTATAACGGATAATAAGTCTTGCATCCATAAATATTACTCAACCAAAATACCAATGTCTTGAAAATGAAAACTGCCAATGCTTAAAAAAGAGTCAAAATACTCATCCCATCAAGCCATCATTGCGATCTCACCCTTCAAATCCTCCACCTGTTGTTCTAGCTCCTTGTTCCCTTTGTCCAACCTACTAATCATCCTCCCAACAGCATCCCTCTCATCCTTAACAGAATCCTTCAAAGATGCAAGTTCCACTGCAATTTCATCCCTCTCTTTCTTCATCTTTTCATTCTCATCCTGCGATTGCCTAACTTGGTCCTTCATTGCCAAAACATCCATTGTCAGATGATGATTCTGATGTTCGTGGAATATGTTTTTTGACTCGAGATGTGATAGCCTTTGACCCATCTCCTGCATAGTTTCATAACTGAAATCAAAAATGTCCATCCTATATATATGCACACATGCCTTAACAGCAACTTTTGCAGCAGCGTCATTTGCTGCATCAAATCCTGAACGCAAGCTTTTCGCAAGAAAATTAATGACACGTCCATTTTTGTTAATTGTCACGTCAACCGAACCCATAAAGTAATCAATCGATTTCAGTTCACTTTTGTATTGCGGCATAGGTAGCCCCATCTCTTTCTGCATCTCCGCAAGTAGATCAACGTATTTAATGGTGATGAATGTCATCTGCACTTATAGTTAAATAAATGGCATCAAATTTTGCAGTAGTACTAATTTAGCATACTACACCTAATCATTTTACATATGATATCATATATATCTAAAATAACTTGAATATTTATTCTCTAATAGTTCGATGTGTTTTGATTTCTAAAATATTCTATAATAGTTCTATGTGTTTTGATTTCTTAAATATATGACAGTTCTTAAAAATTTTATTCATGTATAAAAGACAATCATACACCATATGATATATTGTTAATAATTTTTAACACGCAGTAGATGGAATCCTATCAATAAAAAGAATCTACTGGAATGCCTAAACATGGATGGCAGCAGGTAATCAATCATATTTTTAGTATTGATAAATTGATACAAGAAATATATAGTGATATTAGTGGAAATCAACGAAGCATGACGACTTCTCGCATGAATTTGATATTGTTTTCTGTAGGATTCAGAAATAATGTGTACCTTGTGGTTGGTTGTTGATTTGATGCAAGTAGTCGAGTGGAGAGCTATATCCAATAATACAATGAATGAGTCAATATAACACTTATATAGTAGTTGTAAACCGTATATTTTCATTGTGGTTATGTTAAGTCATTGTAAAATTGGAGACATTAAAATTTACCTTATTAGTATTTTAACGGAACATGGAATGTATATAATAATTAGTATCAATTAATGGATTCTTTTTTTATTACTCTCTATAATATGTAAAATTTAGTTTTGGAATGTCTACATCAAATGATATTTACAGAATGTATCAATTAATGATGATTTATTGCCTTAGTCAAATCAAATTATAATCTCCCATCTACCATCTAAACCAACACTACAATGATTTAATTTTCATTTATGTCATGTAGTGTATTTATTAGTTAAAACATTGAATGTCAATTATCGCAAGTTTTAGTATCAATTTATGGATTCTTTTGTTATTACTCTCTATAATATATAAAATTCAGTTTTGGAATGTCGATTATCGCAAGTTTTTTTATTACACTAATGTTGATTTTATTATTCCTTAAGTAGACGGGAAAAAATTGAGCAAAAATCTGCCAAAATTTTAGGTCCGACACTTACATTATAATGGCAATAATTTGTTTGCCTCAATTTTTGATGGGATTAAAATAAATTATCTAATGCTGTTAATAAATACACTAAGATGTTTGTGAACGTGTACACGTCTCATTCATATACACTAAGTGGCGTGGAAATGATTTATTTGTTTCCTTAAGTTAGGAACACTTGTGCTTTCTATGGGTAAATAATATTTAAAATTCACAAACGGATATAGATGAATAAAGTTTTGTACTCTATATACAAATGTAATGAAGCAACAAAAAAGGTCAATGTTGGACAGAGAAACTATGATCTATAAAAACAGTAAAAGTACAATGAGAATGTATATAAACGGTTTGGGACAGGGAAAATTATAGTGGGTGAGTATTATTTGTAGATGAAAAGCAATAAATTTTTATACTCGTGTGTAAAGACACAACTCCAAATACAATCGGGTCATTTGAAAGGAATTAATAGTAACACGGTGCAAACGAAATCATCCAATGTAGTTCGAGAATAACACACATATATGAGTACAATGTCAAGTTAAACTATATTACCAATTGACATATATAGAAATAAAAACTTGATTATTCATTAGTTATAACAAAAACATTAGAGTAAACAAAAACCTTATACTGCCCATAATAAAACAGTAAACAAAGTGTGAACCAAACTGGATTGACATAGGTTTACTATATAATAAAATATAACTCTCAGCTCCCCTCAATAAAAAAAAATAGAATATATATAATATAATGTATTCACTGCTCGTTTCCTTTTATGCAACTGCCTTCTCCATTCCCATTGTTGTTGTACCAGTCCATGAAAACATCATAAGCTTCATGTGTTACATCAACATCAAGGGAAGTAGATAAACTCATCATTGGCCTCACGCGCTTCACAGTGTTGCCAGGACTCCAAGCACAGAAGGTACTTGTACCCATTCCATGGTATATAGCACTCATATCAATAACCTGAAATAGGTAATACAATAATGTGTAAGAAAAGTAAAATTTTATTTAATCAAACATTAATCTTATTAAACACTTACATGATTGTGCATCCTATATAAGGTCCTCTTCAGTTCATGATTCTGGCGATCAAGATACAGGTTACGTGTTTTCAATCTATCGATCTCAAATTTCATATCATAAACATCCTGGAGGTGACTTTCTTCACTGGCGATAAGCATTTGCAGTTCCCTCTCATCAGATGAATCTCCAATATGGATTGCATCATTAGGAGTTGACATGGCACCTCTCTAACACACAGTATAGGTGTTTTATTAGAAACTAAATAACATAAATAAAAAATCTAATGGAATGCCTAAACATGGATGCATGGCAGCAGGTAATCAATCATATTCAATCATATTTTTAGTATTGATAAATTGATACAAGAAATATATAGTGATATTAGTGGAAATCAAACTAAGCATGACTTCTAGCATGAATTTGATATTGTTTTCTGTAGGATTCAGAAATAATGTGTACCTCGTGGTTGGTTGTTGATTTGATGCAAGTAGTCGAGTGGAGAGCTATATCCAGTAATACAATGAATGAGTCAATATAACACTTATATAGTAGTTGTAAACCGTATATTTTCATTGTGGTCATGTTAAGTCATTGTAAAATTGGCAGACATTAAAATTTACCTTATTAGTATTTTAACGGAACATGGAATGTATATAATAATTAGTATCAATTAATGGATTCTTTTTTTATTACTCTCTATAATATGTAAAATTTAGTTTTGGAATGTCAATTTATGGATTCTTTTGTTACTCTCCAGAATATATAAAATTCATATTTGGAATGTCGATTATTTAAAACATTGAGCTCTTTATGTAATCTACTATTTCTACTATCTATTACTCTCGACTACAAGGATGGTAGTAAATGGTAGTAAATGAAAAGGGAATGGTAGTAAATGGTGGGTCTGGTAATAGAAACTGATCGCGTAAAAAATGGTAAGTAGAATAAGTGATTTATTATGAACGAATTTAACATAAAATCATTCATACGTGGAAATGACATGGCGCTGAGGTGTCTTCACCTGGTTCAAGCGTTCAGTTTTCACTGCCACATAGTTCTCCTGTATTAAGATATTATAATAGATGTATCAGACAAGCATTGATCCACAATTGTATGGGCTCGGTTTGAGGGTTGGGACCAATCTGTAACCGTGTTCTGCCACATGGACTAATTCGTGTGCCTTGACAAGCTAGTTAAAAGAAAACTAGTGTATATACTCGTCTACAAATATTTTACAAATCTGATAAAATATATGTAAATGTTGGAATAAATTAATTACTACACCAATAACTAAAAAAATATATATAAAAAACATAAACATTTCTTCATCCATTTATTTTAGAAGATTCAAGATTTAATGATTATCAATTACAAAACTGCATACAATGAAATTGGATAATCGATAATACAACAATTGTTACAACAAAATAAGTAGTCTTATTTTCTATGTAACATTACAATGTGATAATTTATAAATAAAACAAACAGTGAATAACAACATTGTGACATTAGATAAACCTATAATTGATGTTAGACATTGTCTGTGCATTTCTTAGCAAAACCTAAACAAATGTATCCAAGTAGAGTAAATCTACCAAAAAATCTGCTTCCACTTTATTAAACAATACAATGGTGCATTTGGTTAGCTGCTTTAATACAAGCACTAAAATGTTCAAGAAGGTTTTATTCGGTGATTGAATTTAAAAAAAAAAACATATACATACATACCCCACAATTCCTAATTTAATTTTTTTCATCAACCTTTAGGATAATATTTAAGGATTTTTGCGCTCTTATTTATATAAAAATTCTAAACACACAAATTTTCAATATTTAATAAATATATCTATTTTCTTTACGGCTTGAATTATAATTTCAAACTTTGTGTACATACACGTTAATTCGATTTGTGTAGTTCATGAGCAAACCCTTTATAAACATTTTTGCTAAAAAATATAAATAAACTGAAATCAATTAAATTATAAAAGTCAATCATTTTTTAGGAGGAATTTATTTTGTCTATCTCTTCCATTTAATTTGTATAAATTTCAAACTACTTAACCATTTAGATTTTCAATTTATTTTTAAATTTGCAGCAATGCGCGAGGAGAGTGAATATCAATATAATCATATCTATGTAATAAAATATGGTTTTGCAACAAGAGCAAATCAATTTCTTACCAAACTATTATCTTATACTAAAATCAGTACATTACAATTCTCTTTCTTTTGTTTTATTTATCTCATTTCTAGGCCCTCCCACAAACCCTGCAACAAAAGCCAAAATATTAATCATTACCTATGTATCCAATAAATAGATCCACCATAACATTTATAACTCAGTAAATATGATAAAATAAACCTTAGTATTTGTTATTAGAAAGTAGTAGCAAAGTAGACTTGTGAATGCAACTTCTCACTTGATATCTCCAACGTACAACAATCTACTTGAAAAAGAAAACAAAAATTGCAACAAAAAAATCATTATGCATAATGTTGTATGACATTAAATATAAGATAAAAGCAATTGGAAATAAATATCGTATGAAATTGTTTTTGACATTTATTAAATAATACCTCCACCTCATTGTGTCCTTGATGTAGGAGAGTCATCCTTACTCGTGAATATAGAACATGAAACATTCTAGTTTTATAGTAGCATAGGAGATCATAGTCTATGGTGAATACAAGATACAATTTCAGAGAATTCAAGAAGAAAGCAATAAAGAAGCACCTGAGCGTCTTCTCTTAATCTCGGATTTTATCTAGCTGGGTTCAGCAAGTCATTGACATGATAAGTGGGCTAAATCAATTATAGTTTAAGCCAGGACACTAGCGCTATTATTTATAGGGCAAAGGGAGAGTTAATAATGAAAAAAAATAGAAAAATAAACATAATGAAAGTGCGGAAAACCATGAATAAAATAGAAAAATGGATCGGTGAGATTTTTCCTTCTTCATAATTGCTTCAATACAAGTACGTACAAAAATGCAAGGAAAGTAAATCTTATGATCAAACCTATAAATAGAATTGACTCATTTCCTTCTCTGATGACTGGAGCGGCATCGCTTGTTTCGTGAGTGTCATCGGTAATATGAGAATACGCCACAAGCAAGCTGAGACTAAGGCGGTCGATCGTTTGGTCAAAGTGACTTGTTCCTTAATTTGGAGATGCAAGCATGCAGGGCTTACTGACTGACAATCAATTGCAAACTGTAGTTCTCAATCACTTCCTTCAGGAAAGATAAGAGAGAGGCCTGTGAAGGGTGGCAAAAAATGCAAAATAATGAGTCAGATCTAACTTTTAATACATGAAAAATGAAGAGAATAAATAAACTTCAAACCATTTGCAGAACTCACAAGTCGACGAATGATGAGTAGACAACGATGTGATGATGGTGACATGAAGGATAACTTGTAAAACCTGAAAATTTTAGCAAAGAGGATAAGGGTTAGAAACGATAGGGGAAAAAATAAATAAAACGAAACACAAAATTGAGGAATAACATTGACACCGAAAAGAAAAGAAAGGAGTAGAATTTAAAGAGAAATGAGAGTGGAAAGGAAAGAGAACGTGTAAGGAAATACATGGAAGAAAATGGAAATGATAATACAAAAAATGACTGTAATATAAAAAGGTTATTAATTGAATGAATGCTGTAATTTTGATTGATTGACGTCAAATCCGAGTGATCTTAGGGAATCGACTGATTCATTATATGGTAAGTTGAGGTGGTAAAATTTATCCGGGAGAGTCAAAGTTGAGGAGCTTGAAGTCCGGGACGCCCAGAGCAATTGTTCGTAATGGAAAACTCTCTGGATGAGTTTTGTCACCACGGCTACAGCTTTTGTAGCCCGTTGCTCAACATGGCTCCGGGCGTCGTCCATCTTCTGGACGACTTGGGAAACCCAGCCAGTAAGGCACATCATTTGCAAAAGTTATCAAAAGAGTTAGGGGACAGTTAGAAATTTTACTAAAGGGGATCAAAAGAGAACTATACCTGAGAGCCAAGGACGTGCATCCTAGAGGTGGCCACACCCAGGTCCGGGAATTGATATTCAAGACAGTCCGTGGTCCGAGCAGTAGACATCCCTTTCCAGAGCTCCGGTGCCATTTCACGAAGAAAGCGGTTGCAAACTGACGATCGGAGGTTCACCGGCGAAGCGCTAGCTACCGCGTCGAAGATGGAATGGTGCTGACGGTAGAACTTCCAAACGACGGATGCACCCTCTTGACTGCCGAGAGCGACGGTGGTTTGATTGAGAACGGTGCAAGATACTCCTCTGGGTACTTTCTTGACGGTTCTCCACCTTTGAAAAAAGATGATCGCCTCCTTGAGCGACGGATTGTCCGTCGTGAAAAATGTATAGCTTAAGAGAGAAGAATTGAGAGCAAATGGAGCAAGAAAACAATAATGAAATGAATAACAACTCAAGAACTATTCCTTATTTAAGGATGTCCGGGAAGACGAATCGTCACCAAACGCTAAATCCCTACCGTTGATCGAAAAGTAGCAGTTGATACACAAGTTGGGATGGAAGCTCTAGTAACCATCTCAAAAGTCTCGGACCATGATGTCTCGGACCATCATCAAAAGGGGAATAAAAGCATCCCCAACAATCAAATGCCTCGGACCATCTCAAAATGGGGATAAAAGCATCCCCAACAATCAAATGCCTCGGACCATGATGGTCCGATAAAATCAAAATGGGGGATAAAAGTATCCCCAACGATCAAAAGTTTCGGACCATGATGGTCCGAAATATCAAAAGGGGGATAAAAGTATCCCCAATGATCAAATGTCTAGAACCATGATGCCCGAGAAAATCAAAAGGGGGGATAAATGTATCCTCAACGATCAAATGTCTCGGACCATGATAGTCCAAGAAAATTAAAACGGGGATAAAATCAACCCCAACGGTAAAAAATCTCGAACCATGACGGTCTGAGAAAATCAAAAGGAGGGATACAAACATCCCTAACAATCAAAAGTCTCGGACCATGACGGTCCGAGAAAAACAAATGGGGGATACTAATATCCCCTAAAAAATCTTGGAACGTGTGGGTCCGAGAAACCAAATAAGGAATAAGAAAAACATCCTTAGTCCAAAAATCCGAACATCATCATTCGGGAAGAGGTTCAAAATGATCGAACGCTGTCATTCGAAAGTCGAAATCTATTTAGAAAAATTCGAACTCCTTGCAATCGGCCAAATTACTGGGGGGGACTTGATAGCCACCAGACCCAATCTACTTAGAAGGACCAAAAAGGCCTAGCAAAAGGCCCAATCACCCAAAATAAGGGCCTCATTTAAAAATTTAACTCATAACCCGAACAAGGCAAAAACACTACCAGACATAATAAGAATTAACCCGAACACATTGAGGATATTCCCGGATCATACATACCCGAACCTATTAAGGACACGTGTCCCCTGACACGCTGCCATTTTATATTGTGATATTACAATATTGTCACCATAACAATGGACTATAAAAGCACTTATGGTGGATCTCTTGGCAACTATCATATCACTCACCCAATATACAAAAACTATCAGTAGAGGACCTCATCTATTTCCATTTTTCCTCAAATTCTGAGTCGACGTACATTGCACATCCCTATGGCGTCCAGCAATGTCAAAACACGTTAGCATAGAAAAACTGTGGCGGCGGCCACACAACAAGATTAGCATGAAAGTAAAATGTATAGGTAAGCTTAATGATGTATGCTTATGCAATCGGAACATTGATTATATTTTAATATTTTACTATTGATCAAATAAGTTGCGGAAAGAGAAGGGTTACTTGGGAGTTGAGAATTGGTGATGGAAATTGTAGGAAACGCATGAGTGTAAATGTTATGATTATAGACACATGCATGCATGCATGCTCCTCCCTCTCATGCATCAAAACCCATTATTAGTAGGTTGGGGAATGAATGAATGAATTGATTCGTTAAGTAGTTAGGTTATCTAAATATGTCCAATTCAGTACTCACCAATTTGCCTGGCTCCACGAATTGCTCCACCCTCACTTATACTTTTCCCACCTCTTCTTTTTCTTTTCTCAAACATATTTTCCACACAGTACGTATGATGCTCAATCTCAAGAAACTCTTACTATTCTCGAATCCTTTTTTTTATTCACTTTCAACCCAAGGAACAAGTGTATGTTACAATATTTGAAGTTCAAGATTAAAGGACAAACAAATTGTAGTATATGAATGAAGTATTTATGAAAGTGTTCAAGATATGATTCTGAATTTGCTTGCTCAATAAATTTATTAGATAACTAGATATCTTTGAGGTTGAAAAAGGTGTTACCCTTGGTCATCAGTGAGGTACAGTCCGGTTTCATTGAGGGACGCCAGATTCTTGATGGGGTTCTGATTGCAAATGAGTTGGTGACTCATGTAAAACAGAAGAGGAAAAAATCTATGATTTTGAAGGTGGATTTCGAGAAAGCATTTGACAGTGTCAGCTGGAATTATTTATTCTCGGTCATGGAACAGATGAACTTCGGGCTAAATGGATCAAGCTGGATTCGAACTGTCTCTCATCGCCTTGGTTTCGGTGCTTGTAAACGGCAGTCCAACAAGAGAATTTAAAATGGAAAGAGGCTTGAGGCAAGGAGACCCTCTGTCTCCTTTCTTATTCTTAATTGCAGCTGAGGGTCTGCATATAATGATGGATGAGGCTCGAGATCAGCGGCTGTTCAGAGGCATAGATGTCGGCAACTCGGGTTTTCAGATTTCACACTTGCAGTATGCGGATGATACCGTCTTCTTTGGGGTTTGGAATAGTCAAAACATCTCTTCTTTGTTGAGGATTCTGAAGTGTTTTTGGATGATTTCAGGTCTGAAAATTAATCTCTCAAAAACCAGGCTCTTTGGCATCGGAGTGACAAAGGCAGATATCGAGTCAATGGCCAGATCTGTTGGGTGCTCTGCTGGAACACTTCCTTTCATGTATTTGGGGCTGCCAGTTGGTGCTAAATTGCATACGGTTGAAGCTTGGGATGTAAATCGCCGCAAAGGTAAAGTCAGGCTTTGAGTTGGAAATCTAAAAACTTGTCTTTCGGTGGCAGGCTCACTCTTGTGAAATCGGTCCTGGGAAGCTTGCCCCTGTTCTACTTTTCCGTGTTCTGTGCCCCTGTTAGTTTAACCCAAACACTTGAGAGCTTGAGAAGCAATTTCTTCTGGGGAGGTTCTGAGGAAAAGAGGGTTATTCATTGGGTCTCGTGGGATAGAGTCTTAGATTCTCAAAATGTCGGAAATGGGAGTGGGAAGTCTAAAAGCAAAAAACTGGGCTTTGTTGGGGAAGTGGTGCTGGCGGTTTAAGGTAGAAAAGGAGGCATTATGGGTGAAAATTATTCAAAACATACATGGGTTAGATGGCGGGTTGGAGGTGAGAGGGGGTGTTAAGGCGGCTGGAGTGCAGGGGGTATTATGAGAGTATGGAGGAGATGGATGAGGCGGGGCTGGAATTCTCAAATTCTTTTCAAAGAAAAGTGGGAGATGGTCGGGTCTTTAGATTTTGGAAAGACAGTTGGGTAGGTAATAGGTGTCTTTACGGCGTTACCCAGATTATTTTTGTTGGATGTGGATGGGGATGCAAAAATTATTGAGAGGGGTGAGTGGTTTAACGGTGAATGGCGGTGGAGGTGGTGTTGGAGGAGGGAGTTGAGAGGGAGGGTGTTAGAGGAGTTTAGGAATCTCACATCTGATCTTCAACTCATATCTTTGCAGCAGGACAAAAATGATCACTGGGAATGGCCGCTCAACAACGACAATTTTTACGTGTCCACACTCTCATATCTTGCAGATTCCCTTATACTCCCAAAGCTGCCAAACTCGGAAGAAACTTCATGGAACCGGTGGGTTCCAAAAAAGGTCAACATTTTTATCTGGCGGGCTATTCAAGATCGGCTTCCTACTCGTTTCGAACTCTCTTTCCGGGGCGTCTCTTTGCCAAATGTTGGCTGCCCCAGATGCTCGAACCTGTTGGAAACTTTGGATCACTGTCTGGTTCACTGTCCTGCCTCCATTTTATGCTGGAATGCTGTGTACTCTTGGTGTGATTTGGGAACTTTTACAGGAGTGGACACAAAAGACACTTTGACATCAATGGTTTCCCAACCTTCCCTCGCACGACTCTCCTACTTTCAAAGGCAAGGCTGGGATGCCATAAGGCGTGTAGCTGCTTGGTGTTTATGGAGAAGCCGAAATGATCGGGTTTTTCAGGACACAACGATACAACAAGGTTCGTGGCTTTCTTCGGTTCAGATCCTCTCTTTCCTGTGGATTTCTAATCGTTGGGAGAAGTTTAAGGTGCTATGGAGTGAATGGTTGGTGAATCCTCTCGGAGCGCTTGCCAACCGCTCGGTAATACACATCTGTCGAGGTCTTTGGTAGACATTGTTTGATTCTTTGTTTTGCCTTTGTTTTCACCTTGGTTTTATAAGCCACTTTTACCGTAATACTTCTGTACTCTTGGTCTTTGCTTCCCTATCTCAAGGGAGCAAATCCTTTCCTTAATATATCTATCACATCTTGCCTTTCAAAAAAAAACTAGATATCTTTTTTTAATTAGGAGTAGTTTTTAATTTAAATCAAAAAGGGAATAAGATGGAGAAATTTTCTTAGGGAGGAGGGATTGCGTAAAGGTGAATATTGAGAAATGGATGCATACATGATCTATAGGGCACTGGTCCCTTGGTCTACAAAAGATAGGGCAATCTTCCCAACCATGCTCGCTTAAATGCCCTAATGGCCCGGCACACTAGACTAAAGTGGCTACCTAGCTACCTCTCCTTGGTCTCGAATCAACGTTCGAGATATACCGCTCATTTCCATTTCTAATTAAACTCTGAACAAAAAAAAAAATAAAATAAAATAAAAAAGAAGAAAAGAATACAGCCATTCCAAAAAAACGAAAAACTCAAGTCTCTCAATTTAACTTTTTTTCAATAAATCTTTTTACTCATAAACTTCATCTCAATTTTTTTATCCCTGAAAACTTTGAGAATAACACTCTTATACTATTGTCAATTGGACGCTAGTGGCATTACTCGATCGTTTGTTCCACCCTACACTATTTTGTGGGCGTCCACATCACTAAAGAACTTGGTTGAGTTTTGTATACGTTCGGATGTTGTAATAACTTTTTAATTTGTACAGGGCTTTTAATTACAATCATTCCATATTACTCCCTACGTCCCTTAAAGACTATTGTGTTTGATGTTTCAAGTTGCAGTGTTTGACTCAAAATTTTACTAAAATAAATAGTGAAAAAAATTAAAAGAATATATTTTGAAAGTTTAATTCCAAATTATGAGAAACATATGGATCATTTAACAATATATATCTATGAATTCATAAAAATAAATCGTAGATTAACTGTTGTGAAAACAATAAAAAATGTGCAATCTTTATGGGACAAAAGAAGTGGTATTTATGGTTCATATATTGCATCCTCAAAAAATAGATACACTTGTTTTCACTGTTTCACGGTATTTAATCTATCATTTCTTTTAATGAGTATTTAGGTATTTTAAGTTCAGTAATTATTATCCATATCATAATTTGAAGTATAAGTTTTCTAAGTATTTTTTTATAATTTTTTTCATTATCTATTTTAGTAAATATTAGAGTCAAACACTGAATCTTGAAACATGAAAGTCAAATATATACATTAATTGATGATGGAGGGAGTATATATATGAATTACCATGTTGCATGAGTGAACATAATTTATTAAACCGATTGCCATGACTATACTTCTTTCCATTCAACCAAAATTGAAAAGTTTTACTATTAGATAATACGTACAAAGATTAAGAAGTGTCTGAAAGAAAAAAACTGAATGTAATGAGCTTAAATAAGTTAGATTATAAAATCGCGTTTTTTAATGGATATTAATTAAACAGGAATATTGGATAATTAAAAAAATCGATGTAATATTTTCTCCTTAAAATGTAAAATTTCAATTTTCGCGGATAACTCAAAAGTAAAACATTTAGTACTTTCTATTAAAAAAACATGTTATCCCCAAATAATTCTACACTTTGACTTTGATTTTATTGTTTTAAGATACAATATTTGACTCAAATTTTAACAAAGATAACAAATTTTAAAAAATTTAGAAAAAATATAGAATATTTAAAAAGTTTGTACTTCAAATTATTATATGCATATAAATTATTAATTTTAAATGTTCAATCATTCATTAAAAAAATATAAATGAAATATCGTTAAATAACAAAAATATATAAATTGTAGAATTATTTTAGTAGTGCTGGAGTAGTATTTTAATTTATCCGAGAATCATGGGGCAAATCCGTTAGAATCTTGTGATGATACCTTGAGTGTGATTCATCTTTCCTCAACTGCCGGTCACTTTTCTCCAACTGAAATTGATGCTTTTTTTTTTGTTTGCAACCGAAATCAATTTGATGTCTCCTCCTTATATTATTCCATGGCCTTTATGTGATTCCATTTCCTCAATTCTCATGCTCAAATTTCGCAATAATGACGGTAGCTATATATAGGGACATTTTGAGTTCAACATTATAATTACCAAAAATAGAAAATAAAAATGCACAAATCTTTGATCTAATTAGGGGTGGACATTCGGTCGATTCGGTTAAAACCGAACCGAATTAATCGGTTTGCGCGGTTTTCTGTTTTGAACCGTAATAAGTCGCATTAACTGAATTGAATCTTGAAACCGAAAAAACCGAAACCAAACTTATCCGGTTCAATTCGGTTAAAAACCGAAAAAATTGAATAATTTTGGTAAATCGAAATTCAACCAAATTTTCCCTATTTTTTCTATCACTTCCTTAAACTTGTTGAATAAAACAAAACAATTAAAAAATTGCAACAAGACGATTCCAAAAAAGGTCCAAAATATGAAAACAATACTAACATAAATTAAATGTTAAAATAAATAAATAAACAAGTTTTGTTTTTTCGATCACCGAAAAAACCGAACATGATAATCAAAACCGCACCGAACCAAACTGAATTAACCACTAATCGGTGATCGAACCGAAAAAACCGAAGCGGTTAGGTTCTCGGTTTTTTTGATTTTTTCCGAACCATGTACACTCCTAGATCCAACAATATTAGCTATCACACTAGCCATAACAGCTTTTGCTATTTGGCTCTCAAATTTTATGAGTGAAGAATAAGAAGAATTTGTTGCTAGCCATAAAATAAATGTGGTTTATTGTAACAATAATAAATGTAACTACCTATAATACCTAGCATTGCTACGGTTGATAATGTTAAATTTACTAGCTAAAATAGTTTTTTTTGTCATTTTGAATACAATTAAACATAAAATTAGCCATGCTTAGGGATATACTAGCATAAAAGTGTAGAGGATCTTAACACCACTTCTCCTCCAACCGTTTATTGCTTACCCTTATCTTCTACACATTACTACCTCACTACACTAACTAAGCTAGCTACCTTTGTACGTGCCAATACCAATTCAATACCTAATTTAAACACACTATATATTTTAATCATCTAAGTGCCATCCTAACTAGTGGAGTAATTAATATATTTCTCCGGTCTTCACAAGTAGAAACTGATGAAAATAAAAAAGGCTTTACGAATAGCGTATAACGCTTGTTTAAAAAAAGCATTGGAGATTAACGTTTGAGCCGAGAACAGTTTTGAATGATCATATAACTTCTCAAAACATATATGCAACGTTTTTCTTTTTTTTTTTAAGACAGAGGTGTCCCCACCTTTTTTTTGGTGAGACTAATCTCCTGTAGGGAGCAATCGCAGCAACCCACCGCTACGGCTCCCCATTTAAATCACGAGTTGAATCCAGGGGGAATCGAACCCGAGACCGTGCGCCTAACCACACAGCCCCTTGTTCGCCCTTACCACTAACAACGTTAGTGGTAAAAGTTACTCCTTGAATAACATATTTTTTCTCCATCACTAACAAATTATACACATTTTCTTTTTGTACTGCCCTAGAAAAATTATGTTACAAAACAATATCTAAATTATCCTTACTTTTTCTATATCATTTTTTGTGCAATTTTAATTCAAGGATAATCATACTTCCTTCGTACTTTAAAGATTGCACCATTTATTTTACATGTTTTATTGTATTTAATATATGATTGTTTCATGCATGTTTAGACATATAAAGTTAAATATTTTTTATGTTTATCATAATTTGAAATATACGTCCTTTTCTTTTCTTTTCTTTTTTGGATTTTTCTGCGCTATTTATCTTTATAAATATTTGAGTTAAACATTGAACTTAGAAATATGATAGTCAAATAGTGCAATTACTTGAGTACGATGGAGTGTCAAATTACATAAAGTCACACACTTATTTTAATTTCTACGTCCAATTATACTGAAATTTTTTTTGAAACAAATGGAGTGCCGTTTTTAATATTTGACACTATTTTTTTATAACAATAATGACTTATCTTATTAATGAAAACTCACACTATGTAGTTGATGGAAGGCTGGTAGCACCCAGGGTAGCGGCCAAGGTGCTACCATCCAATATTGTGCTACCATCCGCTACCCTGAGCCGCTACCTCACCTACCCGATCAGAGTTTTTTTATTTTCTTAATGCTGGTAGCACTTTTGGTAGCAGCCAAGCCGCTACCCCTATCAACAAAAACATTCCAAACTCTTCTTCTCATTTTGTTTCTCACAGAGTTGATCTCTCTCTCTCTCTCTATCTCTCTCTCGCATGAAACTCCCTTTCCCACTTCACCCTCTTAAATCCTTCAAATAACCGCCATCACCAGACTATTCTTCTCATTTTCATCATGTCGGTAACACTTTCTCGCATGATTTATGTTTTGTTTCAAGATTTCTTTCTTGATTTAAGTTTTTTTTTCTTCCCAACCATTCTGAGATGTTCATCGATGTTGCAGCACCGCCGACGTCCTCACCTTGGCCGCACCACCGCCGACCTTCTGTCACTCTTCTAGATTTGGCTAGATCTGGGTTTGTGTTTAAATTTTTAGGTTGTATTTGATTTTTTTAGGTTTGGTTTGAATTTCTGGGTTGATCTTTATTATTTTTGTGCATGTTTGTTTCAATTGGAGATGAATAAATTCTAGATTGTCTTTGATTTTTGAGTTTTTTTGTATATCGAGTTCTTACAATTCTGGGTTTTCTTTGAATCCTGGGTTTGAACTATGTAGATGAATTTAATTGGGGGTGAATTTCAATGAATTCCTATTTAACGGCCTGAGAGCGGTTCTTGAAGGATAGTGCACCCAAATTGGGAGCGGATTTGGGTGCAGTCAGTCCCGCTACCATGGAAGCGGATAAGGGAGCGGCATAGCCGCTACCCCATCCAAGTAACTACGCAGTGTCATTACAAAATAATTCGAGAACGACGAATCAAAGCACATAATATAGGTACACCAAAACCAGCCCTCTAAAGGGGAAACTACCATATAAGCAGCATCAATATGAGAAACCAAGATCACCAAGACTAGACTCCCACGAACTGGCCTCAATAGGCTAAGCAAACTGATGACGACGGTCATGACCACTATGCTGGTAAAAAGATCTTGTATCTCACTCCCAGTACCCCTGAATACCCCTGAATGTACTGGTGCACTATAGTGGGCTAGGGTGAGCACTTGCCTTAGAGAAATTAGCAATCATATTAAAGCACCCATATGATCAGCGACAAAGAAAAGCAAAGAAAAAGAACAATCCGGAAAACAAAGAGAACAAAGGATCCTGAGAAGAAACAAATAAACCGAAACTAGCAAAGTCTTGAAAAATAAACTAAAAATAAAGGCCCTCATATAGTAAATAAACGGACAACAAGTCATCATGGCTCGCCGTCCGGCTCGAAGTCCCCAGAACCATGCAAGTGCAGGGGAGACACCAGTGTCGGCAGCGGGCATCCTTACAGGGCCGGGCTTCCGGCGGCTCCGCACCTGGTAACTAGAGCATCGGACGAGACCGGCTTTAGCTGGATGGCCTCCAATCAGTGCCGGAAACGTCAGCAGCGGCCAGTCCGAGCCCATCTCCGGAGACCAATTGCGACTGGCAGCAAGCCAACGCCCACCGTGAAGAAAGCAATGGAGGAGATCGTTGTGAACTTTGACGAAAGCCTGGAGCCTTGCGAGGTGAGGAGACGATGGAGCTCAGACCCAACGCTAGTACGGAATAGGTAGGTGCGGCGACCATGCAAAGCCCATCGGCGGCGGCAACGACCTCCTGAAGTAGAAGGAGCAGGACGCATGACGGCGGTAACGATCCTATGGTTTTTTCGCTTTAGTAGTATACAGATCAATTATTCTAATACGGAGTATATCTGACACTAATTATTCTCAAATGAGCATGTATAGTTGGTTTTTTTCACATGCGTAACACAAGAATTTTCGTCATGTCTACTACTGACGGTGACGACGCGTACACGGAGTGGGATATTTGGGTTTGGGTTTTGTATGAACATGAGGCGTCTGATCCTTGACTTTTGGCTTCTTTTTACAAATCGATCCCTGACTTTTGACTAACGCCTCCTCGACCACCGAGAATTCGAAAAGTGACAAAAACAAAAACAAAAAAACCTTGACCACCGGATCACTAGTCTTCCACTCCAACGTACGGCTGATGCACGGCGTGATACCTGGCCCGATGAATGCGGATAACTAGGTCCCACTTCTTTATATTTTTCTTCTTTTCAACCCCCGACTTTTAATTTCCATCAATTTCCCCTATTTTGGGCCCAAAATTCTCTTCTTCCTCTTATATCGTGCTTAACAGCTAACCTACACTTCTTCACCTCCTTTTTACTCGGTGAGTGACCTGTTTTCTTTCGATTTCCGCCATTCCGTTTCTTCTTCATTGCCTCGAGCTTTAAAAAATTCTTTTATATATACACAAACTAGTTTGTGGGGATCTCGAAAATCTAACTGCTTGTTACTATTAAACTAGTTTATGTATCCTAAGGGTAAAAATAATTAATAATACAAACATGTCAAATGCAAAAAAGAGGGGTTGACATTGAATTAGTGACAGAAAACTTCAAATAGAATCAAAGTTAGTCCACCTACGTATAGGTTAGGTATAGCGCGATCCGTTGATCATTCTCCGAAACTGTACACAATCTGCAACTTGTAGATGATAATGATACACATACACTCCCCTTTTATCAAAACTAAACAATAGGTTAAATTCCAACCAATCGTATTAGTGTTTGTCTATACAGCACTGAAAGGTGATTCAAACTTTACGGTCTTAAAGTAATCTAAATACTACCAAAGAATTTATGCGGACATTTCTTTGTTCAAAGTGGAAGAGCCAAAGCGAGGGAAAAATCAAAGATAATTTGTTGGCGGGGAACTGTAGTTGATGCCACAACTTGAAACGGAAGCAAAGCCTTTTCTTGTAAACATTGTAAAAATTCGAATCACAAAAGGGGAAACACATGACGACAGGCAAGTAATTACAGTACGATGAAGTTGAAGGCGTAAAAAGTTAAAGCATTTGAGGAGGGTTGATTTGAAATGGAGTTTACCGCGAAAATAGGGAGGAGGGTGAAAATTGAAAAAGAAGTAATTGTGGGCTTGATTGATGAGCGACCAAATTAGCACCAATTAAGGAACATGAAGTGATAATTCTAATTGGATCCACAAGGCCCTCGCTTTATTGACAAAATCTCATCTTTCTTTTTTGCCTCATCCCTTCCACTCTCCATAAATAGACCTCCTCTTGCTTCCTTCCACTCACAAGTCACACCCCCAACTCCAACTGAATATCTCTGTTTCTGTCTCTCTGTCTCTACACTACTATCACTATACTCCAAAAGAGTATAGTATTGCTAAAAAATGGAGATGTTGGGTTTCATCTCTCTGGTTTCCTTGCTTCTTTTGAGGGCAACTCAAATTGAAGCCAGAATTCCAGGTGCCTATGAAGGTGGTGGATGGCAAACAGCTCATGCCACATTTTATGGTGGAAATGATGCCTCTGGAACTATGGGTATCAAATCTCTCTCTTTTCTTCTTCTAATTCCGTTTCCACAACAAAAACACAAAAAAACAATCGTAATCTTTTCTGTGATTAGTACAAAGATAAGTGGGAAAAATCCTAAGCCACACACATTTTCCAAATATGTAAAGATTGTAACTTTTGTACTGCTCTGTTTCTGTTGCTTGACACAGGGGGTGCTTGCGGGTACGGGAATCTGTACAGTCAAGGTTACGGCGTCAACACGGCGGCGCTGAGCACGGCGCTTTTCAACAATGGGCTGAGCTGCGGTGCCTGCTTTGAGATCAAGTGCGCCGATGACCCTCACTGGTGCCACCCAGGCAGCCCCTCCATCTTCATCACCGCCACCAACTTCTGCCCTCCAAACTACGCACTCCCAAGTGACAATGGCGGTTGGTGCAACCCTCCCCGCACTCACTTCGACCTCGCCATGCCTATGTTCCTCAAGATCGCAGAGTACCGGGCCGGCATTGTCCCCGTCTCCTACCGCCGGTAAGCGATTCTTCGTAGAAAGAAAAACGAGCTTAAACTTAGAAAGTACGAAACTTGAATTAAATCTCTAATCTTTTTGTAGGGTGCCTTGCCGGAAGAAGGGAGGGATAAGGTTTACGATCAACGGGTTCCGGTACTTCAACCTGGTGTTGATCACGAACGTGGCCGGCGCCGGTGACGTTGTGCAGGCGTCGGTGAAGGGGTCTCGGACAGGGTGGCTACCGATGAGCCGGAACTGGGGACAGAACTGGCAGTCCAACGCAATCTTGATCGGACAGACACTGTCGTTCAGAGTGCGGGCGAGCGACCACCGCCAGTCGACTTCGTGGAACATCGTGCCGGAGAATTGGCAGTTCGGTCAGACTTTCACCGGCAAGAACTTCAGGGTCTAATTATTGAAAAAGTCACCATTCATCTGATCGGCTTACATATTTCCCCCCTTTTAAGTTTTAAGGGGTTAAATATAAACTACTTTTCTCTTGGGAGAATGAGGGGTGGTGTCAGGTGTGTGTGCTTAACCTTTTTTTAGACTTGAGAAAGTAGGGATCATGATGGGAGGTTTTTCCTTTTTTATTTTATTTTATATATATTTTTGGGTATAATTGAATGGAAGGTAAAGTTATGTTGAAATGTAAGCTGAAGTGGTTGCAAAGTTTGTCCAGCCCGCAGCTGTGATACTTATCCTTTGGTTTGAATTAATGGAACAGGTTTAGTTTATGAGTACACTTCTATGATATATTTGGGGTAGGGGAAGGGCCGTGGAGGCTCGAACTCGAGACCTATACTTCATATCCAATGAGTATAGCTACTAGGCTAGATGTTCAAGACTTATGAGTACACTTTTTATTATTCATCTAATTTTATACTCCTCAGTCATACACTGATTTTTATTTCATAAAGGTAATACTATTCTAGAAAGGTCATACTTTTAAGATTTACCAGATGTATTAGCGAAAAAACCCCCTAGTCGCTCAACACAAAGTCTTTGAGGGTCATCCTTTCGGCCAATCATAATTGTCATCAGTGATCGCTTTCAGCTTCCTTCTTCCCACTCTTCCTTCTCATCGGCTCCTTGTGCAGCCCCTCCGCCCCTGCGCTCCTCCTCATCACGCGATTGACCTGGTTCATTATGTGGCCTCTTCACGCGATTGTTCCCTCCTACCTCAACTCGCAACGGTTATCCAGCGCTATCGTTTTTCGCGCCCAAATGCGCCATTTCCACCGACTGGTCCCGGTGTGTGTGTGTGTGTGTCTGTTGTTGTTGTCGTTTCGATCTCCTCCCAGGTGCGGGCCTTCACTGCATCGGCATGCTGATCTGTTTCATGTTTTTGGTGGTGAGAGATTTGGCTCTCCACAGTCTTCGGCGGCCGGCTGGGTTGAGGGTTGCTCACCCTGCCTAGAGCCATGATCGTATGATTATGATATTTGATGGCTATGAAGGCTAGTCAGCAAATCTCAGTTTTTTTGTTTATTTGGTCGTCCCTCTGTTTAGGTTCTTTTGTTTCGTTTAGACTTCATTTACTTTTGCTTTATTTAGTTTATTATCATGTAAGTGAGTTGCTTTGGTTGCCACCACTTCTACGATAAGTTCTCTCATTGGCCCACTATGGTACGCCAGTCCTATTTAGCCTTTGGTTATGTAGGGATACCGAGAGCCGGTTCCAAGATCTTTTTTTCCGCCATAGTGGTCATGACCATCGTCATGATTTGCTTTGCCTTTGGAGACCAGACAATGAGAGCCTAATTGTAGTGGTATTGGTCTTCTTAAGTAATTCCAATAATATGGAGTATTTCCCATTTACGGGCATGTTTATTTTTACCCATTCTGGGTGTTTTAGTTTATCGACTACGACTTATTTTGTAATAATTTATCATTAATGAAATAGGTCTTTCTTGTTCAAAAAAAGGTAATACTATTCTTCCCCAAATAGATTGTCCAAATTCTTTCCCGCTCTTATTAACGGGTGTCCTCGAGGTACTTCTTAAGGGTACTTTTATTTTCTTTTTATGTATTAATTCTATTATTTTATTTCATTATTTTGCATCATTACAATTATTACAAATGTAGAATTAAAGTATAAGAAAAGGAAATAAACTCACCTTTAAGAAATGCCTCGGGGTCAGTGACGGTACCACTCTGGGGCAGTGGGGGCAACTGTCCCCTTTAAATTTTTCCAAAATATAGGGTATCTATGTATATTTAGGAAAATTTTGAACACTATATATGTAATTTTTCCTCAAACAGTTAGTACTGAAAATATATTACACACATATCTTAAATTATAGCTGAAAGTACTCTTAAATCTCTATTTTAGAAACTAAACATTTTAACCAACATGCACCACTATTTGTTTGCTTAGTCCTCAATCTACCAAGTTTTTCTCTACTTTTGGAGTTTGTTTGCTTATGATGTATTTTATCGATAATACATGATGTGTTTCCTTGGTCCTAGTAACTAATATATACACATAGACCGACAACACAAAAAAAATTATATGCACTCTTTTTAATTGAGATCATTAAATAGATATTTCACAATTTCTATGAAAATGTGAAAATGATGTAATTGGTGACTTGTGACATTGCTTTAAAATAAGACTTTTGTATGTATATCACATACCTCCATTTCATAAAAGTTAATACAATTATTTTCAACATCTAATTTATAACTTTTTTCCTTCAACAAATTAATATATATAGTCAAAAAATAATTTACATGCATATGAAACATAAAGATGTCTAGTTTAAAAGTTGGTTTTAAGTCAAATTGTATTAAGTTTTCTAAAGCTGATGAATTCAAGATTTTTGTATAACTTGGGTCTTCAAGTTTTCCCCACAATCACTATCGTTAATTATATGCACATAGCTCAAATTGTCCACTCATTGTCATACTTTGCTTCCTTGCTGGATAAACAACTACTTGTAAGAAATGAAAATGTATAAAGGTTAAATTATTTAGTTGAGAACTCTATCAACGTGTAATGCACTCGATTGTTATCCAATCGTACTATGGTTGCAATAGTAAGATTAGTTACATAGGTTACAACGTAAATAACTAATGAATTCATTCTCAAATGATAATATCTGAGTTTATTAGTAAAAGCAATAATGTAAAAAGCAATGGTCAAAACCGTCGACGGAACATAAAAGGTGTTTAGCACATCGGATCCTACAACATTACACATCGGATTCCCCTCCCCGTGATACAATTACTACTATGCGTGCAATTGTATATATCTGATTTTTGGAGTACTAAGCCAACCCCGCAGGTCGTTTTTTCAAAATTTTTGTTTGTTGGGCCAACCAACCACTCAGTTAAAATGCCCGGAATTTAGGGTAGAAAATCACTGTTCCTTTATTTTATTGGGACCCCAACCCAATAGAGGCACCGCCCTTCCTTTTCTTTGTTTCACCTTTTTTCTTTGTTTCACCTTTTCCTACAATCGAGAGATGAAATCGGACAAATTTGATGACAGCGTCAAATTCCTTTGGAAATATATATATATATATATATATATATATATATATATATATATATATATATATATATATATATAGAAAAGAAGCAGCAATTATACATCTATACAATTGTAGGGTGTTTACTGCTATTCATTGTTGTGTTTTAATTGGGTGTAGTAATTGTACATCTCATTTTGTATTCCACACTTTTGATCCATTTTCTCAACAAATTGTTTTATGTCTTTTTTTCTTTTATCAATCTTTAAGTGCGCTCCTTTTTTTTTTTTAAAGGTGATGAGTCGGTTTTCAAGTAGATAGTCATTTTCTCAACAAATTATTTTTATGTCTTTTTTCTTTTATCAATCTTTAAGTGTGCTCCTTAGTTTTGTTTTTCATTCTCCATTTTTTATTTTTTATTTAACTTCAAATCTTTAATTTGACATATTTTATGTCACATTAATAAAATCTTCAATATTTTTTACATATTAATTTTTTTTTTCAGTTTAAACTTGAATCTTTCATTTCTAAAATTTATTTCATCATATCAACCCCTAAAATTTTATGTTGATTAATCAAGTTGTTATGTCGATCTAATAAGGTAATCATGTGGATGTGATGTGACGATGATAAACTAAACTACTTATCATAGTGATATCTATTATCAATGTTGACCTATCAAGTAGTTATGTCGATCTAACAGGGTAGTCATGTGGATCTGACGATGATGATCTAAACAGCTTATCATGTTGATCTATTGTCAATGCTAACCTATCAAGTAGGTATGTCGATCTAACAAGGTAGTCATGTGGATCTGACAAGGCAGTTATGTCGATTTAACTAGGTAGTCATGTCGATCTAACAATATAATGATGTCGATCTAAACAATTCATCATGTTGATCACCATTTTATGTTGATCAATCAAGTTGTTATGTCGATCTAATAAGGTAGTGATGTGAATCTGACAAGGTAGTGATGTCGATCTAACTAGGTAGTCATGTCGATCTAACAAGATAGTGATGTCGATCTAAACAGCTCATCATGCTGATAACCATTTTATGCTGATCAATCAAGTTGTTATGTCGATTTAATATAAGTAGTCATGTGGATGTGGCGATAATGATCTAAACTACTTATCATGCTGATCTATTATCAATGTTGACCTATCAAGTAGTTATGTCGATCTAACAATGTAATCATGTGGATCGACAATGTAGTGATGTCGATCTAAAAAACTCATCATGTTGATCACCATTTTATGTTGATCAATCAAGTAGGTATGTTAATCTAACAAGATGGTCATGTGGATCTGACAAGGTAGTGATGTCGATGTAACTAGGTAGTCATGTCGATCTAACAAGATAGTGATGTCGATCTAAAAAACTCATCATGCTGATCACCATTTTATGTTGATCAATATGTCGATCTAACAAAGTAATCATGTGGATCTGACTATGTCAATCTAAACAATTTATCATGCTGATCTATTATCAATGCTGATCTATTAAGATAACAATGTCGATCACTATACAGATAGATATTCAATCTGGTGATGTCGATCGAAATAACATGTCATGCTGATCTATATTCACTGCTGATCTATTAAGAACCATCGAGTTGAGCTAGAGCTTCACGAACCATCAAACAGAGCTCGAGTCTGTCTCGAGCCGAGCTCGAGCTCGAATTATCAGGCTCGATCGAGTGCGAGCCGAGCTCGAGCCGAGCCCGAATTTCACGAGCCAGAGCTCGAACATGCTAGGCTTGACTCGAACTCACCCCTAATATATATATATATATATATATATATATATATATATAAAGAGAGAGAATTTTTACTTTGATCAATAAAATGCATTAATTAATCTTTTTATTTTTTTGAACAAAAAATTATCTCTTTCTTAATTCTCTTTAGGCTGGATATACTATTTTAGGTGGAGTTGGTTTTGTGTCGACTTGTTAAGTGAAAGAGATGGATAGAGGGATAGTTGAGTAAATTTATGTACAAAAAGTTACTAAAAAGGGAAAATGTTCTAATAATTTTAGGATAACCAATAAAAAAATTATCTCAAAAATTTTGGGACGGGGGTAGCAATTTATCATTTGGTGTTGGCAGGTCAAACAAGTTATTGGGCTTGCTAACCCAAATAAAGGTTTGGGGTTGCAGGTCCATTATGAGGTACGTCACTGGTAGCAGCAATAAGAGGTTGATTTAGGTTATTGTGTTTGTTGGCCCAAAGTTGATTTAGATTTGGGGCCCATGTCCAACTTAAAAAGGGCTCGATTAAGAAGTGTCACCAAAACCATCGGAACAATTGAGGTAGCTGGATTTTCCACAAATGAATTTGAGAATAGAAAATTTTTCACTGGAAAATGTCTTTTTTTTTTACCATTAACGTGTTAGTGACATTTTCTCACTAACGTTCACTAACGTTTGATTAAAAGACCTTTTTTGTATTTTTTTCCGGTTAAAAAATGTAACTACCGTTATTGTTTTAAGTTTCCGTTCACCATTAGACATTAAAATTTCCAATGTGTAATCTTATTTTCCACCGTGTACAAATCTGGTGTGTGTTAATGATGTGGTCAAGTGATTAATCCAATAATTGAAGACACACATGTGAATAAACAAAACACCAAATATTGACAAACAATTACATAAATGTCATTTGATAATCTTCTACTTCTACAAAAGTCAGATGCAACTCAACAAATTCCTGTTAAAGAACAAATTAGCCACTCTTAAACCTTCAAGCCCTTCACCATGGCCATCAATCGTTGATTTCTCGGATCCTTACCGTAATCAGTGGGTGTGAAAGCCAGAGGAAGGAGCGCAGTCAGATTGTCAAGCAAGCTTTTCAGTAGATAGTCATCCACCGTCGTCGTCGTTGTTGCCGCTTGATAGCTAACGATTCAAGTTTCCTGATTAGTGGCCCTTCAAGATCTCTATCAGAACTGCTCCGTCGACTCTGGAGGTAGGCTGGGTGTAGTTGGCTCACCGATTTAGCTCTATCCATGATTTTGCAGTTCGCCAAAACAAATATTGAAAGATTGGAAAAACTAATTATTTATTATTTACTAATTATGAACAAATGGGCAACAATAATATCATCAACAAAGGCAAAAATCATGGTGGGCGAGCTTAGGGTTGAGGCGAGAATCATGCGAGTGGCCCCGTGTCTTGAATCGTGATGCTCATTGTATGGCGTGTCGATCGGCGGTGGCTAGACGAGGGAAGCTAGAGAAGCAGTTAAGAAGCCGAAGAGCATGAAATCATCAGCGATTTCGGGATACAAGTAAAATTTTGTGAATGAATTGAGGCTCCCATAACATGGCAACTTTGTTGGGACGAATCTCTCGTTGGTGGCTCAGCAAAAGGACGGACAGATTGTGGCGGAGCACGAGGGGAGGGTGGACACGTCAACAAAGGCATTCAAAGTGCTCACCTACATGTGCCATGTATGCACAAACCCCCACCGTGTTGGAATTCCGTAATGGAATGTTCAAGTATATGCTCGTCGTCAGTCAAATTAATGGTAATGTAGGTCCCAAAATACTACTACTTCCATCCCTAAAAAAATACAACTATTTATTTTGACAGTTTCACAGTATTTAATCTGATTTTTTCTTTATGTTTAGATATTAAAATTTAAATATTTCATATGTGTATCATAATAATTTGAAATCTAAATTTTCTAAATATATATATTTTTTCCTTATTTCTGTTAAATTATTTATCTTCTTTACAATTTGAGTCAAACATTACTGAAATTGAAACACTAAAGTCAAAAGTATTTGTAGATGGGAAAAAATAATTTAACATTTTCTTTTTTTTTCATGAAAATTTAAATATAAAAATTTAAAAAATTTATATATTTATCATAATTTCAAGTATAAATTTGGTAGATACTTTTTCAAAAAAAAATTCACATTGTAAAAATTTGAATTAAAAACATTAAAATAAAGACTACAATTTTTATGAACAGGATTATGTTTTTTTCTTGGTGATTGGTTGATAACTTGATATGCATAGACGCATAGTGACCAACCCATCTGGGTGATCGGAATGTAAATGGAAGGTGATGAAGATCATCAGCTGATGCATCAGCCAACCATCAGCTTACCAATGCAAAGGTTATCTCTTTCTCTTCTCAAACTAAAAAATAAGCAGAGGAGAGAAGGCAGAACTGAATGGTTCATCATTTCACAGCACCATAATATCTCTCAATTTTAAAGCAAGAGAAGAAAGTATCAGAAACTAAATGAAGGGCTCATATCAAGTGTAAATTAGGAGTCTGTCATCGCGTGGAAGAGAAAAAACCCAGATCGAAAAACGGGGATAAGACACCAGAGCCTCTTTGATTGATGATGGCGGCGTCTTCCAAGCCCACCATAATCGATCTGGATTTGGTTTCGTTCTTCCAACGCTCTAGCCCTCTCTCTATGTAATCACAGCCCACAAAGCACAACACATACTTATAAATCACTCATGTTCTAAAATTCACATCACACCTCTCAGAAGCCGGAAACAAGCCTCTCCAGAACAAAGGGATAGCCGACTCTGGAGTTCTTATGTACTACTGGCCACTGGGCTAGGGTTCTTTTCTAATAGGGGATTCACTAAATGACAACCCTGCCCCTGGGGCCTTACTTGTAACTTTCACCAAGGGTTTCACGGTACCAGCGTTGAAATTTACACCATCAACCCATAAAGTAACCTACTTTGATAACTTGACGTCCTAAAGTTACAAAATTTAATAGGAACAACTTTATCATTGATCCTCTACTACTCTCATATGAAAGCCTGGAAATATCCGACATTTGATTTACAGAGGAACTGCAAATTCCCAAGAACAAGAGCGAGAATTTCTATTCCATTTTCCCTCTACATTATGATAAGCTTTGACTAAGCCAGTACCATATCATAATCCTTTCATATTTCTTTTCTTTTCTTTTCTTTTCTTTGATGGGGAATCCTTCATATTTCTATTCCTCCAAAAGGTGAAGGAAATTTCGTACTTACAGTCAAACAACTTTTAAAAGATGGGAGCTTTTCTCCCAATGATTTCCATACAGTCAGTCCTAAAGTCTCAAAATTTCCTGCACAAGGACAAGGATGCCTTCAGCAGAAGAGTGTACCTGTTCAGCCAAACAGAAAGAAACCAACTTGATACTGGCAAGCTGAATCATAGTAACATGCTTCCCGAACAAATTTGCACCCCAACTTGCTTATGCATCCTTTTTAAGTCCCAGACGATTAAATTCAAAGTACAGTAAACGAGTACATAACATACCTGGTGCCAAATGACATCTAGCTGTACTTTCTTTTACGCTTTTGGCTTCTCACTTGCTTAATCAGGTACTCTACGATCTCTTTTAAGGTAGCCCTTCTCTGCTCCTTTGAGTGCCATATCTCGGAAACCACATATCTGCCACTTGGGTTGTAGTCATTCATTTCCACAAGTGCATTGACGACAGCTTCATAAGCAGCTTCATCTAGTTCACTCCTTAATTGTTTCAGCTTTTCATCATCATCATCAACTACTTCCTGTATGTAAAATTAATAACACCACCACACAATCAACTTATATACAGACACACGCTAGAAATAGCTGTCCCATTTCAAGTTAGAACAATGATCATATGGCACACTAAGACAAAAGGCCCCAGAATGTCTAGTAGAGCTTATCTCAAAATGATCCGAGTATATGTTGATACAACTCTTAAGGAATAAGACCTCGCATGCCCATGGACCTTCATGGTTGTGCCAGTGCAAGACCAGCTATTTTTCTTTAACAAAAGAGCATTAATGATTATTTGCACAATACAAGTGTCACCACAGTCCATCAGCAGCTCATTAAGCATGTAAGAAAACCTTTTTCTAAATGCAGAGATCGCCTTTTTCACATTTCTAAATAGCTTTAGGAAAGACGAGAAAGAACATATACAATAATTCCACCTAGATACACATAGCACAAACCTTCAGGATGCCACTGAGAGTGATTTTCTTAAACGGATACCATTCTGAATTCCCAACTTCTTGTTGCCATTCAGAACATAGCTTTGAAGCTAACACAGGCCAGTCTTCATCAGCAGACTTCTTTGAGCATGCTTTCTGAAAAGCTTTCTGATCAATCTCTCCCATTCTTTTGATCTTCAGAACTGATCGAGAATTCAACAAGCCTTGCAAACTCTGCATCGTCAGCCTAGTGCTAATTACTTGGCTTATAGTGTCTACTGAATTGAGCAACACAGACAATTAAGCAATAACAAGTTGAAGCAGAAAAGAAAAGGACTGATACATAGTTTACTTATAGTTGGGACAATACATTTACTGATTCCTTGCGAGCTTCTTGAAGTTCTTTCCTTGCATTC
Source organism: Stellera chamaejasme (assembly GCA_024586325.1). Classification (NCBI taxonomy): domain Eukaryota; kingdom Viridiplantae; phylum Streptophyta; class Magnoliopsida; order Malvales; family Thymelaeaceae; genus Stellera; species Stellera chamaejasme. Next base: position 4,348,210 of record CM044984.1, on the reverse strand, counting down.
AACTCTTGGACTGTGAGAACATTGTTAAGGCTTTCTAGATCTTGCAGAGTTTCAGATTTTTCCTCCAATTCCTTCCTCATGGCACTTATCTGAGCATCTAAAGTACTTCTAGTCTCTTCACATTTCTCACATTTCAGCTGTAGGAAATCAAGCTTAAAACATATCAAAACTGTACTGTGGGAACGTCAATTCTTATACAAAGCAAAACTTCTTCGTTGTAGTAAGCTCATGCTGCATCTATTAGGCTCTTCTTTAGCATAGTCATTGTGCAACTAAGCGACGAGTAACTCAGCAAGGTGAAGGAAGAGGCACAGAAACTGAATAAAGCTTCCGCTTCAATCTGAGGGACACCGGACACATAACCACTCTATGAAGGGATAATCCCTATAGCTCTTGTAAGGTCATCACTATATTTTAAAGCCAACCAGCTAATCAGGTACACCATAATGACTACTATTAAGGCTTTCTCATCATGAATATATGAATGCAGGATTGCCAGTCATGTAAGAGTTGAGGAGGACTTGGACATCAAGAAATAACTTTATAAACCTAAAGGGTAATCTTAGTCAGAAATAGAAACAAAGTGTGGTTAATACTGACCATTTCAATGCCAGTCAGCAGCTTGTGTTGTTTACTCGGACCACTCTGTTCATAACGTCCTTCCAATTCCAACGTTCGCTTGTCCAGCTCAGATCTCAGCTTCAAATTTCTGGACTGAAGCTGCATGATTTCTGTAAAATCAACAAAAAATGGAAAGAACTTGAGACAAATGGCGTGCCCTAAGAAGGAAGAGTAGAACAATTACCTACCAGCAGTATATTCAGCATGCAGATTGGAATTCTCATCCATGAGAAGCCTCACCGTTCTGTCTCTGGAGATTATGGCGTCGTCCTTGGAATTAATCTCTGCGACGAGCCCATTTACCAGTTTCCGAATATCTGCAGCTCTCTCGTTGGATATTTGTTCCAAATCGCTCAGCCTCTGGTTCTTGTACTCCATCTCGGAAACAAGTTGTGCATTGATTTCTCTCAGTTGCTTCACTTCTTCTTCTTGTAGTTTGTACCGAAGACGCTCAACCGCGGCATGTGTAGAGGAGTCATTACATTTTTGGTCTTCCATGTTGTTTTCTTCCCCGGTCCCAAGTTCTTGATTTCTGAACTGTAATTTAGCAAGTACACTACCATTTATGCTCCTATCGGTGGGTCCGAATCAGAGCTGACATAAAACCGCGGAGGCAAACGGGAATTTCGCTTTTACAAAAACGTCCCTGAAAAATTCTCAAGTTGCAAATACAGCCCCGAGGTTTCTAAAATGGCGTGATGGAGAAAACATATTATTAACAATTTAACATAGTAGAAGAAGACATTGGCATTTCAGATGTACAAGTTATCATTGTAACTTTTCCAAGGTTTGCAATTTACTTCTGTACCCTCTCAGGACTTCGTTGAAACTCCGAATCAGAGCAAATACGATAACTTGTACTTCAAGTTTTGTTCAATTGACTGGTCAACAAGTATTCCTGACATAAAAAGTGTAGTCATAGGAGTACCTGGTACTGAATAACAATCTAAGCTAGATGAATTTTACTCCATTAAAGCTTCTGACTTCTCACTCTCTTAATCAGGTAAGCTACAACCTCCATTAAAGCTACAATCTCTCCCATTATTTGGAATTTCAGAACTGATAGAGAATTCACCATGCCTTGTAATCCCTGCACAACCAGCTTAGTGCTAATTACTTTGTTGAACTTAGCAACACATACAAAAAAAGGGACAATACATTTATTGATTCCTTGCGAGCTTCTTGAAGCTCTTTCTTAGCATTCAACTCCTGGACTGTAAGAATTTTGTTAAGGCTTTCTAGATCTTGCAGAGCTTCAGATTGTTCCTCCAATCCCTTTCTCATGGCACTTATCTGAGCATCTGAACTACTAGCCTCTCCACCTTTCTCACATTGCAGCTGCAGGAAATGAAACTTAAATCAATTTGTACTGTGGGAATGTTAGTTCTTACACAACGTACAACTTCGTTGTAGTAAGTTAATGTAAGCTAATCACTGATGTAGGCTCAAATTTTATATTTGACACCCAACAAGGTAATCAGGTAAGCCTTAATGTATGATTGCTTAATTATTACTTAGTCAGAAATATCTATCCTGAACACAGTTCCTGCAGGAGTTATTATCTGGCAAATAGAGATTTAATCAAACTGGATTTGAGAATCATTTAACTTTAGAATATCTCTTGAAAACACAAGTAATTGTTATAAAAAGTAGTATGATGAAGGAAACCACCGACCGTTTGAATCTCACTTAGCAGCTGTTTGCACTGTTGATCACACTGTGCTTGACATTCTTATAGGTCCACATCCTTCTGAATTAGATCAAATCTCAACTTCTCGATTTTGGATTGGAGTTTCACGAGCTCTAGAAAAGGAAAAAGAAGGGGGGAAAGAGGGACAATTAGACAAAGTCATGTTCAAACGAAGTACTAGTAACCCAGGACATTTTTTATAACAGCTATCGACCTGCAAAATGATCAGCACGTTGGCTGGCATTCTCATCCATCATGATTCTCACCGAACTTTGTGCCAATCTGTGCAGAATCAAACGTGAAAACCGAACTTGGTTCCAACTTGTGCAGCTTCTTGTTCACACTTCACAGAGTTGATATCACAAACTAGTTTTACATTAGTTTCTCTCATCTGCTTCAGTTCCTATTGGTAAGATTGATTCTGAAAATCTTCTAACACTTAGGCTCTTTGTGCCAAAATCGAACAACAAAACAAGACTGCTACCAAGTTTGTGCCAAAATCGGAACAATTACTGCGTTGTTTTCGATTGGATTTTATGTTCAAAATCCAGTGAGTCAATGTTACTAGTAATTAACCTTGCTAGTTATCTTCCTTTCAACAACAAATGAAAAACCGCATTCCAAAACTATGAAATTTTGCTTTAGGAAGACAACACAGATGCCTTGTTTAAAGAAACAACATGAAAAAGGCTGACCAGTTCCATTTCACCAAGCAGCTCTTTCTGCTGCCTGTCATTCTGCGCTTGACATTCTTCCAGTTCCAAAGCACCTTGCTTCTCTAGCTCAGATCTCAGCTTCATATTCTTGGAATGAAGAAGTTCCAAGATTTCTATAACAATGCAAGTATAAAAGAGATAAATTAAAAATCAAACTAGAAAAAGCAAACGAAGATCACAAAGGGGCGTTTTATATATATAACAAGGATTTTGATAAAAGTCAAGGCCTTGGTCTGTAGCTACCTTCACAAAATTCAGCAAGATCTGTAGCTACCTTCACAAAATTCAGCAAGAAGCTTGGAAATCTCAGCAATTGAAAGCTTCAGTTTTTTGTTGACATGAGCAGCAGACTCTATGGCATCCATGGCAACATAAGTGAGCTGGCTGGCTCATTAGAAGCCATCTGCATAAATTTTCTAACTAATAATTTGTAGGGCTTTACCTCAAAGGGAGCCCTTCCAGAAATTCTCAAAGGCCAGGGTCAAGCCCAGGCCAATGAGGGGGTTTGGAAATAGTTTTCAACCAGCAATGGACGCGCCTCGGTTAGAACCTCATTAGCTGCGTCATTGCCCCAAGCGCAAAGATGAGAGATGATAGCAGGAGGAAAGCTGACTACAAAGCCTAGATTAAGCAACACCTTTGATTGAGGGATCAATGTGGGACGAGAGCTCAACAAAGTGACCAGCATGCTGAGCTCAGCACATATATTCTGAAAATTACAAATCGTTCACAGCTCAACATTGGACTTATTCTTCCTTCAAAGCTGTCAACTGGGAAAAGGTTGAAATTTTTTAAATTTGCTGTAAATTTGTGACAAAAAAAAATGAAGGAAAAATATTGATTTAACAGATTTGTAAAAAAAAGTTTGAGCAAAAATTAAATTTTGGTAACAGTTCAACAAATGAGGCTATTAAAGCCAAAGGTTTAGTTATCAGTTCCATTTTGCTGGAGTCGATTGGTGTTTTTGGTGGTGACAAATGTGAAGAAGAGAGAACAAAGAAGAAGAAACCGTATGAAATCGGGAGAAACTTTATTAATTTATTGTGTATACAATGTTAAATTTATATAGGGTTGTAACAAATCAAATATTGTAACAAATCAAATTTTAATTGATACAGGAATCCTAAAGATAAATATAAATCCTAATTCTTATTGTAGACTTACGCTTAACTAAACTTCCTAAATAAACTAATAAACTAAATAATAATAATACTCCTAGAAACTTTCTGTAGACAGCAGAGTATCATAAGCCTAAATGAATAAAATAAGAAAGAAACTAATCACATAAAACAAGAAATAAAACATTATCTTTGTGAAGTTGGACATTTTAGTACCTAAAGTTTTTTTTGTCAGTTTTGTTGTGTATTTCTCCTATGTTGAGGCTAAAAAATGGGTGTATTCATGCAAATGAGCAATGTTTCCCATTGTTATAGCCTATTAAAGAATCTGTATAGAAACAAATCATGGTTGATGGTTTTTTTTTTTATTTTCATCGTGGAACCGTAAGACGTAATTTTAATGTTGTTGCAGGCTTGTGAAACCCGTTTGTTAAATGGCCAAAGCCATTTGCCTAGTGTTGTAACCTGTTCATTTAATCGAGAAATATTGGTCGGGCGCTAACGAGGCACCTAAAGTTAGTCATTCTAGAACCGGCCAAATATTCCTCGGCGTCCTTGTGAGGCACCTAAAGTTAGTCATTCGGAACATTCTAGATGAAAGTGTAGTATAAGAGTTACTTAATAGCGTTGGAGTCGTTAAAATTAGCGTTGGAGTTTTGTGAAATAACGTTCTTGAACGCGATTGTATAATTTTAGAACTTTTTGTATTTTGTATTTGATATTTAAGTATAATGTATGTTTTAGATGTTAGTACTAAACAGAATATAGTGTATTTAAGTGTTTTGTATGGGAAATGATTTTTATGATTCCTCTTAGGTTAACTCTTGTTGAAGTATGTGTTTGAGACAATACCTAAAGTCATCACCCTTAATCTAGATTCCGTGGTTGTTTTATTTAAAATGTTTACCCATAAAGAGACCCTTGCAAGAAACTACAGACGCCTCTTAACGCAACAAAATCATCAAAATATATGGGCTCCCTGAAAAACAAAAACAACCGACCAAAGAAGAACACCAAACACCACCAGGGAAAACTACCCCAACCTATTTGCACATACTAAATCTTATACGGCCCAACAGGTTCAATTACAATGAACACTAGTTACACTACGGTTAACCCACTCAGACACAGTAGTACTATAAATTTAGTTTAGAGAAACTAACATTGCAGAAGCACAAGTACAGAGAAAAATATTCAGAAAAATGGATACTTGCCCCAGAGATTAAATGATCCTAAACACACCGTATAAGAAAATCAACCGACTAAATAAATTTCAACAAAATCAACCAACAAAAGACAATTCGACAAAATCAACCTTAAAAGGAAACAAATCAAGAAAAAATCAAAGAAAACCTACCAAGATGAGATCAAAGAGGGTGTTCTGGTCAACTTTAACAAATTCCGTATCAAATGTTTTGAGAGCGTCCTCGACAGCTTTGTCCATCTCAGCTCCGGAGCCGGCTTCTACGTGCTTCTTGCAATACTCGAGAACCTTGGACAGAATCTTACTGGTGACATTCGGAAGAGGGATTTCCGTGTTAGCGCAGTCGTCTTCGATCATGTGCTTGATCGTTTGCGATTCGGTGGCAACAGCTTCCTCCACCTCGAAGGTCACTATCTAGATTCGTGTGTAGTACCGAGGTCGAAGGTACGCCGAGGAAGAAAGGAAGAAAAAGAGTCTGGACCAAAGGTGGTGAAAGATCGTGTGTAGTATGGTATTAACAGTAGGACTGATAGCTTAGTAGGTGGAGTTGGTGGGGAAAACTGGCTCTGGACAAGCATTTTCGTGTAACAGGGTTGAAAGTTCATGTGAATATTCTGGATGTTATGTTGACATAATAGGGTTTAAGGTACATGGAATTAGCGTTAGGCGTGAAATATAGCGTTCTGCCTTGGTCTAAAAGGGCTACGTTAAATTTAAAGAAGAGTCGTTTGTTGTAGTCAGCGAGGGAATCAAGACCCCAAATATTTTACATCGTATACTTTAGAGGTCCTTAAGTGATACCATGACGTTCGTTATGGTCCTAATGTGACACATTGAACCTGTGGAGGCACCTAAACGTTGCCACGAACCCTTAAGTAGGGACCGAAAAGGCTACGGTGGCGATTCGAAGGAGCCGTGATCCTTTTTGGATCCCTAAAGTGTGTCGGGTAAAATAACCGAATAGGCCATCAATGAGTCATTTGACTCTCATCAAGTCAACTAGCCGGGGGACCTCAAGAGGTCTCCACAAATGAGCCATGTATCATATGAGGGTCTAAGGCGCCCCAATGAGACAGTTATGGATCCTAAACGTTGACAGTGTACATCTTTAGGCACCTAAGGATTGGCCACTGACATTCCGTCACACTTAACGCTGGTAACCGTAAAAAACAGTTCGTCCTCCTCCTCAGCCCCTGTTCCAGCACTTGCGAAGGCCATGGATGTGATCTTCTGGAGAACACGAGCGTAGATCGGTGGCCGATGACGGAAGACAACGACATCTTCTCAACAGTTTGGCCCGTGCGAAGGCCATGGATGCGATCTTCTGGAGAACACGAGCGTAGATCGGTGGCCGACGACGGTAGACAACGGCATCGGACTCCCGACTTCGGCCGTCGACTTCGAGGGACCCAGGTTTGTTCCAGCACTTTAACTCTTACTTGGTGGGATGCGCAAGCCTATGATGTAGTGCAACACATAGGTAACACTTGAAAGCTCCGATAGCAAGCTATCATGAAACCCTCACTATTAAAAATTTAATTTAATATCCACGTATCATATATTAAATTGATAAGGACTGGCACGTTTTTTAATTATAGGAGGGACAATACATTTACTGATTCTTTGCGAGCTTCTTGAAGCTCTTTCCTAGCATTCAACTCTTGGACTGTGAGAACTTTGTTAAGGCACTTCTAGATCTTGCAGAGCTTCAGATTTTTCCTCCAATTCCCTTCTCATGGCACTTCTCTGAGCATCTGAAGTACTTCCAGTACTCTCTTCACCTTTCTCACATCGCAGCTGCAGAAAAACAAGCTTAATGCACATCTATTTGTACTGTGGGAATGTTCTTATACAAAGTACAACTGCGTTGTAGTAAAGTTAATGTTCCGCATCTATTAGGCTCCTTATTTAGCATAGACATTGGTGCAACTAAATGACAAGCATGTGCATTGCTATAAAAAGTAGTATGATAAAAGAAACCACTAAGCAGAGTATGATGAAGGAATCCACGCTCACTTAGCGTCGGAGCTTGTTAGTGACAATTTACACCTGAAGGTGTTGTAATACATAAGAGAATAAGAAGATGCTGGTGGAACAAAAAAGGATGAAGAACCATACAACTTGCTACATAGCTCCAACAGACAAACATATGAAAACCCTATTTTTAACTCGATCACAGAACAAAATGTATTCATAAGTTACAGCTCTATACAGAATTGGACTCAGTATAATTGCAGCTATTTTATCAGTTTAGCATAGCATCTGAAATGATTTTTAAAGCCATTTTGAAGGAACAATGTCCTTAATCAAATACCATGATGGCCGCACAGCCTTAACTAGAAAAACCTGCAAGTTTAATTACCCAGCTATTCTCCCCTACTAGGAGTGACAAAAAATCATGTTTCTAAAATCATCACTAGACAGGAGAAAAAAACTTGCTTTAATATCTTAACAGGAACATCTAAAAGACCAAGATGATTTATAACATCAAGGCCAACTTGATAACAATCAATTTCTACTTCACTACCCAAATTTCCCCTATAACTCAATTCATTGCAGCCTTGTCCACAGTGGAAATACTTTCCTACCCAAAAGTACAGAGTGGTAGCCTTAAGTTCGGCTAAAGTAGTAGATGGGTGAAAATTGGGAAGGTTGACATTGATTTTAAATCAGGGTGACTGAATTTCACGACCTTCTTCATACAGGAAAATTGACATACTAAAAGTCCCGTTATCCTAAATTGGCTAACCTTGTCCACCTTATTTGAGATTGCGGACCCCAGAGCAGTACGTGTCCAAGGCCTACCAGAACTATTAAAAAAAGAAAAAAGCTTCTGTTACATAAATAAGAGCTGACAATCCTATCCGTTGAAAAACTTCAGTATGCATCAATAACCAATACAATTTAGGATTAAAATTAATGTATTGTAGCTCATTAAGATTATAAAGGTGAAAGGGGTATCAACAACCAATACAATTATACAATCAGTTAATTAAAATGATTCGGCCTCTTTCACTCAATAAACATTTGAATAAACAATAATTTAAATTGCAACCATGTTTCAAGTTAAACTGAGTATGCATTCTAGTTGACAACGCGCATACTAAATACGAAGTCTAATATTTTCTAAGTAAACTGAAACAACGAAGGCCATCACCATCCTCTCAAAAGCACATTCAAAATTCCGACCTTAAAAAGTGTATTAAGCTGAGAAGATTAAACATTATTGTAAGCTAAACTTGTGAATGAGCATACCTGTACAATCCCAGACTTCTCTGTTTTGTTTCCTACATAGCACATGCATCCAATTTTAAATCATTAAAAATATAGACAGATATAAAGTACACTCAAGCAAAAATTAAACAGATGTCAAAGAGCATACCTGTACAAAATAGATTGCCCCAAGCAATTAAGCAATGCAATCATCTTAAAATCTCTTGACTTGCGGATTGTTGGGGTAATCCCGAAGGATCACACCCTCCAAAAATTGGCGTATGCCGCTTTAAGCAGCGAGCACACGGTATTCTTTAGTAAAAGGCGAAAGAATAGTTCGCTTTGTGCTCACTGCACGGCTCCGTGTTGAGACCCTTCAGCCAGGCTTTTGTTTATGTAAAGAGCTGACGCTAGTGCATCATCTGCTTCCAGTGTGGGACTTGGAAAACCTTCTGCAAAATACTTTAATGTCTATCTAACTCCACAACCGAAACTTCAGTGAAACCTAAAAATAGCTCCAAATCGACAACTAGTCTGCAACTTTCAGATATAGAGGATCACAAAGAAGATAATTAGCAACAATTAAAAGATTGGTGGATCGCAAATACATGAAGATTTAAGGTCCAAGAAGTCAATTTTGTAAAATCTAAAGTTCTATAAACTAGAAGGGTAAATGCAAAGCTACGAATACACTCTAGCTACTTACTCAACCATCACCATCGTTGGGAAACAAATCTATGGCTTTTGATCTAATTTTTAGGGTTTTGGGTTTGAAAAGCTAGATTCATGACTCTTTGGAGTGTTCTTTTCTCCAACAAAATATAATATTTTAATAAGAACCTGCTCCAGTTCAATAGTACAATGGGGAAAGAACTGAAAACGTTTTGGAGTTTTATGAGTTGAAAAAGGAAAATTAGTAGCATTAACAAACATTTTGATCCAAGTTCCACGGGATTGGCTCACCATGGTGCAAATCTTTTTAAGATTGATTAAAGGTTGTGGTGGTTAATGGATATCTTTTGACCACTTTGTTAACTACAATGTAATTCTCAATCTTCAAAAAAACAACAATTTATTCTCCAACGTCACAGAAATTTACAAAAATGATAGTCTTAACCTTTCAATAGTTTATAGAATAACCTAAAATGTACACATGGAGTTCCGCTTCAGTTTGATGGATATATAACAAGTCTATGGAGAGATATCCTCATTGCTCTGATAAGCTAATTATTAATGTAGGCACAGATTTTATATATTTGACACCTGACCAGCTAATCAGGTAAGACTTGATGACTGCTAAGTTCTCATCATGAATAATATGCATTATATTTATTGCAAATATCCAGTCACGTAGGAGCCAAAAGGACTTGGACATCAAGAAATACCTATGAAACTAAAGGGTATAATTGTTCATACAAGAGCTGTAATCTTGTAAAAACAAATTTAATCAAACTAGATTTGAGAGTGATTAAATAACACTTAAACTTTGAAAAGACAAGTACATGCATTGCTATAAAAAGTAGTCTGATGAAGGAAAGCACTGACCGTTTGAATCTCACTTAGTAGTTGTCTGCACTATTGATCATTTTGTGCTTGACATTATTCTGGGTCCACATCCTTCTGAATTAGTTCAAATATCAGCTTTGCAATCTGGGATTGGAGTTTCATGAGCTCTAGAAGAGCAAAAAGATAAAAAGAAAAAGAGATAGAAATGTTAGAGTTTGGACAACTGAACATTGTTCCAACTTACAAAGCTTCTTGTTCACAAAATTGATCTTAGAAACTAGTTTTGCATTAGTTTCTCTCAGCTGCTTCAGTTATTTTTGGTTTGATTGATTCTGAAAATCTCTTAACACTATAGGCTCTTTGTGCCAAACCAATTTTTTGTCAATCATTTCAATGTTGTTGTGGAAAGATGGACATTTTAAAATATTTTTGAAAAAAATTGTGAGAGAAAAAGTGAAGGAAAAAATTGATTTAACATATTGAGGGAAAGAAAGTTGAGCTAAAACATGTGCGGGCTAAAAGAAGGGAGTCCTCCATTGAAAGGAACGACTTTTTTCTTCATCAGATTTAGCATAGATTCTTCATGTAAAGCTGTTGAAAAGAATAAAACAACAAATTGCTCAAAAATTAAACAATGAGGATGCACTTATAAAATAAAATAAAAAAGCCGCATTTTTTTTGTTTTTTAATTTTACGAAGCTGCAATTGTGAAAAAAAATAAGAACACTAAAACTTGAGTGGGATGCGCCAAGCCAATTCTTCCAAGCATAAATTTTTATTGAAGACATAACAACTGCAAATACTAAACTTTAACTCTTGCTTGGTGGGATGTGCCAGGCCTATGCTGTAGTGCAACGCATAGGCGACACTTGATAGCCCCAGTAGCAAGCTACAATGGAACTATCCCCCTTAAAAAATTAATTTAATATCATGTGAACCTATGATCCACGTATCAGATATTAAACTGATAAGAACAGATACTACACTTGATCTTAGCCAAAAGGCCGAGAAAGGTATGAGAGTCAAGGAGCACATCGTGCTCATTTTGTACCACCCTCCAGCGTTCAGGTTTTGTAATCCTACCATGTGGGTGCAAGCCACAAAACCAAGCATATGGCTCTTGTATTCATTTTGCTCACTCTCCACTCTTCCCTATCGACTCAAACATTTTCCCTTACACAAAGACAATGGCATCCACTTTTTCTTTCTCACTCGGCTATTGATCCAAACCCGGTCCTACCCAAGCCTTGGGGTTGTACTGCTTAATCGCTTTTCTATGTCTACACCTAAAGCAATGTTGTATTATGTATATGTTCATAGCTCAAGAATCAGACTTCACTTGGAGTTGTAGAATACAAGTTCTCCAAACCTGGTCTTAACTCTTAAGTACTCGATTATTTATAATTTTCCATCTTGCTTTCCCCCACTATGATAACATTTTTTTTTGAAAGGCCCCACTATGATAACATTAAAAAGAAGACATCAATAATAAGCATTAGATAATGGCCATTTTAAATATGTGCTCAGTGTTATCTGAGGAAGCTAACAAGAGCGTGAAATCAGATTTTAGAATATCTACTACAAGAGACTAGTAAAAACTTCGGGGTTCTCACAAGACACCACTTTGCTAGGTCTACCAAGTGTAGTGGTTTTCTCATGCTAGAAAAATGAACATGATAATGGAAACTCAGTATCAGTACACAAATTCACGCTTACAAGTTACAACTCAAAGCATCCCGACACCATATGCTGATTGTTGAAACTATCACACACCTGCTAGAGAATTCTAGACTTCCTTGGGTTAGCTATACACTCCTAGGCTCTTATTCATGTCAGACCATTCTACACTGCATAAAAAAAACATCACACTCAACCAGTGCCATGTCCTCGTCGCATCCAGAAATGCATAATAGAACTTGGAGATGGGTTGCCTGATTAAACATGTAGATGTGCTTAAACACACAAAATTGTCATGATCCTACACTACCATGACTAGGTAAAAAGTGCAGTCGTCTTATACTTTTCTTTGTATAATTTTGGAATTGACAAAGACTCATCTTCGTATTCCTGTTTCTACCATCCTAAAATGGGACGTAAAACATTTTTGGAAGCATAAATAACATAGTGCTAGAACACATTTGGAACTGAATAAATTAATATCATAAGATTATTCATGCTAGAACACTACCACCTTAGAAAAGTAAAGAACACTACCACCCTACATAAAAAGAATCAGCAAATAAAATCTTGACTAGGTAGAAAGTGCAAACATTTTCCAGATTCTTTTGCATGAGTAACTTTTGAATTGATTAGGACAACTCATCTTCATATACCTGTTTCTGCAATCCAAAATAGGGAGGCAGATCAATTTCATCAGAAAGCAATAGAACTAGAACGATGACACTGAACAAATCAAACGCACCACAAATGCCCATCAATGGACATACAAATTTGCCAGACTTGTAAAAAATCATGCCAGCAATAAAATAAAAAACTTGCAAATGCTGATACAGCACAACAATTCGTTTAAACCATAAATGCAATTTGAACTCATGACTGGCAAGGGCCGCGTCCAGGTAAGTATATTGCACAACACGGTGGGCTTTGGTATTGTATATATCCCCTCGAGACCTAGAACTATCATTTGTCCATGTGGGACATGTTCTTGTTCTACCCTATCAACAATCTACACCGGTCAGTTCTTCCCAAAAACAACACGAACCATCCAGAATCTTACAGGTCAATACATCAACTCAATTTCCTAGCTAAATTAAAATGGAAGAACATAAGCCAAACTTGATCAGCACACACTTTGTTATTGTAAACAATCATGCAGTCAAGAAATTGAAACGAAGCAAGTAAGAAAGAGGCATGCTAGTGGAAAGTCAGCGTCTTACCACTTAGCAGTGACAATTAACAACAGAAGGTATTCAAACACAAGAAAGAAATAAGAAGATGCAGTTGAACCAAACAAAGATGAAGAACTTGCAAGATAGCTCACAACATTTTTTTCACACATACTTTACTGAGCTATTCCTAGCTCAATCACACAACTATAGTCAGTCACTTGCTGGCTACTGACAATTACAGCTGAAGGTATTGTAATGCATGAAGATGCTAGTGGAGCAAACAAGGATGAAGACCCATACTACTTGCTAAACAGCTCCTAATATTTTCTCCACATGAAAAGCTATTCCTAACTCAATCACACAGCAAAATCTATTCATAAGTTACAGCTTTATACAAAATTGTATCAAAAGACCAAGATGCTTTAGAACATCAAGATCAGCTTGACACCAGTCACTTTTTACTTCACTTCCCAACTCTCCCCTAAAACTTGGTTCAATGCAGCCTCGTCCACAGTGGAAATACTTTCCTACCCAAAAGTAGGATTGCTAGCCTAAATTTTGCCTAAAATAGCAGATGGGATGAAAATTGTGAAGGTTGATCACGACCTTCTCCAAACTGAGAAAGTGACATACTAAAGGTTCTGTTATCCTATATTGGGTCCCAGAGTAGTCTTTGTCCAAGGCCTTCCAGGACTATTAAAAAAACAAAGCCTTTTCCTACCAGTTGATAAACTTGAGTCATCACTCTGCAAGAACCCCAATTCATAGACGACATGAATTGAAAATAGACAAGAAATTGATTCATGAGACTGGACATGATCGGATCACATAAGGTATGCACTTGCATCACATTTGCACCAATCATGACTCATGAGGGTTACATCACCAACTAGTACATTGATCCTTGCTCCTACGTTTAACTACTCCAAATAAAATCACATGATATACAAGTTATTGGGGTTTGGGCACTTCCACCATGTCCTTGTCTACTATATGAATATATAAGCATGCACTTGAGTCATAGTTTATCAGCTAACTTATAGAATTTCAAAAAATACAAACTTTCCCTCATTTGTCCACACCCACTACTTACGGTTATCAGGAAGTGAAGAAATTATTTTACTGTAATGTAGCTCATTAAGATTATAAAGTTTAAAGTGGCATCTGCAACCAATAGAAACAGTTATATTAAATTGAGTTTGGCCTCTTTGATTTAATAAACAATTATTAAACAAACAAAAAAATTAATTTGCAACCATGTTTCAAGTTAAACCGAGTTTGGTCTCCATGCATTCTAATTGATGACGTACATGCTATATATATGAAGTCATGTTTTCTGAGTAATACTGAACCAAAGAATGCCAACACCATCCTCTCAAATACACAATCAAAACTAAGATACTGACCTTAAAATGAAGATCAGAAGATGAAGCAACATTATCGTGAGTTAAACTGCTGAAGGCGCTAATTCAATCGCCGACTTCCTTTATATACACTATGACTATCTTGTAACATAAGGCATAGAAGGAGGATTCGAATTAGAATGATTAAGTCTATAGAAAACTGCATTAAATAAAGTAAATAAATACCAAGATGCTGAAAAGTGTACCTGAATCCAAGAAGATTGTCCAAACCAAATAAGCTCTTAAACGGGATCCAAAAAATCTTTTGACTTGAAGATTGTTGGGGTAATCCCGAAAGATCACACCCTCTAAAAATTGGCGTATGCCGCTTTAAGCGACGAGCACACGGTATTCTTTAGTAAAAGACGAAAGAATAATTCGCTATGTGCTCACCGCACGGCTCCGTGATGAGATCAATCAGCCGGGCTTTTCTTTATGTGAAGAGCTGACGCTGTGTTCTCATCTACCTCCCGTGTGGGACTTGGAAAACCTTCTGCAGGCAATTTTCTTCAAAGACCATTTAACTCAGCGCCTAAAACTTCTGCGAGACCTACACTATCATGCTACAAATAGCAACGATTAAAAGATTGGTGGATCGCAAATACATGAATATAGGTCCAAGAAGTCAGTTTTGTCAAAGCTGAAGTTCTACAAACTAAAAAGGGAAAATGCAAAGCTACGAACACTTCAGCTACTTACTCAAGAACCAACATCGATGGGAAACAAGTCTTTGGCTTCCGATCTGATTTGTGACACTTCGAAACAAAAGACGATATTTTTTTAAATTTTTTTTAAAAAACTTGCTCTAGTTCACAAGGAAAATAATCATGAACTTTTTGTTTGGAGTGTTCTGAGAAGAAAGAAAAATTGGTGGCATTAACAAACACCATTAGTGTTCTTTTCCATCTTATTCGCTCCACAATGGGCCAACGTTTTATTTTTTTAATTCATTAAGGTTAAATGGGGTCATAGAATTTACAAAATAACCTAAAATGAAGAGTACACATTGAGTCCTAGGAGTTTGATGGAAAAAATAACCCTTCCATATTTCTATTTTCTCCACAAAGGAAAGGATTTTTCATAGTACAAAACAGTCAAACAACCATTAAAGATTGGAGCTTTGTCTAAAGGCTTTTTCTTTGAGTCAGTACTAAAGCCTCAATATATCTGCTGCTCAAGGACAAGGATGCGAATGCAATGTGGATCTGCTTCAATCAAACTGAAAGAAACAACAATTTTAAAGCGCATTGCTTACTGAATCCTTCCTAAATACATAGAGCAGCTTCATCTACTTCAGTGCTTAATTGTTTCAGTTTTTCATCATCATTATCAACTCCTTCAATTTATAGCTCCACCATGCAATTCACTTGTTTACATACTCATAATGTGCTACAAAATAGCTCTCCACCAATATGTTTAGTAAAGCTTCTTTCATAATGTACATAGGACAAACCTTCAGACAGTGAATTTCTTGAACGGATGCCATTCGGAACTTTCAACTTTCTGTTGTCATTCCAACCATAAGTTTTCAGCTAACACATGCACACGCAATCCTTCATTAAAAAACTTCTTTGAGCACACTTTCAAGAAAGCTTTCTTATCAATCTCTCCCATCCTTTTGATTCTCAGATCATCTGATTGAGAATTCAGCAAGCATGGTGCTAATTACTTGGTTCTTAATGTTTATTGAGTTAAACAACACTTACAGTTAAGCAATGTCAAAGTTGCAAAAAGAAAAGGACTGGCACGTTTTTTTAATTATAGGAGGGACAATACATTTACTGATTCTTTGCGAGCTTCTTGAAGCTCTTTCCTAGCATTCAACTCTTGGACTGTGAGAGCTTCAGATTTTTCCCCCAATTCCCTTCTCATGGCACTTATCTGAGCATCTGAAGTACTTCCAGTACTCTCTTCACCTTTCTCACATCGCAGCTGCAGAAAAACAAGCTTAATGCACATCTATTTGTACTGTGGGAATGTTAGTTATTATACAAAGTACAACTGCGTTGTAGTAAAGTTCATGTTCCGCACTTATTAGGCTCCTTATTTAGCAGAGATTGGTGCAACTAAATGACAAGCATGTGCATTGCTATAAAAAGTAGTATGATAAAAGAAACAACTAAGCAGAGTATGATGAAGGAAACCACTCACTTAGCAGCTGTCTACTCTGGCTGCAACTCTTGTGGCTGACGTTCTTCTAGATCCACATCCTTCTGAAACAAATCTTCATCTTCTAAAGAGGTTTGCTTCATTCATGTTAAGCAACACTTTCAACTCAGCTTGGTGGGGTGCACCAGGCCCATGCTTTAGTGCAACGCATAGGCGACACTTGAGAGCTCCCATAGCAAGCTACGATGAAACCCTCCCCCTTAAAAAATTAATTTAATATCATGTGAACCAATGATTCACGTATCAGATATTAAACTGATAAGAACAGATACTACACTTGATCTTAGCCAAAAGGCCGAGAAAGGTATGAGGGTTAAGGAGCACATCGTGCTCAATTTGTACCACCCTCCAACGTTCAGGTTTTGTAATCCTACCATGTGGGATGCAAGCCACAAAACCATCCTTGTATTCATTTCACTAAGCAGCTCTTGTCATTTTGACATTCTTGTAGCTCAGCATTTTGCTTCTCTAGTTCAGATCTCAGGTTTATATTATTGGAATGAAGTTTCATGATTTCTAAAACATTGCAAATATAAGTTTACGCTTCATTTCTCTCTGAATTCATATCTGAAGCAACTCAGCCCCTGAACTTTGATTACGCAAAAAGACATCTCCTTATATTGATCAAAATAGCCTCATTTCATAGAAGCGGGTTTGGATTTGAAGACATAATAATCATGAACATGACCTTTGTTGTGCATTCAACACACACTAACTTCCACGACAAAGAAGCATCCTGTGAGTAAAGTAGATAGCAAGGAAGCTTTCTAGTGATTACATTTACATCAGGTTCTCAAAATACTCAACACTTGCAACCGTTGAGTTCCAAAAAGCCATTCAATCATTCCTGCCATGCCTTGTAAAGATATTCAGTTCTCATCCCTTTCTGCAAAATGATCAGATGTTTTGGTTCAAGGACCACAGTTTTTAAGTTGCTTAAACTAAGTGCAACCAAGTGACAACATACTGAAATGACTTTTTGCATCACAAAAAGATCGATGATTTAAGAGACAGTTATGTTGGTACTACCACTTCTTGTATTCCCTAGAAATCATCTTCTTGCTAAGAAAGATGGGAATTTACCAGTGATTAGTCTTGTTGAGGCTATATATGTTCGAGAGAAAGAGAAAGAGAGCACCTCGTACTTCAGTTTGAAGTCTGGAGCCGAACCCTGCCTCTTTGGTTCTTCTGTCAGTTGGGTTCTCACTTGTAACACTTGACTATACGTATATCAACTTCTTGGAGTTGAAGAAGAAGGTGACGGAAGAGAGACAGTAACTGACGCCCGTTAGTATCCTAGCTAGCTAAAATACTAAATGCTTGCAAAATGAGTCAAGTATATTAATCTGTACAAATAGGTCACTCTACTGTAACTTTCGTAGTTTAAGTCACACTTCACAATTCACACATGGTTAAAGTGAACAAAATGACGGTCATACATCCTACCATGTTTATCATTTTATCATCCATTCTCATTCACATCATAAAAATGGTATCGACATGTTTTAAACTTCTTTCCTTTTGACTTACGATACAAGTTTTAAAACACGTATTTTACTTTATGTCCAGATCATACACTTCACAATCTTATCAGGATCCGAGTTTCAAAAAAGGCAACTTGGTCGACACGGAAGACGTATATGAGAAATCTAGCGGTTACAGACGGCTGCTGCAAGACAAGTGATTTACGAATTACAATATAAAGATTTGGACCGCAGTCCCCTTTTATTAACATAGTTCTTGACCTCATAAAGTTATAAACACTCGAGCATCTTACAACAAGTCTGTCCAAATGTAAGGGTAGGATAGCCCACCAGTTTATGAGCACACCCAGTCCAGAAATTAGTCGAAAGGCCATCCAGTGTAGCCCATATGGTGATTGTTCTCGGACATGGGTGGTGCACTATTATCAGCTGCTGCTTCATGATGGCTTGAGCTGGAATTTGATGAACGGAACGGCCAGATATAAGAGAAGGGGTTGCGCCTGCTTCTGCCAGTTTCCCTTTCTCTCGAGCCACTGC
This sequence comes from Stellera chamaejasme, assembly GCA_024586325.1. NCBI lineage: Eukaryota > Viridiplantae > Streptophyta > Magnoliopsida > Malvales > Thymelaeaceae > Stellera > Stellera chamaejasme. Next base: position 4,329,700 of record CM044984.1, on the reverse strand, counting down.
CATCTCCATTGCTCCTACTTTGCCTACTTGACCCACCGCTGCTGCTGCCAGAGCCTTGTGGCAGTTCTTGGCGGCAAACAGGGCAAGAGTTTTGCTGCACTAACCACGGTGTGATGCAATCCGAGTGATACATGTGGTTGCAGGGCATTTGCCTTGCTTCAGAGCCCAGCTCAAACTTATCCTTGCAAACAGGACAATGTAAATCAGAGCGGAGATGCCTTTGTGTAATCTTGATCGTTGGCAATGCATCGATCGAAGATCGGGAGGCTGGTGGAGGTCCCCTCCTGTCATTAACTGAGAGCTGTTCAAACAATTCTTCAAGTCCAGGACCAATAAAGTAGTCTCCAGCATTACCGCGAGTGAACCCGATTCCAGGAGTCCCATTGAAAAGAGCTTCAAGCCCACCACTCCTGGATAATCTGAAAGGAATTTGGCCACCAAAGATCAATAATGGCCCAAATGGCGGGTTGTGCTCGGAAATGGCATCTGCTCTTCCTCTGATGTCATGGTTAAAACCCCTGTCAGCCAATCGGTGCCTCATAAAGGCTGAAAATGCATCCATAAGATCAAACCTCCGGTCATGAACTCCGAAATCATCCAATCCAAACAAGTCAAGTGGCCTGTCATGCACCATGTCATCAAGTTCTTCAACAAACCCTCCACCACAGTATGAGCAGACTCCACCACGCCCTCGAATACGAACTGGGCGCCTGCATCTGTGACACCAGTGGGTATATCTGCCACTTGACATCCTCTCACCTGTTTTCTTTCTTTATCTCTTCAGAGTCAGCAACAGAAACCCCTCCAGCCGTCCCACAAGCAACTACCTCAACATAATGACTAAGAATTTACAAAACAAAAAATCAGAAAGCATATGATAGTCTTTACCGCTTTCATACAAGTTTTTTTTACAGAAAAGAACATACTTATAACCAATGTCCCCCACAGAAATCAATAACGTCCATTAACATCCAGACTATTACTGTTTATATGCTTATGGATCAGGGTTTGAATTCTTAGGTCCCAACATTAGAATCCTACACCTAGTCTCTGAAACCTTCTAAAATTCCTTTCTACATGCCTAAGAGCCACACATGGTGGTGAGTGGTGACAGGAAGGAACAGGCATCCCGAGGGCCTGAAGCATCACATGTTAAAAATGAAAATGCAAACAAATAATAATGCCAATGTGGAAGACAATACAGATCAAGTAGTGCCTAAACTTCTACTGATCATAAACACAACACTGTGGAAGCAACTAAAAACATTGACTTATAGAGTTGCAACCATTGAGGGATGGATCCCGATTACGCTGAGGAGAAGAGGAGAGATCTCTAGGGTTCATAAACTAAGAGAAAGCTTGTCGGAGGGAGAGAGAACTTCGATTTTACCGCAGCAATCGGTCATGAGGGTGGGCTTGTCCACCGAAGACTTCGATTGGGCTGAAGAAGGTGTAGTGCCGACAGACGGGTCATAGAAACTGAAATTCCTAGCTCGGAGATAAGAAACTCGATTATGCTTCATTGAAACCGAAATTTCGAACAACAGAATGCATGCGAAGTGAACTTGTAAGTGAAACTCAGAGAATCGAAAATCTAAATCTTCGGTCGATGAATAATTGCTCAACGAGAAAGTCACAATACCTGAAAGAGTTCACCAGCTTCGTCTTTCTGCGATCGACGGAAATCAGAAACCACCATGAATCGAAGAAAGACCTAGAAAACTAGGAGGAGAATCTAGAAAACTAGGAGCAGGAGTGAGTACTGGTGGTGGTGCCGGAAGGAAGATAACACGTGGGCTGATGAGTGGATGGGACTGAAAAACCAATGCTTTGGTGTCTGCAGTTTTCAGTAACTGACGATTTGACCCTCACATCTAAGTGATTTACCATTTTAGTCCTGACACCTTTGCTTATATTTTAATCCTCCAGTTCATACTACATGTGATTTTAATGCTCACTATGGACCAAAATGAATCAATGCATGGCTTGTTTGGGCCAGGCGTCCAATAATGCAGAAATCAAAGAGGAAGTTGTGTACCCTTCCAGCCTGTAACTACTAATCGCTATTGTAAAATTTACAATGACTTCTAAAAAAACAGTAATTTTTCCACCAAATGGCAAATGGTTTACTAAAGTGCAGCATAAGATACATCAATCCTGCAGCAAATTAGAGTAAAGATACAAACTTTGGGAATGAGGCATTTCATACAATTTGGAATGGTATCATGGAGTAAGGAGTACCAAATTAGCGAAAAGCTGCTTAGAACTTTATGGGTACTTGAAGCATCAATCCTACATAAAATGGACCAAATTCTTCAAAGTCTTGATACAGATGACAGAAAGCTGCAAGCTTTTATCAACAAAGCATTGCCGGCTTACAAGTGCAGGAGTAAACAAGTCCACGACCCTATCTATGATCATCGATAATACAGGGGAAACAATACAATCCATTCCCAGAAAATGTATTCAGCTGGAAATGGGAGCGTTCTCATTGTTCACAATATGTTACAAACAATTCCTAGTGTAGTGACTTCGGTCCCTCGGATGGACAGGTCAGCTGTTCAATAAATATGGATTTCTCCCCGAGCAAACAAATCCCTGCAATGCAAAGAATCGCGGCTGAACTAGTCAGTTTGCTTCCGTCTGAATTAGATACACTAGCAATTAAATGGATTTCAGAAAATCAACCGCAGCATCTAAGAAGCAACATTCAAACGATTTTACCAATTGAAAATTTTCAGAAAATTAAGCAATTAAATGAAATTCAGAAAATCAACTGTCAGCGTATCTAGAGATTTCTGGCAGCCGGAAGAAGTGGTTCTGGTCGCCCGGGCCTCCTAGTAACCGCTGCAAGGTTTGTTCTACATATCTATAAAGTAGATTTGAGTTCGGCAGCCGGAAAAAGTGGTTCTGATTAGGGCATAAAACGCTGCCATTGACAGGAAGAAAACGGCAAGCACAGTACTGTCCTTAACAGGAAGAAAACGGCAAGAACAGCACTGTCCTTCACAGGAAGAAAACGGCAAGAACAGATCAAACCTGCTCTGACACCAAGTCAAATTTGTTTATAGGATAATTTTAGGGTGTGATTAATTCACAAGACCCATGCCCTTTATATAATAACGGAACTTATAATACTAGAAGAGATAGAAAACCTAATAATAATAATAATAATAATAATAATAATAATAGAAACAGGAAACCTAGTACTAATAGTCTAATACTTCTAGAAAGTTTAGATTGGAATTATGAAAAGCATATGGATTATTTAACTTTACATATTTATGAATTCATAAAAATAAATTGTAGATTAATTACAGTGAAAACAGTAAAGATAATGTGCAATCTTCGTGGGCCGGAGGGAGTATCTTGAGATAGGAATCCTCATCAATGTTATTTATCACCGGGTGATTTTTCACTCACCTAGAGCACTTGAAAAATGGAGGATAGATATGTAATTGTCTAATTAGTTGGGCTTGGGCCCAAATTACCTTATAGATGAGTCGTTTGAACAAGTGGGTGAAAAATCACCCGGGTGATGATTAACGGGGTTGAGGAATCCTAGTACTAACAGGAGTACTATACTACTAATGCTAACATGAGACGGAATTCTAACAGAGATACGATAAGTAATAGAATTCTTCTAACAAAAAGAAATCGAGTAAATTCCGCGTACAGTCCCATTTTAAGTTTCGGTGACCTATTTTAGTCCCGTTTTAAGTATTTGAGTCAATCGAATCTCATTTTTTGAATTCGTGACCTAATGAGGTCCTTTCCGTCCACCCCTTCCGTTTTCTTGGACGGAAAGCTGTGAAATGTCGAATTTGCCCTTAGTGTGCGAGTTGTCACCGAGGTGGATATAAAATTCGAAAAATCCGAAAAAATAGGAATAAAATCTGAAAAATTCGAAAAAATAGGAATTAAATCATATAAATAGGAATCATATAATTATATAATTATCATATAATTATATAATTATCATATAATTATATAATTATCATATAATTATATATCCGAAAAATCCTATAATAATTAAATAATCCAAAAAATCCAAAGTAAAATCATATAATTATATAATCATATAATTATCATATAATTATCATATAATTATATATCCGAAAAATCCGATAATAATTAAATAATCCAAAAATCCAAAATAAAATCATATAATTATATAATTATCATATAATTATCATATAATTATATATCCGAAAAATCCGATAATAATTAAATAATCCGAAAAATACAAAATAAAATCATATAATTATATAATTATCATATAATTATCATATAATTATATATCCGAAAAATCCGATAATAATTAAATAATCCGAAAAATCCAAAATAAAATCATATAATTATATAATTATCATATAATTATATATCCGAAAAATCCGATAATAATTAAATAATCCGAAAAATCCAAAATAAAATCGAGAATAAAATCATATAATTATATAATTATATAATTAATACTACCTTCATGTATATATAAAACACAAAAAAATGTATTGTTTAATGGGTAAACTCAAGTTTAGTCCCTTACCTTTCAACTTTGTCTATTTGAGTCCTATTTTAAGATTTTGTCTATTTGATCTCGTAGCTCCATAAATCGTCTCAATTGTAGTCCTTCCGTTAAAGTCCACGTTATGTTGGCCGTTAAAGTCTTAAGTGTACAGTAAAATGACCATCAAACCCTTCCTTTTCGATGCGGAGCGGCGCCGGCGGCGGGCAGCCCATGCGCCAGCGGCAGCCCAGGCCGCGATGCAGGCTGCCGATCCGGCGGCTGGGCTGCCTTTCGGCGGCTGGGCTGCCGATCCGGCGCTGGGCTGCCGATCCGGCGCTGGGCTGCCATTCGGCTGGGCTGCCGATCCGGCGCTGGGCTGCCGTTCGGCGTCGGCTTCCGTTCGGATCGAAAAAGGAAGGGTTTGATGGTCATTTTACTGTACACTTAAGACTTTAACGTCAACATAAGGACTACAATTGAGACGATTTATGAGCTACTGAAAATAGGACAAAATCTTAAAATAGACTCAAATAGACAAAGTTGAAAGGAGACTAAACTTGAGTTTACCCATTGTTTAATTAGTTTTTAGCATTTGATGTTTGGTTTTAATTTCTTTAACAATATTTTAACATACAAAGACATTTTTAAATAAGTTTCTTAGATTTTATTTGATAAAAGATTATTAATAATAATTTAAGTCGATTTTTAAATTAAAAGTTAAATATTTATAATTATAATTAAACAGTACATTTTTTTGTAATTATAATTAAACATCAAATGCTAAAAACTAATTAAACAGTACATTTTTTTGTTTTGTATATACATGAAGGTAGTATTTATAATTATATAATTATATGATAATTATATAATTATATGATAATTATATAATTATATGATTCCTATTTATATGATTTAATTATTATTTTTTCTGATTTTTGGATTTTATTTTGGATTTTTCGGATTTTATTCCTATTTTTCGGATTTTGGATTTTATATCCACCTCAATGACAACTCGACACACTAAGGGCAAATTCGACATTTCACGCTTTCCGTCCAAGAAAGCGGAAGGGGTGGACGGAAAGGATCTCATTAGGTCACGAATTCAGAAAATGGGACTCATTTGACTCAAATACTTAAAATGGGACTAAAATAGGTCACCGAAACTTAAAATGGGACTGTACGCGGAATTTACTCAAAAGAAATCAGATACTAGAACTTAGAACATGTTTATTTGACTGATATGTACAGTTTCATTTCAAACCAAAACATATTGCTGAAAATCATTCTCTAATGCAAGGATACAGATAGAGCACGTACCTTTTATCAAAAAAAAAAAAGAGCACGTACCTTTATTCCATCGCTCTCAGGCGTTTATTTGTGTTCCAAATCTTAAGCAAAACTGTGACTCCCTCCTTCAATGTTGCCTTTTTTCCTTCATCATAATTCCAGAGCTCTGAAGTAATATACCGACCACTAGGGTTGTATTCATTTATTTCTTTGAGAGCTTTTGTTACCGCGTTATAGACTTCATCATCCAGGTCTTTCCTCAGACTTCTTAACTTATCATCCTCAGCATCTATTATTTCCTGAATGGAAAACAAATGCACTTAAACATCCCACAAGAAATTCAACATCCCACATCACATAAGAAATCCAGTATAAGGAACCATTTTAGAATACAGTTCAACTAGAGAGTGAATATATAATAACAGATCCATAATTTAGGTTTGACAGAGAAATTACATAACAGGAACTAAAGTTGCAAGAGGAATACAGAATCATGATTCCACTGAATGAGGGAAATGGATGTGATGCATGTGTCTTTTTACTGCCAACTAGTCCTATAATGGGTTTTTTTTTGTAATAATTTTGTAGTTCTGTGTAATATGTCTTACACCAACAAGCAGGTACTACCTTTTATCTCTGATGAATACAGTACTATATACAGTTCTTTAGTTATAACAAGCACACATGAAATGTGGAAAACATTGAAACCCACTTATAAAGTCAGCACAACGAGTGTATATTGTCCTTCATGTTTTAAGTACATCCTAGAAAGTAAAAGTACGACCAACCAGAAGTTGATATTCATGCAGAGGCTAAAATTTACAATGAGAAAATTGCAGCTCCTCTAAAGAATTTACAGAAAGTAAAATACCTGATGTTTGTCTTCTTTTCCTTCAACCTTGATGCATTTGAATGGATGCCAGTCTGGGTCTTTTAGATATTCCTCCCACAATGAACAGAGTTGACTAGCTCTATCCTCTGCTTCTTCCTCATTATACTTATACTTTCTCTTCATGGCGTCAAGAAAAGGTTTGCTGTCAAGTTCTCCCATTCTCTTGATACCAATGTGTCCACTACTTGAAATGTCTTTCAAGCACTACAGAATAAGTGGATTAGTTTGAGCTAGTGAAGTTCGGAAAGGGTCAGGAAAAGCAGAAGCAATATTCAACCAGTTGTATGGGTTGGCACCTGAAGTAGCCACATGATGAAAGGGAAAAGCTTAGGTGGACCATGCATCTTCATTTGGAAATTTTGTACTTAACCCTTAAAGTCTCTCTATTTAAGGAGATAAATAAATCTTTATGTGTCTATTTAGTTCATTACTAATCTACCTCTAGACCTACTTTTGGAGTAATCATTTCTAAATTCTTACCAACCAAATCTGCAAGTTAGTACGCAATTTAGGAATAACAATGAAAGAATCCCAGCATCACAAGACAGTTTAAAATTAACTCTCTAGACATTTGACTAAGTGAATCACTGGCAAGCAGCAAAAGAATCAAACTTGCGTCAAAGTCATAAAATAAAATCCTACCTATATCCAGCCCTTTTGGGCTTATATCCTCAGTAATTTAGCTACAAATAAAATACTCGTATCAGATAAAACATCTTTTTCAAAATTTACAGAGCAAAGGAACTTACATTAATTAGTTCCTTCCGTGCTTCCACCAGTTCATCATTGCTCTTACGTTCTCTTACAACAAGCGTTTGGTTCAATGCCTCCAGATCATCCAATTCTCCCTCCTTCTCTCTCAAGTCTTTGAGGGTTGCCTCCATCTTCTGGAGAACTTCTGTATCCCCAGCATCACTCATGTGCCTCATCACATTCAGATTTCCCCTAAGCTGCTCAATTTCCAGTTCCAATGTTTGTTTCTGGTCAAGTTGTTTCTCCAGCAGAATTATGCGATTATGAAGTTGCTCCTTTATCCTCTGAATGAAGTTATCAGCCCATTATAATATTCAACTGTTAGTTTGATATAGAGGAGGAAGACTTCCAGAAAGTAACAATGAAGTGAAAATAAGTTTCAAACCTTCTGATCTTCAGCAAGCTTAATCACACTTTCATCAGCCTTTTGTTGCTCCATTGAAGCCAACTGTAGTGAAGAGTTTCTTTCGGCATGCTGGAAAGTGAAGGTAAAGTCAGTTGAATGTTTTCAAGAATGAATAGATGAGAGGTTTGCAGTGAAAACAAATTATCAAAACAAGATTACTTGACAATAGTACCAACAATAACCAACAATAAATTCATTGAATATTATCAGAGTAACGAAATATCCGAAATTATTCATGTACAAGAACCACAGATGTATAAGGTCACACACCTAGAGAACAAACAGGTTTTCACCTGCGTCACTATAACAGAAATAAATTCTTTGGACTAAAAAATTCATAATAAGCCAGTCCACTGAGCCAAGAGATGCAATTGAAGATGAATAACTTTTTTCACCCCTCTTTTAAACTGAGCAAGACCAAAAAGAAATAATACCATGTTCTCCAAATTGAATGCTCACAGTAGGTAGAGAATTAGAAGATTTATAAGCTCTGGTGCAAATGACTAGATATCTAATGCTAAGTTTCAAGACGACCTACTTGCAGATTTTTGCATATATGTAATTAAAAGACGCCTACAAAAAAAACTCAATTAACATTTTTTGCAATCAAAAACCTGAGCAAGTACATCTAAACTCAGAAGTATCGAGTATTGAACAAAATACACATTAAGAGCTTTATTGCACCCTAAAGGTAATCATAAGGCTATATTTTGTAAAGTCCTAGTTTTATTTTTGTAAGGGCCGTTGGGCTGTTTTAATCAATGAAATGATACATGAGGCGAATCCCCTCCTTTACTCCAAAAAAAATCATAAGCAACCAAAAAAAAAGGAGAATTGTAGAGCTATAATACCTTCTCAAGCTCTTCAGCTAGCTTTTGTCTTTCACTTTCATTTTTTGCCTCACGTTGTTCTAATTCAACTCCACGTGACTCCAGATCTCTCTTATGGGATTCCAACTGCAACTTTAGTTTTTCGTGGTCACTAAAGATCCTCTGGAAGTGCTCCCGTGCACTTAGCTGAATCTTTTTGATCTCTGTGAAAGAAGAAAGTTATGACATAAGTAGCATTGCTCCAGCTTTACAAACGAAATAAGGATAATGGCAGCTACAAAACGAATTAAAGCAACCACATATCAGAAACAGATGGGTATAGAGAGAATAAGATACTACTACCGACCAAGGGGCATAAGCTTTGTATATCACCACCACAAATGTACAAGGAATGTGAAGTGCGAACCTTCGTTATATTCCTGAAGAAGCTTATCTTTCTCTGCCATCGCATTTTCAAGGAACACAGAAGTCTCAGAATATTTTACTTTTATCTCTTCTATGTGCTGGTTCTTCTGCTCAATTAGGTTAGTTAGGTTAGATACAAGCTTGTCTTGTTTTCTAGCTTCTTCCTCCATAAGCTCAGAAATAGTTCTAAGGTCTCCATTCCTCCTAAGGTGCTCCCCAAGGATGTCACTTGAGTTATAGTCAGCTGCGCGAGCAACCCAAGCATAAAGTCCAGACTTTTCAACATTTTTAGCAGACCAATCCGTTCTACCATGATGATCTGCTGCATAAGCCTTATCAAATGACAAAGCATTGTGTAGTCCAGGCCAATCCTTGTGAAATTCAACAACAGCTATTCCTAAATGACCGGAATAATTCCACAATGGACGAACTCGAATTGGGTTAAATCCTCTCCTGATCAATTCATCCCTGAGCTTGGATCCACTTTCTCCTACACATCGTCCATCCTCTGCCCTTCTAGTTGGTATGTTAACAACCACACCCATCCATGGCCAGACAATTTTCTCATCATGATCGCATTCCTTGATTGGATCACTCTCATCTGCAGGTTTTGATGAACCTGCCCCAGCCACAAGATCTTTCTCCATGTACTTAACCAAAGCGAGGTGATTGGCTTTATCTTTTGCACTTCTTTTACCTGAAGTACTTGTTCCCACACCAGAAGCATGCTGAAAGAGCTCTTGATATTGGTAATCTCTCTTTCTCTTACCTGGACAATAAGGGCAAGTATAAGTAACCTCTGAAGTCTTTACCACATGATTTCCATTTTTCAGTTCTTCATAAGACATGTCTTGCTGTTCTTCCATTTCTGAATCACTAATATCCGAGTCATCTTCCATTGTCAATCTTGAGAGCTCCTGAGCATAAATCAAAAGAAACAAACATGGGGATCACTAGCCAAGTGGGTTGCTCAGCAATTCTCTGTGCTTTATGCTTATGTACATCTTCCTTTTTTTGCAATGTTAATTACCCAATTCCCTCTACAAGACTAGAACAGATTGTAGTTGTATGCAATAAGTGCATAGCAGCGTGTATGACTAATACATTTCATAAGCAATAATAATTTTCAATCTCTGTCCATGATTATCTAAAGCACATAGCATAGTAACATGCCAGGCTTACGAACAAAGGATAGTAACAAATACAATCACAATGTACAACAGAACGTTACATGCAAACTGAAACTAGTTGAAAACTGTGTTCATCTTATGATGCTTAAAATTCCACCTTCGTGGCAAAAGATGCAGGAACCCCAAACCAAAAACAGAAAACACCCAAATGTGCATCTTGTTACAAACTTGTTTCTAAATCAGCTTCTGTCCACTGAAAGCTAAAACAACAAACCTTGCAGCCCACCAAGTCGCGAGTTAGACGCTGATCTTCACCTTCTCCGCCGCTTCCGATTTCGCTCCCTCCGCCACGATCGGCTCCGATCGGTCAACAGCCTCGTAGGTCTTCGAGCTCCCAACACTCTCGATCGAGGCGATGTGGAGAGGGCTGGAGATCGAAACAACGGTCAACAGCCTCGCCCCTTGTCTGGTTTTCTTGTAGATCAAATTAGGATTAAAAATTTTAAATACTACTTTTTTTTTGTAATTAAATCATAAATTTAACAGATTTTTTAACGTATTTTTATGAGTCCGTTTATTTACCATATATGTGGAAAAACACCTACCTAAATGTACTATTAATTAACTAACTTAACTAAATAAATTAAAAGACTAAAACACCTTCATAGAGATTTATTAAGAGAGTAAATTTGACATTTTCATGGTGTGTGTTTTTCCACATATGTGGTAAATAGACACCCACTATTTTTATCGACAATGTGACATTTTTAACCAGTTTTAAAAATGATACTCTAGCTTAAAAGTGAAAATTAGAGACAAATGTAAAACTTTAGAAAAGATTAGTGGTACCTTTTTCCAATTTAAAATGCATATATACTAGGCTTTACTTATATACTCATATCCCTTCGTTCTTACTAGGGAAAAAAGGAAAATCTTGTACCTTTTTATTGTTTCATAAAATTTGAAATATTTCATTGTAAACTTTTCAACAAAAAAAACTTGGCAAAAGGTGCAAATTTAATAAAATTTGAAATATTTCATTGTAAACTTTTCAACAAAAAAAAACTTGGCAGAAGGTGCGAATTTATCACTAATGTTTGGGTTAGGAATGACAACGGTTCTATTTATCTATGGATGGGGTATAACTATGACCATTAACCGCGATTTTTTTGATATTAACGGTTTTGCGGATTTTCTTATGTGGTTTTGTTGACACCCATAACCGCATAATCATGGTTATCCGCGGTTTGCGATTATAATCACAGATATTTCATTCACTCATTAATCACGAAATATAAATTTAACTATGCAATATAACTTAAATTCTCAAGTATAATCCTACATCAACTACAAGCACATATAAAATACTCTTATATATTACTTCCTACAAGCACATTGATCATTTTATTCCTCCACATACATCTGTGCATATGTGGGTTCGATTTTGATTCAATTTATAATTACTAAATTAGTAATTACGAGGACCAATAATGGGATTGGATTTAGATGAGTTGAGCTTTGGTGGGCTAGGGTAGTGGTCGTAGGGTAGTTTTGGTGGATTAGGAAGAGATTGTCGGATTGAGCTTAATTGAATTGGACTTCGTGGTTAGCGGGCATCCACTATTTGCGGTTAGCGGATGATACCCCTAAACCACAGTCGCAACCACCAGAGTTGCGGTTTTCACTAGCCATCCATAACCGTGAAACCACGGATCAAAACCATGGATAAAACAGTCAATTACGGTGCGGTTATCCACGGTTTACGTCTTTAACCAATCCACTGTCATCTCTAGTTTGGGTGGTGGAGGGTTTTTGCCACTTAACTTTTTCCGAACGTAAATTTGCCATTAACCTTTGTAAATGGGACATCATTTGCCACTAAAGTTTGTATCGGGGGTGACTTTACCACTCGCACCGTTAACATATGGAATATTCGTTATATTCCGTTAAAATACAATGTTTTAATAATCAATTTGACCCCAAACTTTTTAAAAACTAACAAATTAACTCTTAACCTTTTCAAAGTTTACAATTTGGCTATCTCTCTACCCAGATTTGTCTCTACTCCCCCTTCACCTTTCAACAAAAGCTTGGATCAATCTAATATATAAATTGATGCTCAATTTCTCAATTTTTGGGCACCACCGCTTGCTCTTCCTCTTCCAACTTCCACCTTCGCTCTATTTTTGGGTCGTGGGCACCGTCGCTTGCCTCTCTCTTCTCTCCGACCGTGCATCCACTGCCGCCAAGGGAATTGGAACCGCTTTGTTTGATCGACTTCTGCTCATCGTCACATGCTCTTGTTCCCATCTCAGCCAACTCTAGTTCTTTGTGGGTCCCGTCTCTTCTTCGGCTTTATTTCCTTGCTCTACGACTTTTGCTCATCTCCTTCCTTATATCAAGGAGTTGTCTTTGATTGTATGCTGTAGAGATGGGGTTGATGATGATGAATTTGATGAAAATAAGGGAACTGAACTATTATCGAGTGAAGAATTTGATCGAGGATTGGGGCTAGAAAGTCTCGGTTTATCGGGAATCAACACTAGTGATATGGCTGTCAACTCAACTTTTTATGGAGAAGCTGTAGTAGACTCAAGAGACTTTCAACTTAAAACCTGTGGAAGTATCATCGATGGAGTGTCTTTTGTTGTTTGCCTTGGAGAGCTTTAAGAAGTGGAGCTGTGAAACTGTATGACTATTACCGATGGTGTGTTATTGAAATTAGCTAATTGCATGTGTAGCTTGCAGAAACGGAGCGGAGGAGGAAGTAATTGGGTGGATTTGTAAAATTATAATATTTGGGGTAAAATTTGTAGTTATTACAAAATTTGTAAACGCCCACCTATTTGGTAACATTAGTGGCAAAAATCCTCCACCACTCAAATATTAATGGCAAATTCGCACCTTTTGCCAAAAAAACTTGTTACCAAACATGGAAAGTATATATTCTCAACCCAATAATCAAAAAACTCAAGAAAACTCAATCTATACCAAAGCACCCAAAAATCAGTACTAAATTATCATCGAGCTTTCAAAATTCATTAATCTCTGTAACTAATTATATGTGACAATATTTATTGGACAGAAAGTATAACATACAGATATTCATCCACTGGTACCGTAAAAGACTGAATAAATTATGTTGTATTCTTTTATAACTTCAATATCAATTTTCATATTTTAAGTTTTCATTCATTTTTATATTTTTCTCTTAAGGTTTAATATGCTACTGTATTTCTCTTTAAATCAGCTTCATGTGGGTAGTTTATATTGGTAGTTTATGAATATATGTTTTTTTTAAAAAGATTATCGACTTAAAAGCGATATAGATAAATTGATATTAAGTGAATATCAAAAATCAAATAAATAAATAAACAAACCAACCAAGTACGCTGTAACGTAACAGTGGTTGTATGGTCCAACTTAAGCATAGCAGCGGATCGGTTAATTCGCGGTTTCCCTTAAACCGTAAACTATAGATTTTTTGATATCCACGGTTCACGGTACATATTTACATCCACAACCGCGAATCGCGGATATTCACGTTTCGCGGCTATATTTACGGATACAATATTTATAGGGTAAAGTCTACTTTTAGTCCCTTAGCTTTCCGATTTGTCCTATTCAGGTCCCATTTTAAGAATTTGTATCATCTGAGTCCCTTAGCTTTGATTTTTGTATCATTTGTGGTCCTTCCGTTTGATCAACGTTACAATGGCCGTTAGTTTGGCGGAATGTCTAAAATGCCCCAGTGCGTGTAGACGTGTAACATTAGTGGGGTAGGATTACGGATGGCCGACTTCGTGGCATGTGACTTGGGCCGGGAGATCTGCAACCGTCCCCGCATTAACTCCTCCAACTGCTACATTCGAAAAGGCGAGTTCGAAGAGCAAAGCGAGAAAGAAGAGTGACAAAGTTCGAAAAGAAACCTAACCTCGCGATGGAAGAAAATGTTGTGAATATTCCGGACGACAAAGAGGAAAGAGATGTGTACAAGCTTGTTGTGAGGGTGGCGAGTTGCCTCGGTGCAGCCACGACGTCGACGGGCTTGGAAGCGACAATCTCACAATCTATACCCTATTCCTTCTGTAAGTGAAATCCTTGAGCTTTTAGAGCATCCGAGTTTGTGAGAAGCGTGTGGGAAGGGTGGTGTTATGGGAACGCAGGGATTTTTTTGGTTTTGGAATTTCAGATGGGGGGTCGATTTATACAAAAGATTTGTTTGGAAAACGTATCATTTTCCTGTCTTTGTTTATGCAGCACCAGAAGAGAGCTTTTTTAGTATCCACATGCACCATGGAGGGTTTTTTGCCAATTTACCATGGAGGGCATACATTGGGGGCGGGTTGGTTGTTTGACTTCGTAACAAAGAGAAGTTCAGCTTTGTGGAGTTGGACTTGATGGTAAGGGAAGTGGGGGTAGAATCTAAGTATGTGAATTACTTTTGGCGGGTTCCTTCAGGTAACAAGAATGAGGATGGGGATGACAATGAAAATGAAAGTGTGAGAGAGTGGTGACAGAGATCATGAAGACCTCATCCGATGTTCGAAGATGCTAGACACATGCTTGCCATTGTCTGAGATAGTGCATATTTATGTGGTGGAGGTAACTGTGAAGGAGATGTTTGCGTTTGAATTAGAGTGGGTAAAACAGTTTGACTATAAAGGCAACATATTTGGAAAAATGTTCAAGAAGCAAGAAAACAGAGGGAGATTGTGGTGCTTGATGAGGAGACATGCAGCAATACGAGGCTCCTTCTAGGATGGTATACAGAGAATAATGAAGGAGGGAGAGCAATTCGGTTAATATAGATGGAGACAAGTTTGAGGGAGTTAATGTGGATGTGGAGGTAGGTAAAGGAGATGGTGTAAATGCAGATGGTGGTGATACGAGAGGGTGTAAATGATGGTTCGGTGGAGATCACGGGAGAAGTCAAGAATCATGGATGGATTGGCTAGATATTGATACACAAGAGGGTGTAGGTCCGGTTGATGGGGACCAATTGTATGTAGAGGTTGGGAGTATGGGACCTCAACAGGAGAACATTGAGAAAACTTTGGGACCTCAACAGGAGAACATTGAGAAAACTTTGGGACCTCAACAGGAGAACATTGAGAGTATGGGACCTCAACAGGACAAGCTTGAAACTTTGGGACCTCAACAGGAGAACATTGAGAAAACTTTGGGACCTGATCAGGACAAGCTTGAAACGCCTAGTCATTATGGGAGATAGGGAAAAGCAAAGACTTGGAGAACTCGACGCAAGCCCCGATGTTATGGTAGAGTTTAGCGAGAAGGTTTAAAGAGATTAGAGATGAATCATTAGGAAGTTAGAAAAGAGGAGGAGGAAAAGGTGGAGTCATCTATTCGGGGATGAAGATGATGATACTAGTTCGATGTATCTTCACTCCCGGTTTTAATGATGAAGACTCAGAAGGTGGACTCCCTACGAAGGTAAAGAAGGATAATGTTGTAGATAAGAAGGGGGATGATGTTAGTGAAGGTGAGTCTGAATTTGAAGATGCAGCTGATGACGAGAGTGATAAATATGAGTCTGCAACTTCTGACTCTAAGAAATCGGCGAGAGAAAGTGATGAGTGTGAGGAGAGTGATCCCGAGTTTGTTCATGATGCGATTAATGATGACACGAAATTGAAGTGGAGGAGGAGGATGAAGAGCATGTCGTTAGAGATGAGGGACAACCTTATGTTGAGGTTGGAGAGGGAGAGGAAAGTGAACAAGAGGAGGCAAATGCTGAAGGAGAGGGAGAAGAGGAGGATGAAAAGAGGCTGTGACACGAGTTTGAGGATAGTGAGAATGAGGTGGAGAAGGATGATGATTGTATTGACTCCGCACGTTGAGATCGACCAAAACATTTTGGATTTGGGTTCTAAAAGCAGTTCTGATGCAGGTCGACCCATCCATCGTGCAAGAAGAAGTAGAGGGAGTTATTGAATCTCAATCTGATTATGAAGAATCAGAATATGAAGACTCCGATGGTGAACTAAGAAGTGTGCACTCTGACACTGAAGATGAAGCACCTAGGTACCCCATTTTCAACTCAGTTACTGATATGCGTAAACCAAAGTTCAAATTGGGGATGTTGTTTCCTTCATTTGATGTATTGAAGGAGGCAATCAAAATTTATGCCGTGAAGAATAGATTTGGTATAAAATTCAAAAAAAATGACAAGATAAGGGTTGTGAGCCACTGTAGTGATGGCTGTGATTGGGGGATTACTGCTAGATTAGTAAGAGGTGGACCTAGGTGCCAGATTAGAAGATTTGTTCCTGACCACAATTGCGTTAAACATACCAGAGTGAGGTGGGCAACTGCTGAGTGGATTGCAAAGAACTTACGTTGAGCACATTAGGTCCCAACCAGACATCACTCTTCAAGCATTGATGATCATCTGAGGAGGGATTACAACATTGAAGTGCACAGATCCAAGGTCCAAAGAGCCAAGAGTAGGGCACTTGAAATGATAGGGGGCGATGAGGCTAAACAATATGCGAAATTGGTAGACTATAGTGGTGAGATTCAGCACAGGAACCCAGGGTCCAAGGTTGTCTTATGTTGTGACAACCTCATTTTTCAGAGAATGTTCATCTGTTTGGCTGGCCAAAAATATGGGTTCTCAGCTGAATGCAGGCCCATTATTAGTGTTGATGGTTGCTTCTTGAAGGGAACATATGAAGGTCAACTATTATCAGTTGGGATTGACGCAAATGACCGCATTTATCCAATTGCGTATCTTTGTAGTGGAATCTGAATGTATGGATAGTTGGTCCTGGTTTTACATCTTGAAGGGAGAGTTGGAAATGGATGAGACCGAGAATCGACAATAATGTCTCGATGCAGGACAAAGGTGAGCATTTAATGTTCTATTTAGTTTAAGTCCCTTAGCTTTCTGTTTTGTGTTAAGGTCCCATTTAGTTGGTCTGTTTTGTGTTAAGGTCCCATTTAATGTTCTATTTAGTTTGTCATGTTAAGGTCCCATTTAGTTTTAGTCCCTTAGCTTTTCATTTTGTCCTATCAGGTCCCATTTGTGTCAGTTACCTTAACCTGTTATGACTAAAACATGGTAAGTTTTATATTTCGTGGTCATAATTTGAGAAGGAACTTCACACATGCTTACTTTATAGGTTATCGAAATATCATAAATTTCAAGAAGTTGTATCCATCTCGAGCTTCTAAGAGACTGTGTTTGGTCTGCAAGAAGAGCACCATATGTTTCAGCTTGGAAAAGGGAAATGCTTCACATCAAAGGTATAGATGAAGGTGCATGGAAGTGGTTGTCAGTTGATCCCAAACATTGGACTAGATCACATTTTAGAACATTTCCTAAATGTGATATCTTGTTAAATAACATGTGCGAATGTTTCAACAAGTTTATAATTGATGCAAGGAACAAGCCAATTCTGACCATGCTAGAAATGATAAGATCCAAGTGCATGGTGCGCATTGCAAGGAAGGCTAAAGCAGGGGACCACTATAAACAGAAGTTGTGCCCAAAAATTGTGACCAAGCTGAACAAGAACATGGACAGGGCACAAGGTTTTACTCCAATGGAAGCTGGCCCCACTCTGTACTCGGTCAAGTCGGGAGACAACTTGTATGCAGTGGACATTAGGGAGAGAACATGATTTCCTAATATTTATAAATCCACAAATCCCACATAAACCTCCATATAATATTTTAATAACTAAATATTTTTAGTGAAGTGGGTTGGGCTTGGGGTTTTAGACTTAGGATGTGAGTTGTGTGTTTGTGGGTTTGGTTGAATTATAGTCTTAGTAGCATACTATGTGGATTGACAATTATCTGCCAAATCGCGGTTCGTGGTTATCCGCTGTTGGAATACAGTCGGTCTGTTGGAATACAGGATGCGGACTGCTCCAGACAACAATAACTCTCATTTTTCTAGTCTCAGACCTAAGTTTCCTAATTTCAACCTCATTTGAACTGCCTGCCCCAACACCCCTGATCTTAGAGTGCTCATTTTTTACAACAACCGCATCCTCCTCCTCCTTCCGCACCACACTACGATCAGCTCCACCACTGTCCAACTTCTTCACCAATCCGTAGATTATTGCCTTCAAACGTTCAGGGGTAGGTTCATCGTGCCACACTCTGAAACCACAAAACCCAACACCCTACAGATGAAAGGGGATTATTAAAATACTTACGCGAAACCCGTAACTCAAGACAAACAATCACCGGACATTCTTAAAATACTTACCCCATAATGCCGACAACCAAAATCGACGCCCGCGTTGTCCCTTGTCCACGCCATAACCAAGGGAGCTTCAACTCCACGATTGCATAAAGGCGGTGATACAGCCGATTCACAATCGGCTTCGATTTCCAAGACGCCGTCGTCCTCGTCGAACTTGAAGACGCCATCGTCCTTTCTCTCTCTCTCTCTCTCTCTCTCTCTCTCTCTCTCTCTCTCTCACCAGTAGGTTAGACAAAGGTGAACTAGGAACCCTGTTACACCTCTTATAAATAAAGTCACGACCTTGCATGTCGATCGTGCATGACCGTTACCACTTTATAGGTTATCGAAATATCATAAATTCCTAATATTTATAAATCCACAAATCCCACATAAACCTCCATATAATATTTTAATAACTAAATATTTATAGTGAAGTGGGTTGGGCTTGGGGTTTTAGACTTAGGATGTGAGTTGTGTGTTTGTGGGTTTGGTTGAATTATAGTCTTAGTAGCATACTATGTGGATTGACAATTATCTGCCAAATCGCGGTTCGTGGTTATCCGCAGTGCGGACTGCTCCTTACCGTTATCCGCAACCGTTTGGCCAACAAGCTTTTAAAAAAATTGTAACCGCGGTTAAAACTGCCAGAAACGGTCGGTCATCCGTTATTCGCAGATCTTATCCACTCCACTGCGATGGCTAGTCCAAAGGTTAATAACCTAGTGCAAATATTTGATGGGAAAATAAAAATGTGTCCCAACAACCAACCCTATATATCAGCAGGAAAACACAAAAGAAAAAGACGAGGCAAATGTTGAAAATACGTTCTTGGAAGTTGATTAGCAAAAAATAAAGAAATAAATACAGAAACTGTTAGTATACCTATATATGGAGTAGAAATGTTAGTGGTTAATGTTAAAATAATGAGTCGGTTTAATTTTAAGTTAGTGAGTTATTTATGCTAGATTTCAAGAGTCATTTGTCATGTATAAATAGGGAGGCAAACTTATGAATAAAATATAAGCTCTATTACAAATTCACACAATGTAGACACAAACTTCGCACAATGCTCTCTCACACTTCTTTCTTTTTCGTCTTCTCAAATTCTTGTCATATCCTCATAAAAACACCAACAAATTGGTATCAGAGTATGATAGATCTGAAGGAACCTAGACCAAATACAATCCATAACAAATCAAGCCACAACACATGGAGCCTCAAACTCTCACAACACTACATGTGGAGGTCAAAACTCACACAACACATAGAGGCCAAATCTCATACAACACACATATGGAGCCAAGATCCCCCACAACATGATGTATGGAGAACCAAAATAACTCAAGTCACAAACATGCCATAAGCAAGCCACAAACACAGCCATACCAAGCCAAGCTGACGGAAGTTCTTGCGGAAGTTCTTTGTTGAAAATGCAACTTGAAGAACAATGAGTGTTGAAAATATGTTATTGGAAGTTTATTAGCAAAAAAAAAATAAAAAAAATAAAGAAAATAAAATAAATACAAAAACTGTTAGTATACCTATAAATGGAGTTAGAAAGATTAGTGGTTAATGTTAAAATAATGAGTCAATTTAATTTTAAGTTAGTGGATTATTTGTGCTAGATTTCAATAGTCATTTGTCATGTATAATAAGGATGCAAACTTATGAATAAAATATAAGCTCTCCATTACAAATTCACACAATGTAGACACAAACTTCTCACAATGCTCCTTCTCGCATTTCTTTCCTTTTCGTATTCTCAAATTCTTCTCATATTATCATAAAAACACCTACAACAAATTCTATCCACTTCTCAAAATTTTCAACTTTTTTGGAAAAAGAAAAACATAATTATGGATTTTAAAAATGAAAAAGAAAATTGGGAAAAATGTAAAGTAGGGAAAAGAGAATGAAATGTTGCAATAATTATGGGATAGATATGGTTGGCGTATAATTTTTGTAGGAATCAAAAGCTCTTCAAAAAGAGAGGATTCTTGAACAAAACAATGTAACTCTAATTTCCGTTATTATTCACGGATAATTGTACAATTAACACGATGATTAAAAGGCGCTCAATATTTAAGAAAAGGATCATGTGATTGATTATCAGCAAAACCTATGGTCTGTTCACCTCGCTTTACATGGTTCATATGAGTCACCATTTATAATCATACATCATGACATACACATATATACAAACGCCCACACAGACCTTTCTTTGGTTGTTGTAGCATTCAAGAGTATTGGAAGCTATGATTTTGGAGGTGAAAGTAGGAGGATCTATGGTTGAAAGTTGAAACCTTTTTTCAGGCTCTAGTCAAAGCACCATCATCTGGATTTTTCCTCTGCTCTCAATATGTGAAGATTGAGATCTATAAGACCGTTTGTTTCATCTGGGATTTTCTGTTTTTCCAAAAAGATGAAATCTTTAAGCACCGTGGGGCTTGGGTTGAGCATAGTTTTTGGGATTCTTTTGGTGGCTCTCATAGCTGAAGTATACTACTTGCTGTGGTGGAAGAACAGGATTACAAGCAGAGAGCTTGGAAATGATATCAGCAACCCAGCAGCTGATTTCCTTTATGTGTTCTGCTGGAAAAAGCAATCTACAATGACCCAAACAGCTGTTGTGGATACGCACAGTCTTGTCCAACAAGACCAACAGCATGAGCTCAACTTCAACAGAGATTTGTTGATGAAACCATTTGGGAATGAAACTTCAGGACCACCAAAGTTCCTCTTCCCAATCATTGAGGAAACAAGGGAGGAGATGGAGAGTGAAGATAGCAAATCCAGGAGTGATAATAGCAGATTGGATTTGGATTCAAGAGGGAGGAGCTTAAGTGACTTGCTTCTCACAGCAGAGACTCCATACTTGACCCCAGTTGCTTCTCCATCAATGTTTACTCCCCCTCTCACTTCTCCAATTAATGGGTTTAATCATACCTCAGAATCAGCCGGAGAAGCTGAGTTCAACAGGAAGAAATCATCTCCTCCTCCAAAGTTCAAGTTTTTGCAGGATGCAGAAGAGAAACTCAGAAGGAAACTCATGGAACAAGATGAAAACAGAACCAGTGGCTCAAAGCATTTCAAGGATGAAGAAGATGAGCCTTATGTTGCCATTGCTGTTGATGAGAACCAAGAGACAGGTTCCAAATCCAATCACTATCAGTATCATCAACAGTTTCAGTTTGCTTCTTCACCACCACCACTGAGTAAAATTTCTTGAGTTTTTCTCTTTTTCTCTTATTAAACTAAGTTTCTGCGAGTAATTAGGGATGCGATTAAGGTTAATTACGGAACGTTTGCCCTATAGTGTAAGTGGGGGACTTGTGGGGATATTTGTTTTATTCAATCTCCCATCTCTCCCCTGTCATTTGCATATGAGCATTCTGATAACTTCTTCTGTTCCAATAACAATACTTGAACTTCTAGCTTTTGTTTATTTCACTTGTCCTCTCTTGTAGGAGTACCAAGTTTGGATTAGATTCATGAATGTGAGCAATTTGCTAAGAGAACATTGCTTTATTGGTGTTTCAGTAATCAGTATGTATTTCCTTTGTCCAGTTGCTAATATTAGTATAAATTATAATACTCAAATTCCGTGAAAACTGGTAAGTCAACTTTCGTAGTACCTGTATTTGATTCAAATGTTTATAAGAAAAAAACTATTAAGAAATCCTAGAAAAATAAGTTACACATCGATTTGTTATTTGAATATAATTAATTGCTTTATAAATCAATATTAAAGGGAAAATCATAAATTTCCTCCATTAAAATAATGAAGGAAAAAGAACCTTTCTGCATTTACGTCGGGGAAAAACAAAAAAATTATACTAATCGCTTTGGTAGCATAAAATTTACCGGAAGAAAAACAAACATAAGGGGTTTTCGGTTCATATGAATTTTCTCATTAGTTTTTGCATGTCTCAATTTTATCTCTTTTGGGTTCCAATTTCCAAACGAATAGGATTGGATGACTCATACATGTAGACATAATTGAGAAGTTGCAACCTTTTTAGGAAAAAAAAATTGTTAGTAGAAGGAATTAAGCATATGCATGACTGTTATTTTCCACATGATAATTCACAAAATGATAATTTTCATAGCAAGTTTTTGTAAAGGAAATATAACAACGATTGCTTGAATTTTTACTTGCATATCCTCTCGTTGAGATTGTGTCCGTTCTTTTAAGACCAAACAGAATAGAATGCTCAAATAACTTACTTTGAACAAAAAAGGTCACGCACGATAAATCTGTAATGAGAGATCAATCTTTCTTTCCAATTTTTGTATCTCATAAATATACTTAAATTTAAAAAAGTTTCCACCATATGACCATAAAAACATGAGGTGGAGGTCTGCTTGGATTCTAAATCCTCTTGAGGTAATAGGGAATTGTTAGACCTCATCTATATATACTTTTAGGGTGCCTCCGCCTCCTCCTTACCATAAAAACATGAGGCGGAGATCTCGTATTCAAGTATTCACAATACTCATCCAACCACTTATGTATAGAAGAATTTTTTTTTAAAAAAATAATCTCTTTTTCCCCCAAAAAAAGTCCTGAAAGGAACACATTACACACCCTAACTTTAATACAATGCAGACAAGACTACTGCGATTCTCGAACACTGACCCAGATCATACTTGAGGATACACGTAGAGATTTCGAGTTTGAGCCTCCGTATTTTCATACCCTACCCCTTTGTATATATAAAAAAAACTACTCCTCAAGAAAAGAGGTTGACAAGAACTTTTGGCACATATGAACAGTAAAAAGTAAAAAGAGATGAAGGTGAATACGAAGTAGAAGTAAATTCCAAAGAACATGGCAAAGAATGTTTGGTATCTTGTGAGATGCGTCTCTCCCAAAAGAAACAAACTTGGACCAAATCCATTCAAATGCCCGTGAAATATATGTCTCGTGGAAAGAGGCCTTAAAGCACAACATTCCAGTTTTCAATTTCAATCATTACACCCATTTGCCTTTTACCATCACCATCTCATCACACATGTTACCATCGTTTTCTACCAATTTTAGGGTGCGCATATGCGCACCTACACATACCATTGTGTAGTTACAAAATTGTCCCTCCTTATAAACCTAATCAACTGCCGTCAGTTTCTCGTAACTCGTTTTTGTCTAATTTCTGCCGATCGTTCTTCTTTCTCCGTTGCTTCTCTCAATCGGTCGTCCTTCCGCCGATCTACTAAAGAATTTCCGGCGAGCGTCCTTCGGTAAGTTCTCTCTCTATTTCATCTGCTGTTGAATTTCCTGCGGTCTTCTTCGTTCTAATTGTTTCACTTGATCAATCAGTTCTTATTCTTTTGTTTTTCCACTGTCTACTGAATAATTCTTTTGGTGTTCCAGACATTTTGATGGATTCAATTTTGGATTTGAATTTGGAGCCAGATAATGGCGGAATTTTTGGAGGTACCTTAGAAGATGGTTCTGGCTTTTTATTTACTTTTTCGCAGGAGGTTGAAGAAGATGATTTTGATCCACATCCTTCTGTTTCAGGTTCGTTTTACTGGTTTCTGTTGCTTTATTATGCTGCGTTCTGCTCTGTTGGTTTTAGATTTTCATTAGTCTTATACATTTGTCTTCATTGTAGTTGACATTTCGAACATGCCTAGTAGACAGTCTGTGATACCTTTCTCTGTTTTTGGTTCTTCTCTCCTATTGTTAGTTGTATTTGGTCTTTGTAGTGTTTTTTCGTTTGTCTTAGACAGGTTCATTTATGTGTAGTGGACGTTTGAACATGCCTATCGATACCGCCCAGTGTGTTGGAATGTGGTGGTGAGATTATTTACGGTGGTATAAATGATAAGATTAATGAAGTTGATGTTTGTCAAGATGAAGATGTTGTTTCAATCCCTGTTAATGAAACTTCATCTGAGATTTCTAGTGAATTGTCGTCAATGGGTCATGATGATGTTTGTTGGGTTGGATCAAGTTTTGATACTTTAGAAGATTGTTGCTCTTTCTTGAGAGTATGCAATATCTAGAGGATATAAAATTCGTTTGGGAAGGAAGCGGTATACAAAGAAAGATGAGAATTGTTATCACCAAGAGTTGCTTTGTTGTTATGCTGGTCAGTACAAGAAGAAGGGTGATATGTCTGTTTTAAAGGACGGTTCTGTCTATAACACTAAGGGTAAACGTCAAAGGGTTGATAAGAGGTGTTTATGCAAGGTGGTAATTTGGTGTAAGCTTGATGATGCTGGCCGTTGGGAATGTGTTCGGCATGATCGTCAGCATTCTCATGCATATGTTGTTACACGTCAGAGGTTTTTATTACGTAGTGGGCGGCATGTTAACAAGGACTTATTTCAAGCAGTTTTTGATATGATGGGTTCCGGTATTAGACCGTCTCAAGCAATTAGGGTATTAGCTGATCAAGTGGGCGGTCTTGAGGCACTTGGAATGACAAGAAGAATGGTTTATAATAGTATTGCTGCTGAAAGAGGGATTACCTCGGTTATTGGGGATGCTTGTGATTGCTCTTAGATACATTCAAAGATAGGGTTAAGAATGATCCTAATTTTTCTTTGAGATATCGATTAATCGGGATAATCGGATGACTAATTTTTGTGGAGTGATGAAATCATGAAGTCTGATTATTTGATTTTTGGTGATGTTGTTGTCTTCGATACAACATTTCGGACCAACAGTATAACATGTTACGTGCCCCTTTCATTGGTATTGATAACCATAGGCAGAACGTTGTTTTCGCTATAGCTTTTTTAGTGGGGCAGAAGAAGGATGATTTTAGTTGGTGTTTTGAGAGTTTCCTTCGCAGCATGGGTGGGAAGAAACCGTTGACATTAATGACAGACCAAGATCAAGCCATTGCTTATGCGGCTGATTCTGTTTTGGTTGGTGTGCAGCATAGATTATGTTTGTGGCATATTTGTGAGAATGCAAAGAAAAACTTGAAGGGTTTGTGGCGTCTTGATGGGTTTTCGATATGTTCTACAAGTGTTTGTATTCTTGTGTATGCAGAGGAGTTTTATAGTTTATGGGATCAACTACAGTCTTCTTTCCCATGTGAGAACAATCCATGGCTTACTAATTTGTTTAATCGAGGTTCAAGTGGTCACTGCTTTGTGCAAGCACATTTTTTCTCTGGTCGAAGAGATTAATTTTTAAGTTTGACGTTTCTGTATTTACTATTAGACATTTCCATATTTATGTTCAGACAGAAGTAATTATTATTTTCTACTGTTTCCTTTTTTGCAGGTATTAGGTCTTCTCAGCGTAGTGAGAGTACAAATAGTGTGCTGACGTCCTTGGCTAATAGACAATTGGGTCTTTTTGGTGTTTTTACCGCTATTGAGAAGATGGTAGATGATTGGAGAAATAAAAGACTTGAAGAAGATTTTAGGAATAATGGTGTCCCTCATTTGAGAGCTGCATGGTCTAGACTTGTGATTCATGCTTCTAAAGTGTATACGCTTACAATATTAGAGTGCTTTGAGAGGGAGTTTTGGAAAGGTGGGTGCGGTGAGCATGAAGTGATTTATCAAGATGGTTCGAACATGCATTTTCAGGTATGTGTTGGGCTAGATGACTCTAGGAAGTTTGCAGTTATTTATCATCTATCATCTGGTTGCATATCCTGTTCTTGCATGCTTTTTGAGGAGAGAGGGTATCTTTGTTGCCATGCACTTCGGATTTTAAACTTGTGCAATGTACGTGAGCTGCCACCACAGTATATTCTTCATCGTTGGACAAAGGCAGCTATGTTGGTTGTTGATGGTAATGGGAAGTATACTTGCCAAGATTCATTTTCCCGGTATGCATGGAGAAATTCAGTTATGAAGCGAGCTTTGAATTTGGTGTTGGAGGCTCAAAAAGATGAGCAACATAGAGATAACTTTGAAAAGTTGTTGTCATCTTTCGAACATCAGTTGCAGCTGTTTTCTACCGAAGGTGGAAGTTGTTCAAATCACACAAGTAACATTACAAGCTCAAATTCTGCTTTAGATTTTGAGCTGTCTAATCCAGCATTTGTCTCCTCGAATAATTTTGGTTCAAGACGAGTTTCTCGTGGCAGGCGTGGTCGAGGTCGAAGTATCGGAGTTGCTACTCAATGATGTTGCAGCAGTTGGTTTAGCATATACATGGTTTTAGATGAGTTTTTGAAATTTACATCTCGTTTGACATATTATAGACCTGTAATAGACAGTTTATTACAAGCATTCAGACAGTGTATTTTTTTTAATACAGATTACATATCATGTTGGGAAAACGTATCAAGGTTTGCTCCTAGACAGATGAAATATTTCTTTCTGACAGTTTGAGGTTATCATTCAGATACTATTTTTGAGATGTAACAGTTTATAATTGATACGCCAAGTTATTTTTTTGTTCAATGCACGAGTGAGTTCGATGGACCATCGGTTAGACCAAACATATCAAAGCTTTCTTTCAGACAGATAACATACCTGCTTCAGACATTTCAAAATTAACAAGAGTTAGAACATGGGGAACCCTGCTAATTTTATTAGACATATCATGCTTTGTACGCAGACATATCAAAGCTTTATTTCAGACAGATAACATACCTGCTTCAGACATTTCAATATAAACAAAAGTTAGAACATGGGGAACTCTGCTAATTTTACAATCATGATTATAATGAGAATTTGACAGAATATTTACGACCAATTTATCTAAAATTTTTATGCAGATTATGCATGTTTGGACAGTCAGACAGATTATGCTATTTTATTAGACATATCATTCTTTGTACGCAGACATATCAAACATTTCTTTCAGACAGATCATACCTGCTTCAGACATTCCAAAATAAACAAAAGTTAGGACATGGGGAACCCTGCTAATTTTACAATCATGATAACATTTTTGCAAACTGTAAACATTGTAAGCATTTAACAAACAAAATCCTACCAAATATCTGCGATTTCATCAATGTTAACTAGTTACAAACGGTAGTCAATCGTTTCCTTTACAACCAGTTTTTCATGGCATTGAGGATCGTGCAATGCTTTGCAAGTTGGCTTTACGGGTTAATTCTTCTTTTTCCATGTTTCTTGGATGTGAGAGTATCGTTGCAGCAATCGGGCTCTATGTTTCTTCATATTTGATGGCTGTATACATTTGAACAAATCAAAGTTAATTATCTTTCAGTTTTACACTATGCATAGAGATAATATGTCAACACTGTAATTGTAAATATTGTAATTACCGGTCCAAGATCTGAGTCAAACTCCATCCCTCTGTAGTATTCCATATGTTTCATAGCAAACACTGCACAGTCCGTCGTGTTCTCCAGAAACTTTTTGTAATGGTCCTTCCATTTGAGCTTCACAAATTTTGTCTCATATGTTGCAAATGCAGAACAACATGGATGCCCAATGAATTCAAATACATTCCGATCAAATTGTTTACTTTTTCAGTTCCAAATAGAAATTTTTAAGACACTACAATAATTTAGATATAATTTCAAAATTCGAACACTTACGAATATCTGTGGGATATTGCTATATTTGAGTAGAGTTTGATTCATGTTATCCATTATCTGGATTTCCTTTGCCGTTGTATTGATGCAGAACACGAAGAAATGGGCTTCACGTAGTATAGGGAAGAACAACTGTGCATTTGAGTTTTCAACATCAGTATAGGGAAGAGAAACATATGTTTATCTTGATTGGTCAATATGTCTATTTATGTGTTTTGAAGTGTCCGTATATACTTACAACAAAAATTGAATTAGTATGGAGAGATAGATGATTACCAAATTGTTTCTTTTCAAACTCTCCTTCGACCGGTTGTTTTGTTCGATCCAGGCATCCATGATTTCGAACAACATGTCAACAGAGTTTTTGTTCTGAATGATGGTCTCCTCTGTTTGTTCCTTCAGAACTGTTGTTGCATAGTGTACCATGGACATCTGGGATTTTTCAATTAATCAATGTCTAGCATTATGATACTTTTTTTAAAACAGTATAGCATCAATAATGATATAACCTTACCGATATTTCTACCGGGAAATAAAACCTATCTGTTGACCCATTTTCTCTGTCTGTATGATTCAGAATGAATGCATATGCACTAACTATCTGATCATAAACAAGAACCCCTGGTCTCAATGTCAGGATTTCTTCCCTGGTGATTATCAATCCGTCTCCAAAAATTCCAACCTTCTCCCTGTAACAAAACATATTTTTATAATGAGAATTATATTCATCAAATGTATACCACTGATTCAGTCATTGAAACATAATAAACTTTGCTGTTTGGGCAGTCAGACAGATTATGCTAGTGTATTAGACATATCATGCTTTACACGCAGACAGATGCTTTAAAGTGCACATACATATGTGTTACTTCGCTGTTTGGACAGTCAGACAGATTATAGCCATTTATTAGACATATCATGCTTTACACGCAGACATATGCTTTAAAGTAAACATACATATGTGTTACTTTGTTGTTTGGACAGTCAGACAGATTATGCTAGTTTATTAGACATATCATGCTTTACACGCAGACATATGCTTTAAAGTACACATACATATGTGTTAGCTATTTTAAATTTAGAGTGAACTTACTTTTTATCTGCTTTGCCTCTCCATACATAATCCAACAGTATCGATTGATCAGCAGTCAAATATTTTGCTTGGTTTCTGAGCAGTGGTATTAGATATGGAGAACGCAATGAGACCTCTACGGTTTCTTGTGATTCATGGAGGAGATTGAATTCTGGTGGCTGGATTTTAGTAGGAGTGCATGTAAAATTCTCTGCACCCAAAGCCACCGGAAGTTCAATGGTGAATGGAGGAAGGTCTTCCAGGCCTTCAATGATGTCATTGTTGATGTTTTCTCCTTCAATATTAAGCAGATTTTGATCACGTAGATTTCCCAATAGATGTCGTCTTCCAAGTTCCATTGCATCCATGATTTGGTTTCCGAACATGAGTAACTCATCATCTGTTACTTCTGTTCTGTCTGTTTGGACTTTGCTGCAGTATTGTTGGATTAGCTGGTTGTGCTCAACTTTGGTCTCCGGGTATTTTCCACATACCTCAATAATTGCCAACTTTGTCTTTTGTGAAGCTTCCACAATGCCTTCACACATTCAAACAGATTCTTCATCTTTCTGAGGTATGTGGATTGTTCATTCTCATTTTCTTTTCCAGCTTCTGCTCCTTCACTTTGTGCTTCCACTTCAGCTTCCATTGTTTTCTTCTCCTGAGGCTTATTCTTTTGAGGAGCAGCTTCAACATTTTCTTCATCCATTCTCTGTGTACAGATCGGTGGCAAAAGCTGTCCTCTCCCATACCCTCCTTTGGCCTCATTAGTTAATCTAGTATTTGCCACCTTTGTGCTCCACCGGTCATTGATGGGAACTGTCTTTGAACAAACATTTGGCCCTTGTACATGAATCTGTCCAAATAGAACATCTGCAGACAAAAATTTTGTATCCCTTTAAACCGTGTTTTTAATGTATAGTTAAGGTAAGTATTCCAGACATATCAGGCAGAAATAATGGACAGATGCAGGAGGTATAGTTCACTTACCTGCAAGAAGTAGAGGCAACCACCGCAGTGTTCACTTTTTTTAGTGCCCTTGTACTTTGATATTTCCCTTGCCAGTGTGGACAGCGTGTACGCTGACCAGTTCATGTTATCGACATTGTCAACACCGTATTTCAGAGCTTTGTGTATTCAAGCCGCATGTTGACTGTTTGAAGGGCAAGCAACTTTGTTACTACATAAACCACGAAGTTGAATTGGAAGGAGCTGTCTGCAGCTTTGTCTGCTGAGACTTCTCTATCTATATGACTTGTTAACGGTCCTTCATTTTTGCCGTAGGTCATTCTCCATTCTTTCAGTTCTTTGTCATTGCAGTTCGAGTATGTGTGCTCTTGTATTATGATTTGTCCCATTGGTAGGCCTAGGACATTGTGAACATCCTCTGCTGTTATCTTTATCTTTTTGTTGCTCACCGTTAGGGACGTATCATCTGGATTGAAGGAATTTACCATCCAAGTAAGCAATGGGAGATGAAGCTTGGTACATGTTATTTGAGACATGGAACCAAACCCAAGCTCCTTAACAGCTCTAATATGTGCTGCACTTCTTGAGAGATCATCCATTTTTGCTCTCACTGCTGACGGACTGCAGTGGCTTTTGATAAGATCACTGCCGATTAGAAAGTGAAGTTATGTAAGTAAAGAAGTAATTATATGTGACAGAGATAAATGACTTACAGATAACTTAGATATGCCAAAAAAGAAGTGATAACATGTCTAACACCTCACTTCGATATTGTTAATACAGATAAATATTCAATACCAGATAGTTGCAGTCATCATTCTGTAAAATGCAGTGCAAACATATCATTGTTTTGTATAAGACATATGTAAAGCACTGTTCAGACAGTTTCAGACATATGTCAAATGTTATACAGACATATGCCAAATGTAAGTCAGACATATGTCAAATGTAAGTCAGACATATCAGTATTACAATTTAGACATATCAGTGTTACGATTTAAGAGATAAAGAGTTTGACTCAGACATATGTCAAATGTTATACAGACATATGCCAAATGTAAGTCAGACATATATCCAATGTAAGTCAGACATATTTCAAATTCATTTCAGACATATGTCAAACGTAATACATACATATGTCAGTGTTCTGGCTTCGATATGTTTAATAAAGATAAATATTTTGGTTACCTCTCTTCACTTTTATGCCTTGCTTGTTTTGGACAGTCATCACTTCCTTTTTCTGACTCATTCGGTTGTTGCTTCATCTTTTTTGACACTCTTTCGGAATCGGACTTCCGACCTTCTTTATTGCTCTTCTTTCTTTTGATGGAGTCTTTGTCAGCAACATTCTTCTTTTCAACAGTTTTGGAACATCAACTTTCTCCATTTTCCTTGGACTTTTTCTTGTTTCAAAGAACTTTCTTCTTTTTCCTTGCCGCTTGAGTTTTCTTGATTACGCTCGTGGTCTTACGGACTGATGATCTCGATTTCATTGTTTTCTTCCCCTTCGAGTCAATCTTGGTCTACGGTTGCTTCGCCTAGTTTCGCCTTTCCCCAACCTTTTCCTTCCTAAGACCGCAAATAGAATATTTAAACATTTCACTTACTATATTCGAGACATATCGGTGGTACTATTTATTCATATGTCAAGTGTAAGTCAGACAGTTATAGTCATCATTATGTGAACATATCAGTGATGTGCAAAAGACATATGTAAACTACTGTTCAGACAGAGGCAGACACATCGGTGTTACTACGTAGACATATGTCAAGTGTAAGTTAGACAGTTATAGTCATCATTATGTGAACATATCAGTGATGTGCAAAAGACATATGTAAACTCTGATTTCGGAAATTAGGCGATTCGACACATCGGTGTTACTACGTAGACATATGTCAAGTGTAAGTTAGACAGTTATAGTCATCATTATGTGAACATATCAGTGGTGTGCAAAAGACATATGTAAACTCTGTTCGAGACAGAGCGCACACATCGGTGTTACTACGTAGACATATGTCAAGTGTAAGTCAGACAGATATAGACATCATTACGTGAACATATCAGTGTTGTGCAAAAGACATATGTGAACTACTGTTCAGACAGATTCAGACACATCATTATGCGAGTGTGGAGTCCACAAAATGTATTTGGTACATATGTACGTGCACTTTAAAGCATATGTCTGCGTGTAAATCATGATATGTCTAATAAACTAGCATAATCTGTCTGATCGCCCAAACAAAGAAAGTTTATTATGTTTCAATGATCAATCGTGGTATACATTATGTACCAATAATGTTGATACACTCTCTTATTTAACAGTGGAGCAGTACATGATTTGATACAGAAGAGACCAGAAATGTTGAGGCCGGAGGGAAGAAATGTCAGGAAAGAAAAAGGAAAAACGAGTTTACATATGAATAAATAGGAGCAAAATCAATAATACCTTTGGTTGTCCTGCATGTCTTCCGTGTTTGCTGCTTCTGACGGTAGAGGTTGAGAACCTGGCTCCGATTGTGACGATAATGGATGAGGTTGCGAATCGGTTGTCGCGTCGTCGCGCAGTCGTCTCTCTATGGCGGAGTCTTTGTCTGCCATGCCGTCGTCGTCGCGCAGTCGTCTGAATGCTGACCTCGAATCGTCTGAACGAGTGGTTGACAATTCCGTCGCCGAAGATCGAGCTCTGGGTCGGCGGTTTCGAAAGACAGGGGTTATGGGAGTTATGGGAACGTCGAACTCGGGTCGGTGGGGTTTTCGCCGAAAATTGAAAAAATTGAATGAGGGGTGTTTTAGACATTTCGGACGTTTGGGATTGGGCTTGGTTGTGAGGTCCGTATATTGGGCTTGGTAACTACTATGTGTAGGAACATAGTAGTACCATATCAGACTGATCGTTTTCGAGTAGCGTAAATCTATTTTTGACAGCCTTATTATTTAGATGTGATAAAAAATACTACTCCCTCCTCCGTACCTCATTAATTGATCCATTTATTTTGACTGTTTCACAGTATTTAATCTATGATTTTATTTAGGAATCTCTAGACATGTAAACTTAAATAATTTACATACGTATCATAATTTGAAATACAGAGTTTCTAAATAGATTTTTTTAATTTTTTTTCACTATTTATCTTTATGTAAATTTGAGTCAAACATTAAATCTTGAAACAATAAAAACAATTGGATCAACTTTTGAGGTATGGAGGGAGTATACACTTTAGAAAAATGTGGCTCACTCTTTAGGGAAATATGCACCTTTAATCACAGTTACTTTAGTAGTGTTGACACGAAATGTACTCTTCAGTATACTCAAAACTTCAAGCTTTCTCTCTATTTGAATTATGCAAAGTGCATAAAAATTATGTATCTAACATTATAAAGCTGAAATCCAGATTACATCTCACAAACCAGGCAAAAGACCAAAAATGAAGACATGAAGCTTCCAAATATATGATTAGATGGTGAGCTATCTATAAGATAATGCAATGGAAAAAAAAAAAAGAAAAAAAGAAAGAGATAGCACTTTTGCAGGAGGGTTCAGGAACTGGTATCAAACGTTTCCCATCAAAGAAAGATCAGTAATTCCAAGTTCAGCACAGAGTGGATTGAGTCCAGGTTCTTCCAGAAGGCTAAATGCAGTAAACCCATAAAATGTGTGGTACAAGTCGGGCAACTCCTTAGGGTATTTGCCAAAACCTCCATACTAGAGGCAACAAACAAACAAATGAAAATATTGAAGTGATCAGTTTAAAGGTAAATTACTTATCTACCAGATAAACCACCATGACTTGCTAATTACACCAAAAATAATACCACAGTGATCAGCTTTAGCCTTTAAGCACCGGAAAAGTACCTTCTTCTATTTCTACTTACCTTATTCTTTTGCAGTTACAAATTAAGTAAACTCAAGGAACCAAAAATTTATCCCCCTCATATATCTAGCATGCTTCAAAGAAGTGCCAATCACTATCAGACCATCAGTTTTACCTTAGACTGGCAAGTGAGCAAAAATGTGCGGAGAGAACCCTTGTCAACAAAGTTGTAGCCTCCTAACATCCTTAATACTGCTCCAACCCTGGAAGACAACATGCCTTCATTGAACAACTTAATCATACGGTCATACCAAAGAAAGTATTCTATCAGTCTACGTTTTGCACTCACCAAAAAGCATAACATGTGTCACTGGGCTTATTGGTTCTGCCATGAAATCCACCATCAGTTGCTTGCCTCTGTTCAGAAACAAAAACCTTTTTACAATCTCCTGGCAGGACCAAAAACAGGTACAAAAATTCAAAGCAAACTTTTCTATACCCATCTTTATTTGGGAACTAGTATTCTCTCAGTTCTACAACCTCAGATTACATTTCAAGGTTCCGATACCATGAAAATCAAAAGGTAGTTAAATGGCAAGTTTGTTCCTAGAATAAAGATGAAGGAAAATGACCTGTAAACACCACTCCAGAAGCAATGGCACATTGACAGCGAATGATGACGCTCTTGCTGAAAGGACGTCATCTTCAATAAAGCCCATCAATTTGAGGGATGCAATGGCACAGTAAGTACCACCCCCTGTATCATTAAGATCAATGCTGTTGGTACAATTCATCATTGCAGGATTCTTATTAAACACCGAGCAGCAGGGTGAAAACTACAAGAGCTGTATGAATGAAGACATGCTTTTTATTGAACAACTAATACAGACTCACCATGAGATTCTAAGCCAGGCATCAAACCAAAGCCACCATCATAAGACTGAAAAAATACAAACAATTCCTTTGTACGTCAGCCATACAAATCAAATTAATAGAAATTCAATCATCTGTATGTCTCATACATTTTCTATATGCAACTGAAACAGTGGCTGACAGTAGAAAATATAGAACACCCGGGAAAAGAATAAAATAGACCTGGCAGCTCATTATATACTCCTTTGCCTTCTCCCTGTCCATGCCACTCCAGTTCTCCAGCATGAAACAGATGGCAGCTGATGAATGAAGTAACTAAGATGGCATTTCATCATGCAGAAAGATGCGTGTATCAATGGGCACTGGCACTTTTACCATGTTTTCAGTTCTTACCAGCACAATATACAAATCGCAGATCCCTCTCTGCCCCAGTGTGGAGGGGCATAAAACTGCAAATGCAAAGCATTTCCGGTCATGTAAATGTAGGTGTAAGGATGAAAAAGGCAACCAGACCATGTATTCACTTCTCTTCTACTTCTATTTTCTAATCAAGAGCATAAGCAAATACTTGCTGACTCACAATTACATAAATTCCCTTCAGCCGATACTCAAGACATTGATTAACACATATGAAGGCCGAAGCACCTAAATAAGTTTGTTCGTTAGTGAAAGCTTACCTCCCATCGGGCTGTTGAAGATTTCTCATTGATTTTAACATCGATCCAGTGTCAAGAGTTGACAAATCAAAGCCAATTGTCTTCAGTATGGCCAATGCACAATATGTGCTTGCTAAATGACTGGAATCGTGAACAAAAACCTATAAAGAGATCAAACAGAAACTATTAAGCCAAAACCCAAAACGAGATAGAGGATGGAAAAGCACGTCCAGCATCTAATACCTCAGTCTCTTCAGGTGGGAACTGAGACGTTCGGGAACCATAAAACCCATAAAATTGTCCTACAAAACAACAAATTGATTTCCGATACAGAACACATAAGTGAATCAAAAGGGGACGATGAACAAAAAAACACCATAAAAACTTGTACCATTATCTAGTTCTTGGTCGCTTCTGGGATGAGCCTGGAACGATAAAACCCAATTGGTGACTTGATCTTTATCTACCTGTTACAGTGCAACACTAGAACTGACTTAATTCCGATAACGACCAGTTGCTAATAACTAATTCAATCGACCTACTCGATCCAATGCATTTAGGATGTGAAGGCCGGAGATGACGAAGTGGGCAAGAGTGAGGCGGTTGATCTCCTGCGACTGATAATGGTAAGGTAATAGCTGATACATCATCTGCAGATACATCACATGCCGCTCTCTGTCGAAGAACGACGGCGACGCCGATCCCTCCTCCTCCTCCTCCTCCTCTTCCTCCACTTCTACATCTTCATCGGATTCTTCCCCTCTCAATGACGCAGGCTCTTCATCCATGGCGGATTTGTGAGCACGTTATTAGAGATCTGGAGACAATTTTTCTTCTCAACTCAGTTTCTGTTGTTTATTGACTCGTTTTGCACGGTGGACTTCACTCACTCAGTTTCTCTCGGACCTATCGTTCCTTTCCGTGATTCTCACCGCCGCCATTTGTTTGTCGCCTGAAATGTTTGGATAAATGACAGACTTACCAGCCAAAACTTAATAAAGGTGTAAATGTTTCTACTAGTATTTTCATTGTTTGAAGTGTGTTGCAAAGAATTTGATAAATTTTTAAGAAATTTTTGAAGATTGATGTAAAATTTACAAATATATATAGAGAGAGAAAGAATAGATCGTATTCCCTCCATCCCATCAAATATAGAACATTTGAATTTGTACGGAGATTAAGAAAAGTGGTTGACTAGAGGGTAATAAGGTAAAGTAAAATATGTAGTATAAAACAAAAATACTCCACTTTTTGGAGTGAGAATGGAAATGGAGGATAGCAAAGTAAAGTTGATGTAGAAAAATTTCATTTTTAGGAAACATTGGAGTTTTACTGGGACGACCCAAAAGGAATATGTTGGATATTTGCTGGAACGGAAAGAGTAATTGTTTTGTAAAGGAAAGAACACACTAGACACCATTCCAGTAATGCAATTTGGTAATTTTTCAATTGTAAAGTAGAATGATGATAAGTAAGAATCACAGAGTAATTTTTTTTTACCGCAAGATTTCCATATATTAGAAAAATAAAGAATTACAAAAAAATTAGCGGCTTTTGAGAGAAAAGCAAGATTGGATCGAAGAACACATACAAACACTAACAAAACTCATATAACAGATGGTCACCTAACACAACCCATTGGATTTAGCAACTACAAATTTCATGTAGAGAGGGAGGTGCAGCCCCGATGCTTGAACGAGAGAAAGGATTGGAGCTATACCTCATAGACAATTACCAGTGAGCCCCATGGGATGTGTTGTATCAAGAACCTGTTCCTCGCTTTCCAAATCGCCCATGCCATGGTGACTCCCACTTCCCGCCAAACCTGCTTTGCATTTGAAGGACAGCCTCGAACAAAGCATTCATCAGAGAGGTCTTTTATTGATAATAATAAACTTGTTGAAATGCCACACTAGAGACGGATTTTGTCCCAAATTGCTAGAGCCGAAGGACAACTGAACAAAGCATGATCCGCCGATTCTTGGAGTTGATTGCAGAGGGGACAAAGCCTGGATAGTACCGGAAGACCTCTGTGCTGAAGCTGAAGGAAGGTTGGAAGGAAACGGTGTTGTGCTCACCAGTGAAAGATCAAGACCTTCTTCGGAAGGAGTTTAGACTAAAAAGAAGGTGGCGAGTCGGCTGGGAACTTGAAGGCATCAAGAAACTTACAAAGCGCAGCCACCAAAAATTCTTTTTGGTTCAAACTCCAACACCAGGAATCTTGTTTCGCTTCAACTAGTGTGACCCCCTGCAATAGAGACTAAAGCTGATCAAATTCGTCGGTAGTCTTACTTGAAGGGGGAATTCGCAAAGCCCACGACCAACGCGCGTCGGCTTGAGGCGGGCCGGCTTTAACCGTTGCAAATACTTCCTACTCCAAGTCCATGTGAAACAATATGGGGAATTTGTCCTTTAAAGGGACATGCAGAATCCAAGAATCAAACCGGAATTTTGTGAGCAAGTCATTGCCAATAACTCGTTGGATCCCAATTGATGGCTGTCAGACCCAATCAACCAGATACTAAAGATCAGAAATGCTCAAAAGGCCTAGCAAAATGTCAAGTCAGTAGCCCATAGTAAACGGCCCATTAAAACTCAAACTAAGGACTAATCCCAGACCATAATAGTATATTTCCGGAACATAAACGACATTCTCAGACAAAGATTTACCCGGACCATAACAATGACTTTCGGACTCTAACCATGTATATTTGAGACCAAGGACACGTGTCCTCTGACACGTCACCATTCTATATTGAAATATTACGATATTTGTTGTCCCAAATAGGCAGCTAAGAGGGGGTGAATTGGTTGGCCTCAAAAACTAATTCTTTTTGCAAAAACGTTAATACTGGAAAGGTTTCAACCCGTTGAGAAAAACGCGACTGAACAGATGTAAAAACGAAGAACCAGATAAAAACAAGGAGAAGAACGACACCAAAAATTTATAGAGGTTCGGTCAACGACCTACGTCCTCTCCTCAAGTTCATCACTTGAGAGTTCTTTCCACTATACTTTAAAAAGGTTACACCAACCAAAAGTATACAAAAGTTTTTCCCGAGGCTCAACTAAAACCTAACTTTGGTTTTCCCAAAGGCTCACCAAAAGAACCTAACACTCCCCAAAATAGTTTTCTTAAGGCTCACTAAAAACCTAACAAAAATCCCTGTTTGGTTTTTCCAAGGCTCACCAAAACAAACCGTACAAAACAATTTTCTGGAAGCAGCTCAACCTGTTGAGGTTTTTCACGAAAACACTCAAAAAACGTTTTTAAACAATTTTTTCACTCTCTAAAATTAAAGTAATGAGACTAAGATGAAGTAGAAGCTTGATCTTCAAATAACACAGTATTGGAGAGCTTTTTGATGTTTGATTGCTTGTGTGATGAGAGAGCTTGTATTCTTGATAGATATTCGAGTTGTTCTTCATGAGTGCTTGCTCTTGATTTAAATAAGTAGGGGAGGAGCGTTCAACAATCCTTTATGTTCTTTAAAACAGGGGGTGCACATGAAACACTCCAGAGAATCTGCTGATGCCAACGTTCGAAAACAAGAGTGATAACAAACAAGAGTCCTAACAAAATATAACCTCTTTTATTTGTTATCTCAACTAAACATAAACCTAATTGGGCTAAACATCAAATGGGCCATCATTTATGCATCTGCATCTAGGGGCGTGCACGGGGCGGGGCGGGGCGGGGCGGGTAGTGGAGAATATGTTATCCATACACTGCAGGGCGGATACCCAATTTTCAGTATCCGAAACCGCCCCGCACTATGCGGGTACCCGCGTCACGGGTACCCGCACGATGACGGGTTTTCACGGATCGGGGCGCGGATACCCACAATATCAATAAAACAATAATATCATGAAAAAAATAATCCTTAAAATCTTTAATAAGCACATGACATAAGTAGTCAAATACACACCAAATCCACAACTATTATCCAAATTATTCAAATAAAGTTTGTGAGCGGATGAAAAAAAATAAAAGTAGAAAAATGATCATCATCCCATCATCTCATCTTCAGGATTGTGACTTGTGGAACATCGATCAAGTTGTTTTAGCTCTTCAATGTGGAACCTGTTTTAGTCAAGATAAGCATGATCAAGTGTTGTGTGTAGATAGTATACGTAGGGGCGGGTCGGAGCGGGTACCCGCGGTTTTGAAATATCAAAAACCGAACCGAACTGCAACAGACCGGTTACCCGTTTTTTTGTTTTTTTCGGTTTCGGATTGCACGGTTCGGAGCGGGTTGACGGTTTTTCGGTTTTTTTGAACACCCCTATCCGCATCTTACAACAAAAATAGTTACACATAAATGTAAAACTATTAAACACTCATCAAGTTTTTCTAAACTTTACACAAAGGACCCAAAACTTTTGTAATCATCAAAATCCTTTTCTTGGAGAGGAATTAATCCAACAATATTGTCACTATGACTATGGACTATAAAGACATTAATCATATGCACCTTTTGAGGGTAACGGTTCACTCTCATTCTCCAAGTATAGCAACACTTATTCCTAAAATTGACCAAAATATTGACTTGGCGTCAGAACACTAAACAGAGGGCCCCCTCTACTTCCCATATTTGGTGTTTTGACCCATCGCACTTACACTGATCCCAATGGCGTCCACCAAAATGACGTCCACCAACGTTATGACACGACGCAAACAACATAGGATGACAGTGATGGCTGCGATCATGGATCCGCCACCACCAATCAATTGTGGTGTCTCCAAATGGGTTATAGTGCTGACAACCTTTAAGATAGCTTTCCACACACTCACCCCACCTGTACCTGACCCTCTAATCTTTCCCCGCCCATCCTCGCCATATAAATCACTCACTACTTTTACCCACAACCTCTCTTTTTTCCACTACAAAATGCCACCACCATTTCCACAACAAAGATAAGTTTTTCGCCCATAAACTCCCCACTCCCTGACCGCCCTCACTAAAGTCCCTAATTAAAGACTTATGATTTGCTTAGGCTAGTTTCTTACTCCCAGCCCCCCTCCCCCAAAAGAAATTATTGCGTAAATTTTCTAACTGTTGAGAACCTTTTTAGGAACCTGAAGATAGAGAATAAGTAAAGGAGTAATCCACCTAGTACCGATTTCACTAAGGTAAGCCTCCCTCCAATGGACAACAAATTAAGTTTCTAGGAAGAGAGTTTGGATTTAAGCTTTTCGAGGAGAGTCCCAATTTACCACTAATAACATGTCCTTTTCGACCGGTAATT
The DNA here is from genome assembly GCA_024586325.1 of Stellera chamaejasme. Taxonomy (NCBI): domain Eukaryota; kingdom Viridiplantae; phylum Streptophyta; class Magnoliopsida; order Malvales; family Thymelaeaceae; genus Stellera; species Stellera chamaejasme. Next base: position 4,289,145 of record CM044984.1, on the reverse strand, counting down.
CTAGATAGTCAATAGGGGGCTTCAAACTTCAAGTGAGGGAGAAAAATTTTTCACCAGATTTGTTGCCAAATTCACTTAACAAATTCATCACATAGTCCGGGTTCTTCAAAGTTAAAACCAACACACACAGACACAACAAATATTGGTGGGCCCCACCCCCACTCTCCCTAATTCTAATTCGTTGCCTTGGGGTACGCACACAAAAACAACAAATACTAGTGGGCCCCACCCCACTCCCCTTGATTCTGATTGGTTGGTTAGGGTGGGCCCCACCTCCACTACTCTTTTCCTAACTCACTCTCCACTTTACACAACAAATTCACATTCACTTTTAATTTTCTCACATGAGGTCCGAAAATGTGGAGAGAGGTGTTCACTGATTTTGGAGAGGTGAATTTGCCAAAAATTCACCTCAAAAAACCCAACTTTGAAGCCCCCTAATATTTATTTTAATAATCTCATTGATCACATTATCAAAATGAATATTCAAAATCTCATATTTGGGTAGAGTATTTTGTTATTCCTTTAGAACTATTTTGTAATTTTTTTAAAATTTGGGATCAAATGTGTATTTTTTATGAGCTACTCCATCAGTTCAGTTGCTCATATATATACTTTTGGATTGTCTTGAAAAATTGTTCATTTCATTAAAATATAAAAGAATACCCTTTTTACTTTAAAAGCTATATTAAATCATCCCAATTTTATCTTTTTTTATATTCTATCTATCTTTTATGCAAATTCTTTTGTTATTGCTTTTTATGCAATTTCTAATTAGAGGTATTAATGTAAAATATGTATAAATCTTAAGTGTCCAGTCAAACAGGCATAAAACAGTAGGTTCATCAGCTTATTTTGTTGAACCTTTAAGGACTACTTAGCAAATTGTTGGGGCCTCTCCCTTTGAAGGCTTAAACCCTTAAACCTCGCCTGTTTCTCAGAAGTCCTTCACAGTCGCAGTTTAATTTCATCTCCAGCCAATCGATTCACCAGAAGTCCAGAAAGTAGCCATATAGGAAAAGCTTTCAGCTTTTAAACTCAAGCACTTTGATCGTTCATCCCTATCAACTGGCGTGCGTAACCTGACAAGTAAAAAAAAATGAAAGGCAACACGGCCAGTGTAATGACTCTTGCCGAAAGGTGCAAGGTCTGTCATCCTTTCTGCTCAGCGTTTCCAATTCAATCTCAGATTAAAGTTCCAATTTTCTCACGAAATACCTTCGATCTGAGGTGTTTAAAACTTGGGCTTTTGTCTTTTCAGAGTATACTGGCTTCGAATTGGCAGGGTCGCCTCAATACCGTCAAAGCGGATGCCAAAGGAAGGTACCCATCTTGTGTTTTTTCTTCTCTGAGCACTTGGGTCAATTTCTCCTTGTTAGTTATTCAGTTTCATCCCATTAACGATCACTATCTGGCTATTCTCTAGCAAAGGGGATGTATACACTTCTAAGGTTAAGTACATTTTGAGAAGAGGAAAGCCATACATTTGGGTGCCTGAAAACGATCTACATAACGTGGTATGCAAATTGTTTCATGTTTCTGTATTTTTTTATGATCTTTCTGACATTGTAACATCTTTATCTGATGCCATGATTTGCAATTGTTCGTTGACTGTTTGCAAATGTAAAACTGTTCAAAGGTTTTTAGGAGTTAGAGACGTTAGGAAGTGCAGCTTTAGGGCCTAAGTATGGAAAATGTGGTTTATTTTAGATCATTATGGGTGGTGATACACTTGGAAAGTAAATGATAACTGAATCCTTTAGTACACTAAATTTTCTCATTTAAGTCCTCATTTAAGAGAAGGATACAATAGAGAATTTTTCTGAAAAGTATGGGTAGATGTCAACAAGATTTTGGGGTTGGCTCATCCAAACACAAACCTCATGTCGAATAACTGGTTTAGGTTTTTAACATCTGCAGATAGATGATCTGACAGTTTTTGGGGTGGGTTATTGCCTGAAAACTCCTACGAGTGTAAATTGGTTTGATTTCATTGTACCCTATCTAGCCAATAAGAATTTTCACTTTTCATCTTTCTCAAAATTTGAATGTTGATCCGAAACTTTGCAAAAACTCAAAAGTAACAAAAAAATTAATGGATAGAGGGGGTACAAAACTTTACTATTATCAAACTCTAGGTCTGTTTCTTAGGCTACCCTTTGCTAAATAATCCTGTCACTTTTGCAACAAGGAGATCTCATTTTCTTTACACACTAGAAGGGTATACATGGAATGATGGATAAATATGGAAAAGTGACGTATAGTTTGGGATATTAATTTTTTTGGAGAAGTGACACATTCAGCTTCTGAGCAAACATATAGGTATAATACACAAATGCTGAGCTGCTAAAATGATGAAATAATGTTATACATGATGATTTACATGAAGCAATGACATTATTTTATTTTTACAGTTATGATTTGAAACTTATTATACTCCTATATGCTATTTGAGGAGGGTTTCAGTAGTGTGTTGCTTTTTTAGATCCATATCCTCTCCAAAACTCTAAAACTGTTTGGCTGGTAGCAGGTTAGGGAAAGAGTGGGGTGGGTAGGGTTCTTTTGGCTTCTCTTGTGCAATAATTACTACTTAGTAAATTTTGTTTCTTCTTCTGACTGGAATCTGCCCAAAAATGGTGGTCATCTGATGTACAGTTTGTACCATTTTCTTTAACTGAATATATTTAGCTTACTATTTTCACTACTCATATAGAACACTGTGATTGATGAGCGAGGGTCCTTTTCCATAGCTAGTCCTTTTCCAGGACCCATTGCTACTTTACTTAAGTCAATGGGGAAGGTATGTTATTCTGGAACTTGTTATTGTTTTCCTTACAATGAGCACTGCAAAACAAGTGCACAGGTCTCTGTTGTACCTTATGCTTTTATACCGTCTCTGTGCAGTCTTGCTGCGTTGTAGGCACTCATTGGCTCTATGATCACATGAAACCAGAAATTGAAAAACTTGTAAATTATACTCCCTCCGTACCCCATTAATTGATCCATTTGTTTTGGCTGTTTCACAGTATTTAATCTATGATTTTATTTAGGAATATCTAGACATGTAAAGTTAAATAATTTACATACGTATAATTTGAAATACAAAGTTTCTAAATAGATTTTTTAATTTTTTTCCACTATTTATCTTTATGAAATTTTGAGTCAAACATTGAATCTTGAAACATAAAAAACAAATGGATCAACTAATGGGATACGGAGGGAGTATCTAATTAGCTTTCTATATTTTGCTGCAGGTGCCAACAAGGGTTGCTTTGACCGGTGAAGTTGTGCCTCTAAAAGATCAAAAGGTGAGGATAGATAGTGAACTTGATACATTATTGTTCTGTATAAAATTTAATGCATTCAACATTGTGAATCCTCAGCCTGGGTTTGAGATTACATTAACACTTGCTATTGGATCATTTTTTAGCTTTTAATTAAGGAGTTTTATGTAGATGTACATATGGTGCTTTCTTCACCGGATATTTCAATTGAAAAATCATGTGTTAAAGTCTGTTTTAAATGTGTTATTGTTGCTGTTTTTGGTGAACTAGTCAAAACTCTAGACCTTTCATGCCCATCTTGAAACTTGATATCGCTATTCTGCATAATACTAACTTCATGTATTGCATTATAGACTATAGTCTTCATTATACATGGATGGATGATGATACCTGAATTGTTTGTCCTTGCATGTGAATATTACGAGCTTGTTGTCTCAGTATTTGCAAGGTAAAGGATCATGATTGGTTACTGTTCTTAAAATTCCAGAGCTCATACGATAAACAAAATCATTGTGGAATTGTAGCAAGAAGTTATGCCTCCTTTACTTCTATCAGCTGCCCTATAGTCTGCATGCTGAGAATTAATTCCATTCTTACTCCTTTATTTACATAATTGAATGTACTGATAATAGATTTATTGGGTTCGTTCTGCTAACATGTGGTCTCAATTGTTATGTTTCTCGTACTATTCTTGTAGGCTAAATCAGTTGCAGAAAGCCTAATAGAAGTCTTACAGACAGAGGAGAAAATGTTAAGTGAGGCCAGTCATGCTGTTACTGCTGTAATGTGTTCTTCCAATCGTGTTGCCACATCCCGAATTTTAAACCTTAAGGCGCTCCTTGATGAGAGTGAAAGCAATGTAGTATATAAATTCAACGTGAGGTAAACTTATTGGTAAAGATTATTGCATAAGTTGCTACATATTTCAATTTGTTCTTTATAGAGATTGTTCATTGAATTTCTGACACTGATACAAAATAGCTTCCAGAAATGGGCTATGCTTTTCGATCAAATCACCTAAAACTATCCTGACCATAATATTGTGCATGTTTTAGTTTCTTCGTTATTTTAAAGTTATCTTCACTGTATAATTTGTCAACTCTAGTTCAATTGCTTACCTGCAATGACCCAATAAAGCACTTTCTTCCTACTCATCGATTTTTTTGTTTTTTGGTTGGCTGCATACACCTATCAATCATACCCCTTCTAATCGATCTTTCCTGTGGAAGATTTATGTGATGAACGATGTTGCATGTTTTTTCTTTTTCATTCTTGGACAGCTTTTGCATGAATTTATAGTGTCAACTAATTTTTAATTAATTTCCACTATAAATTTCATGCCACCGACCCCAACTTAGTTGGGATTAAGGTGCTGTTGATGATGATGAATCTTGGACAGAGCTGCCACGTTTCATTTTATGCTAGCTTGAAGCATAGTTTTAAGAAATGTTTTTACACATGAACAGAAGTGACTATGCTGTCGAAAAGAGTAGCTCCATAAATACATTTGTTTACTTCCATAGGCAGCGGCATAAGGTTACTTGTTGAATTTTAGAAGTTTGAAGTATTCTGGTTGCCTGTTGATTTTGCTTTTAAATTACTTCATATTTAAGTGCTTACGTGTGTTTACATTTCTCTAAGAAAAAAATCAGCGATCTTTTTTTAGTATAGATTGATGGTAAATTTTACTCTCTCCATCTCAATTGGGTTGTCACTTTTAACTTTTTTGTATAGATTAAGATTGTCTTTGGTCATTAACTCATTTTACATAAACTTCCATCATTACCTCCTTCCAAACCCATTCTAACTCCTTCCAAGTTCCAACCCACTTCCTAAACTCATATTGCAAGGGTAAAAGTGGACTAAAATAAAACAAAAGTGCAAATGTGCCATTTCATTTGGAACAAAAATATTTTGATGTTGTGACAACACATTTGGGACGGAGTGAGTAATATGAATCCAGCTCTCACTATCACAAACAATACTTGCATCTAGCAGGTTTTCTTTCACCTGATGTTACCTCTGCTATCTAGTTCTTGCATGTTCATTGATGGCAATGGAGGGACTCATGACGTTGACGTGAAAGAGATTGCATCAACTAAAGCAGACATATTAGGTAAGGTCTTGTACTGTTGTATACTTATATCTTATCAATTACTACATCCCTTGGTAATTTGCTTATGGGGTGCTTAAGGGGAAGGAAATCTTTTTGTTGGATCTCACCTCTACTTGCTAACTGGACTTTTTATTCAATCCTGTACCATTTAGCACCTTACACTGCAATGCTAATAGATGGCATTAATCGAAGTGAAGCAAGGCGTAGAGCTCTTGTGCTTTTCTGTTTGGTTTACTTGAACGCAAATGCAAGGGTAAGTCATTTTTCCACAATTATTCACATTGTTGGTGTTCTCTCTCTCTCTCTCTCTCTCTCTCTCTCTGAAGCATGTCATGATGTTTCATGTTTCATGCCTGCATTGCGTCCGAATCTAAATCCATTGGCTTAAGGTTAAGGCCATTACTTCTAGAAAAATGTTAACCTGTCATAAGTTTCAGGATTATGAATCTGTTTATATATACATATGAAATTACCTAACGAATGAAACTCATTTGTCAAGGATGCATTCATGTTCTCCATTGATCGCAAGGGATTCGACGTGTTGGGTAAGATCTCTAGTCGAACGAAGAAAGATGAAGTGGATGGATATAGTTGGAAACAGCTGAGGTTCACGTTGAAGGAAGAGGCTCATGATATGGAATCCTTTTGCTCTCAGCTTGTGCAGATGGAAGAAGAGGCTGTCAAAAATGTTTCAAGTTATAGTGGTCTTGCCTGAAGTTAATTAGGAGTTATATTTGCATTGAAAAGAAACGCTAACAAGAGGGACAGTTTTTGTTGTACAGAGAAGAATCATGCAGTTGAGACTTTGTTTTTGTTGTAATGGCATTATTCAAATTGTAAGTACTGTGCATTATTAGTTATTCCTTTTAAAAAAAATGTAAGTCAAAATGTTTGGGGAAGTGTAATTACGTTTTGGTTTGAAGGTAGTTTTTTCGTTAAAAGAATTAGATATTCACGGTTGATTTTACTAGTATAAAACATTGTTGTTTTTTTTATTACGAAAAATACTTAAGAAATACGAATTTGAGTTTTTAAATATGAAGGAAAACAAATAAGAAAAACTTGAAATGAAAGCTTGAACTTTGCATTTTTGAGAAATTGATTCCATGCATAAATATATGCACTATTTCCTTACCAAACAAAAGAACTACCCTACCCCTTCCCCCACTGTTAATACATCTCCCATGTATCAATCTTGGCAAGAATGGGATTGCAAAGGCTCTTCATTTCCTCCATCTTATAGTTGAAGTCATCAGCTTGTGCAAGTTGATTGTTGTCCACCCACTGGATGGCCAGGTCTACAACATCCATGATCTTCTTCATATCAGCTGGGACAAGCTTTGCACCAAAGTTTTCAGTCTTAATCCTATTCCTCATCTTGTATGCATAATCCTCTAGTGCATTCCTAGCATTGACCTTCCTCCTATGCTCCTCATCTTCTGCCTTGAACATCTCTGCTTCACGGGTCATCCTCCAAATTTCTTCTTTGGACAGCCTGCCATTGTTGTTTGTAATAGTAATTTCCTTCTTTCGACCAGTGGAAATGACCGTAGCTGAGACATTCAAAATGCCATTGGCATCAATGCCAAAACAAACATTGATCTTAGAAAAACCTCTGGGTTCCGGAGGGACACCATCAAGCACGAATTTACCGAGCAGGTTGTTGTCACTTGCTCTTGCTCTTTCACCTTCATACACTCCGATTCTGAAACTGATCTGGTCATCGTAATCATTTTCGAAAACTCTCTCATTCTTTGAGGGAATGGTGCTGTTCCTTGGAATCAAAACTCTCATCAAACCATCAATAGTCTCAATGCCAAGGGAAAGAGGAGTGACATCCACAAGCACAAGTCTTTGCACCTTTGTGTTGCCATGGCCGCTCAGAATTGCAGCCTGAACTGCAGCACCATAAGCAACAGCCTCATCAGGGTGGATGTCCTTGCAAAGTTGTTTCCCGTTGAACAAGTCCTGCAACAGCTGCTGCACTTTGGGAATTCTAGTAGATCCGCCAACAAGAACAACATTATGGACACTGCTTTTATCCATATTAGCATCTCTCAAACAATTCTCAACATGCTCCAAACACTTCCTGAACAAATCTATGTTGAGCTCCTCAAATCTAGCACGAGAAATAGTCGAATAGAAATCAATACCCTCATAAAGACACTCAGCCTCGACGGTTGCCACCAACATTGATGATAGGGCCCGCTTCGCCCTCTCGCACATTGTCCTTAGCCTTCTCAGAGCTCTCGGGTGCCGACTGATATCTTTCTTATGTTTCTTCTTGAACTCCTGGATGAAGTGGTTCACCAATCTGTTATCAAAGTCCTCACCTCCAAGATGTGTGTCACCAGCAGTAGCCTTAACTTCAAAAACACCTTTCTTGATCGTGAGCAATGAAATATCAAAGGTTCCACCACCCAGATCAAAAAGCAACACATTCTTCTGGCTACCATCGCTTGGCTCATTATCCAGGCCATAAGCGATGGCTGCTGCTGTTGGCTCATTAATGATATGCATCACGTTAAGGCCTGCAATCAGTCCTGCATCCTTTGTGGCTTGACGCTGGCAGTCATTGAAGTAAGCAGGCACTGTAACAACAGCATTCTTAATAGTTGTGCAAAGGTAGGACTCTGCAATCTCACGCATCTTGGTAAGCACCATGGAAGAGATCTCCTCAGCCGCAAACTGCTTCTCTTCACCCTTGAATGACACCACAATCATTGGCTTGTCACCAGGGCCTTCGATGACCTTAAAAGGCCATAAATTAATGTCATTCTGGACTAAAGGGTCACTAAATCTCCTTCCAATCAACCTTTTGGCATCTACAGAAAACACATGATCATGGCCATAAGTTCACTCTTTCCATAAGAAAGTGGATTTTCATGAAAATTATGATTGCTGGTCTCTAGCCTAGTGTTGATAGACACAAAGTTTAGAAAAAGTGTACCAGTCTACCACCAGTGAGCTATGCTGCAGAAAAGGAGATAGTGAACATAAAAATCAAAGCAGTCCGAGTCACTAACCGAAAACAGTGTTAGTAGGGTTCAGAGCAACTTGGTAGTTAGCGCCGTCGCCAATGAGACGCTCGATGTCGGTGAAGGCCACGTACGACGGCGTGGTTCGGTTGCCTTGATCATTGGGTATAATTTCCACCCTGTCGTGCCGCCACACTCCGACGCACGAATACGTCGTTCCCAAATCAATTCCAATTGCCGGTCCTTCTTTCGTCGCCATTTACGACGAAAGAAACTAAAAAAGAGAGCTCAGATATAGAAGAAAACTGAAGCAGCCAAGGAACAGCGAGCGCTCCCACGAGAAACGGAAGAACGACTAGTTCACTGGAACTCCCCCCTTGTTAGTCTTCCTCTTGTACGCAAAACTCTAGGACTCGTATGCATTACGCCTTAAAAATTACCTAAATACATTCTTGGTCCCTCAACGTTTTGGAATCATATGGACAGTCCTTTAGCTGTGACTCATTATAATTTAGTCCTTAAACTTTACAAATGATGCACGTTAGTCTCTTAACTTTAATTTCATATCATCTTGTCCTCTAAGTAACTTTGCAAAATTATCTGAGTTAGACCATTTTCCAGCTTTTAGAATTTTTTAAAAATTATCAAATCATTTATAAACATCCATTTCTATCCAACTAATGAATCATTAACTAGGTATGAGATAGATTTATTTTACATAACTGAATGGTAATTAAAAATTACAAACAATCAATCGAAAAAAGTTATTTACAATAAAATAATTTATAGATTTTACTTATTGACCGAAAATTAATAATACATCATTTCATTTAAAATTATTATGAAGTTTACCTTGTTAGGCCTCTACAACTTTACTTCTTCCATTAAGATGTCATATAATAAAAACTTGAACAAGTTAAGAAACAATTTGGTAAATAAATCACTACAATATGTGGGGAGGACGGCCCTCACTGCGACCCGCAACGCAGTTGGGCCGTGGTAACCACTGCGGCGAGGGCCGCGGTGAACGCCGTGGTGAAAATGGCCGCAGTTTCAAACGCACTTCGGCTGAGGTCACGGTGCGTACTGCTGCCTCACCACGGATACCGCCGTAGTACGTCTGGCAGCTGTTATCAGACATCTGACGGTGCCGCCATTACGTACTGCGGCCTTCACTGCGTCTATGGCCGCAGTAATACAAATATCTTGTGAAAAAAATAAAATCGTATAAATATTTAGTAACTATTATTTAAATTAATAAATATAATTTTAATAATCATGTTAATTAATAAAGTAATTATTAATTTAAATAAATATAATTGGAATGTATATTGAAGATAATTAACCAATTACATCCTAAAAATATTTACAATAATTCTAATTCTAATTCTAATTGTTTGGAGAATTATTTTGCTCCATAAAAACATCGAATTCATGGTCGTCCAACCCGAACAAGTCCAAGAAGTTGATCGGTGGCACTGTGGGCTGCGGGATCTGCTGCTCCGATGTCCGTGGCAGCACCGGCTGATAATCATCTTGGGCGGAGTTGAGGGTGAGGTCAGGAATTGGAGGAGAAGGCGGCCTCGGAGGATGCTCGTGACGTGGGGTGATCCGAGAGGGGGAAGGCTGGGATGATCCAACGACCAAAGTCGGTGGCACGTCGGAAAGTCGGACATGTCCCCCCTACGTAGCGCCGACCACATGCTGCTGATAGCCGCTTCCGTGGAACGCGTCAGCTCGGTCACCCGGGCTTCCACTCGGGCTTCAACCTCAGTATGCGCAGGAGCACCTTCGTCCTCGAGAGCGGCGACCCTGCATCTCAGGTCACGGATCTCATCCATATCCCTCCGATGCTGCTCCTCCAGGTCGATCTCGCGCTGAAATCAAATTTTCATTTTGAAAAGGTTATACTTATAATGATGAATTGTCAATGTACTGTAAATGTGTGAAATTGATAAAAGTTCAATTTGATTACCTGCGACGGTCGAGGTTGCCCCAACAGCTTGGGCTGAGAAAGCTGGGGCGGGACACCGACCCATCACCCTCGCGTGGGCGGTCCCAGGACATCCTTGTTGATGTCCTCATCGATATCGTGAAACGGCCCGTCCTCCCGATATTTCTCGATCAAGCGTTTCTTGTACTCCTCCTAGTTAAGATGAAAAATTTATGTTAATGAATAATAAATTGAATAATGTAAACATATAAATGATTGAGAAACTACTTAAACTTACCAAAGCCGCATTTTCCTTACCCAGCCAGTCCTCCCCAAACTACTTAAACATATAAATGTAGCTACACTTTATGATATATACATTTGACTATCTTGTTTTAAGGTTTACTGTTTGACTCAAAAATTATAAAGGTAAAAAGTGAAAAAATTCTAAAATAAACATGTTTAGAAATTTTATACTTCAAATTATTATATGGATAAAATTATTTAACTTTAAATGCCTAAACACTCATGAAAAAATCATAGATTAAATACTGTGTGTTGGATTAATTCTTCTCAAAGAATAGGATTTTGATGATTACAAAAGTTTTGGGTCCTTTTTATAAAGTTTAGAAAAGTGTGGTGTTCACTTAATAGGTTTTAGCCCAATTTTATTATTAGGCCCATTGTTATTCGGCTAGCTTAGATAAGAAGAAGAAGAGTTTAAATTGTTTAAAACTCTATTCTTGTTAACGTTTTCTAAGCTAGCAGATTTGGTGGTCTTTCAAGCAAACTATCAGGGACCTAAACAGAAAAGAGACGTTGAACTCAACACTTCTCCTCTCGATTAAAATCAAGAGCAAACCTTCATGAGGACTGCTTCTCCAATATACAAGCTCCTTCATCTTACAAACAATCAAACAATCTAAAAGCTCTCCAACACTGTGTTGTTCGAAGATCAAGCCTCTACTTCATCTTAGTCTCATTACTTTATTTTTGGGAGTGAAAAAGTGCTTTAAAAACGTTTTTGCGTGTTTTCGTAGAAAACCTCAACATGTTGAACTGTTTCGAGAAAACTATTTTGTAAGGTTTTTTTGGTGAGCCTCAGGAAAACCAAACATGGATTTTTGTTAGGTTAATAGTGAGCATTGGGAAAACTATTTTAGGGAGTGTGGGGTTTTTTGGTGAGCCTTTGGGAAAACCAAAGTTAGGTTATAGTCGAGTCTCGGGAAAAACTTTTGTATACTTTTGGTTGGTGTAACCATTTTAAAGTATAGTGGAATGAACTCTCAAGTGGTGAACTTGAGGAGAGGACGTAGGTCGTTGACCGAACTTCTATAAATTTCTGGTGTTGTTCTTCTTCTTATTTTTATCTGTTTCTTCGTTTTTGTATATGCCCAGGCGCGTTTTTCTCAAAGGGTTGAGACCTTTCCAGTGTTAACGTTTTTACAAAAAGAATTAGTTTATTTGAGGTCATCCAATTCACCCCCTCTTGGTTGCCTATTTGGGACAACACTGTGAAACAAAAAAAAATGTATCTATTTTTTGAGGATGACCGGAAAAAATTGTCTCATTTGACTTTGTTGTTTTAAGGTTCAATGTTTGACTCAAATTTTAATAAAGATAAATAGTGAAAAATCATCGTTTAAATTTTGTTGTCTTGGATACAGAAGCAAATGATGCATCAAATTAATGAAGGAGATATTCGAAGATCAATTCATTGGTTCCTCTACAATCGGTCATTCTCTCCTCTCTACCTTTTATGATCAAAGCCCTACAGAAAGCTTGTGCTCTTAAATTTCCTATTTCAGTGTTTAAGGCTTTACTTATTTTCGAAAGGTGTTTTTGAAAATCAATTGTGCAAGTGTGTTAGGTAGGGTTGTGAATGTCTTGTGTGTTAGGAAAGTATAAAAAACCTATATATAAGGCAAGTTGTAAAATCCTGTTTCAGATAAGGTGCAAAGTCTTGCATGTTAGACAAATAGTTGTAACACTTTCATGATAGTGGAGGTTAAACTTTCAAGTGGTATATTTAAGAAGATAACGTAGGTAAATGTTGTATCAAGTCTCTATAATTCCCAGTGTGCACTTTCTTTACGCTTTCTTCAGTGTGTTGATCTTATCTTCGGTTTGCAAAACTTCTTTGTTATTCAACGAGTTGAATTTGTCTAAGGTTTTTTTTGTCTTTACTCCAAAAGTTGTTATGGGCCAAACCAATTCGCCTCTCTTGGTTACTATCTCAAATGTCAAATTAAAGCCCATAATGTTTCTATTTGAAAGGTTACATTATCACTTTACACTATTAGCTTAAAAATACCTAGGCAAGTGTTTTTCTATTTTTATGCTAGATAACTACAAAATGGAGTAACTTACTAACAAAGGTACTATTCTTTATTAGTTTTTCCTTTTAAAAAAATGTAAGTTAAATGTGTGAAAGTATGATTACTTTGTCGTTGTCTTTTAAATATACACAAATTAATCATTAATAGTTTAAAATTGACAATCCCACCCCTATCTTTCTGTTCCCAGCAAACAATCGTTCTTTCCAAAGACACCCAACTCTGTCGATGCCACCCTCACCACCGCACCCTTCCCCATCATGGCCTGCCCGCGCCACTACACCCTTCCCCACCCAGCCCGACCTTGCCTAACCCAATCTCAGATCAACGCCATCGTCCCAGCCGCAGCGGGGCCTCTAGCCACTGAACTGCACCTTGCCGCTGCCATCGCCACAGGCTCAGCCTCGGGAAACCACGCAGCCACAAGAACCGGAGAAATCTGTTTCATCGAGGGAAAACGACGTCGCAAGCTGCAAGCGATCAATGGTGGCTTCGAGAGCATCTACTCTCACCACCTTCGGTGGGTATTGAGGAGGAAGATTCCGACACTGGGTGGGCTAGGGAGAGGCTGGTTGGGTCGGTAGCGGGGTGGGGGTTGGTGTGACTGGGTGTGTTGGGTTGGTCGGAAGCAGGAGGCACGACACGGCTGGGAAGGGGAAGAGGGAGAACGAGGGCAGTGGTTGGTGTGGGTTAAATAGAATATATAGGGTTAATTTGTGTATTTTTAAAAAGAGTTCGGGTTAGATTGTAAATTAGAGTTGGTCATTTACATAAACACCCTCAATTTAACGACAATTTAACGGAAAAATTAACGGTGAGACTTAATTGGGATAAAATTGTAACTTAAAGGATGAAAATGAGTCAAATTCTTAAAATGGGACCCAAATAGGACAAAATTGAAACTTAAGGGACTACGAGTGGAGTTTACTGTATTACTTAATAGAAAAAGTGAAAAACACAATTGAAGCATTGTTTGCTAGCCCTTCAAGGGTGATTAATTTTATGAAACATTGTTAGTCTTGTGTTTTAAGTAAGAAAAATATGAAATAGTTTTGTGTTTAGAAGAAAAAATGAAGGAAAACATATAAGGAAAAGGATAAATTACAAAAAAAAACTCATGAGGTTTAGTGAAATCTTCAGTTTACCCCCTCTATTTTCAAAAAGCTTCAGTTATCCCCCCGATGTTTAGTGAAATCTTTAGTTACCCTTTGACCATTTGTAACGTCAGTTGACTGTTAAAGATTTTAGATGTAATTACACTAACTATACTTCAAAATAGTCACGGGATAGCCTGGACTCATCTGCATCGCAGCGGCATCTGCTCGTCTGCGTCGTTGCAGCCTAAGCTTGTCCGTGTTGCTCTGGTTACCAGACAATAACGATGGCTAGCAGGGATGGCCGGTTGGGGAGAAAGAAATGAGAGATTCAAAATATTGGGGTTGAAGTGTTAGGGTTAGAAATATTCGTGACAAGATAAGTAGTTAAACCTAAAATTCCTAAAGGTCAACGAACAACACCAATAATCAAGGGAATAGATTATTGGGAATAACTGAAGATTTCACTAAACCTTGAGGGGATAACTGATAATTTTCGAAATTAGAGGTGGAAAACTTAATATTTCACTAAACCTCGAGGAGGGGGGGTTGTAATTTACCCAAGGAAAAATTGAAATGGACGCTTGAGCTTTAAATTCTTGAGGAATTTACTGCGAGCATTAATATACTCCATATAATACATGTCCTGAGAAGTTTATGAGGGAATCAAGTACTCTAGTTCCATGATTACCAAACAAAAGAACTACCCTACACCTGTTAATACATTTCCCATGTCAAATCTTGGCAATAATGGGATTGCAAGTCAAATCTTGGCAATAATGGGATTGCAAGTCAAATCTTGGCAACAATGGGATTGCAAGTCAAATCTTGACAAATAATGGGATTGCAAGTCAAATCTTGACAACAATGGGATTGCAAGTCAAATCTTGGCAACAATGGGATTGCAAGTCAAATCTTGGCAACAATGGGATTGCAAGTCAAATCTTGGCAACAATGGGATTGCAAGTCAAATCTTGGCAATAATGGGATTGCAAGTCAAATCTTGACAATAATGGGATTGCAAGTCAAATCTTGGCAATAATGGGATTGCAAGTCAAATCTTGGCAAATCTTGGCAATGGGATTGCAAGTCAAATCTTGGCAATGGGATTGCAAGTCAAATCTTGGCAACAATGGGATTGCAAGTCAAATCTTGGCAATAATGGGATTGCAAGTCAAATCTTGGCAATAATGGGATTGCAAGTCAAATCTTGGCAATAATGGGATTGCAAGTCAAATCTTGGCAATAATGGGATTGCAAGTCAAATCTTGGCAATAATGGGATTGCAAGTCAAATCTTGGCAATAATGAGATTGCAAGTCAAATCTTGGCAATAATGGGATTGCATGTCAAATCTTGGCAATAATGGGATTACAAAGATTCTTAAGTTCCTCCATCTTATCCTTGAAGTCATCAGCCCGTGCCAATTGGTTGTTGTCCACCCACTTGGATATCATTGCAAGTCACACGGAATGGGATTGCAAGTCAAATCTTGGCAACAATGGGATTGCATCCGTGATCTTGTATGCATAGCGCTCTATCCTTGAAGTCATCAGCCCGTGCCAATTGGTTGTTGTCCACCCACTCAACAGCATCCGTGATCTTGTATACATAGCGCTCTAGTGCACACCTCTCATTGACCAGCCTCCTATGCTCCTCATCTGCTGCCTTATACATCTCTGCCTCACGGACCATCATCTCAATTTCTTCTTTGGACAACCCACCGTTGTAGTTTGTAATGGTAATCTCGTCCTTCCGACCTGTGGACTTGTCCTCAGCAGAGACGTTCAAAATGCCATTAGCATCAATGTGAAAACAAACATTGATCTGAGAAACGCCTCTAGGTGCAGGAGGGATACCAGCAAACTCAAATTCACCCAACAAGCTGTTGTGACTTGTTCTTGCTCTCTCACCTTCATAAACTTGGATATCCATCGCAGTTTGGTTGTCGTTTATGGTGTAGAACCCTTGCTCTTTCTTTGACGGAATGGTGTTATTCCTTGGAATCATTACGCTCATTAAACCACCAGAAATCTCAGTACCAAGAGAAAGAGGAGTGACATCCACAAACTTAAGTGTTTGCACCTTCGAGTTGCCTTGACCGCTAAGAATTGCAGCCTGAACTGCAGCACCATAAGCAACAGCCTCGTCAGGGTGGTTATCCTTGCAAAGCCCTTTCCCGTTGAACAAGTCCTGCAACAGCTCCTGTACTTTGGGAATTCGACTAGATCCGCCAACAAGAAATATATTATGGATACTGCTTTTATCCATATTAACATCTCGCACGACTAATAGTCGAATGGAATTCAATACCTTGGTAGAGACAATCAACCTCAATGGTTGCCAGCGACATAGATGAAAGGGCCGCTTTGCCCTCTCGCATACTGTCCTTAGCCTTCTCAAAGCTCTCACGTTCCCAGTCAAATCTTTCTTATGCTTCTTGAACTCCTGAATGAAGTGGTTTACCATTCTGTTATCAAAGTCCTCACCTCCAAGATGCGTGCCACCGGCAGTAGCCTTAACTTCATAAAAGCCTTTCTTGATCGTGAGCAATGAAATATCAAAGGTTCCACCACCCAGATCAAAAAGACCACGCCCGTAATCCAAGTTAATTCTCGAGGTTTTTTAAAACCACCAGTGAGATAAACACGAAATACGTGCAGGATCATCATTAAGACCATCATACTTGCCGACCACCAGCAGAGGACCAAGAAATCACCCAACCCCTTACATCTGTAACAGTAATAATGGTGTTATTGAAACTTGCTTGAACATGAATAACTCCCTTTGGTATTCTACTTGCACCCTTATGTGAACCAATGCGCACATTCCTACGTGAACCAGCTTTTGGTATAGGTGTTGCCATATTTTATCATTATATTTCGATATGAAATCAAAATAAGCGTAATGAAAATAAATAAACTAGGATTCCAATCACTAAATCTAGTTGATTCAAGTTGGAATGGAATGAAATTCAGTTTCAAGTTGTCTATAACTCTTTGTTTATAACTCTTTGTTTAGTAAGACCAACTCGAATCAACTAATCCGGTCTATTTTTCTTCCCTGTTTGTTCGAAACTTGTAGTATATTCTACGCAAAACTCGGTTCGGGTTCCTGATCAACGTATACACTACCCCTAAAACGTTTGGGTGAAAGACTAAATTTGTCACCTAAAATAACCCATAAGACTAAATTTACTACCATAGTTTTTCATGGTTTAAATTAAGCACTAAACAATCCTAAAAAAGAACGATGTTGTGGATCTTCGACGGACCGACCAAAATATTCCCTCCGATTGATGTAATATGATTTTATCTGAAAATATGGTGGTTTATTTGACATGCATTTATATGTTAAGTGGCTTATTTAAGCCTAAAAAAAGAACGGTGACAAATTTGGTCTATGGCCTAACTACGTTGGCAAAGTTAGTCTTAGAACCTAATTCTTTTTAAGAGTTCATTTCCTTACAATTAATCTGCACATCCCTTAAACAAAATGTATGATCACGCTGCTGATGCCTAATGGGATATGTTCTATTTCATCTTTTGCACTATCATTTTTCAGTAGCTAATCTCATTGTTTTATTTTTCCTCTTTAACATCTGATTTAGAAATTGGTGGTTTTTATACATAAATGTTAAATAAAAGCATTAGGAAAATTTCTACATAATATAAAAAATACTACAGTAAAGCCATCACAACCTTGAACAGGAAAAAAAAAACCATCCTCACTATATTAAAATAAATAGAGCTATGTTTTTTTAATATGGATTTTGAATTCTAGTTAACTCAGAGATGAAAGTAGAGAAATAGATCTATTGAAGAATAATTACAACCATGGGGACTAAACCTAAAAAGTGCAAAAACAGTAGGAGTAAAATATGTATTCACCCGTTATAATTGGCCATCTTCAACTCAGATATATAAATCCCAGACTTCTGGGCAGAAGTATTACATTTGTCCCTAAGTAACCATGAATGAAAACGCAATAGCGATAGCTCCCTTGAATGAACGTCATGCGTCTTCAATTAACATCTCATACTACCACATACCTAAATTCCATACAGTTATTAGCATATTACAACAAGATTACCATTGCAGATCAAAACTTGAAGCTGATACGTAAAGAACAGAATTACATATCAACATGATCTTCAAATACTGCAAGATATCTTTTCAGGCCACCCCTGCACCCCACCATTCCCAAACATTGTGTACCGCAGTGCGTCAAGAGCCACGAGATTTCAGATAAACACCCCTAACTCTTCCATACAGAATCAGAGGGACTCCGGGCTCATTGATGGTCTGATTCTTGATGGCATTTTTGTGTGTTGTTGAAATCCATTCCCAAATTTGAAGCTATAGTTTTTTGGTGTGATCGACATTTTATTCAATGCAAAATCAAATTCATCAAGATCCAATCCTTGATCACCTGCAATCTCTGCAACACCGTCATACATGAAATCTCCATCTTCATCTTGAAGCTCTCCAACATCTTCATCATCACTGTCACCGTACTCACTTTCCCCGTCGTAGTTTGGTCTCACCATCGACCAGAACACATAACTCGGGCGGATGAAACTTCAACATGGGAAGTGTGATATAAGTGATCCCATCACAAGCCAACATAAATATGCTATAATCATATTTGAGAAATCTAGACCTAAAGTTTGGATAGTCCAAAACACGACCTGGATGCTAAAGGATAACATACCTATCACATTTTTTCAGCAAGCAAGGGTCAAAGGGGAAAAACATGTCTAGCCTTTCCAGTCCACCAAATGCCTTCGAATGTTCCGACTCCAGCATATCGTCAAAAGCAAAGGACTTAGACTGAATAAACAAATGGGCAGCCTTTGCTTGTCGTAGAAATTCGTGTACTACACTTGGAAGACATACCTATTGAATAAAATTTAATAAATTAAACAAATATATATAAATTGTTCTATGAACTCTGAGCTAACTGACAAATAGAAACGAAATCACCCTGAGGGGAACGTACACAGAAAAATATAGTGCGCGTGAAATAAATCCTTACCACCAGCGGATCAGTTTTATGTTTCAGAATCTGCTTCAGTGGCATGCAAAGAAGCTGGCCTTTAAGTTGAGGAATTAGCAGCAACGTTTTCATCCGGAAGCAGAGTACATACATTATTGCCTGAAAGAGCAAACCGGTGAGCAAATACAACGAAAAAGGTATACATGTTCTCCAATGAACAAAAATCCTCACACATTAAACATAATCAACATGCATGAAAAGTACTTGAAATTCAATAGCTGGTAATCATGAATTCTCATGTGACATAACCGCTTGTATTTTCCCAAATTTGTCTAGGCACTCTTAAATCAGTATACTTCAGAGTGTTTGTGTGAAATTATAAATATTGGTTCAGTTTCAGCTTATGAGATGAATAAGTTGCCCTTTAACAAGTTGGAACTCGGACATGAATCGCTTTTGTTACACAAATAATAGCCATGGAGAAGTTGAATATAAACAAATACAAATGAGTAAATTCCGTACACAGTCCCGTAAAAATAATTATTGTCCTGTTTTGGTCATATTTTAAAAACTTGTCCTGTTTTGGTCCTATCTAAGGGTTCACTGTCCTATTTTGGTCCTTTCCGTCCATTGATGCCGTTAGTCTTGACGGATCTCTGTGAAAGTACCATTTTGCCCTCCTGATTACCTGACGTGGCGCTCACGTGGACCAACATTATGACATGATTAAACTGAGCTTCAAAGTTGAAATTTTGCGCTACGATTGCGGTCTACAATATTCATGTTTTGAAATCGAAGACCCAGTTTCTCAAATCTCTGGTTATCGTCTTTCATCGTCGAAAATTTCCCGATTTCATGCTTCCCCCGCTGAAATCGGATTAGGTTTTCCGGTTTTAGCTGTTCGAGCTTGTAGCTCCTGTGCAATGGATTACGATCGAGAGAATGTGGTTCATGTACACAAATGGGTCCGAGAATTGGTTCCCGAATTCCTCCGACAGCTCCATTTGGGCGACGAAGGACGACTACCGGTTTTGGAACAACCGGGAGAGCTCCGTTGACACGCCTCCGTCGAACTCCAATTACGATCCCCAATCGCGGTCCGGCAGCGAGCAGCCACCGACCAAGAAATCGAGGAGCTCTCAGGACTCGACTTCCCGGTCCAAGGCCATTGGCAAGATGTTCTTCAAGACGAAGCTCTGCTGCAAGTTCTGTCAAGGCACGTGCCCGTACGTCACCAACTGCAACTTCGCTCACAACATTTTGTCCACGTGAGCGCCACGTCAGGTAATCATGAGGGTAAAATGGTACTTTCACAGAGATCCGTCAAGACTAACGGCATCAATGAACGGAAATGACCAAAATAGGACAGTGAACCCTTAGATAGGACCAAAACAGAACAATGATTATTTTTACGAGACTGTGTACGGAATTTACTCAAATACAAATTCTTAGCACATGAACACCATCAGCTAACAGTTTAAATGGCACATAAAGAAATTAAGGACCAAAGCAAATGAATAAACCTGACAAGCAGCATAGTAAACTCTATGAGCTATAGGTTTAACATCCAGCTGTGCTTCTGAATGAATGTCAAGATCCCAAATTTTGCAATACTGTACACACCAATCAACCAACCTGCAGTCATAGTATTTGATCAAGCATCAAAACAATGTTACCAAACGAGAACAAACTGTTGCTTAGCTGAAAAGAGATAATAGTACTTGTTTGTTTGTCCCAAAAAAAAAACATAGAACCTTTTGAGCATGTTGAAAATGAAAGTGGCTGCAAGAAACTTTCCCCTAGACAAATAACTTGCAAGATATGCTACAGCACTCATCCTGCCAATGTCAAGCGATAAGACAAACATAATCGATCAAAATACAATTGATACAAAAACTGAAAATGCAAACTGAAATATACAATACAGTAATAACACCATATTCCATCATGTTCCATGATGTGCATGTTGATTTTAGAATAATAATCTTCAAATAGGAAAGGACTACAACTATCTCAACACTGTCTCCTAATTATTTTATGTAAATGAAGAAACCTAAGATGATAACACTTTTAACATTTCACCTTCATGAGAAGGTTGCAACAGGAAGGCATCCAACATAGAACTTTGTCACTATGCTTGCATGAATATATACCATAAACTAATTCGAGATATGACATTATAAACTTCACGCTACTGACCCCTGTGAATGCCAAAATTACAACTATTTTGCACTGTGAATGCCCAAATTACAAATACCGCTCATCCATAAAACTCTTCATTACTAGGAAATCCTCCATAAATTAAGTCAAGGCAAACTTCTTGCAAAGGAAATGTCAGAAACACGTGTTTACCTAGTTCCCTGAATTGGCTATAAATTAAATTCTATTCATCAGTAAATATAAAATAAATGTAACCACCTTCCCCAAGTTAATAGCATCATGGAAGATTAAAAAAACTTATAATCCTAGATCCTAGTAACAAAATAATTCTCCTAATCGCTTGCACCAAAACTACAATGAAAACACATAAACATCGCAAAACTTGCCTCATAGTCCTTACACAAGCTAAAGTATACACATTCGACTCAATAAATCCTGGGTACATTGATATTCCCTCATTAGGATCTGGTCCAAAATACTCGACTTCTTTCCACGGATCTGGTCCAAAACGGCATGAAGCCAAGGAGGAGTTGATTAAATAGAGTTCTCATTATTTTTTTATTCACATAAGCATAACCCTCCCTGACTTTTCTAAATCATCTTGCAGATTGGCTACCATTCTTCAAAGGTCCATCATGATATCAGCAATTAATCTTTGTTTCACACCAGAAATAATAAGTGGGGTCTTTTTTGGTAGTAGCCAATTTACAATGAAGCTTCTTCTTCCCTAACTGTCCAGATCAACTTGCCTTTTACAGGTTTCCTGCCGCTGCACATAGACACCTTATGATGTTGCTCCTCAACCAAGTGCTGAGGTTTCTTGTGCGCCCTGAGTCGAAGGCAGATTTTTCACGGTCCGGATCAAAATTTTATCCATCTGGTGCAGCTGCTGCAACTCTTCTCTGAAACTTCATTTTCACTGTTATTTCAGGAACCATTCCCACCAGTCCTAAAATTTGATGCAGGTTCTCAAGCCAAAATGCAAAGTTGTATCTGAAATCTCTGCTGCAAAAATTCTTGTGTTTTCTGGTACCATTTCTATTCCTTCCTTTCACACTTCTGATCCTACTCATACAATCCCAAGTTGTTAAAATCCTAAATAATGTTAAGGATTTGGCACAGAATTGCCATGAGGCTCTTTTCTTTGGACAGCAATGCAAAGAATTTCATTAAGAAAGGGTGAGAAGTACAAATAACTTAAAACAAAAGACTTAATCTTTTAAGGCAAAAGCTCAGCAGAAAACTCAAAAGAGGCTCATTAGCACAGAACCTATAATCTCAAAAGGTTCGTTGAGCAGAGAGAACCTTCGATCTCTGAGTACTCTCGATTTACTGTCCAAATTATTAGTATTACAGAATCCAGGGCTTCCTGGCATAGCTCCTAAGAAATATACTTAAAACTTGCACCTGAACTACAAGGAGATTAAACTCGATACAAGACTAAGACACTTTCCTACATACTCCTAGAAATAACTAATTTAACTTCAAATTCTCATAATAAAACATGGGCACAAACATAACATAAGTTAACGAAAAAACAAGAAAACCAACCAATCAAAAGTCCCCGCATCAGCGTACAGATTTGCTAGTTATTCAACAGAAGCATGGCAGAGTAGGAAGTACATAAATAGACAAAAGATTCCAGAATAACCTAATTATACATCCACATCAGTAGTGATTAATAGGGCATCATAACCCTTACCTGGTAAGTTGAGGCTGAGAAGTGTCAAGAAAAATGTCGGACAACATCATAGCAAATCTCTCACCACAATTCTCAGGATCCAATGCACACGCATAGAACATCACAAACTGCATAAGGTTGGAAGATGTTATTATCTCAAGAACAAGGTAAGTAAAGATACTTTGTGGTGAATTACAGAAGTTCAAAAACAAACCTGGGTAAACTTTGACTTGTATGCATTTAAAATAGTTAATCTGAATGACCTGGAAAGAGTTTCAAACACCTAGAGAAACAATTTATCAGAAGCCAAGAAATAACAGGGTAAAAATAAAATGGAGGCACCAAAGATGATAGCTTTCAAATACCTCAGCCAAACGGCCAGAGCTTTGCGAATATTCAAGATGCTCAAAAGTCAACACCATTAACTTGTCTAATGTTTCTGCTAACTTACCGCCACCCAATCCCTTGTAACCCATCTGGAATTGTATGCAAAACATCAATCTCTAGCAAATAAAACTACAACTAAAAATTGCTGTGAATCAAAAGTCTACTGCCTAAATCAGATGCGCATGACTCATTTCCATGGATACACACTCACACACATATATAGAGAGACAACACTCCAACAATTCAAACCTCAGCAAATTCTTGTGCAGATTCTCCAGCTTCATCCAAATCTTCTAATTCCATTTCAAATATACCTCTGCTGAAGTCATCTTGTGGACTGCCGTCCCATTCAATTCGCAACTGTAAGATGGCCAATATGTCAGGTCAAGATCTTGTGCCTTTGTGGCAAAATTACATTTCTAAATAAAAATGATGGAAAAAATGTCTCTGGTGAAATGTGTATGCTTACATCATGTTCCATCAAAAAATCAACAACAGCCATCAGCATTGTATTCCCAACAAGCTCTCCAACTGCACCACCCTCCAATTTCAGCAAGTTCTCCACATATAGAACAACACCCTGGGACGATATGATGCGAGAATGAGACATGTACAAACAGGAAGATAAAACTCTCCAATTTCACCTTAACAAATAAAGGATGCAACATTACCTTGTCATGGCGATCAGGATGGACTAAAGGCATCTGTTGAAGAACTATTGGGGACAACCGGGATGAAGCAAGAGGCACCATATCGGTGATAATCTTTAGAGCCCCATGCAGTTTAGATAAAACTTGGTGTTTCCTTTCAATAATTCGTGGCTGGTCTAATCTCTCCAGAAATCGATGCGGGGGCCTAAAATTCCTCACAAGCGCTGCCAAACATGAATCAACATATTTTCCATATGAAACAGCCTGAAACATGACATGAAGGAGTCAAAAGAGCTACACGTTATGACCTTGGTTCAGCGTGGTTGGTTGGGAATCAAATTGGAAAGCAGGCCCATGAAAATGAACAAATATAAAAAGAGGGTACCAATGAAATTATAAGCTCCACCATAGCATCCATAACATCAGGCACAAAGTCCCACATGCTCAAACTAAATATCTGTAATGATTTCTGTTAGAACTATATGAGATGGGCAAGCTTGAAAAAACAGTAACAGATGATGGTGATCTTACAGAAACAATCAGGGTATCATGATGCGCAAAGTCTATGCAGGACACAGCTCCAGAAAGCGCCTTCAAACTGGTCTGAATTGAGCCAAAGCGCATCAGGTACAGAACTATAGCTGGCAGAAGAACAAAATAAGAACAAAGACTGCCAGATAAACCCTAACAAGTACCTCTAGCAGCGCAACCTTCTCCGGCCCTAGATGTCGAGTGTCATGGAAAACACTGACAATATGCTCGTAGCTGTCCCTATCCCCCTAAACAAACACCGAATTTTAGGCGCTGGCAACTGAAATGGAACCAAAACGGCACAAAGCAACAGGAAAACTCACAGAGAGGACGGAATTGAGAGCACCCTTGAAGTGATAGACCAGGTCGGCATCAGAGAAATCTTGGTTCAATTCGTAGGAAGGTTCGGCCATCTTTTCTTCTATCTCCCTAGATTCGCCCATTGCTTGATTTCACGCTCTGACTCCACAGTAACAGTTCAATTGGTCAGTTTTCGCTTTTGCATTGTAACAAGCTGAAATAATCGAACTGAACCCTAAAATCGAAATAACTGAAACCAAAATTGTTTGATTCGGTTGATAACTAATATAATCAAACAACAAATGATGTAAAAATTGCTTGTAGTTGCCTGTGAAATGGATACCTTGCTGTATCACAAGACTAAAATTAATTCACTGCATAAATGGAGCTAAGCTCACATCTTGATTAAACCGAACTGTTTGGGTGACACACACACACACCTAATTAGCTCATGACGGTAAACCCGTAAAAGCAAGCATACATGAATACTGAACAGAGAATGGAGACTTATAGACTATAGTAATGATTATTTATTAGAAAGCAACAAGTGAAACGTAAAAATAATTGAAATTAGAACAAAAATTGAATGCACTAACTGCTGCATAGAACCGCAGAACACTGCAGAACAAAAATTCCAAGGTAGAAATTGTTTATGATGTACTAACTGGAACAAAAACTGAAATTGAAACAAACATAAAAGACACCTTGGTTGTTGTCGACAAACTAACTAGAACTGAATCCGCAGAACATAAAATTCAACATAACCCACCAATGAAGCCGAACAAGGCAGAAAGAGCAGTGAGCTGAGGAGGGAAGAGGGAGGAGCTGCTCCGATGCGGAGACGGCGCGCTAGGACTGGGCGGTTGCTGTCGATGACCTGCTGCGGATGGCACGACGGACGTGAGGTGAAGCCGAGTACTGAGGTGGCAGTCGATGATCTGCCTCAGTAAAGAGGAACCACACAAGCATACGATGGTGCTGGAGACCAGCCGTGTAGAGCCGAACTTTAATTCATACCGTAGTTGACAGATTAGATGAAATAAAATGAAACCCTATCCATAATCTACTGTAAAAAGAAAGAGAAAGATGCACAAGCTTACCAGTATTCCGTCTCCGGTGACCGTCTCAACGCCGGAGAAGCAGATGTCGGCGACTCGGCGTGAGGTCGGAGTAGGAGAAGTTCACGCCGGAGAAGTGGGAGGGCAACACAACAGCGACTAGCGAGACTGTGTTTTTCTTTTCTAAACCCTGCCAATGACGCGGAGAGTTAAGATTATTTAGTCCCATTTTTTACGGATAAATAAGATTTTATTTGTCCGCAGTTTGCAACCGATATAAATTACTACAACATACTATAATAATTCAATCAGGATGTAACATCAAGTAAAATAAATGGTATGATTTCATTAAATAAATGATAAAGTAAATAATTATTACAGTTAAAAATAATTTAGATATAAGACTTTTCACATTTTATCATATTACATCTAAAACTTTAGGGTCCATTTGCAAAATGATAAGAAATAAAAATAAACTGAGAGAGTTAACCTCTTAGATAATTTGAAGTAAAAATAAATAAAACCACCAAAATAAGATGAGATGGTAAAATCTCATTAGGTGGATACTATTTATCAATAAATTTTATGTATGTGCATTCATGAGTTATAAGGTTATAAATATTAGCCCCACACATTTTTGTTCATCAAATCATCAACAGAAAAGAAATAGAAAAAACTGTCAAAACATTGAATTATTAGGGAATCAATATATTTTTTAAGTAGTTAAAACTCGATAGTGGAGTTTTTCCTCAAACAAATAAAAACGAAAAGACAAAATATAGAAACTGAGTCCACATTTAATGATGTTTTGAAACTTTAGCCCCACACATTCATTTTCATTAAATCATTAACATAAAAGAAATAGAAAAAAATGTCAAATCATTGAATCATTAAGGGTAATACTTTATTTACTACGTAGTTAAAAACCGATAATGGAGTTTTTCCTTAAACAAATAAATATGAAAAGACAAAAGATAGAAATGAGATCCACATTTAATGATGTTTTGAAAATTTAAGGACTAATTATCTACTTTCTAAATAATTGAAGGCAAGTAATATAGTTTCTCTTAAAACAAACAAAAAAGAAAAAAAATAGAAAGAGGGACACATTTGATGATGTGGCAAAATGTTATTGGGTGGGTACTATTTATCAATAGTACCCACATAGATAGAAGAGTAATACGTTGAAATGGATGATTTTTATCCCATACTTGTATACACCAAATAAGGGATAAAGGAGGGGAATGAGATAAAAAGTATCTCATTTCTCTTTATCCCTGTAACCAAATAAGCCCTTAATGTAATTTGGGTTAGGCCAATCTGAACCGGTAAATTCGAGTTAGAGTCAAATTTTAATCGAAAGAATCATATACTTTATCCGTACTCAATTAATTGATCCATGTGATTTTGTCATTTCATATTATTTAATCTATTATTTTATTTCATGAATCTGTAGACATTAAAAGTTCAATAATTCATATACGCATCATAATTAGAAATATGAAGTTTCTAATTTTTTTCACTATGTGGGGGGTACCTACAGCGGTCTCTACTGCGGTTAGGGTCGCAGCTAACGGTCAACCGCAGTAGAAACGACGCTTCACTCGTTGCAGTAAGTGCTACTGCGGCCCAAAGCGCAGTGAGACCGCAGTAACGGCCTCGTGGGCGACGTGCTCCCCCATCCACCACCTCTACTACGGCCTGATACTACGAATTAGGCCGCAGTAGTGGCCCTCTATATAAACCCTTCCTGCTTCACTCCCTCAACACTTAAACAAAAAATTTTGTTATGTTTTGTGATCGCTTATTTGTTATGTTTCGTGATCGCTTTATTGATCATGCATGAACAAGATATTGGATTAATTCCTCTCCAACAAAAGGACTTTGATGATTACAAAAGTTTTGGGTCTTTTGTGTAAAGTTTAGAAAAACTTGGTGAGTGTTTAATAGTTTTACATTTATGTGTAATTATTATGTTGTAAGGTTCGGCTGCATAAATGATGGCTCATTTGTTGTTTAGCCCAATTAGATTTGTATTTAGTTGAGATAAGTAAGAAAATAGTTTGTTTTTGTTTAGAACTCTTCTTTGCTATCTCTCTTGGTTTTTGAACGTTGGCATCAGCAGTTTTGGTGGAGTGTTTCATGCGCATCTCCTGATTTGAAGAACATAAATAATCGTTGAAGGCTCCTCTCCTCCCTATTTAAATCAAGAGCAAGCTTTCTTGAAGAATTACTTCTCCAATATACAAGCTTTTTCATCTCACAAGAAATCAAGCAAACTAAAAGCTCTTAAGCACTGTGTTCTTCGAAGATCAAGCCTCTACTTCATCTTAGTCTCATTACTTTATTTTTGGGAGAGTGAAAAAATATTTTAAAACGTTTTTGTGTGTTTTTTGTGAAAAACCTCAACAGGTTGAACTATTTCGAGAAAACTGTTTTATAAGGTTTTTTTGGTGAGCCTCGGGGAAAACCAAACATGGATTTTTGTTAGGTTAATAGTGAGCCTTGGGAAAACTATTTTGGGGAGTGTTAGGTTTTTTGGTGAGCCTTTGGGAAAACCAAAGTTAGGTTATAGTTGAGCATCGGGAAAAACTTTTGTATACTTTTGGTTGGTGTAACCATTTTAAAGTATAGTGGAAGGAACTCTGAAGTGGTGTACTTGAGGAGAGGACGTAGGTCCTTGATCGAACCTCTATAAATTTCTGGTGTCGTTCTTCTTCTTCTTCTTCTTCTTCTTATTTTTATATGTTTCTTCGTTTTTACATCTGCCTAGACGTGTTTTACTCAACAAGTTGAGACCTTTCCAGTGTTAACGTTTTTGCAAAAAATAATTAGTTTTTGAGGCCAACCAATTCACCCCCTCTTGGTTGCTTATTTGGGACAACACAAAAAGTGTATAAATGGCAGAAGAACATGACTAGATGTATCAGCGTATTCACAAGGGGACTCGTGAAATAAGTGAGGTTTTGGACCGAGCTACATGAATTTCTGGACTTTGCTTTTCTGTCGCTGAAGCAAATGGAAGCGAAGTAGTGAAATGTCCTTATAAAAAGTGTAAAAATAGATATTATTATGATCGTATAACAATTGGCAATCATTTATTGTTAGATGGATTTCAACCTAATTATCATGAGTGGGATTGTTATAGTGAACGACTTGACATAAATCCATACGTTTATCGACGTTATCGATTTGATGAAGCATCATCATCACCATCGAATGTTGCAAGTACGAGAACTACACTTAATTCTATCGAGGAAAATCAAGAACGGGGTTACGAACAAATGATCTGTGATGCATTTGGGATTTGTGATCATAGTAATGATTTTGAAGAAGAGAATAATTTATATAATGGAAATGGTAACGATGAGAATGATGACGAAGACCCTCCAGTGTGTTGGAATTCTTAGCACACCAAGTCATTTTGAGGTAATGCTTGAGCTCATCCAGTGTGTTGGAATTCAACTATGTGAATTGTGGCTGTATGGAACATTTGTGATGTTTCATGAGTAGTAACTACTTGTTAGCATCCTTTTATACAAAATAAGGATATTTTGGTAAAAGGACATGGCTTTGGCAGTTGAGGTGCATGGTGTATGCGCCCTAGTGCATATGTGCACATCCTTTGGAAGTTACCAAGGCATAAATCAGCCATGAGAGCCTTAATTTGGTGAAGAGGCACCTCAAGGAAAGGCACCCATTCGCCATATAGGGTAGTTACTTTGTTTTTGGACAAGAGAGCGTATAAGGAGGGAATAACCACTTCTTAGGCCAAAAGTACACATACTTTCGGCCATAAGGGAGTTGTAACCCTTCCTTGTAACTCCTTACATCATCTATAAATAGATGATTTGGCCACAACACACACACACACACTCAAATCCGAAACTTCTCCTTTCTTTCTCTCTTGTTCTAGGCCGATTTATTCAAGCATTCTTTAGAGCATTTTGGGTGAACATCTTTTGTGTCCATTCAACACAAATCACCCCTACCATCTCACATTTGTACGTTTGAAAAGATCCTACATCCATCATTCTTCGACTCAATGGAACATCTTACTATGCATCTACCATGGCATCTTCGAACTTGTGGTTATGTTGTATATTAGTGGATGTTTCCTTTCGAAAGGAATATGAATAAGTTGAAAGCAAAATGTGCTAATAAACAATATCTAGAAGGCTTAATCATTGAAAAGTTTTTGCTATAGGATGTAGCGTTCTTTTGTCAGTATTACAGGGAAGAGAACCTCGGAACATGTGTGAACCCTCACATACATAACAAAATTCATGATCCTCCAATTGTTAGAAAGTCTGGACTTTCAATTTTCAAGCACCCAACAAAAACATTTGGCCGACAACGAGTTGGAGATTTGACGGTTGAAGAATTACATCATACGCAAACCTATATTTTACAGAACTGTTAAGAAGTGGAGCCATTTATAAGTCGATTCAATGACTTGGCCCGCAATCATTTCGCAGAGTTAGATGATGATGGTTTGGACGTGTTTAGACTAGCTGAATTTTTCGGGTGGTTCAAGAATATGGTTAGTATTGTTTATTTATCGATCTATTCATTTATATATTTATGTTAACTCTGTTCGCAACGGTCATTCTTGTATTACGTGGGTTTTGTGTAAGCCATTGCAAATAAGCAAGTGTTTCCCCTAGAACTGTATGACTTGGCTTGTGGTCCAAGAACGAGGGCCCATTCTTTCTCGGGTGAATATGTGAATGGATGTAGGTTTCACACAAAACAATATGATCAGAGGCTTACACGTGCTAATTGTGCCGTTTGTGTCCTTGGGTATACAAATGCGGAAGGCTATTTAGATTTTTATGGTTGGATTGATGAAATCCTTATCCTTCAGTATAAGAATAACAGTCTTACAGTGTTCAAGGGAACGTGGTTATGTGCCAATTAGTACATTGGACGGTAAGTTTTTTCATCATTAACTTTCAAGTTTTATTGTAATTATATATTTCTTTGGTAACTAATTTATTTTGCACAGTTTGAGGCTAGCATCATATGGGGTGCCGAAAGCCATTTCTGAGATTACCGCGTCTCGATTCGTAGGGTTCCCCCACTCTTACTATCAGCAGTCAGCAGATGAGCTCACAGATTGGGTTACCGCGTTTTCGATATGTTTTTTAGCCACTTGTATAATTATTTTATCTTGCTTTTTTTAATAAATTTACTATTGCTAACGAATAAAGTTATTATAACAATTGCGGTTTTCATGGAACGAGGTCAACTTCACGGATAAGTTGCATTCGCGGTTCGCTGAGTTATGCAGGAACAAGCTGAACAACATCAGAAAGAAGTGCATGTGAAAAAAGACATTGGATCTAGTCAATCCAAACTACATGGATTGGATTGACCAGATCCCCGATAAGATCGACCCTGCCAAATGGAAATGGAGGCAGCCTTTGGAGTATTACAACATCGTAGGGTTCGAAGAACAATCTTAGAAGAACTCAGTTAATGCCAAGAGCGAGAAGCGGCCAAAATTCAAGTCATTTGGAAACAAGTCAAAGATCTGGTAATATCTAATAACTATACATGTTTATTTATTTAAGTTTATATTTATATTTATTTATCAATGTACCTTAACATTTTAATAGATAGTCGAAGGGAGCGGGGCGAAGGCTGCAAATGGAGGAGTTCGAGGAGACCTAACTGGGCAAGGAATTGGCCGTCCTGGTAATTTTTTGACTAATCGCAATTTCTCATGCTTAATTAAAATTAATCACATTTATTATTATTTAACTAACTTAAATAATTTATGTCTTAATAAGGCGGAGTACAAGCGGCTTCTTATTGAGAAGTATGGAGAGGACGGACCATTCCCAAGTATCGAC
Source organism: Stellera chamaejasme (assembly GCA_024586325.1). Taxonomy (NCBI): domain Eukaryota; kingdom Viridiplantae; phylum Streptophyta; class Magnoliopsida; order Malvales; family Thymelaeaceae; genus Stellera; species Stellera chamaejasme. The sequence continues at coordinate 4,257,782 of CM044984.1, read as the reverse complement.
GAGGACATCTATAGGGAGGTCGTGGGCGAGCCCACCAAAGGACGTTGGTCGGTGTCCCAACTCAGCTTGCCAAGGCCCAGCTGTTCGAGCCACCTCAGCCGACTCAAGTACTAAAACGCAATTATTACAAAATTTACTATTCAATTGCAAATCTTCTTAATTATGGTACTAAAATGTCAATTTTTTAAATCGAAAAGTAATTTTTTCATAACTTAAACTTCAGCGTGAAACTTAGCTGGGGGAGCAGCATCAGAGGGAGAGTGATGAAATCCGTGACCTCCGATGCAGGATGGCATCGATGGGGGAGAAGCGTGTTCGTGAACGCGGAGACCTCAAGGTTTGGAAGACCGATGCGCTGTGTTCCTTTGACGCAGTAGTTAGCAACATTTGGTCGGCGGTGCATAGCGAGGGGTACATCCAGCTCTCTTAGGTGCCCCCAACATTGGTTGTTGGCACGTCCTCCCCGATCCCACGTCACGAGCATCCCCCGAGGCAGCCGGATCCGCAGCTCACCCTCAACACCGACTCGACCTTCAAGCATCCCAATGGAGTTTATCGGCCGATCCCACCGCAGCAGGCCCGACAACAGTAGCCCCAACAGCAGCAGTCACGGAAGCAAACGACGCAAGAGTTCATTTCCGGCATACTCGGACTAAATGACGATGATTTAGTCGATTATTTTGTTAATCCTCAAAATAATAATAATGTAAATCCAAACAATGATAACTTCTAGGATGTTTGTATATATTTAAAAAACTTTTGGTGTTAATTAAAATTTCTATTATTGAAAGAGTTCATAACTTGCAACAGTAATCATTATCCAGAAACGAGGAAGCTAAAAAATGGAATTGTGGGGAGAATGAACATGAAGAACCATAAATTTGTTCATATTCAGCTTGAAAAGGTAGTGGGCGCCGCAAGTTCATCAATAATAGGGGGTTTCAAAGTTGGGCATTTGTTGGTGATTTTGGGGAGTGAATCACCCATTTTTTTCACGTGAAAAATTTCAATTTCTCGGACCTCGCGTAATCACGTTGAAAGTGATTTCGGAGAACTCACGCCTCACGGTGATTTCTTTTCAAAACCGGACAGCCCAGCCTCCAGCCTCCCTTCACCGCCTTCGCTTCCCACCCCACCGCACCGCACCGGCCACCGCCATGGCGACGGACGAGATCGCCAGCACCGCGAACGCCTGATCGCCCAAACCTTGCGCTATTGCTGCCGACCGACGTTTTATCTCCACCGCACTGACCACCGCCATGGCGACGGACGAGATCGCGAGTCCGATTCTGATATGAGGGAATGCCGATTCGGTCGTAGATGGCGAGGCAGAGGATGAGGGCTGTGATGGTGAAGGCGCCGAACTAGGCCGGTGAGATCTGGTATTAGTCGATGAAGTGGCGGTCCATGGCGGCGGCAGCATGAGAATTTTTGTTTTGGGTTTGAGGGGGTAGGGGCTCCGTTTCATATTTCTCACCGGTTGGAGTTAGAAAAATCACCAAAAAAAAATTCCTCCACCTGAAAGGTTTGAACCCCTAATGCTCCATATTTATCAACTTTTAATTCCTCTCATCAAGCTAACTTTTTCAATAGTTTTAGAGAAGAAAACAACTACTCCATTCATTCATTTGCTAAGGTAACATTTTTCTTTTTGGAACATCTTTAAATGTTTAATACGTTTCATTAATATATTTTTCTAGAGTAATTTATCAATTTATCTTTTCTCTTTAATTTTTTATTATATCCAATTTGATCCGACTAACTTTATCCACTAAAACTAAATTCTTTTAATTTTAAAGAGCAATTTTATCGAACCGGTGAAATTTTCACATGTTCAGACCCTGCAACCATTTAAAAAATGTATAAGGAAGCACTAACAATAATCTGACGTGTTTGTGAAGGAATAAGACTAGACATAAAAGGATTAAACCAGAGTAGTTAAAATAAGAACTTTAAATATAACATGAGACGTACGACAGAATTTCAATACGACTTAATCATGACAAAGCTTCGAGTGAGCTCTGCAGAAAATTTTACACTCATCATCATCATCATCATCATCATCATCAATACTTCTTGACAATAAGTGGTTTGCACATGACCTCCAATTCATCCATCTTACCTTTAAATTCATCAGCGTCAGCAAGTTGGTTCATCTCCAGCCACTGCGTGATCTGGTCAATGGCATCCTCAATCTTCTTAATCTGTCCAGGGGCAAGCGTTGCATCAAACTTCTCATTCTCAACAGTGTTCCTCATGTCATATGCGAACCTGTCCAGTGCATTCCTCGCGTTGACATTCCTCCGATGCGCCTCATCATCAAACTTGTGCTTCTCTGCTTCACAGATAATCCTCTCAAGTTCTTCCATGGACAAATTACCCCTGTTTGTAATGGTAATTCTGTTGTTTCGACCGGTGGACATGTCCTCGGCAGACACATTCAAGATTCCATCAGCATCAATATCAAAGCAGACGTTGATCTGAGGAACACCTCTAGGTGCAGGAGGGATACCAGAAAGCTCAAACTTGCCCAACAAGTTATTTTCCTTTGTTCTTGCTCTCTCACCTTCATACACTTGGATCAAGACGCCTGGTTGGTTATCTGAGTAGGTAGAGAAAACTTCCTCCTTGTTTGTAGGGATGGTGGTGTTCCTTGGAATCAAAACAGTCAGCACACCACCAGCAGTCTCCAATCCCAGAGAGAGAGGAGTGACATCCACAAGCAGAATGTCTGGCACCTTCCCATTGCCTTGCCCACTCAAAATTGCAGCCTGGACTGCAGCACCATAAGCAACAGCCTCATCAGGGTTTATCCTCTTGCAAAGCTCTTTCCCCTTGAACATGTCCCGCAGCAACTCCTGTACTTTGGGAATTCTAGAAGACCCGCCAACAAGAACAACTTCATGTACACTGCTCTTATCTACTTTAGCATCTTCCAAACAATTCTCAACATGCCCCATGCACTTGAGAAACATACCCAAGTTGAGCTCCTCAAACTTTGCACGACTAATAGTTGAATAAAAATCAATACCATCATAAAGAGAATCAATCTCAATGTCTGCCTTCAAGATTGACGAGAGGTTCCTCTTCGCCCTTTCACATGCTATCCTTAGCCTCCTCAAAGCTCTCGCATCCACACTAATATCTTTCTTGTGCTTCCTCTTGAATTCCTGAACGAAGTGCTTCACCATTCTGTCATCAAAGTCCTCACCCCCAAGATGCGTGTCACCAGCAGTAGCCTTGACCTCAATGATACCTTCCTCGATAGCAAGAACGGAGACATCAAAAGTTCCACCACCAAGATCAAAGATGAACACATTCTTCTCTCCACCACTGTCTGACCTTGTATCCAGGCCATAAGCAATGGCTGCAGCAGTTGGCTCGTTGATCATACGCAGTACATTGAGGCCAGCAATTGCACCTGCATCCTTTGTTGATTGACGCTGAGAGTTATTGAAGTAAGCAGGCACTGTAACAACCGCATTCTTTACAGCGGTGCCCAGATAGACCTCAGCAATCTCACGCATCTTGGTGAGCACCATGGAAGAGATCTCCTCGGCTGTAAACAGCTTCTCTTCACCTTGATAAGTCACCACAATCATTGGCTTGTCACCCGTGCCTGCAGTGACCTTAAAAGGCCAGAGCTTTATGTCACTCTGGACTGTAAGGTCGCTATATCTCCTTCCGATTAACCTCTTAGCATCTGTAGTAGAACACACATAACAAACACCATAAGCAAACTCTTACCATCAGAGTACACCAAACAGGAATGGCCTCAGCATTCGTTGCAGTAATCAGCAAGTAGTAACTCAGCAAAAGTAAACTAAATTCAAACCCCAAAACAGGAACAAACTGTTCAATGATTCCATGAAAAACGAATATGCTAGCAAGTCTCTCCAGCTATCGAAATTTCATATGTATAAGACACGAAGTTTGGAAAATTTTCATAATCTATACTAATCACCTATAAATATAGAGGGAAAAAATTGAAAAAACTTAGCTCAAATCTACTAATTACCGGTGACGGTGTTGGTAGGATTCGCAGCGATTTGGTACATGGCGCCGTCGCCGATGAGACGGTCAATCTTGGTGAAGGCCACACATGAAGGCGTCGTTCGGTTGCCTTGGTCGTTGGGTATAATCTCCACACCGTCGTTCCGCCATACTCCGACACAAGAATACGTCGTTCCAAGGTCAATTCCGATTGCCGGACCGTCTTCGCTCGCCGCCATTTCGAAAAGATACCGCTGAGGCTGAGATATAATAGCAGAGATGGAGTGACTGTTGAGCTCGGCATAGTTGGGGTATATCTTTTATACTGTAATTTTGAACTTTCCAGTCATCTTGGAAACTTAACCGGCATAGCTGCGTAGTAAATGGTTTTTGTGAAGAGCTGTTATGATTGACCTTTTAGTTTGATTTCGAGGAAACCAAAATACACTTTTGGTCCCTATTCTTTATATAATTTATCGTATGTATTATTTTTAAACAATTCGGTGTCCGATAGATACTTTGGTTTTTGAATAAACTGAAATCTAAAATTTGGTTCGGATTAAGTTCTCACATTGACTAATATCGGTTAATTTTTTATTCCTGTTTCTTTTCTTATACTGTTATTTCGGTTTAACCTGAATCAACAGAGTAAGCAGTCTAATTTATTGACTCTTAAGTGATTATTTTAAAATTCATGGGGTTATTTTAAACTTTTATAAAACGTAAGGGTCTTAATTGCAGATGCTCCTCTTCTTGCACTCCCGCCAAAACCAATTCACCGAGCAGCTACAAGGACTCTGGTCTTGGCTGCAATTTTGTTCTGAACTAGCCTAGTTCAACTAGGTATTATTATTATTACTCTTTCTATTTATTATTATACTATCTATTCATGGAAAATCATATTGTTGATGAATAGTTTCATGGAAAATTATACTGTTGTGCCACGTCATTCATTATTATACTATCTATTCATGGAAAATCATACTGTTGATGAATAGTTTCATGGAAAATTATTCTGTTGATGAATAATGGCACAACCAACAGGGTTGTGCCACGTTATTCATTATACTACTGTTGATGAATAGTGGCACAACCAATAGGTTTGTGCCACGTCATTCATTATATTTCTTTTTTATTTTTTTTAAATTTCTTTATTTTAATTATATTTATTATGTTTTTTTATTTTTAAAATTATATTTATTATGTTACGAAAAAAATTGGTAATTTTGAACAACCAATAGGGCTGTGCCACGTCATTCATTAAATTTCTTTTTTATTAAATTTTTTTTCTAAATTATATTTATTATATTTTTTTACTTTTTAAATTATAATTATTATGTTATTAATAGGAAAAAAAATTGGTATGAAATTGGTAATTTTGAAAATTAATATGAAATCAATTGCGTTATGTCACGTCATCTATTTATTTCTGCATTTTTTTCTTTTAAAGTGTGTTCATTTACTATTTATAGAGGAAAAGTTTGTAAATTTGAAAAATGAAGTGAAATTTGTGAGAGAAAACATTTTTTAGATAACATTTTTTTGACTTTTATTTCTAATTATTATGTGTATTGGTCCTCGAAATTCTGGAAATCTGAGTTTTTATCTAGGCCAAAGATTTTTTACCTACAGTCATTATTACTTATTTTCTATTTTATTTCATGAAAGTATGAATATAAAATTCTATACATAAATATAAAATTTTGTATGAATAGTATCCACCTAATAAGATTATGTCACCTCATCATAATTGAATGATTTTATTTATTTGTGTTTCAAATTGTTTAAAAACTAAATCTCTATTTTACTTTTATTTCTTATTATTTTACGTTTGCTCCCTAATATTTTAAACTTCATAAAATGTAAAAATTCTTAGCCCTAATTTGTTCACCCATAATAATTATATACTTCATCATTTAGTTCATAAAAATATACATTTATTTCACTTAATATTACATCCTTATTAAATTCTTATAAAATATTACAATTTACATACGAAGTGCGGCAATTAAACCTTGCTCTATACATTTATGGAAATTGTACTACTAGTGAACAATAGCTGAACAGTGACACAACCAATAGGGTTGTGGCACGTCATTCATTTATTATTTTTATTTTTTAAAATTTTTTTAAATTATATTTATTATATTTAGTTTTTCCTTTTAATTTTTTTATTTTTTAATTATATTTATTATTTATTTTTAAAATTATATTTATTTTGTTACTAAAAATTAGTATGAAATTAATTGTGTTGTGTCACATTATCTATTTTTTCCTGCATTTTTTTCTTTTAAAGTGCGTTCATTTACTATTTATAAAGGAAAAGTTTGTAAATTAAAAAAATGAAATAAAATTTATGAGAGAAAACATTTTTTTAAAGAACATTGTTTTGACTTTTATTTCTAATTGTTATGTGTATTGGTCTTTGAAATTTTGGGAATCTTAGTTTTTAACTAAGCCAGGGATTTTTTTACCTACAATCATTATTACTTATTTTCTCTTTTATTTCACAAAGTAGACCACAAAATACTAAAATTCATAAAATGCTCTACTTTCACAAATTATTTCACTTAATATTACATCCTTATTAAATTCTTATAAAATATTGTAATTTACACCGCTACGAACCGCGGGGCAATTAAAACCTTGTTAAAGCTAAACCGCACTTTGGCGCGAGAAGTTTTTTTAAGTTGAAATAAAAATTTACATGTATAATGCATTTAATTTGGTAATAAAGATAAAAAGTTAGTATATGTCAATTCGATATTGTTATTATATATTATTTTGAGTTGTGCAAAATTTTAGGTTTATACACGAATTAAAGAGTAGAAATGGATTGAGGTGTGCAAAATTTAGGTTTATACGCGAATGAATGAATAATAAAAACAAAATTACGTAATTAATGGATTAGGGTTTAGGTTTGTTATGAATTCTTTTAAAAAAGTAGTAGGGACTGTTGCAGAATTGTCTGCACAATAACACACACAATCATTTGGAAGGTTGGATTTTTAAAAATATTTTAATATAGTATGAGGATTGTTCATTAGATCAACTTATAAACATTTGAGATTGTTGAGTAAAAAAACATAGAAATAAAGGAAAATGAGGGAGTTATGCTCTAAATAAATAGGAAAAAAATAACAAAAAACAAAATAGAGGACATAGATAATATAAAATCACTACATACCCATCAAAATCCATATCAATGGATAGTTTTTAAAATTCTTTTACAATTGTGTGTACACATAATTTGATATCTAAATCCACCAAAATTCATATCAATGAATAGTTGTGAAATTTCCTCTACAACTGTATATATATATATATATATATATAAAATTTGATATCTAAATTTTATAAATATATATATTTTATGATTTTTTTCATTATATTTGATTTATAATGTGGATAAAAAATAAGAAAAATAAAAAGAAGATAAAAACAACAAAACATAAAAGGTTGCGGAACATATCTAACATACAAACACCCACGCACAATAAAAACCCAACTATGCCCCTACAATTGTATAGATATATAATATAATGTTCCTTTTTTCATCATTTATTTAAGTTAAAATGTGGATTAAAAAAAGAAAAGAGAGACAAAAAAAACACAAAACATAAAAGGTTGTAGAACATATATAACATAAAAACACCCACACTCAATAAAAACCCAATTATGAATAGTGCAAAATCTCATACAATTGTATATATGTATAATGAACTTGGTTATGGACACTGTATCCATTTATTGTACAATTATAACGGGGAAATTTATGTACTCTTTCGTAATAATTTTAGATGAAGGAAAAATTTAAAGGTTTTCAAATTTCTGAAATATTGTTTGTGCTAAAGTTATACTTTCTTCTTCGTCCCTAAACAAATTGTGCATATTCCTTTTTAGGATGTTCCAAAAAATTGGTACATTTCCCTTTTAAGAAACTTTAACTTAGTTGTTTTACTTAATTGCTCATAACATTTCTCTTCCAATTTTTAACATCCTTCATGTTAGAATTTGAGGGTATTTTTTACCAAATTTTTTTTCTTTCCCATCATTTCTTAATTTTAGTGTAAAAAAAATGCACCATTTATTTGAGGACGGAAAGAGTATGATATTTTCATAATCAAAATTATCATATTTCATATTTTCATAAACAAAATTATATGGTAAACTGTTTGTGGACTTTAAATTTAAAGAATGTCTTAAATTAGTCATCTCTAACGTTTTATTGTATTAGAATCCATTCGCTTTACAAAGAAATGTATAGTCGGTGATTTCGTTATTTTTTTCTTCTTTTTTTGAAGCAAGAAATCGATAGTTTTATTTATACTATCACACTAACACATGAGAGCAGTAGACTTATAACTAAAGCCTCTTGAAGCACGAATATTGCCTAACAAACCAAAGTTATACCTTAGGTAAGTCTTACAATGCCTTAAAAGATTTCCGAGCACTAGTAGAGCGCTGCGATGGATAACACATTTAAATTTTTCCCCAAGTACCTCTGACATGTTATCTTTGAGGAAAACGTTACTGGCGCATCACAATAGTGCATAAGTAAAACATACCTCTAGTAAAATTGGTCCACAAAATTAGCAATATCATGAAGGCCACGCTAAAAAACAGAATCCAAAATTCGTGCGCCTAAAGAAACATAATCAATAATCGAATATAAATTTAAACTACCTAACCTATTGAGTTGTAAGCTTTTCAGAGAAGATCGGGCCAACTCTTTACCTGATTGTCCCCCTTCCTTTAGGATCATGGCTTTGGGTGACGAGACTGGGCACCCTTTAGTCCCACTCAAATGATTTTGTTAATTTTTTCATTAATTACATCAAGATTTAGTACAAAAATAAAATTTAAAGTCCATAGCTTTTTATCTCTTATAAGCAATTTTAGCATCCAAACTGTGATATTTTATAAAACATTAATTTTTTTTTTAGAATCATGACGGGTTATAGGTTTATTATCAAAATATTATTTCCTAACTTGTCCGTTTTCTACCTGTATGACCTACTTGAAAAAAAGTAAAGTTGTAAAGGAATACAAGGCAAATTTTAAAATTAGTAAATTTTTAAAAAGAGAAAATATATTGAGAAGATAGTGATACAAGTAATTATTTTTGAAAATGAAATGATGTGTTATTTATATTTTATTAATAAGTAAAATTTAAAATTTATGTTATGGTAATTAAAGTTTTTGATTGATTGTATATATATTTTAGTTACAATATTTGGTTATGTAAAATATTTCTATCGCTTAACTATATACCGAGTTAAGTGATTCGTTAGTTGGATACAAATAGAAGTTGATAAATAATATTGTAATTTTGTAGAAATACTAAAAGTTGAAGGATAGATAATCTCACATAATTTTACGGATGATACGGATTAATGATTGACTTGTATCATTTTGTAAAGTTCAATGACTTAATCACATTGAGTCAAAGTTAAAGGTTGACTCTTATGAGTTATCAAAGTAGAGGGACTAATAGTGCATTTAAGCCAAAATCCTTCCAATCCTTGTTTTTTTACAATGTTTTATTTTAGCAGGAGTATTAAGATATAGAATATTATGGAAGTTTGGAAGAATTTACCCTTAAAAAAATAGATAGTTTTGTGGGTGAAATTAGTGAAGTTAATAATGTCAAATTATAAAATAAAAAATGATTAAGGTACAAAATACTCACTTAAGTACACCTAAAGTGCAATTTTACCACTCATCTTTTGAACCGTCTATAATTGCCACTCAACTTAGACAATTAGTGCAATTTTACTACTCTTCTGTTAATTTTAACATTTCTCCGTTAAATTAACACCGGTGAGGTAATTAGAAGCAAGTTGACCACTGAGCAAGTTTGGGTGTTAAATGTACAAGATGCAAAGTACAAGAGATCAAATGTAATCAATTTAATGGAGAAATGTTAAAATTAACGAAAGAGTAGTAAAATTGCACTAATTGTCTAAGTTGAGTGGTAAATATATGTTGTTTAAAAGATGACTGGTAAAATGACACTTTTGGGTGTAGTTTAGTGGGTATTTTGCACCTACATGAAAAAATAAAAAAGAAAGATAGTTGAAAAATAGATTGGTAATTTCATTAGAAAAAGTTAAATAAATAAGGAAACGTTGCAAATATTTAAGAAAGTCTCATAAAGGAAAGTTTTACAATAATAAGTGAGCGGAGGGAGTATAAATAAATATCAAAACACAATCATTTCAAAATTTAGGGACCAAATAGTATAATGTGGAAAAATCGAATTATTGAAAAAAGTTTATCTCATCATCAAATTGTTCTATTTAGTTTTGAAAAAAAACTAATATTAGTATACTTTTTTAATAGAAACTAATTGTATTTCTTCCGTCTCAACAAAACTGATACGTTTTTATTTTTTGATTATACAACCAAAACCGATACATTTCATTTTTAGGAAAACTTTACACAACTTTACATTATTATCATCAACTTCTCTTTTTACTAAAAAAATTACTTTTGTCTTATGTATATTTTAATTTCTTATTTTCAAATGAATGTGGAGCAATATTTTTTAATCTCTGTGTCCAGTCAAATATATCAGTTTAGTGAGATGAATGTAGTAGTATATTAGTACTTAGGATACTTTTTCTATGCACTAGCATTGGAAAAGTTTTTTTTCCCAATATCACCTCTTCATAGTGTCCAATTATTTTTTATAAAAAAACTATTAACATGATAGAGCTCTCCATTAAGAGGTGATTATATGGGGCAAAAGTTGCAATTAATTTGATTTTGTTTTACTATTTTTCCTCGATTTATTTGTTTGATTATATCTTACCATATAAAAATAGGTAAAATAGAAAAGTCAATATCAAAATTTTCTCACCTTGATCTCCGTGTCAGGTCAAAGTGTTGCAATACTTTTTATTTTTTGAGGGTGTGAAGGTTTATATTATTAAAACCAATGGGAGATAATACAAACCTGAACCGGAGTAGAAAAAGCAAGTAATGAAAGAAAAAAAACAATAAAGAAAAACAACCCGCGTAGGAAGCAAAAGTACAACTTCCTCCGTCCCACAAAGGTTGTCAATATTACTATATTGGGTCGTCCAACAAAGGTTGTCAACTTTCCTAAAATAGAAACTTTACATCAGCACTCAACTTAAAATTGAGGTCCACAAAATTTTCTTCTTCTTTCTTTTTCATGAGGGTAACTTTGTCAACACACTACTATTCTCATTTTTTTTAATATACGTGTTCAAACAAATCCTACAACCTTTGTAGGATAGAGGGAGTACGAAGCAACCAAACAACATGAAAGACAAACAATAATCAAAGCAGAAAAGAGCATCTCCACGGCTGTAGCTACACTCCATGAGATGAAATGGTGGAATGAGAGAGGAAAAGGCCAAAGGAATGCCCTCCAACGGTGACTTGCTTCATCGGACGACTAGCCAGCAGGCAGCAGTCTCCTTTGAGAGCAACAACTATGCTTGGACGGGTAGAACACTCGTACCAAACAAAAACAAAGAACACCCAGGAGCGGAGTCATGAATTGTTGTGAGCGGGTGCATAAGTAGTTAACCAGTAGAATTGTTTTTTTTTTTGAGTTGGTGAATAAAAAAATATTCAGTGGGGGCATAAATTATATTTTATAAGACTTTGATTGGTGCAAACCTATTTTTTCCAAATTTGAGTGGTGACAATTGCCACCACTCAAGACTACATGGCGCCGCCTTTGAAAACATTGGGACCAATTCAATCCTCAGAATAGGAATTTCAACTATCCAGGAAGATCCAAGTCCCAAATAACCTACACAGAAACCTCATTTATTCGGACAGGGCAGAACCCCGCTCAGTCTTGCCGACAACAGAAGAACCGCTTGGATCACCGAGGGCCCTAGGCATGGTGAAACTTGGTAAAACAACAGTACACCGAGGAAGAGAGCTGCCTCTCTAGCGACACAGCCTTGAAGAAACCACAGCCCCAAATCCGCGCAGACTGGGAGTGGGTCGGTCACTCGCTAGGGAGGAGTTGGAATCGACGACAGCGGCATGAACCCCAAGGTGTTGAGCGGCGTCATCGAGAGAAAATCGTTCACCAAGAGGGAGACACCAAGGGAAGCAGAAAGACGGGAGGCGGCTGCAAAACATCCATCACCGATCGAAGCAAACAGAGCGCAACGAACGGAGGAGGACGAAGGGAGCCGGAGAGCTTGATTCAACGCGAACGGACGGACGGACATGGAGAGAGAGAGAGAGAGAGAGAGAGAGAGAGAGAGAGAGAGAGAGAGAGAGAGAGAGAGAGAGAATATAGAGCCAGATCCCACCCCCGCTGCGATCACAACAAGCATGGTGCCGGTCAGAAGGGGCGGAAGCCGGAGGAGCATGAGTCAACTTTCCGGAAACGGGAGCAGGCCGGCCCTGAGATTTCCGGGGCCCCAAGCGAAAAAAAAATTTGGGCCCTTGTGAAAACATTTTTCCCATTTTTAAAATTTTGGTGTGTTTTTTTTATAAATATTTTGGAAGATTCAAATTATTACTTGAAAGAACTCATTAGAATTTTGGAGTATTATTTGAAAAGCAACAAAAATTTTTATTATAATAAAATTACACCTAAGCCCAACGAGACAATTGAGCTTTAAAAATATTTGGGTTTACATGTTAAAATGTTAAAGAAGTAAAATCATAGATTAAATGCTAAAAAATGAAACCCACCATTTTTTATGGACGAAGGTAGTAATATTTGCATAATCTTTAACTTTAAAAATATGTATGTCACAACATGATAATAAAACTTTCAATAATAATAAAATACTATAATGTTTCAAAAATATCAAAATTACAAATATTAGTATCTACTCACGAGCTGGATTCGAACCGGCTCTCAACTTTTTGCGTGATTTTGATTTTTTTTGTTTTAAACATTATAGCATTTTATTATTATTGAAAGTTTTATTACTATATTGTGATATACTCCCTCCGTCCTCAAATAATTCTACACTTTGTTTTTGTTGTTTTACAGTATTTAATCTATGATTTTTTTTCATGAATATATTTAGACATTTAAAGTTAATAATTTATATGCATATCATAATTTGAAGTATAAACTTTCTAAATATATATTTTTTCTGAATTTTTAAAAACTTTTTATCTTTATTAAAATTTGAGTTAAACATTAAACCTTGAAAGAGTAAAGCCAAAATATAGAATTATTTGAGAACATAGAGTACATATTTTTAAAGTAAGAAATTATATAAATATTTCTACCTCCACGCTCCTTCCCACAAAAGATTATGTAAATATATTATATTATTAAAAAAATTATGTCTATATATATATAATTTTTGGGGCTAAAATTGGGGACCCAAAGCAAAATGCTTATGGGCTTATGCCCAGGCCCCGAGCAGGAGTCATCGCGAGAAGCCCTAGCATGCGGCGCTGCTTAAATATATATATATATATATATATATATATATATATATATATATATATATATATATATATATATATATATATATATATATATATATATATTATATTATATCTTTAATTATGAAGAATGAATAAAATGAAAAAGACAAAATCTAAAATTTCTCTTTTTTAAGTGTTGCAATATATCGGGGGAGAGGAGTACGCAAAATATGCACAAAGAAAAAATGCAATCGTGGAATGGATCATTACACACCTGAGAAAAAAGTGGCAAATTTACCCATTATAATTTTTGCGAACGAAGAGAGTATGTGTTATTGTTTTTGTATGTTTTTTTTTGCATACAATTTTGCAACCATCATACTACATTTTTTTTAAAAAAATAATAAATACATCCTTTAGTTTTATAGTTTTTTCCACTCTCACTCTAATCTTTTATTTTTATGGTTTATGCATATTAACCTTAGACGTTTTTAATTGAATATAATTAGTAATTTTTTTGCTTCTTTAAACATTAAAACACGGTCTCCCTAACGTTTGTGTGCAATATCGTATGAACAACTTTTGAAGAACCCTACTATATTTTATCAAACATACCAGTGCCCCCAATTTCACTGTATTAAATAAAAAGTCATTTTCCTTTATAATGTTCGAATATAAACCCAAAATATTTAACATCATAATACTTAAGTTTAATTTCACTTTTTTTACCCTAGTCGCCTAGATAAACATGAATAGACTGTATTAGTTCTAACGCGGTGAAGCTTGAAAAATCAGGTAGTTCCCATAAAATGGGACAACCAACCGACTCACTTGCCTCTCCGGGATGAGAACCCATGATTTGATCTGCTAGTTTGAACGCCTGTTATTTGCTTTATAAGCATGAATGGAACAAAAACTACCGTAACTGTGATTATATAACAAGTCACTTGCAGCCTCCGGTCTCATGTCACAGAACTTTAGTTACGAGGATGAGAATCGAAGCTAGCACCAGGCACTAGCGATTGAGAAGCAGTCGCATAGCATAGCATTAACTGCATATTTCAGCATGAACATGTGTCAAAGCGAGACTTGCATGACAGCATCAAGGCTAATAATTAACCAAAAGTAGGACTGATGAAACGTGATTAAGTATGACTTAATCAAAACAAAATTACCCTACAACAACTTAATCCACCTTCTTGTACCTTTGACTTGAGTGAGCTCTGCAGCGACTTACACCCACAACCATCATCCTCGAAATTTCTTGGAGACAAGTGGTCTGCAGACAAGCTCAAGCTCATCCATCTTGCTTTTAAACACATCAGCCTTCGCAAGTTGGTTCTCCTGCAGCCACTGCGTGACCAGGTTGATGGCATCTTCAATCTTCTTAACCTCTCCCGGGGCAAGCATTGCAACAAGCTTCTCATTCTTGATTGTGTTTCCCATGTCGTATGCATACCTGTCCAGTGCATTCCTCGCATTGACATTCCTCCTATGCTCCTCATCATCAAACTTGTACTTCTCAGCTTCAAAGATCATCCTCTCCAATTCTTCTTTGGACAGCTTACCCTTGTTCGTAATGGTAATTTGGTTCTTTCGACCAGTGGAAATGACCTCAGCAGAGACATTCAAAATGCCATTGGCATCAATGTCAAAGCAGACGTTGATCTGAGGAACACCTCTAGGTGCAGGAGGGATACCATCAACCACAAATTCACCCAGCAAGTTGTTGTCACTTGCTCTTGCTCTCTCACCTTCATAAACTGAGAAAATAGTAGAGAGTTCGTTATCGTACATGGAATCAAACCCATCCTCAATCTTTGAAGGAATGGTGGTGTTCCTTGGAATCATAACCTCCATCAAACCACCATAAGTCTGAACGCCAAGGGAAAGAGGAGTGACATCCACAAGCAGAATGTCTGGCACCTTCCCATTGCCTTGCCCACTCAAAATTGCAGCCTGGACTGCAGCACCATAAGCAACAGCCTCATCAGGGTTTATCCTCTTGCAAAGCTCTTTCCCCTTGAACATGTCCCGCAGCAACTCCTGTACTTTGGGAATTCTAGAAGACCCGCCAACAAGAACAACTTCATGTACACTGCTCTTATCTACTTTAGCATCTTCCAAACAATTCTCAACATGCCCCATGCACTTGAGAAACATACCCAAGTTGAGCTCCTCAAACTTTGCACGACTAATAGTTGAATAAAAATCAATACCATCATAAAGAGAATCTATCTCAATGTCTGCCTTCAAGATTGACGAGAGGTTCCTCTTCGCCCTTTCACATGCTATCCTTAGCCTCCTCAAAGCTCTCGCATCCACACTAATATCTTTCTTGTGCTTCCTCTTGAATTCCTGAACGAAGTGCTTCACCATTCTGTCATCAAAGTCCTCACCCCCAAGATGCGTGTCACCAGCAGTAGCCTTGACCTCAATGATACCTTCCTCAATAGCAAGCATAGAAACATCAAAAGTTCCACCACCAAGATCAAAGATGAACACATTCTTCTCTCCACCGCTGTCTGTCTTTGTATCCAGGCCATAAGCAATGGCTGCAGCAGTTGGCTCGTTGATCATACGCAGTACATTGAGGCCAGCAATTGCACCTGCATCCTTTGTTGATTGACGCTGAGAGTTATTGAAGTAAGCAGGCACTGTAACAACCGCATTCTTTACAGTGGTGCCCAGATAGACCTCAGCAATCTCACGCATCTTGGTGAGCACCATGGAAGAGATCTCCTCGGCTGTAAACAGCTTCTCTTCACCTTGATAAGTCACCACAATCATTGGCTTGTCACCCGTGCCTGCAGTGACCTTAAAAGGCCAGAGCTTTATGTCACTCTGGACTGTAAGGTCACTATATCTCCTTCCGATTAACCTCTTAGCATCTGTAGTAGAACACACATAACCAACACCATAAGCAAACTCCATAAAGTGGTAACAGTAAAGTGGTAACTCCATAAAAAAAACTGTTGAATTACTTGAATGATTCCATAAAAAACGCAAATGCGAGCAAGCCTCCAACAAAATGTCATATAAGACACGACGGTTGAGAAAAGTTTCGGTTCATGGGCCTTTAAATTGACCAACCCATCTTCTTCCTCCCTCTCCGCAAGGTATAATGAGGAAGCGAGATGAAATCTTTGGAAATTTATCTGGCCAGAAGAAAGCGAAACCGAAGAAGGTTCTACGTTATCTCCCAATAACCGAAAGACTATAAGGGCAGCAAATGGTACCATTGGACACCCAAGCGATTTAATCGGTGACTTTCCGGCCTACGGTATGCTATCAGGCTGGAGTACGCATGGAAAACTTGCATGCCCATCTTGTATGGCTGATGTATCTAGTTTCCAATTAACTTATGGGCTTATAGATAGAGGGGGACAAAACGAAACTTTGAAATGAAAAACCCAGAAATTTATAGCAGCTGGCTAGCTTAAATCTACTAATTACCGGTGACGGTGTTGGTAGGATTCGCAGCGATTTGGTACATAGCGCCGTCGCCAATGAGACGGTCAATCTTGGTGAAGGCCACACATGAAGGCGTCGTTCGGTTGCCTTGATCGTTGGGTATAATCTCCACGTTGTCGTTCCGCCATACTCCGACGCACGAATACGTCGTCCCCAAGTCAATTCCGATCGCCGGACCGTCTCCGTTAGCCGCCATTTCGAAAACAGAGCGCTGAGAGAGCCTGAGATTTTACACCGGAGATGAAGTGACTGTTGATCTCGGCATAGCACTGTATTTTTGAACTTTCAGTCATGTCATGTCATGTTGGAAACTTAACCGGCATAGCACTTGGAGTAAATGGTTTTCGGGAAGAGTTATCATGCTTGACCTTTAACTTTCAAGGAAACTACAGTTAACCTCTTTAGATTTTAAATTTAACACTTTAACTTTCATGGTGTATTTTTTGAATTGTTTATCGGTTTCTTTTCTTATTCTGTTATTTCGGGTTAGATCGTAAAACCCGGAAAAAAAACATATTATTTCGGTTTAAACTGAATCAGCAGAGTAAGCAGTCCTAATTTATTGATGCTTAAGTGTATATTTTAACGGGGGCATTTTAAAGTTTAATAAAAGGTAAGGGTCTTAATTGAAGATGGTCCTCTTCTTGCCCAAATACACTCCCGCCAAAACCAATTCACCGAGCAGCTCCCTAGGGTTTATATACAAGGACTCTGTTCTTGGCTGCATTAATTTTGTTTTGAATGAACTTTGGTTATGGACACCGTATCGATTTATGGTACAATTACAAGAGTATCTCCAACAGTTTCTCATTTTCTTAATATGCTCACTTTTAGAGAATTTTGAGTATTTTTTTTATTTAACAGTTTCCCCATCTCACTCTCCAAAATGGAGAATGAGAGAAAAAATTGGGAAGTCTTCCCCAAATTTGGAACATTCTACAAATTTATGAGACTTACCCAAATCTACGTTTTTAAACCTTTATCCTCTTTTCTCTCTTTTGATTACTTGTGATTGGTTTAAACATCTCTCATCTCTCTCATCTCTCCAAATAATTCATTAATTATTATTCAAAGATGTAAAATAAGAGTATTTTATTCTTGCAATAAATGCATGGTTCTTCAAAATAAGGAAGCAGTTGGAGTTGGAGTAAATTTTTATTTTTCCTTTTGTAATAATTTAGAAAAAAGGTAATTGATGAAAGAAAAAAATTAAAGGTTTAAATTTCTAAAATATTGTTTGTGCTCATAGTTTTAAATTGGGAAAGTGGTGAAAATGCCACTAAAGTATTCGAAATTTCTCAATTTGCCACCAAACTTCATTGTGAAGCTAAAGTGCCATCTAACTTTTGAAACTGTATTAAAAATGTCACTGTCGTTAAAAACCGTCAAAAAAATCTGTTAACTCAATGGTTTAATTACAAAAAGTAGTGCTTAAACTTTTTAACCATTTACAATTTGATCCTAATGATTTTACACTGTAATTTGCGCCACCTGCTCCACCCTGTACAATCGGCGGAAACTGGGCTTGGCGGCGGCCAACAGCGGTGGTCGATTTTTCGCTGCGAACTTGGGCCGAGATGGTTCGCTGGCGACCGACGGTGACAATGATGGTGGTTGGAGCGACATAGGACTGCTGGAACGGCAAATCGAAGCGGTTATACTGGAAACGAGTTGACGGTTTTTGTTGAAATTCTCGCCAGTCGAGGCTGGTTGGGGGAGCTCTGCTGTGACCAGGAGGTTCTGATGGTAGCCAATGTTGAAGAAGAAAGTGGTTGGAGGGAAGGGAGGGAATGGATGACCGATTTATGCGATTTGCTTCTTTCTCCCTTTTTTTTCTTTCTTTTTTCTTCTTTCTTTGTTGTTGTAATTCTCTTTTGGTTGAAGAATGGAGGGTATTTATACTACTTAAAGGAGTATGCTTGGTGATGTGGTTTATGGCGGAAACAAAGACAGAATCGGGTTCACAGTGGTTTATGACGGAAGGTGTTGAAGAAGGCAAGGGAGTTCACGGTGGTGGGGCGAATTTGAGGAAGGCAAGGGTGCTCTGCATGAGACGGCGGCGGAGCAAGATGGCTAAAATTACAGTGTAAAATCATTAGGCTAAAAACTTTAAGCACTACTTTTTGTAATTAAATCATAGAGTTAATAGATTTTTTAACTATTTTTAATAGCAGTGGCATTTTTAACCCAATTTCAAAAGTTAGATGGCACTTTAGATTCAAAATGAAGTTTGGTGGTAAATTGAGAGATTTCAAATACTTTAGTGGCATTTTTACCCATTTTTCCTTTTAAAATTCAGATGTCTTCTACAATTTTTTCTCGTTACTATTTCATAAATGTTATTCATTATTTTCATAAATGAAACTAACTAGAAATAAGTAGCATGGATAAATTAAGAATGTAAATGTACTTCTTTTCGACTTTTCTTATAATGGAAAATGAAATATTGCCAAGAACAATATTAAAAGTAATCATTTAATGAAATCAAAAGACATTAATAAAATTTCTTGGGAAAAGTTTAATTCTTGAAAATTGACGCGAAGTTCCTGATAGGGAGATTTGAGGAATAATTTGATTTAAGGTTTTGGGATTTTTTCTCTTGTAAATAATTTTGGTCTTCTTCAAAGAAATTAAAAAGGATTTTCAAAAGAGAATTGTGTTTTTTTTTGCCAACCTTAAATGGCTCATTGCTCGCTTTGTTTATTAAAAGAATCCATATTTAGGTTTGAGCTTGAGCTTAAGCTTCGTGAAGCTCATCTTGTTAACCTAGTTTGAGGCCCAATTGCAGGGCCGGCCCTGGCTACAAGAGGATAAAGCTTGTGTTTTGGACCCTCATTTTAAGGAGCCTCTAAAAAAATTAATATATACATATATACGCAGGGAAAAAAATATGTACTAATATTTGTAATTTTTATATTTTGGTTCCAAACATTATAGTATTTGACTATTGTTGAAAGTTTTATTGCTATGTTGTGACATACATATTTCTAAAGTAAAAGATTATGTTCAGTGACGGGTCAAGAAATTTTTTAAACAGTGATCCATTTTTGTATTAACTAAAATATGCTATGAAATATAGGAGATCAATTATATTTTAAAAAATTTAACCATAAATACTATACTCATCAGTCCGAAGTAATTGATCAATTTAATTGAGCACTTGAATTAAGGTGGATGTACGACATTGCGCCTTTTGAACTTTTGACGTAAACATCCTTGAGTGACAAGGTTGTAAAAAAAGAAACATGAAAAATAAATGTAAAGTGATGATACTTTAGTAACTTTTGAGAGCAAATGATTTATTTTAATTCAAGTGAACAAATTTTCGGAAACAACCCAAAATGAGATGTGTACAATTTTTTAGAGACACGTAAAGCGAAAATGTTTTTAAGGAAAGTGAACCACTTTTAAAGAAATGTATACTTCACTTAATTTTGAAAATTTGCACAAAATTCTTGTTTAAGTTATATTTATAATTGATTTAGTTCCTAACCTTCATATTTTTAATATTTAGATCAAAATGTTTTATATTACACTATATAAATCGTCAATTTTTTCACTTGTAAATTGCTGCCAAATTAGTAAAAATGTAAAAGTATAATGATTATATTATAGTTTTAGCCAAAAAAGCTTTAGTTTAATACTTAATAAAGTGATCCGCTTTGTATGTGTTTGAAGTATAAATAATTTTTTTTCTCTTTTAATATATAATATAAAATGTAAAAGATCATTATAATTTTAAAAGGGTCAACTAATAACTTATATACGCCATATACACATTTCAAAGAAAGAAGTGGACCCTCCTTTGTACAAGGTAGGTCTACCATTAATTATGTAAATACTCCATCCGTCATTGAAAAGTTGGAGTGTTTCTTTTTTGATGTTGCGAAGAATCAAATTATTACTAGAAAAAACTCAATAAAAAAATTTTAAAAAAATATACTTAGAAACTAGACACATTAATCTATAATTTGTATATAAAATATTTTTAATTTTACATATTAGAATCTCAAATAAATAAAATCATAAATTAAATGTTAAAAATGAAACGCGCCAATTTTTAGGTACGAAGATAGTATAATTGTGACATGGACTTCAATTCTCTCGTTGCTTCTAGCCCCCGAAATCTCAGGGTCGGCTTTGCCCAGTTGTCTCAATTCGTTCTATAGTCTACACCCATGATCAAGCATTTCATACGCAAAAATCAGGTGTATTCTTCTAAACAATGCATATGAATTTATCTTTTGCTCTCATAATTTCAGATTAATTTTTAAAATCTTCTAACTGTCATCTCAAATTGTTTTGAGAAAATGTCTCTTTTTATCACTAATATTTGGACAAAGGACCCTTTTGCATTTATTTTTTTTCTGGTTCAAATTTGAAATTTTTAGATGTTTATGGGTCTAATTTTACCACTGAAATAGTTTTTTGGATCCATTTTACCATTAATTTGACTGACGGAGGGAATATACTCGAATATTCCAACGTGGCCTGTTTGTGCTTACATGTCGAACATGTGGACAAGATGAATAGGCAGGCACTTTGAAGCCATGCATTGTTGACGTGTTCACCCTCCCCCTGCTCCCTACCCTCCATAATCTGTCTGTCCTTTTGTTGCGCTAGCGACCCGGAACCACCAGCAACTTCTAATCCTAAGTACCTAAAGTTTCAAGTACTTGAAGTACCATGACCTAATATTAGTTAGTGTAACTCTTCAGGCCCCCATAATTCATCAAGGATCTAAAAACACGGAAATCCTATTTTCCTCAAACTTTAAAGCTTTTTTCACTTTTACCCCAAAACTTTAGTTTTTTGTTCTTCAACCCAAAGAAGTTAGTTTTTTCTTAATCTCTTTAACTTTCTTGCTTTTGAAGTTTCAAAATTATTTTCAAAGGTTTTATTAACTATCACCCAAGTCGCATTTTCTCGGTAAGACCCAAGGTGTGGCAGTAAGAGGGAGTAAAAGACCTCGTTGACAGATAGCATTAAAACTTTGAATCTAAGATTATTCTTCAGCGACTGGGATTTTTAAGAATTTGGAAAACCTACTTCTAAATGGTTTGAAGAAGGAGATTCTAAAGAGAAAGGAAGAGTAAAAAATGCTCAAGGCTTAATCATTAGAGATATTGAGAAAAGTTTGGGAAACTGGGATATTCCAAAGATAAACAAGTTCGAAATTTACCGTAAATGAACTTTTGAATTACTAAAACGGCAGAAAGAACCGCTCTTATAATGGAAGAAGATCACAAGTTTGAACTACTGTCCAAATACATGATAGAAGATCATTTAGAAAATCATTATAACTATCTGCATGTTGGATTAGTTCAAATTGCTTTAAAACCTCTAACAAGGAATGGTTTAAACACTTCTGTTGTTATTGCTTTGAGAGATCAAAGACATAACAAGTTTACTGATTCCTTGCTAGGCATGGTAGAATCTAGTCTTTTCGATGGACCCATATACTTTAATTGTCATCCTAATTTCACGGTGTCCTTAAAGGATCCACATATCATGAAGGTTTTATCTACTAATATACTCACTTCAGGTTTTGATATGTTAGAGGGATCTCAGAATCTAGCCCTTGTATACAGAATTTATTACAAGGTAATGACAACTCAGATTGAGCCAAAGGCTCTAGAATTTGATACAAAGGGTGAAACCCTTTTAATACAGGCTAATACTGAAAAAACTAATGTTGTTCTTCCAAAGCCAATAAAATGGAGTGATATCCGTCTACCTAAAAGATGGATAATGCATAATGAAAAATCAATTAAACCTTTGAGAACAACAGAATTAGAAAGAATAGTAGAATTTGAGAATTGAGAAGTTGAGAAGTTGAGATAAAATTTGGTAAAGATAGGATAACCAAAATGATTAACTTCTCAGAAAAACCTCATAGAATTCCTTCTAGAGCATCATGTTCACATGTGCTAGAAACAGAATATGAGAGTAATTGGAGGAGTAAGACAATCTGTAGAACATGTTTCTCACCCTGTTTATAAAATGGATTATGTTAAAATATAAGAAGAAAAATCATCCAAATTAGCTGAGGATGATAAAATTAGCTTTTCAGACTTTGAGATAAATATGTTGAAAGAACCTTTCAGAATAGATTATGAAGCTCTGAGAAAAGATTTTGGATCGGAAGAAAATACGATCAAAAGAAAATGGTTAAGAAATGAATATACCAGAGAACAAAGAGAAATAACAGAAGGACGTTGGTTTAAGAAGATTAGACAGACTAAAACCAATCTAAAGTTCTTTGAATGGTTTGTTCCACTCTTTCTCAAGACAAAAGGTGCTGTAACGTTGGTTGTGTTAGAAGAAACGTGGAACACTTACAAAGTCAAAGAAGGGGAAGAGGTAAAAGAGGCAACTACTATACATCCTCCTTCTAAGACAATTGTGTTGAGAGAACAGGTTGTGGCCTCACCTTTTAAAATCATTGGCAAAGAAGCTAGTTCTAATCTTTTCCTACAATAGTCAGGAAAGAAAATGTGTAGAATTGAAGATAGTAAGAAGTCAGAACAAAAGATTACTACTTCAAAACCTCCTATTCATCTTCCTTCTAAAGGTCCAACTTTCAGATTGGGAAGAAGAAATGATGAGGTTTCTGAAAGAGTAAAAGAATTATCAGAACAAGTTAGTAAACTTACTATCAGGGATAGTAAGCAGAAGGGTCCTCAGATTAATGTTATTAAAGAAGAAGTTTCTAAAAAAGAAGACCAACTCTATGATGAGACTCCTCAGGTTAATAAAATTAAAATGGAAAGAGGAGGTCCTTCAAGGGTATGGAATGTTTCACATCCATACACCAGTAAACCATCTCCGGTGGATATCAGGAAAAATAATTTCTAGCCGCCTGATCCATTTGTTTCTTATAAAGGAGATGAGTTGAGAGAATGGAATATAGATGGTCTATCAGAATATCAGATATCCCAGATTATTCATCATATGATAATGTATAGCTTTCAGAAGTACATACACTAACCCATCTGATATACAAGTTGCAGATATGATAATTTCTGATTTTTTAGGGCAACAAAGGAATTGGTGGGATAAGTGTATGTCAAAACAAGCTAAATATGAGATAAGAAATGCTAAGAAAGAAATAACCATGGTATAAGGGAATGGAACCTTAGTATCATCAGAATCTGATGTTGTTAACACTCTAATTTTGACTATTTACTTGCATTTTATAGGATCAGGAGAGTCTAAGCAAAGGTTAAATGGAGAACTCCTGCTTAGTTTAAAATGTAAGACTTTGTCAGATTTAGAATGGTATAAAGATGTTTTTCTTTCAAGAGTCTATGAAAGAGAAGATTGCAATTCCAATATTTGAAAAGAAAAATTTATTCAGGGTTTACCAAGACATTTTGGTCAATTAGTTATTGATCACCTAAAGGAAAAGAACCGAGGAACCTTAAATATATAATATTATACTTATGGCCAAATATTCTCAGAAATAAAAGAAGTCGGTCTTAATATGTGTTATGAGTTAAAATGGAGAAAACAAGTCAAGAAGGAAAGACTTGAAGGTAGAAAAGAAATGAGAAGTTTATGTGCTCAATACGGATATAGTCTTGATGATAACTATGGTAAGAAGCATAGAAAATATATACCGTATAAAAGGTATAAAGAAAGAAGAGAAGAAAGACCTAAGAGGTTAGGTTCATAGAAACGAAATTCAGAAAAAATAAACCTGATTATTTCAGAAAGAATGATTCTAAACAACCAGTTTGTTGGAAGTGTGGAAAAGTAGGACATTTCCAAAATAAATGTAGGGTTAAACAGAAGATAAACTCTCTTGAAATTGATGAAGGTCTAAAGCAGAGTCTTATGCAGATCATGCTAAATAGTGATTCAGGAGAAGAATTAATTGAAAAAGATTCAGATAGCTCAGAAAGTCTTAATGAATTCAATGAAATAGACTCAAGTAGTGAGTATAGTCAAGAATCTGATACTAGCTGTGATTCAAAATGTCAATATGATTCCTGTGATATTCAAAAGGCATTTGGAAAACTAGAATTAAATATGATTCAGATAAATGCTATTACAGAAGAAGATGAAAGAATTCTAGAAATAGCAAGAAATATAGAGAATCCAGATACTAGAAAAGAAGTTCTTCTAAAGTATTTAGAAAAAATCAGTAATCAAGAACACGAAGCTCCTAAATGGCAAAAGAAAAAGCCAGATTGGAAAGAATTGAATAAACCTCAGATCTATAGCTTTAATGAAATATTGAATAGAGTTGGACAGACTCAGATTAGCTGTAGAGAACCTACGGTTAAAGAATTAAAATCTGAACTTCACCAGGTTAAAAATGAAGTCAAAGATCTCAGAAAGAGGATTGAGATTTTAGAATTACATGGGGTAGAGAATTATCCCCAAGAAGATCATATCCAAGAAGATGATACTGTCATTGAAAATCTAAACAATTTCAATGACCAGAAGAAAAAAGGGATAATGCTTGAAGAAGAAGAAGAATTTGTTGAGCTACCCCTTGAGAATAAGCCACTTCAGATAAATGAAATTGAATATGTGCCTAATCAAAGGTATACTAGTTTAATCACTCTGAAGGTTGAAAAACAATTTGAAATTACTACTATTGTTTTAATTGATTCAGGAGCTGATAGAAATGTGATCAAAGAAGGTTTGATTCCTCATAAGTACTTAGAGAAAACTTTTGGTTTCATCACAGCTACTAATAAACAGGTAATGCCTATAAGGTTTAAATTAACTCATGTAGATGTCTGCAATGAGGAGATTTGTATCTCACAACATTTTACAATGCTTGCTCAAATGAACCAAGATGTAACTCTTGGAACACCGTTTCTTAGTGCTATTACACCTTATAAGGTTGATAGAAATGATTTGACAACCAAGAAGTTTGGAAGAAGAATAATTTTTAAGTTTGCTGAACCACCTAGAACCAGCTTACTAGAAGAACTTACTGCCAGTTTGAATAATAGGCAAGAAACATTGATAAGTCTTCAGGAAGATATTAGATACAAGAGTGTCGAAGAAAAAAATAAGACTCAAGAAGTTCAGAAACAAATTCAGACTTTTAAAGAAGTTCTGAATAGAAAAATTTGTGTTGATATTCCCAATGCTTTTTGGGAAAGAAAAAAGCATATTGTTAATCTTCCTTATGAAGTAGAATTTGAAGAAAGAAACATATCCACTAGATCAAGGGCCATTCAAATGAATGAAGAATTAACGGTCCATTGTAAGAAGGAAATACATGATCTTCTTGATAAAGGCACAATACGAAAAAGTTCTTCACCATGGAGTTGCTCAACTTTTTATGTTAATAAAAATGTAGAAATAGAAAGAGGAGTCCCAAGGTTAGTTATCAATTATAAGCCTCTTAACAATGTGTTAAAATGGATTAGGTATCCAATACCTAATAAGAAAGACTTGTTGTCAAGATTATACAATTCCACTGTATTTTCAAAGTTTGACATGAAATCGGGGTATTGGCAAATCCAGATTTCAGAACATGATAAATATAAAACAAGGTTTAATGTTCCTTTTGGATATTATGAATGGAATGTAATGTCATTCGGTTTAAAGAATGCACCCTCAGAATTTCAGAGAATCATGAATGAAATCTTTAATCCTTATAGTTCTTTTACTATTGTTTACATTGATGATGTGTTGGTGTTTTCACAGTCTATTGATCGGCATTGGAAGCATTTGCATAGATTTATGAAAATAGTTGAAGAAGTAGGATTAGTGGTTTCTGCTAAGAAAATGGACTGTTCCAGACTAATGTTCGATTTCTCGGACATATGATATATAGGAGTACAATAAAACCTATTGATAGATCAATAATTTTTACAGAAAAATTTCCTGATGAGAACAAAAAAAGAAGCAACCACAGAGGTTTTTAGGTAGCATGAATTATGTCTCATAATTCTATTAAGATATGGCTAAAGATTGCAAACCTCTATTTGATAGATTAAAGAAAAATCTTCTAGAACGGGGGAAAGAACAAATACAAGCAGTCAGACTTGTAAAGAGAAAAGTCAAAGAACTCCTTTGTGTCACTCTTCCTATTTCCGAAGCTTTTAAGATTGTTGAAACTGATGCTAGTGAAATAGGATATGGAGGAATCTTAAAACAGAAAATGGATGAGAAAGAAAAATTTGTAAGATTCACTTCAGGTGTCTGGAATCAGGCTCAACAGAACTATGCTACAATAAAGAAAGAAATTTTAGCAATAGTTCTTTATGTCACAAAGTTTGAAGAAGATTTACTAAATCAGAGGTTTCTGATCAGAACTGATTGTAAAGTAGCAAAGAGTGTTCTGCTTAAGGATGTAAAAAATCTCGCGTCCAAACAAATATTTGCTATGTGGCAATCAATACTAGCTGTTTTTTATTTTGATATTAAACATGTTGATAGATCAAAAAATTGTTTCCTGACTTTCTGAGCCGAGAATTTTTGCAGGGAGGACATGGGGAAATCCAAGAATGAGGTAAGAAGAAACATAGAAGAAGATCTTTTGGAAACATTGTTTCATGGGAGTAATTCCATGGACATAGAATATCAATTTTCTTAGGAGGATAACCAGTTAGCTCCCTATCTCCAAATAGGAGCTCAGGATTCAATTTCAGATGAACTTTATGAGTTACCTTCTGGATAGAAATTGAGAATCGAAAGAGGAGAATTCTCTTAGAAAATTGAAATAGGGGAGCCCTATCAGAAAAAAACAAAGGAGAATATGGCTATAACACCTACTTCTCCTAATGAATTAAAAAGAGGAAGAGCTTTTTCTTACCCTTATCCTCATGCTTATTGCAAGGATAATAGATATTTTGAAGGAACACTGGTTCCTATAATGAATGCAAAATCTCAGGACATTACTTTATTTTCTCTAGGAATTCTTCCGGAGAAAAGAGAAATGGAAAGAGAGTCCTTATGTCCTATATAAGACAAAGATGTCAATGCCTTAACTTCTTCAGAAATGGCAAGAAAATATTGGCCTAGAAATAGACATCCATTATGGGAGTTTCATCCCATTAGAAAAAATGAATACTTTAAATTAATTCTCCTAGAAACAGGATTTGCGGAGATAGAACATAAAAATAGAAATACCAAATCTCCTCAAGGAAAGTATTTCAAAGAAATTGGTATTTCTAAACTGGAGATTCTAAAAGTCTGGACTCCAGAAGAATGGGGAGCTCCTCATTCTAGAAAAAGGTTCTTGTTTGGAGGATATAGTAACCATGCTTATACTTATTGGGATTATATCCAAGCATGAGAAGAAGTCTTTAATATCCAAAACTCAGAACTCAAACATTCATGGCTGATAATCTTCAAAACAGACTATATAAAATTTCCAAACTGGTTTCACCACTGGTTTGAGAAAAGAGGTTTGATATCATAACAACTTCCAGATGTTGTCAAAGAATCTTATGAAAAATTTGTTGAGTTCAACAAACAGAAATCTAGAAAGATGGTAATTCCTTTTTCTGTGTTTTATTTCTTGGTCATTTATCAAATCTCATGGATTGTTAGATGACACTATGAAATAAATCAAGAAAAATATGTTCCCATCTTAGAAAAGGTATGGGTTTCTCACTGGTGGGATAAATGTGTTATTAATGCATATCTCATAGAAAACATCACTCTCAAGAGAATTGGTATGTTTGAACTCTTGGATGAAGAAAACATTGATACAGCTCTTGGGAAGCTTTACTCCGGATCAGAGTTAGTAGACATCCCATTATAAGAGATGAAGGATAAGCTAATGAAATTAGCTTTCAAATCTGTCAAAGAGCAGCTGGCAAAAGGCGGGCTTAGCAAAAGGTCATCATCTAGTGGACCAGCTTAATGGTAGATAGAACCTTGTGAAGGAGAAGAAATTTTGCATTAGTGGGACATTTACTTTTGTCCACTTCTGTAAAGAAGACGCACTCAGCAATAATGCATAATGACTGTAGCATTAGTGCATTACAGCTGTAAAAGAAGTTGATGGCCTCCCTTACAAAAATATGCCTATAAAAGAAGACTTCAGCAGATGAAGAAGGCATCCATAAAATTACTTAGCATTACATCTTTTCCTCTGCCTTCCTTGTTCATGTGTTGAACACTCTTCTACTACTGTTAATATTTTCCTAGTTTCAAGTTCGGTTTGTTCGTGTGTTGCTGTTGTTGTAAGCTTGGTGTGCTAGTGTGTTTATCCAACAACCACTGTTTGCTGTAATCATCTGGTATTCATCAGATTCTGTAAGTTCATGTTTAATATTTGAATATACAGTTTTGTGATTTCATATACATCTGCCTCTCTGTTTAATATCAATTTAATATCTGGACGATTTTGGTATCAGAGCCACTTCTAAACTATAAGGACTAAAACATAAATGTTCAAACAGTTGAAAGTGTAGTACTTCATATTAACAATGGAACCACCACCCTTTTGCTCCACCGACAGCCTTTGGTTGTTCTGCCAGCAAATCGAGACCACATTCATTTTAATTTTCTCTGGTTCAATCCCACCCATCATCCATCATCACCTGCCATAGAGAGGAACGGAGGAATGGTGATCTAAGACCAGATTCAACAACAAAAACCCGAACACAAAACTAACAAACAAATACTATGCTAATAACTAAGACCTGCTTCTGATTCATAAAAAATGACACTATTACTAGCAACACTATGAAATACAGCTTCTAATTTGGTAAAGAACCACTAATGAACAAAGATTAATTTTAATTAAAGGAGCTCCTAGTTACTTAAGAATGTGGATCTAACAACCAGTTGAACTCTCGCTTCAAAAATCACTGGCGATGAGCCATGGACCAAACCCGACCCAGCTACGGTGACGGATGGTGGCGAAAATCCAGTTGGGGAAGATGAGATCTTACCAAATTTCCAGTCATCATCCTTGTGTAAACCCTGTTGATGGTGGTTCATGTTCTCCATTTCCAATCAGATATGTATCTACTAGACAAGTTCTCAGATTCACTTCTTCACCGTCAACCTTCCTCTTCGCCGGCCCAACTTGCCTCGTCCAGCAGCCAACAGATCTGATATCGCCGGGGAGCGAGCATCATGATTCAGCGTGCCGTCCTAAATTCAGCACGTTTCTGCCTCCAATGCGAAGTTCGTTCTCAACCCCGAATCTCATCTACCGCGATTAGCAACCCAAATCCGCCTTCGTCTGCGAATGTCTCATCGGAGCAAGCAATCACAGTTCGTTGGCCGGCAGGAGCCGGGCTGGAGTAGAGAGTACGGACGAATTGCACCAGCCCATTTGTTCATAAGTAGAAATAGTAAATAAAAATAATTACTCATCAGAAAAAGTAAATAATTAGCTTTAATTTAATCATTAAATTCGACACATCATTAAAACCCACACACGTGGAAAATAAGGTGACACGTAATAAATTTTAACACCTAAGGGTAAATGGGGACCTAAAACAATGATGTTAGTGGAATTTTCAGACCAGAAAAAAAGTAAATGCAAAAATGATCTTTTGCCCAAACGTCAATGATAAAAAGGGACAATCTTCTCAAATTTTTGGGAAAGAACACACTCATGTCATGAAGAAAATTCAATAACCAAATTTATGTTCGAAGCTTGAGAGCAGTTGACCGGAGCTCAAGAAAGTGGTGCTTATAGTGTTCCTGCTGTCAGTGGCGGGCGCATGATTTTTGACATGTGGGGCACAAACTATCGTATTATTTCTTAAATTTTTTGGATAAAAAAATATGCTAATCTAAAATTTTCACAATATGTACCTATGTTTCCCATGATTTTAACATATATATATATATATAATGACAGTAAAAGCTATAAAAAATGCTTATTGTGGCGGGAATGTTGTTAGACTAGATAATATTTAACATATATGGATTATTTAATGTCAAGTATTAACTCATAATTTATTTAAAAGTTGAAAGTGTAATAATTTTTTAAATAAATTTGAACAACATAGCGAAATCTTTGTGATAGAATATTAGATTTTATAAAATCTTGAACTTATATGTTAGAAGACAAACAATTTATTTTATCTAATAATGGTTAGTCAATTTATGAATATTTAGAACTAATTTTATCAAAACTTTAAGATTTGTACGATAAAATAACAAGTTTTATTATTTCAATAGAAACTAGACATAGTTGAAGGACTCCATAAGTAATTTACCCAATTTGTTCTCATATGATGGGTCACGGCAGGACTCTCCTGCTCGCTACTAGCCTTTCTTTTTTGTTGGCTCTAAATGTAAGTTAACCCTCAAACTCTGTATTTGTTTTCAAAATGGTCCATATACTTTATTTATATCAGAAAATACTACCAGTATGATCATAATTTGTAAATTTTTATTGGGGGCACGTGCCCCCGCGTGCCCCCATTGTGGGCCGGCCCCTGCCTGCTGTTGAAATCGAACTTTGAAATATTGTCAGTGTACACAACCGACCGGTGGCGGACAGAAGGATCGAAGGGATAGTAATAGTTGCAACCTAAACAGCCACTTGAACTGTGATACTACACGCAATTCGGCCTATTGTCTCCACAGATCTCCGCTAACGAACAACGATGTCCCCAAAACAGAGCTCCGCCACCCAAATCATTCAACTCGTCCCACCCGCCGACGCCGCGGGTCCTCACTAACCTGTAAACTCTGAAACCTTCACCAGGCTTTTCAATTTTTTCGACCATGTAAAGCACGCTTCCTGAAACCACCATATCATCTGGGCTCTTCTCATCGCTGTAATCGATTTCCCATGGACAGAGCAGCTTCGCCGTCCTGGTGGAGGGATCAACGGAGATGGAGAAGAGAGCTCCGGCCGTGTCGAGAGTTACGAATTGGCCGTCAAAGATTGTGATGTCTTGGACGGAAGGGCTTATCCCCTGTATTTCCGTCCAGTCGTCATCGCCGGATTTCCAGAGGCGGATGTAGCTCGAAGCGGCTCTCAGCCAGAGAGCCGCGCTCTCTGTGCTGTTCCGATGGGACCAATCGGAAGTCGGCAAGATGAGTGCTTTCATGCTGGACTTGGTGTAGGTCGGCCCGTCGGAATCCCCAGCTGGAAGAAAACACTGTTCTAACAAAACATGAAACTTGGCCTGTTCGCGGATCAGCCTAACGTCAAGAATGCTCAGAGAATATGGATGACGGTGATCATGATCATCACAGTACTGAAACAAGGGATGGGAAAATGCTTTGATTCCATCTTCAGTCTCGTAACCGTGAACCAATTCAGACATTCAGTGGAGGTTTTTGATCGTAGAGACCAAATGGTGTTTTCAATGAGAGTAAAGCGGGCAATGGAGGGCCTGTTCTTGTGGTCTCTATTGATGACTGATTCGAAGTGGAACAGAGTTTGTTTGGATGCAGAGGGGAGAGCAATCCTCCATGAGCGACAGACACTTCGAAGACGGGTGAGATCAACACTTGTGTTCAGGGATTTGCTCTCGAGGACTTTGATCAGCAAGTCACCCGGGAGATTGGACCAGTTCGCCGGAGACATAGTTTCTTCCAAGTTCCAGCGAAAATTTCTGCTCATGAGGCTGGGGCTTGAGGGGTGCCCACGGCCTGGTGAAAGGCTGGGGGACCGTAACGATGGTCTGTTGCGCTTGTAGCAAGGGCATATGGGCATGGAGTTGGCGGTATTGATCGTGTTGTGCTTGCAGGTACCACTCGAGGGAGGGTGCTGCTTGTGGGGCGGTGCTGGTAGGTGTCGAGGCGGTCGGGTGTCCTACTAGCTGGGGTGCCATGAAGGGGTAAGTACCTAGATTTGGTGCCCTCGTGAGTGGGTCGTAGAATTGGGGCGGGATGCTGCACGACATTCCCGTGTTCATGTTAGGTAGTTGGGACCTGGGGAGAGTGCTGGGGCCGAAGGATGCCATCGTCACAAAAGAAGTGATCGGGGCAGGAGTGATGAAGGTTGGTGTCATGTTCTGAATTGGAGTGCATGTAGCAGTTAGTGATGGCGTTTTGCCTGGCACACGAATTTTCTTGCAGAAGTGGGGAAGTCATATCAGAACGCATTTCAAGGGCCGTAGCCCGTATAAATTAATGCGAGCAGGTTTCAGGGAGCGACCCCTCCACCTGTCGCCGTCGCTACTCCCCCTATCGGGGTGGCTGTTGTAAACTGGGACTGGGTTGCATTCCCAACAGTTTGACTGGAGCTAGCCGTGGGAGCTACCTCGATGACTTTGGAGAATGTCACGTCAGGCGATAGGGTATCCTTTGGATCTGTTAGATGTTTCCCACAGACGACGTCATTGTTAATGCCAAGAATTAACAAAATAAATAGAAGTGAGTCGAAGTGGTGATGAGGTACATGTTAGTGTGTCCGAGAAGGTCGGCATCCCGAACGGGCAGGGTTCTGCCATGCTACCAAGTTCCTGGAGCCGAGGCGTGTCGAGGCCGAGCGAGTATCTAGTACAATTCTCTGACGCTCAAGTTAAGTCAGTAAATGAGTATGATGACAGCTAGGATTTGATTTAGCAAAGTGAAGTAAGCAAAAATGTTGTGTTGTGGTTGACATTATTGTGATATTTATGGTGTTGGGATTTGGGAAAGAAGATACGGGTCCAATTGTTAGGATGATGACAAATGTCTTTTGTTTCCATAGAGTGGATGTGGAGACCTTTATTGGTAGGGGTCTGGCGGTTGGACTTGAGGGCTACAAGTATTCTGGGCCCTTACCATATAAGAGTATTTTTCAATATTGATTTATTAATCATTGTTATTTAGATTAATTACATTTTTCATGCTCAATTTTTTGAGTTATAGTTTTTTTTGTTTTTTTACGTTCTCTAAATTTAAAATTAGAATATTTAAGTCAATTATGTTTTAGATTTGAACTTTAAGCTAACTTGAACATTGTTCTTCGTTACTTTTTAATATGTATGATCCTATTTTTGCTCCATTTATGAATGTTGAAGATTCACTCAAACAAGTTAGTGCATTTACACTCAATGAATGTTAGACGTTGTTATAGTTTTTTTTAAATCATGTTACTCTTTCATTTATTTTATCCATTTGTTTTTTTTCACTTTTCAATTGGGTGCAAATTTTTCGTTTTGTTTCAAACTTATGTTACCTATTTCCCCTAATTTTAATCTTCATTTTTTAATTTCACCTTAAATATTTCATCTTACATTTTTTTCATCAGCCCATAACCTCATTTTCTGGCTTTCAAATAAAAAAACTCATTTTCTTGTACATATGTTTTACTTTTAGTTTTCATTTTAGAACCTACAATTTGTTGCGAAGAGCAAATTTCTAGTGCTATGCAATGAAATATTTTCATGTGACAATATCAATTTCACAAAAATAAACACTTTTCAAGTAAACAAGTGTTACTAACTAGCAATTTTTAGGCTTAAATATGCGGCAATACCCTGAACTATAGTGGATCGTTTGAGTTAGGGCCTGAATTATAACACCGGCAGATTGCTACCTCGAACTATTGAAGTGGTGCAGATAAGGGGCTCAGCTCGGTGAATTCGGCCCGATCTGTTAACTGGTTTTATGGGTCGCGTTCTCAGTGACGGAACTGTTATCTTTTAAAAGGGTCCAACTCTCAAATTTTTTAAAAAGTAAATTAAATGCTCTTTTTCGTTTTTTTATTTCAAATGAGCTGAACGATCGCATCGAACACCTCTTCCATCAAACCAAATCGTCTTTGTCGACGACGCTGCCTTGATCTGGGCGGTGAAAAACAGGATTCACTCGCGTCTAATCTTTCATCGCCTTTCGCCGCCACTTCAAACCAATCTTCACTCGCAATCGTTGCTTCTCATGTTTCTGTCATATCCACATCTTGTTGCTCTGGGTTCAGGAAAACCCCATCTTAATTTATCCGATCAAGATGGGTCTGACAGTTGTAAGATAGGGGAAAGAGAGAGGGAGACCACCTATGTGATGGCTCAATTTCGCATCCACCAAGCTTCATAAGACGTTATGATTTCTCCTCCCAACCACCATTTTTAATGGGTGCCTAGATCTTTGGTTAAATTTGTCTGTTTTTTTTTTTTGAAAAAAAGAGTGGATGCCTTGATCTTGGCGATGAATCGGAATCTGACAGCCGTGAAGATCGCCGGAGACACAACGACGGTGGTGGAGGTCCGCGGCTGAGATGGGAGTGGGGAGGCTCAGCCAACGTTTTTATTTTTATTTCCAAAATTGAGGGTTGAGCTTAGGTTTTAAAACATTATAGTTTATTCAATGAGAAAACCAATCGTTTGAGCTTGGGTTTTAAAAGCTTACAGTTTATTCAATGAGAAAACCAATCATTACCTTCAATGAGAAAACCAATCATTAAAGGGCTTCAAACATGATTGTGAAAAAAAAAATCATTCACCAAAAAATTACAAAATTCACTTTCAAAATTCACCCCCCTCCCAACTAGTCCTTCAAACATATCTTCTTTTTCTTTTCACAAATTCGAACGGGAGCAGAGGAGAATGCAGCCAAAAAGGCTGAGTGGGGCAGCAGCTTTGCAGCAGTGAGAGGGACACAGGAGCCAGCGAGGGGGCAGTGAGGGACACGTTGGGGTGGGTGGGCAGCATTTGAGACGTGAATCACGTTTAACTGTTCATATTTGGACCTCCCACATTCACGGTGAGGTCCGAAAATTTGAGTGATATTCACAAAAAATGATAAGGTAAATTTGACACAAATTCACTTTAAAATTGTAATGTTTGAAGCCCCCTACCTTCGTAACATAAAGGAGTGAAAGTCTAACAAACGTTAAACCTTATCTGCATCATGGAGTTGGTGGCGAACTCGTTTGGGCCAACTCATAGTTCAACGAGGGTGAATTTGAGCCAATGCTCCCATCTCTGCCAAACCGCCAAACCTAGAAGCACTGCGTGCCAAGTATTTTAGAAGTACGTAGAGTAATCCAAGATTTGCACCTGAAGAGGACTTGGTAATTGCATTTCGTACGAACTTACTTCCCCTCTATAAGGTGATGGCAGGCAGAGGTGGCTTCCCTTGACAATAATGTGTGAGCCTTCACATCTCTAACAGGTAAACGAGACCGTTGCAGACAATTGCAGAAGAAACTAAATGAGACCGTTGAAAAAGATAACACACCATACCACAAATTAGAAGAAAACGACAGAAAGAAACCAAAAGCAAGCAAGCAACCAAGTGAGATAGTTGCAAAAGATGCTAATTTCATCATCTGAAAACCAAGTCCCAATGCCTGACCAAGCACAACATCAGGACAGCTAAACTAAGCTAATATAAACCCAGCATCAACAAAACATAGCAAATACCGTACAGAAGAACAACTGACACCACCACTTAGTCCACCTCCTCAATCTTAGGGCCAGCACCACCGCTGCCACCTGAAGCTGGAACATCCTCATCCATGCCACCACCCATGTCACCACCACCACCCTGATACATCTTCGCGATGATGGGGTTGCAGACACTCTCCAGTTCCTTCATCTTATCCTCAAACTCATCAGCTTCGGCAAGTTGGTTGCTGTCCAGCCACTGGATGGCCTGGTCAATGGCATCCTCAATCTTCTTCTTATCTGCTGGTGCAAGCTTCCCACCAATCTTCTCATCGTTGATGGTGTTCCTCATGTTGTAAGCATAGTTCTCCAGCGAATTCTTAGCATCCACCTTCTTCTTAACCTCCTCATCTTCTGCCTTGTACCTCTCTGCTTCCTGCACCATCTTCTCAATTTCTTCTTTCGACAACCTACCCTTGTCATTCGTAATCGTGATTTTGTTCTTTTGACCAGTTGTCTTGTCTTCGGCAGAGACATTCAAGATGCCATTAGCATCAATATCAAAGCAGACGTTGATCTGAGGAACACCTCTGGGTGCAGGAGGGATACCAGAAAGCTCAAACTTGCCCAGCAAATTGTTATCCTTTGTTCTTGCTCTCTCACCTTCATACACTTGGATCAGGACGCCTGGTTGGTTATCTGAATAGGTAGAGAACACCTGCTCCTTCTTTGTAGGGATGGTGGTGTTCCTTGGAATCAAAACAGTCATCACACCGCCGGCAGTCTCCAAGCCCAGGGAGAGAGGAGTCACATCCAAAAGCAACAGGTCCTGCACCTTCTCGTTGCCTTCACCACTCAATATTGCAGCTTGAACTGCAGCACCGTAGGCAACAGCCTCATCAGGGTTGATGCTCTTGCAGAGCTCCTTTCCATTGAAGAAGTCCTGCAACAGCTGCTGTACTTTAGGAATTCTTGTAGAGCCACCAACAAGAACAACATCATGGACGCTGCTCTTATCCATCTTAGCGTCTCTCAAACACTTCTCTACAGGCTCCATACACTTTCTGAACAAATCCATGTTCAGCTCCTCAAATCTTGCCCGAGTAATGGTCGTATAGAAATCAACTCCCTCATAAAGAGAATCAATCTCTATGGTTGTCTGAGCTGTTGATGAGAGGGTCCTCTTTGCCCTCTCACATGCTGTCCTCAACCTCCTTAGAGCTCTCGGGTTTCCACTGATATCTTTCTTGTTCTTCCTTTTAAACTCCTGAACAAAGTGATTCACCATTCTGTTGTCAAAGTCCTCACCACCGAGATGTGTGTCACCAGCAGTAGCCTTAACTTCAAAGATGCCTTCCTCAATGGTGAGCAATGAAACATCAAAAGTTCCACCACCAAGATCAAAAATCAACACATTCTTCTCACCCACACTGCTTGCCTTCTTATCCAAGCCATAAGCAATGGCTGCAGCGGTTGGCTCATTGATAATACGCAACACATTGAGGCCAGCAATCACGCCGGCATCCTTTGTAGCTTGACGCTGTGAATCATTGAAGTAAGCAGGAACTGTAACAACCGCATTCTTAATCGTCAAGCCAAGGTAGGCCTCAGCAATCTCCCGCATTTTGGTGAGTACCATAGAAGAGATCTCCTCAGCAGCAAACTGCTTCTCTTCACCCTTATATGACACCACAATCATTGGCTTGTCACCAGGCCCTGGAACGACCTTAAAAGGCCAGTGCTTCATGTCACTCTGGACTGAAGGGTCGGAGAATCTTCTTCCAATCAATCGCTTAGCATCTGCAGAACACACACGAGAACCATATACAAGCTCAGGTTTTCAATCAGAAACAACCAGTAACCTTCTCTAGAACCTGGACAAGATACTTATTCCCTAATTAATGTGGCACCAGATGGATTAAGACTATAAGAGTGACTGAAATTGTAAAACATGGAAAAAGAAATAAGCAAAACTGAATCCAGAAAACGAACAACAGCAGCATCAATATTTTGAATCATGTTTTACACTATTGAATTTATGGTCCATTATTAATCATGAAACCCTGAACTTACAAATTAACGAACAATTAATTAAAAAAACCCTCAATCTCTAGTCTTAATCAAATTTCATAGGAGAGACGAAGATAGAAAGATTTCATGATGCTATGAATCAGCTATAGACGATGTAGATCAAACGAAACGAAAATATATAAAAAATCAGAAAAAGCCCAAAACCATGTGAATTCCTGGTGAGGGTCGATTCAATCAACTCACCGAAGACAGTGTTGACGGGGTTCATCGCCACTTGGTTCTTGGCGGCGTCGCCGATGAGACGCTCGGTGTCGGTAAACGCCACATACGACGGCGTCGTGCGGTTGCCTTGATCATTGGCTATTATCTCCACCCGGTCATGCTGCCAGACTCCGACGCATGAATACGTCGTTCCCAAATCGATTCCGATAGCCGGACCTTCTCCTTTCCCTGCCATTGACGAATAAAACTCGATACAAAAGCTGCTGATCAAATTGACGAAATCTGAAATTCTCAAGACGAAGTACTGAACTGGAGCGTAATGATGTTGTTTTTCTGAATTTATACACGAATATTCAGACCAGAGGAGTCGAGAATGTTCTAGTGATTTTGAGTGATTTTGGGTCGTTGATTTAAGGGGAATGGATGGTCATTATTGGTCGGTTTGAGGTAACTCCCGGTGTCTTCTCGTATCGGTCACGTAAGGTTCCCGCGTTAAATCGGTTTCTGACCCGACCCGCAGCTCCTAGTCTTTCCTAGAAAACTCTGGAAGGGAGTGTCTTTTACTAATAAAAGGCTAAATTGCACCGTTTACATACTTCTCTATATTTCTCTCACAATTTTTTTTAATCAGTTTTAAAATTTTTATCTTATTTCTCAAATTTCTTTTAGGCTGTGTTCAGGACTTATTTTTCAAATTTTGAATTGAATTACGGAGGAATATTACCATTTCGTACCTCTCATCAACAAATAGGATACAAATTAACAAAAGAAAGATAAAATTGTAAAACACATGCTGTGCACATACTTTTGCTGCCTCGATAAAGATGGAATCCGGAAAAAAAATTCCGGATATTTTGTACCGAACACAACCTTCAAGATTACCCTATAAAAAACGTAAAATAAAGCGCAAATCCACAACTCTACCAATGAATATTGCAAAAGTGTTTTAAAGTATAATCACAATTAAGAATATAAAACGAACTAAACCGTCCACAAGTAAGCTTGAATTTGAATAATAATGTTCCACGTTTGATGAAACATGAGTCGGAGTTTTTCTTTTGTTATCTTCTTTCTCCGTATAAAATTTGATGAAACATGAGTCTGAGTTTTTCTTTTGTCGTTTTCTGCAGATGGGCAGGAGGTGTAACTTTGGTGCATCCTCTTTGGTAAGTTTTTTTGTTTTCTTTTAGTATCTTTAAAATTTTCTTTCTAATTCTTTTCCCTTATTGTATTTTAGTGAACCTCTTTTTCCCCCTTTCTTCATTGGAAAAAACTAATTTTGCCAATAAGCATCATTGTTGGAAAATTTCCCATGGCTAGCTAGGTAGTTCAAATGCCATTTGAAGATCAGCTCTTATACTATACGCATATGCGTATATACACATAGGGAACAACAAGTCCAGAATATAAATCCACTTGAGCCCAAACCCACCAAAAATAGCAAAATGTCTAAACTACCCCTACATAGTTTATCCATGTTCCTATTCACACTTATGATCCTTGCAACAGAAGATCTGCGAGAAGGCCTTCGAGAAGACCTTGTTTGTTGCCGTTTACACTTTTCTGATCTTCTTATATCGAGTTGCCTTCATCGAACTCAATGTACATCGATCAAGAGAGGTGTTCCGGATCGGAATCAAACTCCGTATGGTGGCAAGATCATCCCTCGTTGTAGCAATGACCAGCTTCGTGTTGACGGTGTCACTCGTGTTATCACCGTCGATCGTTCCATTTCCTACATAGGTTTGGTTTTCTTCTCCCCTGTTAACATAGCGAATTAAACAACTCTTTTGCATTGTATATGCTAAGATTGACGTGTCCTTTAAATTTGCAAAATTGATGGTGAAATTGGGGGAATTCTGTGGATTTTTGGTCAATTTGAGGTTCCAGCTGCCGGACAGAGATCTACAGACCTTTGTGTCGATTAAGTCCAATGAAGATCTGCAGAATGTGATTGAAGAGTACGACCAAGCTTGGCGTGCCTCACCGTCGGCAGCTTCTAAAAATTAGAGCAAGCATGTGGTCGATCAAGTCGCGGAAGCAAATATCTTCTCCTTAGAGCATCTATTCCTCCTCATCATAGAAGTGTCTAAAATAATAGACAAAAGTGTCTAAAATAAAAAAAATGAAAATGTCTAAAAACGGTTTTGAAAATGTCTAAAATGATAGGAACCTTGATTGCTATCATGTAAGAACTATTTATGGAAACAGAACAAGTGTCATATATAATTTATAGATCTATGCATCATAATTTAAAGAATTAACTTCAAAATTATCTTGCTATGATCTTGTAGTAGTAAATGTGATTTGATGTTTCGACTTAGTAAATGTCTGTAAGCATATTCACAAATGTCTGGAAGAATATACACAAATGTGTAAAGAACTAAGCTATAAAAGCAAATTATTTCTTCCATTAGTATGAGCTCCTTCTATGTCTTCAAGTAACTTCAAAGTTGTCTTACTAGGATCTTGTAGTAGTAATGTCTAAAAGAACATATACAAATGTCTAAAGAACTAAGTTATAAAAGCAAATTCTTTTTTTTTCCATTAGTATGAGCTCATTTTATGTCTTCAATTAACTTAAAAGTTGTCTTATGATATTGTAGTAGTAAATGTGTTTTGATGTCCCGCTTACCAAATGTCTGAAAACATATGCATAAATTTCTAAAAACATGAAATGAGATATTTTTTTTAACTTTACTGAGATTTTGCAACTTGTCTCGCTCACTCAAACAAAATTATATTGCAAGATATTTGAACCTTAAAACAAGCAATGCTAGTTAAACAATATAGACACATTTGTTAAGCACTATAGACACATCTTTTGAGCACTATATCTTTTGAACACTATAGACACATCTCTTAAACACTATGGACACATAATTTCAGATAATGTCTATCATCTCTATTGATTTCATACAGATTACTCGTCCTAAGTTGAAATGTAGAGTTTGTCTATCAGTACAACAGGTGTCAAATACACTCTATATATCTATCAGACATTTTCATTAATAAACAATTTTTTAGAGTTATGATACTAAACATTTTAACTCTATTTGCTCGATTCATCACTTATTCTCAACATTTCCACTAACTTTAGCATGAAATTTTATAAATTATATTGATACACCTGCTAAACACGATAAACACACAAAATTTAAATTATTCATCTCTCAACGCTCATTAGCTGCCAATTGAGCTGCCAAATGATGCTTGGCGCTCGCTCATTAATAGTCAGTGCTTCCTCCTTAATGTTTGATGCGCACATAGATTGATCTAGACATATCTATACACAAATGTCTAAAAGGATATACACAAATATCAAAAGAAGTCAACTACAAGATTGAGTGTCAACATATGTTAAACAAATAAATATAATATGTCACAATAAACATTGAAATTTGAATGATAAAAGTTTAAAAAATAGCAGAGCAATCCGTTTTAAATGATCAATTAAAAAGCTAACTATATAATTATAAAATGTGTTAACCTAACAATTTGTCTGTGCATATTAAAAACACAACATTATATTCAGCTACTGTCTAGCTCCATTAATCTAGCATTTGCTACAAGATTAATTAAATATGCACTTCATTTTCTTCAAAATGAGGCAAGAGGAGCAGCTAGTGGAGGGGAGGAGGCATGATGAGTTGGGTCGGGTGTTAAACAAGCGGATTGACTGCATAGTGGCGGCTGGAAAAATCGAGGAGAGGACAGTAGTCAATCGCATGGGTGTTATTGAGGGATAAAATTGTAAGTGTACATTCACTATGTGGGGTGGATGAATGTCACTGCGGCCTTTACTGCGGTTAAGGCCGCAGTGAACGACTCCTCGTAGTAAACGGGAGCTCGGCGGTGGCAGTAAAATTTACTACGGCCTAAACAGCAGTTAGGCTGCAGTAAGACCTCGTGGGCCACGTGCCCTACCTACCACCATCCCTACTACGACATCGTACTGCAAATGAGGCTGCAATAGGTTCGTCTATATATACTCCCCCACTTCTTTCCAACACTTCGCAAATTTGTTTCATATCTTCTCATCTCTCAACTATTATACAAAATATCATCTCTAAATCTGAGTAGAAGCTGTTGTACCATCAACTTTAGGTGTATTACTGAGGTAATAAATATTTTATGTATTTATTTATGGTTACATAGTTTTTCATTCAATTTAATTCATGTATTGGTAATTTTATTTTCTTTTTAAGTAATGTAATTAAATTAACTAAGCCATAGTTCCCATCTATAAAAACTTGTAAAAATATATTTTTTATACTTTATTTCAAAATTTTGGAATAATGTTGTAAAATAATGTATTGTACAGAGTTTTCATGGATTGTCCAAGTTGGACGGTTTGTAAAAGTTTACTATCAGTGTATTAAACTTTTACGGTTGTGCATGTAAAACTGAACGGTTTACATAAATTTCGGTTGCATTTCTTAGTCTTGTTCCACGTTATACCTGTTCTGGGAGTTATATTCCAGAAAAATGGTATAGTGTGGAACTAAGGCGAAATGCTGCCAAAAGTTATGTAATTACAGTTCTACATACACAACCATAAAAGTTTCTTCACTAATAGTACTTTTATGAATAAGATAGGACTCATGCACCCTGGATTAGGAAAAAAATGATATAAATATTTATATATGATTGTGTGCAGTATTTAAGA
This sequence comes from Stellera chamaejasme, assembly GCA_024586325.1. NCBI lineage: Eukaryota > Viridiplantae > Streptophyta > Magnoliopsida > Malvales > Thymelaeaceae > Stellera > Stellera chamaejasme. The sequence continues at coordinate 4,214,783 of CM044984.1, read as the reverse complement.
GCTTTTATGTTTGTTTTTTGTAATATATAGTTAATTGTCAAGTTTGTTATTGTTTTTATTGATGAATAATCATAGGAAAGACCATAAATGGGCGAAGGTAGTGATTGGATGTATCAGTGCTTTGAGGATGAAACTTGCCATATAAGTGAAAAATTTTGGACTGGGGTTCAGGAATTTTTGGATTATGCTTTTTTTATTGCTAAATCAAATGGAGAAAAATTGGTGAAATGCCCGTGTAAAAAGTGTAAAAATAGATACTATTATGATCGAATTACAATTGGCAATCTGTTACAGTCACCCCGAGCGGGTGGTGACTCCTGTGTATTCCGGGGCTCCGTTCCAAACATACGGGGCATGTCTTCGGTTGGTCAGACAGCTCCCGGATCTTTTCTAAGTAACATTTTTGGGAATGCTTTTATATTTGAGGTCGCATGAGTCCCCCGCACCTTTCCGCGGAAAATATTTTTCGGGGTCTAGACATTCGTTCTCGGGCGACGCTCGGGGCTCGGGATGGAAAAAATTGTGGCGCCAATGGTGTTGGGTGTGTTATAACCCGGGATGAGTAATGTGGTAATAAGCAAGCATACATGACGAGATTATTTGGTCGGGAAAGCAAGCACATACGTCGGGATTTGCTCGAGTTAAGTTGGCGCGAGATGACACTTAGACACATTTTTTTGGCTTGGACTTGGCATGATGACTAAGGTGTCTAGTAGGTGATTCACTATGGTGACTAAGGATCCTAGTATGTGAGTCATTATGGTGAGTAATGTGTGTGTGTCATTAAGCTAAGGAGTATATGATGTGGACATCAGCCCCATTTTTGTGATAAAGGGGAACCATTCCTTCAGAGGGTCTAAAAGACCCTTGGCGAAGGCTCGGAAGAGGAGGAAGCGACACTTAAGGCACCGGCGAAGCCCCAAGGCTAAGCACGTCTACAAGAACTCCAGGAGAGGACCCTGTGCGCATCCTCCAAGCTAAGGTCAAGTTCCCAGACGAGACCGTGCTTGCGAAGCCCCATTGGCGAGCCCATGGCCCGTGGCGAACCCATGATTCTTATGGCGAACCCATGGCCATTGGCGGATCCATGGTCCCTGGCGAACCCATGGACCTTATGGCGAACTCATGGCCATTGGCGAACCCATGGCCCTTCGCGACCCCAGGGCGTCTCCCGCGGACCCATGGTCCCTTTGCGAACCCATGGCTCCTCCCGCGAGCCCATGGTCATCGGCGAAGACCCTGTGTCACCCTTCCAGATGCAAGCGAAGCCCCAGGTGTTCGCCAACCTGAAGGAGCCTCCATACGCAAGTCAGGCGAACCCTTCAACTTATGAAGAAGCCCATCCTCCCATTTCCCGCCAACTACAATTTCTGGGGAAATGGAAGCCGTCAGAGCAGGTAGCCTACAATATCACATCATCTGCCACCTCTCACTTCGCCCACCATAATTCGAGGAAGATGGTTCCCCAGTCAAGTCAAGCTCTTTCCTTCTTTGCATTTCCACCCTATATAAGGAAGGCTTGTAACCATTGTAAACCTAGAACTCATATATTGTAAGAACACATATCTACCGCGAATCGGCCATATTGTTCTTCTTGGGTCTCAAATCTTGCTCCACCAATCCTTTAGTGATCCATGCAAGAGGATCCAATATAATACCTAGCATTGTTTGATATAGTAATCAAAAGGTTCTAGGTTCTATTTCCTTTCCCAGGCATTTTCAAGGGCATTGCCTCACCTCGTAGTGAGGAGGTTCCCTTGGCCGACTTTGTGTTCTTCGTTCCCTCCTCTGTTTATCGTTCCACTTCGCTGGAAATTGCCTCCATCGAGCTAGATCCGAGCTCGTGATCATACAACCCCGGTGTGATCACATCAGTATATAAGGTGAAAGTTAGAAAGATTGACATTTTTTGGTCTCATTTCTTCTCTCATAACCGTGAACTCTCTCCCTTCTCCCTCGTGTTGTTCATCCTTCAAAGGGTAAGAAATGATTGATCTTGGTGCTAAGCTTGAGGTAAGCTGGTTTTCTTCATGAGTTGGTAATTGAAGCATGATTTGTGGTTGATTTACATGATTGAATCCGAAATCATGTTAAGTCTTAGCTTGATGATTTGTTCATCTTCTTGCTTCAAGCTTTGGGTATGTTGTTTTTGGTATGATTTTGTGTAGTAATCGAGGTTTGGATTATGGAAGAACACCTTGGGTTAAGAAACCCTCACTTGGCCGAATTGTTGCCTAAATTCTAAGTATGTTGAATTGATGTCATCTTGATTCATGCTTCGGATATGTTGTTCCTAGCATGGTTAGGAGTTGATATTATGGTTCAATTTGAAGGTGAGCATGTTGGATGAAAAGTACCCAAATGGGTCGAATTGTTCTTATGAGAAGTTGTATGATTTTGGGTGAATATGGTGAAGTATGTTAGTAAGCATGCTTAGAATGTTTAATTATGGAATTAAGCATGAGAATGGAACCCTAATTGGTTTGAAATGGATTTTGGTATAAGAAGCATGTTAAGGCCGAAAATGAGGAAAAGGGTATGTTTATGGTTGTGGTGTGTTTCATGGATTTTTTTATAATGAAATGGTATCGGGAATTGAAGTAGGTAACAAGCGATGTTCGGAACGTCGTTTTCTGAAATTGTGAACGTAACCGACGTACTTGCTTGCTTGCGTAGATTTGGGAAAAGTATGATTGGAATGCTTGGTTGTGCATGTGTAAGTATAGATAACTATGTTCTAGCTCAGTTTGAGAATCCGAGTTTTCTGCGAAATTTTGCAGGAATGTGCGGGATTAGTTCCCGGAGCTCTGGATTGGTGATTTCTGATTTGTATGTGGTTGTTCAGTTTGAATCAACAGTTGTGGAGTAGTGCGGGACTTCGAAAGTCACACTACCGCACTTCGAGCTGAGCATCGGGGTTTTCCTGAGATTCTTCCGCAAAGTCAGTAAAGTTCGGTAAGGGTTTCAGTATTGCTCTCGATTCTGCATTTCAGAGTATTTTATGAAATGTGTGTCTGGGTGTACCGAGGCTAAGTTTGGATTGAGGGTGGCCCGAGGATACCTAAACTTGGTCAGTCGGGATAGACATTGGTGTGCAGGTACGAGGACTCAAAGATGCTGATGTTCTGATTCAACTCCTATGGGGGTGGTGTTCTGATGGGGTTAGCTACCCCGAGCTGGTACCAGACTCATGTGTCTGCGGTAGTTCATTACGTGACTGGACCAGAATGGACTATCGTTTCAGAGCGTGTATGTTTGTTATACTAACAATTCTGCTTTTGTACATTGCATATGTTTGATTTGTATTGGTTGAGCATATGTTGGTTATCTGCTGCGTGTTTGTATTTTCTTTGTCTTTGCCTTTGTTTTGCAGGTTTTTATACGTAAAGAGAAACCGTGTCTATCCCCAAGCCCTTACTAAGTTCTCAAAAGAGGACTTACCCCCTTTCTGTTTACCGTTTCAGGAGTACCTGACCAACAACCCGCAGAGTGAGTCTGGGGTGTGTTGTCTGATTCTGTTTCAGGTACCCTTCTGTTCTGTCTGTTAGGGGCAGTCTCTTTGAGTAACTATAGTCTGGGATCTGAAATCTGAATCTGAATCTGTAGTCTGAATCTGTATTTATATCTGGGATCTGATATCTGAATCTGTATCTATATATGAATCTGTAGTCTGAATCTGTATCTGGGTCTGAATCTATAGTCTGTTTTCCGACTTCTGAATTTATGCTAAGGATAACATATGTATTTTCTCACAGTTAACTTATCTCTCTCTTCTGTTTGTGTATTAGCAGCAGCAGCAGTGGTACGTGCTCAGAGTTTCTCCTAGATTCCGCACTTAGGTATTCTGGGGTTCGGCTCTGTAGATGTATGTGCTTGCATGTCATCTGTTGGATCATGCTATGTATTTTAGATACATGCTGCCTCTGTATATGCATTCTGGATATTCTGTATGGCCGGGGACTCGCCCTTGTTAGTGGAGGGCGGGACCCGTGATGTGATCACATTGTGATATGCTAGACATATCCTGTATCGGTTTGATTCTGTTGAGCTTATGTATAATGTTATCCATGAACTGTATGTTTGGTGATGGTGGAGTGCTTGCCTATTTCAGTGGGGCGGGGCTCGCCATGGATAGCTAGGGTTATTCTGTATACTTGTCATGTTTGTGAATTGTAGGTTGCGGGTCGAAACACGACCGAAGGTTATAAGCGCATAACTCTGTCTGCATACTCCGTGAGCAAAGTGTTCTCAGGCACCGGGCCTTTGAGAACAAGACTTTGCGGGCCGGGTCACGGGACCACCACACTCAGCGGGTCTCGGTTGGACCGACCGCTTCCGTTTCCGCAGCTTCCGCTTCCGCCATCGCGGGGCGGCCCCACCTTCGCAACCGGGCGCTGACGCACCCGTGACACAATCAATTACTATTAGACGGATTTAAACCTAATTATCATGTGTGGGATTGTCATGGTGAACGACCTGAGATCAATCCATGTGTTTATCGAGGTTATCGATTTGATGAACTAACGTTAACATCATCAAATCTTGCAAGTTCGAGTACTGCACTTAATTCTTCTGAGAGTAGCCAAGAACGGCCGGCTTATGAAGAAATGGTTCGTGATGCTTTTGGGTTTCATGAGCACTGTAATAATTTTGAAGATGATCAGAATAATGACGATGAGGACGTTGCAGTGCCTGAAGTGCCAAACGAAAGGGCACAACAGTTTTTCCAACTGTTGTGTGATTCGTCAAAACCTTTATATGAAAGTTGTGGTGATAAGTACACCAAATTATTGGTGTTATCCAAGTTGTTGAGTATGAAAAGTCAACACAACGTATCAGATGTTTTTTTTCTCTGAGATGATCGAATATACCGATGAAATATTACTCGGAGGAAACTCGTTGCCAGCGAGCATGTGTAGTACAAAAGGTATGTTGAAGGAGTTGGGGTTACCGTATAGAAAAATTCACGCTTGCGAGAATAATTGTATGTTGTTCTACGGTAGCTTCAGCAAGTTATTGAATTGTAGAGTGTGTGTAGCGGATATGTAAGAAGGGTGTGATCCGGATAAGAAACCGAAAACTAAAAAGGTTTTACGATATTTACCAATCACTGAGCGGCTACAACGGCTTTACCAATCGTCTAAAACCGCAGAATTCATGGCATATCATATTAGAGCAAGTGGAAATGTATCTGACACTGTTGGATATCCATCTCAAGGCGAGGCATGGAAACACGTCTACGAACATTATCCTGATTTCGCACAGGAGTACCGAAGCGTACGATTGGGGTTAAGTACTGATGGCTTTAACCCGTTGTCCGAAACCGGACAATTTTATTCGATGTGGCTTTAACCCGTTGTCCAAAATGGAATATCCTTTATAAGAATTCAACGACATTTGGTGAAACCATACGACCGGCCCCTGATGCAAGTCTGTCATTATTAGATCATCGTGCACACTTTGATATAGTTGAATTGGACAACGATGTAGAAGATCAACTGCTATATGACGATGAAGATGATGTTTTGGTGGATTTGTAGTTGAATGTATCTTATTTGATTTTGTAATTTAGAAAGATATTTGGACTAAATTTCAAATTCTGAAAAATGTTAGGGCTAAATTGCAAATTTGAAAGATATTTGGGCTAAATTACAAATTTTTACCGAATTATAGTGGGTCCACAATATCCAAACACACATTAAATATGGGGGGAAATGAAAAGTTTGAAATTGGAAGTTTGCTGGGCTTGACTACGGCCTCACCACGGAGTAGCCGCAGTGAGGCTACTGGGCTAGGCCTTACTGCGGCAGTTCGCGCAGTGAAGCCCAAGCCCAGGAGCATCACTGCGGCTACTGCCTCAGTAAGGCCGCAGTGAGGCTCCTTAAACTGCTACTTCGTCTTCCTCCTCCCCATTTTTTCTCTCGGTCGTCTCTCCCTCTCCCACTCCGTCGCCTCTATCACTCTCCCTCCCTCTCCGTCGTCGCCGCAATCGACGTATCCCTCCCTCTCCCGGTAAGTTTTTTTTCCAATTTTTTCGGTTTGTTGAGTTTTTAGGGTGTTTATGATTTTTAGGATGTTTTTGAGTTTTTAGAATGTTTATGGATTGGTTGGATGTTTATTGATTTGTTGGAATTAGTTGAAATGTGTTGTGAATTTGTGGTGAAAATTTTAGAATATTTGATGAATTTTGAAGAAATTTGTTGTGAATATTTGATGAAATGTGTTTCTAATTTGATGAAATTTGTTATGATTATTTGATGAATATGAAATTTGTTGTAGATATGTATTGTGAATTTTGGATTTTTAAAAAAGTTTGGAATTTTTGGAATATGGTCGTTTCCCGTCTCACCATTACACCGCTCCGTCGTCGATTGGTCCTTCAGCCAAGTTTCCAGCAACCGGTTGCGTTTCCAGATTTCAATTCGTCGCTGCCGGAGCTCTTGCTACGCCGCTCCCCGGCCTAATTTCCGCACGATCAATCGACTCTCCGATCGACTCTGCTTCAGCGTCCGGCGTCGGAAGTTTTCTTGTTCAACCGGCGCTCCGTCTTTAGCAACCGAAGATTTCTGCTCCAAAGCTCTGCTCGTGGGAAGTCAACTTCAGAGATCGCCACAAGTTCACGCGGCTTCAAGTTTTGGGAAGGAAGCTGTATTTGGGGCTGGGTAAACTCATACTTAACCCTTGTATTGTTTACTTGGTTTCATTTAAATGTTGATATTTGGATGTGTGACAATTAAGGCACTTATATTGAAGGTTTCGATGGTTTGGTGTCAGTCAGTGATGTGTTTGAGATTTTTATTTCTTTTGGTCCCTTTTCTCTGATAGCATCTAAAGAGTCATACCACATGTGACATTTCCCTTTTTAATCAATGCATTATTTTTATTTCTCATTTTCATTTTTACGTTTTTTCCTTTTTCTTTCTCCATTTCATTCATTCTTTTCCAACTAAGGCATATTCATGCATGTGTGCAAGCTGTAAGTATCAAGTAGCCTTTTATTTTCTCTTCTTTTCTTCCGTTTCTTTTTTATTTATGATTTTGCCCATTTTATATGCTTCTTTTCATTTATTAGTGTAATTATTTTTTGGAGTTTGTTTAGTCATTAGTTCATGTAGTTCTTTCATTCCTCATTACTCTTACTTAGGTAAATGTTTTGGAAGGATTCTTTTTCTTTTTTTTTTTAAATTTAAATCAAGTGAATAAAAATAAGAATGAACCCGTGAAATTCTGCGTCGATTTAAAATTATTATTTTGTACGTAATCGACTAACGGACTTTCGAGTTTCTCGTAGACCAGTTTAGGTTTCCAATCGACCTACCGCACAAAAGATTGGTGGCGACTCCGTTGAAAACCCCTGCTCATTTGGCGACTCCACCGGGACTGGCCCGCCACATCAAGGGTTTGTTTTATTTTTTTCTTCACTTGATTTTTATTTTATTTTTTTTACTTTGTCACTCTTTTTTTTACATGTTATATTGTTTTGTGACATACATGACATGGAGTTCTCTACCCGAGCTCCACCAAAACCAATCTCTTTCATAGCGGAATATGGTGTTGTTGTACTTGTGAGATTTTACTCTCCAAGCCTTCACCGTTTCCTAGTAGGGAAGTAGTGCTAACCCCGTGGGATTAATATTCCCTGCATGGGTTCATGAAAACCTACGACTCGGATTAATCCATTCCTTACATGTCCCTCGTGGGTAAGGATTGGGCCGTCGCTTTTCAACGATGGGATCCGGGAACCTACCTTTGGCCTTCTTCTTTCAAAAAGACCACCCAATGCATATAATGGACGTAGATCCTTCCACCAGGTTCGACCCTATTGCCTTTTGAGAACTGTGATAATTTTGTGACCATTTTTTTTACATGTCATATTTGTCACGCATCCACATGTCATCTTCATATAGCATATCATATCACTCATAAGCATGCACCTGCAGTTCAGAAAGTACAAGATTGGAACTCAATACCGACATAACACCCGATCTCGAACAAAACAAGTGATGGAAAACATGGAAGGACGTTTCTTGGAATTGGAAACCAAGGTTAACACCATCGAGCAATTTGGTCACTTGATGGAGTTTATCAAAGCAAAGGGCCTCAAGAATCCTCCCAAGATGATTCTGACACCCCACCCGGATTCACTCCAACAAAGAACAAGAACGATGAAGGAACTTTGCAAGCACAATTTGAGTCAGGAGATGGGAAGAAGAAAGAAGTGGAAGAGCAAAAGTTCGAGACATTAGAAAAAGGTTGCAGTGTCGAGAAGGAGGAACTCTCCTTGGTTCTTTTAATGTGGACGACCTGCATGCGGTCCCAGGGCGTCCACATTCGGAGAAACCGAAATCAAGTCCAGAATCAACAATCCACAAAGCAAACTTCATCGAGGAAGCACACAAGAAAATTCTGATTCGGAAGAAAGAAATCTTGCGCATTTCGGTGGCGTCTCGCTGCTACCGGTTACTTCTAGTCGGTCTCGTCTCACGCATCTTCGATCCGTCGCCATTCGGACCTCCAGCCAATTCTTCGTCAAATCGTCATTTTCAGATCCGAATTCACGGCAGAGGCCTTGTTGCTTCACTCACGAGTTCAGCCTCTACAGGATCGCCTCTGTCCGACATCTTACCATCGTCAGACGATAGAAGCCGCAGCCTCCACCGAGATCGGCCGCAGATCTCCCCGCTCGCCGGCAGCCAAGCAGCTCGCAACACCCCTCTGGTTTTCAACGAAGCGCATCCGGAAAAGATAAAACTCAGACTTTTGGTAACCTGCCCTTGCTCATTGTCTTTTGTCAATTTTGTCACTTGAGGCCCAAACGATTATGAATGTTTTATTTCAGTCCCTCCATGTTAAATACGAACGTTCAGCCTAGATGATGCTTATCTATTGTTTGTCCCTTTCATGGCACATATGAAATATTTGTTCACATTCCGTAATTCTGCCCCTTGGCATGTTATTATTATTATTGTCATATCTCTTGCTTAGCATGTGATTTATTTGTTTATTTATTTTATTTTTATTAATTCTTCACTAATTTCTTAGGATTTCTTCTAATTGTTTTAATAAAAATTAAATCAAGTGAATAAAAATAAGAATGAACCTGTGGTACCAATTCTGGGCGTCATTTAAAATTATTATTTTTGTACGTAATCGACTAACGGACTTTCGAGTTTCTCGTAGACCAGTTTAGGTTTCCAATCGACCTACAGCACAAAAGATTGGTGGCGACTCCCGTCGAAAACCCCGTCGCTACCACAAGTTGCTTGGAGGCCGTTTGATAGAACCTATACAAGCCAAGCAAATTCAACCGCCTTATCCTAAATGGTATGATGAAAAAGCTATATGTCATTACCATAGAGGAGTCTCTGGACATTCTTTGGAGAATTGTTATGCGTTGAAGAGAAAGGTGCAGCAATTACTCGAGTCGAAGATGCTTCATTTCACCGATGAACCACGAGGAGAGCACCGATTCAAGAAGTCTCTTTAAGTCAAGTTGATCTTTAAGTTTGGGCACATTTGTTTTCAGTAGGAAAGTTTGAAGTGGTTTTTGTCGTCGTTGAGATCTTGTCAAAGTAACTTATGTCTTCTTTAATTCGACTTTCATCTTTGTTACAATTGATGTTTGTTATTCTCTTCCTTTGAATGAGGAAACGCAAGATGTGTGCTATGATCATTCTAATTCATTTTTACCAATACTTGCATTCTTGTGGAAACGTCACTCATAAGCCCAAAACAAAGACTTGATGGTGGTGTTTTTGTCGAAAACGTTGTCAAACCTAATGGAAGTGATTTCGGTGTGGCTCTTTAACTTTTATTGCGAAGATCATTTTCCAGAAGTATCACCTACAAAAAAGGGGGGTTGGCCAAACAGACCTTTAGAAAGCTCTTTTCGATCATAGATTTTCCATTCACCACAAGGATTCCTTCAAAGGAAAGAACCTCATTATCCGAAAATGGGGGGCATGAGGAGAGAACATTTGAGATAAGAAAAAGGGTCAAAGTAAATTCTATTCCGCTGTCTTTAGCTCGAAAAGGGCTGAAGTTATGAATAGCGCTAGTAGCCATTTGCCTTTGCATTTTAGCCAGAAGTAATCGGGCCTAGGTAGCAACCACTATTTACGCTCGCATGAAAACGACTAAAAAACGCAAGTCAAACAAGGTCTGACCCGAAGAAAAAAAAAAGAAAAAAAGAAGAAGAAAGAAGAATGGTGAGTCATGAAATCTAAACCGAAAACCTGCAAAGGCGGTTTAGAATGAAGCCATGATTTGAAGCATTGTTACCACCAAACCACCGCAAGAGCAAGAAGAGAATCTCAAGCGACAATCCATTTTTCCAAGAAGCGTCACACGATCATGAGAGTTAGGGGCAACATTTTGAGATCTTTTCTATTCGATATGACAATGATTTCGAGACTAGCACCATCAAGTTTTTCAAAGATATCCTTTTTCCATTGAGCCCTTTTCATATCAGACGTCATTTGCTTAAAAAAAGAAAAAATCATTCTCGTTGGATTCGTTCTTCACTAAATCAGTGTCACAAGATATCGACAATCTTTTTCCTTCTTTTGATCATACACACTTTGTTTATCGACTTGAAAGGGAGAAGAATAAAAGTCGGTTTTACAAAGTCACAAGATATTTTGTCAAGCTCGCAAATTGATGACAACCACTTTGAAGCTGACTTATTGTGGATTAATGTGCTTGAACTTAGAAGAGACATTTGACTTGAAGTTTCTTTTTGGAATAATCATCACGGAATATGCAACCGAAGTGAGAGTGATTTTATCTTCATAAGGAAAGGATTTTTTTTTTTAAAGGGTTGATGGAACCTAAAATAGAAGTTGGACCTCTTCACAAGATATATGGAAAGCCATGAGGAAAACATAAGGAAAGGCAGTGGAACCGATTCAGATGCAAGTTGAAGGTAAGACTCGTGCATCTATCATGCATCATTTGTTTTCATGGAAAGGCATTGTGGAAAGCCACTCCAGGCATCAATTATTTTCAAAGTCATGCATCATGGGCATCATGCACTTTGTCATCATTCATTCTCAAAGACAGGTTTTCAAAGAGCACACAAAGTCATGTTTCAAGATTGAGGATATCAACAAGGAGAATAAGTCCGCCAAACGGAAAGAAGGTTCCTCAACATCAGTCGTGAGGCAAAGGTTTCTCCCCTTTAATGGTAAGAGAGTTCATACCACTCTGTTCATTGGAAAATATCAACCAAGATTAGCCAAGGTTTTCACCAAGACAGGTAAGGAAAGTTCTTTAATCTATTCCCAGATAGAAATGTTCATCTTGCAATACAGGATGGTAAGAAGGCTCATGTTATTCTTATTTTTCGAAGTTTAGTCGTTTTGTCAAGACTTCGTCGCATTTTTGGAAATTTCGCTCATTTCGTCGGATTTCTCATTTTGAAGTTTAGTCGTTTTGTCGAGACTTCGTCGCACTTTTGGAAATTCACTCATTTTGTGGAATTTTCTCATTTTGGGAAGTTTAATCTTTTTGTCAAACTTCTACATTTTTAAAGATTCACTCATTTTGTGGGATCTGTCATTTTTGAAAGTTTAGTCATTTTGTCAAACTTTCAGTTATTTTAAGAAATTCACTCGTTTTGTGGAATTTCTCATTTTGGGAAGTTTAGTCGTTTTGTCAAACTTCATCGTTTTCAGAAATTTACTCGTTTTGTGGAATTTCTCATTTTGGGAGGTTTAGTCGTTTTGTCAAACTTCATCGTTTTTAGAAATTTACTCGTTTTGTGGAATTTCTCATTTTTGGGAGGTTTTGTCGTTTTGTCAAACTTCATCGTTTTCGAAATCTGCTCATTTTGTGAGATTTCTCATTTTTGGAAGTTCAGTCATTTTGTCGAACTTCTCATCAATCTCAAATCACTCAGATTTTCACATCTTTGAGGTAAGGAAGGTTCCTTAACCTCGAATAGCGGGAAGGTTTCATTGTTCGAACTCAATAAGAAGGTTCTTATTTAGAGAAGCAAGTAAGGTCCTTCGCTTCGTTCATCGTCTTTATTAGAGGCAACGAGAAGGTTCTCGACCTCACATCTGGGGGCAAGGAAGGTTCCTAGCCCTGAATCGCGGGAAGGTTTCCGCTATTTAACTCGATAAGAAGGTTCTTATTGAGGCGAAGAAAAGAAAGGTTTCTTTTCTTCACGAATAACGAAAAGGTTTTGTTATTCACGGGACAAAATTTTTGGTCAATTTGCTTTGCATGCTTCATTTCTCATAAATCACGCAAAGGGGGGCAGCTGTTGACACTCAAATTTTGCCCCGAGGTTTTTAAAAGTATGTTGGGAAAGGGCTTAAGTGACTAATTGGAAAGGAATAGCTCATAAGTGGTGAAATCGAAAGGTTGGGAAAGCTAGGGACTACATTGAACGATTTACAAAGTTGGAGGTTAAATTAACGGTTCTCCCACTTTCTTTTCATTTTCTGCAGAGACGTGGTGGTGGACGCGTTTCACCGGCGACGAAAGCGGAGTCGATTCACGCTCCTCTCCCACGATCAAGCGGTTGAAGACGTTGTGGAGGGTGGAACCGCTTCCGAATCCGGCCATAAATCAATCTCGAAGAACAGAGGGAGCAAACCCAAAAGATCAATCTCAGCAGCAAGGGCAGGGCACAGAGAGGAAATCATCTCGGCAACAAATCAATAGATCAACAAAAAGGGAAAACCCAAGAACAATCGAGTCGGAGCAACGATCCAGCGTATTCTGGTGCTCTCTGCTGCAGCCGGTCGTTTCCCGTCTCACCATTACACCGCTCCGTCGTCGATTGGTCCTTCAGCCAAGTTTCCAGCAACCGGTTGCGTTTCCAGATTTCAATTCGTCGCTGCCGGAGCTCTTGCTACGCCGCTCCCCCGGCCTAATTTCCGCACGATCAATCGACTCTCCGATCGACTCTGCTTCAGCGTCCGGCGTCGGAAGTTTTCTTGTTCAACCGGCGCTCCGTCTTTAGCAACCGAAGATTTCTGCTCCAAAGCTCTGCTCGTGGGAAGTCAACTTCAGAGATCGCCACAAGTTCACGCGGCTTCAAGTTTTGGGAAGGAAGCTGTATTTGGGGCTGGGTAAACTCATACTTAACCCTTGTATTGTTTACTTGGTTTCATTTAAATGTTGATATTTGGATGTGTGACAATTAAGGCACTTATATTGAAGGATTCGATGGTTTGGTGTCACTTGTCAGTGATGTGTTTGAGATTTTTATTTCTTTTGATCCCTTTTCTCTGATAGCATCTAAAGAGTCATACCACATGTGACATTTCCCTTTTTTTAATCAATGCATTATTTTTATTTCTCATTTTCATTTTTACGTTTTTTCCTTTTTCTTTCTCCATTTCATTCATTCTTTTCCAACTAAGGCATATTCATGCATGTGTGCAAGCTGTAAGTATCAAGTAGCCTTTTATTTTCTCTTCTTTTCTTCCGTTTCTTTCTTTTTTTTTTATTTATGATTTTGCCCATTTTATATGCTTCTTTTCATTTATTAGTGTAATTATTTTTTGGAGTTTGTTAAGTCATTAGTTCATGTAGTTCTTTCATTCCTCATTACTCTTACTTAGGTAAATGTTTTGGAAGGATTCTTTCTCTTTTCTTTTAAATTTAAATCAAGTGAATAAAAATAAGAATGAACCCGTGATGGATTCTCAAGCATTTAAAATTATTATTTTTGTGCGTAATTGACTAACGGACTTTCGAGTTTCTCGTAGACCAGTTTAGGTTTCCAATCGACCTACAGCACAAAAGATTGGTGGCGACTCCCGTTGAAAACCCCGTCGCTACAACATGCATCCGCAGGATAGACCGCAAAGTGGAAGTCGCTACTAGAGCATTATTGCGGTGAAGAGTTCAAGGTGAACTCCGTTCGGAACAAGAAGAATGCCTCAAGTGACGAATGCCCAAAAATCAAGTCGTATGGCAACAAGTCAAAGACGGCTATTTATGAAGAAATGGTATCTTTTAAAAAGATTTATGTATAATTATGTATGTATAAGTGGTATTTTTGAATACCTAACATATTTTAATTGATAGTGCAAAAAGGCGGTATAGAGGCTGCAGGTAGGGGTGTGCACGGGGCGGGGCGGGGCGGATAGTGAGAAAAATAGTATCCACCCCACCGAGTGCGGGTACCCTAAATGCGGGTACCCGATTTTCACGGTTTTTTGCGGTTCGGATCGCGGGTATCCGCAGGTATTCCTAAGTATAATTATTCTATAAAAATTTTCAATTTACTTAGAGATATTCTACAAATTTTCATCATAAATGTACATATCTAGAGCATCAAAATGAAGAAAAGTAGTTTGCATAAATAGAACAATAATATAATATTTCAAATCATCTATTATTGTTGTATGAAATGGGTTTTCACACATAATATAAAAGAAATTTAAAAGAAAATTGAGATGAAATAAGTAATTTTAGATAATTTATTTGTAAATAGGCATATGCGGATCGGTTCGGGTATCCGCAGTTTCTAAAATTAGAATCTGCGGGTTATCGGTTTCTTCGGTTCACGGGTTTTTCGGTTTCGGATCATGCGGTTCGGTTCGGTTTCTCGGTTTTGCGGGTATTTTGAACACCCCAGCTACTGGTGGACCAGTTTGGGGAGGACTGGGCAAGGAAAATGCAGCCTTGGTAAGTTTAAGTAGTTTCTCAATCATTTGTATATTTAAATTATTCAATTTATTATTCATTAACATAAATTTCTTCATCTTAACTAGGAGGAGTACAAGAAACACTTGATTGAGAAGTATGGGAGGACATCTACAAGGATGTCATGGGTCCGCCCACGCGAGAGCGATGGGTTGGTGTCCCGCCCAGCCTTTCTCAGCCCAGCTCGAGCAACCTCGACCGTATCAGGTAATAAATTTGAACTTTTATCAATTCAATTCTTTTACAGTACTTTGTCAATTCATCTTTATAAGTATTACATTTTCAAAATAAAATTTTGATTTCAGCGAGATCGACACGGAGGAGCGGCATTGGAAGGACATTGATGAGATCTGTCTGAGATGCAAGGTCGCCACTCTCGAGGACCAAGGTGCTCGTGCGCATACCGAGGTTGAAGCCCAGTGGAAGCCCGGGTGAACGAGCTGACGCGTTCCACAGAAGCGGCTATCAACAACATGTGGTCGGCGCTACGTGGGGGATATGTCCGACTTTCCGACGTGCCACCGACTTTGGTCGCTGGATCATCCCAGTTTTCCCCCCTCGGATCACCCCACATCACGAGCATTCTCCGAGGCACCTTCTCCTCCAAATCCCGACCTCACCCTCAACTCCGCCCAAGATGATTATCAGCCGGTGCCGCCACGGACTTCGGAGCAGCAGATCCCACAACCCACAGGGCCTGCGACCGCAACGCCACCGTTCAACTTCTTAGACCTGTTCGGGTTGGACGATCATGAATTCGATGCTTTTATTAACAATAATAATCCTTGTAAACATTTCTAGGATTTAATTTGTTAATTATCTTAAATATATATATATATATATATCCATTTACATTTATTTAAATTAATAATTACTTTCTTAATTAACATTATTATTAAGTTTATATTTATTAATTTAAATAATAGTTAGTAACTTATTTATACGATTTTATTTTTATTAAAAATAATAGTATTCAGGTATTGATCACAGAGATGCGGTACGAGCCGCGATACATAATGGCGGCGCCGTCGGACGTCACGATAGCGGCCGCTGGCGTCTGCGGCCTTATTAAATGGTGAGGCATGATACGGACCGAGGCCCTCAACCGCGGTGCATTTGAAATCTGCGGCCGCTTTCCACGCTCGTTCATCATGGCCCTCGCCGCAGTGAGTACCACGGCCCAACCGTGTTGAGGGCTGCGTGAGGCCTCCTCCCCATGAAGTGATTGATATGTGCACTTTCACACATACGCGCACCTATAATTTGGTAATTTGAAGATGCTATCTAGTCGGGGACCAATTTGAACACCAGCGAAGTATGATAGAACTAGTATAATCAACGTTTAATTATAAGATGCGCTAATATTGATCCGTATTTATAATGCTAACTTTTGAACAAATTCCACTCACAACAACACAAATGATCTAGATCTCATGATAGTGAAAGCTACAAAATTATAAAGGACCTCATATATACATGTGATAAAGAGTCCGTTTATCTACCTCCTACGTGTAAAAACACGTACCAGCCCAATACGGCAGCTGAGCCCAGCCCGCAATTGCTATTTTTCCAAATGCCAAAAATACCCCTAATTAAAACCTTCCACCACTCCACGGTCGACTCCACGATTTGAAACTGTCGAACGAAACCCGGAGCTCTCCCTCACTCATCTTCGTCGCCGGAATCATCAGAGCCAAAACCGCAATCGCCGCCACCAGAACCATTGCCGGAACCACCATAGTTGTTGTCGGAACCATAGTTGTTATCGGAACCACCACCATCGCCGCCACTACCAGCACTATCGTCACCGCCGCCGCCGCCACCATTATTGTCGTAGCCGTTACAATCTATGGACCAAGTTTTTTATAAATTAATTTCAACATTGTTTCTTAATTTATAATGAATTGCATAGTGTCTAAAATGATATACAATACTGTCAACAATAAGAGTTAATACTGTTTATTTAGTTATTTTACACATTTTTATAATGTTTATTAGAATATGATATACCGTCTAAATAAATACTGGAAACTTTTTCGTAATTTATAAAAGCATTTATAACATAAATTAAATCAATTTTTGTTAATTTATAATTAATTGCATAATGTCTAGAGTAATATGCAATACTGTCTATTACAAGAGTCTATACTGTTTATTTAGTTATTTACATATTTCTATAGTGTCTATTAAAAAACGATATAATGTTTGGAAAATAATTAGAAACTGTCTCCTCACCTCGGAATTATGTGGCCTCTTACGTCTTGCTGAGTATAGATTTGGACGCAAAGATCACAATTCAACATAAATATTCACCAGATTCCGGCGAAGGGATGGTTGTACAATAGATTCGGCCATTTATACGGAAGTCTCCAGATCTACGCCCCGATAACGATGACCCAAATCCGGAAATTTATGCAAAAGCTTTGCGTCGGAAGTCTCTGATAGCTTGCCTCCGATCGCCAACGGATGGTGGCTTCTAGATCTTCGTGATGGTGGTCTGTAGACAATTCAAGACCTCCGATGCCAAGCCGTGAAGATCTCCTTCGTCTTGCATCGAATCGATCTCCGAAGATTATCCGCCGGTGTCGAATCGATCTTCGGAGCGCAACAACGATGGCTTGGATCTCTAGATCGGACGACTCGTGACGATGAGGCGAATATAATTGCCTTCCCCTCCGACGGTAAATCACGATGGTGAGGGGGGTCTGTTCATCTTCTGGAACTAGAGTTGATGGGGAACACTTTAATAAGAAATTGTACATGTGTCATTCCACCAGTAGGTGGAAAACCACGTATGTGGTAAATAACCCTAGCCTGTGATAAGAGTTGGACGTTATTCGTCAATTAGTTCAAGGTGCATGCATGCATATATGCATTGGAAAAGATCATACAAATTGAATTTGCATGGTCCATCCATGTCTCATATAATAATATTCCATGATAGCTGCAGACAAATAGGCAGAGTTCGTGCTTCATTTTCCGTGTTACGACTTGGGATATATAGTCGTGGTGTGACGGCTACCACTTGAGTATTTCTTTTTAGGTGTGTTTACCGAATAAATTTCTGAAAAAAAAAAGAAATTAAAATTCAACTTTAGGAGCTAATTTTGCGAATTGTGACTCATGGTAAAAGTTGATGTCGTGAACGATTTGGAGGTTCGATTTAGGACTTTATGTATGATTGGAATTGTGTTTCCTATTTTGTTTTCATTAGAACCGCGCGTGTTGTCTTATGTATTCAAGTTTGTATTATGTTAATTAGGCATGAGAGAAAGAAAGAAAGAAAAAAGCTACTAATATAGTGGAGACGTAATAATATCAGATGCGATGATAAATACATTTGAAATCAATCAATGGATGACACGAATATACTTTAATCTTGGTAGTAAATTTATTTATTTATTTATTTATGTATCATGTCAAAAATATGAGCCCAAAGTACTCTATCAAGGCCCAACCAATATGAGCCCAAAGTAGAGTTTAACTTCTCTCGATGCACCGGTGAAGTCCCGTATATAAAACACATTAATAATTAATTTTCCTAAATTTTTATTGGTTTTTTTTGTTTGTTGCCGTTTTCAATCTTTATTTACATGTGAAAAATAGATGAATTTATTTATTTATGTATTATCTCTAGTGCATACAATTAGAAAGAAACGAATAACCCTAAAATATCCTCCGACTAAGATTGAACTTCCTACTTATTCTTCCGCCTAATCCGACTTAACAGAATGATCCAAGAATGATCGTGTGTTTTCAGTGTTTTTTTCTTTTCTTTTTTTTTACTCTTTCTTTATATTTTCTCTTCTTTTTTTTTTCCTTTTTTGTTGATTAAATTCCTTTTTCTTTTTTATACTTTTGGCGAAAGACAAGAAACCTACAAGGATTTGTCGTGGGACCCGTTTGGGGGCCTGCCGTTGTTTGTGAGAAAGGCTAATCTTACCCGACCGTGAGCATCTGATGGGGACTCGTCTCTCCGTCCCACATACTCTCTTCTAATATTTTACTAATAAAATATTATTACAACTTCATCAAAAAAATAAATAAAATATATTACAACTTTATTTTCTTTCCTTTTTGTCTGAAAAGCATTTTCTTATTACTAATACTCTCGCTCTTTTCTAAACATGGTATTGGAAAATGTTGGAGTGAATTAAATTCCAATTCCAATTTGTTTGTTATTCTTAAACACATAATAATATACTTTTCATAAATAACAGTGATAGCCGTCAGATCCAATCTACTTAAAAGGCACAAAAAGGTCTACCAAAAGGTCCAATCAGTAGCCCAAAATAAGGGTCTCATTAAAAACCAAAATAATCCATAACCCGTACAAGACAAGGATATCACCGGACGTAATAAGAAATGACCTAAACATATTAAGGAAATTCCCGGACAGTACTCCCGAACATATTAAGAACATGTGTCATCTGATACGCCGTCATACTATACTGGGATATTACAATAGTGTCATTCTTTGACCATGGACTATAAAAGCACTTATTACTCACATCTTAAGGGGTAACGATTAACTGGACTCTCTCGCTGTTGTCATCCGATTTTCCCAATATTCACTAAATACAAACAGAGGACCCCAATTTATTTCATTTTCTCGAATTCTGAATCCGTCGTACATCACACAGATCTCTATAGCGTCCAGTAACGTCAGAACACGTCAGCATAGAAAAACTATGACGACAGCCTACACAGATCCGCCACCAAAGAGGTTATTATATAATATTCTTAGAAAGAATGGTTTTAAGCCAATATATAATTATGAAATATGGTGGGAAAAAAGAGTATATGGTAGTATATATTTAGGCATGTGGTGTTAGATTACTCTTCTATCTATTTATGGAAAATGACATTGTTCATCAACAGTGTCATTTTTGTCAATTTCCCAATTGTTTTTAATTTAAGATTTAATTACTTTATTTATCATAAATTTTTTAAAAAAATTCAAATAGGGATCTAAAATTTTCAATTTTTTTAGTTTAAGGTTTAATTACTTTATTTACCAAAAAAATTAAAACATTTTCAAATAGGCATCTAAAATTTCTTAGTCATATAATTTTACCATATCTTCCTCTTTTAATGTAGGTGATCCAAAAGTAGGAAAATTCTATGCGTGAAATAATTATAATATTATATAATTCTCTCTTTTTTAGGTTTAATTACTTGGTTTACCACTAGGGGTGTGTTCGAGCCGAGCCGAGCCGAGCCCGAGCCTAGCAGGTTCGAGCTCGAGCTCGTGAAATTCGGCCTCGGCTCGAGTTCGAACGAGCCTGAAAATTCGAGCTTGAGCTCGGCTCGAAGGTTCGTGATCGCTCGAGCTCGACTAGGCTCGATTCGGCCCCAAACGAGCTCGCGAGCTTGAGCTCGTTAGGCTCGATTCGGCCCCAAACGAGCTCGTGAGCTCGTTAGGCTCTCGAACCTTACGAGCCGAACGTTTCGGGCTCGAGCTCGGCTCGTATATTATTCGAGCCTCGAAACCGGCTCGAGCTCGAGGCTCGAGGCTCGTGAGGCTCGGCTCGTCGGGCTCCTTAAAGCTCGAGCTCGAGCCGAGTTCGTCTCGGCTCGATTCGTTACTCACCCCTAATTACCACTAAGTTTTAAAAAAATTCGGATAGATTCCGAAAGTTCTGACTCATATAATTATATCATATATTTCTCTTTTAATGTTGTTGGTCTCAAAGTCTACGTGGACCAATTATAACTTCATATAATTTCCATTTTTTTGCTTTAATTTTAGGCTTAATTACATGGTTTACCACCAATTTTACGCTTTTACACATTGGTCTTTGGTTAATGTAGAAATATTTAGGTCTAAAATTGTTCTTTTATCTGCAATGCATTGTCTACTTTTTTCATTTTTATATTCCATTTCCTACTTGCTCTTAGTTCATATTTTCTTCAATTTTTTTAACTTATTTAAAATTCTAACTCGCTTGCTTATTTAATTTCATTTTTATTTTATAGTATACATCAACAATACTTTTCACTCATATGATTTTGCATTTTCTTCATTTTTTCACATGGATGGAGTGAATGGAAATAAAGTACATGTATTGATTACAATTTAGTCTCATATACTCCATTTCGTTTTTTATCGTATTTATCTAAATTTGTTGCCTTTTATTTTTTTCTTATAATTGGCAACGAAATTTATCACTCATATGATTTTACATTTTCTCCCTCTTTTCACATGGATAGCATGGATGTAAAAAATTAATGTGTGGTCTACAATTTAGTCTCATACTCCCTCCGTCCCCAAAAGGAATTTCCCTCTTTTTTTTACTGTTTTACGGTAATTAATCTATGATTTTTTCATGAATTGTTAGACATTTAAAACTAAAAAAAACTCATATGCATAATTTGAAATCTAAATTTTCTAAATATTTTTTCACTATTTATCTTTATACAAAATTGAGTCAAACACTAAATTTTGAAACATGAAATTTAAATTGTATATTTTATTTCACCTTTTAGTCATATTTATCAAAATTTATTGCTTTTTTACAATTTTTTGTTACGGTTGTTAAAAAAACTATCTCTTCATTTGGCTTTTATTTTTTACTTTTACACATTGAGTCTTGAAGTTTTGACATTAATAGTTTCTATCTAGAACTTTCTCATTTTATTTTATGAAGATAAACCAATATCTATACCCATTGTTTTTATATGTTACAGCCTTATCAAATTCTTATAAATTTTGTGATTTACATCCACCACGGAGCGTGGAAAATTAAATCCTTGTTATGACATATGGGAGGAGAGTTTGGAAGTTTTTTGATACCATTTTGCCATGCAGAAATTAAGAAGAGAGATCTGTAGGCTAATTTTCTTCTTTGGAGTAATAAAGTGGTTGACGTTAATGTTTTGTTGCATGCATGGATTCGTGTAATTTGGCTTTATCAAAGCTAGCTGTGATGTGAATTACCATATTCCATACCACTTTTAATATTTTCATTAATTAATGATTGTAATTTTCCTTTGGCTGCATGCTGGCAAGTTAATTTCGTGAAATTGACAAAGAAAATTAAAATGGATCATAGGCCTCTTTCTTTCAATTCCTGTCACCGTCCTCTACCGATAATTTTCAACACAGGTGTACCTTGGTGGCACACATGTACTTCAATAAGGAAAAATTAATTAAAAGCATTCACATTAATTTTTAATGATTGATTCGGTGTGACAACAACATGAACAATATCATTTTGATGATCATGATCATCAAGTGGATCCTCGAAAGCTTACCCTGTATCATCTGGTAAAGTACACGTATAGTCCCTTAGCTTTGATGCGTGTCCTATTTGGTCCTGTTTTAGGAATTCGTCTCAGATTCATCCCTTACTTTACATTTTCGTCCTAAACGAGTCCTTCCATTACATTTGTTAAAATCGCTCTTTAGTTAAGGGTATTTATGTAAAAGTGTATATTTAACTTTCAATTTAAACTCAATTTTTTAATAACTTGCAAATTAATACTCACTCTTTAACAAATTTGACAATTTAAACCCCAACTATTTAACTCTCCCCTTCATGCTTCTCTCTCCTCTGGATAAGAGACGCTCATGACACTCACCCTTCCACCATCGCACCTGGGAGATCGACACTCATCCTTCCAAATCGACGCAGTCTTAGTCGTCGGACGATGAGGATGGAGTAAAGTCAAGGTTTCACTAGGTTTAATGTTGAAATCTGGAAACGAAAGAACATGAACTCGTGGGTCTGGCTCAAGTCCATGAATGGGGTTGTGATGAAGTCGATGATGATTGAAGGTGAAATCAACTGGAATGCGTGCGGCAGTCAACGGTGACGTCTAAGAGATACTGGCATGGCGGATTAGAGTTGTGGAAGAGCTGGAATAGAGTCAAAGCGAGGATTCAGGTCGGGGAGCTCGTGGCGATTCCAACGGCAACTGGTAGCGTTTCAGTGATGGGTTTTTGGAGGGAATGGCTACCAAGGCGCGCCGGTGGTCTAGGACGTCTTCAGAGGCCAAGACACGACTGATTGAGGCGTCAAACTAATTGAATTAGCGGCGGCGGCGGATGGAGAGTGGTTTGGCTGAAGGAGGCTGGGTTGTTTGGCTTCTTTCTTGTGGCTCACGGTGGTTGGGCCGAAACTTCTGGTGAAGGAGAGTGGGTTTGCTGAAGGAGGCTGGGTTGTTTGGGTTGTCAGCAGTTTAGTTTTGTTTCAGATGAAAGAAAAGTGGAGTGAAGATGAGAGTTAAAGATTTGAGTTTAAATTGTCAAATTTGTTAAAGATTAAGGGTTGATTTAATAGTAGGTTAGGGACATTTATGTAAATTTACGAATTTAACAGAAAATTTAACCGAAAATCTAACGGAAGGACCAATTTAGGACGAAAATGTAAGGTTAGGGATGAATCTGAGACGAATTCCTAAAACAGGACCAAAATAGGACACGCATCAAAACTAAGGGACTATACGTTTACTTTACCCTTTACTTTTATGTTATTTTGTACTGTACATTTCATTTGTTTGTGAGATCATTTTCTCACGAGAGGTAATGAAAAGAGTTATAGAATGGATTTTTTTACCTATGCCTAGATCGCGGATAAATGGAAATTTTATTGATAAGACCTTTTCAATCGTAGCCAATATCTTATTACGAATAATTCCGAGAACTTCAAGAGAAAAAAGAGGCATTTACTTATTACAGAGATTCTTTAACTTTAACCAGAAAGAATTCAGTTCATATGTGGGATACCTATCCAGAAGTTTTCGCAACTCAATCATGTATGATGGGAGCATCGCCATTGTGTGTCTTTTCAGGGTGAAGACCCCTGGCCAAACTTGTTCATGAATGATGAGGACCCCTTCGCCAGCGTTTTGTCCAGGAAGCTCAGAGCGCAGGAGGGTGAGGCCAACTAGCGTCAGTTGCTTTGGGCGGACCCATAACATTATGAGCCAGGTTGGTGCGTTGTTTAAAGGCATTGAGTCGTAGGCACGCGCCCTCGTGGAGTTCTTCTAGTAGGTCCCGGTGGGTGCGCAGGACAATGTCATTGGCATCGTTGTTGAAGTGGAGAGTCCGGATTGTTGGAAGTGTTATCTTCAATGGGAAGCAGGGCGTTGGTGCCATGGACAAGGGCGAATGGGGTCTCGCTGACATGGTTTTAAAAACCGAACTGGAAGTAGAACCGTCCAGACACCAGTTCAATCGGTGGTCTGTATTATCATTCACTATACATAATTATCATGAAATAATCTAAATTTGAAATAATAATGCACATTTTTATACTAAAATAATAATTTAAAATATAAATTAGTCATTTTATGAGAAGGAAAATAATATACTATATTTTAATTAATTATGTAATTTAAAATAATAATTTTAAATTTGTTTAGTTTAAAATTGTTACGGATGATTAAATTATAAGTTTAAAACTTTTAGGGCATAAAAGTTTTTATAAAATTTCAGTAGTTAAAACTAACATTTTCCCTACAAATCCGTTAAAGTTAACGGAGAAAATGAACTCAAGGACAGTGGAAGTTTTAAAATGGGACTTAAAGATGACAAAAAGTTAAAATGAGACTCCAATAGAACAAGATTTAAAGTTAAGGGACCTCCGTTGCACTTTACACTGATAGTGAGAGAAGGGGTATTGCGGGTAACCCCCTCGCGACCAACTGTGCCCTGGCGAATTTGGCGAGTATTCAGGGTGATGGGCCGAGCGCGTTGGACCTTGATCAGGGGCGCCCAAATGGATGCTTGGGCCGGATATACCAGTCTTCATCTGGAGAGCTACTAGGCGCTACATTCTAGTGCTTGATCAGTTACGCCTACGAGGAGTAGAAGTGGAGTCTACATTGTGTCCGCTTTGCTCAGACGCCACTGAAACCATAGATCACACTCTGGTTCGATGCAGGTTTGCTTTGGATGTTTGTCATGCGGCCGCCCTCTGGTGTGACACTGATGTAAATTGCTTTCTGGATGTTGTTGATGTTTTGGGGGAAGCCTTATTTCTTAAGTCTCTTCAAAACTCGCTCAGGTGTGTCAAGCCATCGTGTATGTCACTATATGGTCATTGTGGAAAGCTCGCAATTGCCTTGTCATGCATGACATTCCATGGAGAGCATCTCAAATCTTCGCAGACATTCAAGTTGTTTTCCTTCCTCTAGATCACTAATAGGTGTAGAAATCTTAATCTATCTTAGGGGGATTGGCTTCTAAATCCTCTCTTTCAGGCCGTAGATGGGATGAGTTAACTGTTATAGGTCCTCTGCCCTTGTTTCTCTGGTGAGACTCTTGTGTGGCTCCTGATTTGTTTTTCAGAGAGTTGGTGTTTTGTCCTGCTTTAGCAGAAGTGGGCTTTTGTTTTCTGTTTGTACATAGTCCCCATGGCTGGACCCCCCTCTCATGGGTTCCAAGACATTTTGTTCCCCTCTTTATACTTTCTTCTTATTTTTTCAATGGAATTGTTTGTAAGCTGTTCAAAAAAAAATATACATGATAGATAAGAGTATCTATGTTTTTTCCTTGAAAATATTTAGAGTCCGTTTAATTTTCAAAATTCACCATTTCATATCTTTTTTTGTAAATATTTAAATGTATAACTAAATGGAAGACCTTGTTTTTTAAATTATGGAGATCACTAGTATTAATTTGGAGAATTTTGTTTTGAAGTTCTCAATCTCATTGCGTACTTACTGGAAAGAGGACGGCGGCTATGCCACTCTCTTATCCGCTTCCAAAGAAGCGGGACAGGCCGCACCCATAAGTGCTGCCAAATTAGGTGCACCCTCCTCTAGGAATCAAACAAAGAAGCTCCAATATTCATATACAAACCCATAAATTCGTACAAAATCTTGAAAATTCAAATACAATCCAGAAAATTTAAAGATTAAACTCATATCCATAATATTCAAAGCCAGAAATTTAAAAACTTCTATCTTTTGTTATTCCTTGACCAGATATGGAAGAATGAGAGGAGCTCCATCATCTGTATGAAGAAAAACAAAGATGAGAAGGATTGCACAAATAAGTGAAAATGGTGAAAATAAAACAGGATGCTCAACGATGAGAAGAAGCAGGACGATTGCGGGAGTTCTTGTTGTCCCAAGTAAGGAGGAGGATCTTTGTTGGGGATGAATTGGTTGAGAGATCAAAGAGTTTTGAGAAAGACGATTGAACAAAATGAAAATAGAACCAACTCGATGTCTAAAATTTATTCCGTGATAAACAATTTCATAATTAGCAAGAAAGAAAACGACACTCTTTTTGTGCCAATAAGTCATTATAGATGTTCGGTCTTGAGACCTACGTCCTCTCATCAAGTCAACAAATTGAGAGTTCTTCCACTATACATTAACAATGTTACACCAAGAAAAATTACAAATAGTTTTTACCAAGGCTCAACTAAAAATCTAAACTATGATTTTCCCAAGGCTCACCAAAAACCTAAAGCACACACCACAAAATAGTTTTCCCGGGCTCGAAGAAAAACCAGTCCTAAAACAAATCCCAGTTTGGTTTTCCAAAGAGGCTAACTAAAACAAACCTAAAAACACTTTGATTTTTGACGAAAATCTAAATCCGAGACCACGCCGTAACATAAGAGATCGCTGCCACACACAAAGCTTTTTTTCAAAACAATTTTCTCTTTCTCTCGAAATAACCTTAAAAGCCTGTGACAAAGATGATGAAGCTAGTTCTTGCCAAGATTGATCGAGAGCAATGAACTTGACTTGCTTTGCTTATGAAACGAAAACTTGAATGCTTGTCGAAGAGGAGAAGTAGTTCTTCGTAAGTTTGAAGTCGGTATTTAAAGACTCATAGGAGGGGCGTCTTGGATTCGCACACATTTCTTCGTTTTGTTAAAATCGGGATTTTGGTGCACCATCTTGTTGGGATTTCATGCCGCGGAAAAACAAGGAGAAGAGTCCTCCATAACTGATCATCGAGAGAGAGTGGCGAACTTTGCCATCCTTTGTTAATTTCCATCGCTCAAAAATCGTGGCTATTCGCCCGAGGAATGAAGTCTGCGAAGGGTAAGCAAAGTTGGAAATCACCCTCCAATTGATTAGAATGCATGAAACCCATTTCAACTTCCACATCCACCCACTCTTTTTGTGCCAATAAGTCATTTTATTTATAATTTTATTTTTATATTGTTGTTATATAATTGCAACAAATAATAATGATATGTCTTTACAATTGTAAAACAAATTAAACATGAAGTTTTTTTATGGATTAAATGAAGTCAAACTAATATTATAAAGAAGTCATTGTTTTAATACTTTTGGGACAATACTTTACATTAATGGAAATAGTTATATACTATAACAAGATCATCCACTTCGAGTCTTTGACATGCACATTTTCAGATATTTATTAAATACTATACGTGTATGGGATATATATATATATATATATATATATATATATATATATATATATATATATATATATATATATATATATATATATATATATATATATATATATATATATATATATATATATATATATATATATATATATATAATATAGGAAGA
The DNA here is from genome assembly GCA_024586325.1 of Stellera chamaejasme. Taxonomy (NCBI): domain Eukaryota; kingdom Viridiplantae; phylum Streptophyta; class Magnoliopsida; order Malvales; family Thymelaeaceae; genus Stellera; species Stellera chamaejasme. The sequence continues at coordinate 4,187,597 of CM044984.1, read as the reverse complement.
CAAAAGAAGTTTCTATTATACAAAATGCATATATAAAGGGAGAAAAAATCCAAAAAATTTATGGTAGCTAGCTCCACGAAATTATCTGAAAGGTGAGTGTGATTGTGACGCTTGCGCACTCAAAGGAATTGAGGCAATCAAGCAACAAGAACAAGACTCCCCCACCGCAGGCACACACACACCTTTGATCCCCCACCATTTTCTTCCCCTCGAAGTAATTTATATTGTATGCATGGATTGTCCTCTTTTTCTTTATTTTAAATATATGCTCAGTGGATATCACAAATTCATACACAAATTCAATATTTTACATTAATTATAAGTAGCTACCTAGTGGGTTGATAATTAATTTGTTAAAAGGTTAAGTAACCATGCATACTCTCTTTGCATGCACAAATTTGATAAACCATGTGAGATCGATCTGAATAGTCACACATTTTTTTACATATTCAACTTCTAATTAATTAAAATGAATGGAGTAATTGATAAGTGGAATGTCTCATATATATATATAATGTATCAAATTACTTCCTTCATCCAAAAAGTAATGCAACACTTGTTTTTCAGCATTTAATTTATAATCTTCTATATCGATTCAAACTATAAATTTAAACTTTTATATACAACTAAAATTTTTGATGTCTTAATTTTATGATTTTTTTTTGATATTTTTTCCATTGAATAATAATATAGATAAATTGAAGTCAAATTAACATCAAAAGTCAACTATTGCGTTATTTTTAGATAGAGGGGCTATTATTTTCATACTCACTGCATCCCCAAAAAGATGAATAGATTGATTTTCGCAGTTGTGTTTGACTCAAATTTTCATTAGGAAAAAATATATTTAAAAAAGTACTAGAGATCATGTTCATTTAGAATTTGAATATAAATTATTAGACTTAATATATCACTACGTGGAGAAAAGTGGCTTTACTGCGATCAAACCCACAACAAACCCGTAGTAGAGCCATAGTAACTATTGCAGGAGAGGCCACAATTTTTTCCGCAATAAAAAACTTCGCAGTTTGTTTACAACCGCGGTCATGGCCATGGTACCTGCTGCTACCATGCCACAGTAAACATTTTCAATAATTAAAAAAAGGTGGGTGAATCCGAATGAATTTTATCCGAAATTATCGTCTACATTTTTTTGGAAATTCCCAGAAACCGGTGGCGCGGGAGGAGCAAGCGACAGTGGTGACTATGGGAGTGCGGTATCGGTGGAGCGGCGGTGGCGACTGTGGCCCAGAAGAAGAATAAAATAAAAAGGGAGAAGAATAAGAAGGAAACAAAAGGAGAAGAGGAAGAAAACATAAAAAGAAGAAGAGAAGGAGGAGGCGGAAAGAAAAGATGAAAAAGATGAAGGAGAAGGAGAATGAAGGGGAAAGAAGAAGATGTTGCGCGACAGATTGTGAACGAGTGGGAGGAGAAACCCTAAAAAGAGGCTTTATTGCGGCTATACTACAGCAAGGGCCATAGTAAACCCTTACTATGACTTAAAATGCGTCCTCTACTACGCCAATTACATACTGCGACCCAAGCCACAGTAACGCCGCAGTAATATTTGTTTTCTCAATGTAGTGTAGTATTAAACGATGAATAACAAAAATAATAGATCAAGTACTTAAAAAATAAATTATAACATTTTTTTAAGAATTGATGGAGTATTAATTAATGTATAGAAGATGTATGAGAGGCTATATTGCTTTATTTAAAGATTCTAAATATTACTACATAATGTTATATTTTCCTTTTTGGATAGCTCCAATTTACGTTTTTTCAGATTTTTTTTTAAAACATTCAATTTGCTTTATCACTCCCATATAATCATTTTCACTGGGGAAAAATTACATTTATCGCATATATATTAATATTAGTTTTCTATCTTGATCAAATCTTCGAGTACACTTTTATATTTGTGCACATGGGAGTGGATTTTTTTTAAAAAGAGAATCATTTACCATTAGTAAGAATACTACCTTAATTAACGTTGGTAAAAAACTATCAGAAATTCCAGGGTTTTTGGCAATGCCGCACTCTATGTTTTTTTTTTCTTCCTTCTATTGCAGCACACAGCACTTTTTAAGCAAAAACACTAAAAATTTAATAAGACAGAAAAAGATGAGCGATTGAAGTTGAGAGAGACTGAATAAGATGATTATTAATAAAACCCATGAGCTAGCTAGAGCTCTCTCCTTTTCTCTCCATCTTCTCCACTTTATCTTTCTAACTCTGCAACTTCGTTTCCTTCTTTGATGTGATTCTCCACCATCAACCTTTTACACCAAAAAGAAAAAGAGAGATATATTCACCAATTTAATGGTTTTCTCATCCATTAATCCCAACATCTATCTAGATCCAACCAGTTGGCAAGTGGTAAGATCATTCAATGCATACTTTTGATTTCTCTTTTAATTCCTCCCCAAAGAAAAAAGTTCATATTCCATAGATGAAATGAATATACTTTGTACTGATCTGATTTGTGTTACAGGAACACAATCAACAAACAACAACCGAAGCTAGAGGCACAAACGATAGCTCGCATCAATTTTTGTCATCTCCATTGCAGCCACCACAAGCGGGTGGCTGTAATATTGGAGATGCAACTAATTACTCTTTTCGATCGTCGGGATCGATGACCGAAAGAGCACGGCTGGCCAAGGTACCATTGCCAGAGCCAGGCCTCAATTGCCCTAGATGCGACTCCACAAACACAAAGTTCTGTTACTTCAACAACTACAACCTCTCGCAGCCGCGTCACTTCTGCAAGGCTTGTCGACGGTACTGGACCAGAGGCGGCGCTCTACGTAACGTCCCCGTGGGCGGTGGCTGCAGAAGAAACAACAAAAGGAACAAAGGATCATCAACCCACAAAAGATCGAAATCTCCGTTAGCAGCTCATGAACAATCTTCATTTTCCGGTGGCGGCACGGATAATATCTTAAGCCAAATACCCACCGGAGCTCCAGCCCTAACGCTACTGCCGCGGTTGGATCACCTTGGTGAATATAATTCCATGGAAAGAGAACCGAGCTTATTGGGTGGCCTTCGTGTTCCTGCCTCTTCCATGGCTGGTTTTCATCAGGTTGCAGCTGGTTCGAGTAATTCAAGTGGGTTTTTGGAGCAGTTTAGATCACTGCAGCAACAGTTGCATCATCCGACGTTTCCCTTCTTGACGAGTTTCGGTTTGGTACCGCCTCCGTCCACCACCGCCGTGTACTCTTTCGATGGGGACGGAGCTCAGCCGGGGAGCTACGGTGGACCAGTCAGGTTTAAGGCGGTGGAGGATCCGGTGGTGATGAAGACTGGTGATGATCAGAATAATCTTCCTGCAGGGGTAAATATGTCAAAGAACATGAGGGAAATATCAGGCGCGGCGGGGAATGAGCAAATCTGGAGTGGCAATAGCAACAACATTATTAATGCATGGACGGATCTCTCTGGTTTTAGCAATTCCTGCACCAGCAATGATCACTAGCTAGTGTACTTGTGAAGTTTTCCTTTCGGTGATTACATTTGCGTTTCTTCCATATAGACCCTTGCGTCTTTTGAGGTGAATTTTCTCTCTTCTAATTTAGTACAACAAAAAAGCTTGCCAAAGGAAATTAAGAACAATTCTATATGGCTGATTACTTACTTAAATAATTAATTAATGTCTGAAGAAAAGTTTGAAAGGTGAGGAGGAGCCTGGGAAAAGATACACATATGTGGATTGTGAGAAATTACATAATTGAAATCTCTCTCTCTCTCTCTCTCTCTCTCCAGCTTATAATTGTAGTATGATCAATTTGGCATAATTAACTTTTAAATCATGATTTTGATTTTAAGGTTTATTATCCTAACTTGAAAAATTATGAATAATTAACACTCACACTTGATTTAACAATTATTAATTTCTGTATTAATTCTTCCATTAAAAACTTATCATTTAATAATTATACTATATTATTTCAAAGGAAGACATGAACACTAAAACTTAAAATTAACAAGGTAGCAATTATTTCCATGTTAATATTCTATATTTGCTATAGAAGGTTGTAAGTGCTATAAATTATAAACACTTCAGTCGCATGGCAACGATGAAGGGAATGAAATTAATAATTAGCTGCAGTCGCTAGCTAGCTTATATATATAATTCTGAAATTAATTAGTAAAATTTGAAAAGCTAGCTAGCTAGCAAGGTTAATTTTACTGGCTGGCCTGGTGTTGTTATCAGGACATGCATATATACTGATTTTTTAATGCAAGCAATTGCTTTTCCAAAATTAAAGGCAGTCGCCTTATTCGCCTTCACCGTTCCTATACCGGTGGTGCATGTGTAAGTATTTGATTCCGTGGTTATCCTTTAATTAATTTGGAGCTAAATATTAAAGCCTTTAATTCGTCTACATATAAATATGTCCCAAATGTACGTACAATATGTCGTCCCTTTATTTTCTTTTCAATTTGCAAAGGATATATACTCTAGAAATTAATTAGTTCCACAAATTAAATCACGCATGATCAGTAGCTAGTGTGTTTTTACTATGTTGATGCATGGAAGGAAACAAGAGGAACGGACACAAGTCCATGTAAAGGTTTGTTTGTCTGATCATCAGGTTATAATTAATACTGATCATGTTAAACCCTAGCTAGCTACCTTGTTCTACTTCGATCTGCAGATATGTCCATGGACGATCGATCCATTTCAACTCTCATCAATAATTGGTTCCTTGCTTGCTTCCAAGAGATCCAATCATTTCTTCTTTGGAAATCTCAAATTTGCATACATACATATACATATACATACATATATATATATATATATAGAGAGAGAGAGAGAGAGAAGTACTGCTATTTATATGGAAGGGGAAGAAAAGTGGGATCTAGTGTAAAAAAAAAAAAACTAGCTAAAAAATATAAAGAAAAAGGAAAACTTGTTTCAATATTTAAGGTAGCTAGCTAGTTTTGAGACAGATAGCAAGTAGGCTAAAACCTGCTAACTAAAAACATGATAGATACATATATTTCGTTTATATAGCTAGGGAGTATATAATTAAGGTGATTTTGGACACATGCACCTCTATATCTGATCTAAGTGACTGATCATTAAATAATTACTATCCTACTGCTGCATTAATAAAAAAAACTTGGGACAATATTTAATTTCCAAATAAACTTAGTGATCCTTGATTATAAACCAGCTAGCTAGCTAGCTAGCTGATATCTGTGGTCCATGCATGCATCAGTAGTCCTCCTAGCTAGCTAGAATGCATATGATCATGCCTCCTATACGTTAACTGGTAAAAGCTTAATTTGTTCATAAAGGAGATCCCGTATATATATATATATATATATATGCATATTAAATAATTAGTTAGGATTTACTTCTTTTGTTAAAACCAATGCTACTTTTTGGTAGCTAGCATGGAATAAAGTGATGCATGTCCATGACCAATAGAAAAAATAAAGAAAGAAAAACAAAGCAAAGCAAAGCAAAGCAGTCACCACCTCTCTGATCTTTAATTTGTGAATCGCGGTCGTCGTCGTCGACGTCTGTTATGGGGTTATTCTTGGTCGGTTGATGATCATATGAACGACAAAACTATAAAGAATATTCACAACGGAGGAATTATAATACTAATAATTATATATATATATATACGTATATGCTTAATTAATTTGTTGTATATTAAGAGAGAAATACCTACATAATATAGTGACACATTGATTTAAAATTTTCGGAATATATATGGGCAACATGTGTATCATGAAAAACATTGTAACATTTGTTTTTCATTCATTTGGGACAGAATATTAACCATTTATAGTATTACTCCATCGGTCTTAAATGAATTGTAATCTTTTCTTTGTAATTGGACAAGTAAATGCGATAAACCATTTGAGGCAGAGATAGTATTGGTTTTTGTTAATACCAAGTGATTAACATTAAGTAAGATAAAGGTCGGAGCTAAGGTGAAATACCTGAGATCGTGTCCGAGAAGGTGGGTCTCCCGAAGGGAAAGAATCCTGCCATGTCGAGATGAGGTGGGGCTCTTCTGAGTGGCTGCGTCCTTCGTTGAGGGGCTCCTGAGATGTGCTACCTCTACGATGCTTCGTCCGCGGCCGTTCCACTTCACAAGCGTGCTGCTTCTGAGGTCGAGTGAGCACCTAGTACAATTCTCCGACGCTAAAGTCAGAACTCGCTCCGTAAATTAACCGAGGGACAGTAAACTTGAGAATAAATTGAGGGTATGTTTTCTAAAGTTCCGTCACTACGTATCTGATCGATTTTTTGTAACGGCTTAAGAGCGGGTTGGGCCGTTACGAAGTGCAACCGTTCAATTTTTTTCGTTTTAAACGGCCCGGCCCGCTTCAAAATTTACTCCTCCCCATTTAATTTCGTTTTTTCATGAAAGTGATCAGATTCATTTTTCCACTCTCTCCTCTTCTCTCTCTCTCTCTCTCAAGAAATCTCAGATCCGGATTTCAGTTCTCCACGCTCACAACCCATAAACCTTTCGTTTTCTCTGCCTCATGACAGCCCTTCTCTCCGCCTTACCGTTCTCTCGCCGCACCGTTCTCTCCAAATCCGGTGATGATCAATGAAGCTCCCCCTTCTCCCGCCGGTGACTTGCATTCAAGGTACTTAGGGCCGCTTTTCTTTATTTTCATTTTTGTTTAGTGTTTTTGGTGATGATTTTGACCAATGATTTTTGGTGATGATTATCGGCGACTAAATTGGTCTCCCTACCACCAGTGAAGCTTGCAGGGACTCCGGGATCTCTCCCACGCTTCTGGCCGATTCTGGATCTACACGGTGAAAGAAGGCAGAGAAGTTTAAACTTACATTTTTTTGAAGAATCCGTGTTTGTTTCCTGGGTTTCATTGATGAAAAACAAGTTGTCTTTTCGGTTTTTTGGATATAAATTTTGTCATGTATTTGTTGGGTTTTTGATATCTGGATTTGTATTTGCTGGGTTCGTCGAACATTTGAAGATTTAGATCTGAATTTTTTACCAGATCTGAATTTTTTTTTTAATTCACAAAAATATGTTGAAGCGTCAGTGTTACGGATCAAGCACAAAAGCGGCCTTAAACGAAACGACACAAGTTACGACCTTTGCCGCTACAGTTGTAACGGCAGTTTAACGGGGGAGCCGGGAAAAATGGCCTTGCAAATACGTAGTGCGTCCCCTTGACGGGGCGTGAAAGGGAGTATTTATAGTGGCCAGAGGGGGGCATGGGCAGCGGTATGGGCCGGGGGACAGGTGTCCTCCGCACACCATGGGGGGCTACAGTATTCACAAGCTGGAACCTGCAGGCCGGCTTAGGGGCTCGGCGTTTAGCCTCCCCAATGAAGGCTACAGCGCTTGTGGGCCGGCCCGCCATTCCGGCCCATGAACCCAGTCAACCGGCCCTCACCAGTTTTCTTTACCAACATGTAACCATCCATATTCCACTTTGAGGCTCAAGAGTCGAAGCAAATAGTATCAGGTGCATGGCATGGGCGAGGTGTTTGTAAAGAAATGAAACTTCTGGTGCGATGTGGGTTTAATGGCCATAAATTGGGTGGAGCGTGAGTAAAGATGTTGTTGCTGTCTATGTTTCTTTGCTAGCATAGCATAGCAGCTTTAATTTGCTTTTTTCAATTTTAAGCGTCCCACACAACAGAATTCTGCTGCCAATGGAGAGGACAAACACAACTTAAACAGTTGGCAACACCAAATCATAATACACTTATATTATGAAATGATATGCCCATCACTTCTATACTATTTATTTTCAGTTTATATAGATATTTAATAATTACGTTGGATATGTTCAGAGCAAATATGTGTTTGCTCTCACAGCATAACTTATATGACTAGATGTACATACATACATAGATGGTTTCTATCCCAATTAGTTTCTTGTAGTTGTTTTTTTGGCACTATAGATTAGTTAGGGGGTTAATTTGAATTTTTAAAAAAAGGTTAGGGGTTAATTGTAATTTTTGTTATAGCTCTGGCCCAAATATAGTATACCCAACCCATTATACATTCAGAATGGATCCAGGTCCAGCCCTCCCCTCTACGGCTGCCTCTACAGCAGCTCTGCTCACCGCTGGCGTAGCTCCTCGGTCCGCACTCTGCAGCAGCAGCAAACAGAAACAGAAGAATTAGAGGTAATTGGATTTCAAGCAAAATGAAATTGCACCTTTTTAATACTTGTAGATTTTAATGACTTAGATTTAATTTGAAAATATTTAGAATTCGAGTTATAAAAATCCCAAAGCTTGTAAATCTCAAAGCTTGTACGAGTTTGTGCTTCTCCAGATTACCATTCCACGCTGCAAAGCAAGAAAAAAAATGAAGAGAAGAGAAAGCTTTGGTGGGGTTTATTGAGATAGGATTCATATTGTTGCTCTGGTTTTTGTACCTGGCTCCTTGGTCTCCCAGATTGACTTAGGAGTAGGCAGGATGGGATGAAAGGGAGGTTATTGATCTCAAATTAGAAAAACAGTGAAAGGAATCAATACTGAGCTTATGGCTTCATGTCTTATTTTTTAATTACATGTTACTTTGGCTTGGTTATAAATTTTATGTATTTTAGGAATTTTTATTTATTTCCTTTTAAAACATTAAATTTTTAAATAGTTCTAATTCATTGCAGTCACATACCTGGGTCTAATAATATGGATTTGGCTAGAACCTGTTAAGAGTATGCTCACTTATAGTCATATAGTTTCACTAATCGATTATAGCCTTCTGGGTATTACTCCTGTGATAACCTTGCAATACAGCCAAGAGTCACCACAAGAGGAGAAGAAGAGAGACATTCTTGGCAATCATGAAGCAGAAATTTGGAGCAAGAAAGGCTCCTATGGGGACTCCATCCCTTACCTGGTCAAGTGTGGTCGTCGTTGTGTCTCTTCTAGCCGGTGCTTCCATTGTCCACAACATCTATAAGCCTAATCTTGTAATTTCTTCTCCTAATCCTCTTCCCCTTCATTACTCCTTGTTATTACTTTAGTCTCTGTGTGTGTGTGTGTGTTTTCCCATTCGTTCTCTAGCTATATCTGTACTGGATTTAAGTCTTTATTTGGCTGCTAACCAGGTGGTTATCTTGCTTACCTTTTTATATCTGCTTATCTTGAGTAAAAGATGGATGAGGCTGAGCGGTTTGACTTTAAACGCCCATAAGTTGTTTGATGAAATGCGTAAGAGGGGTTGTGGTCTGGCTCCAGTGGAGTTTTAGTTTATAACATCACTTGTTGAGCTGTGCATTGAAGTGATTTAGGAATTTGGCTTGCAGAGGCTACCGCCAGTGGAAAATATGGATGTCTCGAAGGAGGAATTGAGTGAGCAGAATTAGTGAACACTTCCTTTACAAGTTCGTTGGATGAAATTCGGACAGCGTATTATATTTCCCATCAGTTCTTTGAATTTTTCGATTACTTTTTCCTTTCAACTTTCTTTTGTGACCTTTGCCCTTACAGATATCAGTCTCAGGGAATTTCTCCCCCGTTCTCTTACCAGTAACACAGAGATGATTCCGGATTAGTCTATTGGCGTATTTTTCACTTCACTACTGCATTTTACCAAGTATGTGCCAACATGCATATTGCCAGTACTAACAAGAGCTAATTGCACAAAAAAATGTCACATTTAACGTTTCATTTGTAGATTTTATCAGCTTGTTTGACAGTAGCGAGGCTTGATTGAGTAAATGCTGTGAGCATAACGACCTCAGGGATTGGTGGTGTCTATGGATTCCTCATTCTTGGGCGTAAAGGGTGGATTGTGCTTGAGATATCGGTGCCTTGTAATGGTGCGAGCTTTATATAGGCTCTAATGGATAAGCAGGTGATAGATAAGCAGCTTTGAAGTTGATACAGGCACATAATGGATGAGGATGGCGACAAAGTGGAGGTCATCTTCAAATCATTAAGTTCTTTTGAGGGGAGTAAAAACTTAATTATATAGTAGTATATGAGAAGAGAGAAAAATAGAGAATGAAAGATGAAGGAAAATATAAAGCTTGTAGTAGTCTACGACAGATTAGAAGGGATAACGGGAGAGCTTCTAATATGGATTGAGGTGTGTTGGTTCTGGTTTGGTTTAGAGTGAATTTCTTCCAACTTCCAAAACCCCTTTCTCTATTTGCAAAACCCGAAGTCCAAGTTAAAAAAGAGAGAAAGAGTAAAGTGTACCAGGAACTTAACTTTTAATTTCGTCCAGCTCGGGTCTTATTTTATCGTTTTGTTCTCTTGAAGTCTCATAACAAAACTTATGGCTCGTTTGTAAACTTTCAGTTCATTTCCTTCGTTAACTTTAACGGATCTTTAGAAAAATGCTAGTTTTAACTACTAAAATTTTCTAAAAACTCTATTTGTTCTCTAAAAATTTTAAATTTAACAATTTTACCCTAAAATTTTAAAACTACACCATTAACCCACTGCACTTTCCAGAGTCATCGAAACACCACCGGACAACTGCCGAAAAGTCGGAAAATCAACACCGGTCACGAAACACCCTAACCCACCGAAACTCTAACCCTAGGCAGCCCAAATCGCGGCCTTGGGTCCTGATTCGTGGCCACTAGGTCGCCAATTCGTGAGACCGATTCGTGAGACCGAATCGGTGACCCAAGGCCGCAAATCGGCGGCCCGGGGCCTTGAATCGGCCGCATAAGGCCACGAATCAACGACCCAAGGTCGCGATTTGGTGGCCTTTGGCCTCGATTTTAGCCGTCTAGGGTTAGGGTTTCAGTGGGCTAGGGTGTTCCATAACCGGTGATGATTTTCCTGCATTCAAGTGGCGGTCCGTCAAGTTTTCTGTGGTGGTCCGGTGACTAGAGAAAGTGTAGTGGCTTAATGGTGAAGTTTGAAAATTTTAGGGTAAAATGTTAAGTTTAAAATTGTTAGGGATGACTAAATTGTTAAGTTTAAAAAATTTAGAGCACAAATAGAGTTTTTAGAAAATCTCAATAGTTAACACTAGCATTTTCCCCAAAGATCAGTTAAAAGTTAACGGAGAAAATGGACGGAAGAACCACAAATTAACCATAAGTTTTAATATGAGACTTCAAGAAGAAAAAAGGATAAAATAAGACCCAAACATAATGAAATTAAAAGTTAATGGACATCCGGTGCATTTTGTAACTTGAAACCTTCAATTATCCCACTGACCCTTAACATTATCGGTTGACGTTAATTTTTCAAGCTTAACTACTTGTTTTATGCTTAACATTTTAGATCCTTCCTTGAACCACTTTGACCCACGGTTCGAAAAACCAAACCGTTGACCGAACCGTTTGAGCACCTGTTTAATATTTAACCGGTTCAATCAATAAAACCAGTGGTTCAACCGATGTTTTAAAATATATGAGATCTTCATCAAGCTAATAAGTAGACATCCAATATTAAATTCAATGATAATCCAATAAGAACCAAATATAAGCAATTCACAATACATCCAATTATAATTAGCATGCATGCAGCTTTGAGAGTTAGGAAACGCTTCACTTACTTATTACTTTTCCCTCTTACACTTCATTAGAAACGTACTTCATAATCGCTTGCTTGAATTTTAGTTCAAGCAGTGGTTGCAATGGGCTCCCAATACTTGTAATAAATTAAAACATTCATGCAATCTAGTAATTAACTTAATGATGACATGCATGAGTTCTTGTCATTAGCATTGCATTTTTCTAGGGTAAAGTGCACTCATGGTCCTGTAACTTTAATTATTGTACCACTAAGGTACTGTTTTAACTTTTTGTACTAATAAAGTCTTATTTTCAAGTTTTTTCTTCATCCATTGTCCTATTTGACATTTTTGCCCTCAACTTTTAAAATAATGCCCTTTTAAACAATTGTAAAATATAAAAATCACCGTAACGTTTAACGAAACTTTCAATTTTACCCTCAATTTTGATAAACCCTAAAATTCTACCATAACTTTTACAAATATTTACAATTCTACCATAAAAAATTTCTCTCCACTTTATCTCACCACCCTCCTATCCACCACTACCGGAAATCTCGCTGGACGCCATAATCGCCGGCCAAGAGCGGCGGATCGCGAGCCCAGGGCTGCGATCGGCGGCCGAAGGTTTTCCAGCGGCGTCCCAGCGGCGGCCCGTGGCTTTCCGGCGGTGGTGGATCGGATGGTCGTTGAGATAAGTGAGTTCAAAAGTTTAAGGTAGATTAGAGGGTTTGTTTGTAGAATTTTAAAATTTGAGGGTGTAAATTTTATAATAAGAAAAATTCAGTTTATGTTCGTTATTGTACCATTTCTGTGAAAGGGTAAAATAGTAAAATAATCGTAAAAAGGACCATGGATGAAGAAAAAACTTGAAAACATGACTTTATTAGTACAAAAAGTTAAAACATGACCCTAGTGGTACAATAATTAAAGTTACAGGATCATGGGTGCACTTTACCCCATTTTTCTATAAAAACTTCAACTTGGATTCAACCAGCCATTTAAAACTTACTAACTGCAACCTTAGCCAAGAAAAACAGCGTTTATTTATTCACTTCAAGTATTGCTTACATGTCTATAGTACTCCAAGGCATGTCCCAAAAGCAACCTTCATAGCTTCTAGCTATTTCCCAAGACTTAGCATATTTACAAACGGTAGTGTTTATACTAGAGGCATCAAGGAACATAAGAGTACTAGACCAATATGTACATCAAAACTTGTCTTAGCTTCAAACCTCACCGTTGGAGCCGGACCGGTCCTTCTCGTGCCGCTACAACTTGACTTAGATTACCAATCCTCAGTGGTTGATAGGCCCCTCGCCCTCTTTATCTACACAAAGTTAACTTAAGGGTGTGAGTATTCAATGATATTCAGTAAGGAGTTTCCAACCTGCAAGATTGTAATGACAAATGCACAATAATGATGATGGATGAAAATGTACAAATGTTGAATGCATATGAAACATGTAATCTTGTAGGACATTCCTCAAGCACTGATATGCATCAAGTGCACTTATGTATTGAGCTCACTTATACACTGAGACCTTGAACAGTGGCCGTTTGTTCGGGTCTTGTTCTCAAGACCATGTCTCGTCATACTTTCCTTCAAGGATAATTATCCTTGCCTTGACAACTTTGTAGTTGTCATTTATTTGTTTTCTTATACTTCATCTTACTATCTTACTTTAGTAAGATGCTTACCCTTACCTTGGTAAGATATACTTCAACCTTACCTTAGTAACTTTGTACTGGAGATATCAAAGTATGTGGTTGATCTTCAGCTCCTTGGAGCTGCTAAATCATCTATGACATGCATGGCTAACATTCCTAAACTTAGTCTGACTTGGCTCACTTATCACTTGAGTTATGATCCTTAACTAGGAATCTTTTTCCTAGTCCAAACTTAGCATTTAAGCTCTTAATATTAACTTTGAAGTACTAGAAGGGAGTGAACCAAAACATAAGAACTTATGTGCAATTTGAAGTTATGAAAGTGCAACCCGTAACTACATTATGTTTTGGTACCCCAACTTCAAATGATCATAACTTCTTCATTACAACCACAAATCCAGAACCGTAAAGTTTTACTTATTCCTCACTCTGTATAGAACGTCTCAGGCTAAAAATTAGGAATTTACAGCAAGCCATTTGGTACAGAGTTTAACTTTAACTCAACATAGCCAGATTTAACTAGCTTTATGTAATCTTGTACCAAACTGGCAATATCTTCAACCAAAGCTTAATATCTCAACTCTAATGCATTCATAACATCCCAAGCATACTTATAGATAAGAGATTATACAAAATACATTAGCTTAAACCCCTTATCTTAAGCTGCAAATAACAACTTCCACCACCTTATGCCTATGTACCACATTGCCTTATCTTGTGTGTTTAGTTGAATTTAAATGCCTAAACCAATCATAAAGGCATTCAATTAACAATTTTTTAAGGTACATTCAATTAACACTTAGGATCACGATTTGAGCATAAATATTTGGATGAACAGTAATTTTTCGTCCCCGAAATCATTACTGAAGCTATAAGCTCAATTAGCCTCCCTTAGGGCCCTAGCAGCTTACTTAAGCTCATTTAGCATCAAAATTACCAAAGAATGAGCTCAAAATCACCCATAAAAAGTGGAAAACGTGACTGTCAACCCTAAGTTAAAACTTATAATAATAGAGCTTTTTACCTCAATCCATAGCAAGATTAAGCTTTAGGTTACTAAATCACTCATGATGCAACATTTTCCCTTTGAGTTGATGCAACTTTTAGTAAGGGATGAATAGGGGGTTTCAAACCTACACTTTTTGAAGTGAATTTTTACAAATTCACCTCATTTTTACAAATTCACCTCATTTTTTTCACTTGATGAATTTTTGAAAATTGGACCTCCGAAATTCACTTCCAAAGTGAAAAAAAATTCACGTGAAGAATTTTTCACGTACAATTTCGGACCGCCCCGATCCGCCGTTATTCCCATCGTCGGCCACCATGACCACCACCGTTGGAACCACCGATCGACGGCGCACCTCCCAGACCCAGGTCCGCCGCACAATGTCGCACTGAATATACGCGTTTTTACAAATTCACTTTTTGAAGTGAATTTTTACAAATTTACCTCGTTTTTTTTATTTGATGATTTTTCGAAAATCGGACCTCCGAAATTCACGTCCAAAGTGAAAAAAAAATTCACGTGAAGAATTTTTCACGTACAATTTGACCGCCCCGATCCGCCGTTATTCCCATCGTCGGCCACCATGACCACCACCGTTGGAACCACCGATCGACGGCGCACCTCCCAGACCCAGGTCCGCCGCACAATGTCGCAGCTCAGCCGCCGCCGCCGCCGGAGATGAGTGGGGTGGGATTTCGGGCCCTTTCGCCGCCACCAACCATCACGGTTAGCTTCCCCATGAGAAGACGAAGCTAACCCACCCTCCCACGTTTCCGGAACTGCTCCGACGAAGGAGAAATTCGCGGTTAACCGCCACGACGAATTCGCGGTTAACCGTTTCGATCCGCCGTTCTCTCCGTCTTCGGCCACCCCAACCACCACCGTTGGAACCACCGGTCGACGGCGAACCTCCCAGACCCAGGTCCGCCGCCCACCGTCGCAGCTCAGCCGCCGCCGCCGCCGGTGGGATTTCGGGCTGCCTGGGATTTTTGGAAAAGTTAGGTGGTTTGAGGGGGTTAATTGATGTGGTGAAATTTTAATGGTGATTTTATAAAAAATGAGTGAATTTTTTTTTTCTCACTATCAAAGGTTTGACACCCCTTATGAGAGCTGATATGTACATGGAAGATAGTAGAAGCTTCAAGTATTCTGTTGGAAAATGGAGAGGAGGTGAAGAAGATAGCTTTAATTGGTCACTAAATGACTTAATTGCCATTATTTGAGATCAACTCAACAACAATAGGCTTAACAAGCCTAAAACCCATATGTTCTCATCCAGAAAGCCCAATACATGGCATGCACCTTTCTTCACAACCCGATGTTCCAAGAACAATTAAGTCCTTAAACTTTGCAAAGTGACGATTTGGTGAGGCCCTAAGTTAGTTAAGTGATGCCCAACTGTGGTGTGCCCTGAAGCGTGAATGCGTGATATCTGTGCTGTGATCTATTAGGGTTAGCTTCGAATTGGCCAATTCACACATTCACACGATTCGCGAATCACACCTAGAACTTCCTTCATCTTCAATCCTTCATCTTTGATTATTCCAGAAGTTCGGCAACGACGACGACGATCGAGTAGGCGATGAAGGCAGCAACGAAGACGATCGAGTAGGCGATGACGAAGACGACGAAGACGAAGCGATCGAGTAGGCGATGAAGGCAGCAACGACAGCAGTCAGCAGGCCCCTTCGTCTCAGATTCGGCAACCATCCTCGCCGCTCTCTCTCACCCCCTTGTTGCCGAGCTCACCACCACCACGCTAGCTAGGAGCTCCGGTCGCAAGTAAGTTCAATTGCTTGACCTTAAGCGGCTCAATTCTGTTGTAGGCTCTGCGTTCAAGCTTCTCTCCCCACTCTTTAATGGAATGGAGTTCACAGATTAGGGATAGTTGTTTGTTCTCCTGACGAGTAATAATTTATTTAGCCTTATCTTTTTGCAACAGGGTTTTTGTTAGCATCGGAAAGCAGACCCCTTTCTGTATGCAGGTATAGCGTGAGGGCAAAGTGTATATTCAGTTCAGTGAGCTGGAGGAACAGCCTTTTGTTGTAGAGCGTGATCTCCGAGGTATGAGTTCTTTGTGATTGTGGTTCTCAATCATGACTCAGCTATTAGAGTGACCATTCATTTGATAAAATGATTTGAATAAAATGTAATGTGCAGAACGACCATTGACTATTTGGATATGCTTTCAAACATGTTTACTGATTTTTGTTACTTCAACATTTAGTGATAATTCCTTCAACTCTATGTTGACACTAGAAGCAATTAATTAGCACTATAAACTTCATGCTATTTGACCTTATCTAGTTGAGATTAAGCTGTAGTATGGCTACGATGATGATTTTTATCATCGAACTGTAATGCTCTACTGCAATTTCTTTACTTTTTTTTCTTAATACAGTTCTACTGCAATTTCTTTTTCTTTTTCTTTTTTATTCTAAGTTCTGCAATTTCTGTATGTCTGTTTTTGTTTGCTTTCCCCTGTAACAAGTTTTATGGTGAAGATTGAAGGTCAAATTTAGAGCAAGAAGTTAAATCACACACTTAATCTCCTTCATTTGTTGTGGAATTTGGACTGACATCTGAACTTCATTTGCTTAGGAATGAATTAGGACTTAAGAATTTTAGATCTAAGTGAGAAGAATGGCAAAGAGCGAGACCGTTGCTGATACATCTTCCAACTATAAGGAATATGGCGTCCCCTTCTATGCGGTTGGATGGGTTCCTTATGATCATGTCCGATCTGACCTTGATTCCGGAGAAAAACAGCAGGATGATCCATCTCATTCTCAATCTGCAGAAGAATCTGCCACCTCTGCTCTCCAGTACGTTGTCTTGGCTGGCGGTGGCGGTGAAGGCCGCACCGGTGTTCCCAATGCAGTCGTTATCTCTTCCGTTGACTGCATTACCAATTCTATATCTGATCGGCCCATTGCAAAGCTTCAAACTGGTTCGGATTTGCCTTACCGGATAGCTGTTCATCCTTGTGGAGATGGAGTCATTTGTGCTTTTCCAAAGTCTTGCAGATTATTTAATTGGGAGGTAGTTGAGGGTAATGAACTCCATAAACTGGGCATAAAGGCATCAGAAAGAACTCTTACTGAGTTGGAAGATGTCGGGCAACAGATGGCATTGAAGTTCAACAGTGAAGGTACCATACTTGCTGCTGGCAGCGAGGATGGAAAATTAAGAGTTTTCAAGTGGCCTAGCATGGAAACTATCCTGAATGAAGCTGAAGCTCATCCATCTGTAGATGACATGGCTTTCAGCTGTGATGGAAAATATCTTGTCACTTTGGAAAGAAAGGTCTGCAGAGTTTGGGATATAACAGCTTCAAAAGTTGTCACTTCATTGCCAAAGGAAAACGATGAAGTTTTTCGTTGCTGTAGATTTTCTAATAGCAGTGATAAGGATGAGTTCCTATATATAGCAGCAGTGACAAACCGTGGAACAAGTGTTTTGATGTGGAACACTACTACTTGGAAGAGAATAAAGTCGAAGCGGATTGTTCGAGATGGAGTCACTTCTTTTGATGTCTGTGGTGGCGGGAAGTTCCTTGCTGTTGGTACCAATGAAGGAGATGTTCTAATCATAAATGCAGCATCTCTGGGTGTTCATGACTGGGTTAGAAAAGCGCATACCGGTATGGTTACAGCACTCACCTTGTCCCATGATTCAAGGGCATTGGTCTCTACATCATTTGATAGAACTGCGAGGTTGACACTGATTAAGGAGCAGGAGAAGAGAAGCGGAGGTGGTATCTTGTACTTTGCAGTAATGTTGATGGTGCTAATGCTCGCCATTGCTGTGTATTTCCTGTTGGAAAGAACCACCACCATACCTTGAGCTTGAAGCAAGTGAATCTTAACTTCTGATGTTCTGGATCTTCTCATCGGTTAAAGTATGTTTTTTCATGTATTTCGTGATTCAGTATGTCAAAAGATTACTTCTTTTTTTTGTTTTGCTTTCCTTTTTGAAATAGCATTTAAATAATTTGCCCATTCATTGGTGTGGACAGATTTATGCGTTGTTATATCATACATGATTTGTAGAAGAACTGTGGTGAGACTGATGGCATCAGATATCTTTTCGGTTCATCTGGGTTCCACATGAATGGAGGACAGGGTGCTTTCAAGGAGAGACTCATTTTCATCTGTAAAGGGGTAACCTTTTTGTTACACCATGTGAAGAATCGCAGGTCCAGCCTTGTATGTTAGGTTCTTATTTTAATGGAGAAAAACATTTTCAGTCCTCGGTTCTTTTGCTACTTCAATATCTGATAATTTTTCTTCTGTACTTTTTCGACATTCATTCATTGCAAAAACTCACAATAAATGTTTCAGAAGAATTAATATTCCATCCACGGCAGTGGAAAACTTTTTTGTCCACCATCTACTGTTTAAAATTAATCTGTGGTATCTTTGTCAATGGACTTAGATTTATTTCCAAGAGCAAGAGATGGTGAGAAAAAGGCTTTCCATGGTGAGAAATTATCACCCCTAGTTTGGTCTGAAATTGTAGATTTTCATTTATTCTTCACTACTTTTTGGATCTGGAATTTGAATGAAGTTCAAATTTGAATATTCCATTGGATTCACTTGATAGCTCACCCTTTTAGCGGAGGGGATCCTATGCTTTCAAGTTCAAATTATTTAGAATTTTCTTTTCTTTTCTTTTTTAAAAACAAAAACCAGTCTTTTAAAAGTAAGAAATCTGCCCTAACACCCTGTATTGTTTGTGTAACTAATCACAATCTTTCAGATTTAGTTTAATACTGCCTTAAAGATTTGGTTCACAAATGCTCACCAGAAGTCATGATGAATTGATGACCTTGAGGGTTCTTTACAATTGGAAGTGTGTAACTGTAAAATGGTTGGGAGTCTGTTTGGTTTGTTAGACAACTAATCTGTGTTGGAAAAAGTTTGGTGCCCACGCCTAGAGCCCTACACACGTTTCAACTTTGTTTTGCTTCCAAGGCACTTGCCATTTGTTTTCACATTTCCTCTTATAATGCTACTCCATAATTACAAATCCTAAAATGTTCACAACACCAAACTCAGTGGTTTAAATAATCATTAAATTTCCTGATATAAATCTCTATTTATTACTAAGGAATTCAAAATAATTTATCATGTTCCAACCATTTTAAATTCAATATAACTTTCTACCTCATATCTTCTTTCCTTTTGACATTTCCCATTTTCAATTATAGAATGAAAAATGATTGTAAAATGAGCGAGTTTTGTCTCAAAAAAAGAGAGCGGGTTTTGTTTGTTTAATGTGTGGTGCGTGATATACACACACACAATCATCATATTTTATGTTTTTAAATAAAAAGTTGAGGAATTCGTGAGGCAAACGGGATCCTAGAAAGGATTTTGTTCTGAGAAACTATGAACACAAATTTTCTGGGAAAAAAAAAAAACTAAGAATCTACAGTATCTCCTAACAGCTAAGGTGATCCAACGGCCCACGTTCCGTACTGTCATCTTCAAATACTCCTCCATTTCCCTTCAAAATTGAAACAAATTGGCTCCCACTCCCACCACGACTCTCGCTAGCTTTCTCGCTCTTTTCTCTCACACTCAATTCAAAGGTCAGTTCTTTCTCTGTTCCTTGGCGTATTATTCTCTAATCATCCTCTGCTTTGTCTTGTGCTTCTTTTGCCTCTGCTGTTATGCCACATTGCATGCCTTTTGCTCTTTCTTTGTTGCTCATCAACTGAGGTTGGTTTCTGGTCCTTCCCTTTTCTCCATACCCAATCTCTTGCACGGTGCTTCTCTATTAGATTAAGCAAAATCATTTGTTCGTCTGCTAGTCTTAGTTTTCTCCTGATTCTCCTTTTCCGTTCATTTTTTGGAGTTTAATGCTGCTTTTGTGCAAATGTTAAGAAAAAAGTTGTGATTTTTTGAAAATGAAAGGAAATTTTGTAAGAGAAATAGATGGACGGAGATGAACACAGTTAGAACACTAATTCTCTTTACCCGTTCATGTTTTGGAGTTTTAATGCTCCTGTGTTCTTAATTTTGAGAAAAGTTGGGTTTTTTAAAAGATGAAGGGTAAATTTGTAAGAGAAAAGGTTGGAGAGAATGTTTGATTTTAAAGAAATTGAGATTTTTGTTTAGAGATGAACACAGTTGTACACAGGCTTATTCTTTACACTAAATTCTCTAAATGTTGTAGCAGTCCGTGAAAGATGGCAGATGGTGAGGATATTCAACCACTTGTTTGTGACAATGGAACTGGAATGGTTAAGGTTTGGACTTCCCTTTTATCTTGTGTCCAAGTTCTGCTTTAAGTTTCTTCCCCCTTCATTCCAAATCTTGTGTCCAGTAGCTGACTTCAGTGATTTGCTTTAGGCTGGATTCGCAGGTGACGATGCGCCACGAGCAGTGTTCCCTAGTATTGTTGGTCGGCCTCGTCACACTGGTGTGATGGTAGGCATGGGCCAAAAAGATGCGTATGTTGGTGATGAGGCTCAGTCCAAGAGAGGTATTTTGACATTGAAGTATCCAATTGAGCATGGAATTGTCAGCAACTGGGATGACATGGAAAAGATCTGGCACCATACATTCTACAATGAGCTTCGTGTTGCCCCCGAAGAGCACCCGGTTCTTCTTACTGAGGCCCCTCTTAATCCCAAGGCTAACCGTGAGAAGATGACCCAAATAATGTTTGAGACCTTTAATGCTCCTGCCATGTATGTTGCTATTCAAGCTGTCCTTTCGCTCTATGCTAGCGGTCGAACAACTGGTAACTATTACCCTTTTGCAACTCCATCATTGTCCAGATTGTGTTGTGCCTCTTGAAATAATCTTCTGTATAGTTGACATAGCATATGCTCATCCTAAATGATTTGTTTCGGTTAACCGTCTATTTTTTTGCTGATAAAGTCTGTGACTTTGGCTTTGAAAATTTTGGATTGCATAGAAAATTCATCTCTAGGGCTTGGAAATGATTGTTGTTTCAGTTAGGATTCAGTAAAGTTATTGTTTCAGCAATTATGCTAGATGGACATGAATTTGATGGATTTTATTGTGCCATTACTTCTCAGGTATTGTATTGGATTCTGGTGATGGTGTATCACATACAGTCCCCATATATGAGGGCTATGCACTGCCACATGCCATCCTTCGTCTTGATCTGGCTGGTCGTGACCTCACCGATCACCTGATGAAAATTCTGACCGAGCGTGGCTACTCTTTCACCACCACAGCAGAGCGCGAAATCGTGAGGGACATCAAGGAAAAGCTTGCCTATGTTGCTACCGACTATGAGAAGGAACTAGAGACAGCGAGGACCAGCTCAGCAGTTGAGAAGAACTATGAACTACCGGATGGTCAGGTCATCACCATCGGTGCAGAGCGGTTCAGATGCCCGGAGGCTCTTTTCCAACCTTCTATGCTCGGAATGGAAGCTGCGGGCATTCACGAGACCATATACAACTCCATAATGAAGTGTGATGTTGATATCAGGAAAGATTTGTACGGTAACATTGTTCTCAGTGGTGGTTCTACGATGTTCCCTAATATCGGAGACAGAATCAGCAACGAGATCACTGCTCTAGCTCCAAGCAGCATGAAGATCAAGGTGGTCTCTCCACCTGAGAGAAAGTACAGCGTTTGGATCGGAGGCTCCATCTTGGCTTCTTTGAGCACCTTCCAGCAAGTAAGCTTTTAGAAAGTTCATTTCTTTCAGCGCAAGCTATCGTGTTCTTTCTTTCGTTTGCTAATTTCTTCTAGTCTGTTAATATTGATTTGTGTTCGGATGGATGTGGGTGCAGATGTGGATTACGAAGGCAGAGTATGATGAGTCCGGTCCATCTATTGTGCACAGGAAATGTTTCTAAAAGAGAGGGGGGGAGAGAGATCACTGCTGCAGTTCCTTTTTCATCTTGCAATTATGTGTTGTTCTAGCTATGTGCTCCTATATGATTAGCATCATGTTGACGTGATGATTAAGAAATCAATGTTGTGGTTCAATTCTTTAAATTTTCATATTATAAACAAATTACGTACATGGTACAGGAATGAAATTGCCATATTCTTTTGATATGCCATATTCCCTCTAAAGCCCATATTGTTGATCAATAGAGACAACTCTCAAGCAAGGAGCTTGGGAGGGAAGAGGAGGAGACTGATTGGAACAGAGGCAGGACCTCAATACTCTTAGCAGTAGATGTTTGGCCTAATAGTCCTCAATCCTATATCTTATGAGGCCTAATAGGCTAGTAGTCAGATTAGTGATCAATCTAATAATAGTAGTGAGACCAAATTAGATCAAACATGAACTAAACAAAATTAGTACCTACATTAGAACAAAATGACAAAACCACACACAAAATCTAAATCTTTCAGGTTTAAGCTATATATTAGGCTTCAACTCAAGCCTATCAAGTGAGATCAAGCCATGATGACCGAGCTCAAGGTTCAAAATGTAAGCTTGTTTATCGCAGTACCAATAAGTTAAGATGCCGAGCTCAAGCTTAAGGTCTGGTCGCGTACGCTACGCCAAGAAGCACTGAACCACCAGACAACAAAAGTCTTTAATTGTCATTCTTTTACAAAGTTGGTGTCTAGCTCAGCTCATATTCGTGAATTGCTGGATCCACAGGAGACGCTGAAAGTTGAAAGAACAAACTAACAATACCGAAACAGCGCCTATGTATTAATCAAACCAGAATGCTATCCCACCAAAAGAAGTCACCTGTGTATTAATCTAATGAAGTGCCCCACCAAAAGACACCAGATTCAATCATTCCAAAACGAATACAAGTCATGGTTCTTTAGAAACATGAATCAAGACCGTGTTGTTAAGTCCTCGGTTGATGCTTTCCCTTGTTTTCACAGATTCTCCAGAGATATGTCAAGGTAATGACTTTTTGCACCTGGTCTCTTTGTCCATAAGCATAAACTTAGGAGTGAATCTCCCACATTCGGGTCCTGTAACCCACGGACATTAGGAAAAGCTCCCAAAGCATGTTAGGGATGCTCAATGGATTAACTTTAGATCCAGGAATTTCAGTCCAATTCACAGATATCTCGAGCATTGGGATACAAAACCATTTGCAGAGAAAGACCAATTCAACGTCAAAGCACCACCTGTTACAATTAAAGCAAGTAGTTAAGAGTAGAGGACTAGATCCAATTTGGTTTCTAACGCAAGGGATGTACAAAGTCTCAAATGTTGAGCTCTAAAAGATTAAAACTGTATGAAAGAAGGATGCACAAGCAGAGATGATCAGTCAGAGTTAACTGCCCAATGACAACTTCTTTCCTCTTCGATACCACCAAGTAATAAGCACACAACAGAGACTATGCAACTACAAAGCTGTAGTTCTAGTCTTCACAAATTCAAATTTCTTTTCCAGTAGTATGAATCATTCTTTTATCAATTAAAGTTACTGTTTTCCAGGTGTTTATAACCTCAGGTCTTACAATTGACCTTGTGCTATTAGCATCACTCCTGATTGCCAATTGCATATTCGGGAAGGCATCTGATGGGCCAGTTTATGTAAACACTTGAGACATGCAGATAGTTTTGACATTCACCTTTTCAACCGGATGTTCGTAAAGAGCTTCCTTGCAGCGGCCCTTGTAAACATCTTAAAACCACACTGCAACAGTGCCATTTGACTGAATTAGAACACAACAAAGCATCATACCTATATTTGAAGCATAATCTAACAGCTGCCACCAAACAGTAGAAATCAAAAGGTAAAGTTCATAAGATGGAGGACCTGTGTGTCACGAATTCCACCCCCTGCTGCCAAGAGGACCACTAGATGGAACCCCTTCATCAAAAAGTTACGGTACCACTTCCTCTGAAACAAAATTGAACCATTTGAGCCAAAAATATAAGAAAAATAAAAAGAAACCTAAGAGCCGTGCTTGTTCAATAAAGCAGCCACTAATCTATGTATTAGCAGGAAAAATAATAACTAAACTGTAGCAAGAGCTTTCTCCTCAAGATGCGCTCGAGATCCAAAAGCAACTATTGGAATATCAGATATTGTAGAGGCCGAACCACAAGCTGCTGATTTTCCATGATTACTATCCTTTCTGGCAGCTGCAAGAATCTGATACAAAACATATCAGGTCTGGGTTCTGCATCAGAAGTCAATCCCTCAAAAAGAACTTCTACGGACCTGAATTTCAAGTTTCTCTAAGTCATCGACCTTGGTGGCACCATCAGCATCTAACATTAGAAGTAGTTCACCACGACAGTGAAGCATTCCCTGTTTTTACAATGCTTTCACAAGTGTGAAAAGTTTGATCAATATTCACAGGAGGGCTGAAAAGTCAAATAGCCTAAACTCCACTCACACCAATAACAACATCAATAGACTCACTTTTCTTATTGCCTCTCCTTTGCCAAAATTTCTGCCCAGAAGAATCAGCCTGACTTTATCGATACCATACCTTCTTATAAACTCAAAAGCTATTTTCTTTGTCTTATCCTTGCTTCCATCATCAACAATCACTACCTGCTAATGCAATCGCTCATTACTATACAAAGAGCTGCAAAGAATGTTTAGCCCATCTCACACATAAAACACATGTACAAAGTGCTACAAAAAACATATACCGATTACCCCATTGTTTACATTAGTAGAAATTCATGACATGAGTCATACATTTACCAAATCCAACCACAAATGAAGCTAGAAGAAAGAATCTAAGAGCACCATACAAGGAGCATTCTACTTGACACAGCTAAGCAACAATGAACGATCCATGTCATATTCTCCTCACAGAAAAAAAAAATTAAAACTTCCTCATGCCTAAGCTAGATGACAAGAAATTTTTTACCCATATACAAGCATCGTTTACAATTAAAGCAGACAGTAGGTCAGGTATTTGAAAATAAATTTCTTAACTGATGAGTGAAAAGATACCTCATATGAAAATGACTTATCTTTTGCCTCTCGTTGTTGAAGGTAACTACAAGGTAAAATACAATCCATGAACATATATTACCCAGTTAAAGAAAATCTATAGGTTCAAGCTACCCATGAAGTGGAACTTATTTTAAGAACAATTTCTCAAAAGCCAGCCAAGTACAGCATTAGCAGATACAACGAACTAGTCAACCCATATTAGAAGATACAAGGAACTCTGAAGCTATAATCATAGCCAGCAAGCAGAATATAACTGCTGCACACAAAACCAGAAACGTGAACTTGGATCTTCCTGCAAGCAACAATATTTTAACTATAAAGAAAGCGGGGTCATTTCAACATGAAGCTGTCACTACAAAGTGAGATCATAGTTCACCTTCAAAGTCATTAAAGTAAAGAAGTTGGTCAATATCCAAGCTTGCTATTCACATACGTAGTAGAGTATTATAAATCAAATTTCAGTCAAACGTTCGAATTCTCAGCTGTGATAAACATGTTTCGTATCCAAAAGTGAAACATGGGAAAAAGAATCCAGGAGCAACTGATAAATCTAAACATACTTGAGTGTTTCCTCCATGGCTGCAGGAAGTCTATGCTCTTCATTATAGGCAGGAATTATCAATGATATATACTTCTCAGGTGGATCAGAAACATTGGGACATGGGACCTGTTAAATTCCTTAATTAATCACATTGTTTTAAATCTCTAAGTAGCTCCGGAATTCATTAGAGCTAAAACGTATGTTCAAGCAATGAAAATTAAGAACATTAACACAATATCATGAAGAATGTCTACCTAGAGGATGTTCCAACAAATTCTTTGTAACAAAATCAGAAACAAAGCTGCTACTTGTTACATCCAACAGTTGTACGATGACATTAAATTGCTCCATGAAACCATAAACTGGTAGCTTCAAATTTCTCTTAAAACTCATAACGAATGATCACGTTTTCGAACGAATTTATTGAATTTATCTTATCAGTCCAATAGCAATCGAACTAGTTCGCGTAATTGAATGGGACAGAAATAATGTATGTAGCACTCTACATCAAGCTCAAATAAACAAATCTTAACACATCTAACTCTGCTGCTTAAACCAAAATTAAAGGAATCGGCAAACAAAACAATGTCAATGTATTCTTACCGAGTTCAACGAAATTGGATCCTCAAAGACCACCCTAGCTCCGACATGACTGGATTAGATTCGAATAGAAACAAAGGAAAGCAGCAACAATCAGGGTAGAGAAGAAGATGATTACTGAACAAGACAATAAAAACCCAGATAGATCCAGAACCGAACGAAAGCACATACGAGTTATTGTGTCTTCTCCTATAAGCTTCGAAGACGATTGCAAAAGATAGACCGATGAAGATGATAAATGCTAGGACGATCAAGAGCCCCAACAGCTTCCAGAGGAAATCCATTTTTGTTCAGAATTTTTTTGGGGATTCTTTATCGTTTTCTTCGCTTCCGTTATCTTAGGCGCTGCGCAGTGCGGAGAAGAAAGAAGTTCGGGCTTTAGAGTGAAGGACGGCTGACAGTGACCGGACATAAAACGAACATAGGTAATTCCAACATCAGGCCCGTCTAGCTCAGTTGGTAGAGCGCAAGGCTCTTAACCTTGTGGTCGTGGGTTCGAGCCCCACGGTGGGCGTCTTTTGTGTATTTTCATTTTTGAATAATCGTTGTTAAAATTATGCAATTAGCGGTTGTGGTTTTTTCATAATCGTCAGTTTAACGGTTGCAGTTGGCAGTATGGGGGTATCCGCGATTTATCCAATCCATCTCTTAAACCCAATCCAACACGTCTCAACTCAAACTCACACTTATCCAACCCAAGCGGACCAAGTTCTGCCCAAGTCTCAGGCCTCCTTCTCTCCTCATCACCTATCAAGTATCAACACATACAGACTCACACTCACTCTCGAGTTCACACCTGCACTGCACTTTGGTCACCATGAATGTTTTTGTGGACTTTAGTGATTAAAATGTTGTTTGGATGTTTATGTTGAATTTATTGATTTATTTAGGTTATTTGGATAATTTTTAATTTATTATCTAAATAACCGCGGATGAACCGCTCATTGGCAGATCCAGGAATTTCATTGAGTGGTGTCCATATTATACAATAATTTTTTTTAAAAATGTCTTACAATTGACTCATACGACTTTTCATACCCTGAAAATAATATGCAATAACCTCCATTATTTATAGAATTACATACTTCTTTTTAAATATTAATTACTAAACAATCTATCAAAAACCAGTGACGGAACCGGGATTTTTTGGTTGGATGGGCAATGAATTGTTAATACATATAGAGCGAGTAGTATATTAAGAAAAATCTTAGGGATTCTCAATGAATTCTCAAAATTCAAGGGAAAATTGTATATTATGACAAATCTTTGGAGGTTTTAGCTAAGATAAATGATGATAGTTAGTTTTATTTAATTAATAAAATAATTGATAAAAATCAATAATATGAGTGCATTCAGATAAATTTTTTTAGTGGTGTCCATAAAAAGTCAATAATATAATAATGGGTAGCTATGCAGTCCGCATATGTGCACGGTATGCGCATAAGAGATAAACTAAATTGCAACTAGTGTCATTTCCATTTCGACGAAGCTCCTATCGCCTCTGACGAAGCTTCTGTCGTTTCCGACGACGCTTCCATCGCTTGTAACGAAGTTCTGTGTATTCCAGCGAAGCTTTCCATCGGAATCCATAACGTTTCTGTCACTTCCGACGATGTTTTCTGTATTCAAACGTGATTTCAGATCTACTTCTACCAAACAAACCAACACAACTCAGCAACACAACCACCATCAAGTTTGACTGCAATTAAGCTCCAGAAGTGTTACGGTCACCCCGAGCGGGTTGCGACCGGGTGGCCCGGGGCTTCGCTTTTAGCCCGCGGAACCGGGCTTTTGGCGTTCAGACGGCTCCCGAGCCTTATCCGAGTATCATTTTGGCGAACCCTTCCGTATTTGAGGTCGTGTGGGTCCCCCGGACGTTTCCGCCGAAAATATTTTTCTGGCGCCGGGGGTTGTCGGGGTCGTCTCGGGATGTCTGGCGGGCTCGGTAGCACTATCGATATCTCTGTTTGGGAAGCCGTTTTCAGTTTTGGAGT
Organism: Stellera chamaejasme; assembly: GCA_024586325.1. Lineage (NCBI taxonomy): Eukaryota > Viridiplantae > Streptophyta > Magnoliopsida > Malvales > Thymelaeaceae > Stellera > Stellera chamaejasme. The sequence continues at coordinate 4,159,429 of CM044984.1, read as the reverse complement.
CGTGGAAACTTCCCGGAGGTGGTTGTGGAGTTTAATATTTGGGGCGGGACGTTCGGTTCCGGGCGACTCCCGGGGCTCGGGACGGGAATCCCGGGGCTCGGGATGGAAATTTTCTGACGGCTTTGGGGTAAGTTGTGTTATAATTTAAGATGGAATTTATGGGTATTTTTGTAGAATTTTGGAGTGACGGGATTTTGGTTCAGGATGACACGCTCGCACGTCGGGATTTGTTCGGGTTCAGCGAGCTCGGTAGGACACTCTGGATTTGTAAATGAACTTTTGGAACATGTTTTATGAATGTTATAATATTCTGAGGGTTGTGTCCAAGTTTCATTTATTTTGGAATTCGGTAGTTATTTTTGGGCCAAAAATATTGGAACTTTCGGAAAAATTGGGAGTTAATTTGTATTTGGTTACAAAATAAAAATTATGGAGCATGGGCAGGAGATACTTTCGGCTGGAATGGGAGAGAATTAAGGGACACATGTCCTATTTTTATTTATGATGGAAAAAGGAATGGGATAAAGGGAAGGATATATATATTTAGGCTATATTTCATAAAAGGGGAATTATTTCATTTCTTCTTCTTCTTCTTCCTCACTTGCTGCCGCCACCATGGAAGCTTGCTCCAAGCTTGAAGTTCTTCAACTTGGCTGAAATTATCAAGGCTTTGGCATCAATCTTTGGTAAGCTTCCTTCTTTCTTCTCTTTTCATGTTGGAAACATGATCTAGTGAAGAAAAAGAGGAGATTTTGCAAATTATGGGTTTGTTCTTAGCTACTAGCTAGGATGATTCTCTTCCTCCCATCTTTTAGTATGTTGTTCTTGGGTTGTAGGGGAGTGATAATCAAGTGTTAGATTTTGGAAAAACTCTTTGGATGCTAGAAACCTAAAGTGGCGAAATTTTGGGAAAATTCTAAATTGATGTGTGTTTGTCTCCTTGATTCATGCTTCAAGTATGTTGTTCCTAGCATGATTCTAAGCTTATGTTTGGATTCAATTTGATGGAGAACAAGTTGGGTAAGAAAACCCCAATTTGGCCGAATTGTATGTTGTTGTTCAATGTTGAATTTGGTTGTTTTGGGTGCAATTGGTTAGCATTCTTGGTTTAGAAGTGTAATTGGTGGTTAGAATGATTAATTGGAAGCTTGAATGGATTGATTTGGAAGTTGGGTAAAAATTGGCAAAGGAGCCGAATTATTGGATGATTCTTTTTCCATGTTGGGGTTTGATGTTGGTTGAATTGGATGCTAAAGTGGTATTGGGGTTGGATTTAGGTGTGGTTTGATGTTTGAAACATTGATTTCGGGTATGAAATGGAAAAGTTACCAATATGCGGGTTTATCGGAAAATGTCGGGTAATGAAGGGTTTTAAGGTTGGATTTGATCAGTTCTGCTTGTTGGGTTATGTTTGTTAATGTATAATCTTGCATTGTCTAAGTTGGTTACGAATTCGGCGTTTACGTGGAAATCTGGAATTTTACCGAAATTCATCGGATTTTTGGTTTTGGGGTCGGGGTGTAGTTTGGTAGTGTGGTTGGTAAGGTTGCTAATTTAGCTTGAATTGACAGATTCGAGGTCGGAAGTTAGAAAAAGAGAGGTTTTGGGTTTTGGGTCGTGGTTTGGAAGTCGTCCCGAGAATCACCAAATACTGGATTTGTGAGGTAAGGGTTTGGTTCTGCTATTTTTGGTAAGATAGGTGTATGTTTAGTTTCACTTTACATTACGCAAGTATTTCGGTATTATATACCTAGGGCATATTCGTAGTCTGTAGGTGTATGTGTTGTTGCACTTTTGTTTTGCGGGTATTTGGAAATTTACGCTTTAAGGTATGTTCTGTGATCGTAGGTGTATGCCTTGTGGCATACTTTGTCTGCATTAACCCTACGGCAGTTGTGGGTTCGCTACCCAGTGGTGCTCCATGCTTCGTAATAGCTTCGGCTTCTGACTCCCTTAGAGGGAGGCTGACGTTTCGATTTGTTATAAGGGTTTATGGCGATTTAGAAACGCACATCCTTCGGGATTATGATCTGTTATCTTTACATGCACGACATTCTGTATTCTGTTTCATATATTCTGTATATTGCTATCTTTCTGTTTTGCAGGGTTACATATGCTTATCTTACCCCAAATCCCTTACGGGTCCTTTCGAGGACTCACCCTTTTTGGGTTATGTTTTTGGGTTTCAGGTAGACCTGATAAGCGGCTTGCGGAGTAGGTTTCCGTGAGGTTTCTGCCTTGGTTGTGTTGAGCAGCAGCACCTTGCGGGCTGGGATTTTGTCTACTAGGCCTGAATCCCGCGCGAGGTATTTTGATGTTTAGGCCTAGGGTCGGCTCTGTAGCTGCATGTGCATATTTTCTGTATTGCTGTGATGATTGTATATTTGTATATATTTATATATTCTGTTCTGTGCATGCTCTGAGCGCTTGGCGCTTGCTAGACACCTTAGGCTCTGTGAATTCTGTATGTATCTTTGTTGTGTGCGTAAGTACTCGTCCACGGAGGGCGGGGCTTACTTTGTTGTTAATGCATGAACTGTATGTATGGTAATGGTGATGTGCTCGTCCATTTCCGAGGGACGAGACTCACCATGGGTTTTATTTTAGTTGTATGTATGAAAATTTCAGGTTGCTTCCACAATCGTTACGCTTTTTGGGTCCGCTACGCGCGGCAGGTCTCGATGGACCTGCCATTCTGTATTCATTCCGGCTTCCGCTTCCAACGTCCCGGCGCCCCCGCCTCCGCAACCGGGCTCGGGTGGCGTGCGGTGACAAGAAGCACCATACTTGGAAACGATGAAAAATAGAAGTTGTTTCTAACTTAAGAAATCTGGAAAAAACGATGATGATCAAAGTAAGTAGTCACGTTGAACTGATTTTTTATACTAATCAAATGTAAGGACATGCTGATCATCATGTAGAATTGTAGATCAATGTTGATTAGGTGTAAAGAGATGTTGATCACTATGCATATCACATTTATTCTGGCGATGTTGATCAAGACAAGTCATCATACTGATCAACATTTAATGTTAATTAAGCACGACAATGGTGTTGATCATGTGTAAAGAGATGTTGATCACCATGCATATCAATGTTGATCTAGTGTAAGGAGATGTTGATCACCATGCATATCAATGTTGATCTGGTGTAAGGAGATGTTGATCACCATGCAGATCACCATTTATTCTCGCGATGTTGATCAAGACAAGTAGCACGACAATTATATTGATCAGGTGTAAGAAGATGTTGATCACCATACAAGTCAATGTTGATCACGTGTAAGGAGATGTCGATCACCATACAGATCAACATTTATTCTGGCGACGTTGATCAAGACAAGTCATCATGCTGATCATTAATTAATGTTGATCAAACACAATAACAATGATAACCAAGTGAAAGGAGATGTTGATCGCCATACAGATCAACATTTATTCTGGAGATGTTGTGTCGCGGACGCTATCTTAAACTCGAGCGTTAGACCGTCTAATCCTCTCATTTAATCTTAATGAGACACGTGCCAGGATCACTCGCTCGAAAATCTTATTCAAGCGTCGGTTGCAAGTGGGTACAATATTTGTAATATATTAAAACATTCATGCCCTCTAGTAATTAACTTAGCAATGCAATGTATATATGATTAATATAATGAAAATATTAAGTTTTCTTCTTAAACATTTTACACTTGGCATGCCATGCAAAATTTCTTAAAATTTCTTTAGCCAAGAAAACCACATTTATTTATTTGCCTCTAAATATTTCCTATATGCTCTACTCAGCTTTGGCACATCCAAAAGCAACCATAACTACTCGACAGTTCGCATAGTTTAGAATATTTACATATATTCAATGGAAACTGTATCTGCTAGAGGCAACTAGACTATAAACATATGGTCATGTTTCAAAACTTCTCAAACGACCAATCTACTGGTGGAGTTGAGATAATCCTAGTACCTCCGTGCTGATTCTAACCGCTACCCTTCAGTCTCGAGAAGGTCCCTTACCCTTTATATCTGCACAGAAACATATTAGGGGCGTGAGTATTCGAAAATATTCAGTAAGATGTTGAACCTGCAAAACAATTTCACCACGAAATATAGCAATAATACCAACTATAAATATGATAAAAATGATAATGATGCTAATGCAAGTGCATATGCAAAGTTAGCATGCCTGTAGGACTTTTCTTAGCATTGATAACTTATCACATGTCTCGTGTACTAAGCTCCTCATACACGTCGGCCCTTAATAGTTACCGCTATACCGGTATCATTCAATAATTGTCCTACTATCATCAAGGATTACTTTCCTTGTCTCAACAACCATTGGTTATTGCTCTTTGCTTTAGAAAGTTTTATCTCGTCTTTTACTCTTGTTTTTGTGCAGGAGTTGTTAAACTACTTTGGTTGATCTCAACTCATTTTGACTACAACGATTATATAAACATTCTCAAGTAAGATATCTACTTAAATTTCTACTTTAGCTCCACTCAATTCTAACTTTGCTTCAACTTATAGCACCGTAAATCCATAAACCGAGTCTCAAACTAAGCTTTAGAGAGTGTTAAATGACACTCAATAATCACTCAAGAACCTCTAATAATTACTTAGCAATCAGTAGGTGATGACTGAAACTCCATCGAACTGACTGATAATTGTGCATTTCAAGGGCTCGGGCGATCCAACTCAAATAGTTAGGCTAGGGCTGTAAACGAGCCGAGCCGAGCTCGAATTGTGTTCGGCTCGAAAGTTTTTGATCGAGCTCGAGTTCGGCTCGATAGCTCGATGAGCCTTCATGATACGGGCTCGAACTCGGCTCGATTGATTGCTCGAGTTCGGCTCGATTGCTCGCGAGCTGCTCGAAATGTGTCAATAGTTATTCAAACTACGCTCGAGTTCGGCTCGATAGCTGCTCTAAATATGATACTTTGTAATTTTAGTCTTGGTGCTTTATAATTTTAGTCAACTATGTCGTACTAATTTCAAATTACTCATTATACTTTATAATTATAGTAAATTAGGTCCTACTACTTTAATTATTTGCATATGAATTATCCTATATTCTTTTTAGTATGTATTGCTCAATAGCTCAATAAGCAATCGAACCGAACTCGACTCGGCTCGAACTCGGCTCGATAAAATTATCGAGCCCTGAACTCGGCTCGAACTCGAACTTGAAGCTCGATAATACATTGCTCAATAACACACGAGCCGAGTTCGAACTCGAGTAAGTTCGATAACGGCTCGGCTCATTTACAGCTCTAAGTTAGGCGATCGCCTGACTTGGGGTTTCAAATGGGCAGGGAGCCGGGCAGAGGTCAGGCGACCCGACGCTTTTGGTCAGGTTGTCGTCTGCCTCAAGTTTCAAAGGTACAACGAGCCAAATGGCTCAGATTACCTCTACAATCTAACATGCACAGATTGTGCTTATTTCGTGTATACCTTCACCAAACTTTCATTTTACTCAACCACAGCTTAACAGCTCATTCATATCTCATCCTCAATACCTCAATACACATGTAAGGCATAGAGGAATTGAGTGCATTAGGTTAGAAACCCCTCACAATGGAGCAAAACCTTGCAACAATACAACTATAGCTCAACACTCCTAGCTTGTGTGCAACCTTACTCCCTTGTGCCTAAACCATCATCAAGACACATAATTAAGCAATCTAGCATCAAATTTAAACAACAAACTAACCTTGAACAGTATCTAAATTCGGATTTATGTCTTGCACAAAACCTAAAAGTTCACCCAAGCACATATAAACTCACCTATACTCCCTTATGGCTCTATGATGTTCCATAACATCATTTAGCACTAAAAGTACTTCAAAAAGAGCAAAAATTCGTGGAAACCCAGTAAGAACAGTAGATTTATCTATCTCAAACTCAAATACAAAGAGAAGAACTAATTACCTCAATCAAAGGTGAGATTAAGCTTCACCATAATTGATTGCTCATAAACCACCTTTTTCCTTGAAAAAATTGATGGATTTTGGTTTGGGAAGGGTTAAGTTTTGAGTTTTTGAAGAAGAAGAAGAAGCTGCTGAAAATGGCTTATACATATGGAATGAGGAAGAAGAGAGGATGATGAGGTATAAAAGCTTGTGTGGGTCCCACAACAAGTTTGGGCTACTTAGCCCAATTCTTCAATTAACCTCACCCTCTTCATCCTCAAGCCCAATTCTAATCCTCCAACAATAATGAGGCCCAAATCTCTCATTTAAATGGTCAACTTTGACCATTAATGCTAAGCCAAAAATTATTTAAATTTTTCAAAGTTACAACTAGGCCACTAAGCACTAAAATGACTCTTTCTCCCAAACGGTACATAGCTTGGTTATAAAACTTGTCATGTTATTTTATAACATGATTTTTAAAACCCTGAAGTTGAAATTTGATACTTCCTAACTGTATTTTGTAGAAATAACCAAAATACATTTGATGTCATTCTTAAACTGATTCGCTCTAAAATAACATCTACTTGCACACAAGTATAGTTTAATTTCTAATGCTATACAATATGCATTTAAAACATAGCAATTAAATTATAAATACTAACCTCAATCATTTACCGTTAATTCATTTGAGGGTCTTTACATGTTGATCAAGATAAACAATGATGATGATCAATAATTAATGCTGATCAAACACGACAACATTGTTGATCAAAAAACCTGCATGACAAATTTGTAAATAAACAAAACATTTATGCACAGCCAAGCGCAGTGCGCATTTTAACCCATACCTATAATAATATGAGTGTTTTACACAAATCAACCACTAAACTATCCAATGATAGCTTTTGATGTTCAAGACTTGAAAAAAAACTATTATCATCGTATTAAAAAAGCACAAATAAACTCCCTGAACTTTTCATTTTATCATGAATCAACCACTAAACTTTTTATCCAGACGAATAAACTATTGAACTTTCGAAATTGTACCAATTTAGCTACTATATTTGGTTCTGATGATATTTCAGGCGAAAAAATGACATGGATTGTGCATAAATTAAACCTAAACTGTCTCTAACAGTTTGATTAAAAAAAGCACACGCACGTAAAGAGAATTATCATGTCGTTTTCTCTTAATGATGTTATTTATCAACTAGTTGAAAAAACCACTAGTTGTGTTATGTGTGTAAATACTCAGCTAGAAGGGTATTTTAGTCTTTAAAATTGTTAGTTAGTTAGTTAAATTAGTTAAATAGTATTAGAATCATCTAGTAGTTTTATTAACTAGTAGGTAAATAGAAGAGCCGAATTTTTCTACCCTAATCGCACTTGACTTTCTTATTGTCACTCTTTTAACGTGTTTTTTTTAATTGGACATTTTGACACTTTATGTTGAACTTATTGCTCAATCTGCGCTGTTCTTCGACGTCAAAAATCATCAGAAATGAGACTATATGGCTAAATTTGTACAGTTTTAAAAATTTAGTGATTTATTCGGGTGGATAAAAAATTCAACCATTCATGATAAAGCTGAAAAGTTGAGTGTTTTTTTTTTTGTGCTTCTTTGCGCTTTTCATTCTTTTATTTATTTATTTATTTATAATTCGCTGAGAGCTATCCTAAAGTATATCAGTTCAGAGAACAAGCTCTGTTCCACTCGACCGCCAAACCATGGAGCTCTTGTCTCTTCAATTTCTTCTCATCGTCTTCCTCATATTTCTCTACTCCTTCAAATTCCTCTCCATCTTTCAAAACAGGAAACACGACCCGAAAGTTTCAGGGTTAAGAAGGTACCCACTGGTAGGAGTTCTGCCGGATTTCTTGAAGAACCGCCACAGATTCCTCGACTGGTCCACTCAGGTGTTAGCCAACTCCCCGGGAAACACCTTCACGTTCTGGCGGCCGGGAAAAACTCACGGCGTCCTCACCGCTAATCCCGCCGTCGTCGAACACATCCTCAAAACCAACTTCGACAACTACCCAAAAGGCGAGCGGTTCTTCGTTCTTCTCCATGACTTCCTCGGCGGCGGGATCTTCAACGCCGACGGCCGCGCCTGGAAGTTGCAGAGGAAGACGGCCAGCTACGAGTTCAACACTAAATCGCTCCGCAACTTTATCCTCGAGATCGTCCGGTTCGAATCTTCTAGAAGACTGATTCCTCTGCTCGAGAAAGCTTCTTCCACTGGTCAGATTTTTGATTTGCAGGATACTCTAGAGCGGTACGCTTTTGATAATATCTGTAAATTGGCCTTCGATGTGGATCCCTCCTGTCTCGGCGGCGATGGCGAAGCCGGCGGGAAGTTTATGTGGGCTTTCGAAGAGGCCGCCACGCTTAGCTCCGGGAGGTTCATGTACGCATTTCCGTTCATCTGTAAGCTGAAAAAGTTCCTCTGTTTCGGGTCCGAGAGGAAGTTGAAGAATTCGATCGCGATAGTTCACGAATTCGCAGATGAAATTATTCGTGCAAGGCTGGAATCAAGAAAGGGAAATGACGAAAAGCAAGATTTGTTGTCTCGTTTCATCGGAACAGACAATAGCTCGCCGGAATATCTCCGTGACATCGTCATAAGCTTCATTCTCGCCGGCCGAGACACGACTTCCTCTGCTCTGAGCTGGTTCTTCTGGCTATTATCAAGAAACCCAGAAAAAGAACACAAGATCGTGAACGAATTGCAATCAATCCGACAACGGAACGGTAAAAGAGTCGGTGATGCCTACAACTTGGACGAACTTCGGGAGATGCAATATCTACAGGCGGCTCTTTCCGAGACGCTCCGGCTATACCCACCGGTGCCGGTGGACACCAAGGCTTGCCGGATCGACGACGTCTTGCCGGACGGCACTTTCATCGGGAAAGGCTGGTTCATTTCGTACCACACATACGCGATGGGTCGGATGGAGAGCATATGGGGCAAGAACAGCGAGGAATATTCGCCGGAGCGATGGATTGACGAGGACGGAAGTTGCCGGACGGAGAGTCCGTTCCGGTTCCCTGTTTTCCACGCGGGACCGAGAATGTGCCTGGGGAAGGAAATGGCGTATATGCAGATGAAGTGTATTGCGGCGGCGGTGTTGGAGAGATTCGCCGTGGATGTGGTCGGTAAAGAGAAGGTGCCGGAGCACTTGTTGTCATTAACGCTCAGGATGAAGGGCGGACTGCCGGTGACGATTACGGAAAGAAGTGCATAAGCTAGGTGACATTTAAATATTTTTCCTGTTTATTTATGTGAAATGGGTTATGAGAATATTAAATGGATGGTTAAAGTTAGATTAATTGTAACATTAAAAAATATTGAGTGTCTAGGTGAAATGGCAAGATTAAATGGAGGGCTAATTTTGTGTGTTCCATTTTTATCAATGACTTTAAAAGAAAAAATGGTGATAACTGTAACATGGGCAGACATTAAAGACTTAAATGAAATCTTACATGAAGATTAATGCTGAATTTTCACTCAAGAGAACAAACATGAGCTCATACATTTTACTACATCTAATCACATCTAATAAAAATCTTAAATACCTATTCATCCTTATCAAATCATTTAAACCCCTTTGTCCCATTTAAATACCATTCAATTTCGTCCAATTTTTTTGAAATGTAACTTTAGGAAGAAGATAGTAGCTATCAAAATATTACCTTCTTCCATTATTATTTCCCCATATTATGTTGAATTATAAAGATTATAGCTCAGACTTGGTCAAATTTACACATTTCCCTTGGATCCTATGTAGATAGGTCCCTAAACTAACTGAGATGATCCCTCAGGCACCACTACATTTCAAACATGCAAATTTTACCACCGCAATCAAATTGATTCATTCACCTAGGATGGTTCTCTAGGTTTCACCATTCACAAACAATTAAGCACTTGTTGAGAAAACTTTCTCAAACCATGATCACCACCAGAGGCTTGTAACACCACTTGTTGAGAAAACTTTCTGAAACATCAGTCACATAGAAGAAACAAACATAATCAAAACAATTAAGCACAACTTTTTATGATAAGTAGGGGCAGGGGGCAGGGGAAGGTGGACTTATATCTTAGAAGCTTAACCACTGGACTAAGTGCCTCAGGACAATTAAGCACAACTTAACAAGGTTCAACTTCTCCATATGTCCACAGATGAGTAAACATGTGCATTTTTATATCTTTCATGCTACAAAAGATAGCAGCTCTATGTTTGTATATTCAAAATGACAGGATATTGTAACAGAAGAAAAGTAATTCCAGTGCCGAAAAATAAGAGGCAGGGGAATTGATGATACTCTAAAACAAAGCAAAGATGATTTACTTCTGATATGATGCACCAGTGAAGCAAGTACAACCCGGACTTGGCAACAGGCATTCTTGAGCAAATGGATCTGCAGGCACTGATCCAGCTGATACTCTCCGCATGAGAAAATTCGGAACAAATATACTAGGCTGAGTGAACTTTGGAAGGAAAAACTGTTGCGTGGCACATTATTTCTGAAGCAGTCGCCTATATCGATCTGCTCTTCAATTCTGCTTCCCACTTATTTAACATATCCGCTGAAAATTTGTTAAAAAGGGAAAAGCCGCAGTACAATAACTCTCATGAAAGGAATTGGAATCTCTCGGACAAAACCCTGTACATCTCAAACAGCCCTGAAAGAGGCATGCTTCCTCCTATCGAATTTGAGCCTCCTGTTACTCTCATTTTTAATGGGCTTCAGCAGTCGTTTTGATTCAACTTCAGACTGAACCAAGGATTGCAGCCTGTGTAAATGTCCAATGCACTGCTTATGCTCGCACACATCACAGCTGGTACTATCTGGTCCATCTGGAGTAAATACCCTGTTGTATGGTGAGTGCCACTTCGCTTGCAAGTAAGCAAGAGACCTCCATGGTGGTAGAGGCATGGAATTTTGTTTCAGAGAAGATTTAGCAGCTTCAACCATGACAGGGAGGAACTGCTCCAGTCCAGACAGTGAGCCCACATAAACAACCGGAAGTGATTTCAAGATTCTGTTATAAGAATCAACTGCCCTGGCTATTTCGAAGTGACTTCTGAAATCTATATCAATAATTAGACGTTCTGAGCCTCTGTCTTTGTCGTTGACCACATCTATGTATTCATGATCTCCTGAAGACACCAGAGAAGTTCACATTTAATAATGGCTCTGATAAGAATAACCACATTTACAGAAAAACAGAATGGGAGAGAGAAATACATGTACACCATTTCAACTTCCTCAAGACAACCAAAACAATACTCAGAAAATAAATACATCCGGTGATGATTAAAATTTTCCAGGAAAAAAAACAAAATACTCCATCCTTTTAAACATGCTTCATTTTGACTCACATGTGGATTAAGAATATATGTTGATTGGAGGGTAATTTAGAAAAATATGCATATAAGACAAAAACAACTTTGTTGAGTGGGAAGAGAGAGAAAGGGTAATAAAGTAAAAACAGGTGTAAAATTTTTTCAATAAAAGGATGTGTAGCAAGTTTTTTTATACAATTCATAAAGAAAATTGTAGCAAATTTTAAGGGACGAAGGGGGCAGAAGGTGGTGGCAGTGCCCATATGAACAGAACAAATGTTAAATCTAGAGCTTCCTTTTGTTCACTTGCTTTTCAATGTTCTTCTCCCCTAACAGTGCAGTAAGATATATTCTTGATACCCCAATTGTAATATAAAGAGTTCGAAGACAGAATTTTGGGACATACCTCCAGGAACCTTGCCACTCCCCTGCCACTTTGATGCACACACGGCAGCATCATAACCAGAAAGCCTCAAAAGCTTCACCAAAAAAAACCTGATGCAACTGGCATTACATGGACCTGACTTCACAAAATGGAGGTCTGCCTCAGTTATGGATAGTAGGAGCGAGTGAACTGCTGACAGCAATTCAATTTCAAACTGAGGTACTGAATGGCTAAAGATCTGCAAGGAGGCATACAGCAATTACAATGAAATTGTTGCACGAAAATCGACCAAAATGCCGTACGGTAATAAAGTTTTCAAAGCCAGATTATAATAAAAGCGCACACTTCTTCATGCCATTATGCTCAGGGAAACTTTAATTACATTTTAAACTTCAACTAAAGACAATTAATCGTCAAGAATAGTTAAACGCCAACCCTCAGGATATATCTTTAGAAAGGAACCGAGGGAGATTGCTTGTTCATTTCGTTTGGAATGGAAGAACAGGTAAAAAGTTCACCCGCCATGCTGATCATGTCCATCAACATAGTTTTAAATAGGAAAAGAAAACTTTGATGGGATATGTGGCTTTATTTGCACAACTTTTAGACTTTCTATAGTTTACACCAGCTTCCAGATCTGGAATGGTATAAGCCACTATAGTCTAGTCAACGAGGATTATGAAAAAATTAAAAGCAGCCAAACTACTAAAATTGTGCGAAAATACTACTCACAGCTTCATTCTTCCTGTTCTATTCATCCTTTCTATTAAAAAAAAAGTAAAATTTAACATCGCTAACTAAGGTATTACAGAAGAGCATTTCCTTCATTTGAGATCACTTGTTAAACTAAATTCAGACATTCTAATGTTGCAAAGAATTCAAAAATCGAAAATAAACTCCAATTAAGCCTCAGAAGTGTAGGGTAGTTTGAGGAGGAAGAAGAAGCGAATAAAGAAGACGCAACGGAAGAAAATGAGAAGTTCATTCCACAAACCAATGCCTCACGCCAAAGACGACCAAATGCAATCGTAAAACTTCAAAGAAGTCAGAACCATCTGAGTCAAACTAATCAAAGTCAACATTTCTATTCGCGAACACCATAAGAACATAGAAATATAGAACAAAAAAAAACAATTACCGATATCTTTTCGGCGAGGTAGTGGAGATCGGAGAGGCCGGAATCGCTGTCGCTACTGCACAATGAATCCCCGCCGGCGCTGCCTCCATTCTCCAAGAAATCGCTAACCATCAATGCGAGGTCGTGCTCGCTCTCATGGCTAAACCCCCAAACATTGCTCCCACCGTCGCCGGGACCGACCCGAACCCTGCACTGCATCATCGCCGAAACGAATTCACCGACCACCTCCTCGCAAATCAAAAAACGCCTCACCTTCCTCGTCGGATCCCCGCAAAACCCATCCAAAACTCACAAAATCAAAGAATAGAGTACCAATTATCTTAGGGTTTTCAATTCCCCTTCTTCCCAGAACAGAAATGGATCGCCCGCCTCGATGGTTTCTGATCCACGGGGAAGGGAAGGGAAGGAGAAAAAACGCTGAAGAAACCCAGTGGATGAAAGGCGAAAGCAACGGGAAGGCGAGGTTGATATAAAAGTTTTGAGAGACTGAAATTATGAAAACGCCCCTATGGTTTTACAGTTATCACGATTATATGCCGTTTTACGGATTTAGTGCTCACGGAAATTTCGTGTCCAATGGATAAGGCATAATAATCTCTGTGAAATTAGACTGAAAAAGAGGAAGATTCGTAGCCTGACCTGGACTTCCTCAAACAAACGTATTTTGAATCGTATTTCCGTACCCGCAGAAGTTGGGAAAATGAGAAAGCAATAAACGCTTTTTTTTAATCAAGAAAATATCTGTTATTTTGAATTTAAGAATAATAAATTTATCAAGTTATTGATATTAAACATGCCACTTTTGTTTTATGTTTTTGTAATATAAACAATTTCCATGTAAGACTGCAAGCAAGTGACAAAAAATGTTGAAAGAAACCACGCAGTTACAATCTATCTGGATGACCAAAAGTATCGATACCAACAATGAAAAGAAAAAGCTACAATGCCAATTGGTAGATTTTAGTTTATCCTTTTTATTTTTTTAAAACTTCTCTTGTTTATGTTTAGAATTTCTTTTATATATTTCAAGTGAAGAAAACTACTATCATTTTTCAATTTTTATATACATCAAGCAGGTCTTAAATTGACTGCCCGTGACTAAAATGCATGAAACTCTTATACAGTTACAATTTTTAAATTATGTTTTTAGAAAGTGAGTGAAAATTTTGTGACAGAAAAAGTTAAACGGAGTTGTTAATTTTGAAACTTCATGATATTAATTGGGCAAAATAGAAAAGGGAAAATGTATGAGGAAATCAGCAGCCATCAGGGGTAAAATCGTGAAATGATATATAAAGAAGATGTTGTTGTCTTCTCCTAATTTCCAGTTGGGCAATAAATAAATGTGACTTTATCATTTCTTGGTGACCAAGTCACCATGCAAACTAGATGGAGGAGATTCGTGTGGGCAGGAAAATAACGTGCCCTATACGGCGACGTTCCTGACACATCAATTCAAGAGTAATAAATTTGATTAAATTAACTGTGAAATAATTGACTCATTAGTTGGCTTGATTCAACCTCTTAATACATTAATTTGATATTTTAATTTTCATTATTGCCGAATGCCAATTGTGCTTTTCAGGCAGTGACTGATTGCTCATTGTCAATGCCAATTCAAACAACATTAGTAATGCTAATCATTTGCATTATATTATGTTCAGTAATGTTAATAATCAATTCTTAAGTTGATGATATATGATTAATTTTCTTAGCTAGGGCATGGCCCGTATTATCCCTATAAAGTTCTACCTACTTTGACAATATAGAAAAAGTAATTCCCGTAAAAAGTGTTTGAACTTTCATTATACCATTGTATGCATTATGCTAAAAGGAAAAGCATTCGGAAAAATATTGTATTATTGATAGATATTTTATATAGAAAAATAGTTAGGATTTGGAAAAGTATAATGGTAAAGAAGAATATGGAAATTGAAGGAAGTTCCGTGTGTTTGTTTACACGTTAATGTTATTTATCCAAAATGAATAATTGTCTGATTAATTGAACTTGGACTTCCAGATTAACTTGTAACTGAGTCATTTAAACTAGTGAGTGAAATATCACATAGATGATTAACAGGGTTGTTGTTTACACCAACTTTCCCCAAACAATCTTTTAATTAGTTATTGCTTAAAGGGTGGAGTTATAACTTAATATCGCGTTTATGTTCCTTCGCCTAAGAGTCGATGAAAAGATGAAGATTTATAATGAGAATATAAATTGGAAAAAAAATATTTTTTAATTAGCCGCGTGAAATCTACCGTAAAATTATAATCGGACAGCTAGATTAAGAGTTTAAATATGAGAAATACTCCATCCATCTTACAAAATTTAACACATCCTGTTTTATAAAAAAACAAAATTAACACATCCGGTTTATGAGATCCCACAAACTTCGTTTTTTTTGAAAAAAAAAACCATTTATTTTACCTTATTATTCTAATTTTTCCACTAAAAATATTGCATTTTACTTATCAAAAAGAAATTTATTAGTATATCTCTATTTTGTTTTATTACACTGTTTTATTGAACTTTATTAATCTTTAACCTTTTATAGGGAAAAGACCCGATTTTACCTTCCATGTTTGGTCGATGGACCATTTTTACCACTACTTCAAAGATAGAGTCCTTCACCATCAACACTTTATTTTTGGACACTTCTTCCATCTAGTTTAACTTTTTGGACATTTTTACCATTACACTGATAACAAGGGAATATTCTGTTACGTAGTACATCTTCATGCTTAATTTGACCCTCAAACTTTGAGAAATGAAAAATTTAACCCTAAATTTGTAAAAATTACAATCTAAGCCACCTATCTTGCTCTCCGACTACAATTTCCACTGACGCAACCACTAATCACGTGTCTTCGGACTTTTTCCAACGTGGCGACGGAAAAAGAGGCCGCCGAAGATTATGAAATTCGGCTTGTTAACACACTCCTCACATGTGCAAAGTCCGTCCAACATGGCAATCTCATCGCCGTCGGTTCGTTGATCGAGGACATGCAGGGGCAGCACCGCTTGCGGCATTGAAAAAGTCGTTGGCTATTTCATCAACTCTCTTAGTCGGTGGATTTTCAAAGGCCTGTCTTCCATCGCCGTCCCCTACGGATTTGCTTATGAAAACGAGATTTTGTACCACAATTTCTACGAAGCTTGTCCCTATTTCGTAACAAGCTCATGGCTGCTAAAATGTAGTGGTGGGTGTGAACGAGGCAACCTTCCACGTTGAAGGTCACATCATAAACAAAAATTAGTAAATTCAGGTAATCTAAAAACAGAGATCTTTGCGAATCTTCTAAATTGCTCATCGTTGATTGATTGCCAGCCGGGATAAGGTTTCAAGCTAGGCTGGGCTAGGGTTAATAAGAAGCAACCGACCGCCAAAAAAAATAATCAGTGAGCGAATCGTTGAATTATGGAGCTCTCATGTTGATCAAGGTGCAAGGTCATGAGTTTTGTGTGAGTGAGGTGGTGGATTTGGGGGTGGAAGACGATGGAGTACAGACGCATGATGGTGGCGTGGTACGTGGTAAATCAACGAGTGAAAATGGATGAAACTGTAGAATGTTGGTGAATTTGTTAATTTTTAGATACTTTAGAGTTTAATGTATAATTAATTTAATTTAATGACAAAAAAAACCTAAAAGTGTAATATCAGTGGTAAAAAGAAAGACCAAAATAATGGTAAAAAGACATGAAGGATAAAATCGGATCTTTTCCCAACCTTTTATATACCATAAAGAAAAACTTGTGCAACACCTACACACAGCGAAAAAAATGAACTACTGGTTGTTGCAAGTAGGATTGGGCTGGACGCGGGGTAAATAATTAGGGGGGACCACGCGATCCGGCGTTCATGGTTGTCCCGTGGGCCCTGGAAGCATCTGTTCATAATTTATTTATTCAATATTATAACATAAAAGGTAAATACTTAGCACTCCCTTCAACCATAAAGTTTGTAGAGTTTAATTTAATGTTTTATGTTTTTGTATTTGATTCGAATTATAAATAAGATAAGTAATAAAAAAATAAAAAATATATATTTTAAAAAATAATACTATAAATTATGACATTTATATAAATTATTCAAATCTTTATATCAAAATATTTATGAACAAAAATTAAAAATTAAATACCATAGAAACATGAAAATAATTGAAAAAAAGTGAACAAACTTTATGAAACACAAAGAATAGTTAGTATGATAATTTGATCTATCTAATTTTAAATATATATTTTTAAAAACAATTTAAACATTTTTTTTCTAATGGAAATTTAAATCACTTGGTACCTAGCGATCCACCCATCAAATCCAAATGCCAGTCGAGCGATCAATCATATTCATACCCTAAAAATTGACCAAACATACATAACATAACCTCTCCATGTTTTTACTACAGCCACTCTTGGTCCGGTCGGCCCATTTCGATCACGGACGACCTCAAAAATATACCTCCAACCCCCGAAACCTCTCGCTTTCTTCCTCCATTTTCCTCTCATCTTTCCTCTTCGTCCAATTCCCACATGTACACACAATAATTTCCCACTACGCATACCAAAAGTTGGGTGAAAGTATCCATAACCGTGTTTACTACATTCATTCATTCCATGAAAGTAGATACATTTCACTTTTGGTTGTGTTTGTGAAATAAGTTAGATATTCATAGGTTTCAAACACCATCCTACAGTAGCTTTAAGAGTTAAAGGTTTAAGAAGCTATAAACTCCGTTTGATAATAACTGTTCAAGTAGCGCTAATATTTTGAATAACTTTTTAATGGTTAAGATTAAACAGCTACACTGAGACAAACCTATCCGTAGATAGCTGTTTCAAAACTCAAAAACTACTTTGAAAAGCTATTCCAAAACACGCTAAAAGACCATTATTATTTTTTTCAATCTCAGATGTTAATCTAGAACATTCTTTACAAAAGAAGGCATAGAGAACTTTTCAACATCAAAATGCTCCTAGAGTCGCAGAACCTGAAAACAAAGCAGTAAAATAAAATAGCCGTGCATGTATAATTGGGTTGTTGGCATAAAAGGGAACAGGGGCATGTTCTGTGATTAGTGTTCCGCAAAGATGAAGTGATCTATAAAGAAGAATATCCACACATCTCCATTCTTCGAGAAAGGAAAAGAAACGACACAGAATTTTTACGACTATTGTACCTGCTGCTGGTAGTGTTCTTAAGATAAATCCAATGAGAATCCATCAAAAATCAATTTTTCTTTCACATCATTTTAAAAAACTTCCATTGCTCCCCCAAAATTTTGGAAAATAAAACACATCTTTCAGGGGAAAATTCGACTTGCTATCAGAATCAGAAACTACATAAAAAGTGAAGCTTCTGACAGCAACAGCCTGGATTCTTTCCCCCTTAACATCCCCAACTCAGACTGCATGGTGAAGCTATAAAATAATGTTAGGAAACCAAGTCTAGATGTATTTATGGGGCACTTGGGAGTTCGCTATGCAGTGAAAGAAAAAGAGAAATGAGTTATGAGTGCAGCAAGGTATGAGGTGATTCAAGTTGGTTCTTTCTTAATCATGCGAGTTAAAGTTAAACCTCTACAAAACAGTCTGTACTCTAGAATCATACATCACACAATAACGTATCCACCTAAACTGATTTGTTTAACTAAGCCAACTTCCATGTGGAAGTTATATAATATTTCACCAGCTACAGTAAGTTCAGTCCAGAAATTGTACTAAAAGCCAGAGCTTTTCTAGAGAGAATATGAGATACATACATTATTAATCAGTCTATACTTTAAAATCATAGATACAAAAAAAAAGGACAGAACAACTTATCTGCCTAAAGTGATTTATCTAATTGTAACCACTTTCATGTGAAAGTTATAACCTTGGTAGATTTGACAATAAATTAGCCAGATCAGTCCAAAAGTAAAAGTACTAGGTCTAGGAGCTTCTCTGGAGAGGATTTCAACAACTATAGAAGTACCTTCAGTGCTGGCTGCAAGTTACACCGTTCCCAGACAAATTTGGAAGGACCATTCAGCAACTATCGTCTAAGAGACCGCTGCTCAAGAAAAATATTAGTCAGCAGAAACATTGTAAGAAAATACTGAATTTAGGAGAATCACAATTTGCAAGATCAGTACAAGGAAAACCTTTATCATCAGCATCTAAAATGTGTTATAAAATATAGTACTCTACTCACTTTAATCTCTATCAACTTTTGACAATTAAATATATTCTAAGACGGAAACAAGAACGTACTCTTGGCTGATTGCTTGGCGCTCCTGGCTGTCCACTAGATGTTCCATCAATATCTGGCACCTGCTCCGGGTTATCATGCTTATAAAATGCTTGAAGAGCTCTGCCAACAAACGGCCGTATTATATTCACTTCCATTGCAGATAGATTTGGAATCTGCCATCAATTCAAGAGACTGGATGTAAGGGAGCTAAGAAGAGGACTGACTGGGGATACATGACCAATGTAACATTACACATAATTAAGGTAAGAAGTAAAGGAACTAATGATAATAGAACTAGACAAATGCATGATACTAGATGCAATGAAGTTGAAATCAGAGAAAAAAGACCAACTGCAGATTGAAATCCAACTCCCCATCATCATGGAACTAAGATCCAGTTGATATGAAACCGGCACAGCCTAACTCAGTGACGAAAAGTCACTGTATCCACTAGGGCCAAACAAGCATAGCATTGCCAACGGTGGCAGATCCAGACATTTCATTGAGTGGTGTCCACATTATACATTAATTTGGAGAAGAAAATATCTTAAAATTGACTATAAGACTTTTCATATCCTGAAAATGGTATAAAATAACATATATTTTTTACAATCAAATACTTCTATTTAAATATAAATTACTATTGCTCCACAGTAGTTGCGGCAGAATCATTGTAAACATCAAATGCAAATATACTATATAGTTTAATACTCTCTTTGTCCCAAGAAAGTTGATACAATTCGATTTTCAAACTTGTATTTGGCTCAAATTTTTCACGATAAGGAATTTGTAAATAAAATAAAATAAACTCCCTTCATCTCACTTTTTGACTTACATTTGAATCAAATTTGCATTAAGAACAATTTGTTTTTCTTTATAAAAAATTGAGTAAAACACATGTTTAAAAGTTGAATTGTATCAACTTTCCTCATAAAGAGAGAGAGTAATATGGCTTTGTTTTGTTTTAGATTTGGGATGCTTTTGATTTACATGTGGATGGTGGGAGGGGTATGGATTTTTCATATATATGGGCTTTTTTGTTTTTAAATTACGTATGGGTAAGGTAAATTATGATAGTTAGTTGTATTCAATTAATCTGTCATAATAAAAACCCAATAATATGAGTGGTATCCGGATAATTGTTTTAGTGGTGTCCATGAAAAAAAATTACTGATACCTACATAAGGTTTTACATTTTTTGAGGTGGTGTCCATCGACACCACTCTCGAAGAGTTGGATCCGCCATTGATTGCCGATCTACTGATTGGATCATGATCCGAACAAATGGTTATGAGAAGCACATAAAGCTGGATTTCGGCTTCAAAGTATGCATCAGTGAAGCCCAATCTCAGCTCAAGCACATCGAAATGCCAATCACCTCTCTGTTCCTATATCAATTCCTATGGTTCAAATTCATCTGGTTAATTTTCTTGAAACAAAAAAAGTGTTGTAATTTTCCACCATTATCCATATCACTTTGGGTATATGTATGTGTTCCAGGTTATTAATCATACAATGCACCCTTAGCATTAATAAACCAGCTGATGCGGTCTCATACTGGTTAACCAATTTGTTAGGACTATAAGGACAGACCAATGCATACAAAACAAGAACAGAAACTCCAGTCTTAGATAATGTTTTTGAGCCATATATAGGAAATAAAAACTCCACCCTCATGTAATAATCGATTCAAATGGTAGATCTAATTGGACTAATCTATTACTTCAAGGACATGCAAATCAATTTGTGCAACCAAGCATGACAGAAATGATTACCTTAACTGCAGAAGTACCACTGAACTTCTCTAAGCTTGTCTCGATCTTGTGAAGCCGCACATCCCTAATGTCTTCAATAAGAGACCTCACCTGTGAAAAAACAAATTGTTTATACTTGGCATGGAATTTCCCGCTAGAAAAAACAGCAATCACAACACTCACCATATACAAGCTTGGGATGTCTTCAGGTGCACTAACATAAATGAAGCAGTTAATCTCATCTCTTTACTATAAAATGTTGTCTCCATCTAGAAAAAGGAAAATTTAGCCAACACTTACTGGTCAAAAAGAAGCCTTGAGATCTCCACATAATGGAATGACAATGCTTGAAATGCCCCCTGCGAATCTCGTTCTCCCTCCAAAACATTTTTCAAATTGTCTACTCCACAGTAGAAGAAAAGAACTTAAAGTCTATCTCATATTAGTGCGTTTGGATTATGCCACATAATGGCTTAGGCAAAAGGTCAAAATAAATGAACGTAACCAACTTCATGAAAGAGAGAAATGCTTAAATCCCCAGTCAAAAGTCAAAGACAGAATCAAGCAACTGTACATGTGTGCCCTGACATGTTTAGCAGGTAAAATTAACTAATAAATATTGGTCCATAACTTTTGATAAAGACCAAACAAGGTCAAACTTTGAAGTCATTTATAGCGCCCCCCGCCTCTCCTACCAGGGAACAATTTATGTGTACTTCTGCTGCCAATTTACAGTACAAGTGGGAGATGGTAAGGCACTGGCTTCCCACTTAAGGAGTTCAAGGCTGTGTTGTCATATGAATGTTTATTAGATGTTAGAACGCCTAATTAGAGGTTTCTCACCAAGGTTGCTATAAGTGAATGAAATGAATAGTAATCACAGTTGACAGAAACGCAAATATATCAACATAAATGATATACCTACTATTCTCTGGCAGATCCGAGCAACAAGAGAAAAATACAACTGGCTACACATATTCTAGACAAACTCCAAATTTGACAAACAAACAAACAGTACACAACTTCAAATTTGATACTTCATTCATCAAATGTGACAGAGACTTACCAACTGACATCCAATCGGGAGGAAGGATTGTGCATTTCCCTCTCTTCTTCAGAGCAACCGCGAGCCATAATGGTACTTTAGTCGCTATTTGCGCACGAAACGGGCCAAAGTCACCCTGAGATTGCATCATCGGAAGCAAGTAATCAATAGGATGCAGGAACAAGGAACGAAACAGATGAACACGGAAGAAGAGGTAAGAAACTGAAACTTACAGATATGAGATTGAGCGCGTCCATCCTCATATTGGGCACAATCTCCACCTTCTCATCTTCTGCCATGAACTCCACCTGTAGAAAACAACCAATGCCCCATCAATTTCAAAATAAAATTCAAATCCCCGAAGCAAGAACAGACGTCGCTGATTCAGAAACGACCTCTTCAGCAGAGAAAAGAGAGATGTGGGGATCGGATTGACCGGCCATATCTTCTCGCGAATGTACGGGAAACACCACGGATTTGTGTAAATTGGAATAAATTGACAAACGAACCGAAGCGGGAAGAGTGACCGATACAGATCGGAGAAATGGTGAACTCGTAAATCGCTCTAACATCTGAACCCTACTATATACCGACCGACCTTGTAGTGGCGGGAACTTTTCAGGAGCTGCTTTTAGCGCGGGCGACTGTAACTTTTCGACCGAGTTTCTACAGACCCAATTAACGGTTAAGATCTGCTATAAGTAATAGGCTAACATTGCCCCCAAACTATTGCCAACAAGGGTCTGTCTACAGTACTCACAAAATATGATACTTTGTTGAGGTGGTTGTTTATGTGGCATCCTACGTTGTTTATGTGGCATCCCGAGTAGGATGGTGAGTGTATCTTCACATTTTGGATTAGTAACAACTTTAGTCCTTTAAATATCAAGACAAGTCCACTAATTTTTTGAAAAAAGACAAAAAGGGTTGAGCAGTTACCACTAACTTTATCATAAAAAAATTAAATAAAGAAAAATAAAGTGAGGAAAAAAATTGTCCAAAGATAAACAAAATAAATATCATCCCCAAGGATGCTCTACTCCTATGTGATATGTTGCCGGAAACGCACCGACCGAACTCCCTATTCAAATCGCCATCGAACCTGCTCCTCGCATCCCCATATCACACCTCAACATCACCTAGCTTTCTAGATCAAGGTGGTAAATCATAATATAAGTACAGTTTTTGACCAAATGACTTTCTAAATCCTCAACTCAACATTTTAATTCCTAGACATGGATCCGGGTTAAGAAAAAAAATCTTCACTTCCCTCTCCCACCGCCCTTAACCATTGGAATTACATATTCGAATTTTTGCATTCCATAAAGTTTTTTAAGTCTACTCCTTGGAAGAATAAAATTCAGAAAAGCAAGTGTAGCCTAGCTCTAACATCGGTCAAACTTGGTTTCATACCCAGAAATTGGGCGATTCCGGATCCCAATAGAATCAACATGTAATGGGTTGGAGTTATATCAGATAATCCATTGTTCTCCATCAAAAAAGTAGAAAGCTTTGGCAATCAAAGATTTGTTACGGATGCGCGGTCGTCATCAGCAGCAGAAGTTTTCGTCTTGCTTTTCTCTCACGACTGCTTAGCAGAAGTTGAGAAGCTAAGCCAGTAAGAGTAAGTAGCCGAAAGCAGGCAGTAAGGTAGCAGAAGAGCCAGTATTTCGTGTATAAGCGAGCGAGAGTATTTATGGGCTTGCGGCGGTATGGCCGCCCATACCGCCCCAAGCCCTATAAATACTCCCATGCTCGCCTCGTCTTATACACGAAAACTTAGACAATCCCCTTACCTTACTCTCAACTTTCTGTGCCTGCTACTTTCATGAGTGAGTACCGACTGAGCGGCTTGAGAATTGTACCAGAGCTCATCCGGATTGAAGCAGAGATCGTAGGAGAGGAGCAAGACGGACGAAGCACCCAAGCCGAGCCCTCTTTCCGCCCCAACATGGCCGGGATTTTTCCTTCTAAGGCCCGCCTTTTCGGATAGCCTCTCGGTATGACACTCTAATCCCAATCTTAATCCCTTGGTTGCTTGGTGGTAGATTGCACTACCAACCTTCATGCCGTCCGGATCCGGTGGTTTGGGCTTTAGCGATCGATCGATGTGGAGGTAGGGCTGAGCAAGTATTCGGTAATACCGAATTAACCGATTTTATTTTCGGTTTCGGTTAATTTGATTCGGGTATTTTGATATTTCGGTTTGGTATCGGTAATACCAAAATTTTAATTCGGTTTTCGGTACGGTATTCGGTTTCGGGCTTTAACTATTCGGTTAACCGAATTAACCGAATAGTTAGCTCGCATGTGACCCCAACCCAGCCCCAGCCTAATATCTAATAACCCTAGCAAGAAAAGGGAGAAAAATTCGGTTATTTCGAATGGAAACCGAAATAACCGAACTTAATTCGGTATTCGATTAATTCGGTTGTAAGTGTAAATCGGTTAATTAGTATCTAATAATGGATAACTTTAAAAATAATTTAGATTTTAAAAAGGAAAAAATTCAAGGGCAACCTATAACATAAAATAAACAGAAACTTTACCCAAATAATTTTCAAACTTATTAGGGTTGATTTAGTTAGAGTTATGAGAAAGACCATGCTAAAGAATAATTGTTAAATGGATATGTTAAGAAAACAATTCAGAAAAATGTCCTAAAAAATGCCATGTCACCTTCTTTCATTGACACAACGGGAAACGAGTCTTAATTTCCTATCCATGTCAAACTACAAACCTAACTGTAGAACATTCACTGTTACATAAAAATTCATCATTCCTCAGCATCAACAAAGTCAGAATCCTCAGTAGCATCCTCATCATTATCCTCCTCTTCTTCAGAGGAATCGCTGACCACGTAAGTCGTCTGCTTCCGGGCCCTCTGGGGTCTGGCTTTAGCCGCCGCTGCCGGCACTTCCGCCGCTTCAATGTCCTGCAACACCGAAGAAGAGGAAGACGACCCACTGTTCTCTGCACTGGTCCTTCCAAGCACCGACCCACTCTTCTTGTTGAACGGAGAAGCTCTCATCTTCCTCACTTTCTTCTCCGGCGACTCCACCACAGGCTTCAACATATCAGTCAGGAGCTTCTGGCTCGCAGTTGTTGCTGCCGCCGTCTGCTTCTTCGCAGGGCCTCTTTTCCTTGCCGGCACCGGCGGCTTCGCAGCAGCAGCCGCCCCCTTCTTTTTCCCCGGACCAGTTGCATCGAAGTCGTCGTCACTTGTCTCCAGAACTTCGATCTCATCTTCATCGTCAGAGACGACAGTGGTGGTGCTGGACTTCTTTCGCCCACCAGCACCACCCCTTTTGGCTGCTGCTTCTTTCTTCGCGGCAGGAACTTGAGGCTCTTCTGTCTCCATGGCTGCAACAGCAAAGAATCAGTAACAAAAATGTGGCTGCTTCTTGCAAAGAATGCAGAGGAAAAAAAAATAAACAATGAGAAAAGAAGCTGACTTGACTACTTACAAGTGGATTGTTCTGGTGAGGAGTTAATATTGTACTTAGCAAGTCTTTCTCTCAATGAAGGCAATCCAAACTCTTCATCATCATCATCTTCAGCATCATTAACCTGCTGGGCAAACAGAAAATATAATAAAGTCATTAGCTTCATAAACATTTTCAAGTAACAAACGGTAATCAGTGTGTGTTTGTTAACTAACCTTCTTAGCTGGAGCCTTCTTTTGACCTCCCCCCTTGCCACCTTTTGGTTTTGCTACATCTGCTGCATTTTCTGAACAAAATGCAACTCGACAGGATCAGATGATTTACAGACCACGTTATCAGGAAAAAAGAAACCATAAATTGAAGTTATTCCCAAGTCACCTGTTTCCATGGGTTCAGCAGCTGCTTTGTTATCATTGACTTTCTTTGTATATTTCCTCGGAGCTTTCGCGGCTTGTTTAGGAGCAGCCTTGCTTCCTTCATCACGTTTCATTTTGCTCTTCAACTTGTATTGCTCCTCGGCTTCAGCGTCCTTTTTATCTTCTACCTGAACAAGACTCAATTAAGAAAGAATGAGCACAACCACCTCAGCAAAACAAATGGTTCACTATTGGAAGAAAAGAAAAAAAGGCTGGGTTTTTACATCAAGTTGCTGCTCCAGCGTGTCAAGATCTCTCAGCCACAATGCCTTAGGCGTTGTCTTTCTCAAATCTTCAACTTCTTGATTCATTTTATCCCTATCAGCACATAACTCTTGAACTTTCTCCAATGTCAAGGTTCCAATTACCATAGACAACAGGTAGTCATAATCGCTACCCCTCACTCCTTTGGAGCCAGCAACCTCAGAGTTCTCCTCGGTGTCATCATTATCATCTGTTGCCCCGGCCACAGCTACGTCAATCACTTTCTTCTTTGGGAAAGGAGTGAACCCTTTCTGGTGAAGCTCAATGAACAGCTCAGCTCGCTTCCTGTTATTCACTATGATTTCTCCATGGACGACAGCAAGAATGAATCTGACCTTGTTGTCCAATTTTAGTAATTCCTTCTCGAGGTTATCTAGTAGAACCCTCTGCAGAAATTAGTAGATGGGGCTTAGTACTTACTACTAGTACTGGAGTAGTATTTTGAATAACATCAGAATTCTCATCCAGTTGGAACTCTTACCTTTCTTTTCTCATAAAATTCAAGCCTTAATGAGAAAAAGTCTTCCAGAACTGCAAAAAAAAAGTCAGAAATGATTATCTTCATTGTTGCACTGTATTACTGACACAAAACTAAGGCTTAATGATGTGGTAACATACTTTGCTCAGGTGTATCATATTTCTTAATCACACAATTGGCATCAAACAGGTGCATGTTGCTTGTGCTGATGGTGGTTGTCAACTTTAGCTTCTTCAATATGTCCTGCTTGATTACTTTCATCTTCTCCTCTGTTACAATAATCTCAAAGTCTACATTGATATCATCACTGTGCGCTTTAAAATCCTGCAATCACCACTCAATACATCACGAAAAGAGAAAGAGAATCTTGAGAAATTTGTGACCATAGCCAAGATAGCTTCTGGACTTGCCTTGATAAGAGGATCCATCTGTTCCTTTGCACTCAAAGCCTCCAAAAATTCTTTATACTCGTTTGTCCACCTACGTACTGGCAATTCTGTAACCCGTAATGTTGTCTCATTTATTTCTTCAAAAATTCCAGTAATGGTGTAGGTTACACCAGCTTCCTTAGATGCAGTTTTCTCTATTGTTCCTTTAAATCCTCTGTACCAGGGATGCATAGGCTCCATTTCTTCACCATTCAACAAGCGACGCACGTTCATGATTATGTCTCTTGGGTTATAGTTAGGAACATAAGTACTCCAGCCAGTCCCTATTCCTTCACTCCCATTCACAAGAACCATTGGTATAACAGGCATGTACCTGACATACCAAAACAAAGTCAGAAACAGCATTTCATTTGGACTAAGCTATTGTGAATTCAGATGAACAGAAAATTTACCAAGTGGGTTCAATAGATTGGCCATCTTCATTTAGATAGTTGAGGAGGCCATCATCATCTTTCGGGAATAGATGTCTTGTGATGGGAGAAAGCCGAGTGAAAATGTACCTGGCACTTGCCGCATCTTTACCCCCCTGTGAAACAAAAAATAAAATAAAAGTGTCCCAACTTCTTAGCTAGCTCATCAAAGCTGTTGGTTTGTTTTGAATTTCAGAGCTAGAAACCATAACGTACCTGATTGCGAGTACCGAACTGACCATTCGGTTGGAGAAGGTTGATGTTGTTACTTCCCACAAAATCTTGTGCCATCCCTACAATTGTACTAGCAAGACTTGCCTCTCCATGATGATAAGCTGAATGCTCAGAAACATAACCTGAAAACTGAGCAACCTTTGCTTCTTTAACAAAGTTCCTTTTAAATGCGCAGAAAAGAATCTTCCTCTGGCCAGGCTTGAGGCCATCAACCATTGACGGTATAGACCTTTGAAGATCAGCCATTGAAAACAATATAAGTTCCTTGTTGATGAAATCACTGTACTTAATCAGTCTCTGTTTCTGATCGAGGTGAGTGCCAGGCTGCAGTGACAAAACAGATCATTGAGAAATGCACAGGAAAATTTAGGCTCTTAAGAATGTTACTTTGGTTCCATTAATCAAAATATTCCCACCTCAAACTGTCGAAGCCAGTTTTTCCGTGCTTCAATCTTTTTCTTACTGAAAGCCAGTTCAATTGCCTCTCCATCATCCTCCGTTTGCCACAGAAACTCTTTTCTGTGCATGTTAAGATTTCTGAAGTACTCCTTCCCTTCTTTGGATGTGCTTGTACCCAACCCCTGTCCGAGCAAGAAGCCCATTAGCACAGCAACGTTGAAGTACTCATTGTAATAGAGGCTCTAACCAGCCATAACAAACCTTATAGTACTTAATAATCCATCCACTTGCATCACCCCCCAAACTTTCCTTCCATGATTCATACTCAGGCATGGAATAGAAAGACAACACGTTTCCAGATCTTTTATTAGTGGCCTGCAACACAAGTCAACAAACAATTTACAAATACTTATTATGCAAAGAAAAACTTGGAAGGAGGGAAAAAAAAGGTAATGTGCAGGCACAGTCTACAAACCTTCACAATTGGAGTTATGAACTCAACCATGAATGATTGTACTTTTAACAACGATGGCCAGAATGCATGAATGAAGTTGATTAGCAGTCCTTTAATATGTGAACCATCATGATCCTGTACAGAACATATTTTCTCGTCACTTCACATGTTGGCGGCAAGAAAAATTAAAAGAACAATAAATTTTAGCGGAAAGAAAAATAAAATAACAATAAATTGAGGACCTGATCAGTCATTATCATCAAATGCCCATATCTTAAAGACTTGACACTAGTGTACTCCTTCCCTTGCTGCAGGCCAAGAATTTGCTTGAGATGTTGTATTTCTGCATTCTCCATTAGTTGTTTGTGAGTGGCTTCTCTGACATTAAGCAATTTACCTCTCAATGGGAACACACCATACTTGTCTCGGCTGACCTCAGAAAGTCCAGCCATCTGTACATATAATTCATCTCTTAGGAACGTGGAATAACAACTCCATCATCAGCTTACATCTTGTGCTTTAAGCTATTCAAACACGAAAACTTACAGCAAGAGCCTTAGCTGAATCTCCTTCTGTCAAGATCAAAGTACACTGGTCTGAATAACGTCCTCCAGCATCATTTGCATCCTCTAGTTTTGGAATACCACGAAGAGTCCCTGTCTTTGCCCCATCGGTCTTTTTAAGGTCTTTGCTCAGCTTGAAATTTGCCCAGGAGAGCAAAGTATCCACTACACCAGACTTCGCAGCTGCAAAACATTCGTGTCAAGCGAGCCATGTCAAAAGCTATTCAGCTGGGTAAATTAACATATAGAAATCAAGATGAGATGGAAGCAAAACCTTTCTTCAGAAAGTCTTCAGAGAGTTTGCATTCAGAACCAAAGCTGCTCTGCCGAAGTGTCAGAGTTTCCTTAGTTTGGGAATCAAAAGCAGGGTTGTCAATAAGAGCATTGACAAACACCCACAGATGATTCTTCACATTATGGGCTTTGAGATTGGCATGCTTGTTCTTCTTGTTTACAATGTTCATAATGTACTTAGATATCTGGTCTGTGACATAGTCTACATGAGTCCCACCCTTGATTGTGGCAATACTATTAACAAAGCTGACCTGCAAATCATTTCAATCCCAATTCAACATGTACACCCGAGAAGTTAAACATCGCATTGAATTAAAGAGCACTTACCTGCTGAAATTGCCCATCGCTAAGACTCAAGCCAATTTCCCACCTGTCATTTACTTTCTCCATAATCCTAGCCAATCAAGTACAGAAAGTAAGAAAAGGCACAGCAGACACAAATTCAAACGTTTAAATCAGCTTGGAGAACTATATCAAATACCTTGGAAGTGGTTCTGGCCTAGAATTAGAGGCAGCATTAAGGTAGAGACTAACATAGTCCTGAAAAGATTTCACTGGAACTCGTTTCCCATTCAATTCAACCTTCACTGTCTTGCCGAGACAACCAGCCATGTCGAACACTCTCTTTTTCATCAAAGCAACCACATCATCCTCCAAATGGATCATGTTAAATTTGGCTAGGTCAGGCTTGAACGTAATCTTAGTCCAATTCTCAGATTCCTTGCACTTTGTTATGGCAGGTTCAGTTTTCTTCCCCATGTTGTTTGAGAAAACCTTCACAAGCAATTTAACATACACATAATAACCACTTGTTTAAAACAGCCGAATACAAGAATATCACATCCCAGGTTCCAAGACATACCATTTCAACTGTTTTTCAAAGGAAGCTATACATGTTAATGCAAAGTGCAAATATTAACCAACGCCTACAGATCCAGATATTTACCTGCTTATATTTTCTCTGCCGCTTGCCATCGGCAGTTTCGATCACGAACTCGGTTGAGAAAATATTTGTAAGCTTCGCTCCATACCCGTTTCGTCCTCCCGTCGTCTTCTTGACATTATCGTCGTAATTGCTACTCGTCAACAAATGGCCGAAAATCAGTTCAGGCACGTAAACGCCCTCTTCCTGGTGAACCTCCACAGGAACACCATCGCCGTTGTTATAGACGCTGATGCAGCTCTGCTCCGGATCGATCACGACCTTGAGCATATCCATTGACGGATCTCGCTGTTTGTTGTCAGCGGCGTTGACGAGGATCTCGTCGAAGATCTTGTAGAGACCAGGGACGTAGGAGACGGATCGATGGACCATGACGTCGTTCTCATAGACCCAGAGTGTCTGGGTGTGCTTCTCGATGGAGCCGACATAGGTGTCTGGTCGGAGCAAGATGTGCTCCAACTGGGTCTTCTTCTGGTAGGTTTCTTCGATTGTTTTCTGAGGTCGCATGTTCGCATTGTTGCTGGTCTGCAACGGAAGCTTATCGGCGACCATGGTTGGTTTTTGAATAAAGATTTCTGGGTTTTGGAATCACTGTTCTGGAGAGAGTACCAAGTGAAGGATTCTTCACTTCAGCGAAGAGAGAAAGAGAGAGAACTCCTGGTTCTTGGACACTGAATGAGAGCCAGGGCAGGGAACTATAACGTTTATTCCCAGGAGGAGAGTGTTTGAATTTGAATTTCAAATGTGGAGCGGGATTGTGGATGAGAAAGCCCTAATGCACTTCTAGTCCTTGTACTCGGTCCACTACGACATGATTTTTCCTGAACTTCAGGAATATCGAATTAAGACCCTGTAGTTCATCAAGAGGAGTGCATGGTAAATGGGTCGGGCCGAGCTCGAGTGTTCATCAAGAGGAGTGCATGGTAAATGGTCCGGGCCGAGCTCGAGCTCGGACCCTCAACTTATCGGCACTACTCAAGTTCGAGCTCGATTTTCTCGAGCCCGATTTCTTAGGCTCGAGCTTGGCTCGAAGTAGGTTCGAGCTCGATCTGATTAGCTCGATATGCTCATTTTTAAGCTCTTTTAAACTATATTATAATCATAATGATTACCATTAATAATATACTACTATACCCAATTTCAATTATAATATTATCAACAAATCCAAGAAGCTCGATAAGTATCGATATCCAATAATGTCGAGTATCATTAGGCTCGAGCTCCACTTGTTAGCCTATCGAGTTACTTTTTTGGCTCGAACTCGATAGACATTGATTCGATAAGCCTTTTTTTAACAAGAAAGGTCTATATTACAAACCTTAGCAGAGCATAAAAAGAAAGCTGAAAAAACCTCGCGCAAGAGGATTAGCGAAAGCTGAAAAGATATAACAGAAACAACGAAGTAACAAAAAACTGAAAGATAACTCGCAGTGCTGCGAAGATAAACATCCAAACGACTGATGCTAAGAGACTTAGATGTCAAAAAAGTGCTGTGAGAGATGGGCCCTGAGATTGCCTACTCCATCAGCAAAAAGATCCATCTAGCGAATACCAAAAGTCCTTCACACTTGATGCCACTTGATATGCTGGATTGGGCACAGGACCTGCTATAGACAAGACCAAACATTGTTGAGACCAATTCATATCCCCCCGAACGGTCTCAAGTTGTCCTGAAATATCGAGATCTTTGATAACGTCAAGGAGTCCAATTAAGCAACACCAGAACTGCCCAGGGAGACCCATCACCCGACCAGTTCTTGCCATAAGGGATCATAGCGCCAGACACGACGAGATAGTGCTCTGTCTTGCCGTAACCAGTAATACCTCAACCTTCACCCTTGCAACACCAAACACCACCATTCCACCAGCCCATCTAAGCGCCATCCACGTTTCAAAAATTCTTGGAATGAAACATAAATCATCAAGAAACCTGTAGAGCCAGTACACACCAATGATCCAAACCAAGCAGCCAAATCAACTCTCCACTAAGGATGGACCTTGGGCAGCCAAAAATAGGGCATAAGAGTGCACCCTGACAATTCAAGCACCCTAACCAACATTACAGAGAACGGAAAGCCTTGTGGGAGCAACAAAGGAAAGTGAAACCAAAGAGGAGCACATCGTAAGGCATCTCCACAAAATCCAGCACCGTGAGACATCCCAAATCGCGTCGGCGGCCACTACAGGTATAGGGGCTGTGGCTAGCAACGGCACAACCAGGGAGAGAGCAACGAAACCTCTATCGGCAAGACAACTCCCGCAACAGCCTTCCGGATAAGGGCAATCGACCGGTTGAGGCGACGAAAGAAAACTAGCGAAGCCCAATCAACACAATGGCCAATCCGTTGAAAGCGGCGGTTGACGAGGCGTAACTAGCCTAGACGAACACGAAGCGACCACTGGCGAGCCTCCCATGTTGACGCAGACGGCCATGCCTCAAAGAGAATAACCTGCTCATGGAGGTAACAAAACTTTCGCACAAAGTGACCAAGCCCTGATTCAAGCAACGCAAGAGGACGCCGGAACAAGGAGAAAACCGGCAGCCACAACGGCTATGGCGCCAGAGAGATCAAAAACCCTATTGAGAGCATAAAAACTCGAAGAAAAAAATGAGTATCATGAACGCAAAGCCTCATTCATCAACATTACGTTAATCACATGTTGATTCGATAAGCCTTAATTCGAGTTCAAGATACCCTTTAAAGGCCTTCCTAATTTACACCGTTATGAATTTCAAGATACCCTTTAAAGTTCATTCAAAGTATAATACCCCCGAGGTTTAGTGAAATTCTCAATTTGCCCTCTTTATTTTAAAAAAGCTTAAGTTACCCCATTGAGGCATAGCGAAACCTTCAGTTACCTCCCTTGATCATTTGTGATTTTAGTTGATTGTCAAAGATTTTAGGTGTAATTGCACTAATTATGCTCCAAAATAGTAAATGGGTGGTCTAGACACACCTGCATCACAACGATATGGTCTCGTCAGCGTACCTGCGGTCTGGGTCATCCGTGTTGTTGCGGAGGTCTGGCGATAACGACGTCTGACAGGGGTGGCCGGTTTGGATGGGAAAAATAAATAAATATTGGGCTGAAATATTAGAAAGGTTAATGATAGGAATTAGTGAACCCTAAAATTCTTGATGGTTAACTAACATCACAAACGATTAAGGGGGGTAACTGAAGGTTTCACCAAACCTCATGATAAATGATGATTTTAAAATTAGAGTAGACAAATTTAAAAAATTTCTAAACCTCCAGGGTATTTATAATTTACCTAAGTTCTTATGATGCATCTTTTTAGCAGCTAAGATCTTATGTCAGGTCTTGCACGTCAGGTGGAGTCAAAACTCCTCGTGAACATTTGAGAGCTTTTATTTGTTTCTTGAGAAAACAAAAATCAGTTGATTTCAGCTGCATGAATTCCTTTCTTCCTGATCACATTGAGTAAAATTATAAATGATTTGATATAGATGATGGAAAAATTGGGCACTTGATGTGATATATTTGTGAGAGAAAAAAAAGTATGATGTTTATTCTTTGTGTAAAATATTTATTAACAAACTTTAACTATTTTAAAAGGGATTTGATATTTATGAAAAACAAAGTGTTTGAGAGGTCGTGCTTCTGCGGCAAAATATTATGATTATGACAATAAAGAAAATAGAATGCAAAGAATGAATCAATAATGCAAAAAAAATTAAAAATGGTTCTTGAGGGTATTTTTGGTAATTTTATGTGAAAACTAAATCATCTTTTTATAATTGACGGCAATTTTATTAGGAAAAGAGTAGAGAAGGCTAAGTATACTTTTGAATAATGTGTGAAGATGAAATTAACTAATGGTGTGTTCTAATACTCCGTTTTCCACCAATTTTTATCAACTATGTATCAAATCTTCTTTTTCTCTCACAAATATCACATCTCAATTCAAGAAAATGACAAGGGCAAATTATGGATTAGTACCCTGAACTTTGATGACTCGTTCAAAGAAGGGTCTGAATTGTAACTCATCCTATTCGTACCCTAACTATTCAACTTGGTGCGTTTAGGGCATCGTCTCAGTAACTTCGTTAACAGTGTTAGATTTCTAACGGTTTGATGACCAATCTGTCATTCACAAAAATTTGAGGTCTTAATTATGATACTTCCTCTGTCCCATTTTTCTTGCAACATTTCATTTTGCACAGTTTTAAGAAAAAGTCAAAATTCTCATTTTCTTCCATTCTCGCGCTTCTCCTTCTTCTATATCTTCTTATCTTTGTAAATCTCATCCAAAATCAAACTCCCCATATGAGAACTTTTATAAAATGATTGGAAGAATAAAACAATTCAAAAAAAAACAAATGGAATACAATGAGACCTGATTAAACGTATTATTGTCACCACCATAAATCTCCATTTCTCGCCGAAAATGGTGGTACTCGCCGCCGATCTTTCCGGCTGAGGAGTGGTTGGGAAAAGAAGGCTTGGGACCGGAATTAAAGTACGAGTCATCAAAGGAGGGGTCCTCTGGGAGGGTTCGACGGGAGGGCCAAGGGTTGAAGGTTTTGGTGGGAGGGACAAGGGTGGAGGTTTAATGCTTGAGATGTGGATGAAGGCTTGTGAGCAAATCTAAAATTGAAAACCAGAGCTTCGATAGATCTGAAAACTGAAAACAGAGTAGATGAGAGATGAGGGTGTGGGTGTAAAGGGATCACATGGGTGAGACGATATTACAATTTTTATTATTTTGGGGTAAATTTGAAAATATTTCAAAATTAGATGACTAAATATGTAACTTTCTTTTAATTTTAATGTTAGTCAATGAACAAAAGTTTAGCCAAGGTTCTTAAGTGCACCACTCCAATAATTCAGGGTACGAGTTAGGATGAATTACAATTCAGACCCTTTTTTGAATGAGTCATCAAAGTTCAAGGTACTAATCCATAATTTGGCTAAGCGATAATAGTTGCCCACAATGAAAATGTCGAACATTGCCTAAAACAACAAATCCAAACTTTCTTTCACTGTTTTGTAAAATCAGTAAACATGTAAAACTAAATAAGCTAATCATTTTCTAAATTAATATATATATATATATGATGTTGAGTAAATAAAAAAGGATACTACCTTATACTCTCCCGTTCCCTTTTTATTGTAACATTTTGTAAACTTTTTCAAGTACTTATGGCTCTTGTGTTTAAGTCTCCACCATTATCAACTCCATACCTCCAATGTATCAAAAAAAAACTTCTTTCCATTTTCCAACTAAACATATTATTAATTCAAATGAAAAATATCAATTTTCCCTAAAAACTTCAATAGTCACTTGCTAATTTTCACTCCACATTTTCTCATGGTGGTTCATATGATGTTGATTTAAATACTTTTTACTCTAAATTAAATGTGTTGCAAACGACTTTGTCAAATTAGCCAATGTCTTCCATTGAAATTATTAAGTTTACAAAATTTACATATTGATATCCGAATGTTTCCATTGCTTATAGAATTTTTTTAACTGTGTTTGTAACTTTGACATCAGCTGAAAGAAACATTTCAAAACTAAGTTGATAAAAAGCTACTCGAGGTCATCAATGTCGCAAGAAAATGTTGAATGATTTGACAATATTATCAATTGATAGAGATTTATTAGAAAACATTGATATTGATGATATTATTAATGATTTTGCATTCCAGAATACTCGTGGAAGCCGCGTTTGTGATTTATTTTTGATTTTTTCTTTGAAGATGGTAAGGGGTGACCTTACAATGATGAAATTTTTAGATGATTGACAAC
This sequence comes from Stellera chamaejasme, assembly GCA_024586325.1. Classification (NCBI taxonomy): domain Eukaryota; kingdom Viridiplantae; phylum Streptophyta; class Magnoliopsida; order Malvales; family Thymelaeaceae; genus Stellera; species Stellera chamaejasme. The sequence continues at coordinate 4,123,497 of CM044984.1, read as the reverse complement.
ATTGATGGAGGTTGAAAGAAAAATGTTATATTTTGTATGAAATTTTATCTAAAAAGATATTATTGACATAATGTAATGAAACATACTATTTTTAAAGACATTTACATTTTTTATATGAAATTATATTTTTGAAATTTTATAGTCGGGGTCCCATTTTTTTCATTTTGTCTAAGGTTCAAAGAATGTCAAGAACGACACTGGTTGAAGATCATGACAAGTTATCCTTTTCACAAACAAGTTTTAATAGTGATTGCAATGACTTGGACTTTTACATGTTTGAGGATGGAGATTGTGCACCAGAGGAGGATACAGATGATGATACAGATGATAGTTTTAATAGTGATAGCAATGACTTGGACTTTTACATGTTCGAGGATGAAGATTGTGCAGCAGAGGAGATGATGATACAGATGACGATGATGATGATGATGGTGATGATGGTGATGACTGATGATGGATGAAAGAAGAGGCACCAATAAAGTAGATATGATCAGTAAAATTGACAAAATAACTCAAAGTTTGTTTGAAGTAAAATGTCATTTTTTTAGTAAACTAGCGCTAGACATGTATAATATATATATATATATATATATATATATAATAATCATGGTTTTATAAAAAAAAAAAAATTCTTACCCTTTTTATTAAATTATGCAATTAATTTGAGCTCTACAATGAAGTACCTAATCGTGTTCTATCTACAAATCTTGCTACTATAATTGATTTTATTTATCTTTCTTTTTTCCTTCGAATTTTAACTATATATAGTTCAAGGTGTTTTTAGTAAATCTAATTTACCATAGCTGTTTTCTACTGCTCATTGACCAAACACTAAAAATTAAGATACTAACACCTAAAAGCTAACAGTTAATAGCCGGCATTGTTACCAAATGGACCATAAGAAATTATCCAGAATGCTACAACTAATTGAAACAGTTAATTCTTAAACGTGATCCATATGTTAGCACAAAATTTCCATATGTAATTATACTACGAAATAATAATTAAATGGGAATAAAACTGTGGAAAAACATTTTTTTTTAATTTTAAAGCTTCACGATTTTTAAATCAAGTCTTTAAATTTTATTGAAAAATTATACTCGTAATTAGTAAAGCTCATTCAGTTCCAATTAAAATGATTTTAAATCGAAGTTTCATTAAACATTTATTAATTATATAATTCAATTGATATACCGATACATTTTTTTAAAAAAAAGAAAAAACATTTCATATTCGTCACCAACTCCAAGAGGATGCAGATCCCCTGTCCTTTGTTGCTACGTCCCCACGGACCCCACCCCTAATCTATTTCCCAGACATCTGTTTCCTAACGAAGAATGACGGGAGAGCGAACGTGTAAATAAACGGAGATGAATGAATGGATTGAAATGGAATCATCTCTTCCGTTAAGTTAACCCCAACCAACCAACCATCACCGTTTGGATCATCTCCGTTAAAGTGAACAATTAACAATGATGTCCGCCGATTCCTCTTATAATCTTTATTTTGTTATTTATGCTGTGTTGAGAAAGTAAATTTTCTGAGAAAATAGTTGATGTTATCGAGAAAGGAAGTAATATTTATAAAATACTGTATAATTTTACTTTTTCTATGTTTTCAGCATTTACATTTTTTAACGAGTTTTTTTCATAATAAATTGAATCTATGATACCATAAAAAATAAATACATCAAATTTTCAAGAATGAAGGAAATAGGAGTACGATTTTAGGGACTTCACTGTTTCACTTGAAGTTACTAGAGCAGATAAACGACAATGCTGACAGAATTAGAGTGATGTCATTGCCTCGTAATTTTTTTTTTTAAAAAAGGGATGTCATTGAGTTGGTCAGAAAAGTCATCAATTCCTTCATCGCCGTCGAGAACTGGAAAATGATTTTCAATTACTTAATACTCCATTACATTCGTTCATAAAAGATTATAATTTTTTTAAAATATTTTAATGTATAAAGTTAAATAGTTTAAATATAAATTATAGATTAATTGTAATTTATAAATATATTTTTTCTAATTTTTTGAATAAACTTATAATAATAATAATAATTTGAATCTACTAGAACATAAGAAAACAAATAATCAACCATTCTTTCAGGAACAGAGCGAGTAATATTTTATATTTTTTTTGGGTAATCATACACGCATACGATGATATGATCATCGATTAAATTTCAGTTTTCATAAAGTTATTTATTATTGAAAGGCGAGATATTGTTATAAATAAGAGATTTTCTTGTAAATTTAATTAAATATTTGTAGTTTGTCCAATTAGAGACTGTTTTCGAGTAATCAACAGACACCGATGGGATTACGCAGACACCACTAGTGGACTTTGTGAGACCACACAATTCCTAAGTACCCGGAAGTTCGAAGTACTTGAAGTACTTTGTTTTTTTGGGTTAGCAAAACGACGTCGTTTCGCATCTAACGGTTACTTAACGTCAATTGTGTCGACGTTCTTCCCCACGATCCGAGCAACCCAGTCCCCGTTCTTCCCCACGATTCGAGCAAAACTTTACTCTGGATCAGAATTAGCTGATATCCCCCTAGAAGAAATGAAGGATAAACTGATGAAGCTAGCCTTCAAATCAGCTTAAGAACAATTGTCCAAAGGACCCAACCATGGATCATCATCTGGCCAAAACTAAGGCCACCATGTGCTAGAATAAATAATGGAGATACCACCACTATACATGCCAGCTGCTAAAGATAATGGAGGGACCAGCTCTTAGAAATAATGGAGGTGGTATCCACCAAGAAAGTTTTGTCCACTAGTAAAAAGAATGGACCACTACCAAAAGAAGCCAGTTCTGAGTAATAATAGAGGAGCCAACTGTAGAAAATAATGGAGACTACTCAGAGAAGTTTCTCTATATAAAGAGGCTTCAGCAAGCAAGAAAATGTATCCATCAATTTGCTATCTGCATCTTTCTCTCTTTGCTCTTTCAAGTCCATGTGTTGAACGTCTTTCAGTAAAAAAATAGTTTGTACTTTGCTTTGTACGAGTGTAGCTGTTGGATGTTTGGTGTGTTTATCCAGCAACCTTTGTTTTCATTCAGTTTGTGTGTTAAGTTTGTAATGTTATAATATCAGTTGTGTGATTATCAATATCAATCAAGTCTTTTTATTATTATTTCTTCATAAGTCATCATAAGTTTCAAAGTATTATTATCTGGACGAAAATGGTATCAGAACCAGAGCCAGGTTATGCAAGAAAATAACATTCCGGGACTAATATGAATTTTGATATAAAGAACTAGGCCTCAAACATTATATAATTGTGTGGACTCCCTTAATATGTGTAGAAATATATAGGTTGTAATTATACCCTATAACTATTATTATTAGTATAAAGAGGGGAAAAAAGTACTTTAGCCGTACGGCGGTGATTGGCCATATTCAGATGTAAGAACTTTTGCTAACAAAAACAAACCACCAGCTTCCAAAATCCGACCAACCGTTTCCTCCGTTACTTCTTCTTCTGCGCTCGTGAAAAAGGTTCGACTCTATCCTCACTTTCACACTGACCATTCTCATAGTATTTCTTTAACCAGTCAAACCACTTTTTCATTTCACCATTTTTCCAATTTTCCGACTCCACTCGTGCTTGACAGCTATAACTGTTGGTTTCACACAGATCCTTCTTATCTTTTCTACAGTATAGGGCTTTTCTTCCTCGCCTTTGATCCTTCCTTCCTTTCCGTTTCCATCATCTTGCCTGGTTCTGGGTGAGGTTGAAGAAAAAGGTCACCTTTTTGGTTGAGCTTCCTTTTACTTCATGGGGTCTTGTCTCAGTTCAAGGATCGCAGAGAGTCCTCCTCACAACGGTGCGATTCATGAGTCTGGTTCTTTTGTTGTTTTTCGCTTTACCCTTTTGAGAAATCTTGTAACTTTTACCCGAAAATCATACCTGTACTCGAATTGTTGGAAGTGTTATTGTACCTTGTTGGATTAGCTGTCTGATTCCGGAATTGGTATTAATCAATCTTAAAAGTGAAACTGCGCTAGAAAATAGAAACGAGCTTTTAGCACAAAGTTAGATACGTACATCTTTTGGATTGTACTAGTTCATTTCTAATCAGGGAATTGTAGCTTCTGTTATGGAAATCATAGGGTGATCTGATTGTGGATGAGCTGAACTGGATGGATTCTAATGTTCATGTGTGCAGGAACTAATTCTAAATATGATGTCAAGGATGGGACCAATGACTTGTTTTCTTCAAGCCATAAGGTGTCATCGGTATCTACCTCTCCTCGTACCGAGGGAGACATTTTGTTGTCATCCAATTTGAAAAATTTCAGCTTCAATGAACTGAAGACGGCGACAAGGAACTTTCGGCCAGACAGTGTGCTTGGTGAGGGTGGCTTCGGTTGTGTGTTTAAAGGTTGGATTGATGAGCATACATTCAAAGCTGCGAGACCTGGTACCGGCATGGTCATTGCCGTGAAGAGGCTGAATCAAGAGGGTTTTCAGGGCCACCAGGAATGGCTGGTGAGTCTTACTGACACCAGAATTCATGTACTTGATTCTTGCATTAATAAGCCTTGCTAGGAGTCTGTCAAGTTTGCACACTGACAAATGATATGGGGAAGGCTTAAAAGATCATGCTTGAACCATACTGATAGTGGAACTGGTTTGTTTGAGCATTATTAGAAATTTATGCATTACTTTTGCGTAATATGTTGAGCATGTTTTACTTATCTCATTAGAAATTTGTGCATGCAGGCAGAAATCAACTATCTGGGTCAGCTTCATCATCCAAATTTGGTGAAATTGGTTGGTTACTGCTTGGAAGATGACCACCGGCTCTTAGTTTATGAATTTATGTCCAAAGGAAGTTTGGAGAATCATTTGTTTAGACGTGAGTATCGATGTTTCTGTCTTCTTTCATTTACCATTATTAGCACTCCATTTAGGGTGGCCTCATCTGCTATCTTAAGTCAGTGATCAAAGTTGTTGGTTAAAGTTATCGTCGTTGTTGGGGCAGGAAATTCTTATTTTCAACCACTTTCTTGGAACCTGAGGATGAAGGTTGCCCTTGGTGCAGCAAAAGGCCTAGCATTTCTTCACAGTGACGAGGCTAAAGTCATATATAGAGATTTCAAATCTTCAAACATTTTGCTTGACTCAGTATGTGAGCCTGTTAATAGTATCTCTGTAATCCCAAGGTTCATCATACTTTAATTGTATGGTGGTTGATTATGTAACTTTCTTTCACTGTGACATTACAGGACTATACTGTGAAATTGTCTGATTTTGGCTTGGCTAAAGATGGTCCAACCGGCGACAAAAGTCATGTCTCTACCAGGGTTATGGGAACCTATGGATATGCAGCACCTGAGTATTTGGCTACAGGTATCCATATTTTCTTTGAACGGCAAGAGTTTATTAATGAACTACAAATACAGAAGTACAGAAGTTCCAGGGAGATACTAGAACACACCCATTAACCATGGCAACATTTATCGTTATCTTTGTCGCATCTTTTACTTCGTTATCCTGTATACATGGCATCTATGATAATGTGTTTTAACTTCACTGGATGAAGGTCGCTTGACTGCTAAAAGCGACGTCTACAGCTACGGGGTTGTTCTGCTTGAAATGTTAACGGGAAAGAGAGCACTGGACAAGAACAGGCCTTCCAGAGAACAAAACTTAGTAGAATGGGCGAAGCCTTACCTTGCAAGCAAGCGGAAAATCTTCCGAATTTTCGACCCAAGACTCGAAGGGCAGTACTCTCAAGATAGAGCACTAAAAGTTGCTTCCATAGCAATCCAATGCCTATCGACTGAGCCCAAGCAGCGGCCTCTGATGGATACAGTAGTGAAATCTCTGGAACAGCTTCAGAACTCTGGTGATGGTGGTGAAAACTCACATGAAAGATCAATGAGCAATGTGAAAGAGCATAGGAAAAAGGGCATGATGATCATATGCAATGAGAAAGGTGGTGCTTGTGCCAGGCCAAGGCTTGTTTCTCCTTTACCAGTGTGATGTGATGATGAACATAGGAAAAAAGATTGAATCTTGTTGTTAAGTATAGCACTATTCATATTGAGGCATGGATGATCTACCTGCTGTTCATTGTATATTTACTGTACTAATAAAAAGAAAATCTTTTTGATGCTAATATCACAGTTGTGTTGCAAACTGTAAAATTGGTGAACTTTACTCTCGTGGACTAAAACTTGATGCATATTTTCATCTAAACATGCCAAGAGTTAAAAAGCTAGTTTAGTATGGTGACGCGAAATTCATAAATTATTAATTTTTTTAAAAAAAAGGTTAGACAAACATCAACCAACCATCATTTCCTTTAGAAGGAAAACATATACTTCTTTTATATCGGGCGGTTCTTAAGAGAAAATGTTTAGAAAATGAAACAATTAAAATATAAAGAGAAATACTTTGGCAGCCCAAAAGCTAAAAGCGTGATATTTTGCTTACAGGATATTGATGATAAAAAATCCTAAATTGATTGAAAAACGATTTATAGAACATTTACGACATTTGGGCTTGGGCCGTATTCTTCAAAGAGGCCCTCTCATGTTCCAACTTCCAACTCTCGAGGCAAAAAGAAGGCAGTAAAGCTCCCACATGGTCTGCAGAAGAGCGAAAAGAGTTATTTATAATGGCGAGCAGTGCAACCTTAGCTCGTCCCTTCGGGGACATCCGATAAAATTGGAACGATACAGAGAAGATTAGCATGGCCCCTGCGCAAGGATGACACGCATAAATCGAGAAATGGTCCAAATTTTTTCGAGAAATTCTCATCCCTTCATGATTTCTTTTTGTATTTTGTTTCTGCGATTCATCCGAAAATTTGTTGGCAGTTGAAGTGGGTGGTCATGGAATCGCAGCTATCGAGCAAGACGCTGCTACCAGAACAAGTAAAGTACGATTTTTTTTTTCTCGTCCTTGCCACCAATTTTGTTTGAAATGCTTTACAAAACAAACATCGCTGCCTCTGTGAGTTCGTGATTGAAATTTGCAAGTTTCGGATTTCTTCTTTTGTCTGTGTGGTTTCAACTCGCTAGTCATTTGTGGGTACTGATCTGAGGTGGCCAGTTAATAGGATGCTACCACCATTGAAGCTGCTTAGTGCTTACTTCATGGTACTGATTAGTGCTTAGTCCTTACCATTTGAAGTCGGTGTCTTTAGCATGTGGTCTCCAACACCAATCTTGCTTGCGCATGTAGAGTTCTTAGAATCTAGTTGAACTTGCCAAGATTGGCATGAATACAAGAAGAGAAGCCAGGTATATATATATGGCTTCAAGTGGGTAATCAAGTAAGTGATTGGTCATTGGTGCTGTTCAATTTGTTCCTTTTCATTTGAGAGTCTCCACCTTTGTCCAATTGTTCTTTTCCCCGGCATGTCAATGAGGAATAAAGATGCTCTACTTTTTATCTGTATGTCCATTTTCATTTCTTGATGCTATGATCATATCTCTTTCAAAGTTCCATGTTTTCCATTTATGTTGAACTTTTAACGAATGCAAAATGCAGCTTGTAGCTGCTGATTTAGCAATCATTCTGTCCACCGAATTTTCTTAAATTTTTAATGCTAATTCAATGAATTTGTTCATGATGGGTTTGTTTAGGTTACCAAAGTGCAATTTCTGTACAAGATGGCTGATCATTACACCCCAAGATTGTTGATGACAAGGTGATGCTAGACTTTGCTTTGGAAAACTTGAGGAACATTCCATCCTTCGTCGATGAAATGAAATTTTCGAACAAGATGCCAGAACCATAGAACTCTTCTCCCTGTAACTGGTAAAGGACCATTCTTTCCTCCTCCTTATACCCCAATTGTGGCTGGGGACAAGTTAGTGCCAGAGTTTTTGTTTGACAAGCTTTAGGAATGTTCCCCGTTTAAATTCCTCATATTTACCAAATATTGCTGCCTTGGTGAAATTGTGATTGAACATTGTAACTTTCTAAACTGAATTTTTTTCTCTCAATCCTGTAGTCATTTGTTGATCCCGGTATGAGGTTGCCACTTTATGGCATGCCACTTATTTCATGGTACTGACTGTATAGTGCAATTGTTTAGTGCCTGTCCTCATGCTCTTGATAAAGTATCCGTCTTTACAATGTGCTTTCCAACACCAATCTTGCTTCCATATAAAGAGTTCTTAGAAACAAATACAGGAGCAAAAGCCAGATTTATGGCTGAAAATTGGTAATAGAGCAAGCGATTAGCGTTCTTTTGTTTGTTGTGTGTAGTCTGACACCGTTCATGGTGGGACTCTCCTTTCACTTTTCTCTAGCTGTTCTTGTCCTTGGCATTGTTAATGAGGACCACAGAAGTTTAACTTCTGTCATGCAAGTATCAAATTACTATCAAGGTAGGAGGTTTTCCGACTTCTTACTTTTGAACATTTAACAGATGTAAATGCAGCTACATAACTGCTGAATGCTGAGCCGCAAAATTTGGATATTTCCATTTTCCGTTGCTAAGACTAGCAGGACACAGTAATTTTCATAGAATTTAATCAATCAGTATACCGAATCTAAGTTGTGACCAGTTACATGAATCCATCATGTGTGTCTATAGGTGCATTAATAGAATTGATAAAGATAAATTCATTATTTGATGAACTTCAATGTATCATCAATTGTGTGTTATCTGCACAAAAACACCATGGTGATGGAGCATATAGGACTCATTCATCAAGAGACCAAATGAGCTAGTCACTATGATGAACTAGCAGTGTATGATTTCCCTTTACCTAATAAAACTAACTAATATCATGAGCAATACCACAGCATGAATTGCCCTAATTAGAAAAGTTCTTTCTTGTTTGCCTTGCTGTTAAACAATTTATGCGGGTACGTATCCTCTGCTTAAACAATCATGCTTCCCGGTTTGAATCCGGAAAAACAACAATTCGAGCCATACCTGCCTCTAATTCTGCAGGACTAGCATCTGATGCACGGTGAAGGTCATGTATGTGTGGAGAAGGAGAAGGTGTGGCCTCGGCGCGGCACATAGGGCAGCTGGAGTGGGAATAGAGCCACATATCTATGCAGGCTACATGGTACGTGTGCTGACACTCCGGTAAGGTACGCAGCTCCTCGTCCTCCTCAAACTCGCTCAAGCAAATTGCACAAGTCTTGCCTTCACCTGTCAACCCGTCGCTCTTCGCATACTTGTGTGCCGGTATCAGCTCAGCTATAGAATTCTCAAAGCTTAGCGGCACAGCCATCGACACAGATGCTCTTGAATCCTCCTGTTCTGGCTGTTGCCCATTTCGCCAGCCTCGGTACTTGCACCACCCTATGGAAATGCAGTGGTAGATGGAGAGCACCAAGGCTGCTGATCCCACGCCGATGAGGAAGACTGAGAACCTGTTGTGGCCCAAGCCCTTACCACCATCATCTCCATTGGCCATGAAAGAGATGCAGAGCTGGCAGGGCAATGGTAGTGTTCCATTGTGAGGATATCAAGTGATCGAGCCGGCGGTGATTGCTGTATAAATTTGTCATTTTGTCACAATGACATTTGTAGTTTATGGAGGCTCAACGATGATTACAAGTGAGTAGGGACAACAAACTTGCAGGCCTATTCAAATAGCGTTGTTGCTGATCGGCTTGAACCCAAAACTTTGTTGGCAGAATCAAACTGTTGTTGGTCCTTCATCGGTTGAAGTTTAGAGCCAGGTCTGTGTTCGGCTATCTACAATATTACAAAATTATTTTTAATTATTTGATCTCACTTTTTAAAAAAATTATCCAAAATATTACAGGTAATTGGAAAAGTTATTCCCAAATGAGGTCATAGAACCATTAAAAGAGTGAATGATCACCATGACTTCATGGACCGTCGTTCTGTTACCTCTGTTTCAAAATTCAATATCCAATATTCATTTTTTTCCTTCTTATTTTCCTTCTCCTTATTTCTTTATATATACTCTATTTTAATTTTTTTTCCTTCTAAATTCACTCTAAATGAACATAACTTCATCAATTTGTTCCATTCCATGAAGGCTTTCTTATATTAGACAAATGAAATATAAAAACTTTTTGCCCACCCAATTGCCATAACAATGTTAATTCACATGTTTGAATTTCTGAAATATCTATCTTGAACAGTGGACTCTTTTTGGCTTTGACAACCATCTATCTTAAAGGACCAATAATTATGGAATTCAAGTTTAAAAAAGCTTGGATAACTTTGAAAATGATTCAGCAATGCTTAAATTTGATCTCTTTAAAAAATGAGATCTGTAAATTGGAAGTTATTGTTTTCTTTTGGATAATGTGTATATACAGTATAAATTTTGTAAAAGGAATTCCAGAATATTGTAATGTGGTCTTAGTTAGCTACACCTTGTGCACCATGTGCATGATTGATGAATTCGCCACAACACACCTACCATTGTCGCTGCTGTTTTCATTGACGCCTGTCCGATCGTCACTTAACGCCGTCAAGTTCAGTACACCGCACCGCGGGCCCTTTCCCGGAACGGATCCGTCAAAATTAACAGAAGTCCGTTTCAATCGCTAGAAAATGGAAATAGGGATCAATCATCAAGCTCTCTTTTTTGCTGCCGATTCGTAGCCGCTCCTTGCAGGTAATATTGATCAGAATCCTTTGGATACTTTTTCGATTTCTAGGGTTTCAATTTATTCTTTCTTCCTGCTGTTTCTCTTTTACATGGTCGGTTTGATCCGCTTTTGAATCTTCACCTTTTTCTTTTGCGTGTTGTACCCTGCAGATTTTATTTGATTCTGTTTTTTGTAATTCTTCTGTGGAATCCCTCTAGTTCGTTGTCTAGTCGATTTTTGTTAAATGTTCGGAAAACGGAAGGAAATTTAAACAATTTATTGTAATTTTGTTGTTATTTTAGATCTTAGTGAATGGAATGATTTGCTGGTTGTATTCCAGGAAGATGGGACTTTTATGAAATTTCATCTCTCAGAGAATCAGATTATTTATCTGATGTTAAGTTGATCTTCTATTCCAGTTTCCTTTGGTTCAGTATTCAAGCGGTTCCTTATGTTTGACCAGCTTTTGGCTCATGTTTGTGGGTTAGTGTTTATTAAAATGATATACTCAGATGTCTGTTGATTCTGTCCAGGTCGTTGTTGGTGTTGGAATTGGTTTTGCAATGTCAGTGTTACTGATTTGCTGCCATGTGAGCTGATTGATGACCTCTTCTGACTTTTTTGTTGAGGGGAAATACCTATATCTGAGCCATGAAGATTTTTATGAGTTGCCTCTTTGGTTTTGTGGATTGATCATTGGTGAACCTGCATCACTTTAGGGCTTGACCTGATTCAGAGATGAAGACCTGGTTCTTCTATTGACTAGCGGGGTCAGAAAGTATAAACCTCCTGAACTAACAAGTGGAGGAATAGAAGACAAAGGATGGGGGAAGCTCTCCTCACAACTTTGTCAATTGAGAATTATCACCCATCAACGCTTTTGTCAATGGATTCAGGATGTTTCCCACAAGATGAGTTGGAGAGGGCGATGAACAAGTCCATGCTGCTTTCGCGGCCTCCGGATATCAATCTTCCACTCTCGTCAGAGCCAAGTCCACCTCCATTGTCATGGAATGATCCTTGTGAGATTTTAGATGTTGGGCTGGGGCCTCAGGTTTATGAGGTTGAGACAGTGGTTAATGTCCCGAAAGTGGTCAAGAAATGCACCAAACGACTTGACAGTGTATGGGGTGCATGGTTCTTTTTTACTTTCTACTTCAAGCCTGTCTTGAATGAGAAGTCGAAGGGCAAGATAGTTAGGGACAGTAATGGTGTATCTGGGTATGACAAATCAGACTTGGAGCTTGACGCATTTATGGTTCAGCATGACATGGAGAATATGTATATGTGGGTTTTTAAAGAGAAGCCGGAGAATGCACTGGGTAAGATGCAGTTGAGGAGTTACATGAATGGCCACTCTCGTCAAGGGGAACGTCCATTTCCTTTTAGTGTGGATAAGGGTTTTGTCAGATCTCACAGGATGCAGAGGAAGCACTACAGGGGTCTTTCAAACCCACAGTGTCTGCATGGCATTGAGATTGTTAGAACACCAAATCTCATGAACCTTGACGAGGAAGAGAAGAGAAGATGGATGGAGCTTACCGGCCGAGATGTAAACTTCTCTATTCCTCTTGAAGCCAGTGATTTTGCATCATGGAGGAATCTACCAAATACAGAATTTGAGCTTGAGCGGGCCCCACAGTTAAAGAGCAATGGAAATTCACAATGTAGAAAGTTGCTTAATGGAACAGGCTTGAATCTATCAACTCAGCCGTTGGAGCACACAAATGGGGATGTAATGGATGTATCACTTGTCTGCCACAAAAGGAAGAAAGACTTTTTCAGAAATGGAAATGATGATGATTCCTGTCTATCAAACAGTCTGCATTCAAATGGAGATTTGAATATGAAAGTTCACCCAGGTGGCCTAACATGGATCAATGAATTCAGTGGAGTAATGAAAAATGTTTATGGTCCTGTTACTGCAGCGAAAACAATCTATGAAGATGATCAAGGCTTTCTGATAATGGTCAGTTTGCCTCTTTCGGATCTTCAGAGGGTGAAAGTTACTTGGAGAAATACTTCCTCACATGGGATTGTAAAGATATCTTGTGTCAGTACCGCTTGTATGCCATTTATTAAAAGACATGATAGGACATTTAAGCTAACAGATCCAACACCAGAGCACTGCCCTCCAGGTGAATTCATAAGAGAAATTCTCCTCCCGAACCGGATCCCTGAAGATGCTAAACTGGAAGCTTACCGTGATGAAACAGGTACTATGCTTGAAATTATTGTGCCAAAACATCGTGTAGGACCAGAAGAACATGAGGTTCGTGTATGCTTTCGCCCCTCCCCCTGGGGCGAAAGAGCAGTTGTGGACCTAGAGGAGGCATTAGTGTGAGTCATGTAACAATTATTTGTGGTGGGGTTGGTGCTTCGTTGTTTGCTAATCTTATTTCTCAAAGGAAATCTGGAAATGAAGCTGGATTTTTTCTCTCTCATACTTGTCATTTGTTGTGCTCTCTTCTTTACAGTTTACAATTTATATAGATTATACAGCGATTTATCTGTAGTATCTTTTGTTCATCACTTTGTTCTGGCTCTGTTGAGGACTCAGCAATTGTTGATATTGTCTTGATTCATTAACTTGAACTTTGGAGAAGGATACAGTTATCTGAAATTTAACAAATATATTGAAAATAACTTTGGTTGGAAAACTTGTGTCATCTGAATTTCATTGTGATATGACAATCAAGGGGCTAAAGTGCGCCGCCCTGGGCTCTTCCAGAACCAGGTAGGAATCATGTAGATGCTATTATTTCCTTGAATGAACCTCTCAGGGATCAAGATTTCTTGAGTTTTTCTTGTGTGGTGATTGCAATACCATTTACCAGGATCATAGAGATATGGTGCAATAGATTATAAAGCTAAAGTGTAGGTTGCCGGCCACTTGTTGCAACTGGAAAACAGTACTTGGACCTGGAGGTTGTAGTAATTGATATTTCCAGTCTCTTGCAATTTTAAATTTTCAGTGTGAATTAGGATGTTTGGTCGTTTGAAGAATCAGCAAATTTACAGGGTGAATAGCATCTGAGTGTCCTTTTTTAGAAGAGTTTATTGTATAGCATCATGCAACTGTTACTGGCATATTGTATGGCAAACACCATGCTGCCGCTGCTGGTTTACAGTTTATTGTATAGCATCATGACAACAGAACTAGGATTTGAAGGTCTGCAATAGAACTGGTACAGGTTGTTGTGTACCAGAACAAAGATTAACTGTGGATGCTTAAGGATACAGGGATTTGGTTGTACTTTTGCTCATTCAGCTCCAGCTTGTGATTATTTTTAAGTTATCTTTTCTAAAACTTGGGAAACTTCTATGTTTCAGCATATAAACTTTTCTGTTTTCTAAGTTGGTCTTAAAACTCTTGAGGTAGGACTAAAAGTTTTGATTAGTTTTAGGGCTGAAAAGTTAATCAGCTGGACAGTGGTAATGTTATTAATCATTCACATGATAAACGTTAGTCACATTATAATTTTGCTGCGTTTAAGTGTCAAAATGAAATATGGAGTAACTGGTAACGTTGAGAACAAACTAGTATCAGGTCCCACCCGCACTATGTGGCGGGGCAAAAAAATCGCACTATGTGGCGGGGCAAAAAAATCAAAGTGATGAATGAAAATTCATGAAATTTAGAACATCTTTTTCTTTCCTTAGCACAAAAAAACTCGTTAGTAAATATTGTTACGGGTTTTCCATGATGTAAAATATAATATCATAAAAGGAATCGGTAAAATGTACCGTTAATCTCTTATCTTTCACTATTATCCTATTTAGGTCTTATTTTAAGAATTTGTCCTACTAAAGTCCTTTATCTTTCATTTTCGATGCATGATGATCATTCCATTAGTTTCACAGTTAGTTCTTCCATTTTCTTATGTGTTTTTACATAAATACCTACCCTTACAATTATACTTAAATTACACAGTTAATATAATATGGTCATTAAACTTTTAATTCATGTACATTTGACTCCCTAAAGTTTTAATTCATGGTAACTTTGGAACCCGTACGTTTAACTTGAAACAATTTTACCACCCTCCAAGCCCCTTCACCAGTTCAACACCATCGTTGCTCGCTTCCACAACCTCCGGTGAGAAAGATAGGGGGAATGTCACCATTGCTCGCTTCCACAACCTTCCCCACATCAGATCCTCGTTGCCAGCGTCGTTGCACACATCCACCAGATCTGACGCGTCCAGCCCCGTTCTCTACCAGATCCGACGCGCCCAGCACCATTCTCCACCATATTCGACGTGCCCAACACCGTTCTCCACCAAATCTGATCTCGCAACGTCGTTGATGTGCTTGGACGATGTCGTTGCTGGAGGCGAAGGACGACAGGTCTTGGTGGATGGAGGATGCCGGCGATAAAAAAATCCCTCCTAGAGCCAGATTGACAAAACAACCTTATAAGTTTTCCCTGTGATTTTGATATCTGATGTTCGCTCTTTATAGACATCCATATATATTGTGTGTTTTCATATATTGGTGAGAAGATAAATTCTCAACATTCATAGCCAAGTGATATAATTTAAGGAACTTTAAGTCTTCATCATTCAACCATATAAATATTTAAAATGCTGCAAGTTCACATAATACAAATAAAGACTAAAAATGTTGATTAAAAACAACATACCTTAAGAGCAATGATCCCTCAGTCGCACAAATGTAGTTCACCACCTTGGCAACCAGCACAACCAACTATATAACTCTATGTCATGCAAGAAATATTGAATTGAATTAGCCAATATGGTTACCAAAATATACAGATTTTAGAGTCAAAAGATACTTGAGCATAAAACCTACCCGTATGCAAAGTAGAAGACTCTATTTGCCATCTCAAGTAGTACCGTTTATATAGATAGCTAGTATCAGTTCCAACTCCTTAATGCGTGGTTCTGAATAAATCTGAATAAATTACAACAAAAATTTAGCATAGTTTAAGGTATCAATTATATCATTACCATATGAATATGCTAAGGAAATAACTCACTTAGTGCACCACTAGTTTAGGGTGAACTCAGAGTGAATGACCTCCTAATTTGTGTACCTTACCAAAACAAAACAGCTATATTTGGGATGAAATATAATCTGATAATGAAATGATCAAATCAAATGATATATATATATATATATATAATTACATACCAACAACCACAACATAAGTTAAAGCTAAAATTAAGGAATCGAATTTTTTTATTCCATAATATAAAGGAGTATGCAATCAATCACTTGGATATGATATAGATACACACAACCTATATTTCATCCTTACATGGTTTTCGACATAAATAAGATGAAATCATGCGTAAAAATTGAAAATAAATCGTACATGCTAAATTGATTGTGTGGAAAGATTTTAGAAATTTTTATTTCCTACATTATATTGTGAGGCCATATAAAATAAATTTTCCGATAAAAATCTTTAAAAACCATAAAAGCTTATAGTTCTCAATATGATAAGTTTAAAAAATATTTTACAAAAAACCTTTTATTCCCCGAGAATTTAGAATGATCAAACAACTACTAAATGAAAAAGCTATGTTTACACCATAGTAGTAAGGATGGAAACATGGGAAATTTGATTTCATATTACATACCAAGTTTTAAAGTGCTACATGATGCTAGAGTTAAACATCACTGAAACACCAAAATTAGTTTTTGAATTGGCGTCATGATTTATTTTTTTCTCTAACTTCCGTTAATACAAATTGTTTATTATCCAAAGACACACATTCGTGGTAAGCATAATTACAATTCAATAGCTACTATTTACCATATATACGATATAATTACACCGATTATGAATTTTAAAATGGAAAGTAAATTGTAGTAAATGGTGAGTCTGGTAATGGAAACTGGTCGCTTAAAAAATGGTAAGCAGAATAAGTGATTTATTGTGAACGAATTTAACATAAAATCATTTATACGTGGAAATGACATGGCGCTGATGTGTTTTCAACTGATTTAAAAGTTCAGTTTTCTATACCACATAGTTCTGATGTTTTATGATATTATAATAGATTCTTCTTCTTCTGTTAGTTTTTACGTGCATATTTTCTTTTGAAGAACATTAATTATTGTAGTATGGTACAGACTGTAGAGTTGTGACGTGGCAAGAGAGTCGTATAAATATATGGAATGGAATAGTAGTAGTAGTAGTAGTACCACCAAACCAAACAAATCACATCGTTGTTGTTTGTTTCCCTCCCTTCTTTTCAGGCTCTCTTCTTTTAACTTCTCTCTCCTCTCCATGGCCTCAACACAAGCAAGCCTCCTGCTCCAAAAGCAACTCAAAGGTCAAAAACCAGAATCAACAAAAACCCTAAAGAATTCTTCCTCAAGATTTCATTTTCAATCTGACCCATCAACTCCCTTCCTTCATCAATTCGATTAACGATTCGGTGTTTTCATCTTGCAGATCTCTGTAAGAAGCCGGTGGATGGTTTCTCGGCGGGGTTGTTGAGCGAGACCAATGTGTTCGTCTGGAGTGTTACCATTCTGGGTCCCCCCGATACTGTTTAGTGAGCAATCTTTGTTTTTTATTCCCTGACCTGGATGATCAGTTTTGAACTTATCTGTTCTTCATTTGATGATCTGTTTTACTTTAGAGGTTCATGATATTGGAACAAGTCTATGCGACTCTGT
Source organism: Stellera chamaejasme (assembly GCA_024586325.1). Lineage (NCBI taxonomy): Eukaryota > Viridiplantae > Streptophyta > Magnoliopsida > Malvales > Thymelaeaceae > Stellera > Stellera chamaejasme. Next base: position 4,106,269 of record CM044984.1, on the reverse strand, counting down.
TATGCTTTTCATGTTCAAGTTATTTTTCTTCAATAGGAGTTAGTACTCAAGTAGGTTTTGCTTTATTCACCAGATCATGGGTTAAACATTGGCTTCGAATTCTGTGACTTGATTATCGGGGAGACATAGTTACTTCAGCATTAATATTTGTTACAACTGACCTTAGCCATGGATGAGCATGCTAAATGAGCTGCATGATTAGATTTCGTTGATTATAGTGATATGCCACATGGTTGCAATATGGCAATGATGCGTAGAGTCTCTCATTCATGCTTGTATTCTATTTTCACAATCTATGCAATATAATTTTTGCCTGCCAGTGATGGAGGCTTCTTCAATGCTGTAATGACCTTTCCATCTGATTATCCGGTGAACCCTCCTACCGTGCAATTTACCTCGGAGGTTTGGCATCCTAATGGTGAGTAGTTAGCATGCTTCTGATTTTTCTTTGTTACGCTGATGGTGTTTTTGGCCTGTTACCCTTTTGAAGATGCATGTTGATTGAAGTTTTCCCTTTCGAATACAGTTTATGCTGATGGGAAGGTGTGTATTTCAATCCTTCATCCACCCGGTGACGATCCAAATGGCTATGAACTTGCTACTGAACGCTGGAATCCACTCCACACGGTATTAAATTTTAGTTTCCTGATTTCTTTCTGAGGATGTGATAATGTTGATCTACTTTCTTGAGTATAGAAATCCACTTCATGGCTCCTATGTGCTCTAACTTGTTCAAAAGTTCTGTTGCATTTCCATAAGTTTGTTATATTGTCTACCTATATGAGCTGTTTTTTTCTAATGTTTCAAAAAAGTCGTATGCATATCCATTAATATTTGAAAGCTCTGACCTGGCTGCACATATCTGGAGCTTTTTAGAAATCTGTCTTTGCTTGTGTTAGTTGTGGAGGCAATTATTTGGTGTATGTCTTTGAATACGGACTTCTCTCCATGATATCTGGTTCATGGGAGGTTCAGGCTGTGAGCATTAATGCCAAAGAGGCTTCTTTGTCTCTTGATTTGTTTACTGTCATTGGATGGCAGATGATTTTGTTGTCTGATGTCACTAGAACACAGATGTGAGGGGGGCTTGCACACAAGTAGATTTGAATGGGGCTTCTCCATTTGAAGTTTGGAGTGCAGAAAACTCACCCAATAGTCGGGATTTTTGACAATTGAGAGAATTGAGTTGTAAACCCTTAGACACAAGTTGATCATAAGGGGACATCTCTATTTGAATTTTGGAGTACAGAAAACTATACCGGTAGTCAGGTCTTTTGACATCTGGAATAATATCTTCATTTGCATTTTGATTATCACAGATTCAGCAAAATTTGTAGCTATATGTTATCATTTTTCTGCTACTAAAACATGGGATATTTCCGATGAGCTTGATGAAAGCAGAGGTGAACTTGTTTCTTTGTCGTTCACTGTTTGAATGCTGAACAAAAAGCTGAGAAATATTGTCATACTTTACAAGGTTATCGTTTGAGGTAGTGTTTCTTTTCAGCAACAGAAATTTAGGAATGTGTTATAATTTCTCCATCAGCTGATCACATTTTCCTATAGTATCTTGGACCAGCTATTACTTATGCCGTAAAGTTGACGTTGCTCAACAGCAACTATACTTTAGACTGTTCAGGACATTGTCTACTGTCTTTGTGAAATCATTTTCGGATTTTACTTTTGGCTTGAAAATCTGTTATTGCATGGCTTGAGTAAGTGATAGACTTGGTATGGGTTATGTGAACTACATGCTGGTTCTTCATATGTCACAACCATTTTATAACCGTACTTGGTTTAGAATTAAGATATTAAAATACTGGGTATAAGATGATGTATTTCCAGTAAACTATTGGCCACAACCCTCATGGATCAGTCTGGATATTCTACTAATTCGGAGTATATTTTTTCCTGTTTGTCATTTGTGATATAAAAGAACAAATAATATAATATACCTCTGCTGTTCAGGTGGAGAGTATAGTCCTGAGTATCATATCAATGCTGTCTTGCCCAAATGACGAGTCTCCTGCGAATGTTGATGCCGCGGTAAGTTTGATCGAAACTTTTAGTATTGATGAACTGCGTTCAATTCTTTCAGTCCCTCAGTTGCAAGTTGGACATAATATTGTTTTCTAACACCCAATGGGTTTGTATCTAAATGCAGAAGGAATGGAGGGAGCAGAGGGATGAGTTTAGGAAGAAAGTTCGCCGGTGTGTGAGAAAATCACAAGAATGCTATAACTGAAGAGCATGCATGAGCCATGGCCCATGGGACAACAATCCTGCTGAAGTTTCAGTATATTGAACGGTGTAGAATATGGAGCAATAATACTCCATTATCTCCCTAACTCAAGTCATTAGGTTCTTGTGTTTTTCTATATGTTGTGAAGTTTAGAACTTAAATCTTCTGAATGGTATGTTCACATCCTTGAACTCAAGAGTGTGTTTGGCCATCTAACAAAGTGGATGAGGTTTTTGTTTTTTCTTTTGTTTTTTGTTTTTGTTTTTTGTTTTTGGTTTTAGTATTGCATGGGAATTTGCTTGTTTTTATTTTCCAAGTCAAAAAATCCACTAGTTTGGACTCCGGTAAAGAACATTGCATTGATTATTTATTTTAGATCCTGTAACTGTAGAGATATGGATTTATTGAATTCTAGGAATCCTTTATTTGTTCATTTTGCACATTGAATCATCATTTTCAAAAAATCCAAGGACTCCACTAGTTTGAAACTTGGACTCCGATGAACAACTCTGTACTCCATCCGTTGCAAAAAATTGCACCGTTTGATACACATGAAAATTTTGATTTTCAATGTCTATAGATTCATAAAAAAAATCATAGATTAAATACTGTGAAACTGTAAAAATAAATAGTGGAATATTTTACGGACGGAGGGAGGGAGTATTAATTATTTAGGTTTAGAATCTAGGGTTAAATCTTAATGATATTTAGGTTGTGTTCTACACAAATAGTTTCATTAAAATTCTATCAATAGGGGGTTCAAACCACCATTTTCGGAGGTGAGATTTTCGATTCTCACCTCCGAAAATTCGGTGATTCTCACCTCCGAAAATCGGACCTCCCGTGAGTCACCGAGGACGTGAACGTGAGAAATGGTGCGTGAGAAATGGTGCGTGAGAATGGGACGCCCGAACCCCACCCTACCCCGAACTCCGCCCTCCGTTCCGGGCCCTTTCGCCGCCACCAACCACCACGGTTAGCTTCCCCATGACAAGACGAAGCTAACCCACCCTCCCACGTTTCCGGAACTGCTCCGACGAAGGAGAAATTCAGAACTAACCGCCACCACGAATTCGCGTTTAACCGCTTCAATCTGTCGTTCTCCCCGTCTTCAGCCACCCAAACCACCACCGTTGGAACCATCGGTCGACGGCGCACCTCCCAGACCCAGGTCCGCCGCCCTAAGTCGCAGCTCCGCCACCGCCGCCGCCGCCGTTGGAGACGAGTGGGGTGGGATTTCGGGAACTGAGGGATGGATTGGGTTGGGATGGTTTGAGGGGTGAAATGGGTGTGGTGAATTTTAGTGATGATTTTCATCTCAAATGATGTGAAATTTTTTTCTCCCCATCAAAAGATTATTGAAACCCCCTAATAAATCATCAAATCAATCATTCTCTTCAATTTTTCATTTTACAAACATCACATCAAATTTAAATACTTCATCAAATTCTTCAAAATTATCATAAAAAAGTTACAAAGTGATGTCACTAAAGTTTAGGTAATATTAAAACCGTAGATTTATTAATATCTGAAATATTTCAACCAAGCCCGCAAACTTTATTGTATTTACATATTGGCCTTTAGTTTTCTTTTAATCACTAAATAATTAAAATACCCATTTAGTCATTAAACTTTCGAAAAAGTTACAAAGTGATGTCAGTGAATTAAAAGCTTAATCCCTAATCTTTTATAAATTTTACAAAATGGTTCCACCTAAAATCCTTTAATCACCATGTGATTGCTATTTAAGATAAAAAGAACTGTTGAGCACTGTGAATCAATAATTGAAATAAACACTAATGTCACTAAATCAATTTCTGGATCCGTATCTAAAACACTGTTGGGGCCACTTTAAGAAACTCAGTATGCATATTGAGGACAAAAAAACGAAAAAATGAAAAACAAAAGAAAAAAAGGATCTGTAGAGTTGAGGGTGGAATAAATTAGGGATGTGTGTTTGTTTTAATTGATTGACGGATTTTTGAGAAAAATGTGATTCGATAGAAAATTGATGAATTTAAAGCTGTTTAAAGTATTATGATTGATAAAGTTGAAAAATAAATTGGGATTTTTTTTTGGTGAACGCTACCTGAAGGAAAATATTGATCTGACCGTCTCGAAAAAAAAACTGAGTAAATTTCAGGACAAGATGACAATTAAAATTAATATGAAATTTTTGGAAGGGTAAATATTAATTTTGATAAAATTTTTGAAAAAGAATTGAGATGATAATCATTGTAAAGAACGAGAAGCCAGTGCGTAGATAAAATGTTGACTTGATTCATGAGGCCCGACGGGCCCGTTTGACCTGGTCCAATAGGATCGTGGATAAATTGACATCGAGGCAAGCAGTTGGGTTGGGCCCTACCTTTGACTTTCTAAAGTCCATTTCACAACCATCTCTACTTCTTCCAATTTTCACATTAACCTTTTCAGTATATTTATATTAAAAAAAAAAAACAAGAGTCCCTCCCAAAGCGTCGTCAGAAATGATACTTAGTCATAGTTCAAAATTCTAACACGGATTTTAATGAGGATGAATATACAAGACAATTTCATATACTCCAGATAATTTGGTAAATGCGTTTGAGATTAATGTTGGAGACTTGTTTAAATTTCGAAGGTCTATAATAACTTTTTATAATTGCTAAAGCTGAAAACCAAGTTAGAAATTTTAATATATTGGTTGTTCAAAGGGAAGAAATTTAAATATATTGATGTGAATACAAAGAAGAAGATTGAGTTAACAGATTTGTATTAGTATGGGTATTTTTTAAGAAGACTACAGCCTGAAAACTGTACATTGCATTGTCGGCTGAGTTGGTCTCAGTTTGGTAAATAACATACGGAGTATTTGTTGTTGGAGTATTGAAATTCTGTTTCAAACTCACTACAATAGTTATTGAAAAATTAAACATATTTTTTTTATTTTAGAAAACTTGACCACTTTTTTCAAAATAAATTTTCTCAGTTATTAAATTATTCAAATTTTATATTTTATTTTAATCTCAGTATCCATCCAATTAAACCATTCAATTTTATGGGACGGAGTAATGTGAAAAATTTGAAAGAAAATGTGAATGTAGACTTCATTAAAATTTTACAAACGACTTCATAAAAAAAAAAAAAGACAAACGTTCCGACCAAAGAGAGAACAGAAGTGAGTGAAGTGGGTTGTTGTGTTGTGTACCTTGAACTTTGTGGCCGCTGTCATTTCTCTTCTTTTCTATTCCCACTTTCCTTCTTCTCCTTTTTCCCAATTCTCTTTCCTACTTTTCCTTTTTTTTTCATTTCTTCTTCTCTCTCTCTCCTTCCTTCCTATCCCATGAATGAAATGAAGAAGAAATTGAAACCCTCCCCAAATCTCTCGTGACCCTCCTTCTCCTCCTCTTCAAAAATCACTCACACCTCCTCATCCCATGACTCTCCTCCTCCGCCGCCACCGCCGCCTCCGCCTCTCATCATGAGATCCCCCGTCCCTCTCCGTTCAGCCGACACTCCCTCCCCGCACCACCGCTTCGACCCCCACCACCACTTCCACTCCACCATCGCCCTCCGCAAGCTCCGCCGCTTCAACTTCCTCATTCTCCTCCTCCGCCTCGCCACCTTCTGCTTCTCACTCGTCTCCGCCGTCTTCATGCTCACCAACTCCCGCGGCTCCTCTTCTCCTCACTGGTACGACTTCGACGCTTTCAGGTCCGTTGATTGAAGAAGCTTCACCGTTTTCCTTTCCCCTGATTCCCTCTATTCCTCGCTTCAGGAGATTTATTAATTTGAAATTTGCTCGATGCAGATACGTTTTCGCAGCGACGGCGGTCGTGACAATTTACTCGCTCTTCGAATCGGGCGCCTCCGTCTGGGAGATCTCCGTCGGCGCCACTCTCCTCCCGGAAATCGTTCAAGTCTGGTTCGATTTCGGCCATGACCAGGTAAAGTAACAATTATCCCTCTTAATTAATGCTCGTGGATTTGGTTCACATTTCAAAGAGCAAATGTGCGAACTTTCCTTCCTTATTCTGTTTCAGTTGTTTGCTTATCTGCTATTGTCGGCTGGCTCGACAGCGGCGGAGACGGCGAAGAATATGAGCGGAGGGGACACTTGTACGGTGTCGAACGCGTTCTGCGTCCAGTCTCGGATTGCGATCGGGTTGGGGTTCGGCGGGTTCTTGTTTCTCGGGTTATCGTCGCTGCTTTCGGGTTTTCGGGTCGTATGTTTCATAATTAACGGGACCCGTTTCCATATTTAAGACCGACATTTTAAATTTCGGTGCCGGACGGAAGTAGAGGCTGCCGTTAACGGGAAACAGAGTAGATGACTGAGATTGTTTGTCCACGTGGCATGAGATGAGTGAGTAGGTGGATTGAGGAATTCTTTGCATTTTTTAATTACCAATAAGAAAATATTACTTACTACCAATTGATACTCCTTATTATATTGTTCATACTAGTTGTTCGGTGGTGTTATTAGTCAATAATCACCCATTGTCAACCATGTGAATCTTTGTATGGTCAACGTGTCAAAGATGTGCATTTTCTTTTCTTTTCTATTTTTCCTTTTCTATTGTTATGATTGTGAATTGTGATGGTAAATTAACTTAGATGCGCCTATCAAAAATAATAATAATAAAGAAACTTAGATGCGTGGCACAATAATGAAATTTGAGGTATGTATCTGCAGCAATTTTTCATTAAAATCCGTCCTTGGAAAAGAGCAATATGTGGGAAATCTTTTGAAGTTATCTTGTACCTAAAAATTGATAAAAGGGAATAAAAATTTGCACCTACAAATGTAAATAACAAGACTCATTTTCTAAGGATTTCAAAAGGTGTAATGTGTCCAGAAGTACAAATATATCCTGAGCATTACTTTCACCTTTTTTTCCTCCCCACTTTCTACAGTTTGTATAAAAACTTCCAATGAAGAAATACTCCCTCACTGTAATCAAAGGAAAACGAGAAAATAAAAAAGGATACCCCATTAACCTTGTCATTTTTATACATCTTTTATGAAAAAAAAATTAGATACGAATATGAGATCAATGAAGTAACCCTTCCCTCTCAGAAAACTTAATGGTTTTTCTTTTTTTTGTTATCTTAAGAAAACTTATTCGTTCATTTCTATGAATCTCTTTTATACAAACTTTACCTTATTATATTTTATCTTCCTCATTCATCAAGTTACTTATATTATGTCTAATGCATTTCATTACCATAAATCTCCAATTTCCTTTAATCCTTGTGTCAACTAAAAGTTTGTATATAAAGCTCCTTTCACGTTTGAGAGACCATATGTTTTATAGGCCTAATTAACTCTATAAACTATAGTGACTGAAGCATTTTAGTCCTAAATTATTATGTGCGGCTCATAACCTGAATAATGCATCATCAAATAATCAGTAATCAAACGAACAAATATAAGTAGCCAATCTCTGGAGTCAGTGTAGAAAAACAACAGTCAGTCTGTATTTTAAACCTTTACTGGCAGGCAAGTGAAAAATGGTGATGATCTATAAACCATTACGGTCCTTCAAAAATTGCAAAGATAAACTATGTTATTTTAAAAAATGGTTTTAGTTTTTCATTTTCAGATTTAAAGTTTCCTTACATTTCCTTCATTCTTTCTATTTTTCACCTCCACTTCCCAACGACAATAACTAATTCTAAAAGTAGTTCTCAGATAAGATAAACGAAAATAAATATCTAGTCCGTAGCCCAACAAGTCGTACTAGATGAAGGATGCTCACAATACAAGTCAGCCTTTGAAATAGGCAGGACAAACAAAAAACAAGAGACATGGACAAGCTCATGAAAGTGACAAGTGCCTACATACTATAAAGAGAGACATCTAGCAAATCGAAACCACCTTATGGTTCGAGGTATCAGCACCTGGAAATGTAACAGCTGAAAATGGCTGCTTGCTAAGAATATCATGGTACCCGACTGGAACTATTTCAGATGTCCTTATCAATCCACTATCACAACATGAGAATATTAGTAGATGAGAACAAGAATCTTTTGTTCTCATCTAATCTCATGACCTGATCTTAGATTGACAAGGGCATTTAAAATAGTTCCAATCGGGAATATGCAATCAAAACTGCAGAAATAGAATGTTAGCCGAAGGCCTGAAGCAGCAGTTCAGCAGATTGCAATTAGCTTAGTAGAAGATAAGATGCTTACTTCTAAATGCTAAAATGCAGTTTTCCTTGTTTCTTTTCCAACAAACCTCTTGCTGGTAAGTAATCTGTAAATATCATCTCAAGTTAAAATTCAGCCGATGGCATGTCTAGCCTTACAAGGGTAACCGCATCTTACAGTTAAAACTCCATCACTCTACCAAAATGGAAGACAGCTTTTTCCAGATAAGCTTCAGGCAAAAGAGGATGAATTCAAATTATTTCTACCAAAAACAACAATACACACTTTCCAATTTTTCGACTATCTGTAGACCAACTGAGAAATCACATTATAACAACTGAACTCTTCGCACATCAAGCCATTTCAATATGGTACAATGATGATTCAATTTTTAATTGAAAATATCAAACTCTTGCTCAATTTCCTTCATACTTTGGATCTGCCATCACATAATGGTAAGCAATGACGAGGACAAATATAAAGATGCCCAAAAAGTTGGCAAAAAAGCCAAGGTCTTGATCGTCAAACATCTGCAAGAACAGAGAAAAGGAACACTAATACATTAGTAACCTCAGCATTTCCACACCACCTTATTGATTTCAAGCTGAGATGTATTACTTGCAAGCAGTTGTACTCGTAGATTCTAAAAATAAAGACCAAATAAAGACTTTATTTTAACAAAAGAAGTTGAATACAAGTCAACTTTGGTAACTCATTAATCACTCTGTGGATCACTCTTGTCATGGGCAACGAGGCCAACATAAATTAGATTCTCAAATAAAAATTTAAACCAAATGTTGGCAAAGCCTACAGAAAAGGTATAAAACTGTGGTCTGAAGAATAGTTTATGAAGAAATTGGCTCACTCATAGCATCTCCTTTGCAACAAAAACAAATAAAACAGAATTGCATTTGAGTGGAAGTCTAGTATATGCAGCAACTTCACTGAAATGCCACGAGCAAACTTAAGTCTTCTGGGTCCTTGGTCCTAGAGTATACAGACAGCTACTAATTTACATTGATGCCCGAAGGGCTGTCAGTTGTAATTAAACAGTAACATTGCCACATAGAATGAGCTTTCCTTCAAACCATCCTTAACTAGTTGTATTTGCACTTAGTAAATAAGTCTCCTAAGTACAAAAACCACCCCTTAAATCTCATATGTTAACTTAAGAAGCCAGAATCAACTCGAAACCCACCTTTATCTGAACGAATCAGACTCACAGAGAAGTAATCCTCGTGGAATGATTCGTTATCTATGGATAACGGAACACCTCTTGGTATCGTTATTAGATTCTAACACACGCTGTTCTATATCCTCAATCCTGCAATCGCTATCTAACCTATGATCGCTCTTGAAAGACATTCTCAAATCCAAACAGGCTTTCAATTCCAAGTTCATACAAATCACCGAAACTATACCAAAAATCAAAGTAAATAGAGCGCGAAAAAGGAACAATCATCCGATGAACAATTAAAAAGAGCAAGAAATTGAAGTCACGAATTCGTGAATCTAACTAGATGCGAACCGATTTTACCTCGTCCAGGTAACGAAGGGAATTGGGATCAGCGATCTCTGATTACGCAGTGAAGTCGCGATTCTTCTTGTTGAAGTGCTGCTCGGTGAAGACTAGTTTATGTTGTATGGAACTTTACAACTTGAGTTGGGCTTTGTTTGGGCTCTTCAGCTTCAAAGACCTATTTTCTATCCCTCTTTCGGCTTGTGGTGAACCGTTTGTTGGGCTTTCCTATGTATAATGATTTCGTGCATCTTTGTCAAAAAAAAAAAATTGAGAAAAAAGACTTTTTTTATTAATGAATAATTATTACAAAATAAACCTGAGCAAACTTGCTATAATGGAAATAAACAGGAAGTCACTCGAGTACCAAACTTCCAGCCAAACATACTCTCACAACTGCCTAAAAAGGCTCAAGGGCACTATAAGTGTTGCGACGGATAGAAGATAGAGACGAATCTCATTCCCAACACCCCTCCATGCTCGCAAAGAGCGAAATAGTGTTGGCGCATCGCAATAGTGCGCTAAGGGGAGATAAACTGTCTGAACCTACACCATAGGAACAACCAGCCTAATGCATTGACCACAAACCACGAAACGTAAAGAACCGTAACCATAATAGAGGGTCCAAATGACTACCAAAAATGCAAATAAAAAAGAGACAGCCCTCACAGCCTGCGAAACGAAGAAACATACCCGAGCTCCTAACAACGAAAACCCATATGCTAACCGGGGGAGCCTGAATCCCGGCCAGCTTACAAGCCAAAAACACATGGTTCCAGGCAGGGTGAGTCTAGGCTCCACTCTGCCATTTTCAGACGGCCCTGCAAAGTCCACACCCCCAGAACTGCACCTCTCTGTGAAGAAAGGCAACTTCCACCAAATGCATCACTGGTCCACTATTGTAGCTATATCAAAAGACAATGGAGGGTCTAACCATTGATGTGCACTTCAGAGGGCGGGCCAAAGCTGGGTGCTGTGACTTGTGTCAGACAAACAAAACCTTACACACCCGCAAGTGTACGAGTCGAGTGTAGCACTCGATGAGTAAGGGTCGAATCCACATGGACTAGATGCGCGAAATGCTAAATACTAGATTGCACTACTTTACCTACCTAAATAATTCTAATGCATAAAAATAAATATATAACCACCTTGGGGAATCGGGTCAAATACTTCATGAAAGTCAAACAAGCATGATTTATATTTGTTACTAGAAGAAATGGATTCAAAATTACCGACATCCCTCGAGTCCGGTTACCTACACGATGGTCGAGATCGATCTCTTGTCCCGCACCAACGAGATGACCTTAAATGCAAACATAAATTCCTAAGTGGTTTGACAAACCACTCGAACTTACTTTTGGCCAAAATCCGGGAAGATCGCTTTCGCGCTTGTTCCCAAGCACCATGTGAGCATGTGCACGTGTAATCTATAACCCGAACACACACACCATTAATTAAGCTTGAAAAAAGCTCCTAGAAACAGATACACATCAATAACAACGATGAGAAATGATCGATAAATGAGGAGAGGATTCGAACGACAGTTCCGACTTTCTCAAATCACGGAACTTGTTCTTCTATCTCGACAAAAAACAATCTCTTGTCTTGCACCGAGATGAAGACCATTATGAATAAACTTTATTCTCCTAAGTAACCCCTCCGAATCTCTCAACCGGAGTGGGAAACTCGTGCTCAAATTGTGACCTACGTTCAACGAGTATCTCTCGAGTACTCGTCGAACACCAAATAAACACAAGCATGCGGTACCATAAATCATGTATATGTCAAATTTAATCTACTAATTGAGCAACCACGCATTATTAATTTCTCATACGTAGCAAGTCCGAAACAAATCAATCCACAAAGAACCGAACCCGAGGCGGTCCGGGTTGTTCTACACTAACCCAATCAAGAATTCAAGCAATTAATAAAAAATCAACAATAGTTAAGCAAGTAATGGTAGAGAATAACTAAATTAAACTAACAATTACCCGAAATTAAAGTTTCGAAACAACCAAATTTGAAAGAGCAAAACTAGTCGGAGAATGGCCGGAGAAGGAGCATTGGAGCTTGGGGCTGTCTCCGGTGGTCAGGGATGAGCTGGTGAAGCTCCGACGGTGGCTGCTGGTTGGGGAAAGGGCAGCAACATGATTTCTCGTGAAATCTAGCTGCTGCCGCGATGGTGGAGCTGTAGCGGGCTGCAGGGAGGTCCGACGGTGGTTGGAGGCCGGCGAGCAACGGCGGTGGTGGCCGGTGGAGGGCTGGCGAGGTTGGGCTGGAGCTAGCCTCAGCTGGCGGCGAATCTAGTCCTCTCCTCTCGCTGCTCGCATCTGCAAGTTGAAGAAGAAGGGTTCAACCCACTTTTGGGCTGAAACTTTAAATCATCCTTGAAGCTTTTAAATTTTGACAAAATAACCTCATTGCATGTATTCTTCCACATCAAGCCCTTTAGCCTTTTTCCTTGTGTCATTTCAGCCCTAAAGTTTCTCAACTTTGCTACATTTTAATATATTTAGCTCCAAACTTGTCATTTGAAGTACCTACATGATTTTGGCACAAAAAATGTATGAAGACCAACATTTTATGAGAATAATTAAGCACAGTTGGTGAGGTAAAATTATACTCCCTCCGTCCCACAAAGGTTGTCAACTTTCCTAAAACAGAAACTTTCTATCACCATTTTTACCATTTTATCCTCTTATCTCACACCATGGACCCACAAGTTTTTCTCTTTCCTCCCATTAAACTTAAAATTGGGGTCCACAAAATTTTCTCCTTCTTTCTTTTTCATGAGGGTAATTTTGTCAACACACTACTATTCTCCCACTTTCCTTAATATATGTGCCCAAACAAAACCTACAACCTTTGTGGGACGGAGGGAGTATAAAACATGCACTCATCTCTCCCCCAACTTAAATCATTGCTAGTCCCGAGCAATGCAACTCTCTAATCATGTAGGCAATCCTTACTCGACTACTTGTAACTTATGGAAAATATTGATCAAGTTTGCTTAAATGTAAAGTACAAAGAAGTTGGACCTCTAATGTTGAGGTGGATAATGGTCTTAATTTTGGTTGTAATGTGGCTCGGCTAGGTGAGACATGGATTTCGGTTGAAGGTCGTTTCAATGGTGGAGCAAGATGGAACAAATTAAGCATACGCAAGTCATGAGCAACTAAACATGTATCAATTAAGCACATCATCCAATACGTGACTCAATCTAAACGGGAAATGTTCCAAATATCCGAATAAAACCAATACCAAAAGTCCCTCAAATGGACTTTAATACCAACTCTTGATTTTAAACATAAAGCACAAGTGCATATTACTCTTTCATACTCACACTTTTTTTTCATTGACTTTCTCTTTTTTCTTTTTTTTCTTCCTCTTTTTTTAGCATTTTGGTAAAGCCTTGCTTGGAGACTTTCTTGAGAGATATATAACATAACCAATGGCCAAGAATAGCGTACATATATATCTCTAAACCATATAGTCATCACTCTAACAACAACACTTTACTTATAAACACTTAACCAACACTTGAAAAATTTCCCCCAACTTGCTTTTCAAAGTAACTCGCATACATAATTATCTCCAACTCTTCCTAAGCCCACCAAGAAATTATGCTCAACTCATTCCATGGATAAGAAGAGTATGGAAGCACGGATAAGCTCATAATGTGGGTTAAGAAAGAAAATAAAGCTATTCAGGCACAACAGGGTTCATCTAATGGAAATATTGTCTCGGGTTGGCTATTTGGTAAAGTGGAGCCACCTAATTTGCCATCACCGTCAAAAGTTCACATACAACACATGTGGGCTCACAATGGTAAACATGCATGTTCTAGCTCAAGTGGAAAATGAGATACTCTCATGAAGAATCACACATATACAAAAATAGGAAGAATTGGCTCAAATCCTCACAAAACATATCTCTACCTCAATCAATCAAGAACCAAGAATTGGTCTACTTCCAAAATTTACATACAAGCAAACAAGATCAAGAAACCTTAAATCAACTTGTAGATCGAGTAAACAATGTACATGCAAGGAAGTCAGTATCCTCAGCATACCGATAATCACATCTCTCCCCCCAACTTAAAATGAAACATAATCAATAACGCTCAAAGAATAGAGAAACAAGATAATGAGGGATCATACCTAGGGGACCAAGTTAGGCACCTATTTTAATTCCCTGCATGAACAAAAAATTTAGCATCAGTACCGAATTTCCATATGGCTTGGTCCGGTCGGCCTCAGTACCGACCTTAATGTCTCTAGCATTTCCAGCTAGTTATCATGAACAACTACCTAGGCTTCAAGCTTGGCCGAGCTCTCCACCTTAGATAGATGTCGTGTCGTGCCATCACTAGCACGAGCAAAAGTACCTACGAAACAAATATAGGAGCAATAACCGAGAATCTAAACAGAAGTGCAAGAAAATAAACTAGTTAAAATTACAATAGCATTCACACAAAACTAGACCCCCGACAACAGCGCCATTTTGTTGTGACGTGTGTCAGGCAAACAAAACCTTATAACTAGACCCCGACAACGGCGCCATTTTGTTGTGACGTGTGTCAGGCAAACAAAACCTTATACACCCGCAAGTGTACGAGTCGAGTGTAGCACTCGATGAGTAAGGGTCGAACCCACAAGGACTAGATGCGCGGAATGCTAAATACTAGATTGCACTACTTTACCTACTTAAATAATTATAATGCATAAAAATGAATAGATAACCACCCTGGGGAATCGGGTCAAATGCTTCGTGAAAGTCAAACAAGCATGATTTATATTTGTTGCTAGAGGAAATTGATTCAAAATTACCGACATCTTTCGAGTCCGGTTACCTACACGATGGTCGAGATCAATCTCTCGTCCCGCACCAACGAGAGGACCTTAAATGCAAACCATAAATTCCTAAGTGGTTTGACAAACCACTCCAACTTGCTTTTGGCCAAAATCCGGGAAGATCACTTTCGCGCTTGTGTTCCGAGCATCATTTGAGCATATGCACGTGTAATCTCTAACCCGAACACACACCATTAATTAAACATGAAACAAGCACTTAGAAACCAATACGCATCAATAATAACGATGAGAAATGATCGATAAATGAGGAGAGGATTCGAACGACGGTTTCGGCTTTCTCAAGTCACGGAACTTGTTCTTTTATCTCGACAAAAAACAATCTCTTGTCTTGCACCGAGATAAAGATCATTATGAATAAACCTTATTCTCCCAAGTAACCCCTCCGAATCTCTCAACCAGAGTGGGAAACTCGTGCTCAAATTGTGGCCTACGTTCAACGAGTATCTCTCGAGTACTCGTCGAACACCAAATAAACACAAGCATGCGGCGGTGGTGGCCGGGGGAGGGCTGGTGAGGTTGGGCTGGAGCCAGCCTCAGCTAGCGGTGAATCTGGTCCTCTCTTCTCGCTGCAGATCGCATTTGCGAGTTGAAGAAGAAGGGTTCAGCCCAAGGCTGAACCTTTAAATCACCTTTGAAGCTTTTAAGTTTTGACAAAATAACCTCATTTGCATGTATTCTTCCACATCAAGCCCTTTAGCCTTTTTCCTTGTGTCATTTCAGCCCTAAAGTTTCTCAACTTTGCTACATTTTAATATATTTAGCTCCAAACTTGCCATTTGAAGTATCTACATGATTTTTGCACAAAAAATGTATGAAGACCAATATTTTATGAGAATAATTAAGCACGATTGGTGATGTAAAATTATATAAAATGTGCACTCATCACTGGGCTTGGCTGAGAAGGACGCTGGAATCTACACCCAGCCAGCAAAGCATGGGCTAGACAACCCGACGGTGCTGTGAGAGCATCCAAACCCTAAGCGCTTTTCGGGTTGGGGCTAATGTTTTGACCTCTATGCTAAGTGCATATCAAATATCTTTTCACTTGTGTTTGACAAAAACTTTTACATGTAGACGTTATGTTTGACAAAAACTTTTACATGTAGACGTTATGTGTTTAAAGTTTAATTATACTTATTTGATCTCAACTATTAAAAATTATTTAAGAATGTTACGACTAATTTAAACAATTACTCCCAAACGTTGATTCTTGTGATATATTTGAGATTTTTGTTTAAAAAACCAGTTTAAAATCGAAAAATAGTTTAGAATATCATAGATAATTCACTATTTTTGAGAAAAGTTTAAATTATCTAAATCGAGAAGAGGTAATGTTACCATTATTTATTGTTTTCGTAACGTGTTAAATTTTACTAAAATGAGTTTGATGAAGTAAATGAGATTGCTACAAGTCCAGACCATGTCACATCATGACGGAGTCAAGATCTTGCTAAATGTTAATAGCATCCTCGACAACTTCCTTATTTTATTGGAATGTTCATTTTTGAAGAATTTTGAGGCTTTTTTGGTCAAAAAGCTTCTTCATCTCATTCTCCAAAATGGACAAGAAGGATAAAAAATGGGGACTCTTCCCCAAATTTGGAACATTCTCTAAATTTTGAAGAGCCTCCCCAAATCAACATTTTTCAAACATCTCTCATCTCTTTTGGTTATTTGTTATTGGTTTAAACATATTTTCTATCTCACCTCTTTCAACACTTCAAATAATTTATTAATTATTAATAAAAATATATAATATTTTATTTTCGTAATAAATGCATGATTTTCTAAAATGGGGAAGCCGTTGGAGTTAGAGCAAATTTTTTTGAAGAATGTAGGTTTTATTTCTCCATTTTGAATTTTTTTGGGAAATTTGTTAGAGATGCTCTAATACTCCCATGCTGGAAAAAGGAAAGAAAATATTCGTGCTTTAAGGTAGTGTTTTTTACCCAAAAAAAACTAATACAAAACCAAGAATTATTTAAATTTTAATCAATCTTTGACACTTTTATCTTCACAAAATTCCCTCCTAATTTCAAATACACATCACGTTTTTGCCAAAAAAATTTTAGCAAAGAACACAACCACACGAAATAGAAAAAATTTGGATGATTTTTGAACTTTTTGTTACGAGTAAGTAATAACTCTGAAAATGAGCTAATTTTAGTTCTGAATACAACAACAACAACAAAATTAATTAAATGAAACCTTAAATAAATACATCTAACTTCACCGTTTTATAATCATATTTTTAAAACAAAATTAATGGAGAATTTATGTGTGTTTGGTAACAATTTTTTCAAATAACTGTTGCATTTTTGAAAAAATGATCAACGGTAATTTTTTCGATTTAACTTTGATCATAATCATTAACAAACTAGCTTAAATACCCGCCGATGGCACGGGTTAGTGTAAGTTGGCATGTGCAAGTGTTACTATATAATCTGAGTAAAATTCATATCATTGTAGGATACATTCATTTAGAAAGCGAAATAAAAAAAATAAAAGTTTTGAAATTGATACGAAATTTTTGATAGTAAAGGATTGATTTGATAAATTTTTTAAAAAAAAATCAAAAGAACATGTCATTAGATATATACCTCATTTTCGTCGAGCTGAGAAAGAAAAAACAATAATCCAAAGGACAATTTTGTTCATGGGTACAAAGAACATAGTAAAAATCTATAAAAATACATAGTAAAAACGAATGTTGTATAGTAGAAATAATGGTAGATACATGTTCAAAAAATAAATAATGGTAGATACGAATCCATTTTATGTGTAAGAACAACACCACTCATTTTACAAATATTATCTTCAAATGGAAGATAAATACAAATATGAATGGTTAGAGCAAGTCACAAGTTAACCAACAACATATGCAACACTCTTACTTGTAAGATCAACACCTCACATTTAATATATCTCATCTCCTTCGTCAACCTCTCCTTGAGCAACAAAATTTTCTCGAGTAAAATGTTTCTAACTTCTTCACAACTTGCCTCAAAGGTAGAGCTGCTAGTAGTAAAATCTGATTGAATTAAACTCAATGTGTTTGTCTGCATTACCCATACTTTCTCCAAATTTTCAACTCCATCACAGCTGATTGAGCTTTAGAGCATATGGAGTAATCTGTTTTAATTTTTCCAGAGCCTCTGGCCTAGCTCAAATCCTGCAACTTCAACAACAGATTCATCCATAAGATGCTGACTTTTCCCGAGGTAGGCCTCACTGCCACAGGATGCACAACTGCTACTTGTGAATGCCGCTTTTTCTATACGACCACAAAACACAAACCAAATATTAGTAAAGATTAAGATAAAGCAATGATCTTTGTCTATTACAATACATGAGTACTTCATCAAGTGAGCTTCCAATTACACGGCTAAATATCAAAACCCTCAAATACTTATAAATTCATGAAACCACTATAAATTTGTTAAAAAACTCAAAGGACTAATTATAGCATTATAATCCATAGACCTGAATAAATAGGATTATGAGGTATAAAACTCAGAAGCAATTCTGAAGCATGAAAGAATTACTCTTCCTTCTCTAATCCAACTTTCACACCATTGCCCACTTGCCCATCGACAAATCAAAATCACTAATTGCAACTCACTACCCTGTTAACGTTTTGTATTTCTTCTATTATAAAAACAACTGAAGCAAACAAAAATGGTGCATATAAATTTATTTGTCTTGTCCAATTCGCGACATAGCAGTTACCTTTATCAGAAATGCTTAGACCCTATAATTGAGGGTGAAAAAACCTACAAAAGTGCAAACCGATATAAATATACATGATAAAAACTAATAATGCAAAGACAACTCAAGTAAACCAATGTAGTACTGCGTAAAATGAAACCATGCAAATTATATACTCGTTGTGAATAAACCTAGTTAAATTGCTAAGTAATCTGATTTTTTTTAAATATCTTATTTGTATCAAGAAGCAAAAGCTAGGTCATTGCGAAAGGAGAAGGAATAAAAGAGACGATTTAAAAGCTTTGATTGTTTTTTCAAAACAGATTTAATGCAATTAAAAGAAAAATTACCAAGGGAGTAAAGGGTATTAACAAAAGTCCATACCTAGTAAAAAGAAAGCAATTATTTGATAGAAACATACTCATAATATAAGGAAACCAAGATGGATCAAGATAGATACCTTTCTAAGTGGGTCTTGGTGAAGTCTTATATGATTATCGGCAAGTAAAAAAATTAAATGCTTTCTTTGATTCGAAATTGTCTCTTTGCAGTTAATGATATCTAAGGGCAGGTAAATGTGTTGTAAAGCTTCATATATACTGTATATAAATTGTACTTTACAACACCAAATATAAAAGCAAAAAAAGTTAGGATAAGCAAAAATCTTACCTGAAAGCAAAAAATACCACCTAAAGATTTCAATTTTCTATTTTGTCTTTTTAGCTCAAAGGAAGAAGACCGGCTGAAGCAATTAATATTCAACAAAGCAGCCACAGAAGCCTTAATCAGTAAAATATGAGTTGCAATACTCTATGAGAAAGCACTAAAAGCAAAATCATGAGATACATCAAATTAACATGTAAACAATTAACAACCAACATTATCAAAAAAAATTAACAACCAATATAGAGTCATCGATCAAAGAGTGTTCTGTATCATACTGATCAGCATCAGGAGCATTACTAACTGCAAAGTGTGGGTAAAATATCAAGAACACAAAAGATTTCATGTTGAAGTGGAAAAAACTGTTGTAAGAGGCGGAGTAATTAATGTCTGTCCATTTATTTTCACTAAGTCTCCAAAAAGGAATTGCAAAGTGACACACTTCCATTACAATTTACATATATGGCATCACAATGCAGTACCACATATAATTTTCTCACTTTTCCAACATGTCAAGTGAAAGTATGACGGTGCATTGTAGGAAACGCATGATAGATACCAAATTCAGTACTTAGGAACATGATTTCACTAAGACCATAAATTAAAAATCTAAGAACATGATCCCACTAAGATCATGAAGCATACTTGTTTCAAGTGTAAAGAAAAACATTATACTGCATATTCTAATCATTCATCAAATATTTCAAAGAACTAATAAGAATTGACATTCAGTAGCCTTCAGAACTAAGAATAAAAGTTTAAGTATAATAAATAATCGCAACAAAAGATCAATCAATTAACCTGAGACTTTGATGTTGGTTGCTGGACACCCTTATTGGAGCGCTTAACACTTGCTTGCTGATCCGCAAAGTCTGCTATAATGTTGTCCAAAGACCACAATACAAAGGAACTAAGAGCCTTAATATGTCCAAAGACTTTGATGTATTGAGATATGAAAGTATAAAATAATATTTGGTCTCATTATGAAACATGACATTCATGAAAAGTATCATTCACAACATCAGAAGGCAATGAACAACAAAGCAAAGACAAAAAAGAAACATGCCCAACAAAGAAGTAGGAACTCATGAAACCAAGAAAGGAAAAAGCTTATAAAAACCAAAATAGAAAAAGCTCACCATGTAAAGTTTCTCGCATCATGAGTGATGACTGAATGGAAAGCATAACTAACAACATCAAAAGCAATGAACAAAAAAGCAAAAAAGAAAAAGGGAAAAAGAAAGAAAGAAACATACCCAGAGAAAGTATACCTCCAGAACATTGTAGACCAACATCCGCTATAAAAGAATAAAAAGAGAACAATTAAATCAGAGATTATGAACTTGGTCATAAAGATAAATAAAAAGAAAACAGACGAAAACTAAAATTCCCAACAAACAAAAGAGACATTCATGAACGAATATAGGCAGAGCGTTAAGAGGTTGTCACAAAAACAATGATAGTCCACCACCATCGCTGACATTAGCATCAACTCCTAGTCTCGTAAGAACAATAATAGCCATCCTCAAGACAGTAACAAAGTGCATTGAAGTTCTCTCGTCGGTTGAAGCAAAAGTTACGAGAGAATGAAGAGGGATAGGAAGAGGAAGAGCCGTATAGAAAAGAAGAAGAAAAAGAAGAGGAAGAGCCGAAACCGCAAAAACGAGTCACCGACGGTTGAGACAACTTCAAAGCGAGAGATTTGACGATTGAACGGAGGAATGGGTACAACTGCGCAAATCCATTTGGGGATTTTGGTGAAAATAGACACGATGAAAGTGAATAAAAGAAGAAAAAAATGGAGTATTACCAGAAAGTAGTCGACGTTGTCTCCACGTCCCGTCTCGATGTCTCCGCTAGGCGACCAACTCGCGCACTCCTCCTCCGACGTTAACCACCATGGCTCCGCCTCCATCCTTCTTCCCAAATCCCTCGCCTTGATAAAATCCCTAATACCTCTTTTTTCTTTCTGGAAGGGTAGAAAACAATGTTACCACTAGTCATCTCGCCTTATTGTGATGATCTCCACCACTTTCTGTCCGTAAATTTAGTCAAGAATAGAGATGAAAGGAAAAAGAAGAAAGTAAGAGCAAAGCATGGAAATTGAACACACGAAAAGAAATAGGAAAGAAATAGAAAAAGGAAATAGTGGAAATTAAATAGAATGAAATTTGTACTAATTGCTCCATTAATACTTACTATATGGGTTAAAAAAACAGATATATGATGTGGCGCTGACGTGGCTTTCTATATTTGCAGTATTCGAAATGTTTCCTTTTACACTTTTGGCGGGAGTCTGTAATATATATTAATAGTAGATTATCCAAAACGACGCTACGTCACAATAATTGAACAATTATTGTCCAAATGACACTTTATATAAATTCCTTCCACGTCCTCTCTTATCTAAAAGACACGATTTCTTTTACCAATTATATTATTACATATACACAGAGACACATAAAGAATATATGTATAAAATATGTAGGGATAATTTAGACATTTAAAGATTTTTAGTGGATTTGAGCTTAAACTGCTTTCAGAAATTAGACATCTAATTTACTATGCACTCTACACATACGTATTTTTCTCTTAAACAACACAACATTCCCTAAAAAACTTTAACTGAAAAAATCTCTTATATTTTTTATCTCAAATTTATATATTCTAACCTTTTCGAAATTTTTAAGGAAAATTACACCATACAAAATATAGTAGATGAATTTCTTCTGATTTTTAATATTAACAAAACGACAAATGGAGTATCACTTTATCACGGTTCAACGGATGCAGCCGAAAAACCCAATCGATTGCAATTTGCAAGACTTGAATCAAGAATTGGATTTTTGATATTGGCCCGCCGTGGTGTGGTCACACCTCACACGGACGTGGATGGATGATCAAATAAGCATGACAGTGAGGAGCTCGCCTAACCAAAACCGAACCGATGACGGCTCCACGTCACTTCCCGTAGTTTTCGGATATCTCGCTTGGTCTCATTCCATCGCTCACCGCCTCTGCAACATCGGATCGGGAGGAGACCCCTTTTTATAGAATCACACTGATTTCGCTCCTTTCACTCATATTATCATTTGGACTCTTCATCGTCTATCGCACACAAATCCTTTGCCTTTCTCCATCCACGAAACCACCCAGATTCTGATTTTGCCCCCACGAAGGTAAAAGTTCGCTACTCGATGATGCTTAATTTCTTGAAGTTTTTTTTGGGGGGATTTAGCTCGATTTAGATCTGAAAACGTTAGGTGTGTGTTGGTGGGAGTGGGGTTGGGGTTGGGTGTGGTGTGGGGGCTCTTGTTTCGTTGCCTCGAAGCTTTCATTGTTTTGTCCTTCTCCTCTCTACTTTTGAGTGTCTCTGAAGGATTTCTACTTCACCGGTTGGCGCGGCCTGGTCGTTCCATTTCGGTACGGTGTAAAATAAAACATAATTAAATTGGTTGTGTCGAGATCTATATAATAAGCTGCAACTTAGGGTGTTTGCATAGAAATTTCAACAGCGCGGCAAGCAGTTTTATAACTCTGGTTTTGGTTGGTGTTCTTAGTTTTCTTGATTTGGGTAATGAGTTTTTGGTGTTTAAGTGGTTTTTGTTTCTGGGTTTTGGAGATTTCATTCGACGGTTGGTTTTGATTTGATGGTTGCAGGATTTGAAGAAGGGACCTGCAAAATGGCCAAGGAAGGATCTAACGGCAAACAAAATGGAGCTACAAAGCCGCCTCCAGTTCCTTCTCCTTTGAGATTTTCCAAGTTTTTCCAGGTCAGGAACTTTTCTCCTCTTAATAATCCTGAATTCTTGATGTATCAAGGTCGAATAGAAATTGGTACTCTTGTAAAATGAAAGAGCCTCATTTCTGAATATATAAACGGGCTTGGAACTTTTCCTTGCTCAGTTTGGGAGTGGGAACTCTTTTGATTGATGATCATTCTTTTCATTGGTTTCAGTCCAACATGAGGATTTTGATTACTGGAGGAGCTGGATTCATTGGTTCACATCTTGTAGACAGGCTAATGCAGAATGAGAAGAATGAGGTATGAGCCAAGCATTTCTTAGGTACTTATTGCATTTGATTTGATGCAAGATTGTAGAAAAAAAAAGAGATGCAAAGAACAGTAAACATTCAGATGATAGTCTACATATGCGCCTGATGTTTGATCACAATGCTGTTGCTGTAACATAGAAGGGAGGTTGTGTCTGTAAGGTGGACAGGGAAAACTCATAGTTGAGTAGTTTACCCTATTAATCATTTTCTTCTTTCTTTTTGGTATCAGGTTATTGTGGCTGATAACTATTTTACTGGCTCCAAGGACAACCTGAGGAAATGGATTGGTCATCCTAGATTTGAGCTTATACGTCATGGTAGGTGTTCTCTTTTGTTTTTGGCATCCCAATGATCAATTACTAGTATCTTTTTTATAATATATTTCCTTTTTTCCCCCAGATGTGACTGAGCCACTGCTGATTGAGGTTGATCAGATTTACCACCTTGCTTGCCCTGCTTCTCCAATCTTTTACAAGTACAACCCTGTGAAGGTAAAATGTCTCATTGTATTAAAGGAGTTTACGATCTAATTGCAAGTTTTTCTTAGTCTTATTTTGTTTACTGCTGTTGCATGTTTGTGTTGTTTGGTGCAGACAATAAAAACAAATGTGATGGGCACACTGAACATGCTGGGACTTGCAAAAAGAGTTGGTGCAAGGTTTGAGTCTTTCACTGTCTTTATGATGTACTAATATACTAATAACCACTACCATTATCGCTTATCATGGTATGATCCTGGGCACAGGATTTTGCTGACATCAACTTCAGAGGTTTATGGGGATCCACTTGAGCATCCCCAAACTGAGGAGTATTGGGGGAATGTTAATCCAATTGGTAGGTTTCTGTTCCAGTGAGATGATAACAAATTTACATTTTCCATTTAAATATTACCGAACATTTTAGTAACACAACTTCTCCTTGATTTGATATTTTGTTATTTTACAGGTGTCAGAAGTTGCTATGATGAGGGAAAGCGAGTTGCAGAGACTCTAATGTTCGACTACCACAGGCAGCATGGCCTTGGTAAGGCTTGCAGCTTTTGTTGTTGCATCTTGCTGCTGGATTTTCTTTCCCCTTTTCTTTTAAAACTCAGAGAAAGTGCAGTAAGGTTTGACACTTTATGAACTGACAACAGAGATCAGGATTGCTAGAATTTTCAATACTTACGGGCCCCGCATGAACATTGATGATGGTCGTGTTGTTAGCAATTTCATAGCCCAAGCAGTCCGGTACGTATCACTATTAGTGGTCCAAGCAGATTGAGTTGTGGATTGAGTTGTAGAGACATGTATTTTCTACTTTTATAGTGTTCCGACTAAGTAGATTGAATGGTAGAGAACTTCTCGTGGCTTCGATTTTCAAGTTCAGGGTTTGCAGTAGACATGGTTTTCTACCTCTATAATTTCCAAATTCTAGAAACAAGTTTTCTACATCTAGTAGGTATAATAATGCGAACTCATGCTTTTACTGATTGGTAGACATAACTAGATTAAAAAAAAAAACTAAACAGGTCGTAGTTGTGGTATCACTTTTTGCTATTGTTTGTTAAGCTAATGCTCATTTCTTTGCATCTTCTAAACAGCGGTGAGCCTTTGACTGTTCAGTTGCCGGGAACTCAAACTAGGAGCTTCTGCTATGTCTCTGACATGGTAATACAAGTCTTTATCCTCATCAACCTAATTACTATTTCTTGGTGTTGTGCCTAAGTTTTATTGTTCTATTCTCGAAGGTTGATGGCCTTATTCGACTCATGGAAGGAGAGCACACTGGACCGATCAACATAGGGAATCCAGGTAATTTTCTTTAATAAAAAAGGTAGTTGACAGATTTATTTTGTTCCTCATGTTGGTGACACAGATTGTTCTTGTTCCAAAATTGTAGGTGAATTCACTATGGTTGAGCTTGCCGAAGCTGTTAAAGAGGTTAGCTCTTTTATCTGGTTTTCTCTGTTGTTATTCTATGGATCTTTTGCAGTTCACATCTCCATGTAAACTTTCATTTCCATTTGCTGCGTGTAACACCTACACCTATTGTTGTCTTGTTTGTAACAGCTCATCAATCCTGAGGTAGAAATAATAAAGGTGGAGAATACTCCTGATGATCCTCGCCAAAGGAAGCCGAACATCACGAAGGCGAAAGAGCTGCTTGGGTGGGAACCGAAGGTCAAATTGCGTGAAGGGCTTCCTTTGATGGAGGAAGATTTCCGCCAGAGGCTTGGAGTCCCCAGAAAGAAGTGAAAGCTACCGCCTTTTCGACCTATATAAAGCTCAATGGCTGGCGAGTCTCCTATGGTTCCTTGTCTTGAGCACATTGCTTGGAAGATTTCAATGTCTTCTGAGCATGATGGCAGTATGAAATGAGTAGTTTAGTTGCAATGTTTTGTTCACATAAAGTGCTCATGTTGCCGTACTGGTTGGTATTTCGATCAAAGGTTTCAACTTTCTATTGATGCTTTGCCTTCTCCTGCATTCTGGATGTAATTGTCATTGCCCTTGTTGCTGAATATAGTTCATTCTTCTGAAAGTATAAAGCTTTGTGAAATCTGTAGGAAATTTCATCAACTAAACTACTCATTCAAACACATAAGAGTCAATGAATGGGCTTCAAGAGAAGCTACAAAAACTTGTATCAAACCACAATCAGCATAGCAAGACCTGCTGACATTGCTCCACACAACATACATATGTAACCTGGTGGGTTTTATACAATTAATGGACAGACAACATAGGATCTGACCAAAAACTCACAAAGGATTGCCATAATTCATACTACTAGATAGTATTAGAAACAACTAAGCCAGCTAACTATGCTGAAACTTTATTTGAGTTTGAAATCCAGAGGAAACAACCAATACAGTAACTAGCAAGACCATGCAGGAAGAGTTACACACACACACACTGGAGCTATGAGATACCGGAGGCTCGAATTTGAGATCTCTAATAGGGTTCTCATGATCATGACCACTAGGTCAGATACTCAGGATTGCATAAAGTGTTTATTGGGCATGCTGAATGTGGAATTTCGGACAACTGCTGCTTGACACTGAATGTTTCTTCCAAGGATTTAAAATGAATTTAAAATGACTGCAGATTATATAAAGAAAAACTGCTCTGGACGTCTCGGACTTCAAGCTCTTCAGCTTTAACCCTCTTGGAGGATGTCCAAGGTGACATTCATGATCCTACTACCGCATCTCAGCTTTCTCAGGCTGAGGCTGCTTTCCTGAGCACGGTCGCTGCTCAGAGGGACTATGAGGAG
This sequence comes from Stellera chamaejasme, assembly GCA_024586325.1. Taxonomy (NCBI): domain Eukaryota; kingdom Viridiplantae; phylum Streptophyta; class Magnoliopsida; order Malvales; family Thymelaeaceae; genus Stellera; species Stellera chamaejasme. Next base: position 4,079,808 of record CM044984.1, on the reverse strand, counting down.
GAGCTTCGGATGAGGGTGACAACCCTTGAGAAGGAAAAGAGAGACATTGAGGTCAATCTTGAGAACCTCAAGGACCACACTGATCAAGACCTCGGGGACCTCCGGGAAGAGGTCAAGACTGTCCGGGAGGAACATCAAGCATGGGAGGAAGCCGCAAGGGGGGCGGTGAACTTGGCTGTGGAGAAGTTCGATCAGGTCTTCTGTCTTGCCCAGAGGCAAATCGTAGAATGGAACCCACATGTGGATCTCTCCGGGCTAGATAGCACTGATGAACGTTCGGTGAATTCTTCTTGGTACGAGGAAGGATTTTTGAAGACCCCGTAGCCAGTTCATCCCAGCGAATTCAGTTTTCCTTAGTTTCTCTTGTTATTTTCTGCTCTTTTGTACAGTCTTTCGGGACTTTTGTTATTAATCATTCGGGATCTTCTAATGATTACTTTTGGTGACTCTTCTTTTTATAGAGGTTCGGTCATAAGACCTACATCTTCTTCCCAAAAGTATCAATTTATTAAGCTAACTCCGGATTACATATAATACTTCCTAAGTGCTTCGGAATGAAATGAGTTAGTCAATTCTCTTTCTTCGAAATCTAACAATTTGTATACTCCTTTTCTTTGTTTGGCGGTCATTTCAAACTGATCTTCCAAGTTCGGGGGCGAATGCACCTCCTTTTGATCTTCGGGAGCCCAACTTGGTCTGCCTTAGGATTAGGTCTCCAACCTTGATATTTTTTGCTTTAACTTTTGAATTTGCCGAGGCTGCGGTCCTTTGTTGAAATGCCTTTCTTCGGAGCTCTTCTTCTTCTATTCTTCCTTCGAGAAAATCAAAATTTGCCCTTAATCCTTGTTCATTCACATTTTCTTCAAAGATTTTTACCCGAAGAGATGGATTAGATACTTCGATGAGGATGAGAGCTTCGGTCCCATAGGCTAAGGAGAATGGAGTTTCTCCAATTGACCTTCGGGGTGTAGTCCGGTAACTCTATAAGACGTGTGAAAGCTCAATCAACTGAGACAAAGAGAGGTGAGAGAAACAAACTGAGAGGGAATAAATGTGGTTGATCAACTAAAAACAGTTCAAATCCTTGATTTTTAAGGAAGGGTATAATAGTAAACTAACATTATTATATGTGCACCACATAATTGATAATCAAATAAAGCTAATGGAAGATTGATTTCGAAATAACTCAAGATATTTTAAGACAATTATTTGAAAATTGATTGAGTGAATATTAGATCCCGGTGTGTTTTTGTAAGTTACCTTCTTTGAACAGCCGAGTTTTTGCGCGGTCACGAAAATTTTCAAACCTACCGCCAAAATACGCCTCGAAGCTCAGAATGATACACAGCCGTTGATTGTATTTGTCATCAACGTCTCGGATTCAACGCAAACCCGAGCCACGGATCGACTCTCTTCGTCGTCGATCAATCCTCCCATCTAACGGTGTGGATCCACACCGCTCAAATTCAAACCCGAAACCCAATCATCTATATAAACCTCAGCCCTCTGCTTCATTTTCTCAATCCAGATCTCAAGCCAAAATCCCTAATCGAATTCCAATTTTTCTAGTTTCTAGCTGAAAATGTCTGGGCGTGGGAAGGGCGGCAAGGGTCTGGGAAAGGGAGGAGCTAAGCGTCACCGTAAGGTGCTCCGTGATAACATCCAGGGTATCACGAAGCCGGCGATCCGGCGTCTGGCAAGAAGAGGCGGCGTGAAGAGGATCAGCGGGCTGATCTACGAGGAGACCAGAGGCGTGCTCAAGATCTTTCTTGAGAATGTGATTCGTGACGCCGTCACCTACACGGAGCACGCCCGCCGGAAGACGGTCACAGCTATGGATGTGGTTTACGCTCTCAAGCGACAGGGAAGAACACTCTACGGATTCGGTGGTTAATTTCAGATTTAGCATGTAGGTAACAAGGATCAGGTTGGAGTTTTTCATTTATGTTAGTACCGATGAAAATCATTTCGAAGGATGTGTTGCTTCGTTTATTGTTTCTACTCGAGTTATTAAATCTCGTTCGATGCCCGAGCAAGTTAGTATGAACTGAGTTTTGGCTGGTTTGTTTGGTGTCTCTGAAATTATCAACTGGGTCCATTGATTTATAGAATGCAGGCAGTATATGTGCTGAAATCTTGTGTTTATCGTGTGCATTGGAATTCTGATTATCCATTCTGATTGTAACTGGACTATTGAAATCTAAAGCGGCCATTTAGAAGATGTTATCACATTATTATTGTGAAGCTTATTGAGTATTGAATATCGTCTTTGTTCTTGATGGTTGATCTTTGCGCAACGATCTAGGTGATGAAGTGACCATTGAAGAAAAATATATGAAATGCAGAAATGTTGGTGGTAACTTTTTTATGACCAGCTAAGGTTCAATCCTGGGAAGTATTAAAGGTAGGTTGCAGTGGAAGCCCAACAATAATGTTTGTGCTAACTTACTGACTACTGTTTTTACCATGGAGTACTTCTATTCGTATACTTGGGGTTCATCTGATTTTCTCTTTATTTTCAATAAAAAAGAAATTAGGATCATATCCAATTATCCATGGACCATGACCAATTAAAAATCTGCTCATTATTTGAATGGTAGGATTGTATATTTAGGTTGTGTTCTTTTCATAAAAAAACCAAAAACATTTTAAATTTTCATGAATCAATTTAAAAAAGTTTTACTCACAAACTTCCTTCCCGTTTTCAAATACACATTTCTTTTTTTTTAGTTGCTAGAATACAACAGAAAGGCCATGTAATTTTTGTTTGTGTCAGTTTGGGCCTTGGTGCTTTGTTCTCAGTTGCATCATACATGGGGCATGCACAAGTAGGCCCAAGCCAAACAAAACAAGCCTCGTTAACATAAACACTTTGTTCATTGGTCTCACCGCCACGTTGACCGCCACCACCACCCTCAGCCCAAAAACTCCGACCAAAGTGACCCACCAACCAGTCCACCAGCCAAGTCCCAGTTTCGTACCGCTATAATACGCCTCTCGCCGCTTCGCTCATGGCAACTTGCTCATCTCGTCAGTTTTCGCACTCTGCTCAGTCGCTCCTCTCGTCATCATCGGCACGGAGACTTCTCAGTCCTCGGTCCTCGAGGATCGTCCCTCAGCCAAGGAATTCGAGCATTCTGAAATCCTCTGGGGGCTTTAGAGGGGTTTCTTTCCAGCTTCCAAATCGCGGAGGTTCTGCGTGGCGGACAAAAGCTTCTTTGGCGGAGATGACGACGGAGAAGGATAAAGCGAGGAGGGTGGAGGTGTTTGAATCGGAGGAGGACCTGGCGGTGTCGTTGGCTAAGTACACCGCCGATCTGGCTGATAAATTCTCGAAAGAAAGAGGGTCTTTCTCCGTTGTCGTGTCCGGTGGTTCTCTGATCAAGTCTCTTAGGTGGGATTGCTTTGACTTTTTTTGTTTCTGGTTTCGTTTCACTCCTAAATTTGTTCAATTGGTTTACTTTTCATTCAAGTGGTTGAATTGATGAATTGGATTGATGGAACAGGAAACTGACTGAAGCACCTTATGTTGATTCAGTGGATTGGTCCAAGTGGCATATGTTTTGGGTTGATGAGAGAGTTGTTCCCAAGGATCACGTTGACAGTAACTATAAGCTTGCTTATGATGGGTTTCTGTCCAAGGTAAATGCATTTCTAGACTTATACATTACTGGATGAGTTCAGCAACAAAATTGGTAGATAATCGGTTCACATAAAACAAGTAATTATAGAGCACTGAATCTGTCATTTACATGTTATGGAACACTTTCTAGCTCCAGACTCCCAGCTGCAGATACCTTTGTCTCTATTATGTTTTCTTTCATTTGGGGTTTATAGATTGTCTTGGCTTATTCAATATGATTGTTCATAGTTTAGGTTGGAAGTCTTACTTGGAATTTATGAGCTGTTGGATGAATTGTTATCCACTTGCCTCATTCAGGTACCAATTCTCCCAGGACATGTATACTCCATCAACGATGCACTCTCAGCTGAGGGTGCAGCTGATGACTATGAAACCTGTCTCAGACATTTGGTAAAGAGCAATGTGATTAGCTCATCAACTAGTGGCTTCCCCAAGTTCGATCTAATGTTGCTTGGTATGGGACCAGATGGGCATGTGGCCTCCCTATTCCCAGGCCATCCTCTTGCAGAGGAGAAAGAGAAGTGGGTGTCTTGCATCACGGATTCTCCAAAGCCTCCGCCAGAGAGGATCACATTCACGTTTCCTGTCATCAACTCCTCTGCATACATCGCACTTGTCGTGGTTGGTGCAGGTAAAGCTGGTCCGGTGCAGGCAGCCGTGGGGAAGAAGAGTCAAGATGGTGATGTGCTTCCTGTTGAAAGGGTTTCCCCTGAAGGGGAGCTGATTTGGTTTCTGGACAAAGATGCGGCTTCCAAGCTCTAAAGTTCTAAGCTCTACCGGACTAGAGACCTTTTTTACATGTTCTTGTACCCTAATGTTCTATGCATGTTTTTGTAGCTGAGATGTTTTCCCCCCCTTTTTACATGAATAATGTTAACTGAATAATGCTGGTTGATGTGTATGCAGCTTGTTGTTTGCCAATGTAGTTGGTTGATGATTTCATTTTTATTTTTCGATACAAGGAGACTTCAGTTTTTAATACCTGAATTTCGATAATGAAAAGCGAAACAAACGAAGTAGAGCTTTGTATTACTTTAAATGTATTTATAATCCCAGCACTTTTCCCTTTCAAGAATAATCAAGAAACCATATTCATAAATACTAATGGACTTCAATAATCAACAAACCATACTCTCATACTTGTGGACTTCAATAATTTACATTATGAAAAACAGCAAAACTTTTCCCTACCTAGAAATTTGTTGAACAAATCAAGGAGTAAGAAATACTCTCGAGCGCCATGAGAAATCCTCCGAATTTTGCAGCTCCCTTTTCATCCTCGCTACGTAATTCTCCAAAGTATTATGACCTTCTTCATCGATAGTATTGTCAGAAAGTGTATCCTCAGCTAGGTTCATGGCAGCCATCTGAGCTAATTGGAAGTTCTCAGCAGCAATTTGCAGTTTACGGCCTGCTTCTTCCTCGCCCAGCATTGCAAGAGCAGTCAACAAAGATTTCAGCTCTCGACGAGCTTCAGCTGCCAGAGACATGCCTTTCAAATGCTCTACTAGAGCCATCTCCTCTCCAGGACTACAAGGGGGTGTAAAAAATAATCAGTTGCAACACTAGAGATTCTTGATAAGATTTACCACTTAAGTACATCAACTGTTGCAACTTTAAGACTAATTACCTGCCAGGTCGGATTTTCCCTCTACTTCTCTGCCTTCTAGCCTCTTTAGCTTTTGAAGCCATTGTTGAGCTCGTAGAGACTGCACTGCTCCTTCGGCTCCTGTGAAACAAGAAAATTTGTTTAGAAATGAAAAGGTTAAAAAAAAAGAAAGATTCACTGTAGACTAGTAGAGCAGTAAACATTTTATAGCAGAAGATCGTGATGACAAAATTCATCAGAAACTCGGAACTAGACAGATGTATATACATGAGCATGTCGATCATTCATAACAAGCTAACTAATTGTAGTAACATGCTAGACGATCAATGAAGAAAAGCTTTGGTGGACTGAAACTGCATTAACAAGCAGATGAAGGCAATTGCATTTGAAAGAACCCAGGCATACCCTGTTGTGTAGACGCTCATTCCACTGTAAGCACTGCTCGTTTCTGAAGCAGCATCTTCATCTAGATCATTTATTGATCGGTCCTCTGACTGAAGCTTCGCTGCCAGAAGCAATCTTCTTTGCCGAACTGCAAGGTAGCGAGTCAAATACTTTCCCACTTTTTCCAGACTTTCCTTGTATTCAACAATAAGATTGCTAGTACATTCCAAAGATGCATTCTTCACTTCAGACATTAAGTCTTCCCTCATATGCATAAAAGACACCCTCAAAGCTTCCTCCCAGTCTCTTGCAGAAATCAACAAACTAATCCCACCATTAACATCTCCACAATACTCCAAAGCAACCTTGGCAGCTTCTGCTGGTTTGCCTAAAGCCTGAAGTTCCTCACATAGCTCATGTGCCAGTAGTTCTACTTCATCGTTTCCCAGCTTGAGAAGTCCAGCGACAGTCAGCACTCCACTCCATTTACCACATTCACGATAAACCTTCAAAGCCTTGTCCAATCTTCCACAAGATAGGTACGCAGTTGCAGCATCCTCAAAACATTTTTGTTTAGTCAGATGATCTCCCCAAGCCTCAAGGATTTGTGCTCTCTTAGAAGAATCAGTTATCAACTTAAGTCCAAGTGGAAAAAGTTCTGGATTTTCCTTCATGAGGCTCATGCAATCTGAGAAATATGCTTCACCAGCAGATGCAATATGCTTGATAGCATTTTCAAACCTTCGTAACTTGAGATCAATTTTATATCGCATCAGCACAGCAGGCATGGACTCTAAATCCTTAAGAAAAGGAAGAAATTCCTTAGGGTCCCGTTGCGAATTTAATGCTACAATAGCTGCAAGATTCAAGTCATAAAGGCCCAAAGCAGCTTCATAAACAGCATCACTATCTGATAACCACAGGAGATGTTTAAGGGCTTCTTCAGCAGATGAAGAAGCCACCTTTTTAGGGTCACCGGAGCCTAATAATTCCATTTCACGAATAAGCTTTATCCTACCCAAAGCCTCTTCAAGTGCTGGAGGCTCGCTCCTAGCCAGGGTCGTTAAGATACACAGCTCCCTAGGAGGGCTTTCTTCAATGTGTTCCTCAAGAGCCTTTCTTACAGCCAGAAGGGCAGCAGATACCTTATTGTCACCATGACTAGCTTTGAAACCTTTACCTTGCACATCTTTAGACTCCATGTTGGCAGGTGGTGAAAAAAATTTCCTATATAATGTCTCCGTAACATTTTCATTCTTTATGGCACAAACAAACTCAGTAATGTAGCTCAAATTATTGACCGACTTTACAAACTCAGCAGCTGATTGAATAAATCTTTGAAACCCACAATAGTCCACAATAATGTTGAAATCTATTCTATGACGCCTCACCATGAGAAGTGCATCCCTGAAGCGCCTGTCAGCCAAAGCATTAACAATAGAAGATATCACCAATTTTCTAGGATAAATGCATTCAAGATTTCCTCTCGCTGTTTGTAACATGACAGCAGCTTCAAATCCATCAAGCACACCGATAATTTTTGCTCCTCTTTCCCAAATATTCACTAAGTCAAAGTTTTCTCTCTCTTTCCTTTTGTCAGTATTGTAGCTTTCAGGTATTAATTCAAGCTTCCCGTCTAATATATCCGTCATATCAACTACAGAAAGCAAATTCTGCTTTGTCGCAAGGACCAGATGTGTAGTGTGATGATCAGATGCATTTGAATAAAATGCAAAGCTGCCGCAGTTGTTGTATAGAGTTTTTCCGGCAAGCTGCAGCCTTCCTGCCTCATCAAGTCCAAAAAGTAATGGTTCACAGCTAGAAGTATGAACTACATCCATCCAAGGGCAAGGTGAAGAAAAATGAAGACTGTTGCCTTTCAAATCACTTTTAACTGTTCCGAACTTTGAAGAATACCCAAAAACCTTTCCATCATCAAATTGCACAAATGCTGAAAGCCTTTTAGTAGGATTAGAAGAAATTCCAATCACCAGCCCTTCTATGGAATTTTGGTACGTGACTTTTGCATGCCACCCAGAACATGTTACTGAACTTGGAGCAGGATTCTCAGAACATTCAAGTCCAATCTCCAGCAGAAAGAAACCAAGGGCGTCGTTCCTTGATGTTGCAAAAGTAGAACGAGTGATAGGAGGAATAGAAAATGCAACTAGAACATTTGAATCCAACCATGCAAGATGCAGAAAGGTGCTGAAATTAGTATCTGAAGCAGAAGGTTCGACGTAAAATTCCTTCTCCTCTAGTTCTTCCCATGCATAAAGCATGGGAAGCTCCACAACAGACAAGTTTCCATCTGAAGAAAATGCAGCCAAAACATTTTTTTCATTCTTGGAATACAGAGCCACGTCCCTAACAGCACTGGTAAAATTCAAGCAGAATGAATACATAGGAGGAGGCAATAAGGACAATGAAAGAGGGGTCACTAACATCCTGGAGTCATCAATTACCAGTGCAACTGAATTCTCCATTACAGCTGTAACCCAAATGAAGTTGTAACTTGCAACTTGTCCACCAAGTGTCCAACATATTAACTGCAGTGACTTTGTTGGGTCCCACATAAACCTCACTCCATCGTTTCTGGGGTATCTTACTTCATGTTTTAGGTACCAATGGTTATTGCAGAAATACCAAACCTTCACGGTATCATATTGCTCATATCTAACAACAGCTGCCAGAAGATCAGAGCTGGAATTCCATTTGAGAAGCTCAACAGTTACATCTGAAGGAGCATTTATTGAGAATGAACTTCTTTCTAATCCATTCCTCTCAAAGAAAACTACTGATGGAGCTTCGTTCTCCACTTTTCTGTCATAGACTGCAGCAATTTTAGAACCAGTAGGCATCCAATCCAGAACTTCTCCCATGAATAGCTTTGCTTCTGATGAAGCATGCAAAACGCCAGTATCCCGTTCCCAAACCTTAACCCTTTTATTCGAGGAAGAACGATTAGACATTCCAGCTAGAGTTGCAAAATACCTGCCATCACCTCTCCATGATATGGGATTTCCAGAGGTCAATTCGGGTGAGAATTCTTGTTCACCTACAATTGAGGATGATACACAAAATTAGCAATGAATCAGAAACAAAGGAAATACTATTGAGAGAAAGGGCTCCAGCTTCGAGTTCCATGGTTTCTATGGATTAACTGGGAAAGATAAACATAAAGTGCCCATATTCGTATAACATATGCAAAGATCTAAGGATCATAGAGGATGATCCTTACGTACGTCAACACCTTCAGGAAGATCCTCTAGAGCAGTCTCATACAGCAAATCCCAATCATGGGTCATCACCAACAGTTGCGCAAAACCAGTAGTCACACCAAGTAGATCTCCATCTGGACTAGGCGAGATGCATTTGACACCGCCTTCCACACGGCCTACAACTTCTGTCTCATTTCGGTCTACACTATGAAGCAGCAAAGTTCCACCAGAAGTTCCCACTACCAATGCTTCTTTCTCCATAAGATACTCAAATGCAGTGATGAAGTCCCCTGGTTCCAATTCAATGGGTGCAATCTCTGCAGGTAGCGAACCTTTGCTCCGTGCCTTCTCATTCTGCGCATCCATCAATTGTGTGTTAGAATGAAAATACAGAATCTCAACAAATTGACCAGAATAAAACATCTTAATCATCTCTAAGAAAAACCTAGTACCATTGCTGAAATAAATTACAAGCTTCCTCAGACAAGCTTTAAGATTAATATACAGAAACTTCTTTCAACATCCCCATTGCAGTCAAGCAGGTGAGGAAACAAATTCAAAAACAACAACGCAAATAATTTAAGTGCTGCATAAGTTAAAATGGCCGCATCCTATTGCAAAGCCGACTGTTGACAAATGCAGAGGTAGCACTCTCGTCACAATACAATACCAAAACTGTAAAAGGAGCAGACCTTACCTGGAATTCGGAAAGACGTGTAGCGTAAATGAAATTGGCGGACGAGGCGAAGAACAGGCGGTTCCTCTCGATATCGAAGGCGGAGAAAAGCAAAAGCTCTTCATCTGATTGCAACTTGAGATTCGAAATGACTTCACGATAGAGCTTCAAGTTATTCATCCCTCAAGTACAGAAGCTTCAACCAGAGCAACCGAGTGACTGCAACTTCTAGGGTTTACTTTTCTGTAGGGTTTAGGACCATAAGAAACAGACAGACACCGAGTCGAGTTCGACGAACGAAAAACTGAACTCACTAGCTGACTCCTCCCTCCGTGACTGTGAGGAAGGAATTTAATAATTACCGTGTTGGCCCCAATCTTCTTTAATGTTCTAATTCTGCCCTTACATTTTAGATTTGAACACTTTTGTTAAAATGAGTGGGGTCTGACTGAAAACTGAAGAAAGTTGTTTGTTCCTAAAATCCTCTCCACGTCCCCAAAATTCTCACACTTGAGCACTAATATTATTATTGAATCTGAATTTTCTTTCCTTTTGAATAAGACCCATTGTCATGTATGTGCACTTACTTAATTGAACAAGCCCACCCCGTATTATTATAGTAGTGTATCAATCACCCACTGGAATCTAAACCCTCTGAAAAAAGTAATGCACGATTTCCCCCCATTCTTATATTCAACTAATTCACAATAAATAGCATGAGTCAAGCCTCTTACAGGTATACTTTCACTAATGAACCGTCTGGTGGATCAAAAAACTATACAGATTGGAGTATGTTTGCACCTTCTGCACTACACTATACTGTAATGTTCTTTCTACTCCTACCTTTACTTTAACATCAGCAGCACTAAAGCCCCGTTACCAAAAATCAAATAAAAAACTTTAAAAAAAAATGGGGAAGCCAGATGCTGCTGTTTCTATAACCTAAGTTGGGCCAAGGCTGATACCCCTTCTTCTAGCCGCATCTATAATGTTGGCTTCATCACCTTTAGCCTGGTGAAGATTCTGGTATTGCAGCCACAGTTTGAGGGAGAACGGATGCGCTGAAAGTGCTTTCCTGAAAAATCTTTCCAAGATTGATTCGATGTTTGTACTTCTGCTCAATACCTCCGCTGCCTCAACCCACAGATACTCTGGAGGAACAGGAATCACATGAAAGATAGCATCAACTAATATCGAACTTGACCAGAACTGCAAGCTGGTTGAACTAACATCAGTAAAGTTGTGGCCACTTTGCAATAACTTGCAAGCAGAAAGCGCTACTTCATAGTTGGATGGTACCATTTCCAAGACAGCTTCCACAAAATCAACAAATTCTTTCGAGTTGGTTAATTTTGGCGGTACAAGTGTTGGGCCATTCCACACTTCAAGAGCTACGTTTAGCTGAGAGGCATTGGAAGTGACTGGACTAAGTAGGCCAGTAACTACTTGCTGCACTCTTGGTTTTTTAATACCAGAAACGAACCGTGTCGAGAGTGGCTGAGCGAGAGGGAATGAATGAACAACATCTAAATAGGCTTTCAGCTGGCTCAGCTGCCAAGTGATAGTTGCGTCCTTCGACTGAAAAAGCAGAAACATCGCATGTTCCCTCATACAATTCCACAAATAATCAGGAACAGAAGCCCTCAATGCATCATCAATAGCTTTACGGCCCTCGGCAGGATCATTCTGCAAAACTTTATGGAGTGCAAGATTGAGCAACCCAAACATCAAGTCTATCTGATCTAACCGACGGGGCACTTCTTCCTTTCGTGATGTACCATAATCCAGCAACCTGGATGAATTTCCACTTCCCCAGATATTGGAATTTTCATTTTGGTAGCACTGAACTTTCCATAGTGAGTCATACCATTGGGCCATAAGATGCTTAACGAAATCCGTTCTTCCTTTCTGAAGGGCACACACAGCGTACTGGTTCCAAACACACTGGATTCCTGAGGTTCCCTTTGGCCAGGTTTGAATGGCATCCTCAAACCCTATAAGACGGGAATTGCCATGACCATCTTCTAGCAGTTGTGCTGATACGACAACAAGCTCCACACAAGTAGGATGCAGCTTAACATATTTCTCCAGCAAGTTCAACCCACCTTCCATATCACCCAGTGCCATCATGCACCTTATATGGCTAAGCGCAAACTGTTGTGCTGATTTTCTGTCATGATCACCCTTTAGCAGTCCACTATTGCAGTCGGATTCAACAGAATTTGCAGCCATTTCCACCAGCCTCACGGCCTTCAACCTCTCGGTATCAGGCAGATGAACAGATGACCAATCAACTGGAAGTAGCTCCTTCACACATTCAAACTGCTGCACAATAGCAGCTGGAAGCTTCCTGTAAATAATCAAGTAAACACATGAAACCCAAAATATGCATGTATCAGAAACTGTTAAGCAAGAGAGGATATCACTGAGCATCTTGGGGGAAGGCTCATCAGAATTTGCAGTAGCTGGTAGAAGCCCATGGATTTTATGAAGGGCCTTCTCAAAGTTTCCAGACAAGCACAAACAATCTATCATCTGCAGAAAGATGTCTAAAATGCAGCCACTAGAAAGTGCTTTATCATCCTTTCCAGATATAGCTGACTGGTGGCAGATAACAGAGAGGGCATATTCATAGGCCGCCAGTCGATCATCAAGGTGTTTTCGGCTGTTGATGTATAGAAGCCAAAGTCCATATGATTGCTCATTGTGTTTGACCTATAAACAAGACGATACGGGTTTCGCAGACAATAAATGTCAGTCACATTAAAATTCTTTCTTTAAAGAGAAACAACAATAAGTTCAGGTTTCCTCACACAAAACAGTATGCGGGGATAGAGTATAAACCAACACAGCATGCTTGTCACTGTCTATACACATTTGAAATGCAAAACACAGAACACCTAAATACCCTCAACTATGTTAGAAAGCCACACACACACACACACCGACGCACCCACATGCAGACACACCAGCACACCGCAGGCAAGTTGAATTTTCTACATATAAATTTTTATCCAAAAAAAGGCATACCGCGTGTAAGAACATATCATGATTGCCAATGAATTGTGCACGGCTATAGCAAAGTAGCAGGTAAACTATCCACAAAGATTCCGAAGATGGATCAACCTCAAGTGCTCGTGAAAGTATGCAGAGTGCCTGAATGAATACAAGTTTACAATAACAATGAAAACCAGCACATCAGGCTATTACATGCCAATGAAATTTGTCACAACTGCTGAACTCACCTTTTTTGAGCCAGTTTGTTTATCAGGCTCATGGTTCAAGACAAGTATAGCCATCTCTAATGTCTGATCATTTGTACCTGCTGCTTGGTTGATTTTATTCTAAGTACAGACATCCAATAATAGCAAGAGATTAGTAAATGCATATATTAGTCATTAAATAAGTCTTCCATTCATAGTGAAAGGTTACAGATTTGATGACAATGAGATAATGGAACAATAATCCGCCAGCGAAAATAAATACTCCTATATGGCAACAAACATGCATCGAAATGACATTTTCATTTTCCTCTACATGATTACACATCTTCTCAAATACTCAAACGACTCCCAGATCTTCATCTACAGCTGCATGCCTTTCGACATGCAAAGTTAATGGGTTTGCACGATACACAGAACAGAGATAACAGTTTCTCTGAAAGCATGGCAAACACTCAAACATAAATACAAAACAAAATAACCTAAATTAGTGCACCAAAAGGCAACAACTTAATGACAAGAGAAACGTTTGTATTTCATAAAGGGTGGAAATTTAACTTAGCTAATCTTAAATCCTACGTTTTCCCTGCATCTTTGTAACTACCATTTGTTGGTCAAAATAACAAATTGTTTCCTTTGTAAACTAGAAAAGAAACAATAGAAGTTTATATTTACACCAAATTTTCAAAACCATCAGTAAACATGACTCCTCCCCACAATAATCACTTCCGATTTTTCACCCTTAATGACCACCATGTCAAATTTCCAGGCAGTAGATACTATTCTAACCTAACATCCACATTTTCTCCATTTGGTAAAATGAACATCATGACTAGGTCAAAGAAGAACAATTGATGTCCAAGTAAAAATAATATGTTAATCATGCAATATTTCTCTTTTGACATTCTGGTGCTACTGTACAGAAAAAGCCAAAAGCAAGAGTACAGATAGCAGTTTAGTATCACTGTCTAAAACCATTTAATATCAATAGATAGATATTCAACAAAATACACATCATAAAAGAATTTTCAAAGGTTAAGACTATAGTTTATTAAAAGTTTAGTGACAGTTCTGGAATTTAAGTGAGCTTCAGTAATTAACCAAACACAGTCACCAAGTAAGCAATAGAGAATTATGTATGTCGAGCAAAAAAAGGAAAAGCTTGAAATGCAAATTGACAAACCGTTGTGCCAGTTCTTTGATGAAAATAAGAAGAATCCCTCCAGCTCCCGAGAAGTTCAATGTGACCATCATTGCCATCCAAAAGTGGCTCATTTTCAATTACATAATTCTGGGGCACAATAGATACAGCCAAATAAAAGCTGAAGCACTTCAACCAGCACTTTGCAACTTTCTGCTCAGCAACAGATATCTTTGAACGAGGATCTGCTTTAAGTATTTGAAAATCAACTAAGTAAGTTGGGGAAGTCAGAATTTCATGCTTAGAAGGGCTTGTGGCAGAGCTGCACTTTTGTAAGTCCAAACTTGCTTCGACATGATGAGCTGCATGGGAGTAAAGAGGTAAGCAAGAAGAAACATCCCTCAGCATAAAAAAGAAAAGGTCATACCATGAGCATCAGTGTCTTCATGTTGGTGCTGTAGCACCACCTTCCCTTGAGGGAAATCACGAATGTGTTGAAAGCGACAACCATCATTGTTGCATTTTCCTCGGAGTTCAAACATGCAAACTGGCCAGAATGGGTCAACTGAATGACCTTCTGTATAGGAGGCAATTCCATTGCTATAAAATAGTTGCAAGGTTTCTTCTACTGGGTTCGTTATCTGATTACCCCACCGAGTTTCATCAGAGAAGATATGAGCCCCATCTTCCTTGTGCATGTTGTCTGGGAAACTTTTGGTGAGCATTTCTCTCAATGCACTGAAAGTACTTCTCAAGGTCAAGGGAGAACATATTAAAGAATTCAATGCATATAAACAACTTTCTCTATCCTTTTCAACATGACATTGCCCTTCACTTTCAGCTTTTGAAAACAACTCATTCTTTTCAGATCCAAAACCATTCTCTCTATCCTTTTCAACTGCAGGGTATAGATTGCAGCCTGAACCAACTGTTCTAGAAAACATTCTGGGCCCAAGCCGTGCAAATAGTTCAGATCTTAAAGTTGCTTCAAGAAGCAAAGGATCCTCATGATCAGTATCACAGGCTTTTCCACTATCTACTTTATTTTGATCCAATACCAATTTTTGTTTTGTTTGGTGATCATGGATACCGGGTTGAACAGAATCATCATCATCATCATCATCCATCTCGGATGTCCCTTCAACATCTTCTGACATGATTGGATCACTTTGTGGGGAGGATATTACTCCATTTGCACCACTCGTGGAATAATGATGCAACTGCTCTGATGTACTCACATCTGGCTCACTAACTTGCTCCGTGCCCAGGTTTAGTCTGTCATATTGCTCATAAGACATGTGGGGATCCACGTCAACACATTGGACATTTGGGTCATCCTCCACTCGAACATCACCACTAACTGGTTGAGACCGATGCCTCAGACTGGACATATCTGAGGCATTCACTCCACTCGTATTTGCATGAATTGCTGATGAAAATAATAAACTGGAATCACCCAAAAGGAAAGATCTAAAATTGGCAGAGCATTGTTCCCTCTGGCGATAAAGATCTGCACACCTAGCATTAGCCTCAAACAATGCTCTCTGGGCTTTTCTGTACGCTTTGAAAGCATTTCTTTCTTCAATTTCACACATCCGTCTCTGCTCCTGGGCTTCCTCTAGTTCCTTATCAATCTTATCCTCCATTTCACTTAATGAGTGCATGTCCATGCTATCCACAGAAGACAAACTTGCATTACCCACACACGTCTGGAGGCTAACTTTATTTCTTACCTAGAGAGGAATGAACCATTCTTATATTTAATAAAAAAAAACATTCTTATATACAATAAGGGAATATAAGAACAAAAAATCACAATCCATAACCAAGAGCAAATATACCTGATGTTTGTTGCTCAAAGGTACAATCCTACCACTACCAGATCTGATGTCCTGAGCATATGTTTCCTGGACATCCAGCTCTCTCCTACCTTTACTTGTCAAGGATCTTTGCTGATTAAGTACACCATTCCCAGTTTGATGCTTTGATCTAAGATTTTCCTGTGAAATTAATATCAATGTAAACAGTAAGATTAACCATTAAGACAGCCATAGGAAGGATGCAAAAAATAAAATAAAAACATATGTATATCGCTGCAAGACCAACAAAGGATGTATAGATATTACAAACAGACAGAATCAGCAATTCATGGATTACCAAAAACAATATAGTATGTCTCAAAATATGAGCTCACCATATCCTTCATCAAAGTTATGTTGGTCATATTTTCCAGCGGGATTTTTTCCTTAGCTGAAACACACGGATCAACTTGCCAACTGGTTTTTTTAGGTTGAGTGCAGTTGACTCGCCTGCCCGGACCTGCAAAACCACAATGATTCTGTTTGCAATGGCATCGGAGAACACACAAGACATAATAAGCATGCTTAGGTCAAATTATCACCTTGCAATGAATCCTCGGGTATGTCCCCTGGTGAAAAACTACCAGGAATATCATTTGCTATTTTCTGGGTAGCAGCAGCCAACTCATTTTTGCTATTAGGAATCAGTCTCTGGGTTTGACCAGCCATTTCCAGTCTCCGGAGATTGTAAATTTCCAACTCTGAATCTTTTGATACCAAATTGGACTTCACAGGAGGCATCCCTGGTTTACCGTCTGTACTGTTCTGATATTCATTTGCATTGATTTTCAAGCGTTTCTTGGCTGGTTCTTCAGATTCGATGGATGCAGCATTGGCTACAGCCACTCTCGCAAGTGCATCATTTTTAGGCTGAAAAACATTTGCATTCTTTGATGGGTTGAGGACCTGCTCCCTGTTCTTACGAGCAGCCTTAAGCTTCAATTCAGTCTCCCTCAGTGCAATCTTTTCCCTTAAGTCTTGCAGTTTGGTATGACTTAAAACTGGACCTTGATCATGTCCACAACCCTTGCTAGTTGAATTCTTATTATGAATATTAAAATATCTTGTTCGTGATGCATGGTCAAATGGCAACGGCTTAGTGCTTCTGTAGTTGGCAGCTCCTTTGACTTTAGCTACAGATGAGACAAATGTGTGATTTAGTGGCCCTTTTTTTGGCATTACTTTGCTAGCTTTAATATCATTCTGCCCAGGAATTTTCAGTCTTACTGCAGACAGAGCAGAAGGCTTTTGACTTTCATCCACCTCCAATAAGTTCGATTTAGTTTCTCTAGGTTGTTCTTGTCTATGCTCTTCAGAGTCACTACCACTGTCATCATCTGAGAAGCGTATTACAAGATTATCACGGCCCCCAGATCGTGCATGCCAGCCAGAATTAACAGATTTACCCACTGGAATCTTTTCGACACTGGTCTGCTTCATTGGCTTAGTGGATGCATGGGTCTGGATATAAGAGGTGCTGGCAAGATTATTTCCAGAAACTGGCCTCTCTGTGAACAAAAATGAATGATCATAGAACAAACAAAAAGAAAAGAACGTCTCACAGAAAAAGACGTTTGACATAGACAGGCAAACATTGGGATCCACATCCATACTGAATGATCCCCTTTTTATCTTTTCATATCCATGCAGAATGCTAGGGATCTTGTCATTATCATTTTTCTTTATTTTACTAGGGTTGAGGGAAGGGGCTAATGCGAGCAGGCATATGAGGGAGGCCCAAGGGGCACTGGGATTTTAAACCATAAGAGTGACAATCATAAACCATAAGTTGGCTAGCCCTTTGTTCTTGATTGTTTCAAATGTACTGGTCATACGCTCCACAAAAAAACCCATCCAGTTTCATCCTGAGATCATTATCTCTAACTATAAAGCAAAGAAGTTACATCCTAACATCCCGAAAATGTCCATGACAAGTGCATGAGACTGGGTTCAAGATCATCAAACTCACTTAAACTAAAAACCAGTAAGTTGAAAATCTTATTTTACATGTAACGGACAATAGTAGTAAATTTTGTTTAGTTTACAGAAGTGCCTGACACCGAAAAGTGGGATTTTACTGATTATGTTTGGACATCATGCCACTGAAAAGTGAATTTTTACAGATGATGACTAGACATCATGCGATAATTCCTAATTTAGTATCCACATGGATGCAAGAGTGGCTATAAAAGGAAACAAACCTGGTTGAGTTACAGAAGGAGGTATGACATGATCAGGAGCAGGAGACATTGCCATGGTGAAAACTTCATTTCCCTGGGGCAGAGGAACTACAAAGAGTAAGTCTCCAATAGAACAAACAACCATTAACATGTGATCGGGATATATTATAGTCATGAAAGGATGTACTTATGCATCAAGAACTTGAAAGAAACAACGAAATATTCTCAATTGCTGGTAGATGATCAGAAACCCATCATAAGAGCGTCCTACTTGAGTCTTGACTTGAGGACAGTATGGTAACCAGTTTAAAGCGCTATAAAATTCTTTTAGAAAAATGTCAAATCACATCTTTCTCGGAATGAGACCCACTGGACCAAGCTATCCAGCCGCTTTAAGATCATTGCCAGTCCAGAGAAAAGTAGTATAGCACGCAAGAGTATTTTACTAAACTTTGCTATAAAAAAATGAAGATTCCGCAAAAAGAGCTACAAAAATCATACTCCACAGAAATTCAAGAACTCCAACACGAAAGCTAAAAGACACGAACTTAAATCTGCATCGAACTACTCATTTCATAACAAACTCAAAACGGTAAAAAAAAAGAAAGTAAGGGGAAAAAAAGGAGAAGGATAAGTTCCTACTCCGATGGGTTTTCAGGAACAGATATACAGACTCAAGGAGTCGAGAAAAAACAAAAGGCCCTAGAACTTCAAATTATCTTCGTCCAGGCCATACGAGATCCAAATATCCGCATAATTCTTCTCAAGATTTTCAGACGACCCATGAGAAGCAAATGAGCTAACACAGCAAACACAGAAGCGCAAGCGACTGAAGAGAAGAGACCAGCATACATCACAGTCGGAAGAGGAGAGTTCGCCTTCTTCACGGTTGGGCTTCGAAGAATGGAAGTTCTTGGTAGGGTTTGCGTCGTCTGACTTCAGACCCGTCTGGATGGCGGTAGCCTCCACAATTGCCTTCGCCTTCGCCGTCGCATCCGTAGCCGTCGTCATTTCCGGGCGAAATTGATTGGTATATTCAAGATTAAATCCCCTTTTTCTCCGTCTCGGGAATGATCTTGAGACGCCGTGGGAAGGAGTGAAGGAGAGGAAGGCGACGCAGCGAAGGATCGACGAAATGAAGTTTGGTTATTCAAAAGTCGGTCCACTTGGATTGGAATCCCCCCTCCTTTTTATTGGACGAATTTACCCTCGCAGCTAAAAATCTATTCCATTCATTCGTCCAAAAATAAATTTTACATTACTTTTGACACCAAAATTAAAATTACGAAATGGTATAAAGAAAAAATAATTGGTCAAAAATATCTCATGATTCTAACTTGGATGTTGTATGTTAAAAATTAGAGATCAATGTTAGGGGTAAAATAACTGAGTTAAAGATTCTAAATAGGTAAATGCACCAATTTTTTGGGACATTTCATAAAGGACGTACCATTTATTTGGAGATGAAACAAGTATGTTTTAGACTCATTTCAGAATACTTGTTTCAATTAGTTGTAACGTTTTTAATATTTTTTTAAAGAACGAAATCAGACCGTTTGAAGTAAACGTTAAAAGTTACTTATGGTCATAGATAAATTTTTCAAAACACAAAAACTACTTTAAAAATATGTTGTCAAATACACATTCGGTATCTATTTTGAGGTTTGAAACCTTATTCAGCCGTAGTTCATAACTAATCAGTATAATGTTTAGGATTTAGTTGTGTTCTTTAACATAAAACTTCATCAATAATCTATCAAATCATCTATTTTCCACCAATATTCACTCTCACAAACATCAAATCAAAATTCAAGAACTTCCCACATTCTTCGCACAAATTTAACATAAGAACATACACACTTAGGCCGTGTTCAGCTGATAGTATCCATCAATTTTTTCCCGGATCTCATTGTTCACGAGGTAACGGCCATCATGACAGTGTAATTATTACAAATTTACCCTTTTTATCTTTAGCTTGTTAATTTTGTCCTATTTAATGATCAGAGATACAAAAAGGTAACTATGTTATATGGATCTACCGTTCATTCAAAATTTGAACAAGTCATGAAAAAAATTTCCACCACTTGTCCTCGATTGAGCCTTAGAGATATCATTCAGAATAATCTTTAACACTAACAGTAAGTCCAAATATGTTAGGACAACACATGACACATATTCGTCTATACGCTCGATTAGATATTGTGGAAGCGAATACACGACAACGATTGTAAAATTACATTTGAGTTGAAATTTACATACATTCTCGCTGGTGAAAAGATAAAACATGAACAACATGTGACTCTAGAATCTTAGTAGCATAGGATTTTGGTTAAACCCATTTGAAGGATCCAGAAGGTTACACATTTAATAAACGGACAATATTTGATGTCACTGTTTTTTAGTAAAATATTTTGTATTAGACGTATGCATCATTGTAAGAAACTATTATATGGTTGATGTAGAAGTATTTAATACTTCATCACTTAAAACAGTTCTCAAATAACAAAAACACTTGAAGTGTAGTCGGAAACGAATAGTTTTTTCAGAAAATTTATTTAATAGTTATCAAAGAAAAAATTGAAAGTAAAATTGATATTGTTGATTTTAATGTAATTATTAAAAAAGAACGTAAAAGGTCATTTTTACCATCGATATCGAGAAAGTACATATCAGTGCAATGACCCAACCCAATGGTGGGTGGGGTGTAGGTGATTTGGAAAAGATTTTTTTTTTGAACGAGAATGATTATTCATTCAATGTCTAACAACTTCTCGTTAGATAAACAAACTAATCAGGAATAAAATCCCGAGAACTACTATGACTCTCTCCCTGAATTGAGCATGAACAAGCCTACCTTTTCAATAACTTAAGGCTAATGAGAATAATAATCTTAAAAATGATAACCATAATGAAATTAAAAAATACTAGATAACAGGGAAATCGGCATGACTGATAAAGAATAAAGGTTTTCAAGTAAAGCTGATCTTCTCGAGTGCTTTTAGATTGTAATAAAGTCTGATTCAAATTCAAAGATTCATCCGCAGCATCTAAAAATGAAAAAAGTTTCAAATTTATAAGGCTAAACGATAAATATTATTCTCAATTAAACTCACCTTTTCTCCACACAACTGATAAGCATAAGCTAGAGGATTAATGAGACACTTATTAAAGATTGTGGTGCAAGCGCAAGGTGTAGAAAAATTGGGGACCTCTAATCTAATAACAGAGTAAAAAGTTGGTAGTTTACTTGAGAGCACCTACACTTTTCTTCAGCTTGCAAATAGGGAACTAAACTTTTCAGTTTAGTATCTCTTTGAAAAAAAGCTTTGGAAATTTCCCCACAACAGATAAAGGAAAATGGAAAACGCCACATACAGTAACACAGCTGATTTATCTCATAATTGAATACAATCTGCACAAGTAGAGAAATTGGTAGAAGGAACTTGTGATTACTACTATCATATTTTGGATAGAAAGTTTTTGACAGTACTTTCACCTTCATCAACCATGAGCTGCTCCAAAACTTCTCTCATAAGTTCCATCCTGTTTTCAGCATACATCTTCCCATTCCACCCTTTCGCGGCCAATTCCTCCGCCATCCTGAACGCCTCCGCTACCGTTGCATCGGCTTCGCCGCACACGACGTCTACTATTCCCTTCTTCTTTGCATCCATTGCCGTTAACTTCGCTGCTTTCAGAACCACGTCCCGAAGGGCATGTGGTTCACCTATCTTGCACCTTGGAGACACACACACACAGTGACAAAAACAGGTGGTTATTTAGTACAGGGACTAAAATGGAAAATCCACTAAGAATGAGGGACTCTGAATCACCTGAGCAGCGTGACGAAGCCCACCGGAATCTTAAGCCCAAGATCCATCTCGCTCATGTACAAGAACCCTCTGTCGTTACGCATCACGATGTAGTCGTGGCTGAGCGCGAGGAGAAGACCACCGGCGGAGGCGTGGCCGGTGACGGCGGCAACCGTCGGCATGGGAAGGGTGATAACATCGGCCAAGAGGTAGCGGAGGCGGGAGATGAGAAGGCGGAAGCGGTGGTCGAGGGAGCCTCTGAAGTCGACGCCGTTGGAGAAGAACTTGCCTTGAGCGGTGGTGATAAGGGCCTTCGCTGTCGGGTCGGATCGGACCCGGGCAAGAGCGGATCGGATTGAATCGAACAGGGTCGCCGTCAGACGGTGGTCGTCTTGCCCGGTCAACGTTAGGACATAGATATCCCCTCTCTTCTCTAGGCTACACATATTTCTCTCATCTACTTCTTGCCCGGTTTCTATCGATTCTTTCATTTATCCATCTCTAAACTCCTACCGAACATAAGAAGGAGATGTGCTATGACTCCTAACTTGCTAATTGTGTTATTCTCTCGCATCGCCAAAAACAAATTAGAAACTGATAAATTGATTTTTACTAATATTTCTTCCTCTCTTAAATTTCGTATAAACTTTCAGAATTTTGAATCTTTCCAAGAATATTTTCCAAAAAAAAATGCAGTTTTTTTTCCATCTAAAAGCAGATGTGTATTGCCTGCCGCCAAACCAGAAGACGTGCGCGTATCACGCAGAGAAAGTTGCTGAAAAGTCTAACTCATTTTCTTTGATCTGGCTCATTTCTTCCCCTGAACAAATCCGTTAAACAATTCGAAAGTAAAATCTGCTTACTAATTCCTTACTTCCTCACTCATGTTTACTTTTCCAACAAACACAAGGAACTTATTAATATAGATTTTGATGATAAGCACGGGATGATCAATCCCATTAAGAAAACCGACAACGACTGGAAGTCATTAGGCTCCACAGATGAACCCACCAGTACAAAAATATCTCAACAAACAACAACGCAAAGGCACCTACTAGTTGGAACAGACAAACTCCTCAGGCTAAAATTTACCTCCGCAAAGCAAACCATCATACATTGTAGTCTGTAAATCACACAAGTGGAATAATACTTGCCCCATGAATCCAACAAATCAAGCATACCCAAGGGAGTGTAAAACATCATCCAAAGTTATAACCAGATACCAAATTGCTATGGACAATACATAAAGTGCCCAGAAAGTATGGAGAGTAATGGACTTGCCATTTCTTTGGGATGCAATCTACACTAGTTTGAGCGGCTCCGTATCACATCGAGACCCATCTCAGTCGGATCGGTCGCTTGCAACTCCACCTGAATTCCATCCAACTCCCTCTTAAACCTGTCCTTGGAGCTTGCATAAATCATCTTGTTTCTCACTCTTGATGTGTCAGGGGACCTTCACAAATCACAGATTAATTCGTTAGTTGAAGCTCAAAGTGATGAAACAATCTCTAATGCGAGGTATAGATCATTTTAGCAAGCACAAAACCAAGGCTAAAACAGCAGGGGTATCCTAACTTCTGTATTTTACCAGGCAATGAAAATTATCCTGCTTTTCTGGCAGTTCTCAGCTGTAACGTAATCGAAATCATAGACAGCATATCGGCATTCATCAGCAGGAAGGCTAGCAGTGAAATCTTCATAGCTTTCAGTTGGTTCACCAAGCTTTTCCACAATAACCTGCTTCTGTTTCTCCTCAATCTTGAAAACTATGAAACGGTAAGTCCTTTTGGTCTTCAGTTCTAAGAACTTCAGCTTGCAGTCATCATGCACAGCCATTCCCGATGCTGCGTTAGCCTGGGAAATAAAGCGTGAAGGAGAAGAAGTATCACCACCAAAGGAAATTGACATCCATACCCACATACAGCCAGAGAACATCATAATCCCATAATTTCCAAATGAAATTCCAGATAAATCTAACAATGAGAACACATCCACCAATGCAACTGCATCATTTTCTACCAATCCATACCAAAGTAATGATAGAAGTAATACCCTAGTGCATCACCAATTCTTGCGTTTCTTCTTCTTCTCCTTCTTCTTCCTATAAGAAAACACTCCATCAACTAGGTAAATCAATTTTACGTTGGTATCAATTGCAGAACAGAGTGCTCAGTGCAATATTCTACGCTGTTGCATTTGGTAAAACTCCGGGCGCATAGCTAAGAACGCCACTGAGAAACCCTGGCCAGGGCCACGACATGACAGAGCAAATGACAGATTAAATGTAAAACCGGAAGGCACGTGTAAGAAAAATTCGAATCAGAACAAGCAACAGTCTTCCAGAATGAAACCATCAGATGGGTGGGACGTCGTAACTAAACGAACGCACCCAGAATCCGAAGCACAGAATCAACAAACACGGAATCAAGCTCAACTTCCAGTCAAATCAGCGGCCGATCAGGCCGATCGAAACGCAAATTCGAACTGAATAAACTAAACCAGAAGCAAACAAGAATCATCAAAGAAGAAGTCTGGAACAGCAGATGAATAGCAGGAACAAAGCAGTGGAGCGGATGATAGAGAGCACTCACCATTTCCGCTGAAAACGAAGGATTCCAGCGACAACAAAGCGGGAGAAATTTTGCTCAGATGATCAGAGAGATGTGGTGATAAAAAAGGATGGTGATGGTGGTGGTGATGAGATGAGAAATGGGAATGGGGACTTTTTTGTGCTTTCTTTTTCAAGGTTCTCTTCTCTCAAATCGGCTTTTGGTTTGGGCTCTGCGAGAGACTTGAAAACCGATGAGCCTTTTTCTTGCTTGCTTTCACGTCTTCTTCTGTTCTGTTCTGGCGTGGGTGGGTGGGTTGGCTACGCTTACGTCTTGTGTCATTCCTCCCAACATGGACCGTCAGATCATATTCCGCCACGCAAGGTTGTGATCGTTATGCTATGCTGTGACAGTGACAACAGCTTTGTATTTCCTCTGCCTTCGGACGGTGCCGTTTTACATATTTAATTCCATCATCACAATTCAAATTCTCTTCCTATTGCTTTCGATGGACTGGACTGGACTCGTTGTATTTTATGAAGCAAAATAGAAAATACAGTATAAACATGAAAAAGGAGGGAATACTCTACTTTTCCCTTAGGTGTGGGTAATGGAGGAGTATATTACTCAATACAAAATGAAACACCAAATAATTTTCCCAACTAAGTTCAATTCCTTTCCTTTTTTTTCTTCTTCTTCAAAATCATGAACAAGTTCAAATTATAAATGTAGCTATCTGTTCTTCCTTTGCTGCCACTTTCTGAATAACTGATGCTGGAACCAAACAGAGCCCTCTACTTCTTAGATCTCCCTGCACCTCCATCCCACCTTTCTGTTTTACATCACCATTAAGCAACGAAGCATATTATAAATAAGGGAAATTTTCCAGATAATCAGCTGTATTAAATTCATAAAGTAGGTAAAAATCACCTCTAGGTGAAGAGGTCCAAAACTGTCATATGTCCTACTCAGCATCTGAAACAGATTCTGTTACAAGTAATGCCAAAAAAATTAAGTGCCTTTTTTTAAAATTAGGATTGATAAGAAAATCTTAAGCTTGAAGACTGGATAATATGCTTTTTCAGGTAATTAAGATTAAAAACCTGTATCTGTTCTTGAAGAAGTTTGATGTGAAGAGAAGCCTCTTGAAGAACTGAAGCTGTGTCAGTCTGCAAGCCACCCAACTTCTGCTGTTGATTTATTTATTTAATTATGGAAAATGATTAAAAAACAGTTTAAAACGAAGAAAACCTTGCCAAAGGGAGAGACTAGCTTCTGTAATGAAGTGATCTTGTCGCTTAGCTTGTGGCTCCTCCTCCCTGGCGTTAGCAACTGCGAACAAAAACACACTACAATTAACTTCAGGGGTCAATATGAAGCTACATAAAAAGATTGAGGCTATCAATAGTCATTCTAATTCCTGCCCACTCGGTCTTGCATATTATCGTATGACACCCCCAAAGTATTACAAACTTTACGGTTCAGTAAACAAACAGGGCGGGAAGAGCAATTTGGTACCTTTCGTTTTATGTCATTAGCTACCCACTCCTGCGTTTGACGACCTGCAGGCTGTTTCTCTTTAACAACCAAATGAGTTTTATTTCTCTTCAATTTCTTCCCCCTCACGTTTCCAATTGAATCACTGCCGTCATCCAGAGGCCAGCTTGAATTCTCAACAACCTCCTCAATCTTACGTTTTCTTGCATTTGTGATATTATTATTGTTTTGAAGGTCCTAGTTAAACAAAAATAAAAAAGTTAGTGATGGTAAGTATATGTAAATTATAAAATTCATGTAATTTTTAAAAAAGGAAGAAATACTTGAAATTGAAGAACAGGCGCCGGCTTTGTGCTGAGAACGGTTGACTGTTGGTAGAGAATAGTATCAAAATCAGAGCTGGTTGATGGGTAATCTGAGAATAAAATAAATTAAAAAGAGGAAAACGAAATTATTGGCTAGAATTCTTTTAAAAAATACAATAAAATATTATGCATAAAAAAAACTGAAGATAAAGAACAGACCATGCAAAAAGGGTTGGTAAGGGAAATTGGGCAAGGGGTCTTCATCTCTTAGCAAACCATAATTAGCATCCAGATGATAGCTACTTCCGGGGACATTTCTGCAAAACTTAACATTTTTCAATGCAGTATCAAGGACAAATTGAAAAAAGACAGTGACTAAACGAGTATTTTATCAATTAAATTAGTCAACCGGTCAATGGATTTCTTTGTTAACTTTGGAAATCAGCTGGTTGCACTACAAATAATTAATACAGTAGTATATATTATTGGAAATACAGATGCTTGCTGATTTAATAGTAATTAATACTGGAATATTTTGGACAAGGACAAAAGAATAAGTCCTACAATCAACGTTTTCCCTAATATTCTTTTTGTATCATTTTTGACGCATATCATGCCTTGTACAACTTGTCGCCGGTTCCCCGAACTTGTTCTAGCTTAGCTAAAATAAAAGTAAAAATACTCCATTGAAATATCCATTTAAATAAACTGAGAAAAACAAAATATGCTTATATTTTTTTCTTGTATGCGTAAGCTGTAAAGATACACTAGTATACGTAATAGCGCCTAATCACCAAATAATCAGTCACTAATTAAGATGACCATAATTTTAATTAAAAAACTACTAATTAATTGATTAGTATATACGTACATTGGCATGGTCTGATCATTCAGCGTAGAAGCTTGCAAACTCGGCATCTGAATATCAATGTTGGCTGAAAAAGAGAAAGATTCGAAGACATTGATACTGATTCATAGCAACTACAACTACCCGCGGCCACTATACTTTATTTATTTCTCTTTTCCAGTACCAGTACTTTAATTAACTTCAAAAAAGAACAAGTTTTAGCACTTACGAAAATTGACGAAGTAGGAGGAGGTCAGAGGTGGAAGAGAGTCCGCAATGTCCCTCATTCTAATCAATCCCACATTGTTTCACGATTCAAATTAATTACTTTCATCGTGATCAACGACAAGAAGAAAGAATTAAGGAGAAAGAGAATAAATCAATTATAAGCAAATCAATTAGTAACTAATACTACTACTAATTACTACTTGTAAGCAAGATTATATATCCAAGTAGTCACCTGTTGATGAAGATCAGAGAGATGAAGCAAAGTACACACACGGGTGGGCAGGTCAAGAAGAGAGGAGAGAATTGATGGAGATCATCTGTATATATATAGTAGCTAAATTAAGGTAGATTAAAAATAATACTAATAATAATAATAAGTTTTGCCAGATGGAAAGAAATGATGAAGATGAGGGGGTGGGTGATTAATGAATGAGAAGGAGGAGTAATTACTAATTAGAAGCGTGATTAAGGAAGGAAGAGATGGAGATGCTCTAAAGAGATCAGATCAGATCAGTTTGTGTGTGGAAATAGAAATGGTGAATGTTTCTAAATAAAGAAATTAATTAAAGAGGTGGAAGTAGCTAGCTAGGGGTCGCGGATTATTAATTAATGCATGGGAGAAGAAAACTATACGAAACGTCGTCGATGAGTCATGTCTAGCTAGCTAGAAAAATAAACGTACAAATTAGCCACCTCCCCTTTATTTATAGGGAGGGGCCTTGTGGTCTCGTCTCACGCCAAACCCTAGCTAGCTACACTACACTACACTAATATTTTGGGCTTTCATAAACATAAACATAATAATAATAATAATAATAATAATAATAATAATAAACTCTTTCAACCTCAACAATTTGGGTATATATTTTCTCGCTAAATTTTAAAGTTTTTGAGAATGTAATTAGGTTATACACGGTACTACTACTACTATGTAAATATAATATACTAATGAGTTGAGAAATAATTTATGTTTGACCTGCTTATAGCCGGATAAGGCTAATAAAATTTCCTTACTTTTTATGAAATTTATTTTAGAAAAAACAAGTTGCAGTTTTTTGTCCGTACACTCCTTGTTTTTATTTTTTTTTAAAATTATTACTATATCGAAGGAGTATGCTTATGCCTCGTTAAAAAATGATAAAATTATAACAACTTCATCTGTATATTATTACCGGCCTAGTCCCTTCCACGGACGGTTTTTCTCTTCTCTGTTTTTTCCCCGTTTTCCTTTTTATTTTTCTGTTTGATTTCGCTTTCAACTTCTAGTTTTGAATTGTTTTCATGAACTGGGGATACCTAATCGACTTTAATCATTCAATAAATTAAAAATGAGAATTCAATCGTGATTAGGGTGGTACAAACTAAGGTTGATCATATAATATTGTCAAAGTTAAATTTAACGTGTGGACTCTGGTAAAATTGACGATAATATGAGTCGGATTTGGAATTTCGATTACCTTGATTATCTATAAATGCTCACGTAAAGGGCTTGCTTATGTATGTAGTACAAAATTGTGCACGTACAAAAATAGTAGAACCCATATCACTTCTCTAAGGTTTGAATTATGGGGTGATTTGATCTATATGCGTGTGTGAACGTGTGGTCATCGTGTTGAAAATCAAGACGATATGTTATAAGTTGATAATTCGATCCATGCTCAATTATAAGCTAGCTATATTTGGATGAATGTAATTGTGTAACCCCATAGCTTATCATATATTGATAACTAGAAAAACAATTGAGCAACGCACAAAATTTAAAAGCAAAACAACAGTAGCTAAATTATTTGCGATCATGCGTCCCTTAGGGTTTCTACCACCGCCATCTTGTGCTAGCTTCCGCGAACGGCATCCTCGATGGCTTGGGGCGGGCTTCTCCAGCGCTGCTGGCACTTTCTCAGTCCAGGATCAACCACGACTGAAGTTTCATGCAATCCCAAAGATCGACGCATCGCCGAGGCCTCGTGTTGCCTCCACCAAACATCTTTCTATAGGGATGCCTCTCTATTGGTCGCACTGCTGTGCACGTCTCGGGCAACTTTCGACCCGCACGTTGCTTGCTTGCAGGTGGTCCTGGGGCTCTTCAAGCCACACCATGTCTGATTGTGCTGTTAGTCCATCAAGGTCAATCGTTGCCGACTCGTCCTCCTCAGGGGATTCCGGTGGGCGCGGGTAATTTATCGACCTGGTGCCCCCACAAGCCGAGGTTCGGGGAACCCGGTTTGGCTTGGCTTCTAGATCGGTCGGTTGGTGCTCGCAACGTTGATTAGGTTTTGGTTCTTTTTGTGTGCTTTGATTCCCATGGTTTCGGATGGTTCTAGTTCGGTAATGAAAGGTGTTGGTAAGATGGAGGTGTGGTTTTTTGGTCAGCTGGCGAGTGTTTTACATGTGTATAAATTAAACACAATATCAAGTAATAAAACTCATTGAATCTTAAGTGCAATGTGTGCAATTGTAATAAGGTGAGTGAGATCGAACCCAAGAGCTTGTATTGTAATTTATGATGTTTAGTTAAATGCAATATTTTTGATGTTTTTGAATTTAGAGTCTAGTGATAAGGTGAATGATAAATCTAAATTAACTAAGTCTACTTCTATCACTAATGCAAATAAAACTAGGATACAATGCAACAAACAATTATGAAAAATAAAATTTCCTTAGGGTTAGTTAGAGTTGAGGTTACTAGATGGAGTGTTTGGTTGTGATATATGACAAGTTAAAGGAGTTGGATAATTAACAAATTCTAACCTCCTAAGTTAGAACCATCCTCTCCATAGAAGACCAATTAGAATCTCTTCACTTGCATCAACTATGAAGGTATTAAGTTTAGCAAATTGATGTCTCCTAACACCTTAGATTATCTTCTTAAATAATCCTAGAGTATCTAACCAATTTTCTTTGGTCAATTCAACAAAATGATCTCTCAAGCATTTCATCGAACACTTGGTGGGCATGATAGAGTAGTTGACCTACTACTCTAACCTTACCTTCTTTAGGCTCAAGAAAATGCTACTAATCATTTATAATCAACAACCAAACAACTCTAAATCATCTAGCAACACAACAACATGCTAACCAACCCTAGGGTAAGGGTTGATGAACTAATCAAAACTCAACCTATTCACAACTATGAACAAAAATGAAAGTAAGAGATGAAGAGAAAGGAAGAAAGCGGAGAGTAGAAATCAAGTCTTCAATCCTTCATAAAAGTCCCCAAATTCGTAGAAAATAAAGAGGAATGAGAAAAGAGAGCTCAAGAACCCTAGATGGGTTCAAGAGGGAGTCTAAATGTGCGGAGTTGTGAAGAGTTGTGAAAAAACGCCAATTAAGGCCTCATTTTCGGTACAAAAGAAAAGTGGACCATTCACTGAAAAGTGAGCCTAGGCGACCGCCCGACCTAAGGATTGGGGCAGCCTGGCCTTCGAACCTTTGATTTTTGAGGTCGCGACCGCTGCAATTTTGTACGGGGGTCGCCCGACCTCCTGAACCTCCGTGGGATTTCTCCAAGTCTGGCGACCGCCGACCCAAGGGCTTGGGCCGCCTGAGCCTCGCCCGAACCACTTTCTTCACCATTCCTTGAACTTTTCCAGATTTTGCAATTTGGTCCTCAACTTTCTCTTCATGGCCCTTTTTACATCAGAATTCACCTCTTTTGACATCCGACACCGAATAGTTGCAAAAATGCTTGCGTCCACACTAAGTACTAGCATAATTATCGATAAAACACGTGAAATGAGGGCAAATATATACTGATAATGCACAATTATCACCAGGCTGAAATTGAGCGGGATTATGCCCCGCGGCCAAAGAAATGAAACTTATGTGTAGGCTATTTGAGGATATGGATCTTCTTGGATAGCTGAAGTTCCTGTTATGGGGGATTGAATTGGTCCCAGTTAGGGTTGTAAATGAGCCGAGTTCTTATCAAACTTACTCGAACTCGAACTCGGCTCATGTGCTATTGAATATTGTGTTATTGAGCTTCGAACTCGAATTCGAGCAGAACTCAAGGCTCGATAATTTTATCGAGCTCGATAGCTTATCGAGCTATCGAGTAAAACATATTAAAAAGAGTTATGATAGTTCATATGTAAATAATTAAAGTAATTGGGCCTAATTTACTAAGTTTCTAAAGTACAAGGGTTATTTTGAAGGATTTATTTGACTAAAATCATAAAACATGAGGAAAATGATTTATTTTGCTAATTGAAACAGATTTCGAGCCGAACTCGAGCGTAGTTCAAATGGTTTTTTATAGATTTTCGAGCAGCTCATGAGCTATCGAGCCAAACTCGAGCAATTAATCGAGCCGAGTTCGAGCCTTCATAATGAAGGCTCGTCGAGCTATCGAGCCGAACTCGAGCTCAATAAAAAACTATCGAGCCGAACTCGAGCTCAGCACAGTTCGAGCTCTGTTCGACTCGTTTACAGCCCTAGTCCTAGTGGGTTTGTGCTTTTGTCTGGTGTAGGTTTCAAACTCGCCCAACTTGATAGTTTCTCTATGATGTGGAAGTAATCTACTAGACATTTGAGAGAGCACGTCATTGGTGAAGTTGGTATTCCGTTGCCTTCACCACCCTTTTCCACACCCCGTCATCTCAAGTCCTGCAGCTTAAGCCACAAAGGTGTTTTAGTTCATTCTGACGCTAGTTGTGTTGATTTGAACTTCTGTCTTTCCCTCATTTTGATGTCTGTTTTGCCTCCTGCGAAGGGCTTTTGTTTTTGTTTGCTCCTCCTCATCTTGGTTAAACTCTTTGTGTCATTTTTGGCATTAGCCAATTAATGAATTTGTATATTTACCCCTAAAAAAGAAAACATATTTTGATAGCTATTCTATAGTGTCTCACCGAATTGGTTAATTAGAACTCAAGTGAATATTGTTAGAAGTTGTGCACTCTTACACCAACACATTTGGCTGATTAGACTCCGTTCAGGGATAGCGTTACTGTTTAACTTTGCATATTGAAATTACCTATTGAACTCTAGCTTTTAACGTTAGAGGTTTAGGGAAGTAATGATGAATTAATGATAAAAGAAGTTTTCCCAACCTAATTTAAAGCTATCTCAAGTACTCTTTCCAAAAGAACTTTTGATATATATCCTGCAGTGAATATGAAAAGCAAGAATCAGAGTGGAGAAGAAAGAAAGGTTCACCTTTACAACGGTCTACTTCGCTGTTAATTTTTGCCGTTGTAAAACTTGTGGCTTTGGCGTAATGTGCAACGCTTTGAACTTTGATCACGTGACCGGTTAATTTTGTGAAGTTATGGGCCTGGTTGAGCTTTTTTCCACTTAATGATAACTTTAACTAAATCCCTATAATATGACTATCTTTACAGTTAAGTACTTAAGATTGATTACTGCTTCAATTCCCTATAATTTGTTTGTACCACTGTCCCCGAAAAACAAATTACTGATGAGTAACATATATATGCTCTTCACTTTATGGCATATATGAGTAAAATCGAAAGAAAGGAAGAAGCCAAAAACGACGCTATTAGATATATGACCAAATTGAGCTATAGTTTATTAGTTTTCAATTACATACATACACATATATATATATGTGTGTATGTATGTATGTATGTATATATAGACAGACTATATAGTTAGAGTTGGACGTTTTAATTTGTACTATATTTTGAATTTTAGCTAGGGCTGCAATAGAGACAAGTACGTGTGATTATCTTTCAACTTGACTTTTAGAGAAAAATTCGTAGTAGTTGATTAATTAAGAATAATATTTAATTAGTATGACTTGTGTTGAACTTGTTGATTATAAATATGTTGGTCAACGAGGATAGATAGCAAATTTTGAACTCTTTGTCTTCACCTGCATACGTTGGTAATTAAACTAATTAAAATGCCCTGAACTTTAACAAATGTAACGATGCATGCATAGGATTAATTAATTCAGCCATAGCTATAATCAAACCCGGTCAAAATTCCATGGTACATATGGTGCTCTAGCCTAAAACTCATTTAGATTTACTCCATTAATCTAAAAAAATGTTTAACTTAAATTTTTAAGTATCTTTAATTAACTGTTCTAAGAAAAGTGTAAGCATTTTGTTTAAAAACATTATAGGAAAACATGCATGGAAGATGTTAAAATACTCCTTAAAGAAAAATAATTTAAAAGTACTTGATTACTCTATTTATTAATGTTACTGATGTTGTTAATGCATGGAAGATGTTGAGGCAGAGGTCAAAGCTTCGAGAAACCATGCATGTATTGTCAATTCAACAAAAGTCAAAGGGAGTGATTCCAATCCAAGTAGTACTTGCCTACTCATATCAGAACATGTAATAATATTGTAACCACTGCAGCCTGCATGCAAATAGACAGATATATATAGCTAAATATTCATACATTGTTTAATAGGAGGAACAGTTGATTACTAGTACAAATCATGCTCAGTTGTAATAAATCCAATCATATATACATAGAGGACTATAAAATGTAGTACTTCCTCGGTCCCAATGGGTTATCACTTTTATATTTTTCATGTAGATTAAGATTGTCTTTGATCATTATCATTTTACATAAATTTCAATTATTAACGTTAATTTCCAAACATATTATAACCCCTCTCAACCCACTCCTTATACTATTTAAGTGAATATAGATAAAAATGGACTAAAATAAAATAAAATAAAAAATATCATTTTATTTAGAACAAAAATATTTTGATGTTACACTTAGAGAATAGTGTGTAATTAAGGACCACATGTTATTTGGCCCATCCCAAACTACCTCGGCCTGCAACATGCTCTGTGCCACTTTCCCATGGGGAAGCTAATTAACAGTCCTTCGGGACATTTTTAGTGTCTTGTCCAAATTTTATGGTTTAACTTCAGATTATTCATTTTCAATGGTTTCTTTAGGACCAAGTGTCTTCCACGGCTCCACACACACATATATATATATATTGTTAATACCAAGTGATTAACATTAAGTAATATAAATGTCGGAGTTAGGGTGAAGTACCTGAGACCGTATCCAAGAAGGTGGGTCTCCCGAAAGGAAAGAATTATGCCATGTCGCGATGAGGTGGGGTTCTTCCGAGCGGTTGCGTCCTTCGCCGAGGGGCTCCTGGGATGCGCTACCTCCGCGATGCTTCGTCCACTGCCGTGCCGCTCCATAGACGTGTTGCTTCCGAGGCCGAGTGAGCACCTGGTACAATTCTCCGACGCTCAAGTTAGAATTCGCACTGTAAACTAGCCGAGGAACGGTAAAGTTGAGAGTAAATTGTGGGTGTTTTTGCTAAAGTTCCATCCCTTTGGCGGGGCACGAAATGGAGTATTTATAGTGGCCAGAGGGGGCATGGGCAGCGGTATGGGCCGGGGGACAGGTGTCATCCGCACACCATGGAGGGGCTACAGTATTCAGAAGTTGGAGCCTGTGGGCCGGCTTAGGGGATCGGCGTTTAGCCTCCCTAGTGAAGGCTACAGCGTTTGCGGGCCGGCCCGCCATTCCGGCCCATGGGCTCAGCATTCGGCCCTCACCATATATATATATATATGTATGTATGTATGTAGTATATATATATATATATTTATATATGCTTTTCCTCAGAGGAAAATGATTTTATTGATTTGTACTATTTTTGGCATATATCACTACGTGGAGGGGAGAGCGATTACTGCGGCCCTCAACACAAATGGGCCGTGGTAGCTACTGCTGCGAGGGCCGCAGTGAATATCGTGGTAAAAACGGCCGCAGTTTCTCAACCACTGCTGCTGAGGCCGTGGTGCGTACTGCGGCCTCACCACGCAAGAGGTCGCAGTAACCATTTTCAATAATTAAAAAAAAGTGGATGAATCCGGATTCATCCATATTTTCCCAGAAATGCCAAGAAACCGGCGACCAAGGAGGAGCAAGTGGCGGTGGCGACGGTGGGAGGACGGTGTCAGTGGAGTGGTGGTGGCCCAGAAGAAGAAGAAGAAGAAGAAGAAGAAGTGAGAAGGAGATAACATAAAAAAGAAGAGAGAAGGAAAGGAGAAAGAGAAGAAGAAAATGATAAAAAAATGAAGAAGAAGAGAAAGGAGTTGACAGAAAGGAGAAGATAGAAGGAAAGAAGAAGAAAACTGAAGAAGATGAAAGAAAGAAGAATAAGATCAAGAAGAAGATAGAGAGAAAGAAATGAAGAAAATGATGATGTGCATGGCGGAAGAAAATGAAATGAGTAGACCCTAAAAAATAGGTTTACTGCGCCATTAACTTGCAATTTACTGCTTCTATGGGCTTATTGCGGCTCAAACCGCAGTAAGGGCCGCAATAAATAATGATTTCCCCACGTATTGTATAGTTGTTAGAAAAATTCTGTAATAACTAAAAGTAAAAGGAAATTAAAACAGCTAGTGGATAAATTAAGAGATTAGTTAATATAGTATTAGGAGTAGGTGGGAAAAGGTGAGATGCTCCCTAGGGTTCTTGCCCAGCGGTGGCGGCGTCGCCACTTTGTGTTTGTCAATGGAGTTTTGCATCTTCCGGGCGGCGAGGTTGGGCTCTTTGCGCACGTCTCTGGTTCTTCTTGGCATGTCCAGCGTCGGGCTTTCAATCGGACCCTATATGATGGTTATTGTCACTCCGGCCCCGGGCCTATGGTTTCAAAACGGTGAGATCGGGTTGCCTTCTGTTATCAGCGCCCTTGGCGCCCTCCTCCGCCAATTGACCTTCTAGTGGGTGCCCTTACCTCGTCGACCAAACCTCCTCCCAAGCTTTCTCCCTTATGTGTCGGTGCTGATCCGCCAGAATTGGAGTTTCGGGCAGGCGAGTTTCTCTTCCCTCTCGGGCTAGATTTGTGTTGGATGCTAGGTGCTTGTGGGGATGTTTTGGATCGTCCAACTATGCTCATTTTTTTAACAATTGTGTCTAAGTGATTGGAATACGGGTTCCCATTTGGTGCGATTACTTTGGTGGATTTCATGGATCAGAATGAGTAGAATGAGTGGCGTGAATTGTGGTGGTTTGCGAGCACTGAGCTAACAACGAAAGCTGCTCTAAACGTGGAAAATCGAGAGGTTGGCCTCGTGGTGGTGGTCCACATGTGGTGGGAGGATGTAAACGTGCTCGAGTAGGGGCAGAATAAGTGTTACTTAATTATCTGAACATTATAGTTCCAGGTTTAAGGTTTTTGGGTTAGAATAATGCTCACGTCATGCCTTGAGCACTTGTAGTTTTTGGGATAGTAGGTTGTTTATCCGGCCTCATTTCTTCTAAAAAGAGGAAATTAAAACAATACAAAAGAGTCACGTGGAAGCTTTCACGAAATTTCATTAGCAAGAAAACAAAAAGTTGTCAATTTTCTTTTTTTCATCGATCTAATCAATTTTTTCTTTCACAAAGTTCCTTTCAGATCACAAAAATTCACATATAATTTCTTCATTTTTCATGAACATGCCCTAAGAGATGTCATTAACAGAAAATAATTACAAAGTCTGCTGAACTGAATGCAGAAGTTCAGGACTCTTTGAACGGCCGAGTAAACAAACATGGTTTAATTTCATTAACCAATATTGATTTCGAATACAGACAGACAAAAAAAAATGAAAACAAGATTAATTTTATCGCATTGAAACACATAGATAGATAGAGTAGTTGGCCAATGAGATACTTCCAATCTTACTACAACATCATCACTATCTTGAAGCCTTAAAAAATTCCCAGAAAAGGATAAAGAAATTAAATACTAGTAGTAGAAAAAGTTAACAATTTATTTTTTTTGCCAAAGGTTGAAAAGTTGCCCTGATGGGAGATGAGACCATCACGACTTGGGGACCGCCACCGGAGCTAGCTCCTCCTCCTCCATGTTTCAGTACTGATCACGGTTCTGGGCACCGCGCGCCGCCGGCTTGGAGGAGAATCGGCGCCTCGCGGCTGAGCTAAGATCCATCTATATTCTGGGACGAAGGATAATTAGCAAATGCTTGGAGGCTTAAATATATATAAGTAGAGCTAGCTAGCTAGCCCTTAAGGTTGGAGGCCAGCTTCGCACTTTCAGTAATGTTTCTTTTTGCTTCTTTTGTTTTTTAAAAGGGAAAAGAGGAAGAAGTGGGTGATGTTGTTTAGTGGGAAGAGGATCTTCCAAGCATATGCTTTTAAAAAACCTACCTTTGTGCTTTTGTGTGATCGATGTATGTTCAAAGGTGTTGTTATTTCCTTTACACTAATAATTCATGGAGAATATGATGGAATCTACCCACGACCTAGCTAGCTAAGGAAACTCTCCCTCTCCCATGTTTTATTCATTTCTTTAATTACCTTTCTTAACTAGGATTATACAATAATTATAATAGCTAATTAGTTCATGATGTTTTCAAACTTCGTGTGAATTATCAGTTACAAAAGTAGACATTATGGGGTTTCAAAGTTCAAGATTTTGAGATGAATTTAACACAGAATTCATCTTCATTTTTCACTGGATGAATTATAATTTTTCGGGCCTCTCCGCAATCACGTTGAAGTGAATCAGCTAATCTCACCGTGGATTTTTTTTTTCAACAACAGCCCCCACCAGAACAACCTTCTCACCCCACTAATCTGCGGACTCTACACCCTGTTTGTTTGCTTCTCTTCCCTGTTTGTTTGAGGGGGGTAAATGTTGTCTTTCACGTTTTCATCGGTGAATACCGGAAACTTCACTAATTTTTTTCCTCCATCCCCTAAGTTTGAACCCCCTTATTTATCCCATGTCCATTGTTTATCACATGTCCAGAACAAATTTTACTACTTTGTTCATCCCATGTCCATTGTTTATCTTCTTTCATACAAAGTACAAGGAATAGTATAAAATATAATCCCTAAATCTATGAAAAATTATTCCATTTGATTTTATTATTTCAAGTGTCCAATATTTGACTCAGACTTCTTAATTTGATATTCATGAAAAACATAATCAAATTGCTTAGAGACGACAACCCTAAACTAAGGAGTGTCACGGCTTCTCTCAAATTCTTTTTGGCAAGGAGTGTCACCGCTCCATGGCCTATGGCCTTATTCACGCGGCATCACACTTCCTCCCTACATCCGCAAGGTTCTCTTCCTACTCGGTTAGCGTTTGTTCTCTCTCTCTCTCTAGTAGGTTTCGACTCACTTCTTCATCGGTGACTACAACTTCAATGGTGGGATCATTGACGGTTTCTTCGTTGGTGACTGAGAATGACAATGGTTTTCATTCGGCGGGGTTGAGCCAGGACTCACCCTCCCTTGAGCCATGAATTACTATTTTGAGAACTGTTTAGGTCATAAGTCTCCTTGGACAGTTCATGCGTTTTCTGAATTGATCCTTAGGTGTTATCAAAGATTTGGATCTTCTTAGATAACTCGAGCCCGTGTGATGAGAGATGAATTGATCCTAATTGGAGTTGCTCTTGGATGGTTTAGATGTCCTTTCCGAGTTGTAGTGGCGGTGTGTGTGTTCTCTGGTATGTGGTACTTACGCTAATCCTTGAATGAAGCGTTTGGTTATTGGAGTGGACATTCCTAAGGGCTCTCTGTCATACATGTTGCTACAATGCATGTATCTTTTGACCTTCTCGATCACGCATTCAACTTAATCCATATATATGTGTTTTCATCTACTCTCTTGTGAGTTGTTGTTTGCTTTTGTCACTTTTGGACGTAGTTTTTTGTTTATATTTAACTTTTCTTTTCCCTCCTACGAGAAAATATGGTTGTTCCTTTATGTTCCTAGCTCAACTCTCGGGTTAGTTTTGTATTATGATACATTAGGTTTAATAATACCCCCTATGTCCCAAAATAATTGATTCATTTGTTTTGCTATTTTCAAGGTATTTAATCTATGATTTATTTTCATGAATGTTTTAACATATATAAAGTTGAATAATTTGTATGTGTATAATAATTTGCAACATATCATTTCCAAATATATTTTTTTGAATTTTTCTTCACTATTTATTTTAGAAAAACTCGAGCCAAATATTGGTACACAGAACATAAAAATCAAATGAATCAATTATTATGGGACGGATGGAGTATAAAGTTTTTCCCCCTCAAACAATTTGACATACGTGAAAATTAATAAATATATACATCTCTTCTAGAATTTTGGTACCAATTCTAATAAGAGACTTCCTCCAAATTCGTGTGAAAATAGACCCAAATTGACTAGTCGACAGTCCCTAATAATCTCTTTGTCAATGCACAAATTGAAGACAAAATCAACAAAATGTCCCTAATACTTGAGACATTCGAATGAAGAAATTAAAACAAGGGTTTCGAGCCCTCTCTCTCGACCGTATCCGTTTCACAAGAATGTAACTTAAAATTAACTAATACTATTGGTTTTCACTATTCTTGGTGCATTAATTCTAGTACCACTTATTCACAAATATTTTCTCTTCAACTTTTAAAAACTTACACTTTCTTCCCATAATACTCTTCAACTAGTTTGACTATTAGCCTATTAGGAGAGTTTATAAAAGAACATTTAAATTTATAGAACTTAAGCAGTAGAATTTATGTTCGGAGTTGGAATTTTATTAAGGGGAGGTGTAAGTGTATTTCCATCTATAAAAGTGCAAATGAATGAAATCACCATTGTTTCTATCAGTAGTACTAGCTTGCTCGTGATTGAAATTCGGGGTCAGAATATACAAACGGAATGTATTTGGGTTCAAATTGACATAAATACAAAAGAATGATGGCTGATGGCGCAATTCACATGTAAAACCAATTTCCAGCCGCAAAAACTATCACATGCGACCATGTCCACAGACACCCAGGCTGGACTGACCAATTATGTCGAAGCCAACAACTGTCAACTGCAAAAGTGCCGTGCCCACGACTCATTCGCGGAGGAGCGAACTGAGAAGAAAAAAAAAAATCCGAAACTCATTGGACGCTCCTTCTTCTCTCTCGCTCTCTCTCTCTCTCTCTCTCTCTCTGATTATCGTTCTCGGGTCATCGCTAAGATATTAGGTTTCGTTAACACAACCATTTCCCCTCATTAATTAATTTTGCCCCCTGCTTCGATTATTATTATTCTTGTTCGGAAATTAATTTTCTGTTAATTTCTCTGTGAGATCAGAAGGTGAGAGAGCGGTCGATTGCATCGGGAACACTGTGGTTGCGGATCAATGGCTGCACCGCCGGCGAGGGCACGGGCCGATTACGATTATCTGATCAAGCTGCTTCTGATTGGCGATAGCGGTACGTTTTGCTGTTGGATCTCTACATACCTGCCGGATAAATCGATGTTACTTAGCCTTCTAGGTTTTCAAATTTGTGATCAATGTGGTAGGCGTGTGTTTCTCCGTGCTGTTGTTGCAATTTATTTGTTTATGGATGCTGGGAATTAGATTTGATGTTTGCGATTAGGGTGTTTCATTGTTATTCGGGAAATGAATTCAAATAGCTGGAGTTCTGTTGTTCAAGATGAATGCTGCAATTTTCAACGAGCCTATAACTAGATAGTGTCTGAGGAAATGGAGCCAATATTGGGTTCGTGTATCGGATTGGTAATGATGTTTGCCAGATTTTGCTCGCTTCCCGGTTTTTTTTCCGCGTATTCCTTCTGCTAGAAACTTTAATATGAGCAAGGCATATGAAACCCTTGTGAATCGAATCATAGGTAAGACCTTGGATCGGCTGTGGGTAGATGTTGGTTTCATTACAGATTTTCATCTTTTGTGCAGGTGTGGGGAAGAGTTGTCTGCTCCTGCGCTTCTCTGATGGATCCTTTACAACCAGTTTTATAACAACTATTGGGTTCGTGTCCCTAGACTTTCAAATTCTCTGTCATGCTATAAGTTTCCACATTTAATGTTTCTTAGATTTGGAGATAAGAATAACTCACTAAGATAAAAGTTCGAGGGGTAAATTTTTTACTGTGTTATTTAAGTTGTTATTAGTAATTCTCGTTCATTGAATCATTATGTTTCTAGTACAGGTAGTTCTACTCACATGGTCTCTCTATATGGTCAAAACTGTGGCTTACATGGAGTCCAGTTCATGATGTGTGATATTGTGATAGGCCTACATTTATCCTTGAAGTATTGGGTCATGGCATGTATGCAATGATACTGGTTCTTTTAAGATTTGTTTTTGGATATCTGATTATCTTGTTGATGTTTCAGCTGTAAGATTCAATTGATTAATGTAGTATTAACAAAATTTTAAGGTATTTCCTCACTCATTACTATTCTTTAATTGCAGCATTGATTTCAAAATAAGAACTATTGAACTTGATGGAAAACGTATCAAGTTGCAAATCTGGGACACAGCTGGTCAAGAACGGTTCCGAACTATCACCACAGGCTTGTCTTTCTATGTTTTTTTTGCTTTTTGCGATTTGCAACACACCTGATACTTTCATGCTCAGCTATCTTATGCTTTTTACTCTCCTCCAGCTTATTATCGTGGAGCTATGGGAATTTTGCTGGTATATGATGTCACTGATGAGTCCTCCTTTAACAGTAATTACTCTACATATCCCTTCAGTTTTTAACTTTTGAAACATAATGTCCGGAATGTGTCATTTGAATGTTGCATCGATTAATCAATACTCGTATCTAAGATTTAGGCTGCCTTTAAACTTTCAAAAGATCAAGCTTACATTGGAACATGCACATCGTTACAATATCTTGTTTTTGTCATTGTCATGTCCTGAAATTTCAGATGTAGTGAAATAATATAAGTTGTTTGTTTTGGAACTCCAAATCATTATTCTGTCATGAAGGGATTTCTGTATGAAGGTCTCTACACTTAACAAAAGCTTCCCACTGGTTATTTCACATGATTTCGCTGTGTTTATGAGTTAGGATGAAAACTTCTGCCTGACGCTGACTATGTTTAGATTGAGGTTATGATGATTGATTCATTGATAGATGACACCTGTTCAGTGGTGTTTAAGTTCACATCCCACAGTTTGTTGTCTAATTGCTTAGGCTTTATTTTTAGGAAAGGGTAGGGTAGTCGTTTGATTGTTGTCTCTGTGTTGTCTGCTCACACTTGGAGAAACATGCAACACTCTGCAACTTAAGAAAGCGCATGACATCTTGTACCATCAATTAGCTCATATGTTTTGATTTCTGCAGCAGCTGCTCCATCTCATCAGCTAGTAATGATTAACCTTGGCTTCTGTTTATGTTTAGATATCAGGAACTGGATTCGCAACATTGAGCAACATGCCTCTGACAATGTCAACAAAATCCTGATAGGGAACAAGGCTGACATGGATGAAAGCAAAAGGGTCAGAACTTTCTTTCCTTATTTTTCGTTTACATTTACAAACAAATAAAACATCCTTTTATTTTGAACTGTTCTTTCTGGCCTGGCTGATGTGTTATTATGTGTGCTGATTTATTTGGTGCACCATCTATTTTCTCACGTATGCGATCTGTAACTGACTGGGCTTTTAGCAGCTTATGTTTTTTACACTAAAAGTGTGACAGAAATGAGTTTTAGATGGATCTGACATCATTCTAGTCTGTAAATTCATGGCTACGGTACTAATGAAGCCTCTAAATCCAATTTCTATGTGACTCTCTCCCTACATGGACTTGCAAGTTGCAAGTATACATTGGTAATAGTGGAGGTTCTTTTTCTTTGCAGGCTGTGCCAACTTCTAAAGGGCAAGCTCTTGCTGATGAATATGGCATTAAGTTCTTTGAAACTGTAAGTAACAACATTTACTGGATACAGAATCATCCTAGCATAGTTCTTTAGTACCTGTTGATAACAAAGTAGTAAATCTTGCAGAGCGCGAAGACAAATTTGAATGTTGAGGAGGTTTTTTTCTCAATTGCGAGGGATATTAAGCAAAGGCTCTCAGATTCTGATAACAAAGCAGAAGTATTAGTTCTTCCACCAAATTATTTGTGTTTTGTTGTACGCTCTTTCACGTTTTGCCATTGGATCATGACGTATTTTTTACTTGTTTTTTGTGGTTGCAGCCCTCAACACTTAAAATTAACCCGGGAGACAAAGCAACCAACAGCAACCAACCAGCGCAGACTTCAAGCTGCTGTGGCTCATAAAATGAATCATGCTTGGCATACAAAGGACCGAGGTTTGACTTTCGTCCGTCATTCAGTTGTAGACCTTGTTGCCATGGCGTTGTGCCGGTCCAATGTAGTTGTGTTGCTGTTATTCATTCCTCCTTCCAGGCGTAGCTTGTTAACCATGGTTCATCCCTCTCTAAATTCTTGGAATTTATGACTTTTTTTCTTCTTCATCTCTTTGCTTGCATGAACTCAAGTTATCTTGTAATGTGCTTTATGTCTTGAATCTTGATGTAGATAGAGGAGTTTAAGTTAGAAACTCTACTTGTTGCTTGATTTCGCCCAACTGGAGACCTCTTATTGTTCTCCAACTCTGTTCGGTGTACTGAGGAACGCATTCAAACATGTTTCTGCAGCTTCTCTACAACCATCATTTCTAATGTTCTGTTCTTTTTCTTTGAGGGCTTGTTCACTAATTAAAAAATTGGGAGGGGAAAATAACGTTTTTAAAATTTGATTGGAATTATATGAGGAAAATTGATTTAAAAGGAGTATGTGAGGGGAAAAGATAGATGAAAAAGATTGGATAACTTTTTGATGAACATGCCCTAACTCAAATATTACAAAAATGTTTTGTTCTTTTTCGTTTCTCCTTGTACTTTTTCCTTGACTTTTAAAAATACCCAGATTTAATCTAGAACTCTTTTTTTTTTTAAAAGGCTGACTAATTATTAAAAAAATAGTAAGAGTCCGTAAAGGTGCCCTATTATTCCTTGATGTTTGGAAGGGTCTCAGTTCATTTCACGCTAGCTAGCTAGTTGCTTGGTTTTCCTTTCAATTAGTGGCTAAAATGAAAAAGAGAGAAGAATATGTCTAAGCTATGCACTTGTCACCTTGGAATATTAAAAAGCATTCCAATTTACGCTAGCTAGCTAGTGGCTAAGATGAAAAGAACGTTCTGGTGTGTAAAACTATGGAATACTGTACTACGAGTTTCTTGAAAATTGGTGCGATGAAATATTATTGTGGTTTGGTTTTACTCATCAACAGACAGAAGTAAATAATAGACGCTGACTTGAGAATAAGTTTACTCATGTGTTATTTTGCTTGCTTATGATAGTACTTAGATTATTAGTGAGAAACGTTGGAAAAGATAAATACGAGTAGTACTCCATATGAAGAAAGATGGTGATTTCTTTTTTATTTTTTTTGAAAAAATGGTAAAGGCCGACATACATAACAAGCTCTATCGGTTACGGGCTTTCACATGCAGGCCAGGCCCACTCCGACTAACAATTACATTGAATTTAGGATCAATGTTATTGTTATTGAAACAACAACAGTACTATAACGAGGCATTATAGGAGTATTACATGCTTTAATACCTCCA
Organism: Stellera chamaejasme; assembly: GCA_024586325.1. NCBI lineage: Eukaryota > Viridiplantae > Streptophyta > Magnoliopsida > Malvales > Thymelaeaceae > Stellera > Stellera chamaejasme. Next base: position 4,035,274 of record CM044984.1, on the reverse strand, counting down.
AGTAAATGCTTTTAGTCATCATTTCTATACACATTTTCCCCCATCATATGGTATAGCAAATTCTTTTTACCAACTTTTGAATAAGGAAACTAACAATGCAAAACGGACTGAATTTATTTCAGTTAATATTTAAAAAGAGGGAAATACTAGTAATAATTGTACATTTGAAAAATATATATATATACTTGCATTCATATTTTTCAATTAAAATATGCAATATGATCATCATGTTAACATAAACATATTCAAAAGTTAAACTGCTCGATCAATTAAACCTTAGATACTCCCTTTCATTTCATAAAAATTTCACCTTTCATTTTGATTATTTTTATAATATTTAATCTATATAATTTTTAGTAAATAAAATATCGTAAAAAATTGTTTTTAATTTTCAATTTTCTCGTGCGGGAGCGAAATTCGTTCGTACTATTTTGTTGTCTGTCTTAGGCGGCCAGCAGTCGCCGTTAGCAGAGCAGCCTCCCTCTCAATTTCTACATTTCTCTCCTCTCCCGTTTACCAGGTACTACTTCCTTCCTTCCTTCGATCTTCGCCTTCCCAACTTGTTCTTCGCACTTTTTTTTCCCGTTTCTTCTTATTCTGGTACAGATCGCTAGATTTTGCTTTACATTAGTCTGTTCCCTATCGAGTGATTCCTTGTATTTGGTTCGAGTTGTCACTGCTTACTTTTGTTTCGATCTGATTTGTAGAAACTTTAGTAGAATCCGTTCAGGTAAGCATATGATTGTGAACAAGGCGTAATAAGCAAATTGTTTCGGCGGTTTCGAATTCTGTGTTTTGGGCGTTGTTCATCTGATTAGCTATGCCGTGGTTTCGAGCTGGTTCTAGCCTGGCGAAGCTCGCCGTCAGGAGGACTTTGGCGCAGACCGGATACGCTACTAGAGGACGCGTCATTCAGTCTCAGAGTCGCGTTTTCCATACGACCGTGTTTAAATCTAAGGCTGAAGCAGCGCCTGTGCCCCGCCCTGTGCCGCTCTCTAAGCTAACTGACAGCTTCTTGGATGGGACGAGTAGTGTCTACTTGGAGGAGTTGCAGAGAGCTTGGGAAGCTGACCCAAACAGTGTTGATGAAACATGGGACAATTTCTTCAGGAATTTTGTAGGTCAGGCTACAACTTCTCCCGGGATTTCAGGCCAGACTATTCAGGAGAGCATGCGACTGTTGTTGGTTGTGAGGGCCTATCAGGTTTATGGTCACATGAAGGCAAAGTTGGATCCACTGGGCTTGGAAGAAAGGGAGATCCCGGATGATCTGGACCCAGCTCTTTATGGCTTCTCCGAAGCTGATCTTGATAGGGAATTCTTTATAGGTGTTTGGAGAATGTCTGGGTTCTTATCAGAAAACCGTCCAGTTCAGACTCTGCGATCGATACTAACCCGGCTTGAACAGGCGTACTGTGGCAAAGTGGGTTATGAGTATATGCACATTGCTGACCGTGAAAAGTGTAACTGGTTGAGAGAGAAAATTGAAACTCCAACACCGTGGGAGTACAGTCGGGAGCGTCGCGAGGTCATTCTCGACAGGCTTGTGTGGAGCACACAATTTGAAAACTTTTTGGCCACAAAATGGATGACTGCTAAGAGATTCGGTCTTGAAGGTGGGGAGACTCTGATTCCTGGGATGAAAGAGATGTTTGACAGGGCTGCTGATCTTGGGGTTGAGAACATAGTTATTGGGATGCCACATAGAGGAAGATTGAATGTACTGGGTAATGTTGTAAGGAAGCCACTGCGACAAATATTCAGTGAATTCAGTGGTGGTACAAAGCCTGTGGATGAAGTTGGGCTCTACACCGGGACTGGTGATGTCAAGTATCACTTGGGTACTTCTTATGATCGACCTACTAGGGGTGGAAAAAGAATCCATTTGTCTCTAGTTGCTAATCCAAGTCACCTTGAAGCTGTTGACCCTGTTGTTGTTGGCAAAACCAGGGCAAAGCAGTATTACTCCAATGATGTTAACAGGTCCAAGAATATGGCTATTTTGATCCATGGGGATGGAAGTTTTGCTGGACAAGGTGTTGTCTATGAAACTCTCCATCTCAGTGCACTGCCAAACTACACAACTGGTGGGACCATACATATTGTAGTGAACAATCAAGTGGCATTCACAACCGATCCAAAATCTGGCAGGTCATCGCAATATTGTACTGATGTTGCTAAGGCATTGGATGCTCCCATATTCCACGTGAATGCAGATGATGTGGAAGCTGTTGTTCATGTCTGTGAGCTTGCAGCAGAATGGCGCCAGACCTTCAAAACTGATGTGGTGGTTGATTTGGTTTGCTATCGCAGATATGGGCACAATGAAATTGATGAGCCATCTTTCACACAACCAAAGATGTATCAGGTCTTCTTTCTGTTAGTTTATTTATTTATGATTAATGTGGTTATGGACTTACTTGATATTCATGCTCACTTCTTTCTTTACTATGTGATGACAGATCATTAGGAATCACCCTTCCTCTCTCCAGATCTACCAAAAGAAGCTATTGGAGTCTGGACAGGTGACTCAGGAAGACATAAACAGAATACAGGAGAAGGTAAATAATATACTAAATGAAGAATTTTCGAGCAGCAAACAGTACGTTCAAAATAAAAGAGATTGGCTATCTGCTTATTGGGCTGGGTTCAAGTCGCCAGAACAGCTCTCACGCATTAGAAATACTGGGTACTAAATTTTGTCACTTTGACCTTTTGGGTTTATGCTAATCTGGTCATACTTTGGCTGAAAACCCCATCTGTGCTGGTGCAGGGTCAAGCCTGAGATACTGAAGAATGTTGGCAAAGCGATCACAGGACTTCCTGATAATTTTAAGCCTCATAAAGGAGTTAAGAGGGTGTATGATCAGCGTGCGCAGATGATCGAAACTGGGGAAGGGGTTGACTGGGCACTTGCTGAAGCACTTGCCTTTGCTACATTAGTGGTGGAAGGTAATCATGTTAGATTGAGCGGTCAGGATGTCGAAAGGGGCACGTTTAGTCATCGCCATGCTGTACTTCATGATCAGGAAACTGGAAAGCAATACTGCCCTCTAGACCATGTTATCATAAACCAAGATGAGGAGTTGTTTACTGTCAGTAATAGGTACAATTCTGTTTTTCCATTATTTTTGGAGGGTAATCTGCATGATTTTATTTTTTCCGCCTACAGCCATCTTGCTCCTTGTTATTCTTATCTTCAGCAGAATTGTTTACTGAGTTCATGGCTTGACGTATCTTCTTGTCTGATTTTATGCTTCGTTTTGACTTTTCAATACCCAAGGTTAGAGATTTGCTGCAACTACTATACCTACTGTTGCCTTCTCTTCCCCCTTTTAATATTCAGTAATGGTGTTAAAATTTGTGCACACATTCTTCATGCCCATTAAATGAGCTTTTAAAATTGAATTGACGGCACATGAATACTGTCATCGAGGTTAGATATTCAATTTAGACCAGTCACTTTGTACTCATATAGCTGACTCAGAGAATTTCTTGGATCATATGATTGATATGCCAGTTATCCAGTGTCTTCATTTGGATTTTGATCATGATATTTTGAACTGTCATGTGTGAGACTATTCAGTTCTGATCGTTTAGCATAAGAGACTATTCAGTTGTTTCATCCACCTGTAGGCTTTAATTGGTTTATATTCCATTATTTTGACTCCGTCTTACTATTGGAATATCTCCTATGTTCTGCAGTTCTCTTTCTGAATTTGGCGTTCTTGGATTTGAATTGGGTTACTCAATGGAAAATCCAAATGCTTTGATTTTGTGGGAGGCTCAATTTGGTGATTTTTCCAATGGGGCACAAGTGATTTTTGATCAGTTCCTAAGCAGTGGGGAGTCAAAGTGGTTGCGTCAGACTGGCCTTGTCTGTCTGCTACCTCATGGTTATGATGGCCAAGGCCCTGAGCACTCTAGTGCACGACTTGAGCGTTTCCTTCAGGTAATCCACTGGACAAGTATGTGTGTTTTGTTTTATGTGCTGGTTCAGCTTCAGAATCCCTGACCTTGTGATATTTAGTCCTGCACGCTCTCTGTTTCATGTTTCTTAGGTTTCAAGTTTGCATTTTGTAATGATAATTATTCGCTCATAGAAATTTCGCTGGGTAGGGTATCTGGCTTAGGTCTTTGGCTCTTTTGCATGAAGCTCAATGTTAGCTAATTTTACATAGTTATTGGCACTGTGAACTTCATGCCATTCACCCCAAGGTAGTTTTAATTTAGGTCTAGTATAATGAAGAAGATGATTATGATTTCTCAATGATATGACGGATAATGCATGTTCATTTTTTTTTTGTGGTTGCACTTGAAGTTCAGTTTTACTCATATTTTTGGTCATTTATGCTGCAAAAATGTGATCCTGTCCTAACTGCCTATGTGCATTAGTTTCTGAAGCAAGAGATGGGGCATCTGTGGTAATTGTACTAACCTGTTAATGAATGTTGTGGCAGATGAGCGATGACAACCCATATGTCATACCTCCGATGGAGCCAACACTTCGTAAACAGATTCAGGAGTGCAACTGGCAGGTTGTTAATGTTACAACTCCTGCTAATTACTTCCATGTTTTGCGTCGACAGGTAAGGGCAGCTAATCACTTGTTAATCTTTATTGCCTCTTGGGATTGCACTGTTCTTAGATTCCTTACCTTCTCCTGTTTCATGCGTTAGATACACAGAGAATTCCGCAAGCCTCTCATTGTCATGTCTCCTAAAAATCTTCTCCGTCACAAAGACTGCAAATCAAACCTGTCAGAGTTTGATGATGTCCAAGGCCACCCAGGTTTTGATAAGCAAGGAACTAGATTCAAGAGACTGATAAAAGATCAGAATGACCATTCTGATCTGGAGACAGGAATTCGACGATTGGTTCTTTGCTCTGGAAAGGTATGCTGTTAGGGTTTGCAAAGCAAGTTCAGTGTTTTTTACAGTGCTTGTGCTGATATTAAACTGAGCTGGACTTAAATGTTTTATTTTGCGTCCATTACTTGGTTCACACACTGATTCAAGCCAATTCTTCAAAACAAAATTTAGGTCTACTATGAGATTGACGAGGAGCGAAAGAAGAACAATGCTGGTGATGTTGCAATATGTCGTGTTGAGCAGCTTTGTCCCTTCCCTTATGATCTAATTCAACGAGAGCTCAAGCGCTATCCAAGTATGTAATCTGAGTCTTCTACTCTGCCAAAAGTTCTAAATCTGCTAATTATTACTCCCATAATTTAAAAGCCCTCACTTGGTTTTCTAAATGTTCTAATTCATGTGTATTTCAATATATGTTTAGACGCGGAGATCGTCTGGTGCCAGGAGGAGCCGATGAACATGGGTGCATATACTTATGTTGCTCCACGACTCTCTACTGCAATGAAGGATCTGGGCAGGGGAACCATTGATGATATCAAATATGCTGGCCGAGGCCCTTCTGCTGCGACAGCCACCGGTTTCTATCAGCTGCACGTGAAGGAACAGACAGAGCTTGTGCAGAAGGCAATTCAGAAGGAACCCATCAATTATCCTTTCTGAGGTTCCCTTCCCAGTTTTACCTCTACATATAGAGACATTCAAATCCCAAATTTGCACAACCTTTTCAGCAATGCATGACAATTGGCACCACAGAAGTTTCTGTATTGAATCCATCAGTACCTTTGTAATTACAAAAGGGTAACTTATTTTATCCAGATGTTTTATGGAATACTGTCTTACAGGGCTTATGCTATTTGATGTTATTTTGGTTTGTTATGTGGTCTTAACTTACTTGAAAGGACTTTGTCATTAATGTGACCGGGGAAATAAGAGATATTACCCAAGTTGAGCAATCGTTTCTTACAGACTTTTCTGGTCCCTCCACTCTCAAGAAATGATCTGTTTCACCCCTCACATATTTAATTTGGCAATTCTGTCATTAATCAGTGTTTGATTGGGCTCTTAAGTTTTCGTTTCTTGCTGCTTCTGGAGGATCCCTGTAACGAAAGACTGTTAAGCAGAGGAGCTTCGAGTGGGATAGAGTTCAAGGCTTATTGACTTCTGTTGCTGCCAAGTCTTCATAATCAGGGTCAAATATTAATCAAAATAAAAGGTAGGGGCACTAAATTACTTGTTATAAAAGTTTTGCCCTTTCTGGGAAGCAGGATCAATCTATCTGTTTCATTTGGTGGAATCACAGAGAATGATTTTGCCTCAAAAAGTTTCTACCTTTGTATGGTGTAGGTATGATTCGGAATGCAATATGCAATTCACCTGCTGATAATTGGGTAATGAACTCTTGAGTGGATAATTAACCCACTCTGCACAAATTACATTAGAATATGATGTGGTGGTGTATCTTCAATTACAGCCACCAGTTAATTTAAAAGCCACACTCTGCTATCTTTTTACTTTTTTTTTTTTAATCTCATTAATATAAACTTGACCCAATGTTAAGTTCCTTTTATTACAGTAGATAGTAGTATAAGATAAAGTAATTTTTTAGGTGAAGAAAATTAAGGATAATAAAGTAAACGTATGATTATAGAGTTTCTTTTTTTTCTAAACATCTGTTGGCAACTTTGATTTAACTTTTAAATTTAAAGGGAGAGTTTGTGAGAGGGAAATTTAAAAAGTGTTAGGAAGTTGAAAAATGTTGTTGCTCCAAATAATAGAGATGTTTATGATAGTATGATCGAGAAAGGAAAACCTTTCAATCTTTTGAGAGAAGAGGGGGATTTTATTTTTCAAAGCAGTAGATTAAATTTTGCTAAGTTGATTAAAAGTCGAAGCGCACCACACTTTCCTTTATATATGCTGCATCACCATTTTACACGCAGCCCGTCTAATCAATTAACTCTTTAATTAAAGTTGTTTGGAACTATAATAACTCCACCACGCAAAAATTACAATGAGAGTTTTAATACGAGATACCAATCTCTGTACACGACTCTCATATATTATATACGAGGGAGTAAAATGTTTTAGATGAATTTTTTTCCTTGACCTTTTTGAAATAAAGTTTGTTAGCACATGCATTTAACAAATTAATGACTTTAGTTTTCGGATATAATTATTTAGAATTTTTTTAACAAAGATGAATGGAGTAATACCTATCAACAAAGTTCATGCTAGTTACGTATGAGCAAAGTAGACCAAGTGATCTCCACTTCATATTTTTCAGGCAGTTTTAATTTTGTTTGAGCTACAAGTCTTGTCATCTCAATACTTTCCTGCATATTTTCAGCAGCAATGTTGGTGCATCATGTGTATTAAGACTAATAATACATGCAGAAAAGGACCCCACATTACTAGTGGAATCCTAATAAGAAGACGTGGTAATCAATCAAACCTTTGCATTGCACCATACTTATCAACCAATTATGTAATCCTGTGAACTAATTAGCACCCAGTAAAACAAAATCATCAGTATGTATATAAGCCACATCAAATGCCTGCACTTAAGCAATTTCAGCTCTCTAATCTGAAAATCTTCTTCCACACATAAAATTAATACAGAAGCTGATCATTGTTGCTGATCATGGCTGAGTTGCTTAGGGTTTATAACAAAGCAAAGCCATTTCTGGCGGTGATATTCTTGCAATTTGGGAATGCAGGATTGTCCATAGTTGCAAAGTATGCTCTGAATCAAGGGATGAGTCCACATGTGCTGGTTGTATACCGCCATGCCATTGCTACAGTTTTCATTGCCCCTTTCGCCATTCTCATCGATAGGTAATTATCACTAACTATTAACATAAACATCAAAGTAATTAAGAAATTATAAAGAGCTTTGGTTACAATCACTAATCTCACTTCCTTATTGTGATTAATTATAGGAAGGTTAGGCCGAAGATGACAATTTCTATCTTCATCAAGATATTGCTTCTTGGCCTATTAGAGTGAGCATCTCAGTCCCCCATTGCTTCTTATCAGCTACCTTTGCATTTAATAGTATTAACTATCTTGCTCTTGACAATAATAATTTTTTGCATGTTTTATTCATATATATAGGCCAACAATTGACCAAAACTTGTTCTACACTGGTATGAAATACACCACTGCAACTTTTGCTTCTGCCATGTGTAATGTTCTCCCAGCCTTTGCATTTCTCTTGGCCTGGATTTGCAGGTATTTATATACTCATTATAGTATTAATAGTAGAACGTTCTGGCTTTTGAATAATTTGACAAAAATATTTTGATGTATCTTGAATTTTATACAGGCTTGAAAATGTAAAAATTAGAGAAATGAGAAGCCAGGCAAAGATATTAGGAACTATTGTGACTGTTGGTGGAGCCATGCTGATGACCTTGGTTAAAGGACCAATCTTGGATTTGCCATGGATAGAAACAAACCACCAACAAGTAAAATCCACCGGTGCCTTTCTGGTCAAGCAAGATCCTGTAAAGGGTGCTCTTATGATTGCTATAGGCTGTCTTTGCTGGTCTGGTTTTTATGTTCTCCAAGTAAGACTCTTGAACTTCCAAATTTTATGCCTAAATTGGTTACGAGTCGATCATCGATTTATTATTCTACTAATTATTGTTTTCCCTTATTTAATAGGCTATTACCTTACAATCATATCCTGCTGAGCTATCCCTCACAGCCCTGATTTGTTTGATGGGAACACTTGAAGGAGGTATATTTGCCCTAGCAGTGGAGGCAAAGAATCCTTCAGCTTGGTCCATTCATTTGGATTCCAAATTATTAGCTGCTGTTTATAGTGTAAGATTTCAACAACTACAATAAGTTAATCTCTCAGCTTTTGTACAAATGATTCCTACTTAATTAGTAGTTAATTAATAAAAAATATAATGATAATAACAATAAATCTTTTCTTTGTAATTTCAGGGAGTGATCTGTTCAGGTGTTGCTTATTATGTTCAAGGTGTGGTCATGAAAACAAAAGGACCTGTATTTGTGACTGCTTTTAGTCCCTTAAACATGATTTTGGTGGCAATTTTCGGATCTTTTGTTTTATCTGAGATCCTACACCTGGGAAGGTACAATTTATCCCTAGTAATTTCGTACTTGATTACAGTATTACAATTTACAAACTGTGTTTTTATTTTTAAATGTTTTCAGGGTTGTTGGAGCAATGGTAATTGTTGTAGGACTCTATCTGGTGCTGTGGGGAAAAAGTAAAGATTCAGTCAGATCAATGAGTGAAGAGATGGATGATACATCTAAAACTGGACAGAAGGAGATGATAATTAAAACAAAATCAACAGTACCAAATGATTTTGACCAAGATCGTCATTTTGATTTGTTGCCCTAAATGTAACAAAGTTCCAATGCTGATGTATGTTTACTGGATTTGGATAAAAAAGTTGAATGTTCTTTTCTTTTTTCTTTTTTGTAATTTTCCCAATATAATAACTTGATGTATGTTTACTTTAGCTACTTCAGAGTTGATAATGTAAAACCAAAGTATGTGTGAGGGATAAAGAATTTTGGATATTGAGAATGATGAAGAATTACTCATGAAGATAAACGAAACACAGAATATTCTTATGATCCACCAACTCTCCAAACAATACATCGCAAACCAGACCTTGTCAAGTGTTTTGATGTTATTGAGTGCACTGGGGAAGGTGGAAACCTGAGATTCTTTGCAAGGAACAAGTGATCAATGATCAGAAGCTGAAGGGACCCGAACCATGCAGTGGAGGCAAAGAATACTATGTAGTATATTATGGCCAACATCATTGTCTTCTACATCTGCAAGTTGATGTTTCAGATTCATTTCAATATTTGTACTACTAATTTGTAGGTGCATATATGGATTACAAAGGTAATTCAGCTGCACTACATAAAGCAATAGTATTAGTATGTTTGTTGTTCAAAGCATCTGACGTTGCATAAATAGGAATGGTGAATTGGAGGCACAAGAAACCAAAACAGTGATCACCAACAAGAATTATCATCAAGATTCGGGTCCTTAATCATTCAGACAGCAGGCGAAGCAATTTATGAGCTTACACTAACAAATTGGCATCTTGACATGCTTGTGACAAGTCAGATACATGAGCTCAACGAAAGGCATATCTTTTAGACAGATAAGAAAAGTGTTTATGTAGATAAATCCTAACAGACAGCAAACATGAAGCAATCAGTCTAAACTTCTTATACCCCAGAAAGGGCCTATCTCAAGCGTACCTTAGAAAATTGAACAAGCCAAGGTTCATAACTTCAGTTTTCCCATAGATGCGCCCAATGTTCATGAGTTGTTGCTTGAGATATGAGGCTGAAAAGTCATGACAAAATATGTGTTAACCGCTAACCTTTGCAAAATTGCAGTCTTTGCAGCCACATACTAGTGGGTCAAACACCCAACCCAGTGGGTCAACGGGCCGGGTCAAACCCGACCCGGTAACCCGGTTTTAGCCCAATCGGGCTTCTCCTTCAACCCGATGCCTCCCCTTTCCGATTCCCTCACAGACGAGGTGGATCAGCGTTGGCAGGAGCCACACATGCCTGAGGTAGGCTCTTTCTGATGTATGAAAAACGTGGACTGCACTGCTTCATGTTTACTGCCTTATCTACATGAGCACTTCTCTTAGCTTCCTAAAACTTATGCCTTGAGCTCATGTACCTGACTTGTTCCAATTCAAATTTGTTAGTGTAAGCTCACAAATTGCTACGTCTGTTTGTGAATGAATGATTAAGGACCTGAGTCTTGATGATAATTCTAGTTGGTGTCACATATAATGCTCTCGTTTTATGTAGTGAAGCTGAATTTCCTTTGTAATCCACCTACAAATTTTAGGAATGGCACTCACTTTGAGTGCTCCTACAATACAACCCAGGAAAACTGCATATGAATAATTAGTGGTACAAATAATGAAATGAACCTTAAACATCAACCTGATGTAGAGATGATGTTGGCCATAATATACTGAGCACTCCAGCCTCCAGTGCATGGTTTGGGTTCCATCACCTTCTAATTATCCAACACTTGTTCCTTGTTACCAAAGCAACTCGGGTTTCTACATCTGTATTGTTTGGAGAGTTGAAATCATAAGAATATTCTATGCGGTTTATTTTGAAGAGTAATTCATTCATCATTCTCAAGATCCAAACAAACTTCTATATCCTTCACAATCTTTGTGTATTAACTTTATGAACTCTAAGGTAGGTAAACTAAACATTCATTATATTTAGCTTTGGATTTGGACATTTTCGGTGACATTTAGGGCAAATGGTCAAGATAATTTGGATACTGTTGATGTTGTTTTAATCATAATCTCCTTCTGTCCAGTTTTAGATGTGTCACCCATCTCTTCACTCATTGATCCGACTGAATCTTTACTTTTTCCTCACAGCACCAGATAGAGTCCCCAACAATTACCATTGCCCAACAATCCTGAAAATGTTTTAAAAAATAATTTGCAATAATTAACTAAACTCAGATACTCTAATTAAGTATGTAATTACTAGGTATATATTGTACCTTCCCAGGTAGAGGATCTCTTGTAAAACAAAAGAGTCCATAATTGCCACCAAAATTATGCCTAAGGGACTAAAAGCAGCTACAAATACAGGTTCTTTTGCTTTCATGACCACACCTTGAACATAATAAGTAACAGCTGAAATCACCCCCTGAAATTATGTAAAACAGATTTATTGTTATTATCATTATTCTTATCTTTATGAACTAATTAATTAAAATTCATTTGTACAATATGTGAGAGATTAACTAATTATAGCTGTTGCTTAGTAGAAAACCTTACACTATAAACAACAGCTAATAATTTGGAATCCAAATGAATGGACCAAGCTGAAGGATTCTTTCCTTCCACTGCTAGGACAGATCATACCTCCTTCAAGTGTTCCAATCGAACAAATCAGGGATGTGAGGGAGAGCTCAGCAGGATATGCTTCTAAGATAATAGCCTATCAATTAAGGGAATATAATAATTAGTGGAAAAATGAATTGATGATTAACTTGTAACAAATTTATGCGTTCAAGTAGCTAACGAAAATTTGGAAGTCTTACTTGGAGAACATAAAAACAAGCCCAGTAAAGGGAGCCTGCAGGAATCATAAGAGCACCCCATACAGTATCTAGATTGACCAGCAAGGCATCAGTGGATTGTACTTGGTGGTTTATTTTTTCCCATGGCAAATCTAGAAATGGCCCTTTAACCATGGTCATCAGCATAGCTCCACCAACACTCACGAGGGTTCCTAATATCTTTGTCTGGCTTCTCATTTCTCTAATTTTTACATTTTCAAGCCTGTACAAAAAAATAAAATAAAATAAAAATTGAAGTAGTCAAAAGCCATAAGGTTCTAATATTTTTACTATAATGAGTGTATAAATACCTCAAAATCAGGGTACGTACCCCTGAAATCGAAGTAGTCTTTGACCCCGGGGTACATGCTCGTTTGCTGAATATTGAATTTAGAGAGCCAAGCGTAGGGTGCAATGAAGTGAAATTCATTAAAAACTTGTGGTCTGTTGCCAAGAGCATGGAAGAGAAATGAATCTAGTGTGTTTCGATGTGCTTGAGGATTTTAGGTGAGAAAGTATGTATGGATGACTTATTTTCTGCCAAATGCATGTTTCTTATAGAAAGCGAGCATTCAGGTGATAAATGTGATGGATTGAACTTAGAATACCTACCTTTCTCAACCTGAGCATGGCATGAAAATATTTTCCAATGACCTGTATGAGCATAAACTGCTTGATTCCTTTGAATTGCATGATAACCCTGTATTTGAGGAGAAGGGTTATCAGAGTGAGCTGGAAAAGGGCAGGGATAATGGACAATCGGGGCCACATGCTCTCGGCCCGAGGAAAAGGCAAAGAGGGAGGGATCCCAGGTAAGTGGTCCTGGCCCTACTGTTGCATTCACTTAATTTGAAACTGGTCTGTGCCAATCTGGGCATTTCAGTAGTGACCTTGAATCTCCTTTTCATGAAACTTCATTAACTAAGCATGACCTGAAATATGGAGTGTCTGACTTGCTTCTTTCCCTGGATGATGATTGTTTAACCGCTGTAGGTAGAAAGGATGTTTGTGAGTTTATCCTGATTGATGCCAAGATCATGCCCCTGCCATGTGTGTTGTTTGATGAACCCAGCCAAGCCCAAATGTCAGTAATAGCTGAAAATTGTGAGTTTGAGTGGGTAGGAAAGCCTGTTAGGGCTAGCTTTGATTGTGATGAGGGATCTTGTGCATTGCTAGGATGAGAAGTTATTGTGTAGAGCATGACAAGAGATTGATGAACTTTCTTGATCGGTATGAGCTTAGTAGTGATTGAAGGTCACGTTTTGCAAGTCTGTTAAGTCTTGTTTGTACTGACACTTCCATGACCTGTTTGTTAATTGTACAAAATCCTTGACCAAGTTTCTCTATAGTTCCTGAACTGTTTGAGAAAGATCTTGTCTCGATTAAGTGTGTTCTTGTTGAGGGATGTGCACAAGTGAATGCTGCTTTTAACAGTTTGAGTCAATACGAACCTTGTGTCTCTGAAATGTTTGAACCTCATTTGGGATTCATTGATATGCCGATTTAGAGATGTGTGCATGCTGCCATGGTTGACAAGTCCTAGTAATGAGGCTAAAAATGAAAGGGTGAAAACAGATTGAGTTTCTTTGGCTTAAATGCTCCAGTTTTGCATGATGTGTTTAGATCTGAAAGTGATGACTGGTCTACGGTATTTGAGATTAATTTTGGTGAAACTTTTAGGAGTAAATTTTTTGTTGAAGATCATGAGTCTGTTCTGGAAAATCTGGTGCAAGTAACTGATGAGAAAGTGCTTTGATAAACAACAAACTGCCTTCTTGGAGTTCAAGCACCTCGCTGACCCTACTACTTTTTCTTGGTCATGCATATTGGAACTGTGATGATTGCATATGAAAGTAGAGTGATGCTGAAATCTGGTTTTATTGAACATGCTGTGAGAGCGGCTTGGTGATTGCAAACTTGTGCAGATTTGTGTGTTCTTGCCTGCTCAGTTTGCTTTTGTCTAGTAGTTCTCTATTTGATTGAAAGTAAGTTAATTTCCAGTGTGTGCATATAGAGAACATTGGTGCTGTTATGATGATGAATGAGACTCCGTTGATATTGATGGATTCGGATTTGACTGCAAGTACTTGAGGTTTATATATTTGAACCACTAACCCCTCTAATGCATTCCCAATTTTGTTGTGTTTAATTATGTTCTGCGTGCAGGCACTAGACTTGCCTACATCTGATAGGGAGGGGTTGATGTGGGCCTAGGACCATCAGAGGATAAATTGAAGAAGAACAAGAAGCCGAGCAACAACAAGGCTGCGGCATCTCGAACATTGAAAAAGACATTTTGGAGCTTCAACAATTCAAGTGCCTCAAATGGCTCCACTTAAAGTTGAAGACTTACTTTAAATTTTTAAGTCTCCTAGCTTATTTGTCTTTGTAAATTAAAGCCGGTTTGGGCCCATGATTGTAATAGGGCTCAGGTTAATTGGGTCTGATGGTACTCGGCCTACTTAGGGAATTTTAGGGGAAAATTATCCTAGGTCAGGTGAACAGAAACACCCAACTTGAACTTTCGTTGGCAGAACAGATTTGGAAGAAGAAATTGAGAGGTTCTTTCAACCCTTTACTTCTGTTCTCAGCAACAGCTAATCCGCCCACCCTTGAATCGGACCCAAATCTAAACCTAGGGTTTCCATTACCTGAAAAAGGAGGTGCTAGGCCTCCTTATCCTGGCCATCAACTCCCCGTTGCCTTGTCATTGAATAGAGATGACGTGGAACAGTGCCCAACCCAAACCAAACCCAAACATCAAGATCCGCTCGTTGGCCTTGGTGGACCTATGACAAGGAGCCGGACTAGAAAGGCTAAGGGACGCTCTCAACCTGTTGATGCGGTTTGCAAAGTGTGAGGAGCAAAGTGAAGATATCCACAAAGATGAAGGAAAAGTGCAAGCACTCCTCAATTTGGGCTAACCCAATTCTCAAATTGTGCAAACAATTTTCAACATTTCGGTTTGGGTTCAACCAAATGACAATTTGGCCCAAGTGCATGTTCCAAACCATGGTGCACGAAATTATCAACTGTTGAGATTCCAACTGTGCATTCAATGCACTTCAAAGGTTTCCAACCATTCACTCCTCATCAATGGCGAACTTCAGCATCTACAAGACTCAAGTGTCATACATAATCATCCAGAAACTATTGGTGAAGAAGGAGTTACAAGCCTTGAAGCACCTACATCAAGAGCACTTAAATGAGGATCATTTACTCCTCATTTATTGGCCAAAACTCATCCCTCATCTTCTAGCTCGAAATTTTATCATTTTATTTCAGTTTTTAGAGTTGTTTTGGCTAGTTCTATCCATTAGCTAGCCTAGAATAATTTTTAGAAATAATTATTTTAAATTCCCATATTTACATCTCCTTTAATTTCCATCATTAAGAATGGAGATGAAGGGACTTGTCAATGGGTTTAGAATTCCGACTTCCTTGTCCTATAAAAGGAGGTCTAGGTGTTATTTGCAAAACAATTCAATCATCATATATTTCACCTTTTTCCTTGAAATTGAGAGTGATTCTCTTTTCAACCTATCTACCTTTTTCCACTCAATTCTTGTTAAGTTTTCTTTACAAGTCTACTAAGACCAATATTGCCTTCTCATTGGAAGAAGGAGGTGTTGGCCCCATCTACATTCCCCCCTCAATTTTGGCAACGAAGGCTTTCTTTGTCTTGGACCTTTTTCGGTATCAAGAAGGAGGAGTCGCCAAAGGCATAACACCATCTTTGCACGGGCAAGGATCCGAGGAGGAGTTGGCGGCCATATCCGCTCGTTTCACAAGCTTCCGCATCGTTTTGCTTTGTGCATTTCGGATCTGTCAACCTCGTTTACATTTCCGCCTCATCAATCATACCTACCCGTGTTGCTCCTTTGTTGGCTAGATTCGCTCCTCGTGTTCCGTGATACCCTCCTAATCACATCAATTGGTATCGAGCATTCGACAATCACATCAATTGGTATCAGAGCCACTTGCTCAACAAGGAGAAGTTTTTCTACCCTTTTCTTTTTATTCCGCAACATATATCATTTTTGTTATCATTGTGTTTTTCTCGGTTGTTCTTGCCATTTTTAATTTCTTGTTCCATTGTTCTGCTATCTGCATTGGAAAAAAATTGAAAAAAATTCGCATCTTATTTGCATTGAGAAAAAAAAGAGAAAAAAAAAACTGCTACTGTCTCAACCTGTTTACAGATTGCAGAAAAGGTAATTTGAAGAATTCTTGGAACAATTTCAAACAAAAGGCAAGAAAAAGAACAACCTCAGAGCCTTTTCAAATCTGTTCTTTCAAAAGTCATGAATATCCTTTTCCAAAACCCACAAAAGAACCGTTTTCCAAAAAGTAATAACACTTCCTCAACCCGTTGAGGTTTGTTTTGAGTTTTATTTTATTGTGTCTTTTGTGCCTTGTTTTGAATAACTTTTTCAAGAACTTTTGAGCAGAAAAAAGTTGCTAGGTTTATAAAGAGAATCTGTGAGTTTTTTGAGAGATAAAAAAATGGCTAATGAAGAATTACTAGAAAAGTTACAAAGAATGTTGCAAGAAAAAATGTCTCCTTTATATGTAAGGCTAGCCCGTCTTGAGGCTGTTCGAAGAGAGGAGGAAGAGCAGGAACCTCGAAATGGGAAGATGATCGCCAATCAAATATTGATCAAGAAGATGATGTTCCACCTCACCACAATCAAAGGCAAAGAGATATGACTCAACAGTTTTACTGAACTTCAAATTGCATATTCCACCTTTCTACGGAAAAAAGCAACCCGGATGAATACCTTGATTGGGTAAAGAAGAGTGAATTGGTATTTAATTGCTTTGATTATCCCACGACCTCAAAGTTAAATTGGCCGTTGTTGAGTTTCATGGTTATGCCCTCACATGGTGGAATCAAGAAAATCGGCTTGGATTAGGTCCTCAAACTTGGGAAGAGTTGAAGATCCAAATGCAAGAGAGATTTGTGCCATCATACTACACTCGAGAATGTTTCCAACGTCTTCAAACACTTGTCCAAGGCACTAAATGTGTTGAGGACTACCACAAAGAGTTGGAATCCGCCCTTTTGAGAGCCGATGTTATTGAAAGAGGTGAAGCAAAATGTCTAGGTTCATTCAAGGACTTAGACACGACATTGTGAAGTCCTTGAAATTATGTGAGTAAAACAATTTTCTAGAGTTGTTACATAAATCCATCCGAATTGAAAGACAACTCAATAAAGGG
Organism: Stellera chamaejasme; assembly: GCA_024586325.1. Classification (NCBI taxonomy): domain Eukaryota; kingdom Viridiplantae; phylum Streptophyta; class Magnoliopsida; order Malvales; family Thymelaeaceae; genus Stellera; species Stellera chamaejasme. The sequence goes on along the minus strand of CM044984.1, from coordinate 4,018,060 downwards.
ATCACTTCCACCATGTATCCAAGATCAAACCAAAGGGCCGAAAGCTCCACAAAGGACACACCCACCTCCACAAAAAGGTATCCCTTCCAAATCTCCCACTTCTACCCCTTCCACTTCCTAAAATCGCTCCCAAAATCGCCCCCCTTCCAAATCCCTTCATGAAGTTCAATGCTATAAATGCAAAGGTATGGGTCATTATGCTCATCAATGTCCAAATCCGAAAGTTATACTCATGAGAGATGAAGAATGGTACAGTGAGGATGAAGAAAATGATGAGACCGAATCTGTTCAACCTGTTGAGGAAGAGTTTGGTCTTCCGGTTGAAGGTCCTCTCCTAGTAGCAAGACGAGTACTACAGTGCAACCAACCCTCAATCATGTCAAAGGGAGAATCTCTTTCATTCAAGAGCACTTGTGAATGGTAAAGTATGTTCACTCATTATTGATTCCGGTTCTTGCACTAATGTTGCTAGTTCTCATATGGTGAATAAGTTAGGACTTGCTACTCACAAGCATCCTCGACCCTACCTTCTTCAATGGATGGATGACTCCGCTCATGCCAAGGTGAATTGTCAAGTTGAAGTACCCTCAAAATTGGCAATTATGAAGACAAGATACTTTGTGATGTTGTACCTAAGATGATTGCTGCCCATATTCTACTTGGGAGGCCACAGCGATATGATAAGCAAGTGTGCATGATGGTGTGACCAACCGATACACCATTCAACACGTTGACCGAAAGATTACCTTGGTGCCTTTAACACCCCAACAAGCCCATGCCGATCGATCCAACTCCAAAGTGAGTCCGAGGGTAAGGATGGTAAACTTAAGGGTAAAGTTGAAAATAAAAAGAAATCCCAAGTGGATTTGCAAGAGTCAAAGGTCTTTTGGGATGGTGAAGGAATAAATAGCGAAAAGAGTGGTAAAAGAGAGAATGAGAGAAGACAAGAGTGTTTCCTTTCCATAGCCAAAGAAAAACACATCAAGAAAGCTCTTTTGAGTAAAAAATGTTGTTTTCTCTTTTACCTAACACTTGTCTTCTAACAATAGATCAAGGGAAGAAATTCCTTCTTTTCTTTCTTTGTTGTTGCGGGAATATCAAGATCTTTTTGAAGATCCGATTGGCTTACCTCCATACCGAGGTATTGAGCATCAAATCGATCTTGTCCCGGAGAACCTTTACCAAATCGACCCCATTATCGAACAAATCCCGAGGAAGCCAAAGAGATACAGAGGCAAGTCCAAGAGCTTCTTGCCAAAGGGTACATCCGAGAAAGCTTATCCCCTGTGCCGTACCCGTGCTTCTTGTACCTAAAAGTGATGGTTCATGGCGGATGTGCATGGATTGCCGCCCATCAATAAGATCACCATCAAGTACCGACATCCCATTCCACGCCTTGATGATATGCTTGATGAACTTTCAGTGCAAAGGTATTTTCTAAGGTTGATCTTAAGAGTGGTTATCACCATATTTGCATTAAAAAAGGTGATGAGTGGAAAACCGACTTTAAGACCAAAATTGGTTTATATGAGTGGCTTGTCATGCCATTTGGATTAACCAATGCCCCTTCTACTTTTATGTGACTCATGAACCATGTTTTAAGGAAATTCATTGGAAAATTTGTTGTGGTTTATTTTGATGACATTTTGATCTATAGTCATACTTTATCTCAACACGTTGAACATCTGCGGTTATTGTTTAAAACTCTTCGAGGAGAAAAGCTTTATGCTAATCTTAAGAAGTGTACTTTTGCTACTAATCAGATTGTGTTTCTTGGATATGTTGTTAGTGAGAAAGGACTAAGTGTTGACGAATCCAAGGTGCAAGCCATCAAAGATTGGCCAACCCCTACTAATGTGACCAAGTGAGATCTTTTCACGGTCTTGCTAGCTTTTACAGACGTTTTGTGAAGGATTTTTCCACCATAGCCGCCACTTAACGAGCTTGTCAAGAAAGGAGTACCATTTGTTTGGAGTGACAAGCAAGAGAAAGCGTTCAACTGTTGAAAGAAAAATTGACACAAGCTCCGGTCCTTTCACTACCCGATTTGGTAAGATCTTTGAAGTTGAGTGTGATGCGAGTGGCATAGGTATTGGTGCGATTCTCACTCAAGAAGGTAAACCTATTGCATACTTTAGTGAAAAATTGAGTGGCGGTCCTTTGAATTATTCAACATATGACAAAGAATTATATTCTCTTGTGAGAAGTCTTGAGGTATGGTCTCATTATCTCTTGTCTAAGGAATTTGTCATTCATACCGACCATTATTCATTAAAGTATTTGCAAGGTCAAGGTAAACTTTCAAAAAGACATGCAAAATGGATGGAATTTGTTGAATCTTTTCCTTAATTAAGTTTAAGAAAGGTAAAGAAAATGTAGTGGCGATGCATTGTCTAGAAGGTATGCTTTATTCAGCATGTTGAGCAGAAGGTTTTGGGATTTGAACGGATGAAGAACTTGTATGGTGAAGATATTGACTTGGATCTGTTTACAAAGCATGTTTGTCTCAACTGTTGACACTTATTACATATTTGATGGATACCTCTTTAAAGCTAACAAGCTTTGTGTTCCTAGGGTTCCATCCGAGAGCTACTTGTAAGGGAAGCCCATGGAGGAGGACTTATGGGACATTTTGGTCAACTCAAGACCTTGAAGCTCTCAAAGAGCATTTCTTTTGGCGAACATGAAGAAGGACGTGGACAAATTTTGTGCTCAATGTGTCGCATGCAAAAAGGCTAAGTCTAAACTTAAGCCTCACGGGTTGTATACTCCACTCCCTACTCCTTCTTTACCTTGGGTTGACATATCAATGGATTTTGTTACCGGTCTTCCTAGGACTCAAAATGGGCATGATGCAATTTTTGTAGTTGTTGACCGTTTTTCTAAAATGGCTCACTTTATTCCTTGCCATAAACGGATGATGCTACAAATGTTGCAAATTTATTCTTTAAGGAGGTTGTTAAATATCATGGGTTGCCTAGGACAATAGTAAGTGATAGGGACACCAAATTCCTAAGTCACTTTTGGAAGACATTATGGGCTAAACTTGGTACTAAGCTATTGTTTTCAACATCTAGTCACCCACAAACCGATGGGCGAGGTAGTTAATAGAACAATGATACAATTGCTTAGAACACTCCTTAAGAAGAATTTGAAGCGATGGGAAGAGTTTATTCCACATGTTGAATTTGCTTACAATAGGGCTTTTCATACTTCAACAACTCATAGCCCTTTTGAAATTGTTTACGGATTCAACCCGTTGACCCGATGGACTTATTGCCTTTACCTCTTAATGATGCAGCTCATAAAGATGGAGAAATAAAAGCAAAGCAAATGAAGGAGTTACATGAGAAGGTGAAAGAAAGGATCTCCAAACAGAATGAAGCATATGCAAGGAGGGCAAATAAAGGTCGAAAACAAGTCACCTTTGACGTTGGTGATTGGGTATGGTTACACTTGAGAAAGGAGAGATTCCCTCAAGAAAGGAAGAACAAACTCGTCCCAAGAGGAGATGGTCCCTTCCAAGTGGTTGCAAAAGGGGAGATAATGCCTACACTCTAGATCTTCCTAGTGGTAAATATGAAGTACATGCAACGTTTAACGTTATGGATCTTTCCCATTTTGAAGATACTATGGAAGATGAGATACTGAGGTCGGAATCTTATGAATAAGGCTGAGTCACGTGGAAAAGGTCCAACCCAAACCCAAACATCAAGATCAGCTCGTTGGCCTTGGTGGACCTATGACAAGGAGCCGGACTAAGAAGGCTAAGGACGCTCTCAACTGTTGATGCACGTTTTGCAAAGTGTGAGGAGCAAAGTGAAGATATCCACAAAGATGAAGGAAAAGTGCAAGCACTCCTCAATTTAGGCCAACCCAATTCTCAAATTGTGCAAACAATTTTCAACATTTGATTTGGGTTCAACCAAATGACAATTTGGCCCAAGTGCATGTTCCAAACCATGGTGCGAAATTATCAACTGTTGAGATTCCAACTGGTGCATTCAATGCACTTCAAAGGTTTCCAACCATTCACTCCTCATCAATGGCGAACTTCAGCATCTACAAAGACTCAAGAGTCATCCAAAATCATCCGAAACTATTGGTGAAGAAGGAGTTACAAGCCTTGAAGCCCCTCCATCAAGAGCACTTAAATGAGGATCATTTACTCCTCATTTATTGGCCAAAACTCATCCCTCATCTTCTAGCTCGAAATTTTATCATTTTATTTCAGTTTTAGAGTTGTTTTGGCTAGTTCTATCCATTAGCTAGCCTAGAATAATTTTTAGAAATAATTATTTTAAATTCCCATATTTACATCTCCTTTAATTTCCATCATTAAGAATGGAGATGAAGGGACTTGTCAATGGGTTTAGAATTCTGACTTCCTTGTCCTATAAAAGGAGGTCTAGGTGTTATTTGCAAAACAATTCAATCATCATATATTTCACCTTTTTCCTTGAAATTGAGAGTGATTCTCTTTCCAACCTATCTACCTTTTTTCCACTCAATTCTTGTTAAGTTTTCTTTACAAGTCTACTAAGACCAATATTGCCTTCTCATTGGAAGAAGGAGGTGTTGGCCCCATCTACATTCCCCCCCTCAATTTTGGCAACGAAGGCTTTCTTTGTCTTGGACCTTTTTCGGTATCAAGAAGGAGGAGTCGCCAAAGGCATAACACCATCTTTGCCTGGGCTAGGATACAGGAGTAGTTGGCGGCCATATCCGTTCTTTTCACAAGCTTCCGCATCGCTTTGCTTTGTGCATTTGGATCTGTCACAACTGTTTACATTTCCGCCTCATCAATCATACCTACCCCGTGTTGCTCCTTTGTTGGCTAGATCTGCTCCTCGTGTTCCGTGATACCCTCCCTAATCACATCAATTGGTATCGAGCATTCGACAACCACATCAAGAGAGGTAAAGTAGATCGTTGTTTCTGCTTTGTTGCTCCACCGGTTGAAGAGGGTCGTTTCTATCTTCAACTGTCGCTAAGTCCCAACCATTCCACCGGCCATCTTAAACGAGGCAGATCCGATATACGGCAGTTGATCGATGTCATTCAAGAGCTTCTCATTTGGTATCAGAGCATCGGTTGGCGGTTGCTCGCTGAAGGTAGGGATTCAAATCTGTTTAGTGAACTCAAAACACGCATTTTTCGTGTTTGCTACCTAGTGTTAAACAATCATACAATATTCATAATTGGCTTTTATTCTCTTTCATTAAAGCAAGCTAGCTTGGGCACCAATGTTCAATCATGGTACACATGATTATAAGTCTTGAACAATGAAAAAAGCATACAGTCGGGAACAAGCTAATTTGTTCCTTATTCATAACCGAATGAAAAAAACGCATACGTTCTGCCCATGACCGAAACAAAAAGCAAAGTTGCCAGAAATTACTCGGCTCATTTTCTCTTTCTTCCACCCCGTTTTCTCTTTCTTCCACCTCCTCCCTGAAAAACATATAGTAGTTCTAGTTAATATAACTAGCAGTACCTTATGATTCTGTAGCACCACTATCTCACATATAAATTAAGCCACAACTTTTTAGCATCACTGAAGACAAAAGAACATTCATATGACATGATGTTCTCACAATCAGTTTGTAGCAATTGAGACGTACCATGTTTGGTGCTAGAGTTGGCAAGTGCCTTTGAGTAAGTCTGATGGAGACAATTTTATTTTCTCCTTTTTTATCTCCATTTCCAACCCCATTTCCATCATCTTCCATTGTATAATACTCATATATGAATCCTTCATTTGTCTGATATCATTGCATAAAAATTGCAACAGCATTGAGATCCAATTTTGCTATCGGGTAGTGATGTCCATGACTTTGTCCATCCCATTGTTCACCCCAGTCGAAGAAAGCTGCACATGCATTTTATTTTTTTTGGTAAAGCACATGCATACGTTTGGACAAATTCTCCATAAGGTTAATTATTTATTACCAATTGAATTCGAGTTGACCATGTCATCAATGCCTTGGATGTCAAATCCAATCTCACTCCTAACTTCACGAGTTAGAATGAGCTCATATCTCCATTGGCCTCTCCGGTACTCTTCTTGTAAGAATAAATCTATATTTCTTGCTTCCAAAACCCTTATGCGTGCTGCATCAATTATGAATGTTTGTAGTCAAAATACTCTAATAATAACAGCGACAAATAATAATAATAATAATAATAATAGCAGCAACAACAACAATAATAAATAATATTCTACCTATACTCACCACAACAATTTGTATTGCAAGGGCATTTTACCTCATGTAAGTCTGAAATTCAAACACCAAATAAGTAGAAAAAATGCATTTTAATTGCAGCATCCACTAATTAAAATAAAATGTTTTAACCTGCAATCCATATCCATATCCCAGGTTAAAACATTTTATTTTAATTAGTGGATGCTGCAATTAAAATGCATTTTTTCTACTTATTTGGTGTTTGAATTTCAGACTTACATGAGGTAAAATGCCCTTGCAATACAAATTGTTGTGGTGAGTATAGGTAGAATATTATTTATTATTGTTGTTGTTGCTATTATTATTATTATTATTATTATTATTATTATTTGTTGTTGTTATTATTAGAGTATTTTGCCACAAACATTCATAATTGATGCAACACGCATGAGGGTTTTGGAAGCAAGAAATATAGATTTATTCTTACAAGAAGAGTACCGGAGAGGCCAATGGAGATATGAGCTCATTCTAACTCGTGAAGTTAGGAGTGAGATTGGATTTGACATCCAAGGCATTGATGACATGGTCAACTCGAATTCAATTGGTAATAAATAATTAACCTTATTGAGAATTTATCCAAACGTATGCATGTGCTTTACCAAAAAGAAATGTGCAGCTTTCTTCGACTGGGGTGAACAATGGGATGGACAAAGTCATGGACATCACTACCCGAGAGCAAAATTGGATCTCAATGCTGTTGCAATTTTTATGCAACGATATCAGACAAATGAAGGATTCATATATGAGTATTATACAATGGAAGATGATGGAAATGGGGTTGGAAATGGAGATAAAAAATGAGAAAATAAAATTGTCTCCATCAGACTTACTCAAATGCACTTGCCAACTCTAGCACCAAACATGGTACGTCGCAATTGCTACAAACTGATTGCAAAAACATCATGTCATAGGAATGTTCTTTTGTCTTTAGTGATGCTAAAAAATTGTGGCTTAATTTATATGTGAGATAGTGGTGCTACATAATCATAAGGTACTGCTAGTTATATTAACTAGAACTACTATATGTTTTTCTGGGAGGAGGTGGAAGAAAGAGAAAACGGGGTGGAAGAAAGAGAAAATGAGCCGAGTAATTTCTGGCAACTTTGCTTTTTGTTTCGGTCATGGGCAGAACGGATGCGTTTTTTTCATTCGGTTATGAATAAGGAACAAATTAGCTTGTCCCCGACTGTATGCTTTTTTCTCCATTGTTCAAGACTTATAATCATGTGTACCATGATTGAACATTGGTGCCCAAGCTAGCTTGCTTTAATGAAAGAGAATAAAAGCCAATTATGAATACTGTATGATTGTTTAACACTAGGTAGCAAACACGAAAAATGCGTGTTCTGGGTTCACTAAACAGATTCAAATCCGTACCTTCAGCGAGCAACCGCCAACCGATGCTCTGATACCAAATGAGAAGCTCTTGAATGACATCGATTGAACTGTTGCATATCGGATCTGCCTCGCTTAAGATGGCCGGTGGAATGGTTGGGACTTAGCGACGGTTGAAGATAGAAACGACCCTCCTCAACCGGTGGAGCAACAAAGCAGAAACAACGATCTACTTTACCTCTCTACTCAATGACAAGGCAACGGGGAGTTGATGGTCAGGATAAGGAGGCCTAGCACCTCCTTTTTCAGGTAATGGAAACCCTAGGTTTAGATTTGGGTCCGATTCAAGGGTGGGCGGATTACCTTCTTATTAAGAATGCACATTGACATCTGCATAACCATAGTAATCAAGATCAAACTAGTGAAACAACGATCGTGATCATATATATATATATTCTCCGTTTTTAAAATTTTGGTGTGTTTTTTTATAAATATTGTGGAAGATTCAAATCATTACTTGAAAGAACTCATTAGAATTTTTAGAAAAAAAATATTATTCGAAAAGCAACAAAAGACTTTATCATAATAAAATTACACCTAAGCCCAACGAGACAATTGAGCTTTAAAAATATTTAGATTTACATGTTAAAATGTTAAAGAAGTAAAATCATAGATTAAATGCTAAAAATGAAACCCACCATTTTTTATGGACGAAGGTAGTAATATTTATATAATCTTTAACTTTAAAAATATGTATGTCACAACATGATAATAAAACTTTCAATAATAATAAAATACTATAATATTTTTAAAAAAAATCAAAATTACAAGTATTAGTATCTCCTTTTCCCGGGAATCAACCTTTGCGTGATTTTAATTTTTTTGTTTTAAACATTATAGCATTTTATTATTATTGAAAATTTTATTACTATATTGTGATATACTCCTTGTGTCCCCAAATAATTCTACATTTTTTTTGTTATTTTATAGTATTTAATCTATGATTTTTTTTTTCATGAATATTTAGACATTTAAAGTTAATAATTTATATGCATATCATAATTTGAAGTATAAACTTTCTAAATATATTTTTTACGAATTTTTTAAAACTTTTTATCTTTATTAAAATTTGAGTCAAACATTGAACTTTGAAACAGTAAAGTCAAAGTATAGAATTATTTGGGGACATTGGGAGTACATATTTTTAAAGTAAGAGATTATATAAATATTTCTACCTTCATGCTCCTTCTCATAAAAGATTATGTAAATATGTTATATTATTGAATTTTTTTCTATGTCTATTGTATATATATATATATATAATTTTTTGATGACCCCTTAAAATTGGGGGTCAAAACGGATGACTTATCCGCTTTGGGCCAGGCCGGCCCTGACTAATATATGGAATATGTGCTGGAATTTGATAGTATTTGAATCAAATAACGTACCGAAAGCTGCTGCATACCGCTGGGCCCAATTTCTACACCTATACTGTGGGCTTTGAGGATATGGATCCTCCAAAATTTCGAGGTCTCGTAAACATGCACACTTCCATATTAGGGATGGCAACGGATCGGAGTAACCGCGGTTAACGGATATCCACCAATGCGGTTCTACTCAGACACCTATTAATGAATATCCACGGATATCCGCGGGTGGCGGTTAATCCGCTGATTTTACATAAAGTTCAACAAAGTTTAACAAACAGATTAGAAATCAGCAACAAAACCATTCTGGACCCCTGAGCTAAGGTAAGAATTACAAATGCAAAGCTTAAACTGATAAATTTAGGAATCAACTCTAGTGGTCTAAAATCAGCACAAAATCAAAAGGGATGCATGGAGTAATAGCCAAGTATGAGAACAGAGACAGAAACCGAGACATGGGAGAACAGGGGAGAACAGAGACAAACCGAATAAAAAAAACGTGAACTCATGAACTCATCAACTCCTAGCTATATATCATGCACATTACTCATGAACTCCTAGCTATATATCATCCACAAAAGAAAATATCAACATTCATGAGAGCAAACCCCCATTCACATCATTATAATAATCCACACACATAATAATCCTACTCAGTCTAACATCCATGAAAAAGGAGAGTGAAGAGTGAGAGTGACTGACCGCACAAGCGAAGAATCTTCTGGAAGGCTGGAGTTGGAGAGCGACGCACCAAGCGATAGTGGTGGAAGCGACGGTGAGAGTGGAGGCGACGAGCGTCGAGGACTCGAGAGAGGAGGCGAGGAAAAATCGGCGAGGCGGAGGCTGGGAGCAAGGAGAACGCGTTTTGTTTCTCCCTTGTTAGCTTCGAATCAAGTGAGAAGAGGCGAGGAAACAAATCTAGAAACGGAAGCGGCGGTGGTGGAAGCGACGGTGAGAGTGGAGACTGACGAGCGTCGAGGACTCGAGAGAGGAGGCGAGGAAAAATCGGCAGGGGCAAGGAGCTGAGAGCAAGGAGAACTTAGGGTTTTGTTTCTCCCTTGTTAGCTTCTGAACTGAAGTGAGAAAAGGCGAGCAAACATCTGAGGCTGAGAGTGAGAAGCGGCCGAATTGAGAGAGGGGAAGGGGATGAAATGGGAATGCCCTATCAGGCTCAACTTTGGGCTGGGCCTGGAATTGAGAGGGGATGAAATAGGATTTTGGGAATGGGCTTGGAAATATAATGGGCTTTTGGCATAAATGTTACATGGTTAACGGTTACAGATATCCGCGGTTTGGATAGCTGATATCCGTAACCGTAACCATTTATCTCACGGTTATCAAAATCCACCTACTAGTCAATAACCGCGGATATAACCGCTTATAATCCTCGATTATCCGCGGTTAACGGATATCATCCGACCCACTGCCATCCCTATTCCATATGTAGTCTCCATGTTCTTCTCCATGCAAAATATAGTTGCATTCTCTGTTCGCGGCTGCCAACATCACCAACGATTTGGGAGGGAGCAACTTTGAGATCTTGCTACATATATCCCTATCACTTCAGCACACAGAATAGAAGAATTCAACATGCATAATATTGAACTTCTCGAAACTTCAGATTGAAACTTTCAAAATATATTCACATTGCAGTTAACGAGAAATAGAATGATGGAGTGTATTAAATGAAACGTTAGAATATTTTTACTACGGTAAGAGTATGAGAGATCACAAAAACCCTAGTCAAATGTTCTATCAATGTTCAAGACATGAGACACTAATTATAATGTCATTCATTAGCAGAGAGACCAAATGGTATAAAAAGAAGAAGCCCAAAGAGTAAAATAAATTCAGTAGAAGAGGATCCAAGAGATTTTCCCATAGCTACTCTTTCCCGTAGACAAAGTTTAACATCCCAACAAAGACAAATTTCACTTCAAAAACAAGTAACAAATATGCTGAAGAAACTTGCTTAAGTATTCACAGCTAATAATAATCAAAGTGAAAAACAAACCACTTTTTCATATCAAACTGAGAGTCGACACACACATATTATTACTTGCTCTTCTTAAACCAACTTTTGTTCACAGTAAACAAACAACAATGCAACCTCAAACATTATTCAAGTCAAAGCTAATTTCTAGTTTTGTTCATAAAATTAAGCTTCTCGGCGAATCGACTGATCTAGCTAGTGATCGGTGTTGTAACCGATTCTTGAAATGAGAATTCTGTAAAGTTCATTTGAAAATTCGAATCCTTTAACCGGAACAGAGATGTTAACTAATCAGCTTTCAGTTGCGCAGAGCTCAAATCAACACGATGAGACCAAATTAATGAACTCGAACTTCCATATAGATCTATAGATCATCGAAATCATGAATTGTTTACAAATGGAAGAAACGTTTACCAGAAGACTGGAGGACGAGCGCCGGCGGGGACGTTTGCCATTAAACGAACAGCGAGGGGAAGACGAAGAGTTCAGGTGAAAATTTTCTGTGAACTGTGCTTCCGTTTCCTTTCTCCTCTTTGTCTCAGGCTTTTAGATTTTGAACGGACTTGAGATAGTCTTTCTCTGTTTTTTTATTTTTGTTAATAAGTCCGCGCGAGCGCGAATGTTAAATTCAATTTTGCATCCGGCGGGCTTCCCAACTTCGTTGTTGAGAATGTTATACTCTTTTCAGCTCAGGCAGTTTCTTGAACCTCATGCCAGCATGTCCCAATTTGGAATTTATAGTGCAGCTACTTTTCAGCCGGGTTCTGGACAGCTTGCTGATCATCGCCTCTGAACCCATAATTAGAACATTTTATCTCTTATCCTAGCATTTATGGTGATTTAAATGCTAGAATAAGAGATAATGTTCTTTTCTTCCATAAATCACATAAATGATATTTTGTGATTTATGAAAAATAAAAGGGAGTTAATATTACAAATATGGTCCTAATGTTTAAGATGTGTCAAAAGTCCCAAAGTCAACAATAGGGACTTTTGGTGTTAATCAATCAAACAAGATGACACTTGATTCTGTGGGACTGGTGCTCCATCCGTTTTGCGAGGGGGATTAGTTTTGTATGTCTTGGAGACTTAGAAACATTGCGGAAGATGCGAGGTCGGGCGCGTGCATGGGCTAGGACTCGGCCTTGGTGCATGGTGGCTTTGGATGTCCACATCAAACAGACAGCAAACATGAAGCAATCAGTCTAAACTTCTTATACCGTTATACGCCAGAAAGGGCCTATCTCAAGCGTACCTTAGAAAATTGAACAAGCCAAGGTTCATAACTTCAGTTTTCCCATAGATGCGCCCAATGTTCATGAGTTGTTGCTTGAGATATGAGGCTGAAAAGTCATGACAAAATATGTGTTAACCGCTAACCTTTGCAAAATTGCAGTCTTTGCAGCCACATACTAGTAAGTATATATTAAGCCCCCCTATCATTCCTTTCAGATATATTCTGAAGAAAAACAAAACTCCAAACGAATTAGTGCTACATTACAATCATTTTATTTAGTAAAACATTGAATTTATCTTATTAATTCTATGATGCAATGAGACAGCTATAACCTGAAGCTGTTCCAGGTTTATCATATCCATCTGAGGCCTGAGTTTGGATTTCATTGGCAACCATTGGGTCGCAATAGAACCAACTTTTCTTTAGCAACCATACTGAATGAAGCAGAATGTCTACAGATTTAGCTATAGAACCAACTTTTCTTTATGGGTATGATAAACGTGAAGCACAAGTACATGAAGAGTCACACCTTGATGTGTGAAGATGGGATGGATTGATTTGGGTGAAGTAGGTCCTATATATGTTCAGTCAATATGACCGATTGTCAGTTTGATATGCAAGTAATGTTTATATACCCTTTGTGCTAGAAAAAATACAACATTGGTGATAAGGGACAAGTTAGTTATTGAATGTTAATCTGAATTTATCAAATCTAAGAATACAATTGGAGTACGAGACAACTAATTCCTACAAGTTCGAATAGCGAAAAGGCTTGAACAAGAAGATCATTCAGCATGGGGAAATAGGAATATGCAAGTAAGGAAAAAGGGCTAGCTTTCCACTTGTATGATCCTGATAAAATGAAATGGAAACAGAATCACATGACAAAAATACAGCATCTGAATCCCTTACTAACCATGCCAGAAATGAACAACTGGGGACACTTCCACTGTGAAAGGTCTTCAACATTATGAACAGTAATCATTTACTGTACTACCACCCCAAATTCTAGCCACATATCTACCCTCTCTTCAGCGAGACCAGCAAGGGAAGTAACCATATTAGAACACTAATTACTAACATCTTAAAGACACAAATTTGATCAACAGCAGAAAGACGGGCACTGAACAATGACACCGCAGAGGCAATTTCAGTGACAGCAGACGATTAAGTGGCAAAACCTGTACGTATACAACACTAGCGGAATGAAAGGGGAAAAAAATCACCATTACTCTACCTGTGACAAGCGAATACTGAATAGGGTTCTTCAGATCGGACATCTTTTTCAATAATTTAGAAATAACAGTTCATGTTCGTCGGAAAAAGGATTCCGCAACAAAACGCCACCCATCATCGAGGAATCCAACTGGTTGCAAAAAAAAATTTAGGGGGAAAAAAAAATTTGGACCATTTCTCGATTTATGCGTGTCATCCTTGCGCAGGGGCCATGCTAATCTTCTCTGTATCGTTCCAATTTTATCGGATGTCCCCGAAGGGACGAGCTAGTGTTGCACCGCTCGCCATTATAAACAACTCTTCTCGTTATTCTGCAGACCATGTGGGAGCTTTACTTCCTTCTTTTCGCCTCAGAGTTGGAACATGAGATGAGAATTGAGAGGGCCTCTTTCAACCATACGGCCCAATCCCAAACGTCGTCGTAGCTACTCTTCAAATCATCTTTATTTCTTTTTTCTTTTTTTTTTGATGAACTTTAAATACTCCATCTTTTAATTTAGTTTAGGAGTTTTTATCATCAGTTTCATGACGTTTAGAATCTAAAAGCTAATATTAACACAGAAATATGATACTCCTAAATCAAAATATGGACCAGCTCCCACTTTTATCTTTTCCTCCTTTCCATATTACTAATCTCATTCTCTACAAATTTTTGGATGAAATATGAGCAACTAATATAGGATGGATGAGGTCTGGGTAACTTAAGCCGAAAAGGAGCAAGCCATAAAAGTCAGCTTTAACCCATATATAATAATGAAAGTGATCGTCTCAATTAAACTATGATTTGGAGAGAGAAATACGAAAATAAAAAAATTCAACCTCATGTTTGAACAATCAAGGAAAAAAACCATCAACACGTTCAAATGTACTAAAGAGGATTAAAAAGAAAATAAAAGTTTAGCTACTGCCATCAAATCACCAAATTATTAGCGGAATGTCGATGACTTAAATAAAATTATAAACAAAGAATTGGGACAAAAATGAATTATACTAGAAATTTTGAGAAGGGGTGTCAATTTAAATATTTCAATAAATATTACACTTCTTATTCCAAAATTTAAGCGACATTTTAACTTGATACGAGGATTAAAGTGAGAAATTTTCAATTTTGTACTTACTTATTTTACCTTTTGTATATTGTAAAATGTAACTAGTCAAATAAGTCAAGAAACGCAACCAAAATGAACTTTAAAAACGAACCGTCTAATAAATTTTATAAAACCAATTAGGAAATTGAAGAGAAAAAAAAAGAAATTTTGAAAAAAAAGAACATTTTGCATATTGTTTTGACGTCTTTTAGTGTTGTAAATTATTTGGAACATATGATTATAAAATATAGAAACACATATCATAAAATATAGAGGATTCATTGTGATTTTTAAAGGATTAATCAAATAAATTATATACCATATATATACTCCCTCCGTCCCAGAATGGTTGTAGCATTTGATTTGGCACAAATATTAAGAAGAGTTGGGGAATAGTTGTTTGTTGACATATATACCCTTCCCTAAATAAATGTGTGTAAATAAATGTTAAAATGGGAAGAATATGTAAGGGTTATTTAGTAAAAGTGGTAGTAAAAAGTTTCTATTTTAGGAAAGTTAACAACCTTTGTGGGACGGCCAATATAGCAATGTTGATAACCTTTATGGGACGACCCAATATAGCAAGATGTTTAAAATAATAAACCATCGTTTGATTCGGATTGAAGATATGTAAGTTCATTCTTTTTTTTCTTTTTTTTTTAATGAAATGTAGGTTCATTTCTATTTCTATTTCTATCCCAAATGCAACACAATGTTATTTTTCCCTGATACCCATTAACTTCCCCTGATACACATCAAATTGGGTTATATGATCATGTTATGTTTTGATGAGTGTGGAACAGATGAGAAATTTAGAAGAAAAATTACGTGGTTAGATTAAGATGACCTACGCCACTATATATAACCGAACAGATTAACAAAAGTAGTATACACTCAAATGTCTCATAAGCCTTAAACCCAATTATATTAAACATTTAAACAATTTTTGTATTACCAACCCTTAAGGATAAGGATTCACTGAATCCTCTACAAGCAAATATAAATATACAAGTGATTAGTGTTGTTAACTTATGCATTTTCAAGTGGCTTCCACAAATAAGCTTGTGAAGCCAGCCAAGCTTTTCCTTTTCACACAAGCAAACCAACATATCTACTCATAGCTAGCTAGCCAATAATTAATTGTCAAAGACTTTCTCAACCAGTTTGTGAAAAAGTATCACCGACCTATAAAATGAAAACTAAATTAGAGGTGTATTCTTAAAAGGAAATATTTCAAACTTCTTAAAACAACCTAAAAATGGAAAAAAAATTCAATCTTTTTAGGACCGGAGAATATTATACTATCTTTCAAAGTAGACCACTAGTTACGTATGAGCAAAGTAGACCAAGTGATCTCCACATCATATCCATAAGGCAGTTAATTTTGTTAGAGATAAAAGTGTTGCTATCCCAATACTTTACTGCATATATATTTTCAGCAGCATCATGTAATCCTGTGAACTAAATGTCTAACGAGCACACAGTAAAACAAAATCATAAGCCAAGCCACAGCTTACTAATCTGAATTCTTTTTCCAACAGAAGCTGATCATGGCGGAATTGCTTAGGGCTTTAAACAAAGCAAAGCCATTTCTGTTGGTGATATTCTTGCAATTTGGGAATGCAGGAATGTCTATAGTTGCAAAGTATGCTCTGAATCAAGGGATGAGTCCACATGTGTTTGCTGTGTACCGCCATGCCATTGCTACAATTTTCATTGCTCCTTTCGCCATTCTCATCGATAGGTAATTACTACTGATTATCAACATAAACATCAAAGTAATTAAGAAATTATAAAGAAGTTTGGTTAAATGCACTAACCCCACTTACTTATTGTGATTTATAGGAAGGTTAGGCCAGAGATCACAATTTCTATCTTTATCAAGATATTGCTTCTTGGCTGGTGAGCATCTCAGTCCCATTGCTTCGTTTCTAGCTAGCATTGCATGTGGTAGTATTATTTAACTTGCGCTTGACTATAATAACTTTTTTTTCCATGTTTTATTCATATATATAGGTTATCAGTTGGCCAAAACTACTTGTTATTTATTAGTATGAAATATACCACTGCAACTTTTGCTTCTGCCATGTGTAGTGTTCTCCCAGCCTATGCATTTCTCTTGGCCTGGATTTTCAGGTATTTTATACACTCAATATAGTAGAAATATTAGAACGTTCTGGCTTTTGACTAGTTTAACTTTTTTTTTCCCCGATATATCTTGTAATTTATACAGGCTTGAAAATGTAAAGATTGGAGAAATGAGAAGCCAGGCAAAGATATTAGGAACCCTTGTGACTGTTGGTGGAGCTATGCTGATGACCATGGTTAAAGGGCCATTTCTGGATTTTCCATGGGAAAAAGTAAACCACCAACAAGTACAATCCACCGGTGCCTTGCTGGTCAATCTAGATCCTGTAATGGGTGCTCTTATGATTGCTACAGGCTCCCTTTACTGGGCTTATTTTTATGTTCTCCAAGTAAGACTCCTGAGCTTCCAAATTTTAGTTATACAAGTTGACCATCAATTTACTTTCCCAAAAATTATAATACTCCATTCCCTTAATTAATAGGCTAATACCTTACAATCATATCCTGCTGAGCTCTCCCTCACAGCCCTGATTTGTTTGATGGGAACACTTGAAGGAGGTATATTTGCCCTAGCAGTGGAGGCAAAGAATCCTTCAGCTTGGTCCATTCATTTGGATTCCAAATTATTAGCTGCTGTTTATAGTGTAAGATTTCAACAGCTACAATAAGTTAATCTCTCAGATTTTGTACAAATGATTCCTACTTAATTAGTAGTTAATTAATAAAAAATATAATGATAATAGCAATAAATCTTTTCTTTGTAATTTCAGGGAGTGATCTGTTCAGGTGTTGCTTATTATGTTCAAGGTGTGGTCATGAAAGCAAAAGGACCTGTATTTGTGTCTGCTTTTAGTCCCTTAAACATGATTTTGGTGGCAATTTTCGGCTCTTTTATTTTATCTGAGATCCTCTACCTGGGAAGGTACAATATATACCTAGTAATTACGTACTTAATTACAGTATCTGAGTTTAGTTAACTATTACAAACTGTTATTTTCTAAAATATTTTCAGGATTGTTGGAGCAATGGTAATTGTTGTAGGACTCTATCTGGTGCTGTGGGGAAAAAGTAAAGATTCAACCAGATCAATGAGTGAAGAGATGGATGATACATCTAAAGCTGGACAGAAGGAGATGATGAATAAAACGACATCAACAGTGCCAAATAATCTGGGCCAAGATAGTCACTTTAATTCGGTGCCCTAAATGTAACTAAAAAATGAAAGCAACTTTTGGTTGGCAACAATACCGAGTCAAGCAATATGTTTGAAGTTTTAAAATCTTTATATGTCGCTTTTGCCTCCTATGCTCAGTCAACATGATAGATTGTTGGTTTGATATGCAAGTAATGTGTATACCCTTTGTGCTAGATAAAATGCACCATTGACAATTAGGGGAAAGTTATTGAATGTTAATTTGATTTTATTAAATCTAAGAATGCAATTGGAGTGTGAGACAGCTATTTCTTACAAGTTTGAAGAGCCAAAAGGCTTGGACAAGAAGATCATTCAGCATTGATATGGGCATATGCAAGTAAGGAAAAAGGACTAGCTTTCCTCCAAGTAATCTAAGTCAAGATTTACTTCAAAAGTGATACACTTCTTGCCAAAAAAAGAAGGGGGAAAAGAAGGCTTACTGATCAACAGCTACAAGCTCCATTTGCCTCTGTCAAATTTTTAAAAGTTGAAAAGCTTGAAACTTGTATGATCCTAACATCAAGACAGATGTGCATGATAAAAATACAGCACGTGAATCCCTCATGAAGCTACAACCTGCATTTGCCTGCCTCTGCCAAAAGTTTAAAAGCTGAAAAGCTTGAAACTTGTATGATACTGATATTAAGAATAGAGAGCAGAATTGCATGATAAAAATACAGCATATGAATCCCTCATTAACCATGCCAGAAATGAGCAACTGGAGAAAGGTGAACTAGAAGGACACTTCCACAGTCCTCAACAATAAGGATCAACTTTAAGAGCACTGATCATTTACTTACTGTAGGCGCCAACTTCTACTAGCCACGTATATGTAGCCTCTTTTCAGCTAGGTAAGTAACCATATTAGAGCACTATTTACTAACAACATCTTAAAGACATAAGCTTGATCAACAACAGAGAGAACTAGAAGGGCAGTGAAGTGAACAATTACACCACACAGGTAGTAGTACCATAAAATATTTATATTGCTGATCAGCAATTTCAATGGCAACAGACAATTAGGTGGCAACGTGAAACCATTACGTACAAATCACTAGCGAAATGAAAGAAAACAAAACAAAAGCTCCAAAAAAGTTGCAATTTTTGGATAACAAAGCTCTGCCGGTACCTTGAGTATAGATCTTCGGGTCTAGCTGCCATCATGTTCAAAAATTGAACTGCAGTCCGTGTTCGTCGGCAGTAGTAGGGTTTGTAAAGATTGTCAATTAAATTCACAAGATTGGGAGAAAAAAAAAATCATGAAGATAATAATTTTCTCAAAAAAAAAATTTGGACCATTTCTCGATTTATGCGTGTCATCCTTGCGCAGGGGCCATACTAATCTTCTCTGTATCGTTCCAATTTTATCGGATGTCCCCGAAGGGACGAGCTAACATTGCGCCGCTCGCCATTATAAACAACTCTTCTCGCTCTTCCGCAGACCATGTGGGAGGAGTACTGGCTTTTTGTTCGTTTCTAGGTTAGGGCGGTACCCAAAGCTGTTGCCTCTTTCAAGCATCGGCCCAAGCCCAAAAGTCATTGGTTTTTGTTTTCCTGCTTAGTTGGGTTTTCTTTTATATAGTATTAAATCGTCACCATGTGGGAGCCTAACATTTTTACTGTAAGGTTTGTAATTGGTTTCATCCGTTGATGGAAAATATCCATGGAGTTTAATCATGAAGGCAAATTGTATTATGTTATGAGATACTGCAAGGAAAACAAGGACCCCTTCATCAATATATATATATATATATATATATAGTGGTTTGGTTTGTCGAGATGAAGAATATTAGTATGTGGGTAGCATATGGATTTTCCTATGTTCTTCTGAGTTGCGTATAACGATTTTCAAATGGGTTTTTACCACTTCTAGAACTTCCACCATCACTAGTCCTGGAGTTGCTCGGGGCTTAATCGTTTTTACCACTCATTCACCACAATTTACAACTTTCAAACAGTGGTTAAAGGAAGATTTATGTAACCCTTAAAGGTGATTGGTTAAATGGTTCTCATAGATCAAACAGTAGAGCAAGAAAGGGCACAACTTTGGCAAATAAATGCACAGAAGCAACTTTTCATATAAAAATCCTTAAAATCCAATAAACATATAGAGAGAGACTGGTCCAAACTTTTTATATTCCAAAAAGGGCCTATCAACAGACATTATGATATGGACAGATTAAGCCCACCTTGAAAACTTTGAACAAGCCAAGTCTGTATCTCAAGCTGGATTGGGAATCATAACTTCATCTTTCCCATAGATGCGCTGAAGTTCACGAGTTGCTGCTTGGTAGGAAGCTGAAACCGCATGACAAATTGTTACTTTAGTGAGAACATAAACACTAGTGCCTCTTGTCTGTAATTTTCTTTCTCCCTTTCTCTCTTTTCTTTATCTTAAAAAGCCAGCAATGTTACTTATACCATATGCATTACCTTTCCAGCTGCGGAAATTCTTCTGATTAATCTGTGAGCCTGTCACATTCTGGATTGCATCAAAAAGCATTTCCTGGGGAGTGTTCTTTAACTCCTGAACAACCGCGTAAATGGTCTTCCCATTCTCAAAGTAAATGTGATTGTTTGGGTGTTTGGTTTTGCAGTTAGCATGGCGCTCAAACTCATAAGCATTCAGAGTCTGCAGAATAGAGAGATTTCGAGACAGTGTGGTGAATGAAACAATTTCTTAGTCAACTTCAAGAACTTCATGATTAACCACTTACCTTTGCGAATTTGCAGTCTTCACAGCCACATACATATCCGGTCCCCTTTATCACACCTTTCAGATTTTTCTGCAAATAAAACAATACTCCCAATAAATTATACTACTATAAGTATTAAAAAGGTTTCATTTAAGGCAAACCGGATAGTATGGTAGAGAAGTCACCTCACGTGACCATGAAACATATTTGACAGGAACACCATCAAGCATGCCCGTTGATAACAAGCTTTTAACATTAGAAGGGAATGAGTTTGGAGAAACTTTCTTAGCTGCCTTTGGCTCTTTATTCTTCACATTAGAATCAGTTTTGTAGCTATTCTTAAAGGCACTGTTAACAGTTGAACCTGCATAGGCATCTGCTCCAGTCAACCCGGCCTCAGCAGTCACTTTTGAAGTATCTACAGAGTTCGTATTACTCATCAGCAATTCATAGCCGATAATGCTGCCGGTGGGGTTAGCTTCAGCTTCTTCATGAAAACTTCCTAATGATACTGTGCTGTTCTCAATCTTGTCATAGTTATGGGCCATAGATTGGACACCAGAATCTCCTTTTTCATGGCTCGCAATCCTGGATGTAACATTGCAGACTGCCTTATTATATGATGTTCCCATGGAAGTGGCGTTGCAGTCAACTTTTTCATACAAACCATTTGGCATGATATCATGATCTCCTTTATGATAGCAAGGAGCCACTGGATTCAAACCCTCATCAGGCTTACTGTATGAAGTGACCATTGAAATGAAATTTCCATGCCCCTGACTAAATGAAGGATTCAATGATATGACGGTCCTATCACCCTTCTCATATAGCGGACCAACTGATGTTAGATTATGATTGTCCTCTGGATAAGGTTGACCTATAGACAAGTTGTTTTCAATTCCTTTGTTATAATTATGGCCCGCAGAAAAGAAGCCACCAACTTCCTTGCTAGCATCGTCCATTGAAATGAAACTCCCATCCACTTTTGAGAAGGCCACCCCAATTGGGTTGCCATTCTCATTCCCATTACCATAAGATGCACCAAGAGAAATTGAATTACTACCATTCTTAGAATATGCAGTCTCTTCCCTGCTGAATGAGTGTCCTGCTGATACTGACATGCCTTCATTGGGATCCCTAATTTGATTGACCCTAGCTTTTCTTACCCCACCGAACCTCACAGCTGAAGATCCGTCTTCAGTTGTATGTGACACAGATAAACCTAAAATGGAGCCATTATCAAACTGGTTACCGAAATCCTTTCTTCCCAAATTCATATTTCTACTATCAACAAAGTTAAATGTTCTGATGGGTTCAGATCCAAAGAGGCGATCAGCAAACTGTCCAGAACCCGACTGAAAAGTAGCTGCACCATTCCAAATTGGGACATGCATGCTTGAGGTTCCAGAAACTGCCTTGACTGCTTCTACAGCTTGTTTCTTGTTGGAAAACAGTTCTTGATTGACACCATCCACAATCCATGCATTTGTTCGCTTTGGTTCAATTCTATTGTTGGAAATCATCTCCCCATCAGCTAGGCAAGTATCCCTTGGCATCCATACACCTCCCTGATGGAAAGACTTCAACAAATAAAAAAGCAATGCCTTTAGACTTTGAAAGCGAACAAGTATAACATTCTCAACAACAAAGCTGGCAAGCCAACCAGGTGCAAAATTGAATTCAGAACAATATGCTAAAATAAGGTTTAGAAAATCCAAAAATAAAGTAACTACAGACAAGCTAATGATACGTACTCCACAAACACAAATCTGATAATAAGTGGTACAAAATTACTCAGTAAATGGTGCTCGTAAATGTAGCTGACAAATTTCTGGTAACATTCTCAGACAAAATGATGCATTGTTCTAAGCAGAAGCAAGTTAACATTCAAGCTTCCTTCTGATCCCATGGGGAAGCTATGAAACTTTCCTTGCCCAACCGTCGAATATAGAAACCAATAAAAGACTTCTATGCCAGTAATTGTATGCCTTCTAACCTCACTGCCATACAGAGAGTTATTGTGCATAAGAAGTAAGAACGCTATTCTAATGCAACAGCTTAACATACTCTGGCTCTTAAATAATCCATCTGTCCACCATTAATTGTAAGATTTTTTTTTTGGCCAAAGATTAAATAATAGAGGTAGACTGTAGGTGTTTCACCGATTTTGTTCCCTAGTGGAATAGAGATTTGAGTAGATTGTTTCAGGGACCTATGTTTGGGAAGCGAAGTGAGAAGGAAAAATAAGGGTACTTAAGGTTTGTAGCCAGAAGTTTCCTTATGAGAAAGACACGATTTATTTGTGGGCTGCCAAAATAGAAAGTAGACAATTATTCGTGAACGGAGGGAGTACAAGTGTTCCTTGCAACTCATCACGGATTCATCCTTTTAATATTCCAGCTTACAGACTTTTAATATAGCTGCAAAATGCATCTACAAGTTAAAAGGGCCAACTGTTTATTATTTTTTAATAGCTAAAATAAACCCAATAAAAAAACTCACTGAAATGAGCTATAAACATGTCAAAGAAACAGCCTTCACTTTTTCTGTTATGCCAGACCATCGAGAGCATACAATCAAGTTCATGAATTTAGCCTTCCTAATCCCAACTCCCAAGATTTTCTTCCCATGTAAGTTCTCTTGTCATAATGTTCCAGTTAATTGGAAGACACCATTACAAAATAAAAATAGGGAATAGATGAACAAAAAATAAAATACTTTCACAAAATCATCAAGTGTTCCTTGCAACTTATCACGGATTCATCTTTTTAATATTCCAGCTTACAGACTTTTAATATAACTGCCAAATGCATCAACTAGTTAAAAGGGCCAACTGTTTATTATTTTTTAATAGCTAAAATAAACCAAAAAAAAAAACTCACTGAAATGAGCTATAAACATGTCAAACAAACAGCTTTCACTTTTTCTGTTATCCCAGACCATCGAGAGCATACAATCAAGTTCATGAATTTAGCCTTCCTAATCCCAACTCCCAAGATTTTCTTCCCATGTAAGTTCTCTTGTCATGTTCCAGTTAATTGGAAGACACCATTACAAAATAAAAATAGGGAATAGATGAACAAAAAATAAAATATTTTCACAAAAGCATCAAGTGGAAGATTTTATGGTGCCAAGTTTGAATGAACTATAGGCCTGGACAGTGATCAAACCTTACAATAAAAAATGACACAAAATGATGGATAATGTAAATAATCATCTTAAACAGAGAAGATGATACAAACAAACTAAGCAATTAGCAAATGAGAAAAGCCTAAATTCCAGAATATCATATTCCACAGATAACAGAGTAAGAGATCCAAACACAAGATAAAAGTTAAACAGATCACCCTAAGAAACCCTAGGAAAAGATGATAGGACTAACTGTGATAATAAATAATGAAAAGTGTTTATCTTCAGACAGAAACATTTCTCATTATTCATTTTCTCATCACTTTTGGTAGGATGACGGATGACCTATTGAAAAATATTGATTGTATTTAGACCTCGTACTCTATTATCTTGATTGCATCACTTTGGAAAACCAGGCTATGAAATATATTGTAACTGTAAACAGGCAATATCAAATTACTGAATGCCAGAATCACTTTCGGCTGATATGCAAACATGAATTTTAATTTCTTATCCTTAATGACATTTAGCAGGAGCAAACCATTGAATAGTATCCTAAAGCAGGTACTGACAAAGAGGAAACTTCCTTAAATCCTTAGATTTACCTCCTTGTGGTATGTATGTCGGTAAGTTAATGGCAGATATCATTTATAACATACAAGATCAAAAAACGGTTAACAAACCATTAACAAAAAGGCAAGCATTAACAAAAAGGCGAGCAACTTATCCACAGTCCACCACGTGATGCAAAATTAGTGAAGTTCCAGAATTATAGAATAGTTTCATCCTATCAGCAGGTAAGGGAAATCTTGTCCCACGGAGCACTTCTACAGAAGAAAATTCCATCACAGAAGAAGAGCAAAATACAGACCCAAGCAACAAATCCATACCAAAGAGAACGGAATTATCAGAAGAAAAAAACATGCAACTCCCATAAACAAATCATGAGACAGAACCTACGGTACATCTCCTTCCAGACCAAAAAAAAAATTAAGCAGAAAAGCTGCATGCTGACAGAAGTCCCATAACGAGTTCAGAGCTCACCATGTCGTTCCAGTGGTCACGCAACTCGCTCTGCTCAATCAAACCGCGCAGGTTCCCCTCCACTGCTACCGCAACACTGTTTGGCCGATCAAATTCCATAAACGAATATTAACGCTCAAGGGCATGCAACGATAAAATCGAACAGAACCCAAAACAAAACGAAGGACAAGCATTCGGCATTGAAAAATTAACCAATCCAACTTTGATCACTCACAACACTCTGCACAGCAAACCCAGCAATGGAAGCAAAACCCTAAGGAATTCAGCCAAATTCACAGGTTAGACAAGTAAGTACCTTCGCCGGAGATGCCCCCGGCTGTCTACCCCGGCTAATGTCAGACGACGGTTATCGTTGATTTATTATTATTATTATTATTGTTTTTCCTTTTTCTTTTTTCTTCCAAGGAGGGAAATGAGAAAGGAAGAGAAAAGGTCCTTTTTAAGAGCAGCAGGAGGAACTGAGAGAGCTCCTCTGTCTTAACTAGGGCGAGACTCATAGCGTGGAGCTGCGTGTACTCTAGCAAATTCAGTCTCCTGAATCCAAGCCGTACACGTGGCTTAAATATCTATCTTAAATTCTGCGCCGTTCGATATTCTAAATTGCCGTTTGTTCCAGCTAGAATTCAATCCGCTGTGTTTCCTCCATCTCTCTCTATCTGCATATACTTTACATGGAATTGGAGCAATGTAAGTGGCCTTTGGTTGAACTGAGGGTGTGAATGTGCCTTAGCCTATTGGTACTATTCGGTTTCGAATCCTTCGAGTCCAATATGTATGTTAGGTTCTAGCTCGGTTCGAATAACTTTATAAAGTATCTTATAATCAACAAATAATAAAATACAGAAATTGCTCTTGAAATCTCTACTACGGTTTCGGTGATAGAAGTTGGAGTCTTCTTGTTGGCTTTATTTTTGCATCCTCCTCATGTTTCTCTCCCTCGTCTCGCTCTCGCTCTCGTCTCACGTCGACACCATCGGTGATGTCTGTTGACACAATTGAAGAGAAGATGGCGTCGATTTCCCTCGTTGTCGGTGATGATGATGTGGTCATCGATATCAACAGCGCTTTGGCCGTGATGCCTACTTCGCTCATGCTCACCGCTCGAGCTTTCTCGCCTCGGCCAACAAGGGTGGAGATCCTGCTTGCCGCCTTCAACGCGGTGTGGAAGGACTGCTTCTCGTTCGTTGTCCGGAAAGGTACTGATTCTCCACGAGACAATTTGTTCATCATTGAGTTTGAGAAGCAGTGCCATATTGATTGGATTCAGAGACTTGGGCCATGGGCATTTGATAATAAACTGATCATATTAAAACCCATGAACCCGGGTGACCAATTGTCGTCAATGAGTTTTACTAAAGTGGACTTTTGGGTTCAAGTTCTCGATGTTCCTTTCGGTTGGGCATCCAAACAGGTTGGTGAAGCCCTTGGTCGCTCGCTAGAGGTTGTAAAGGATGTGGCTTGTGAGGGTCTGTCTTTGAGAATCCGGGTGAAAGTGGATATTTTTAAGGACAGGTATAACCACTGTTAATGCTTATTTGGTGAAATTTTTCTTGGGTCTCAAGTATGAAAAGTTACCAGACTTTTGCTATAAATGTGGTTTTCTGAATCATGTGGAAAAGAGCTGTATAGAAACTGGGGAAAATAAATATGGTCCTTGGTTGAGAGCAAGACCCCATGCTCGGGAAGGTGATGGGTGGACTTTACCTGCCGAGGGATGGAAGCACCATGTTCCCTCGCAACCAGTGACTCCGGCCAAGCAATAGGCCCCAGCTCTATTCCATCGGCCCAAGGCATTTAGGTCTCGATTGAAACCCCTCTGGTGGAGGTCCCTGTTATGGAGAAGGCGTTTGTCCCTACAGAGATGTTTACTAATCCGCCATTCACTTTCTTTATAGGAACGGGCCGTGAATTAACCCCTCTCAATTTGACCATGCGCTCTCTGCCATTAAAAAACGGAGGGCGCAGGGGACGAGCTCCTCCCAAGTGCGGGAAGAGTGTGCCTCAAGGAAGTGGCAATCTGGTGCCAAAAGAGGTATCAACTGGCAGTGGGATAGAAGACTGTTGTGGAAGGAAACGGGCTTGAGTGGGCACAATGGTAGACAACCAGCAGGAGGTGGTGCAGGATACGACAGGATGAGAGAAGCCCACCCTGCCTGGACCAGTAGGTAATGATATATTGGATGGTTGGGGTTTATGGTCCGCCCCTACCATCCCAGTTATGATATGGACCAAGGTGTATCACACTATATGCTTTCCCGGCTGGTATGGCTAGGTTGCTTTGTGGGTGTGGCCGGTTGCTCTTTTCTTCTTCCCATGTGTTCTTGCAGGGAATAGGCTCTTAGCCCATCTGGTGGGTTTTTGGTGGATGAGGTCAGTAGCCTTAAGCTCTCCTTAGTATGTTGCGGATGAATGCCTATTTGAAGCCAAGAGGCGACGAATGCCTGTTTGAAGCCAAAAGGCTAAGTGGAGGGATTTCTGATTAGCCTCTATTACTACAAACGTGACTCTTATGGTGCTGTTGGTTTTCATCTTAATTTGATATTCTCGTTACCTTTTCATTTTCATTTATCTAGTTTGGGACCTTTTCTCATTCGGTCATGTTTGTTAGGTTTTTGCTCCCTTGTTGGAGTCCCGATTGATGCTCATCTCAGGCTTAGAGCAAGTTTAGTTAATGGGATCTTATCCCCATCTAGTTTATTAATCCAGCTTTCTGCTGTTTTGCAATTGAATGATCAATCATTTTTTTCAAAAAATAATAATAATAATAATAATAATAATAATAATGAAATACAAGATACTATCAAAATGTATACAACTTAAAAACTCATATTGATAATTTTATATTAATCATAATGATTACTATTAACAAAATATTACTATATACAACATAAATTATAATATAGTCAGCAAATTCAAGATGATTGATAAGTGTTGATATCCAATAAATTATAATATAATCAACAAATACAAAATGGTTGATAAGTTATAATGAAAATGTTTTTTTTTCTCTCTCATTTCCTCCCCTCTTACTGCACACCAAACAGCCCCTTACCATCATCACCTGTCGCACGTCGTCACACCCTAGGGATGGCGATGGCGGGTAGAATCGCGAACCGCGGATAACCGCCGTCGACGGTTTTACCCGCGGTTTTTATCCGCGGGTTCGCGGTTACGGTTTTTTTTTCCACCCGCCACGTTCACGGTTACGGTTTACGGATACCTTGTATCCGCACCGCGGATAACCATTATCCGCGGTTTGCGGATACCCGCTATCCGCAAGTCAAGCCCACTAGTACATAAGTAAAGCCCACTAGCCCATGCGTGAAGCCCATAAGTAAAGCCCAATCTGATACATTTGTCTGTGGTGTGTGTGTGCGTGTCTAACTAATCTAAACTCTATGGGTGAGTAGCAGCATCCAAAGAACAAGCGTACGCCGACGCAAAGAACAAGCCTAGATATTCTTCAATTCAATCCTTCATCTTCAATTCACTCCTTCATCTTTGATCGGCTTCATCTTCAATCTTCAATTGTCTTAGTTTCCTTTCTCAGTTGCGACGCCGACGCCGACGCCGACGCAGCAGGCCCCTTCGTTGTCGAGCTCGCCACCACCGCGCAGGTTTAGTTCTATTTCTCAAAATCTCGCGAGTTCTTCCACGCACGTGATGCTATTCTTACTTTTCATCGTTAATAATACCACGAGTCCTTCCTCGTCAGATGCTTGTAATTTCACTTTGAATTTCACAACCATTAATTAATTTGTGGCCTGTGAAACTGTATATGTGGTTTGTTTTTCGTTAAACCATAATCTTCTAAGTTCAATTTCGAAAATTTTTAATTAAAATAACAAATTTCAAAACTCCATTTCCCAATCTGATAGAGTGGTTAATTCGACTTTATTGTCCAGGTAACCAATTAAGATAAAATAGAGGAAACATAATTGTGTTAATTTGTTTGATGTTTTTCCGAATTTTCATATCATTTTGAGAGGGAAAAAAGAGAGAGAAAGTATCTATATATGTAGGGTTAATTTATTAATTAATGTTCATCATAGCTAATTGATTTCAATGAGAAAATTTATTTAGAACATTACAACTAATGAAATTAAACATCTTGAGACGGATTCGTTGATCAAATTTAAACAAAGCAAACACGGAAGATGATTGAACAGATTATATTCACAAAGCTAATTAATTAGTTTTACGGTAGCATACATACATCTTTATGATCAATTTTACTACGCATGCAGAAAATTAATTAGTTACAGTGCATCGGTGGTAAGTCGTTGAAGTGGCAAGCCCAGGTGTGGTAGATGCAAGACTTGAGCCGCTCCCATTTGGTATTATCATTTTGCTTACTATCCCACTTGTCATATTACATTTTGGATAATTGCTTATGAATTGTTTGGGAATGTGGATGACAAGGTTACTCCTTCTCTTTGTTTGGGAATTGCTTATGAATTGTTTCGGATAATTGCTTATGAATTGTTTGGGAATTGTTTGGGAATGTTGCTTATGAATTGTTTGGGTGTCCCAATATAATTATTACAGTACTTCTTCTCTTTGTTGCCAGGGCGTCCCAATATAATTATTAGAGTACTTCTTCTCTTTGCAGGGAGTTCATCTTTTTTTTTACCCTTTTCTTTTTGTTGGCAGTTTAATTAAACTTCTTCTCTTTGTGCATCCACCTCCACCATGAAAATCTGAGGTAAATATTTGGCATGTGGGAGGTTTTTTCTACTGAAGGACACTAACCGCAGGTTAACCGTTAACCGCGGATACCGCGATTCATGGATACGGATTTTGATTCCTATCCGTGATAGGTGTAACCGCAAACCGCGGATACGAAAAACCGCGGTTTGCGGTTCGCAGATATGACCTAACCGCGGAGTATCCATCCGATTGCCACCCCTAGTCCTTCGCTCGGATCTGGGTGACGGCAACGGTGAGGAACGACACGAATATAGTGCACTGCCAACAAATTATTTAACCTAAAAACTACATACCTACTTTGTCAGTTTACCAGAAATCTTATTCCCAGTCAGCTTCTTAGGTGGCTTATCATGTGTGCTGCCACCTAGACAGATTGGCACCTAAGTATAAGATAGTTTAGCAAGATCCCAGAAATAGCAGTAATGTAGTAATTAAGAAATACAGTTAATGGAGTCTCTCTCTCTCTCTCTCTTTTTTTTTACCAATAAGGGGTGGTATTGCCACATTAATTTTTTTGTATCTGATATGCTCCTTGAATTCTTAGGGGGCTTAACGTATATAAAGTTTTAACCATTTAATTTATAATGTTTTAACCATATCAGTTACGAGTCCGTTTATTTACCACATATGTGGAAAAACACATATCTAAATGTACTACTAATTAACTAACTCAACTAACTAATCTATTAAACTAAAAGACTAAAACACCCTTTGTAGAGATTTATTAAGAGGGTAAATTTGACATTTTCATAATATGTGTTTTTCCACATATGTGGTAAATAGATACCCACTATCGTTAATTCCTTAAGATTTTAAAGGCCTCGAGTCATTGACATCATTCTCTCACTCCAAAAGAATCGCTTAAATGTATTGCCTTTCTACTCTTCAACTTTGCACCATTCGTTTCATGGATTATTGGACAATTGATTGCACATTCTATTATTTAGAAACTATATCAAGCCATCATTCATTTTCGCATGAGTGATTAAGATGGGTAAAAAGCACAAAAAACATTGTATTTTTCAACTTGTTACAAATTGACCACTGAATTTTTTATCCGATCAAATAAACCATTGAACTCTCAAGACTGTACCAATTCAACCAATTTATCTTATTTTAACTGATGTAACAAGTAGAAGAACTATGAACTTGCTGAAACTACGAGTTTAAGTTAAACGAGGTTGAAGCTACGTAAGCCTTGTGGCTAAATTACTGATTCGTGTGATTTCCTATTGATCATAAGTGCGTGGTAGTAAATCTGTTTGATGACAGCAACGCAGCACTTGCCTATTTATTCGTGGAACAACAGGTCCTCGTTACCGGCATCAAGGTAATATTCAATGGTGTTTCTCCATTTTTCAATTCACTCCTCACTGGCCTTACCACCTCCGGCTTACTGGAGAACATCGCCCTAATCCGACCATTACCATCTTTCACCAAACCTCCTAATCCGGTGCTATAAACATCACTGGTGAGGCAAGTAGCAATGCTGACAACTTCATCACTTCCTCACCGCTTTGTAGATCCCAAATGATGCACAAGGTCTTTCGGAGCACCTCTCCTTTTGGACATAAAACTCACCATTGGTGTCAGAATCTGATCATGATAGTAAATGCAATTAGCTTTGCGATCTCTGCATTCCTGCAATTCAATGAAAGGAGCTGAATTTTCGCAAGAACATAGCCCTGCTACCAAATCATCCACGTCAACCCATCACTTGGTCCCTCATTTATACTCAAGCCTGTGGACTTCGTAATTCAGATTGTCGTGTTTTCACAAGATAAAGTTCCACCTCAGAAACTACGAAACGCATTTCTGATAGCCACACGATGATACAATCAATTTGTGGTGGCAAGGGAGAGCCGACTTTCTCCGATTGCCCAGTTGTAGGATTGATAGAGAAAACCGCTTCTCTAGTGTTAACTGTAACAAAATTGATCTTTGGGAGGTACAACCCCATGCATACACCGGAGAAGAAAGGCACGGATAATCTCGGTGAATTACAGTTAAGAACTATTTTACATAATACTAATCAGTTTTTTCGTTAATTGGACTTTGTGGCTATCCATATTACTTTTGTGCTCTATTTTGTTCAAAGTAGATTAGTCATACGTTTCAAACTACTCTATTTTTTTCTGATAGAGTTTTGAAAAAAAAAATTGCACTTTAAGTACTGTAAGAAATCACTTCAGCTTAATTCACAATGAAACTTAATGCTTAGGTCTTGTTCCATCTTCTATGACTATGAAATCTAGCAATCATGCTGCCCTGATATGCCTATGCCTGTGAAAACAAGCTCGATTGATGAAGTACTAGTATATTCTTGAACAAGATAGAGCTGCAATTTGATATTGAATTTTCAATGCATACCAGTGCGAGGATGTTTTGTCAATTTGGGGATTCCTTGGATCATTCTTGGTCAATGTGTAAGGAGAGACATGCAATTGAGAATGAATCAAATGAGGTAACAGCCTCACGCTGAACCTTATGCTTTCTTTGTCATAATGCACAAAAACATAGTCCATTTTGTTGTTTCTTTTTTCCCCGAATTTCTAATGAATGTTAAGATTAAACAGTACAAGCATTTTGTTGTTTCTTTTCTCCACTCTCGATCTTCTACATTCATTCTCCTTATTTTAATGAATGCTATATTGAGCATCTAAAGTTAGCAAGCTTGTTTTGGACAACATGAGGTGTGCCAAAGTTAAACTGGGCAAAGGTTGTCACTGCGTATGAGCCTGTTTGGGTAATGGTTGCTAACAGTGATAATGATATAACCCCAGTTCAAGCTCAGGAGGTAAGGAGTGGAGTAATATTTTTGAAGTTTTCAGATTTTTGTTCTGTAATTTCTAAGTGTAACCATATATGATATATGTCTTTTATGTAGCTTCAGTATATGAACATTTGCGACGCATTTCATAGTGTGTAGGTACATTCTAAGCTGAGGAAGTGGCTTAATTCAAATGTCGGCTCCGAAGTTGTTGCGTCTACCCGTATTATCTTTGGAGGTAGTGCAATTAGCCGTTCAGAGTCCAATGCATTGATTTTTATATTGATTAATGCTTCTATGATGACTTTATATGACTTAATTGGCTATGAAATGCAATGTTTATGTTGCGGATTGCAATGATTTTGTTGCTCAGGCAGATGTTGATGATCTTCTACTTGCTGGAGTTTCTCTGGACATATAATGATATTCAATAAGTGAAACTATAGCTAGCAACTCCCCCTGCTAGGGTTTCAATTATTGAATAACATATGTCCATTGAAACTTCATCAAATAGAAGACCATCAACATCTACATTAGCATCAAAATCATTGCAATCCGCAACTCACAAACCCTGCATTTCATTGCCACTTAAGCCATACAACATCATCAAAGAATCATTAACCAAAATACAAATCAAGGCAATGGACCTTGAACGACCAATTGCACTACCTCTAAAGATAATGCGGGTAGATGCAACAACTTCGGGGCTGACATTTGAATTAAGCCACTTCGTTAGCTCAAAATGTATCTACTCACAATAGAAATGCATCGCAAGCGTTCATATATTGAAGCTACATAAAGGACTTATATCACATATGGTTACACTACAAAACTACATAGCAGAAATCTAAATACTTCATAAATTTTACTCCACCTCTTACTTCTTGAGCTTAAACTGGGGTTATATCATTATCATTGTGAGCAACTATTGCCCAAACAGGCTCATACACCATGACAACATTTGCCCAGTTAGACTTTGACACATTTTATGTTGTCCAAAACAAGCTGAAAAGCAGAAAATATTTTATGAAATTTAGATGCTCAATAATCAGTATCAACGTAGGATAACAAATGATATGAAGTCACTAAAGAACTATCACATGAGAAATACACAATTGCAAATATTTGCTTTAACAAGCATATACCTACAATTGCTTTCAGGTGTACAAGAACCACAACCACGGTGGACCCTGCTACTCGCTCTCCAGTAGTCTCACCCGCACAAACTATCACATTTATACCCAAATAGAGCGTATATGCAACCTTGTGTGCAACAAACTGAGTAATGAGGAAATCAACAATAAAGTCAATCACACAATAGGAATTCATCAACATGGCAACTAGGTAACTAAATCAAACTTCAAGCTTTCTATCACTAAAATAATTGCATGCAGATGACACAAGCAGCGAGATCCAATTCTTGGTGGAAAGAAACATTCGAAAATCTGAAGTGCAAAATGCTTGTATTGTTTAACCTTACCACTCATTAGAAATTCGGAGGGGAAAGAAACAACAAAATGGATTATGGTATTGTGCATTATGAGAAAGAAAGCATGAGGTCTAACATGAGGCTTTTATCTAATTTGACTCATCTCAATTGCCAGCTCTACTGACCGAGAATGACCCAAAAAAATCCTAAATTGACAAGCATCTCCGCATTGCTATGCATAGAAATTTCAATATCATATTGCAGCTCTATCATATTCAAGAATATACTAGTACTTCACTAATCCAGCTTCCTGATTTCACAGGCATATTATGGGCAACATGACTGGTAGATTTCATCGTCATAGAACATACTAGAGGGAACAAGTCCCTCGAGCATTAAGTTTCGTAGTGAATTGAGACGGGTGATTTCTTAAAATACTTATGGCTCAAAAAAAAAGAGTAGTTTGAAGCATGACTAACATGCTTTTAACCAAATAGATCACAAGAGTCGTATAGGTATCCATAACGTTCAATTGACGAAACCATATTATTATTCTATGAAATAGTTCCTAATTGTAGTTCACCGAGTTTATCCGTACCTTACTTCTCCTTACATCGAGACTGTACATTATTGAACATGAGCAAATAAGAGTGCATCGTTTCTTTTAATCCTTTCTTGATCAATGATTTGTGCTGCAACTTGAAAGTCAAACCTCAAAATACTCTTCACCATTGCAACGAACATAGAAGGGGAACTAACAACGGACCTCTGGGAAACTACATTGAAAGCGTTACAATATCAGAAAACTTAAAAGAGTACGAAAAATGGTCTAGAAAGCAAACGACACTCTCATTTCGACCACATGGTATATATGTATATTCAGAACAAATTTGAACCACACCTTTGCAATTTACCCCAATTTACCCACACATTTAATACTAACAACTTATTACAAACATATCTTCATACTATACTTGAAATTACTCTCACCCCTTATCTTAGAAACTAAATACTTAAACCCCTAGATCCCTCTACTTAAGAGTTGTGTATCGCTTCAAATTTTGATACAAACCCAAGAAAATGCAGGAACTTGAAGAGCAAGAAATCAATTGAACAAGAGAACGAAGAAGGGTTTCAGAGATAATCCTCAACAGAGAGGCCAAGTAACTCCCACGCGGAGGTCACACAACTTTCATTAACAAGCATGTTCCCAAACTGACAAAGACAATGTCACTGGGTAGCTGGCGTTCCAATCGCGAGGCAACGAAATGGTGCAGATGCGAGGAAGATCCCCTAAGTGGAGGGGGGCTGCCCAACTTAAAACATGACGTGTGGCCATGCTGTTAGGCGGCATCCCCATGAGAGCCTATAGCTCCGTTTCATTAAACAGGTCAGAAATGCATAAAAAAATAAAAAAAATCTTCTATAGGTCTGTGGATCGTTTTATTCTCATTATAGTAGCTTCAATGGAGGTTTCCATTTCATTCTGCCTATAGAATATATACAAGCTCTTGAAAAAAAAAGATAAAATAAACGGGAATCAAGAAATTTGCTAGTAACAAAATAAAATAAACGGGAATCAAGAAATTTGCTAGTAACAAAATAAACGTGAAGCTCTTAAGTATATGGATGCAACAACTTTCATGAAATGTAACACTAAATTGGACTTTTCTGTGTATGTATGTTTGTTGATTGCATCAACCAGGATATCATATCAATCTTCTGCTTGTAACAAAATAGATTGGACCCGTGGTTGTTACCTCACCTTAATAGGATAAGGTCCTTGTGACCTTGTCTCATCAAATGTCCTAGAAGCAGAGAAATTTTGATTGGCTAAGATCAGCTATTCAATCCTCAATTTTCTTACACATCTAACTATTCAATCCTTAATTTTCTCTATTTTATTGGAAGAAAAAGCAGCTTCTCTCTCAAAATTCAAATTGGTTAACTCTCAAATAGCTCAAAAAACACACTAAAAAGGAAGAAGCATATACCATCTATCAATGAGAATATGCTGATGAGATCTATCAATATGGACATGCAAAGTAATGAGAACATCTGCAACTGGACTGAAGACGGTGGCATCAACTTGTCTTAACTGATCCTCTAGTGTTACTTTGAAATTGAATCTGTCCAATGAATGCAACAGTAATTTACACTTGCTCACTAATGAAGATTTCATCATAATGTTCACATCTAAAATAGATGATTGATAATAAAAACTAAGAACTAATGCTATAACACCAGCAAAAAAAAAAGAGCAAAATATATTAAGCTAATAGATTGTGTTTTTCTTCGATCTGATTGGATTCTCTTTTCGATTTGGTGTCCATTTATTAAGATTAGGATACCGACATCAACCATTAGTTCCATTACCGAAGGAACATGAAGACAAATATAGAAAAATTGTATAAATGTTTTTTGAAAGATTCAATGCATGACTTGCAAAAGAGAATACTGGAAAGTTTATCAATTATCATGTAGAAGGCTATTATCGGTAGGACTCGGTAAAACGATTTGCTCACTATAGATCAATTTATCAATTGAATTCCATTTAGGTCATAATGCTATTGCGTGGTTAAAAATACCAGGATTTGAAAGTCTATAAGAATCTTCAAAGTTGACCTTACCAATAGAGGTTAAGTAAGAAAACAGAGAGCAAGAACCTTAATTTTAATGCAACAGCGATACAGTGACAATTTTATTTGTAATTAAGCATAAGTTTAGTGTTACCGTAAAATAGAAGAAAGCAGACCCACTTTAGTGATAATGAGCGAGTATAAGAGGTGCCTACATATGTCAAAAATCATATGTATTAAAAAGGACAATAATGAATCAAGTGTTAACATGTAAAGGACGTACATGCAGGAAAGCAAACAGAACTTGTAAATATGTTAGGACGTACAAAGAAGACTCGTTAAACTATAATTAAGTAGACATGTTAATCAGAGTAGAAAAAAACATGCTAAGTTTTATACTTAGTTGTTCTTTGATAAGCATTTACTTAGATGAACTATCACCTTGGCATTTCCGAAAAGAGTATTCATCCGAGCATTTCACGTTGAGTACCTTTTGTAACTCATATCTCCTTGGAGTTAGTGTTCAAAATTCTCATTACTAACATGCTCATACACAAACATGTTAAAAAAGGAAGCAGATAAAGCTTCAGCTATCATCTCCCATTTTTTCCGTAGCATCTTGTTACATGAAACTCGAATGATTTATTACCTTTGGGTTCCTTCCATACAATATCCCATGAGCCAAACTAACCTTTTGTGATAATCTTAACTAATAGCTTCAACTTCAACTCTAAAATTCATATCAACTTGTCCCCTGTAAGAAATAAAGAGAATGACCTGCAATCAGATTCCTAATCAAGGAAGATGTTAAAGTAATGGTTATTATCAAATAAAAACACAACCTTTTCATATGAACCTATTGAATATCAAGGAACTTCTTAATCGCTAAAGGAGCTTCACTCCCTTACAATCCTTTATTAATTATGGAATATGATCACTAAACCAATATCAGAAAAGATTAAACTTGGAAGCCCATTACTTTATTCTAGGATATAGTCTTCTCATCTTACTTTTAGATTCTTTTATCCTCAACTGAACAACAAACCAAGTTCCTAACCAATTGAACAATAAAGCAAGTCAATCCTGAACAAAGAGACCCCATCAATATCTTAAGCTCTAAAATTAGTTGAGCATCAAAGTGAATTAGTGAGATAGATATAGACAGATTGAACCACCTTTGAGTAGGAGGAACTTGGATTGTGATCCAACTTTGTTCACCTCATTCAAGTCCAAATGTTCCTGTGCACTCCGTTGACCTTTATCCCCACCTCTGTTCCATTCCACAGTATAGTCTGTAATAACGCTCTCCCTCTCAGCAGCATCATGAAGCTTCATTTATTGCCCCACAAAAATAAAGGAAAAAAAAAGAAAACAACATGATTGCTTCGGAGTCTGGAAGTCAGAAAGAGGTTGGGGCGTCAGTGAGATAGACTTGATGTAGCACTGAAGCAAT
Organism: Stellera chamaejasme; assembly: GCA_024586325.1. Taxonomy (NCBI): domain Eukaryota; kingdom Viridiplantae; phylum Streptophyta; class Magnoliopsida; order Malvales; family Thymelaeaceae; genus Stellera; species Stellera chamaejasme. Next base: position 3,980,406 of record CM044984.1, on the reverse strand, counting down.
TTCATCAACCGCACAAAAATAGCAAAGATAAAGCAAGTACGAACCATCGAAGGAGCGGGAGGTTTAAAATAAAACAGATATGAGAGATCAAAGCAATACCTAAATTAATGATGACTCCATGAATCTCGCACCACCATAAATGGCAAAAACCAGGAAGCTGAACTCAAGATGTCATCTTTCATCCGCTTAACTCCAACTCTCACCGGCATCTACATTCGAATTCGGCCGCCTAGCAACTGTGCCTCACAGAATTCCTTTCGAATCGACGCCGGCGAGTGGTGATGATGGATGAGATCGTATTCCAGTCCAAACCCTAACGGACACTTTCCTCTCCTTCGGCCAGAGAAGCCAACGAATAAGGCAAGATCGACGCTGGATTGATTATAACAAAGAGAACTAGGATAATAACAATGTACTATTCAACGTTTTTATAATTGTCATATGAGTGAAATAAAAATCATAAAGTGTATATTCAATCCGCTCACGTATAAAGAAAAAAGCGGATGTATGTGAAGGCTAGACAAAGACAGGGACTTAAGCATAAAAGGTATCTAAATATAAAGAGTATTTGCAACATCTTACCATTAGAAAGTTAAGCAGACTCAAAGTAGACGGTGCCGTTTAAATCAGTTGAGAGCAAACCAATTGAAATTACAACAGTTCATATGTCCCATCAATGTTCAATGAATAGTATAGATAGAAATGAGTATTTTCATTGGTAAAAGGTTGTAAAAAATTATTATTCTACTAATATTTTTTATATATCAAAACCAATTCTACTTTACAAACTATATTTCATTAAATAAATACGGAATACTTAAATTTTAACAAAGTAATTATTATTATTATTATTATTATTATTATTATTTTATGAACCTGAAAGAAAATATTAAAAATTATATCGTTTGGGAAAAACATTTTTATATACTCCCTCCTCCGTATTAGGAAATTTGATACAGTTTAACCTTCAAATTTCTGTTGACTCAAAATTTCAAATGAATAATTTGTTATAATTTTTTTTTATAAAATATATTTAGAAACTATAAGCTATCTATTTTCTAAATATATTTTTAAGAAGTTTTTTAACAAATCATTTATTATGAAGGGGGTCTCGGGTGAGGGGAAAAAGTTAATTTGGACTAGGTTTGCAAGTTTGTTCGGTGATAGTGAAGCAGGGGGTTGAGAGTGGGTAGTTTGAGGGCGAAGAATTTAGCCTTGCTAGGAAAGTGGAAGTGGAGGTGGTTGAATGAAGCGGAGAGCTTTTGGGCGAAGGTGGTGGCTAGTACCAATAGGGATGAGGTGGGTTCGTTGTGGTGGGGTGTAGATCTGAGGGCGTGGAGCATGTGGAGGGATATCAGAAAAGCGCACGGAGAGATAGAGAGTTTGGGGCTTGAGTTCACTAATCGGTTTAAAAAGGTTGTAGGAATAGGAGATAGTACAAAATTCTGGTATGATGTGTGGGTGGGAGGGTGTACGTTGAAGTCGAGATTTAGAAGGTTATATGAATTGGATACCAAACAGGAGAGTTCGGTCTTAGAGAAGATTAAGTGGGAGGTGAGGGAGTGGAGTTAGGTATGGAGTTGGAGGAGACCGCCGAGTGGAAGAACGGAATGAGAATTCAAACAGCTTCTTTCTATTTTACAGAACTTCTCTCCAAAGCAAGATACCAAAGACAGTTGGCTCTGGGACCCTGCATCAAATGGAATCTTTATAGTCCGGTGCCTTTCTCAGCTACTTGAGGACAAGTTTGCAGCAAGGCATGACATTCCAATGCATTGGTGCAACAAAGTTCCAAAGAAGGTCAACATCTTCATTTGGAGAGCAACTCGTCGATTTATTCCGACTCTTCATCAGCTACGTCAGCGTGAAGTGGAACTAGAGTCAACTTTCTGTCCGCTTTGCTCTGAAGTCGTTGAAACCGTCCATCATGCTCTCCGACAATGCAAGTTTGCTTCGGATATTTGGCACGCAGTAGTCGTCTGGTGTAACACTGATGTGAGCTGCTTTGTGATGTGGTTGATGTTTTGGGAGGGCCTCTCATTTCACAAGTCTCCCAAAATCTTACTCAGGTGTGCCAAGTCATCGTGTATGTCTCTGCTTGGTCTTTGTGGAAAGGCCGTAACTACTTTGTCATGCAAGATATTCCTTGGAGAGCCTCCCAAATTTTCGCAGACATTCAGGTACTTTCCTTCCTTTGGATAATTAGTAGAGGTGGCAATCACAAATTGTCTTGGGGGAATTGGCTTTTAAATCCTTTTCTAAGTGCAGCCGCTGGGTGGACTAATTCTGTTGTTGTTATGTTGTTCCGCTTATGTTGCTCAGGTGGTCATGTTATTTCGTTTTTCTTTTGTGGCTCCTTGATTTTTCTCATGCAGGGAAGTGTTGTGCAGTGAGGTTGGGTTGGTTTTTTCGTGTTCTTTTTGTGGTTGTTTGTAGTTAGGTCCATTGGCTGGACGCCACCTCTCATGGGTTGTTAGCCATTTTCTTCCCCTCTCTATGTACCTTCTCCTTTTGATTTTAATGAATTTATCTGCAAGCTGTTCAAAAAAAGAGTTCTAATTTTCATGTCTTCCAAAAAAAAATGAAAATTTGAGTCAAACTGTATCAATTTTTATAGGATGGATGGAGTACAATTTAAGCACGTCAAATATAATAATTGCAGTTGCTATAGAAATTTATTGAACTATTACATTCTTACCATTAAGTTTAAAAAAAATTAAAAAAATCTAAATTCATTCATACATGAAAATAAAATAAAAAGTATAGTTTCCGTTACTAAATTTATTAAAAATAAAATTCAGTTATTTTTCTAACTTAAAAGACAGTTGAAAAGAAGCTTTTAAGATGACCTTCATTCACAATATAATAATATAAAAAGAAAAGGCTATGGGTTGCAAAATCTTCGATAAGGATTAAGTGGAAATAGAAAAAAAAAAAGATAATGGGACTTTAAAGATAAAAACAGAAATATTAAAAAAAATGGAATAATTTAGAGGATAAAAAAAATATGAGTAGATTTTACTGTGAACGAAACCTGAGTACTTACCATGAAGGTTGCCGGTTGCAACAACAACAATTTTACATGTCACATGACGAGACATGGACAGCGACTGTTCAAGCGGTTGCTTGAGCAACTGCATTTAGCATTTCCCATTAGTAATATACTTAAACTAGTTTTTGTATCAACCCGCGCTCCGCGGTGGCGAAATTTTTGTACGATATTTTCTTTTACTTTCGTAATATTATGTTATTTCAAAGTTATCTATATTTTTAGTCAATTAGTATTTCTCTAATATTAAAAAAATTTATAGCATGATATCATACTTTCTTTGTAAAATAACATAATTTAAATTGCTTTTATATAAGTAAAAGTTTCACATTCGTATTTATTTAAAAGTATTTTTAATTTTGTTGATTAAATATTAAAAAACTAAAAATAATTATTCCAGTTTTTTAAAATGTGCCACTTCCCTGTTTTTCTTTTCCAAAAAAGTTGCGTCTCATTTTATTTTACAATCCAAACTTATAAAGAATTTGTGCAATGAAAATAAAAAAAGATGAAAAAAAAGTCTATATATTATATATTTTGTTGTTTTTTTAGTCTGTCTAGGTTTTTGACATATTTTTTCTGCTATTTATCTGAAAAACATTATGACAGGATCATGAATTACAAGTGATCATCATTAAATCACTACAAGAGAACATAAATTATAGGCTTATTTATCATTTAGTCTCATGTATTATTTTGACGCGCAATTTAGTTCTCAAATTGTAACTCGGAACTACTCAATCCTCAAACTATTGAATTTTAGACATTTTAGTTCACTGAATCAACAACTCGTTCCAACTGCCACGGAGTTAAATATGTATCAGTTTAGTACCTTTTTTGAAAGATTTTAAAATTTTAAATATTAATATACAAATATTCATACTTCAAGGGATAAATAAAATGTTTAAAATTTACGATTGGTCCCTTAAATTAAATTTGTATCTACAATTTTAAGCCTAATCTTCCAATTATTCAAACTACACCACCACTACCACAACATCCAACCTTGCGTCGGCCAACCCAACCCAACCCACCCCACCCTCGCTGTCCTCTCTCTGGCCATTCTACCACCAGCCTGTCGTGCGCCACCTCCCGCAACGATTCCAGCCACACCCGTGCCCAAATTTGCCCTGCCCGACCATCAGATGCGTGAACCGATTTATCATGTAGCCAGATTTGCTAAGCGAGGCTGGGCAAGGCAGCTCAAATCGACTCGAGCGGAGGCCAATCGAGGTTGCAGCAGGCCGAGGCAAGGTCTAGCGGGGTGGGGAAGGCTTGGAGGAGCTGTTGAAGGAGGACGATGTTGGCCTGGGACTCAGGGGCTCACAAGTAGCCGATCTTTAGTTGGAGGCACGCAATCAAAGTCGATGATTGTCGATGGCTCTGGATCTTAAACGTCGGATGGAAACTGCTCTCAAGTTTGGCATCAAAGAGCAGGGCTTGGCGTGGGTGGTGGCGTTAGTGATGATGGATGAGAAGATGGTTGGTGAACGATGAAAAAGATAGTTTAAATGTCCTAAATAAGAAGACAATCCCTCAAATGTTATTTTCTCAAATACGGGGAGAGTCAATGTTATTTTCCTTAGTTTTGTGGAATCTGATTTTAGTCGAACCGATTTGGAATTCCTACGTGGATTTTTTTTATTTTAATAGTCCTATGTGGAAGCTAAAAGCAAATAACTACCCCATTTCAGTAAATAAAATTAAAACTACACATATTTTGTAAATAAAATTTAAAAATGCATCAATCTTTAAAAAATCTGATATTTTTTAGTTTTTCAAAATTTGAATATCTACAGTTTAAAAATACTATAAAAATGATTAAATATGTTGGTTAAAGTTGAAATATTTTAAAAAAAATTAGGTTAAATGTGATAAAATTTTGAACAAAATAGTATCTAAGTAATTATGTAGAATACAAAGTGTGAATAAATTATTCAATACATGAAAAGTTAAATAGTAGTACAATATAACTTTGGGATAATTAGGAAAAAAACTTTGAAATTCTAGGATCAAAACATGCATTTTTTCACGAGGTCAACTAATTTTGATTCGGTCAAAGGGGTAAATTGCTTGTTGGAGCATAGTTGAAGAATTGGGTAGCTCCGAGTTATAACTTGATGACTAAACTGAACGGGTCAAAATAATACGGGGACTAAATGATAAATAAGTCTAAATTATAAATGATAATTGAATAAAAAAACTATCATTTACCCAACTAAAAGTTTACCATAATATTCACTTTACCCCTCATATTTCTAGAATTGGTTCATTTACCCCTTGAGGTTTGGAAAAACATACAAAAATCCCATAATAAAGACTAATCTCTGTTAATTATTCTGTTAGAATTTAACTACAAAACTGGACCCTACGTTTTTTTATTATAACAATTTACCTTTCATATTCTACCCTTTTTACAAATTTACCCAATTAATTTTTCTATCTTTATATCTTTCCTAACCTGTCCAGCAGATCCAACCCAACATGAACACGCACAACACAAAATCGAAATCAATGTTTTAACTCTGTTGATTTCGCTTCTTTCTTCACCATCTTGCTGAAATCGGAACCTAAGAAATTAAGGATATTCAGATCGTGCTTAATTGTGTTTTAGACTAATTATCAAAACAATTAATTATTTTAAAAGGTCTAAATTATCCTTGTATTTGCAGACGGTTTTGCATCATCGTGCATGCAATATTTAATTAAGGCATTATATATTGACCACCATAAAATATGAATTTGGAAATTTTGTACATTAAATACTCCGTGTGTGTATATATGTGTGTGTGTGTATATATCAGTCAGTTATAGCTAGCTAGCCCGCCCGTTTTCATATTATAATGTTGTGATTATGAACCTGCATTAGTTACGTCCATTCAGCTAATTATGACGTCTAGCATCATCTCGACATCAAGTTGATGTTTCGAATTCATGGTTTCATTTAATTTTGTGTCGAATTAATTGACTAAACGGACGATGATCGATGATTCAATGTCAGTGATCATATATCGATATATAATCGGCGATTAATGACCAAAGCAAAATCCTGATCAATGGCGTAATATGCCTTCAGTTAATCTAAATCAGTGAATTATATTATAATATATACTGCTATGTATACATGATCTGTACTCGTGGGAATATATAAAATAATAATTAAGATGGGGGAAAAGAAAGGCTAAAAAATTAGTAGTAAAATAGGGGGGAAAAATAATTATACGAAAATATACATGAATATATTATACTCGGGGGAAAAAATGTCAGATCAAATTAACAGAGAAATTAGGTGTGGGTTTACGAAGGTGCAGATGAATATTCTCCGATGGAGTGAGGTTTAAATCCATCCACAAAACCCTCTTACCATTGGGTTTCTTCACAATGGGGACAAAACTTTGATTAACGTCACTTAAGGCACCCCTGTGCTTCCTCATGTGACCCCCAAGCGCTTGCCCAACCGCGAACTCCACCCCACAGATGGAGCACTCGTGCCTCGTAGTCTTGTTCGCCTTCGTCGACGACTGATCTTCATGACGATCATGATCTGATGATAACCTGGGCTTTTTATGGCTGGCTCTGTGCCCTCCAAGTGCTTGAAATGATGTGAACTTTTTGTTGCAGGTTTTGCACTCAAAAACCCTAGCAGTAGCATTGCTGCAGTTGTAACCCTGGGACCGAGAGAGCAACATCAAGCAGTTGGCCAGAGCTATGTGGCTTTGGCCATGATCAACCAACTCTGATGATCCCATGCAATTACTAATTTCCTCTAATTCTCTCTTCATCAATATCCGTAATTAGAAGTAGTACTGTATTAATATATAATAGCTGCAGGAAATTAAGGAAATTAAAGATGATGAGGAGCTAGCTGGTGAATGTCTTATAGTTTTGGTGCCAGACAAGTTTGAATTTTATAGTTGACTTTCATGGAAATCCATTTGTGCCCTTGGTTGCGTGTTGGATAAGAAATTGGGTTGCGTTGTGTGTGTGTGTGTGTTATTTAATTTCTGTCAATGCTATAGCTTCTAGGCTAATTAGACATTTTGTTACACGAGGTTTAGTGGTCACTATCGACGTAAGCGTGACCGAGTGGGTGACTCAATTGGGCGGATCGGAACGAGTCATGGATCGGTGTGCTCATCCACCGGGTCTTCCTTGGAATCTTCTATTTGAAAATTGAAGTTCTTTCTTGGTCAAATAAAGGTCGAGTCCTGCATGCAGATAAGATAATTATTGGTGATATTCTTGTTGTTTAGAAATTAATTACTGCGTGCTAATTTATAAAAAATAAATAGTATGCATAATATAGTCTTCATTTGCAGATAGAAAAACAAAAGATATAATTGGCGGATGGACTAATATATAACTCCTTCTATATATCGTTTATAATCCTAATTTGGTGGGTGTCTATTTACCACATATGTGAAAAAACGCACACCATGAAAATTGAAAAGATTAAATTTTGCGGACGGGTTCTACTGTAAGTCTCGGTGACGTATTTTCATCTCATTTTAAGTATTTGTGTCAATCGAATCCCGGTTTTTGAATTTGTGACCCAATTAGGTCTTTTCCGTCCATCTCTACCGTTAAGTTGGACGGAATGTTGAGAAATGACCGATTCACCCTTAATTAATTTATACAATAAAACCTCATTATTTTAAAGTTTAATCAATTCTACTCCAAATTTTCAAAACAAAAGAAAAAGGATTGAACTAAAGAAAAAAACATGAGTTTAGGCCTAATGCCCAAAACAAAAGAAATCATAAAAAGATAAATAAGAACACTTAATTTTGATAAATTAACAAACATAAAAAAAACAAGAAAACGTTTAGGCCTACTGCCCAAAACGTTAAGTTGTAAACTTGCTGGAGGGTTTGGTGGGTTGAACTGAAACTCATAGGAACTTTATGGCTTAAGTAGAACAAGGAAACAAGAAAAAGGATTGCAAAGGAGCACTACGTCGTTAAAACAACGATTACCGCGGCCAAATACGCGGTAACGATGGACCTTCCTCTTCGATACAATTGGTTCCTTCCTCTTCGATACGATTGGTTGCAGACGGTGGACGAGACGGCAGTCGGCGGCGGCGGCGAAGCATAGGCGGATCAACTCGGCAGAGGCAAGTGAACCTGATAGTGGTGATTTCATGGTGGATCGAGCTTCGGTTGAGGAGAAAACATGGTCCGAGTAGAAAATAGTTTTTCGATAGTTCCTCCTCCATTAGGACATTTCCGACGGTGGGTTGGCTTCATCTCATCGTGGCGAAGCTAATGGTGGTGGATGGTGGTGGTGAAAGGCTGCAAATCGGAGGGGACGAAGGAGGAGGCCGGCGGGAGCTTTGCTCGATCGTTTCGCGGAGCCACTGCCGGGGCGGCCGATTAGAGGCTGGAATTGGAGGCCGATTTGTAGGTTTTGAAACATTATGGTAGAATTGATTAAATTTTACATGTGTATGAATTAAGCACAATATCAAGTAACAAAACTCATTCAACCTCAATTGCAAGGTGTGCAATTGTAGTAGGGTGAGTGTGGTCGAACCCAATAGATTGTAGTGCAATTTATGAAGTTTAGTTAAATGCAATATTTTTAGTGTTTTTGGATTTAGATAAGTGATAAGATGGATGATAAATCTAAATTAACTAAGTTTACTTCTATCACTATAATGCAAATAAAACTAGGATGCAATGCAACAAACAATTATGAAAGATAAAAGTTCTTTAGGGTTAGTTAGAGTTGAGGTTACTAGATGGAGTGTTTGGTTGTGATTTATGACAAGTTAGAGGAGTTGGATAATTAACAAGCTCTAACCTCCTAAGTTAGAACCATCCTCTCCATAGAAGACCAAGTATAATCTCTTCACTTGCATCAACTATAAAGGCATTAAGTTTAGCCAATTGATGTCTCCTAACACCCTAGATTATCTTCTCAAATAATCCTAGAGTATCTAACCAATTTTATTTGGTCAATTCAACAAAATGCTCTCCCAAGCATTTCATCGAACACTTGGTGGGTATGGTAGAGTAGTTGGCCTTCTACTCTACCTCTACCTTCCTTAAGCCCAAGAAAATGCTACTAATCATGCATAATCAATAACCAAACAACTACTCCCTCTGTCCCAAAATTATTGAAACACTTTCCTTATTGGGCTGTCCCTAAATTATTGAAACACTTTCCTTTTTTAGTAAAATTTTGTACATGAATTTACTCAATTATCCCTCATCACTCTCTTCCATCTGCCAAATCAACTCAAAATCAGCTCCACCTAAAACAGCGTGCCCAGTCAAAACGTTTCAAAAATAATGGGACGGAGGGAGTATAATTCATCTAGCAATACAACAACATGCTAACCAACCCTAGGGATGATGATCTAATCAAAACTCAAGCTATTCACAATAATGAACAAAATTGAAAGTAAGAGATGAAGAGAAAGAAGGAGAAAGGAATAAACTAGAGAGTATAAATCAAATCTTCAATCATTCATAAAAGTTCCCAAATTCATAGAAAATAAAGATGGAGGAGAAAAAGAGCTCAAGAACCCTAGATGGGTTCAAGAGGAAGTTTAAAAGTGAAGAATTGTGTGAAGAGATGTGAAAAAACGTCATTTAAAACCTCATTTTCAGGAGAAAAGAAGAGTGAGCCGTGTCTGAAAAGTGCATCAGGCAACCGCTTGAACCAAGGAAAGGGGCCGCCTGGACCTCCGCCTGGGCAGGCGACCGCCTGCCTTGTGGTTCGGGCCGCCTGGCTGGTCGCCTGAACCTCCTCGAAATGATGTCAGGCGACCGCCTGACTTTTGGACGGGGGTCGCCTGACCTCCGCCCGGCTCCAGGATTTTCCATGGAATTTCTCCAGGTCCGGGTGATCGCCTGGGCTGAGGTGTTGGGCCGCCTGGAGCTTCGCTCGTACTATTTTCTTCACCATTCCTTGATCTTTTCCCGATTTTGCAATTTGGTCCCCAGCTTTCTCTTCATAGCCCTTTTTACACAGATTTCATCCCTTTTGACATCCGACACCGAATACCTGCAAAAATGCTTACGCCCACACTAAATACTAGCATAATTATCGATAAAGCACGTGAAATGAGGGTAAATATATACCGATAATGCATAATTATCTCACATACATATATATAACCGGTACACAATTTCCGGTATATAAACCGGTACTGTCTCGTATCGTTTGAAAACCGATACGGTGACTGTTACGAGATTTTGCATCTTTCCAAATACTCCATTTATCTCATCAACAGGGCATTAATTATTTGGATTTTTTAAATCTTAACTTAATTCCAATTTTATCAATGATTGATATATATATATATATATATATATATATATATATTCTTCAGTTGAATTATTATATAAAAAGGCATAATTTATATATGAATTTCAAATTTACAGTTCAAATTAAATTATAAAAAATTAAAATGAAAAATAATGTTAAAAAACAGGTGTTCATTATGTTTTGGGATGGAATGAGAGTAATAAACAAGAGAGAAGACCAAAGACAAGTGGCCATGTGGACAGCTATTATAAATTCATAACAACTACTCATAAGTAGAGTGATATAAGGTGTGATTAATTAACATAAACATAATAAATTGACTTGGCGCACGATAAATTTTATACATATATATATATATATATATATAATATACGAATATACTTCCTCCATCCCAAAAGAAATGAAACAACTGATTTTTCATGTCAGTTTGATTTTAATTTATCAATATTAATTTTTAATGCAAAAAATATCAAAAAATATAATTATAAAATTAAGATATCAAATTTTTAATTTTACATAAAAATTTAAATTTATAATTTGAATTAATAATATAAAAACAAAGTTTTAAATTAAATGCATGACGTTAGTTTTGTGATGGAGGAAATATTTTTTTGCTTAATTAGTGAATCTGGAATAGAGATGGTTGCCGGTAGATTTGTACGGTTTTCTTTATGGGCCAATCAGTCAATGTAGTAGGAGTGATTTGGGGGGGAAATAAAAAATAAAAATGGTCAAGTATGACTATGAGTGACGTGGATTAACATTTTCAATTGTTTAGTACTTTCTCACCGGATGTGTGGAAACTGTGTCCTTCTAACGGATTCACGCAACATGCATTACTTGACTGGTTACGCTTCTAGTAATGGTCCTAAATTCAGTTTTGTGCATCTATCCAAAACTTGTTCTTCTCTTTGGAATCAAGCAAGGGATTGATTATAGGATTCATACTTTTTTTGGCATTTTACTTTCCACCATTCATAAATGTCAAAATCTTCAAATTTCTAAAATTCATCATCTAAAAATAAGTAGTATTATCTCAAGGAAATTTGTTTCATTTTTAAAAAAAAAAAATATTTTTATACTACTAACTTCATTACCATTACCATAACCAAATCGGATTCATGAATACTCGCACTAAATTTGATAGACACATTGCTCATAAGGGATGTTATATTATACAGTGACTAATAATTTGTAGGTGATGTAGTATTATACAGTGACTTAAGGAAACCGATGTTGAAATAATTAAATCGCGTTTCTTCAATGTCCATTTGGTCTATTACATGTTAATTCTGAGATGGTGGCATGTAAAAGACTAAAAATAGCGATAAGCCTCATGAGAAGAAAATGAAAACCACCCTACATATTATTCACTTTTTTGAAATCTTTGAAGACCATATAGATATATAAACCCCGTTTAGGAATATCTGTTTTAATTAGCTGTAACGTTTTAGGTATATTTTTAAAGATTGAAATCAAACAGTTAACAATTAAACTCAAAAGCTAACATTAATAACTTTTTCAAAATAGAACAGTTACTTTGAAAAAGTTGTCAAATACAGCCATAGTACCACTGTACTTAAGTTTTCTGAACGCTCATATTCATCAATAATTTTATCCCTATTGTTTATAACATATCTTTCCCCATAAAATTTTACTAGAAAAAATTCATTAAAATTTTTTGAAAAAAATATATTTCGAAACTCGACACATTAATCTATAATCTACATTTAAAATATTTGATTTTACATATTAAAGTGTTAAAGAAATAAAATCATAGATTAAATGTTAAAAACGAAACGCGCCAATTTTGTTGGAACGGAGGTAGTATTTCTTTATTTTTCTAAAAAGATGTGTACATATACTCCCTTCACTTCATCCCCAAAAAGTAGAGATAAGCCTCAAGTCATGGCTTGTCTCAGGTTATAAAACAAAGACATTTCAAGTGCACTCCAGGACACCAAATGATCTGTGACTTGAAGATTGTTATATCATCCAATCTGAACTCACATTCATTCCAAGTTGTATCATATCACCTGCTGATCACTAGTGATCCTCTCCTGCAATCTTATTCTTTCTTTCACTGTTGCAACATTATCTGGTTATCACTCACTACACATCATCCCCAAAGGCCAGATCATTTTAAGAGACAGATTGTAGTCTCTACCTTCATAGCACATAGTAATTAAGTAATAACATCTAGCAGTAAAACTTGTAAATCTAACAACTTTAGCACCTGCAGAAGGCAAGCAGAGCCCTCAGCCCTTCCCAGGTGAAAATTCAAGAGCACTTTCATTAACACAGCAACTTCCACCCATCTGTGAAGATTTAGAAATGGGCTCTTCTATACTAGTCCCTAGAAGCTTCACATTCATTCTGAAGTAGCACAACCATATCATATTACTTATAAACTTCAAAAATTCCAGCAGCCTGATGCAGATGATTCATGAACTAAAACTGTAACTCATCTGAGTTTTATATGGGGGAAATGCATAAGAAACATCTGAATTATTGGTTGATCACGAAAAAAAAGCCATCAAATTAAGCAAGTGTTTGAACTATTTCTAAACCCCAACAAGGCAACAAAGAAAGAAGCATTCAGTTCCAGATGAATTTCAGACAGGGCAATGAATCCAACATTTCAAGAGCTGGTCAGTTCACATATGAACTGCTTTAAGAGAAGGAAAAACGAAAAACAACAAGCCCGTTTATTCGTCCAGGAATTCACCTTCATGTTGGGGAATCTGTTCTGCTTTATCAGTACTTTGCTTGTCAAGTTCACCGAATTTCTGCTTGAACGAATCCTGTCTCTGTAACCACATCATGTGCCCCTTGAAAACATAAAAGAAGAGAGAAATGAATCAAAGCCCCGAATTTTCACGGAGCATAAATCATGGGAAGAAGAATTAGAGAACGAGATTGTGGACTAAGAGAATTTTTACCTGAAGAGCAGCAGCCCAAGCGATGAGGAAGGAAGCGAACCAGAACTTCTTTTCCTTAAGCAGAACTCTTGCATCGAATTTCGCCATTGAAGAAACCCTTGCTTACGCCTCTTGTTACGGCGTCGCCGGCCAGACAATAAAACTTTTACGGCGGGGGTTCATAGTCCACCTCCACCACACCAAGTTTTATACACTTTGCCCCCCGGTCCCCCAATTGATTAAGCTTTTCAGTATTTACCCTCATATTTGAAATAGCTAATTTAAACCACCCCGGAATATGTTCCGATTTATAATCTATCAAGTATTAATAATTTTACTTCAATTCAAATCGAAAATAAAAACATAGCTTTGCTTTATACAGACAGATGAATGAAATAAGTATAGTATTCGATAGGAAGTCCCGTGGCGTATGCTCTATTTATTTGTTGATGCTATATGTTTGTGGATGAAAAGAAAGATGTTGTGAGACAGAAAATAGAGGAGCAAAGACACACTCCACTTAAAAAAAAAGGTTTTAGAATATGTAATTTAATTAAAACAAAGTACACAGCATGTAAATTTAGCCATGCATAGAGAAGTAGAGAAAATATAGAGCTTCATCACTTGCTGGCCAAAAGCTTTCTTTCTTAACTCCACTCCTTTTAAGTATACTTCAACTTCACAGTCCATGAAGAATGAGATATTGGTGAAGATATCAATCATCAAAACAAGGCCAATTGGGCAAACTGAAGGAGTGGCAATGGGGTGTTACTAGATAAGAATGTTAAACCCATGTTGAAAGAAAAACGTTGAATAGAACAACTATTCAACTAGCCATGTTGAGTGGTGAAGAAGCAACATACGACCAAGATGAATAATGATGCCAAATGTTTTTTGGGAGAGGACCAAATTGAGAAAACAAAAATTAGAGAGTTTTGATCTAGATGATATAACCATTTTCAAAGAAGACTTAAAGTAATGTTTACACTGTAGTAGTACAAAGGGATCTTACACTTATCGTCTACAACCCTTCATACTAACTGATCCCCTGATTGTAAGCTCAAGGGCTACTTGAAGCTTTTAGCAATTCAGTAGTGTAATATTTAAACATGCAAATTAGGTTTAGATATCCATCACGCTGCTACTTAACATTATCCAACTTGAAACTGCCAAACTAAACTCCTGTATACACTACATATACGGGATCCTTTTTCTGGTCTAACATACTCATCCAATGGCAGCAAAACGTTGTCCTGTGATGATTCAGATTTTCATCCTGTAAAGAATGGAAGATGCTGCGATTGATTTGTATTAAGAAGCTACCTAAGACGATAAGAGTATTTCACCTGCCCTTTTATCAGTGTATTGCCTTGCTGTGAAGAAGACCGAGGAGGGAGTGAGTGAGTGATCTCTCAAGGTGGCATCTTTCCGGTTAAGAAGAAAGCAAGTTTCTCCCTCATAACTGCACCAGTTTCATCGGAGGATTCACAGCTTTGCCTCCGATAACCAGTGTCATGATGATGTGATAAAGGCATGTCAGCCAACACCTCATCCTCCATGTCGATGAGGATGTTGTGCAGCAAGCAGCAGACGAGAACTATCCTAGGCAACTTATTCCTGTCCGGCATCCACATTGCTCCATTGATGATCCTCCACATCTCCTTCAGCCTTGCCAGTGCCATCTGTGCCACCATTCTAGTTGCTGAATGCCGTTTGTTGAACTCGATTTTAACACCCGAGAGGCCTTTGCCTTGATAAGGGGTAAGAAGCCATGGCAGTAAGGGGAAACCTGTGTCACCAATTATGTATTCTCTTAACCCGATGCCATCGGAGAGCTCCATCTTCTTTCCATTCAGCCTCTTCCCTTCTTCAGAGAGTTTGAAGAACCCGCAGCTTCCAAGGACCACATCATCACTCAAACTTCCCGGCCACCCAGCAATGACATCACGGAATCTCATATCTGGATCAACAATTGCCTGCAAAAGCATACTGTAGTTCTTCTCTCTGTCACGCCATACGTTATTTGAGGGGTCGAGAGTAGGGAGTGTCATAAGAATGTGAGTGATATCAACAGCACCACAGCAATTAGGAAGCCCACGGATCTTCTCAAATTTGGACTTTACCAGTTCCATCTCTGCTTCAGCTGATGGCCAGCGGAGATGGTGCAACCCCCTTTCTTCCAAAGCTTCCACAAATCTCCAGGTTATGTGAGAAACAGTTGATTGATTCAATCCAAATGTCTCGCCTATGTTTGACAATGATTCACCAGTGCCAAGCCTCCTCAGAGCTATGGCTACTTGATCAAATAGGCACAAAGGCTTGCCAACGGAATCTGTGCAGCTCGACTGCCTAGCCAACATATCTTCCTTGACAAGCGAACAAATGTAGTTGAATGTTTTCCTGGAAATTCTGAAAACGGATTCAAAATTCTTTATGTTCTTTGACTGAGATAAAGGGCCTAAAAAGCAAAAGTAGAACAGTATTAGTTTATTGCAGGAGAAAATTCTTCTCTAGGTTTGCAGATCATTTAATTCTCATTACAGTAGCTTCAATGCTGGTTTAAATTTCATTCTGTGAAGAGAATAGCAAACTCTTGAAGAAAAAAAAAGTTTGATAAAATCAAAGGGAAGCAAGAAATTTGCTGCTCATAATTTTTTTTTGCTGCCCTTTCAGAAAGATAATAACAGGAAACAAGAATGCTCTTGCATAAATGGTGCACTATGTTGTACTCAGCATGTCAGAAAAATTAATCATCGGACTTAAAATAAAGGTAAAACGAGATGCACCCGAGTCCAGAAGGAAAAAGAGTAGACTTTTCTTGCTTAAGCTAAAAATGTTTTCTTCTACCAGTGATGCAAGATGGAAAACTCTTTAAAATGCTGACTGTGTTGAGACCAATTTGAAACGTTTGTTCTCATGATCTGGCACATCAACACCCAAGTATATGGATGCAACAACTTAAAGAACTTTCATGAAATCTAACACTAAATTTGACTTTTCTGTGTCTGTATGTTCATTGATCACATCAACCTGGACATCGTATCAATCTTCTGTCTGCAACAAAATAGGTTTGACCTGTAGTCGTTACCTCTCCTTAATGAGACAAGGTCTTATAAATGTCCTAGAAGCAGAGCAACTTTGACTGGCTACGATCAGCTAGACCAGCAAACCATGACCAGTAAGTACATAACCCTATTTTATTCTATGTAAAACTGTTTTCTTCTCTCTAAACACTGCTAGTATTCACCCGAACGCTATGGAGGAGTTCTTTTTATTTTTCATTTTTAAATTCCCCTCCCTCTTTTTAAATGAAATAGTCCAAAAATTTACACTCGTGCAATTACACAGAATTATTTAGACAGTTATATCCTAAAACCTACAGCTTAAGGAGAGAGCATGAACGGGTATTATTCATGACACAAAACAATTACAGTACTAGATATGATACACTTTAATGGAAATTTCTTAGAGAGCAATTCACTTATTTCTGTAAAGACACCAAGTACTCAGAGGAGGAAACATTCCATCCAACAATGAATTAATTCTGTTACAGAATAAGAACATTAAAACAGGCCAGCCAACTGATGCAGTTTCTGGAGTTCCTTAGAAAGTAGGCCCATGAGAGATTAAATCACTATATGAATAAGGATAGTGACAAATTATTCTTTCTATGATTATCATCTTCCCATCGCAATACAACTGCAACCATTGATGCCTATACATGTTTACCACTAAGACAAAAGTTTGTTTCAGTTATAACTAGCTAATGAGGTCCCCGATAACGATGGCATTGATATGAAGTGGGAAAAAAACATATCAGTTATCCTCATGGCTTCTGTCATACCGGTTAAGGCCAGATTTCCCAAGCAAGTTGCAGTTTTAATCATGCCAGGAAAAAATAAGCTCCTACCCAATAATGATCCATTAACAGATAAACTACATATGATGGAAAGGAGATTAATACGATGTTTCCCTCTATATCTTTGCCAAAAAGTTAGCCAAATTGGTTGGACTTGGGAGGTGGGGTTAGAAAACTTACTGATAATTACCTAAATGAGTTTCTACATTGCTTGTCTACGTTTGCATTTACATGGGGAGTAACAAATGAGGACCAGCGATTTACTATACCTTGCAAGTCTCAACTCTAACACGTGACATATTACAAAACCATCATCAACCAAAATTTCTACCATGAAAAACAAGTTGAGGCTTCAGGATTATAAGCAAGGAGAACGGACAATCTACTAAGCCTCTCAACTTCCCCAGAGCCCACAGTCGACCTTCCCAGCTAATGTAAGTAAAATGATGAAGATCAACCGCGAATCACATAAAACAAATTCTACCCATTTCACAAAGGAACAGAATGACATAATGAGGAAAGCAAACCCACAAAATATCTTAAAAACAGAACTTGATATGATAAAATCAAGAACATGGACCAATATATAAAGAAAGATTGTAACTTGCAGAGAATGTAATACCCGAAATCCTCATGGAGAAGTCGTCCCACCAATCCAAGGGGCGGGGTTGAGACCCTAAAGAAGCAGTGCCAACCAGAGCAGCAGCCGCCACATTCTGGTCAACTCTCTTCTCTGCTCTCTTCCTCTTCTTGAGCCCTCTAATGGATCCCATCCAGCACCCACCAACGATTTTCAGCCAAAAAGTTACGGTTTTTCTTCTTATCTTCCTCGAAAGAGACGATTTTGTGTGTGTTCTAATGTATATTCCTAGTGGTTTTGCCGTTAAGGCTTCTGGGTCACGAAGCGGAAGCGAGCAAGAGAAGGGTGAAAGTAAGGCATCGGAGAGAAATAGAGAGAGAGAGGTGAAAATATGGCCTGTCTACATATGACGCGAGTGAAGTTCTAGGTACGTGCATAAGAACGCTGGCAGCTCGCTTTACTTACTGGTGCTTCGCTTCCTATCATCAATTTTCCGATTAAGATTAACGTTAGTGATGAGTTCACAAAAAAAAAACAAAAACAAAAACAAGAACGAAAACAAATTGAAAGATAAATTTTGTATTTTTGAAATATGAATGTGATGTTTATAAGAGAAAGGTGAAAGGAAAAAGTTATTTGATGAAGAATTGATGATTTCTTTGTAAAATAAGGTAGATGAACACACACTAGATGTTTTAGAAAACATTGGAACCGTACACTTTTGGAAAATAATAATAATCAGGTTTTCAATTCCAAATTGCATTTTATAAATAATTGTATGCCTAACTAATTTTTAAGCGATGAAAAATATGTTTTCCAAGTTTTGAATAATTCGAGTGTCAAAATGAAAAAGAATATAGTACTTGGTGGAAGCCACAAAAATTGCAGTTTTTATTTTTACCATTTTACAGTATTTAATTTATATTTATTTTTATAAATTTTTAGTCATGTAAATTTAAATGATTAATATGTTTATCATAATTTGAAATCTAAACTTTCTAGATATATATTTTTTTTCAATTTTGTTCATTGTTTATCTTAATAAAATTTTTAGTTAAAAATTATAACTTGAAACATCAAAGTCAAACACAACAATCTTTGTATAACGGATGGATAAAATTTGGAAAATTTTCCAATAGTAAACAACTCATTTAAATGGTTATAATATATTTTTCTCAAAATTCTCACTACTTTTAGATAACTTTTTTAGCCTTAAACTTAAATAGTGATAGATAAAAAAAACATTGGTTATCTCTGAAGTTTCTAATCTAATTGGTTAAGCTCTCGAATACAAAGCAGAGGTTTTTAGTTCAAGTTCTAACTCCACCATTCATATACCCGACACACCATGTGTAAAAGAAAAAAAAAGTGTAGTATTTTTTTATTACATATAACCATTGGCGGAAGCCGTCCAACCCAAGCTTTTTACTTAGGCAGCCCTACAGATACTTATACTTAGGCAGCCCCACAGATGAGTGCCCGGTAATCAACTTCTTGGTTTAATTGAATTAATCGTATTTTTTCGGTTTCAGTTAATTCGGTTTGATAAATTTGGTATTTTAATTCGGTTATCGGTTATACTGAAATTTAAATTCGGTATTTGGTCCCATTTTCGGTAATGACTTTAATTAATTCAGTTAATCGAATTAATCGATATATTTGGTATTTAATACTACCTCCGTCCCTGAAAGATTATACACTTTGAATTTGTTGTTTCAAGATTCAATGTTTGACTCAAATTTTAACAAAGATAGCAAGTTTTAAAAAATTCAGAAAAAATATATTTAGAAAGTTTATACTTCAAATTATGACATGCATATAAATTATTAACTTTAAAGTCTAAAAATTCATGAAAAAAAATCATAGATTAAATACTGTAAAACATTAAAAACAAAGTGTACAATTATTCAGGGACGGAGGGAGTATTTTTTAATACAAAATTAAGCCCAACCCTATATACATAACATACCCAATTGAATGAACTACCCCAATCCCGAGCCCATATCTTAATATTAAACTTAGCCCATAAAAAATTCGGTTAATTTAGACAAAAACCGAAATAACCTAACCGAATTCGGTATTCGATTAATACGGGTTTAGGTATCGTTCGGTTAATTCGGTTTTTGTCAAAATTAACTGAACACCGACTTATTAGGGTAATTCGGTTTCGGTTAATACCGAATTAACCGAATGATCAGTCCTAGGTGCACCAATTGTTTAACTAGGTAATCACTAGTGGGCTGATCATAAGCTCAAACTCCACCCACAGTTTTCAGCCCACTAGACCTAGACCCTTGTGTTTAATTCACCCTTACACTCTCACGATTTTTCCCCGTGACCATGGCGAGTCGAACTCGGGACGCTGTGGTGGCAGGGTTATACCTTTACCAACCAAGCTAGCGCCCAGAGGGCTAGTGTAGTATTTTAAGTGCATGATCAAATTATTATTATTTGATGGAGAGACATGATAAAAATTTATTACTCCCATAAAAATTAAATGTATTCATTTTTAAGATATTCCATAAAAATGATTTTTAAGGAAATTTTTACCTACAAATATTTTACTTTATTACCATTACTTTTCTCTCCCAACCCAAAAACTTATTTGTACTAAATCAAATGTATTAAATTAATATGGGATTGAGGGTGTAGATTACTTGTTTAATTACTCCCTTCGTCCCACCAAATATAGTGCATTTGACTTTGCATGGAGATTAAGAAAAATGATTGACTAAAGGGTAATTAGATAAAGTATATATATAAGACAAAAATAACTTTTTGGAGTGGAAAGAAAAATGAATGGTTGTATGGTAAAGTTGATGTAGAAAAGTTTGCTTTTTAGGAAATGTTGGAGTTTTACTAGGACGGTCCAAAGAAATATGTTGAATATTTGCTGGTGCGGAGGGAGTAGCATATTGAATGGAGCTGAATCTTTAGATTGAAATTTGCAAATAAATAAATAAATAAATAAAAAATAAAGCTAAAACTAAAAATATTTACTATTTGTTATGTTTATCTTCTCGTTTGGGCAAAAAGGTTTCATGCTTCCCTTTTTGTGAATGTCATCGAAGTAACTATAAAGTAAATATGGGATTAACTTCAAAATAACGTCATGAAAATAAAGCAAGATTGAAATGCCAACGAAGCAAATGCGATTTTTTTTATTTATACAAAGTGTGTAAGGAGTTGGGGATATCGGAAGCTCGAACTCGATATCTCTACAAATGTGGAATAGTATTTATTTGTTTTTTTGTTATAGGCCAATGGAATCTATATGCTCTTCTTTTTTATCATTTTTTTGTGTGTTAGGTATATTAAGCTATATATGATTGAAGTATTTATCGTCTCACCCAAAAACACATATGTTTACGTTACTTATTAGAGGGTTTTATTTCTCGTACTCAGTTTATCAGTCTGTTAGGGCTTTGATCGAGTGGATGGGACTAGGAATTTCAAGGTTTAGATAAGATTATTGATAGTAACGGATGGCGTCCGGTGATACTGCTGCGGTGGAAACTGTGGCGGAGTTGCTATCAAGACCTGAAAGAACCAAGACAAGGAAGGCTTTCAGGTGCAGAAGAGAGGAGAAGGTGGGGGTGATGCCAGGTCTCTCCCCATGCCGGGATAGAGTGCTGGTAAGATTTCCCCCCATGCTGGATTGCTGACTTCCAAGATTTTGGGGATCGACATTTCCTCCAAACAGTGTTGGTCTGACACCACTTGAGTGTGCCTTTGACTTGGACCTTTGACTTGGAGTATTAATTGGGTTTGGCCCATGCCTGTCAGTCAAACCCATATCAGGGTAGTATTTTCCCGTCAGTATGATAATACGATGGTACGGGGCATACCCGTGTATTGTTGGTGTGTTGGTCGAATTCAAGGACACTCCTCGTATTTACGAGGGGTGCTCCTCGTAGCGATGATGCCAACGTGATGTTATAAAGATATTACTTGGGCCCATATATATATCAATTATCGATACTAATTAGTATAACTTAAGCAAGTTTAGATAATCAGGTACGTAAAGGGGAAGCCTCAACTGCATGCTATAACAACAGTAAAATTATTGATCTAATACTCAGAAACATTTTCTGTTTCATCCTTAAAACTTTTTCATTTTCTATAATCTTAAAATTATTGATCTAGGATATGAGGACTTGAATTTTTTTTTTTAAAAAAAAACCTTAGGGGCTGAAACATAAGTCTACGCTACAGTTTAGGACTTGTAGAGAATTTACTTCTAACTAGGGGGCCCGGGGCTGGCTGGTTGGATGCAAATAAACATACAACTGAATCCCTAAATTATGTCAGCTGCGACAACTAAGCACCTAAGTAGAGGCAGGTGCCGCCTCTGCTGTTATCTAGCCCTGCCTTTGATTGCAAGTTTGCAATGTATGATGATCGCTAAAACCATACCATCTTGTCCTAATATAGCTGATAGTTCATCCGTCCTAAATGTATTGTCTCAACATTAAAAAAAAATATACCAAATAAAATGATATTTTTCCATTTTCAATTAGAGTAAACTCCGTCTATAGTCTCTTAAGTTACATTAATGCCCAATTTGGATTTTGTTTTAAGATTTTGTATCACTTTGATCCTTTAAGTTACATATTTGTACTATTAACGTCCTCTCGTTAGATTTTCTATTATATTCGTCATTAAAGTGGGTGAATTTACATAAAATCCCGGTTTAAAATTCTATTCAACCCAAATTTTTAGAAAACAATTCAAATTAAACCATTTTTTTAACATTTACAAATTCACCCACCCAATCACCCACTGCCTCTGCCTCCCTCTTCACATCCCATCTATGACCGCAGCCAAGCACCATAGAACCAGACGACAAACCCCACCCCAGCCAAGCTGCGACCCACCCCACCTTTGTTGTCCCAAGTAGGCAGCCAAGAGGGGGTGAATTGGTTGGCCTCAAAAACTTTTTCCTTTAACAAAACCGAAGGTACTGGACCGATCTCAACCCGTTGAGAAAAACGTTTCAGGCATAAAACAACGAAAACGAAGGACGAAAATAAACAGAAGAATGACACCAGAGAATTATAGAGGTTCGGTCAATAAGACCTACGTCCTCTCCTCAAGTTCACCACTTGAGAGTTCCTTTCACTATTCTTCAAAATAGTTACACCAACCACAAGAAAGCTTTTACACAAAAAAAGCCTCTCGACTAGTTTTTCTCGAGGCTCACTAGAAACCTATTTTAGTTTTCCCAAGGGCTGACTAAAAACCTAACAAATGGTTTTCCCAAGGCTCACCAAAAAAATCTATTTTAGTTTTCTCAAGGTTCACTAAAAACCTAACTTTGGTTTTCCCAAAGGCTCACCAAAAACCTAACACTCACCAAAATAGTTTTCCCAAGGCTCACTATTAACCTAACAAAATCCCTGTTTGGTTTTCCCGAGGCTCACCAAAACAAAACCTGAAACACTTTGATTTTTACGAAAATCTAAACCTGTTGAGGTTTTAACGAAAACCTTTAAAAACAAATTTGAAACACAATTTTCTCTCCCCAAAATATTTCAAAAAAGCTAGGACGAAGATGAAACTTGTTCTTCAGAAGATCA
This sequence comes from Stellera chamaejasme, assembly GCA_024586325.1. NCBI lineage: Eukaryota > Viridiplantae > Streptophyta > Magnoliopsida > Malvales > Thymelaeaceae > Stellera > Stellera chamaejasme. The sequence goes on along the minus strand of CM044984.1, from coordinate 3,957,140 downwards.
GCACTGGAGAGCTTTGAAACAACTTGCTTGTTAATGATATAAGTCTGATTGCTTGCGGAGAATTGAAATTCTTCGAAGACTTGAGTCTCTATTTAAAGTAGAAAGGGAGGAGCGTCTGGAGCGTCTTCTCCAACGTCTCTATTGTTGTAGATCCTGAGTTTTCGTCAAGGAAGTTGCTGAACGAGCTGCTGGAACGTTAGAAGAGAGATAGAGATAAAAGAGTCCTAACTAAACTCAACTTCTTAACAGACAGCTGAAAACAGGTTTACACGAGATGGGCTTACATTAAACTTTAAACCAAGGCCCAACTAATGTAATAAAACGAAGCCCAAAAGTCCAATAAAATTAATAGGTAAAATACATTAAGTACATACCACACTTTTCTAAACTTTACACAAAAGACCCCAAAGTTTTGTTATCATCAAAATTTAAGTTATATGAGAATAAACCCAACAACCTTAGCCCACCCAGCCACAGACTCACGCCACCTTAGTCTAGAAGAAAATCTGGAAACGATGATAGCATGGTGAACGCGGTCTAGTGAATTCGACGACAGGTGGTCGTCTGATCGACGACAATTAACGGCAATGGCCAGAAAAAGGTTGAGGGGAGGTTAGGATAATGGCAAAGTTCTTGTCAAAGTCGAAGAGATGGAATTTAGAGGAAGCCTCTCAGTCTAGCGTTGGATCCATGGTCGGGGCGATGGCCGATGGGTCACAATCTCTTGTTGAGGTTGCTGATGCAACACCGTGCCCGCTGCTACTGCCGCTCGCGGCGCTTGGCGGTAGTTAGCTCTCCTTGCTTCATTCCTCGGTTGTAGATCTCCTCGTTTTCAGGTGGTCTAGGACGGATTCGACGACAACAAATCTCGGCACGCGAAAGGCTTTAAAAGTGGTGGTTGGAGCGGATGACAGGGGTGTTGGTGGGTACTTCGGCGAGGGTCGGGGTGGTTTGGCTGGCCGGGGAAGAAGGGAGTGTCCGGGGTCGAGCTTGTGGTAGCAGATTTGGGTTGGTGTAGGAGATGGTTAAAATGTAACTTCTCAAACTTTAGGATCAATTTGTTGGTTTTTATTCAAATTGGGATTAACTGATGCATTATATGTAGACATTTACAAAAATGTCCTTTGACTTAATGGAAAAAGCCAAGTACCGGTGGATGTCAATATGACAAATATGTAACTTAAAGGATCAAAGTGATACAAAATCTTAAAACATGACTCAAATAGGACAATGATGTAACTTAAACGACCATGGACAAAATTTACTCTTTTTACTTATTTTAGTCCACTTTTACCTTTGCAAATGCACTCACTCAAAGAGTCTTAGGAGTGGATTGAGAGAGGCGAGAATGAGTTTAGGAGGAGATAATGATGGAAGTTTATGCAAAACGAATTAGTGATAAAAAAACAATATTCATCTATTCAAAAAAGCTAAAAGTGACAACATTTTATTTGACTTCGGAATAATTTGTTATAAGATGTTGGAAAATATTTATATATAGAAATAATAAAAAGTATTGGATTTAATATGATAAAATGTTGCCTTAAAAAATCATAAATAATTGCATCAGCTTTACTAGAACAACAGCAAAGGCCGATTCATTTCAGTTTAAAAACAGTGCATACTCTGGGTTAATAATAAGTTTCTTCTGCCTCCAACTGGTTAAGCTTATGAACACCTAACCTAACCATTATAGCATAGCCTCCATGGCAAGACATAAGTTCCTCCTAAGCTGAAGATGAAATTTAAAGTTCACATCTTTCTGATGTATGCAATAAGGTCCCAAAAAATGTTACCACTACATCTCAGGAATCCGGTGAAAAGAAACGCCTTAAGAATCATTTTAGATGTTGGTTTAACAAAGCTCAATACATTATGCAATGATAAACATAAAAGTATTAAACATAAGATCGAACCAAAAATTTCTTGATTGATTAAAATTGTGAAGGAATGAGGTTCAAACAAACAGTTAAGTGAATGAATAGAAAATGGACAGTCAGCTGTCGACACCACTGTTGATGTTCCATTCTGTGGTCTTATGTTGCTGGTTTAAACTCTTCTTCTTTCAACACGAGTCTCTACAGGCTTTGAGGTTCTGATAAACCAACCCAGAGGAGGCTTGCTGCTTTGGGGATGAAATTAATGAGATCCTAACTAATGGTAAATAATTCAGAATCTACTACTACTACTCTAGAAATGGACAATGTTCTATAGAAGTTTTAAAGGGGTATTTTGTACCTTTGACAAATAGATAATCCATGTCAGTAGTCACATTCAGTCAACAACATGATTTCATATTGTACTTGCTTTTGCTGGATCAACATTTTGCTTCTTTGGGCAAGCTGAGGAAAGATGGCCCTTTTCTCCACATTCATAGCATGTCCTTCTTCTTATTTTAGCATTGGTTGCAGTTGCAGTTGCAGTTGCGGTTGCGGTTGGGGTTGCGGCTGCGGCTACAGCACCATCAGACACTTCATTACTGGCTGCCAATGGTGTTGAGAGACTTTTTACTTCATTATTGGTTTTGTTATCAGGCAGTGATATTGTTCTTACTTTTCCAGCTTTTGATGGAACTGCACAACTTATTTTAACAGGTCTCCCGCAGACATACTCTTCGTCTAACTTCAATGCCATGGCAACCGAAACACTGTCCGAGAAGTCCACATGGGCATATCCCCGAAACTCCCCTGATTCCTTGTCCATTCCAAAGCGTATGGATGAAATACTGCAATCGGAAAAGAATTTCTTCAAATCATCCTCTGTTATATCCCATGAAAGATTTCCGACATAGACCCTATTATAACCCTCCACCATTTTCGGGGCAAATCCAGAAGCTCTATTGACTCGAGTTAATTTGTAAGGCTGGATAGTTAGCTGAAGCCCACCCCTGAGAACCAATCAGAAATCTCATAAGCAAAATGGAGGAAGGAAGAAAAAGGAAACAGTCTATTGGACTATAACAGCTTACAGACATTTCTGCTCTGTCATACATCAGGGCATTCTTGGCTCCAGCTTCTGTCTGTAAAGCAGAATTATTAAGATGGTCATCTAACATGAAATTCATAGAAACATCGATTTTCTTATTGTAGAAGGGAAGTCACTATGAGAATCTTCAAAAAATGGATTCACCATTTAGAAGGTTACGATCTCACAGAAAGAAATACAAAAATAGCTATAGACTCACAACTCGTAAAGTACAACGACCTAGCCCCTTCTATTTATTTGGAACAACTGTGACCTTACAGTTACAGCTTCTGCTTATGCTTATTTGAATGTTTCATCCTTCGAAGTAAAGGTTAAGCAATTCAAGTTTAAGGCAAAAGCAAGGGTAGATGATATATAAAGCACTCTAGATGATGTTCAGAAACTAAACACAAAGCAAAGTGAAGAAGCACAGAATGGCGAACACGCACCTCAAAACTGATAATTGCGATACCTCTGAACTTCCCAGTATCAGGGAACTTCATACAATCAACTCCAACTATGCTACCACAACTTTGGAAGTAGTATTGTATATCCTCCTCTGCATAACTATATGGAATCCCTCCAACGTAAACTTTAGTAGAGGCATCGGCAGTGGCATTCACTTGGCTGCATTATAAAAGATTAACAAATGAACATGAGGAATATAAAATTTGAGGCATCAAAGAATCAGCAATCCAGAAAAACCTGTGTACATTCAGCCTACAAGGAAATTCTATCAGATTAACAAATACTTAACCCTCAAATGTAGTATAGAAAATCAACTGGGAAAAAAGGTATAGTCTTGTCACATTATGCAAGTTAAACTAAAACTCTTGTAGTAAATTTCTACCAATACAGGCTATCATGACAGCTGAAATCAAATACTCCGTATGATTCAATAAATCACCTGTCAGTGGCATTATCGATCTCTGGAACTTCTTCTACTTCCTTTTCATTACCCTTCTTCTCCTTCTCCTTCTCCTTCTTCTGCTGCTTCTGCCGCTTTTTTTTCTTCTTATTTTTCCCAATTTTCTGTCCTGAGCTCCCGGATTCTTTCACATCTACAGCTCCTTCCTCCTCCCTCTTCCTCTTCCGGTTCTCCTTCTTCTCCTTCTTCTTCTTCCTCTTCTCTTCATTTGTTCCACTGTCAACTTGAGACTCTTTATCATTTCTTCTCTGTTCTTCACGACTCTCGTCTGGTTTCTTCTTCAATTCGTCTGACCCATCAACAGAAAGGACTTTCCTTTTCTTCTCTCTCTTCGACAATCTTGGTTTCTGGGTTGCTGAGTTGAGAAGAGTTCTGAGGGATTCAGGTTTCGAAATCGCAACCGGATTGCTTTTCGGGCCGGATTCGTTTACCGCCTTTGATAGTAGCTCTGCTCTTAGTCTCTGCTTCAGCTTCTTGTTTGACAGCACCATTTTCGGTTCTGGGTTTTGCAAAGATCAGTCTCAAAAACCCTAGGAAAGGGCTTTAGGCTTTTTAATATTTTTTCTCTCAGAGGAACAGACTCAAGTCACCAGAGTTAGCAGAGTTTATCACCCACAACAACAACAGGCTACTTGGCTAAATGTAAAAAACACAGAAAATTCTAATTGACCTACCGGTATCCAACTTAAAAAAATAAATATAAATAATTTTGTAAGAAAAGAGTTTAGTGACTAAAATATTATTTGTTGAATTATTATTAACCCTTTTCAGTTCTGAACAGACTCTTTTAGATCAATAAAATAGTCCAAAAAGGAATCTAAAAAGTTTTAGCAAAGGCTTCTTTTTTTCCAATATAACTTAACTTTATTGCAATGTCTAACCTCTTTTGTAAATAAAACTTATTCTACTACTAAAAAAACTCATAAATTCAAACATGTGAGTAACTTTCTAATATTTAATTTTTTGTTGAATTTTAATATTTTTAAATATAAGATTGGTGTGTTTGAAAGAAATTTCGGAAAATTTGAAGTTTTTAAAAATTGATGTGAAATGAAAAAAATTGAAGAGAGATATTGATTCCATAGATTCTGGAAAATTTTGGGCAAAACATCTAAACCTGAATTTTAATAATGAAATAACAAATAGGAGTAACTTTTAGAGTAAGCAATAGGGGTTTCAAACATGACCAAAAGCAAGTGAATAGCGCTTCTTTTCATCTTTTCTTTTTCACGCGAACAACAGCCGTGCGTTCACCTCGCCAAACGCGGACCTCAGGTGAGAAGCGCGAAAGTGAGCTGTGTTTTTCACCTGAGCCCCTCCTTATTCACTTCTCTTCAACGCACGACGCGCTCACTCACCTCGAACCAGAAGGTCGCTCCCCCTCCTGTCGAACTGAAGGTTGCACAAAGGCATGTCAAGCAGGCTTGTGCACAACGCATGCTTGCGCATTGTGCATGCATGTGCTTGTGCACAAGCTTGTGCAGCAGCAGCAGCTTGCGCACAGTTGTACACAGCTTGTGCGCGCAGCTGCAGCTTGTGTTGTGCACAGACTTGTGCAGCGCAGTGTTTGCACAGACAGTTGTGCACAGGCTTGTGCACACAAGACAGCCTGCGCAGGTTGTGCAGCAGCTTGTGCAAGACAAAGCTGCGCAAGAGTTGTGCAGACTTGTGCACAACGCCTGTGCTTGCACAGTTGTGCGAGCTTGAAGATGACATAGTCCAGAGAAGATGACCACGCGCAAGAGAGATGAAGGGAAAGATGAATTTTGGTTTTCATAAAGACAGGAGCGCAACAAAAAGGAAGGAAATTTGAGACGCGAAACGCCCTTCGTGGTGAATTCACATGTGCGCTCCTCCTTGTTCACGGGGCCCTCAAACTTAACCCTCATTTTTCACTTTTTCACTCACCTCCAATTGGCTCCCTATTAGGTGAAAAGTTTTTGTTCACTTCTTATGTTTGAAACCCCTAATGCACAATTGAAAAAGGGGGAAAAATGCAATTTTAGGCCTAAAACTTTGTGCGTTTTCGCATTGTAGGCCTACAACTATTCGAATATGCAACTTAGGCCTAAACGTTTGTTTCGTTACGCTTAGGCCTAAAGCGCAATTTTTGACAGATGGCCGACGGGAACATCACGTGGACATTAAACGGCGTCTTCTTCTTAACACGAAGCAACCAGAACGCATTCATTTGCCACATCTGCTGTTAATATCCATCTCAATTGAGCCAGAAGTGAGCCCACATCTGTTCTTAACCCTAGCAATTTGGGGAAGTCGTGAAATCATGTCGGAGAGCTTGAAATCATCATCTTCGGCTAGCAATCAGATGAAGCACCACAACCTCTTTGCTTTTGCAAGTTAAACGCGTGGTTAGGATGGCGTGGACAGATTATAACGCGGGAAGAAGGTTTCTTGGTTGTCCTAGATTTGGAACGGAGCGATTACGTGGCTTCCGTGAATGGATCGATCATCCGATTCCAGCACGTAATGAAGATGTTGTTGGAGCAAAGGAAATCAAAGCGAGGTGTGACAGGGTATGTTGAGGAGGAGGCTCACCAAGAGTCAAGATGGTGCAATGGGCGGGTGCTATTCAAGGATGAAGAAAATAAGAGGTTCCAAAGAAGAAATGGAAGAATCAATCATGGGAAAATTGCAGAGATAATTGATGAACGTGTGACCGAAAGAATCAAGTCTTTAGAACTTAAGATGGATAGGAAGTTGAGGAAGGTTGTAGCGTTGATTATTGTCTGTTGTTTGTTGTTGGTAATTCTTCTACTGAAATATAGAGTAGTTGGGAGGATGTATTGAGTGTGTCTGAAGGTTTGAAAATGTACTGATGGGTTTGCTTGAATTTCTAAGGTTTGAAAATGTACTGAAGGTTTGAAAATGTACTGATGGTAATTCTTCTACTGATGGATTATTGCGTAGTGTTGTTCTTACCATGAAGCATTGCTTATGATTATGCTTGTTCTTACCATGAAGCAACTGGGTTTGGATACAGTGAAGCCATTATTCTCATGTCCTGGCGTCCCATTTGGTTGATCAGTATCAGTAGCTTCCAGAGATCTAGCCAAATCTAGTTTCATTTTCAGACTAGATCGGTAAGGAAATAGAGAAATGTTAGTCCGGGCCAGGCACATGCACAACTCGTGCGCAAGCTTTGTCAGTGTGCACAAGCTGTGCACAACACTCGGTGCGCAAGCTGCCACTGCGCACAAGCATGTGCACAACTTGTGCACAATCTGTGCAGTGCAAACACAAGCAGACAAGCTCGCAGAGCACAACTCGTGTGCACAACTGAAGGGCCGCAAGCAATGCGCAAGATAAGCTGCCAAGTACAACCCCGCACAATCAGATGAAGCTTTAAGCATCTTGGTGTAATCAGTTTACATAAAGCATTTTGGTGATGTCTAATGAGAATGAACATAAAGCTGATATTTAGCCATTAAGCATCCATATGTTTGGTTGTACACCACCTGTAACTGATTTTGTCCATGTGCGCATGAGAAAGTGAAAGAGATGGTGGAGCACCAAAGTCATTAATTACGGTCATATGAAAATATAAGCTTCCCTTGCGAAACACACATCCTGAAAACGTTTAAATCAATAATTACAGTCACTAAAAAGTTGCACCATTACCATTACTTGACATGTCGCATTCTCTATGAAATTTTAATCTTAGACTATAACATGAAATGAATCGTTTCAATCCTAGCCTCAATTTCAGAAGTACTACAGAAACCCTAGCATAAACTTTTTAAGAATCAATAACAAACCCACTAACCTTTTAAGTTGGATATTTAATTCTTCCACCAACCAGGAGATCGACGCACTAGACGACAATGATGAAGAATTGCCGCTGGGACCAGAATGGGGGACCAACAGTCGTCCCTCCTTCGCAAAGCTCTCCTTTGCGAAGCTTTTTCTTTCTGACGAGGACGAAATGTGCGTTCTGGTTGCTTCGTGTTAAGAAGAAGACGCCGTTTAATGTCCACGTGATGTTCCCGTCGGCCATCTGTCAAAAATTGCGCTTTAGGCCTAAGCGTATAACGAAACAAACGTTTAGGCCTAAGTTGCATATTCGAATAGTTGTAGGCCTACAATGCGAAAACGCACAAAGTTTTAGGCCTAAAATTGCATTTTCCCTTGAAAAAGGTGTTACTAAATTGTTTGGTTAAAGTAAGATAATTTTATGGATTGGATTAGAATAATCAATTACACCCACTCGAAAAATAATTATAAATCAATTTATTTGATGAAATTTAAAAATAATGTAAATAAAAACTCCGTATACGTCATCTATCCCCAAAAAATTGTATCTTTTGGTTTTACTGTTTCAAAATTCAATGTTTAACTTCAATTTTAACAAAGATAAAAAAAAGTAGAAAAAATATATTTAGAAAAGGTAGATATTAAACTATGATACACATATTAATTACTATTAAAATTTTAATGTCTAACCATTGATAAAAACAATTATAGATTAAATACTATGAACTTGTTAAAATAAATGTCAAAGACCGTTACGGAAGAATGGCGTATTATCATATAAATTAATACAATAATATTACCCTATTATAAATATTTACAAATTTTTAAGTGGGTAACAAAGCGGACGTCAAGTTCAAGAAGCACAAAACAAGAAACAGATCAAGGTGATCCATAATTGAACCAGTTAGCCAATTTGAAGCTCATGGCAAAGAGACACCGCAGGAGAAGTTGAAGAGAGAACTAGAGGAAGAAATGAAGATTGAAGCCAAGAAGCAATCACAAAGACAAAGACAACAGAGGGAGGGAGAGAGAGAGAGAGAGAGAGAGAGAGAGAGAGAGAGAGAGAGAGAGAGAGAGAGAGAGAACAGAGCAAATAAGGTAGTAGCAATAGTAAGTATTCTGCAACTTCTCTCAGCTCTAAGTCATCATCCACCAACTCAAATACACTACACCATGCTAGTGCTAGTTGCTACCTACAAATTGCAACAAAAAAAAAAAAAATTCAAGTCTTCATCCCAGTAGTATTTTGTTTCTGACATGCATGGGTGGAATCAATCTGAACATCGTGAAAAAGATCTTCCAAGTTGTTAACCCCAAAAAAAGTTTCAACCTTTGTGCAAATTGGTATAGTATTTTATTGGAGTACTCATGCTGAATCCTTGAGATACTATCCAATTCCAGGCTAATAAATCTACCCACAGACAAGCAAGCATGAGAAAAGTCAAAGTTCCCAACTTTCTTGTGGGTTTCTGTTTTTAGGCTATATTGCTTGCAACTTCTTTTTGCCATAACCTACACATCTTTCACCCCCACAAGTCTCTACTTGATTTTTCACTCCACCAACCACCAAGCGTAATGCATAATAGCACTATAAATTTTCAGAATTGATTTATTTAGTAGTAGTAGTTTTCTTGTGGACTAAAGTTTTTGACTTTGGGCAGGGAAAGGATTATGGAAAGCTCTGGTGGGATTGATTCATTCAGCAGCTTACCAGATGAAATCCTGTCCCACGTAATCTCTCTGCTCCCATTTGAATCTGCAATTCAGACCATATTCCTCTCGAAAAGATGGGAATTTGTGTGGAACATGTCTCTTGTCTGTCATGGAACAGAAGAGGATGCTGCAGAAGCAGTTTCAGGGTTCCTGGAAAATTTCAACGAGCGCGACCCGACCAGAAACACCAGAAGGCTCAGGTTCCACTTTGGAGCAGACAATGTTCTGTCAGCCATCATTGCTCCTAACAACAAGCTTCACCTGGATCTCTCTTCATCATCCAAACAGGAACTTCCCCAGAAATTCTTTTGGGAAATCAAGCTGAGCCCTGTAGATAACTTGCAGCCCAAGCAAACTCACTCTACCTTCTTTGTCAAGTCTCTTTGTCTGATGTCAGTTAACCATCTGAGCAGTACTGCAGCAGTTTCTTCTGTGATCTCAAGCTTACACCATCTCGAGGAACTGAAAATTATCCGGTGCGGTGGACTTGAATCGTTAAAGATCGAATCGAACACCAAGCTGTTGAGATTGACAATTCTGGAATGTCCTCAGCTGAGATATCTACATATAAGGTCATACAAACTCCGGGTTTTTCGATATAGAGGCGAGCTACCTTGGATCTGGCCTGAGTACCATTTCAACTTAGCAGATGCTATGTTTGATTCAAGACAAGGTCCGGGTTACCGTAGCTTCAAGGTTTCTGAGTTTGATCCTGTGCTACTGACCATCAAGAACTCTCAAATACTAACACTGTGTCAATGGACTTTCCAGGTATAAACTCTGCTGCTAACTACATTTTCATCTCTTTTAATCTCTGTGTAACTTTAGAAGAATGTTTCAATGTACATGAATCGCTTTGTGAATTAGTCCTCTCCCCTGAGGTACTTCTTTATAGAATTTCAGAAGTTTTTGCTAGACAATGCACAAAGAATTTAAGTGTAGGCCTTTATCAAAAAAAAAAAAAAGAATTTAAGTGTAGGCTATCCAAATATAGGGTACACAGTTTAATTAACCCAATTCATATTTCTGTAGGCTCTGGTGTATCCATGTTTATCATCTATAAAAGCAGATCTTATGTTCTATAAGCTAAAGGAGCTGCAGTGGATTGATAATGCAGTAGAAGCTTGCAAGCTTCAAGCTTTTATTTCATTTTTGAAACTCTGCCCTTCATTGGAGCGACTCTTTGTCACGGTAAATCAGCATTCTTTTCATGAATTTGGATCCTCAAACTATGGTGTTTTTTCCAGCTTAGCCCGCGAACTAACAAAAATTTCAGATTCATCCCAAAGCCCACACCATAGGAGAAAGACCCACATCCTTAAAACAGCCAGCTGGGTTCACAAGGCTGAGAAATCTCTCAGCTGTTAGACTGGAGGGATTCAGCAAAGAAGAAGCGATCATGTTCACCAAATGTTTGGATGGCATCGTGTCGTCCCAACAGGTAACCATGGTCATGACATCAAATGGAATGCAGTTTTGGAGATTGATTAAGGTCCCTCATGAACACAATTGTGTGAAGAATGTTGCCTTGGATTTAAAGGTTCCTATGGACACACTTAGCTACCAATTTCAGGGAGTTGAAAATGTGGAGGACTTGTGTCCCAAAATTGCACACATGTGTGTATAGGGTTTGCAGTAAGCTAACTAAGTTGGACAAGAAACCACTTGCAAATAAGGTTGACCACCAAACAGACATAGGACTATATGCAAGTCTTGTTGCAGATAAACAGGAAAAGTAATTGATACCTTTTCCATTCATTTTTACTTGTTATGTTTTTTTTATACATACTTGTTATGCTTCAACATCTAATAAGTATATGAATATTTTCTTTGACATTTTGATCTACATATAAAATAGAAATATTTGTAGTTTCTAAATGGAGTATATATTTTCTAGTGAAACCTTTTAACAAAATTTTCAGAATAAAACATTAAGTTAAATACATAATGAAAAGTCAAATGTAATTCTTCGTACTCATGAGGCGCCTATCAAATAGAGTAATTAATTAGTAGGATATATAGTACAACTTGATTAGTCGACCAAATCACTCTGCTATTCCTTGCGTCTTTAGTTAATTTTTAAACCAATAACTTGTTTCTAGGTTTGCATATGGTATGTGTACCACTTTGGCAATGCAAGGATAAGATTTCAAGACTTCTTTCTACTTTTGCCTTCCTTACATGTAAATCTGGGTGGCAGAGGATTTTGTTCTTGAGTAAGGCTCAAAACTTGATTTTACCCTCACTCCCCAAAATCAGATTCTACTAATTATAAGCAGAGCCACAAACATGAGACTACATTTACAACAGAAGAATTGTTTTACTGAAATATGGAAAGAACAGAGAGGAAAGGATACCTGACCAAAGACACCACAAGAATAAAACACAACAAAAGGAGCAAAACGTTTCCACTCCTTGACACTTTATTCTCTCCATTTTCAAAAAAACAAGAGAGGGAAAAGTCTACACAAAACCCCTCAAAACCATAACCTTAGAAATCATTGGAAGGAAGTGGTTGGTGATCTCCAATGAAGATGTTGTCATAGACAAGGGCTGCAATTGCTGCACCAACCAATGGGCCGAGCCAGTAGACCCAGTGGTTAGTCCAGGTCCAGCTAACCACGGCCGGCCCAAAAGACACTGCCGGGTTCATTGAGGCACCATCAAAGGCCCCACCGGCTAGGATGTTGGCTCCGACTATGAACCCAATTGCGATGGGCGCAACCACGCCGACGTTCCCTTTCTTGGGGTCCACGGCAGTGGCGTATACCGTGTACACCAACCCAAAGGTCATCACTATCTCGAACACAACCGCATTCCACACGCCCACTCCGGACGACAGAGCAAATGCCGACGTTTCCTACAATTTTAAGGTGACCCTTGTCAGGTAAAAAAAACTTTTCGGATACATTACAAAAAAAGGTGAAATCTTTTAATTTCTTACAAGTCCACCGGTGGCGAATTTGAGTAACAAGCACGCAACAACAGATCCCAACAACTGTGCTATCCAGTAAAGGATGCCTCTCAACAGAGTGATGTTGCCGCCGAGGAAGGCACCAAATGTCACGGCAGGGTTCACATGACCGCCGGAGATGTTAGCTCCGACCGAAACCGCTACAAAGAGAGCCAAGGCGTGTGCCAGCGATGCGGCCACAAGCCCCGCCGGAGTGGTTGCGCCATTGTCTGTCAACTTACCTGCCCCCACAAACAAAACAAAACAAAACAAATCAAAACAAAACATCAGTCTCAGCTTGATCTCTACCAAAAGCATTGAACTTTATTAAATATAAGATCAATCTCTACCAAAAGAATTAAACTTTATGATTATATAGGTCAAGACGACTTAAGACAGAGTTGGATGTGATTTTCTTACTGAAAGCCATTCCTGAGCCTTCTCCGGCAAAGACAAATATAAGCATGGAGAAGAACTCAGCCAGAGCCGCCTTGAGCGCATCCGGGTGGCTGGCCTCTCCCGGTGAACCGACCGCCACTCTATAAATAGGCATTTTCAGAACAAAAAGAAAAACAAAGAACTCTTCTTTAACTAATATCGGGAAGAGGCTGTAATATTTTGGTCACCCAGTTGCAAGGTGCGGAGTGAGACTTTGTCCTTTTTATACACGCAAATAACGGCCGAGGAACCCGGTCGAGCCGGTAGACGGTCAGAACAAAGAAAGGGCTAGAGCGATTTGTTAGGCCGCCGCATGGTGCATGACCGTGACATTCACCGGTGACAGGACAGCTAGAGAGGTGGGAGGCACGGGTGAACTGTGTAGTGTAGTGTAGTCAGGTGCCACGTGTGAGGCCGTTATTGGTTGTAATCTGAAGGCCGACCTGGTGACGTTGCGGGACCCGCTTCGTGCTCATTGGTGGTCTGGGCTTTTTTAACATGGGCGGTCATGAACCACCGACCAAAACCCATTTTCATTGTTTTGGTCCCACTGAAAATTGGGCCCGCCTTGGCCAACAAAACAACGTTGCATTGCATTGCATCTCAACGTACTTGTAGACTTGTAGTCTAGTAGCGAACTACGCTTCACGTAAATATCGTTTTATTTTGATTTTTAGCATTTAATTTATTTCCTCAGTTTCCAATTAATTATACACATTTTTTTTGAATTATTCCTAAATTTTTTTTACATTTTTCTGAGATGAAAACTCCTATTTTCTAAAGTTACAAAACAATCTCTAATTTATCTTAATTGTTTTATCTAGTTTTTCGTGCAACCTCTATTCAAGTGTAATTATGTCAAACTACAAACAAATTTTACATCCACCTTAATCTTCGTACCCACACAAAATATGAAATTAATTGGGAACATATAAAAATCAAATAATTTATTTCCTTCAACATGTTAACATATAAAAATCAAATAATTTATATGAATATGTTATTTTAATATGTATAGCCTCTAAATATATTTTTTTTAAAAATTTCTAGCAAATTCTTTTTAGTTAAAAATTGAGTCAAACATAAATATGAAAGTCAAGCAGAATAACTATTATGGGAAGGGTGATGTATATGTTAAAGCTTACTAGTGTTTTCTAACTAATGTATCCAAGAAAAGAAGAAAGGAGAAGAATAAGAAAGAAAGAAAGAAATTAAAGATATAAAATATTATCTTTCCTTTCCTAAAACTAATCATGATATTATTGTTGTGGTCGAGAAGGCTCCGCCGGCAATAAAATTGAATAATGACACTAAAGGAAGGAACCGTTCAAAATATTTCACTATTTTGTTAATGATGTAAGCCACAACTGCTACTACCTTCACTTGGGTGTACTGTGCTTATCTAAACAATTCTTAACAGAAGAAGAAATGATTCATACTGATCCTTAAAAAATAACGTGCCTCAAAATTAAAATAATATTCATAAGTGGAGTAGTTTTGTCATATCATCACAGTTGGATAATTAAAAACTATATTCTCAAACAATAACTAAAAGATCAAATTAATTTTGAGGGTTAATTCCCGACTAATTTGTTCCACGATATTCATGTGATGTATTACGTACGTGGAACTTGTTAAACCCAATCATCGAAACATCTTTCTCATTATTGCAAAACCGAGCTATAAAAAAAAGAAAAGAAAAGGAAAAAAAATCTCAAAATTGTTTTAATTAACCACACCCTCCCAGATATTGGTAATTGAAAAATCGGGTGGAGGAACCTCCTCCACCGTCCAAATTAAGTGTGGGCACATCGCTTTCACGGCTGAGATGATGGCCTGGGATTAAATAACCACGTGAAAATTTTTGTTTGAACTTTGAATTTGAAAGAAGAGGAGATGCTGAAAAAGGAATCTTAATTGATTTAGGAAAGGGACCTTCAAATTATTAAGGACTTAGTTCAGCAAAGTTAGAAAAATATTTTGAAAATTTTGGGATTATGTGTTTTTATTGATGAATAAGATGTATGTGAGTATAAGAATTTGAGAAAAATATTATTTTATAAAAAAATGATGGATTTAAAGTTATTAAATGTATTGAAATTGAAAAAGTTGGATTTTTCCCCCAATTATTATTGAATTGAAGTGAACTTGATTTTTACTCGAATTTGATCGATTAAAACTCGTTAATAACTCATTCATACTCTCATCTCCTCTGTTTTTTTTAAATATTCTGGTTTCAACATTTAATAAATAATTTATAATTATTTAACACTTTAAATTATAAATTCGTTTTTTTTGTACACCAAAGACACAGCAGAGTGTTTCTTTTTTTACCAAGTTAGAGCTATATGTATAATCTGCTCTCTGGATTAAAAATGAACAAATAAGTAAACATTTAAAATTGACTACGTTTCAAACTTCTAAGTCAAATGTAGCAACAATGAAATGTTAACAGGCAAAATCAGCTCCTACACTACACTTCCAATGGGGGAAAACAGCAAGAACTAGAGTCATAATGTATGTATCTGTACTAGCATCACTATCATCACCTCCCATCCTCTGATCATCTTCCCTTAGGATCCAAAATCTGCGAAAACACTCCGGTTGTCGTCATTGTCCGATCAAGATTCACCTCATTAGTGATCTCATCACCATCACTGTCAATGGACTTACAAGGAGGAATCCACTCAGGCATGTCTGAGATATAACAAGCACTGTCATCTGATGAAGCAGTGTTCTGCAAGAAAGCCTCTTGCAGCTGAAGTGCATACTCCAGGTTCCACAGAACATCTCCCATTGCTGGTCTATCACCCCCATGTTCCGCCAAACACTTCTCTGCAGTCTCCCCAAACTTCTTCAACGACTCAAGGCTCACAGAACCCGAGATCCGAGGATCCAGCACTTTCCCTAGTAACCCTTTCCTCTGCCACTGCATTGCCCACTCTGCTACATTCACTTGTTCCCTTGGCAGAGAAGGGTTTATTGCAGGCCTAGCGCACAAGACCTCGAATAAGACAACACCGAACGAGTAGACATCTGATTTCTCCGAGAGTTGCTGCCTGCGAAAGTACTCGGGATCAAGATAACCAAAGCTTCCTTTCACTGCAGTGCTGACATGAGTTTGGTCCAGTGATGGACCTAGCTTTGACAGCCCAAAATCAGCTACCTTTGCTGTGAGCTTCTGGTCGAGGAGGATGTTGGTTGTCTTCACATCACGGTGGATTATGATTTCAGATGATCCGGTGTGGAGGTAATGCAGGCCTTTTGCAGCACCAATGCAGATTTGGAGCCTTTGTTTCCAGGTGAGAGGAGGAAAATTGGAGCCATAGAGATGCTTGCGCAAGGGGCCACCAGACATGAACTCATAAACAAGGATCATCTCGTTCTGTTCTTCACAGTAGCCAATAAGAGATACCAAATGACGGTGTCTCAATCTGGAAAGCATCAGAATTTCCGTCCTGAACTCTGTGATTCCCTGCATGGATCTTGGATTCGCACGCTTCACTGCAACTATGATGCCGCTATCGAGCACACCCCTGTAAACCTTGCCAAATCCACCAACGCCTATGAGCAGGCTCTCGTCAAAATTCTTTGTTGCGTGGCGAATTTCTGCAAATGACAGGACTTGGCTGGAGCCATAAGAATGTGCTGTTGAGGGAACACTAAAAGACGAGATCTTCGAATCAGAATTTCCCATCTGTGTTGGAATTGGCAACCAGGGTAAAGGATATTGCTTTGGTTTTCTCCAACGGCGAAAGTATATGAACAAAGCGGCTAATATGACGGTCAAGACTGCTAAAGCTGCTAAAGAAGTTGAGATTGCCAGGACAAACAAATTTTTCTTCCCGTGAGAACTTGAACTTCTGTAATTAACCAGAAGATTTGCATCAAAACCGCCACCTGGCTTGCTCATTTTCATGATCTCCAACCCATTCAAGATTGCATTTTCCGGTAGAATTCTTAAGCTAGATGGACCTACTTGCACCAGAATCTGGTTTGATCCCTTTGAGACATTAGTAACAAAGTCCATGTAGTAAGCAGCAGACAACTCCATGGTCTTACTTGATAGATCAAGAGAGGAAATAGCAGACTGGTTGTTGATATAGGCATTGAAGACCAAACGGTTGAGGGCCACACTCACTATGTCACAGAAATGCATTCTGATAAAATAGGTGAAACCCTCTTCAACCCGAAACTTCCATGAAATGTTAAATCTCTGATTGTTGACTTCGGCATCAGCCATTTCCTGAGCTGTGGCGTAAACCCAATTAGGTGCAATATCGACAGAAACTCCTTCATGGTACTTGATCAAATGAGGACTCACTTTCACATTCCTAGCTGAAGCAGCGTTAATGATGTAAGGTTGATCCGGCTCCCATGTTCTCCACATTGTGTCATTCTTAGGAGTAAGAAGAGGACCTCCCATATTAACTCTATAAGCCGTCTCAAAAGCTGCGTGGCTCGGGATCTCAACTTCAGGTCCTAATGGGACAGGAACAGCAGCAGAGGGAAGATTTGATGCTGGAAAGGGCAAGACCTCAATTCCATTTATGAATGCAATGGAGTGGTTCCAGGGAGAGAAGCTCAGCACTAGATTTCTTGAGCTCAAACCATCTACCTGAACTATGTATTCCTTTACCACAGGGGAAAGTTTCTCAAGTTTCTTGAAAGAAAACTCATGAAGCAAGTTGACTCCGTTAGCCACAACAGAGAAAACAGCAGATCTTAGATTGTACCGCGGAGTCTGAACTGGGAATAGATGAAGCCTCAGCCAGTGACGGCCAGTCTGCTTTGTTTTGATAGTATACACTGATGGTTTGGTGAAAACTCTAGCAGATTTGTACAGAGGTGAGTCAGTAGAAATGCTCTCTTTAGCATCAGAAAGCACAATGTGTGAACCAGAGGGGACTTTAACACCAAGAGTACTAATATCAGGTTCGAAAACCCTTAGATCATGGAGTTGTAACTGGCCTTTTCCTCCACAATCAATTAAAAGACCACCAAGAGGATTGAATGAACTGAATCCTGGCTCGATAAAGAGGATTAACAGAACGCAGAACAAACAAATCGCGAAAAAATGGCCCATTTCTTTCATATTCTATGACTGTAGGAAAACATACCTTTTCAGTAAGTTGTGTTTCACTTCTGGAGCTAATTAACCAGAAAATGCTGCACAACGATGGCAGTTGTAGAAACTTTCTGTTACTGATTGATAAGAGAGTTCTACACCTGAGGGGAAAAATGAGGCCTTTTCCTTTGTTAGCTAGACTAGTTCTTGACAGAGGAAACCTAAGAGATAGCAGCATCAGCTGAAAGGCAGTTGGGAGTTGTGAAGAAACTGACTTAACTGAAGCTTTTTAAGTTGCATGCCTCTTTTATTTACGTATTTTGAGGCCTTTAAGGGAAGTAAGCATGAGCCAGTGAGATTAAAATATTTGGCAGGCCAATGGAGCCATATGACCAACACATCTGTCCCTTATCTAAAGCTCACACTGATGGATTCTCTTTTTGACCAACCACCTGCTAGACTCTGGATTTCTGCACTACCCATTTGTTGTTTATATAAAAAAATTCAACCTTCTTAAGATCTTAATCTATACTATTCTAATATACCTGTATTTTAAATGTAACATGGCAAGTAGCATATCTTTGATTGCTCCATCTCTTAAGCTCCCACATAGGGATATAAGGACAACAGAAGTTCCATTAGTATAATATAAACCATTTTTGTACTCCTTGTCTTCACATGCTTAACCAAATGGAACACATAAATAATTCCCTTTGTTCCTTCCTGCTGCACCATCAATGGCTTCTTAGTACAACATTGTGCATCTCGATACTTGGCGCCTGAAAAAGAGTTGATTATTTCTAGAAATTTGATGCATATTAAATGGTTTCCTTAGGATAACAGCATTCTATACCACGAGTTCTTTCAACTTAAAAGTAGCTATTTCTTACTCCTGACTCTACATTGACAGCCATACGAAGAGGAGTTTTTCATTTTTTTTCCACCGAGTTCAAGATTAAAAATTTCTTCTTGAATCCAACCATATGAATGAAAGTTAGTAGCTTTCAACTTTCCCAGATGTCGAGAAACAATATATTAACATTAAAAAGATGAAGAAGCTTCAGAGACACAATATCAGAAAGGAAGACAAAAGAAAGCTCACGAGCACTTTATTAAATGGAGAAAGAAAAAACCTGGATCTTGTTCGTTTACAGTTTGAATGCTCCTACGTACTGCTGCGTCCAGATTCTCCAAAGTCGTTCTGACATTTTGAAGATTCAAGGTATTAAAGGAAAAATCCTTAAATTGAAGAATCAATTCCCTAATTCCACTCCCCTCAAAGTGCCAAGCACGTTATTTTGGGGAAAGGGCACGCACCTCTCACGTGCCAAAGAGCCATTTTCCCGCATTATCCGTGAGAACAGAAATTAGAAAAAGGGGGGGAAAAAAGAAGGAAATTTTACGCGCAGCCAACAGCCAAACATAACATCATCCCAAACGTGAGCTTCTCACTCGCATAACCTGAAGATGTCAGTAGTTTCAGTTTCTCTGAACTGGGTTCCATCTCCCTCAACCAAAAAGGTCCTCCTTTTTATTTTATTTTTTTCCAGTTTCACGCAAAAAAATCTCCTTTTTTTTCCTTGATTGGTTTGAGGTCAGAATTCAGCTCAACCAATCCAATACTGAAGAATCTTGGTTTTTTCTTTTCTTGTTTATCTTCCCCAGTTAAACATTCCAGTTTCAAGTGAACTGACTGGTGCTGCCCCAGTAAACCTGCACAAATCAATCACAAAAACAGAACTCTCCTCTCCAAATGATGAAAGTAAAGTACCCATTGAAAGGATTTCTCAGTTTGATTAGTTATGATACGTGGTTCTGTGTCCCTCAGGTAAAAAGCTAACCTTTACTGTGTTCTAAATGGTAGACAACTGCAAAAGGAGGCATCTTCTTCTGGGAGTGGGAATTACAGCAAGTTTAATACCCACCAGTTCCCTACTTGCTGAAGGTGCTACAGACTGTCAATGTCTTCAAATCTAATCTACTGTATCTTTAGATATCTACTTAGACTGAATCATTGGATGATCCAAATTTACAGGTATTCCAAAAAACTATAGCTCGTTTGTTGACACCAAGGATGGATACTCTTACTATTACCCCTCAGATTGGAGGGTATGCCCATGGAACAGCTTTAGGGCACCTTCCTTTTGGCTTTTAGAACTCCTCAGTTTAACTGATGTTAGTTCCCTGTCAGGAGTTTGATTTTCGGGGTCACGATTCTGCGTTCAAGGATAGATATTTACAGTTGCAGAATGTCAGGGTCCGATTCATACCAACTGATAAGAAAGACATACATGATATGGGGCCAATTGAAGAGGTAAAGAGCAGCATGAGAAGTTTATTCACTTGAGCACATCACATTGAATCTCAACTTTGTGGTTCTTAATGTCAAAATTCAGATGAACTCTTTGCTTTTCTGCAGGTTGTTCCATATGTGGTGAAACATGTATATGCAGCACCAACTCAAGTAGTTGATATTCTTGACATGCAAGAGGTTTGGCAACTCTGTTACAGTACATCACATTGAGAAACAATAAGTGATGTTTACTTAATGAAATCCTATGCTAAAGTTGCTCACTTGATGGCTCAATAATGCAGAGATCTGCAGATGGGAAAAACTATTATACCTTTGAGTATCAACTTACATCTCCAAACTACGCTAGCACTTCTTTTGCTACCATTGCAATTGCAAACGGTAACACCATTGCAGTGCCTCAATTTACCCTTAGAGAAAGAAAAGAGAACCTGCTTCTTTCATTGTTGGTTCCAAGTCTAAAGTACATACACCAATTCTTGTGGTATCCTGCAGGAAGATATTACACGTTGACAGTGGCAGCAAATGAGAGAAGGTGGAAAAGAGTTCGCAATAAGCTAAAAGTTGTGGCAGATTCTTTCAAGTTGCTGGACATTTAGAACCAAGTATCAAATAAACCCCATGATGTGTGATGTAATCACTCTACTACTCATGCATAAAACCAATCCATAGATCTTCCGCAAGTGTATTTACATAGATTACAACAGCCAGCTTTCCAAAAGTGAATTTCCTTCAGTGATGATGAGTACAAATTTTACATTCAAACCCTATTCATCACGACCTACTTGTGAGAGCAACAGATTCATGGAAACCAGACACAAAAATCTGTACGTGAAATTGCTAAGAAACGCACACCTTAAAGGACTACAATTATATCACCAACCCTCTCTGTTTAATAAATAAATAACTATATTCATGGAGACTAAGCATACTGCCGATCTCATGGCTGCTTACCTCCAAAAAGAATACACTGTCTGTTACTTGATGGTTGACAGATACCTCTCCCAGGATCTCCCCCACATAACCATAGCCCTAATTCTGATTGTCCATCTAGCCGATTTCCTTCTGTCTCCACGCGCTAACATATCCCCGCTCAAGCTGGTCTGTCCACCCATATGGAGGACATTTACTACAAGTAAGCACCAATGTCCTTTACAGCCCTTCACCCGTCTGGAAATTGCGACCAAATATGGAAAAGCCGGTCAGCACATGTCGAAACTCCCAGCAATATTAACTTCTCATCTAAATCAGGAGAATGAGCGCTATACAGGGGGATGCAAATGCAAGTTGAAGCTGCCCACGCAAAAAACTTAAGCCTAAACCAGTCTATGCTGACGCAAACCCTTGCCAAAATGGGGCTGCATTAAACGGCAATACAAGCCATTCTTTGCCACCAAAGAATCATGTGCCCCTTCCTCCACAATTCGACCACCATTTAGAACAACAATATTATCAACGTGCCTCATCATTGCAGCCCTGTGTGCTATCAGTATGGTTGTCTTGTTCCCCATTATAAGTGTATCAAGTGCCTCTTGCACGACTCGGCTTGACTCAGACTCGATGGATGAGCTAGCTTCATCCAGTAACAAAATTGGAGCATTTTTCAGCACTACTCGGGCAATAGCTATTCTCTGCTTTTGTCCTGGGGTCAAGTCCACACCCCTCATTCCGACATGAGTGTCATACCCGTGAGGTAAGCTACTGATGAAATGATGGGCATTAGCTATTCGTGCAGCTTCTTTCACCTCAGCTTCACTGGCATTATGCCTTGCATATATAATGTTCTCTCTGATTGTTGTCGAGAAAATGATGGGTTCTTGCTGAACAACACCTAAATGGCTTCTCAACCAACGCACATTGTAGAGCTTTAAGTCTCGTCCATCAAGTAAAACCTGTCCTGCAACTGGATCATAGAATCTTTCAATCAAAGATAAAATAGTGCTCTTTCCCGATCCTGAAACTCCAACAATAGCAATTGTCTGCCCCCCATTGACTTTGAGGCTAAAATTGCTCAATACTAAAAGTTCTGGACGAGTCGGATAGCAGAAATCAACATTTTTCAACTCAATGCTTCCATAAACATTAGGCGGCTTGAGAGCTGAATTATCATCAGGGTCTATTTTTGGCACTCGGTCTATAATTTCGAACACAGAAATGAGTGATTTCCTCCGTTTAAGTATGTAGGGAGCCAATCCAAAAGGCTCCACCAATGCAAATGTTGCGAAAGAGAAAACCATGTACTCCTTAAGTGCTGTAGGCAGACTCATATTCCCATTTTTAAAAGAAACGGCAGTATACCAAAGAAGAAGAGCGTTACAGGCAAACAGAAGAAACTGTGAAAAGCCAAATGCGAAACCAATTGCCATTCCATGAAGAAAACTCTGCATGAGTATCTTCTTTAGCTGTAGTCTATAGAGCTCCATCACCTTGTTACCAGCACAGAATGCAACAACAGTATAAATATTCCTAACTGCATCCTCAAGAACCAATGAGGCCTTCCTGTGCATTCCTTGAATTCCCTTTGAAAACCCGGCAAGCCACAGTTTCTGTAATGTTTCAGGTTGGTGGATGTAAGAAACGATGTAATTAGAACCTATTTAAATGGAAACTAAAATACATATGTGAAACATGATATCATGAAACACAGTTCATATTTCTCTTTAACCACATAAATGTGCAAACATGAAGTATCCAAAGGTCTGTTAAGAGATGTAATTAGCAAAACTAAATGTAACATGTATGCAAACCCAATGAAAATTATAAAAATTGCATGGGTCCCAACCTGTGCAATGGCGGAAATAGTAAGAACCGGCAAGGTTGCCAAGGCCACTAATGCTAAACGCCACTCTAGCAACATCCCAATAATGACAGCAACTATAACAGCAGCACTATCCTGAATAAATATTGAAAGTCTGTTGCTGAAGGCAGCTCTGACAAATGTAGCATCATTTGCTAATCGCATGGACAAGGTATCTGCACTGTTCTCTTCCTCATCAAACCATCCAACCTCGTTTCTCAGCATTGCTGTCAAGGTAGAGAGGACATGTAAGCAAAAATAGAACTAACATGTATCGCGACTGCATTCTAAAGCATATTATACCTGAGAACATCATTCGGCGTACTCGTTCAGTCATTTTCTCCCCCATAATACCAAAATAGAAGTGTTGCAAAAAGTTTGCAACAACAGTCACTACACCCATGCAGGCAATTATCAGACACCATTTGTCCACCTCTTGCCGGAAATGGTGATGCTCACCTCTTCTATAATAAGTTGTTATTATAAGAGAAATTACGTATGCCAGAAGTGGGTTGAAGGAGCCGAAGATTGCGGCACCAATGCTTCCTAATACAGCATATAGCCACTCGGCAAAACTAAGCTGTGCCAATCTCCAAAAGGATGGAGCTTTGCGATGACGTGCACCCTTGCCACCCTTTAGTTTTACTGGCATGTCATCAGACTGGCTGAGAGGTCGACTAAAAGTCTGTGAATGAGAACGTTCATTTTTAGGATCAGATGTCAAAAGGGGTGAAACAGGGGATTCCGGATCAGAACCATTTGATTTCTGCCGCTGGAGTGACTGAACGTCGATCTTCGGTAACTCTGGAAGTCTCATCTCAAAACTATCCTGCCTCTTAATGGATGGCTCTTTATCACTCACATCTAGAGGCAAGCCATTTTCGATCATTTTCTCTGGAGGTGGGCTATGGTCTTTTGGTGATTCTTGGGAATTAAAGGTGCCATCATGAGGACGATATATGCCAACTCTTTGTAAAGACGGTGATTTCATCATTTTCGGCGATGTTGATTCTTGAAAGCTATGAACTGATGAGTCCCTCTCAATTTGAAAGGTCGAAATTTCTTTGTAGTTTCTCATACTTGCAGGCATTCTGCAACATAAAAGACAGTGAAAATTTTGGGCGATGAATGAACATTAATTGTGACAGATATAAAATAAAAAAACAGCAAGAGGCAGCAGTCCCTACCTCCTTGGAAGTTTAGCTGCTTCTTCACATTTAAGAAGCTCTGCATACAAGCCATCAAGACTGACTAGTTCATCATGTGTGCCCATTTCAACAAGCTGACCTTCCTCCATGACAGCTATGTAATCAGCATTCCTAATAAGACTAAGCCGTCGAGCGATTATTATAGTTGAACGTCCCAACATGAGAAGATCTAACGCTTCCTGAACAGTTTTTTCAGCCTCAAAATCAAGTCCTCCAGTAACTTCGTCAAGGAGGAGGATGCTTGGATTTAAGAGCACTGCTCTGGCAATGGAAAGTTTTATTTTCTGCTCTTCTGTCAGTGCTAAGCCAGCCCTTCCCACCTGCAATGTGGAACTTGGATTATCAAAAACAAGATGATAAAAATGTAAAAGGAGCACCTGGAAGCTATCATGAAATGGCCTATAGGCTTTATTGAATCTTACATTCTATCTTTACCTGTGTTTTATATCCTTGGTCGAGTGAGCTTATAAAAGTATGTGCATGTGCTATCTTTGCAGCCTCTTCAATCTGGTCCAAAGTAGCATCTCGTCCATAAGCAATATTATCTCTTATACTTAAACTCAGCAAGGCTGGTTCCTGAGTAACCAGTCCAATTTGGCTTCTCAGCCACTCAAGTTTTAGATTTTTTATGTTCTCTCCATCTAAAAGAACTTCACCTGCAGAGAAAAAAGAAAAAAAGAAACAGAGAAAATATTAATAGATTAATATTGAAAATATACCTACATGTACAGGACTGTAACATTTCAAAATACTATAATTCACAAGTGTGCCAATGCGCACTATCTATAAAACGACAGAATCTCAGTACCTAGTGTAGGATCATAAAATCTTTCCATCAGTGGGATAATGCTGCTTTTCCCTGAGCCATTCCTACCAACAAGGGCCACTGCTTTCTTAGCAGGTACAGTAAGGTAAAATCCACTCAAGATAGGGATTTCAGGACGAGACAAGTAGCTAAAATACACGTTTCGAAACTCAATATTTCCTTGGACCGATGGTAGGGTGTGTCCCTCGTTATTAGCTGTAGATGATGACCGACTTATCATCTCAAAAAGCCTATATGCAGCAATTCTCCCTTGGTCAAATGAGTAGAAGTTGGTTGCTGCTTGATTCAGACCACTAAATGCCACATGATGAACATATAAGTAAACAAATAAATTTAATTAAATAGATGGGATACTAAAACGCCAATGACAGAAGGTGGGGGTAGGAGAAAAGGTGATACTTACAGGCCACTTAGAATCACAGCAAAAAGGGCTGTTACGATTTCACCACCATGAGCTCTGCCACTGGTAACCAGGAACCTTCCAACCCACAGTTGTAAAGCACAGGAGCAAATAGCAAGCCCGTATGTGAACCCAAGCCCCAGGCCTTGAACAAGGCTAATTAGTATGCCATACCTAAGAGTTGCCTGAAGTGAGGTTGCATAGGAGTACTTGGCCAGTGTTTCATTTGTAAATGCATATAAGGTCCGTATATAAGAAACAGCCTGCATAAAACGCAAAATTTTCCTTTAGAAAACCCTACTCAAATGATTTATAGAGAATATGGAATTGTTCCCAAACCTAACAGGATAGATGGGAAACACGAATTCATAAATCTCAAATTTCCTACACAACAACCTGACTTAAATCCTATGTGGAAACGCAGCACTCAATATCTTGTACCAAAAGACAAGAAGACCTAGGGGTGATTGTCTTATATGGCAAATTTACGTTTGAGACGTCAACCAATTGACAGGTGTCAAACAAATCTTTTGCAAGTGGATGCTAACTGAGCAAACCACAAGATATAATCTAAACTGAAGATTAAAGGAAAAGGAGTATAAACTTGACTAACGTTGTGTTTTGAGAAAAAAATGGGGAAAATTTTAGAATATGGTTTGAGTTTTTAAAAAGTAGTGTGTAAAGGTAGACGTGAAAGTTAAAGTTTGAAAAGTTGAAGAAAAAGAACACACCCTAGAGGAAGAAGAGTACAAGTTTTTGCATGCATGCGAAAAATAAGTGAGGAATTGCAGAGGTGAGAACCTGTTCAGCCATACTAGCAGCTTCTGCATATGCATCTTGAATGTTCTCAGCAAGCCGGTGTAGAAAGATATTAGATATACCTCCAGCAGCAATGATGAATGGGCCAGTAGCTAGTGTTATGAGGGCAATCTCCCAACAATTGATAAAACCAATAACGAGACCACTGAAAAATGTCGCCATATTATGAATGTAATTTCCAACCTGTGAAATTTAAAAAACTAAAATCAGGAATACAAAGATAGTTGGAACTCAACCCTGGCAACTAGAAGTCCATTAAATCAGTAACAACAAATATTTGAAGAATATCACTTATTATAACAAAAAACAAGCTTATCCCATTACTGCAGATGCTAAACACAGATATGAACCATTTCTCTGCACTTACTTTTTCACTAAGAGCAGACTGAATGAGCAAAACATCACTCAGTACTTGACTGACAATGTCTCCATTGTTCCCATATGTATCAAAGAAGCTCATATCCTGGTTTAACAATACTTGGACGTACTTTGACCTAATGACAGCAGTTTGCCGTTCTCCGGTCAATATCCAGCATGAAACCTCTATCACACAGGACAAGTTAGCACAATAGCTCATAAAAGAATAAGATATAAAACCATGCATAACATCAAACACAAGCTTTAGATGTTGTCTTACCGATCCAACCAGCAACAAAGACACCCCCAGCAATATAAACAATATCTAGTGCAAGCTGCAGGCAAAGAAGGCATGGTTAATAAAGACAAGGTAGTACTCTGGTATAGGAATCTACAGTAAATAGACTACATGCTCCATTTTTTGAAGCAGATAGGATTCCCATGTATGCTGGTTGAATTTCACACTTCTAACATCATGTCTTGTTAAAATCAAACTAAAGCTGCCTTTTAGGGAGAATTCTGATTCACATACTGATGATCTACTTCTAGAAAATAATCTGATACAGAACTCCTGAATGAATTGGAATTTGAAGTAAACAACTTCTTGTAGCTTACAGCATAAAGGCTGACACTGTAATACAGAATTCTCACTGTTCCTAATTCATTAAATCCTGCATCTCAAAATGAGATGAAGAAATATATGCAGAACTTAGCATTATTTTAGTTAATTCAGAACTGCAGTTTTGAGTTAACTAAAATAATGCTACAGTCAGCCTACAGGTCATAAAAGAACTCCTGGTCACTCCTGAATGCCTGATTAGTTAATCCTCTGTACAGAAATTACCTTAAAGGGAATAAAAAAGACATTACCTGATCAACTAGAGCAGATTAATCAAAGATAAGTAAATGAAAGACAGAAAAGAATAGTGATTTACACGTTTTGAGGGGAATGCTAAATCTTTAAAGAAGCTTCTTTTGAGTTTGTAAAATCAATATATTGACCCAGGCAAATAACATTTCTGCTTCTAAGTTTAATAGGCAAGAGGAAACTGATTATGAGCAACACCTATACTCAAATACTCCTACAAAATATTTTCACAATATGTATCACAAAAAAGTCACTACTTTGTAACATATAGGAACTCAGAATCCTGTTTACAAACGAAACTCCCCTTTCATGCCATGACTACTACTTTCTACCCTATTTTTAGATTCATTTTGTAACTTAAAAAATAAAAAACGCTGAGAATCTAATACTCCAATAACCCATCCTAATTGGGACCAATGAATTGAAACTTCCAAGTATCGAAAAAATTCAGAAATTTAGATGCATAAAGTTCTCCCCAACTGAGCAGGTTTGCTTGGATTTCTGATTTCCAGGTCTTAGGCGCCATAAGTAATGGAGAGGACGAAGATCGTTTAACTAATTCTGATACGTTCCAGGATCCGACAATAGATAACTTTCTATTTAACGATGTTAAAGGAAAAAAAGTTGTGCCTTTTAAACAGAAACATTTGCATTATTCAGCTTACAATTTCGAAATGCCAAAATTAGATGTTTTCTGAACTGAAAAAAACTAACCTCAGTGAACCTATCGTACTGTTCCTGTGGATTCCCATTGAGATGACGCGGCCCCATGCCTAGAACTTGCACAATCTTGGCAAAATAATGCAGGTATACAACAAGCGCTGTGCCGTGAGCCGCAGCGGCGATTGATCCGACGGTCATGAGCACCCAATCGAAGCGGTCGGCGCAGGCAAACAGCCCGGAGAACGGAACAGCTCCTGGCGGCGGTTCCATCTCCTCCTGTTCCTCCATCTCCTCCTCCGCCTCCGCCTGAGCCGCCGCGGCAGCTGCGGCCGCGGCCTCGGCACTGTTGTCGAGGTACGGCGACGGCGATTCCGGCGGCTCCGACACCTCCGAGACCGGCGTTAACGGCTGTATATGCGGGGGCGACCACCCGAACAACCCCCTTGACATCATCTTGAAACTCCGTTCTCCCCACCCAAAACCCTAACTTTCCTCTTCTCTACTTGGCTATGTACAGGTTGGTCATGAATTGGAGCTCGATCTGTTGATTCTAAAGCGAAAGCAACAGAAATCGAAGCAGAGAAATCTGCTGTTTTGTTTATCTGGGAAAAATGGTTCGGGTTTGGAAACGGAGACCGGGTCAAAGGAGGCGGACAGTGAGGGGAAATCTGAAGTCACCAGCTGTGACATGGAACTATGGGAAAAGTCGGTACTTTTATGATTCAAGTATTCTCGTTCGTTCGTTCAAAGAGTTTCTCATTTGTTCTCTTTTTTCGCTCAACGGTCAAGTCCCGGCAATGGAAAAATAGAAAGATTAAAAAAATAAACATAAAATATGCGGCGAAAGTTACAATATTTTCATTGTTCACAGGACAGGAGTGTCTTTTCGAAGGTTAAAGAACATGAATTATGCTAACTCAGTTAATTATTAAAGTTGCAACAATTTTCATAGTTCACTGTTCTTTTTGTGTGCGAGTTTTTGAAAATCGGAGGTGTAATGAAGATTATGACAGCCCCTATTTGCAAATTTCCATAGTAAATAATACACATTTGTTTAATATTTCTTTGTCCAAGATTAATTAAGAACAATTTTATTTTAGGTCATTTGAAAATAACTGAACAACTTCCTCACTTCGAACGTGATACCCACATGGCCATGTTCACAATGCAAAACATTTATGTCCATGCTATTTTTTTCACCAAAACATCTTTAATTCATCAATTACTTTTTCCCTTAAAATTTTCATCTTACAACCATCACATTTTTTTTAACATCCCCTCTATATTTACTATGGAGTATTGTTACATTTTTCATTAACTATACTAAATTTTAAGTAAACTTACTCATTATTTTTATTTACTCATAACGAGCCTTAAAGATTTTATGAATGTGGTTTTAAAAGCTTACCCCTAGTTTTTTTTTCAACCTATCCAATCAACAATTTCTTCCAATCAGTACTCTCGCCAACATTACATGAAATTTCAATTAATTCTCATTTTCTAAGGATGTGTTCACTAAATTATTTTCCATGTTTACACTATTTTCATCAAAAATATCTTTAAATTTATTAAATTTTCATCAAATCTTCACCAAATCACTATTTCCCTTCAACCTTGTCTCTCAAAACCATCACATTGACAATTCAAAACCACCAAATTTCTTTCTCAATATTGTTTTTTGTTTAAACACACCACAATAGAACACATCTCAACGCCCAAACAAGAGTCTCCCTTGTAATAAACCCATCTTCATTCTTGTTGATTACTGTAATTGAAAGAGAGTGCTTTTTTCACCCAGGATTTAATGACTTTGACTACACTATCTGTTTTACTTTTGGAGTAAATTGCACCATATATATCTAAATTATACAAATTTGTTGCAAATCTATACATAGACAAAAGTTTGTTGCAAAAATGGCTCTAAAGTATAAGTCCGTTGCAAATCTATACTTGTAACTTAATATCCGTTAAAACTTAACAGAATTTGCGGGAAAAATGTTCAAATTGACTCTTATGGTTTCTAAAATATGTTGAACACCCCATTTTACTTTAATAATTTCATTTTGAGTAATTACTCTTTATCACATGTGTACTTTTTCAAATAATCCTCCCAAATTATTTATATTAATTTTAAATTGAGTCTAATATCTAAAAAAATTTCAAATATGAAAAGAAATGTTTTAAAATAATATCAATAATAATCTCTGTACAAAAATCTACCTTTTTATTCCAACAAATAGTAATTATCAAAGTAAAATGCAAGAATGAACAATAACTTTCTAGAAATATCCAAGACTTATATTAAAATATTTAGATAATGTACAAAATCTTCAAATAAGGATATTAAAACACAGAACCAATACAAAATTTTCAAAATAACTTTAAGTATATTTTAAAAGGTTACAACTTACACTAAAAATTTTCAAATCGACACATTTTCCTATTTTATTTTGGATAATTTTGAAAATGCTAATATCCATTTTTTCTTTTATTTCCAAATTTACATTTTTTAGAATTTTTCCAAACTTAATTATAAATTCATTTGAAATTATACATTCTTTTCATTTGATACAGTTTAAAACACAGAGTACACAGAAAATAAATAAGATTTATTAGAACTAATGTTGTATGATTCTACGTAAGTAACATGTCAATCGATGTTTTCTCTGTCATGTTGTCATCCTACTCTTTAATTTGTATATTGCATTTTAGTACTCTATCTATCTCTCACTTCGATTCGCTACTTCAACTTTCAATTATTTGTTGAACTTAAATTAGTTTTATCCAGATCATGTAATGGACTCTTGAAAAAAATGTAATTTTAGAAACTTCAAAGATTAATTAACTTATGTATGTAAATTACATGAAATTTTATATCAAAATGTTGAAGAAAAAATTCATACACTAGATGCTAAAAAATGTATAATTTAATGTCATTGTTCAAAGATCTTTTACATTACCCGAATAATTTAATATAGCTATTAGAGATTTTTTTAAATCATTTATTAATTCTTAAATTTTATTTTGATAATTATTTTTTTATAACAAGTAAATTTAAGTACAAATATTATCTATTTTATACTTTTGTTTCATATTTGATATATATATATATATATATATATATATTTTAGACTCATGAAAAAATACTTTTTTATATTTTTTTATAACAAGTAAATTTGGAAGAAATACATGAAAAAATACACATGTGATAAAGAATATTCACTCAAAAATGAAATTATAAAGTTAGATGACTGTTCAACACATTTTAGAAACAATAAGGGTCTATTTGAGCATTTTACAATTATTTCGTTAAATTTTAACGGATGTTAACTCACGTGTATAGATTTGCAACGTACTCATACTTTAAAGCCATATTTACAACAAACTTTTGTTCATGTATAGATTTACAACGAAAGGTATAGTTTAGGTATATGTGGTGCAATTTACTCTTTACTTTTGTGTCTTTGTTATTTTTGTAGTGCAGGACAAACAAAATCAGGAAAAGGTCCTTTTTGCCACTAACGTTTGGCTATTGGATCATTTATGCATTTATTTTTTTAAAGCGGTTCGCTAATGCCACTACCGTTAATGTTCGAGGACCTCGTTTGCATTGACCGTTATATTCTCCTACATGGCGTCCTATTTTCCACTGTGTACAACTCAGTGTCGTTTATGTTGATGATGCCGCAACTTACGTGGATAAGTCAGTTACTGAGTGTTTAAATAATCTCATGTTGCGTTTCGAAGCAGAAGCAAAGGGAGTTCATGGGTTTTCTTTCTACCACTGAAGAACAGAGCAGAGGCCGAGGTTCATCTTCTACTCGAATTCCTACTCTCCTTTCTTTCGTCTCCGACTGTCACTTGTCATGGGGTGAAGCACGCGGACAAGTGTTGTCCGAGAAGGCAGTAAGTTCACCAATCCATTTGCGATAAACTTACGTGGTTTTGGGTTAGTGGGTATTTCAAAATTTATCATAAAATAAACACAAATTTTGGAGTTTTAGCCCTTATGGCGCTCGAAATCTGTTCTCATTTGGTACCCATGGCGACATTCAATAATTTCCACCCATCTGTGATTCTGCTAGGGTTTTATGTCAGAAAGTCGAAGAACTCTTACATTCAACTTTGTGGATGCTATTAAAATGATTTATATGGTTATTGGATAGCATTATTAGTCGGTTTGTGGAGTTCCTAACAGTTGTGATTGATTAAGGGTTTTTTAGTTAGTAGATGTTACCGTTTTTCAAGGATAAAAGTAGGAGTTTGGGTTTGTTGCTTCTATTACAAGCTCGCTACTTGTTTTTAGTGTTTTAACATGTAATGTGGGTGATTGTGCGTAGGTTAGTTGGTTCTGAATTCGTGTACTATATACACCATGTTGGAAGTTTTATGGAAAGGTATGCAGGGGGAGTATACAGAGTTTAAGGGTTTAGATTATTTCAGTGTCTGGGGGTCATTTGTGGAGTTTATGAGAAAATGCAATATCAGAAACATTTCTAGAATATACTATCAAAGTGGTAGGACATTAAGGACCATTGATCATGTTACTTTAATATGGGATGTGAGGAGTGCAAATGAGGCTGTGCTAAGCTTGTTTGAGTCCAGGAAGATCACCATATTTTGCGAGGCTGGAGAAGGTCATTCAATATATGACCCAATAGTTGAGGATGCAGATGTTTCCGATGACATTGTAGTAGCTAGGCCGAGCATTAAAAGGAAGTTGGACTTTGACATTCCTGTGGTTGGTGTGAGTGATTTAAATGTTGATAAATGCAAAGAGAAGTTGGTTGAGGACAATTGGTGGGAGGAAGAGTATGTGTCTGCTCCTGAAGATTATGCTATTGATGTTGGTGTAAGAGGGACAACTATTGAGGTTGAAGGTGATGGTAATGATGATTTTGAAATATGGATGGAAGAGCGTGTTGCTAATGATGATCCTGTGACTGAAGCAGAAGAAAGCCAGGGTTTTAGGAGTGAAGATGATGGAGATTTTGAAGACTTTAAAGAACAGAAAGAAGATGATAACACATAAGATCTAGAAGAGGAGAGTGGTGAAGAAAGAGAGTTGGTGGGGTATGAATCTGATTATGTGAGATCTGATGAAGAAGTTTATCCGGTTGAGGAGTTTATTGAAACTGCAGATGGTGTGGAGAGTACAATTAGTTTTAGGAGGACCAAATGGCCAAGGTATGTGAAGGGGGTTTCTGATGAATTTGTCAGAGGGATGAGATTTAACTCAAGATCTGAGTTGAAGGAGTTGGCTACAACTTATGCTGTTAAGCAGCACAGGGACATCTACTTTCAGGAAGAGTGATAAGAGCAGGGCCGAGATCAGATGTGTCATAGGGTAAAATGGTGATCAACATACTTGATTGACATACATACATTATTAGATCGACATACATACTTGATTAATCAGCATAAAATGGTGATCAACATGATGAGTTGTTTAGACATCACTATCTTGTTAGATTGACATGACTACCTAGTTAGATCGACATCAATACCTTGTCAGATCCACACGACTGCCTTGTTAGATCGACATAACTACTTGATAGGTCAGCATTGATAATGGATCAGCATGATAAGTTGTTTAGATCATCATCGTCAGATCCACATGACTACTTTGTTAGATCGACATAACTACTTGATAGGTCAGCATTGATAATAGATCAGCATGATAAGTTGTTTAGATCGACATTGTCAGATCCACATGACTACCTTGTTAGATCGATATACATACTTGATTGATCAACATAAAATGGTGATCAGCATGATGAGTTGTTTAGATCGACATCACTATCTTGTTAGATCGACATGACTACCTAGTTAGATCGACATGACTACCTTGTCAGATCCACATGACTACCTTGTTAGATCGTTATAACTACTTGATAGGTTAGCATTGATAATAGATCAGCATGATAAGTTATTTAGATCATCATCGTTAGATTCACGTGAAAAAGGATGAGCGAATAACTCAGTTTTTCACATCCAAAAACTTAAGTTTGAAGTCCCCTAATGTAGTGCGCAAAAGACTCAGGTGCATTTCAAATCAGGATTAATTCACACAAAAGAAGAAAATTACATTACGTAACAGCCATCGTTCAGGTACATAGATCCTAGAACATAGCTTCTGCTTCTGCTTCATTTCCCAGAATAGAGCAATGTTGCAGCAAAGATGATAACCACAATAGCAGCAATTACAACTACATTCAAATTCTCCCCCTTGAAATTGTTATGCACCAGCTTCTTCTGTGCATCCCTCACCCTTTCTGCTAAAATGTTATGTGCATCCATCAATTTTAGGTTCAACCTACCAATCTCAGCCTCCTTCTGGTCCAATGCCAACAATTCCGCCCTAGCACTTCTCAGCTCATTCTCCGACTTTAATAGGTTGTTAATCACATATACAGCCTGCAAAGGGAATGAATTGTCTACCAATTCCTAGAACCCACATCCCTGCATTCAAACCCCTCCACCATAAAAAAACACAGTACCATTGCACTACAAACAACCTTTGATCAATGAAATTGAACACAAATTGCTAATCAAACGCCAAATCAGGAGGACAACTATGTTACCTGGAGTCGAGAACATCGGACAAACCTCCTTGGATTATTATGTGTCCATGCGGTCTGCACCCGACTTACTAACCCGTAATGACAGCGCCATTGATTTGCCTCACCATTCCCCTCTAGTGACTTAGCCCTGGCTCTTGCCGGCGACGTCGCCTGATCGGTAACCCAATCACCGTAAGCCTCCATGTACAGTCAATTCAGGTCACAATCATCCGAATCACTGCTGCTTGACGTAGGTAAGCTCACCATTTCACACTCCCCTAACACCGAATTACTAAATCCCTCCAACCCCAACCCTAAATCGAAACCAATCCCTAAATCCCTAATAGCCTTCGCCTTCGAACCCTAACACACACCCGATTAATTTTCCCTCCAAATGCAGACTACTTCCACGTCAATTGACCCAAATATAAGTAACTCGCCTACTGTCTGAGCACACATGGAGGCCACGTTCGAAAAAAACTCCCACGTCGGATCACCGTCACGGAATATTTGCGGAGATACCTTCCGTTACCAAAAGTAATGGCATAAAAGGTCCAAAAAACGTTAACAATGGTAACATTCGACCGCTAAACCTAAGAAAAATGCATTAGCGAACCGCTTTAAAAATTAAATGCATAAAAGGTCCAATTACTAAACATTAGTGGTAAAAAAAGACATTTTTCCAACAAAATCACACAAACAAATGATTTGACCGGAACAAATGGCAGTAAAAGTCAAAACTTCCGCTCGTGTTTTTTAAAACCTGTTGAACAACTACTTACCTCGGGGTCTTGATTAGTTGGACAACACAGCTGTGGTTGGATGTATTCGATGGTGCTCTATTGGTGCCACGTGCGGGAGCTGTGTGCTGTGGCAGGTGACATTAGTCCCCCCCCCTCCCCCCTGATTTTTAAAAGTAAAGTAAGAGGGCCTTCTCTGCTCTATGTGCCAGGCCATTTGATCTGTTTGCCTTCACTTTATTTGCTGCCCTTTTCATCACATTGCCCTTTTTGGTGACGATTTGTCTTCCCATTCTCACATGTTTTGCAGAAAATTTGGAGAAAATTTGAGAAAATTTTGAAAATTGGTGAAATTTGTAGAAAAATATTAATTTGATAGATTGTTTTAGAGTTGGAAAAAAGAACACAAATGATAAAGTTTTCATCTTTTTTTTGTCATTTTGACATCAGCTTTGGCATGACCATATTCCAGCAAGATCAGTCCTTGCTATGTTGTTCTTATGCTTTTTTTTTTCCCCTTTAATAAAGTCTAATAGTGAATCTCATCTAGAATAAGTAGTTGTTTCCTGTAAATGTCAGGGATCATTCACAACTTTAGGAGTATATAGTGAAGGAAACAGAACAAGAAAAATATACTTGAGGAGCACATGTGCAAATTTTCTACTTTTTGGTAGGATCCATTTTTTTATTCCAAGGCTTCGCACCCTTACATTACTCCGGACTTCCTATTGGGACAGGACACAGGAGCAGGTAAAAGGGAACACATAGTCAAGTTGAAACAACGAAGGTTTGAAACATCTAAAATAAAGTCTAGTTACCCAATCGGTAGTAAAGTAGTAATTTAGGGACTTTTTTTGAATTTACCCACGAAACTGCATCGCTTCGAACCCGCTACCTAAGAATTGAAATCAGTCTCAAGGCTGGTAATCAAGCGATGTACACGTCCGCTATGATAGATAAGGTATCCGACTGCTCAGTCACAAAACAAAAACTCGAGCTTTACTCATCTACTATCCACAGAAACAATGGCGACCCTGCAAAACTCGCCCTCAGTTCATCGCTCATTCTTCCTCAACTCATTCAATCAGGTTCTCTTCTATCTTCTGCTTCAAGATTGAATTTTGTTTTGGTCTACATTTTCTTTCTCGTCTAGTATTTGTTTAGTAGTTTTTTTTGATGATTTGATGTGCTGTGGGGAAATGGGTTCTGTGTACCAGCTAGGATTTCAGAAGCATGGGACTTTCTCTTGTTGTAGAAGAGGCGTTTCTGTTATCATTCGAGCGGAGCAGTTTTCTTCTGCTTCTCCATGTTCTTCTTCAGCTTCCAGTTCCCAATTTGAAGGTAAACCTGATCATCGTGCTTTATCTGCTTCTCCATGTTCTTCTTCGGCTTCCAGTTCCCAATTTTTCTTGTGAATATGAAACTGCATTCTTCATGTTCCTTTTTCCTACCATTCTACTTTTCCAGGTCTTCATTATTGTAGCATGTTTCATGACTAACAATGCTCTCTCTCTCTCTCTCTCTCATTGTTCATAGATAGCTTTGGGAGACGTCAGATGATGGCTGTTGGAATCACTGCTCCGTTGGTGATTATGGTTAACCAAATTCCAGCTTCATGTAAGTGCAATTAACTTTGAAGTCCTGAACAGCATTTAGTTATCATTCTGCCTCTACCTATTGAGCTATAATTCCTGTTATTCTGATGCATTGTTTGAATAGTTTCGCTGATATTCTAAGAGGAGAACTTTGATATGGTTAGTTGCTGCAGAGAGTAAAAAGGGTTTTCTACCAGTCACAGACAGGAAAGATGGATACACTTTTATCTACCCATTTGGATGGCAGGTCTGGAAGTTTCTCCGTATTTTAGATGAGCCTGCACTTGTATTCACATAATACACGTATCAATAATGAAATGTTCTTCCCTGCAATTTACAGGAAGTAAATGTTGAAGGTGCAGACAAAGTATTCAAAGATGTCATCGAGCCATTAGAAAGTGTAAGTGTAAATACGGTAACAACCAGCAAGCAGGATATTCGAGATGTTGGATCCCCACAGCAGGTTAGCATGAACCTCCTTGAACTTCAGCTACATCTAACTATATCTTTCATGCCCCGCTTTTTTTATCGCTAAATGATAAGAGATCTGGGATGTTAAATGATTGCAGGTTGCTGAAGCTTTGATCAAGAAGGTTTTGACTCCTCCCTCACAGAAAACAAAACTAATCGAAGCCTCAGAGGTTTGTTTAATGTGTATGACTGTTTAGTAAAGCTGGTCTACTATGTTTATTAATAGTTTTAAGTGTTCACCCTAAAATTGTTCAAAGTGTCCACAAGAAAATGCAACCATTTATTTTAGGAAGATTAAGTTGTTTCTTGTGGAGTGGTGCTTTGTTAATTAGCTACAGGTGAAACTGCAATTTGCAGATGAACTTTTTTACTGGCAAGGAGCATACTATATCCTGCATATCATATGAGTAATATAAGCTTCTGATTTATAAAAGAAACCTGTTATCTTGTAATATCTAATGGTTGGGTATTTAATGAAGTTTGTAGTTAATTTGTCATTTATATGCTTGATGCAGCATGAAGTGGATGGAAAAGCTTATTACCAGTTCGAATTTATAGCCCAGGCTCCAAACTTCACACGACATGCACTTGGTGCAGTTTCGATTGGCAATGGTATAATATACTTGCAACATGTGACTATGCTTTCCCAAAGACACTTGTTCATTGTGTTAAATGACAGCATCCCAAAGCATAACAGAACACATGAGATTGTGTTTTGATAGCCATTGAGCATGTGGCAATATTCTTATAGGGTACCCAGAATTTTCTTTGTCCGGTCTATACAAGTTTCATCATTGGACTTCCACTCTGCTCATATCAAAAGCAAATTATTGGGACTCTGCAGAGAAGTGATTAACACACAAATATTTCCATAGCCATCAGCTTGACTACCTTATCTTCAAAAACATATACAGACATTAAATAAAATAGCATATCCATCTATCTGCCTACATTTCTGCATCTCCAAGCTCATAGGAGTATATAGCATCAGATGAAGATTTTGATTTTTTTTTGTTGGACTGCTGTCAGAAGTTGTGAATTTATATGGAAAAAGAAACTAAAAAAAGGTTATTTGGTTACTTAATATCCCTTTGAAGATTAGAATTGTCTGTAGACCCTATAAGATCAGGATATAGTACGTAGCCATTATGTTTTGGTTGTCAGAGTCCTTGTAGTTGATCATATCAAGATTCAAGTTATTGGGATGAGAATTTCCTCATTCAGCCACAATTCAGATTCATCAAATGAATGTGATAAACCATCTCTTATAATCGACTTGAAAAGGGAGGATTGATTATTGTGCTTCCATTGATGAGGTTTTGTTATGCACCATTTTGCCGCACCCAAATGCGATGATGTTTTTGCCTACATAATCAGCTGATGTATTAATAATGCTTTGAAGTGACTTGATATTTTTGCATTGTCTTCAGGAAAGTTCTATGCTTTGACAACCGGTGCAAATGAGAGAAGGTGGGAGAAGATGAAAGACAGATTGCACACAGTGATAGACTCCTTCAAGGTTTTCAATGTATGATATTGAATATATTGCTAAAGTGCAACATAGTGGTTAGGAACAATGCGGTTATTGAGTGAGAGAAGTGTAAAATCATGGATCTTTTTTTTTTATTTATTTATTCATATACTATGATTTTGTACAACACACTTGTTGGTTCATATTATGGCTGGAAACGTGCTCCCTAAGTATCCTCTTTCCTGCTGTTGCAGTAGATGTTTTTTCATTTTCCCAATTAAAATCAAAATAAGATAAAAACAGGTAACAAAAATTTTAAAACGAAAGAAGAGGAGTTAATGGTCTAAAATTTAATGGCCTCAAACAATTCAATAGACAAGCAAATTAAAGAAGAGGTTTTGTGCGTTACCGAAGGGCAAAAGTCCCTCCCTCAAATGACTTTTCAGTCTCTATCAATTATAGCAGTTTGCAACTCTTCAAAGGCCAAAATAAATACTAGTCAATAATGAATTAACTAAATTAAATGGGGATAAATTCTGATCTATAAAACCCCCGGGAAGCTAACTGCTTTAGATAGAGAAGCACAAGTAAAACAATTGTTGAAGATGGCGTCATCAACCGTGAGTTTGAAACTTCTGATAGATTCCAAAGAGAACAGGGTGCTGTTTGCAGAAGGAAGTAAGGAGTTTGTGGACTTCTTGTTCAGCATAATGTCCCTGCCTGTGGGAACTGTGATCAGGTTGCTTAAGAAGCAAGGCATGGTGGGCTGCCTTGGAAACCTTTATGAAAGCATAGGAACTTTGAGTGACACTTACATCCAGCCAAATCTTTCAAAAGACTCCATTTTGAACCCCAAAATTTTTTCATCTGCCGCAAGTGTTCCGCTTTTGCTGCCAAACATCGATCCATCTGCTGATAGCACTACATTCTACAGGTGTCCAGGTAAATGCGTGACGTATGTCACAAGAACTCTAAATGCTGTCTGCCCTCAATGCAAACAGTTGATGAGCGCAAATATGACATTTGTTCAGCCACCGAAAAATCAGAGCACTTCTGATTCTTCTTCTGAGGGTGGATATGTGAAAGGAGTGGTTACCTACATGATAATGGATGATATTGTTGTGAGGCCTATGTCCACAATCTCTAGCATCACCATGCTTAATAAGTTCAATGTCAAGGAAGTTGGGTCTCTTGAGGAGAAAATGGTTGACCTAACCATGGATGAGGTATGTTTTCAGCAAATTTTGAATCACATGTTTCATCTGTTAGTCATTTGCCTGATTTTTTTCATCTGATTTTTTGCCAGGGTGTTAAGTTGCTGAAGGCTGCATTGCAAACCAAAAATGCACTGACTGATGTTTTCTTGAAGAAGAAGTAAAGAGATCTCTGTTTTGAGCAAAATTTGGATTTAGTTATTTAAGATGATTAGGGCTACCTCATGATATGGTATTGTTAGTAAACTAGTTCTAATACCCGACTTCGTCACGGGTTTAATGAATTAATAATTATCAAAATCTTTAATGTATCAAATAACAATATATTCGGTGTAATCCAAAAAATATAAATGTAAAATACAATAACTAATGAAAGTACATGCAATAGTAAAGATTTGCATGCATCCAACTATGTTCTTAGTGTGCTTAAGTACATTATACTTGATTACCAAGATCCACAGTTGGGTGGGGTTAAGAACATAGAATGTCTCTAAACCATTCTTCATCTTGCTTATTGGTTCTGCAACTATTTAGTGTTGCATCCTTAATCGTGAAATAATTTCAGTAGGCCGTTATAATGGTTGCTTATCCATGAAAAATGGTTACTTACCTATCTCACAGTTAAGTTCTTCATCTTGCTTATTGGTTCTGCAACTATTTAGTGTTGCATCCTTAATCATGAAATAATTTCAGTAGGCCGTTATAATGGTTGCTTATCCATGAAAAATGGTTACTTACCTATCTCGCGGTTAAGTTAGGTCGTTAAAATGGCTGCCACTGCCTCGCGGTTAAGTTAGACCGTTATAGTGGTTGCTTACCCGTTTCCCGGACTAAGGATGTAATACTAAATAGTCATAAGACCAATAATCAACATGAGAATAATTTATGGATTTTTATATCATGTCAAATAGTCTAAATACCCGGCTTATCGCAGTGCAATAATTTATCAATTAATCATGTTAACCCCACCAAACATGTTAATATATATAAAAATTGTGTGCAATATGTAGCAAAAACACATATTTTTATGTGATTACAAAGGAAAGTATGTAAAAATTTGAGAAGTGTTGATGTCTAATTTAATAAATGTTGGGTAAGAATAGCTTAAGTTTAAAAAAGCGTGACGTCGATTGCGGCATGGTGTAGCACAATCACCTGGTGTAATGGATTTGCGAGATGTTTTGGAAACCTCAACCTCTCCAGTTCCCCAGAATGTCATTCAGGTTTGGCAAGGCATTGTATACGTCACAGCGTGGTCGGTGTGGAAAGCAAGAAACAACTTGGTTATGCAGAATCTACCGTGGCGAGCTTCCAATATCCTCGCAAATGTTCAGGTACTCTCTTTTCTGTGGATCACCAGCAGGTGTCGGAAGCTAAAGATCTCCTGGACGGACTGGTTACTCGCCCCTCTATTGAGAGCCTCAGAGGTTTTTGGATGAGATTACTAGCTGGTGCCCGTTTTTCCGGGAGGCCTTGTGTATCTGTGTTTCCATTGTTGCTCTTGTATTGGTGTATTTCTGGTTAGCTGCTGTTTTAAGCTTGCAGGGGGTTGGATAGTCAATTTTCAGGGGAAGTGCTGCCCAATTTTTTTTAGGGTGGCGTTGGTTTTTGAGTTGTTGGGTTGCGTTCCAGTTGCTGCTCTTATCTCATGGGCATGTAACTTCGGGTCTTCCACTTGTAATTCTTTTTCTTCCTTAATGAAGTGATTTCATTGTCGTTCAAAAAAAAAAGCATGACGTATTGTAGCAATTAATTAAGGGCAAAATGGAAATTTTCATACATTCACCGATTAAATGCCAACATAGACCGAAAGAACTCGATCAAGACAATTTTCTTTGAAAAAATGACTAAAATAGATCGAAAACTTAAAACGGAATAAAGGTAAAAATGAAAAATTCCGTTAATATAATTAAAGATAAAACAAATTGAGATAATTTTGACACAAATAATAAATTTGAAAAAGGAAAATAAAAAAATGTCAGAATATTGTGTAATTAATAGTGGGATGTCGCGGTTTATGTAGGAAAATTTGGTTTGAATTTGGATTCCTCACCAAAAAATCAACACTTCTCATTACACAATCTCATTGTGTTAATTAAGATTCTCATCCATTTTTCTTTTTCTTTTTTAAAACTGTTTTTATCAAACATTTTTGTCTACATATTTTTATTTCATTTGTCTCATCTCTTTTATTCGTTCATCCCGTTTGAGGTGAAATTAAAAACTAATTCCTTACAAAATAGTAGGTTGATTCCTTAAAAAGTGGTAGGTGATTACTTAAAATTGGTGGGCTATGCATACATAGTGCAAAAAAACTCCTAGCCTAGTTGGCATCTACGTGGATCACTGCCATCACGAAATCGCTTCGTTTACTTTTTTTTGCTATTGTGGCAAAGCTCCCGTATTAATATATAATAATAGATTATAGATTAATACTACCAATTAATGAATTGAATACTTTTTAGAGAATCAATCTAATTAATAAATTCAATATTGAAAGAATCAATCTAATTAATTTGAGGGCTAAAATTGGAAACTAATTCCTTAAAAATGGTAGGTTGATTCCTTAAAAGTGGTAGACATATTCCTTAAAAATGGTGGGCTGATTGATGCATACATGGCGCAAAAAAAACTATTATCCTAGGTGGCACCAACGTGTATCCTAGGTGTCTTCACGAAATCGCTCAGTTCACTTTTTTTTGCTAATGTGGAAATAGTCCCGTAATAGTATATAATAATAGATGTTTTAAGCAGCACTGTTGCTATATATATGCTACTTAATAATCAATATTGAAGTATCAATAAACTAATATAAGAACTTTATAATATTTCTATTTCACATTTCTGAAGCTCCAATGCTTGATTAGTTTTTTTCTTTTCCTGCTAATTATAACAGCTACTAAAAGCTCTAAGCTGTTCCAAAAAGGGAAAATGTTAATAACAAAGGTTAAAGTTGCAAGGTTTAGAATATGTATTGTGCTCTACACTAAGTATTGTGCTCTACTTTTCATGGTATGTCTTTTTCATTGGCACCA
Organism: Stellera chamaejasme; assembly: GCA_024586325.1. Lineage (NCBI taxonomy): Eukaryota > Viridiplantae > Streptophyta > Magnoliopsida > Malvales > Thymelaeaceae > Stellera > Stellera chamaejasme. The sequence continues at coordinate 3,913,967 of CM044984.1, read as the reverse complement.
TTCATGGACTCTCTTCTTCATTGGCGCCATTATCATCGGACCCATAATCTCAAAGTAAGGGGTATATTAAATAAGCCGAGGTTCTTGTCAAAAAAAAATAAAAAACAGGTTCAGTGAAATTTTCAATTTACGCCATCTATTTTCAAAAATCTTCAGTTACCCTAGTTACCCTTCTGAGGTTTAGTGAAACATCCAGTTACCCTCTTGACCGTTAAGAACTTTAGGATTAACTACTCTTGTCATTAATATTTCTAACACTCTAACCCCAGTATTTTGTTTCTTTTCTTTTTCCCTCCCCAACCGACCATGCTGCCGGCCATTAGTGTTGTCTAGTGGCCGCAGCGACACATGCGAACCCATGCTGCTGCGATGCAAATGAGTCTGGACTGTCCGTTGACTTTTTTGGAGTATAATTATTGTAATTACCCATAAAATCTTTAACAGGTAGCTAAAAACAAAAATGTCAAGAGTATTTTTGAAAATAGATGAAGGTAAATAGAACATTTCACCGAACCTCGAGGGTTTATTTTTGTAATTTACCCCAAAAAAAGGAGTGGATGTGTGCCTTTGGAGTGTAAGGATAAAATTGGAATGAAATAAAAACAAAAGTAGAAAATAGTCATTTCATTTTAGACCATTTTTTTTAATGTTGTGACAACTAATTTGAGAAAGAGGAGTATTTGATATCATCAAAATAATAGTCCTGTGATATAATAGTCAACATGTGCCGATAGTCACTTGGCCACTCCCTCATTTAAAATTTGCATTTAATCACCATTTTTATCTACTTAATTTTGGGGTCACCAAAATGAACACACGGGCAAATATTTAATGGGAGAGTGCCCAAATGATGAGTGTGCAAGTGAATATAACATTTCCACCGAGTATTCAAGTTGTGCTCAATATGCAGCCGATCCAGTAAAAAGCAAATGGAGAAAATAAAGAGAAAACAGGTAAGAGCATCTCCAACAGGTTCTCCATTTTATGGGAATGCTCAATTTTGGAGAAATTTGGGCTGTTTTTGGGTCCAACAGATTCTCCATCTCATTCTCCAAAATGGGGAAGGAGAAGGAAAAATGGGTAGCCTTCCCCAAATTTGGAGCATTCTCCAAAATTTAAAGCCTTCTCCAAATTTGCTTTTCCAACATAAATAGTCACTTCCTCTCTCCTCTCATTGGTGTGAACTCAACATTTAATTGGATACAAAAATCAGTTTCAAATAAAAAATATTAATTCATTAATTATTAGTCGAATATGTAGAATATTTTATTATTGTAATAAATGCAGGCTTCTCCAAAATGGAGAAGCTGTTAGAGTTAGAGTAAAAATAATTTGGAGAATATGGCTCTTGCTTCTCCATTTTGGAGAAATTTTTAGAGAGACTGTTGGGCATGCTCTAAAAGTAGGTCAGAAAAATGCTACTACTAGTTTGAAGTCTAGGGAACATGAAATGCGTTGAAGGCTTTTACACTTCACAATGCCAGAGTTAATTAATACTCTGTGTTAGGGAAGTGCAAAAGTCCCTCAAATAGTGAATACTGGAATCTACAGTTTCAAAGTACTCTATTAATAATAATTACAAAATCCGATCTATTAAAAAAAAACCATGAAACTAATTGTTTTTTTTTTCTTGGGTGTGTTCATCTGTTAAGGAATAGTTTTGAAAACTTGAAAATGTTTTTGAAAGATGAGGAGAAATTTTTATTCAAGGATGCTTGAAGAGATATTTTTGGCAAACAGCCTAGGAGTACCAGAAGGAAAACACTTGAGGAAGATGGTGCCAACAGCTACTGTGAGCTTGAAACTTCTGATTGATACAAAAGGCAACAGGGTGGTGTTTGCAGAATCTGGTAAGGAGTTTGTAGATTTCTTGTTCAACATTCTGTCCCTTCCTGTGGGAACTATCATCAGGTTGCTTACCAAGCAAGCCATGGTGGGCTCACTTGGAAACCTCTATGACAGTATAGAAAATATGAGTGAGACTTACATCCAGCCAAATCAATCAAAAGACTCCATTTTGAACCCCAAAGTAGTTGTTCCATCTGCTTCTAGGACTTCCACCACTACAAAACCCACCACCATGTTTTACACTTGCACTCGTCATTGGTATGTAATAACAGATGAGCCAAATGCGAAATGCCCTCAATGCGGAGTGTTGATGAGCCGAAGGATGACATGGGTTGAGCCACAGACAAATCAGGGTATGTCTGAATCTTCTTCTATTGATGAGGGTGGGTATGTGAAAGGAGTGGTTATGTACATGATAATGGATGATCTTGCTGTGAGACCTATGCCCACAATGTCCAGCATTACAACCATGCTTAATAAGTTGAATGTGAAGGAAGTTGGTGCTCTTGAGGAGAAACTGGTGGAGCTAACCATGGATGAGGTAAATATATAAACATGTAAGATTTGTTTAATTTAATTACATGTCTGATGTATTAATCAATGAGTATATATATATATACTTGTGTTTTGACCAGGGAGTTAAACTGTTGAAGGCAGCAATGCAGTCCAAGAATGTGCTGACTGATGTTTTCTTGAAGAACAGGTAGGTACATTAGAGTATTTTTCAGTAAAAAATTGAGTCTAACACACCTGTTTTTTTGGTACTAAGTATATTACACCTGCAACTCTATTTAATTAATTAGCACCTATATGTGTGTAATTACATATACCTTTGAAAATGACCACAGTACCCTGTTTTGTTTAATAATCTAACTGACATAAATCAATCAGTCACAGAAACATCCTTGTAGCCAAGGAGGAGCAAGCAGAGAGTACAGGGTTACGAACAACTAGCGCGAGTAACCAGAAACCACGGACGCCAGCAACCAAGGCGACGGATGTGAGCAAGCAGCACCAGATAATAAGTACAGCGACGGACGCGAGTAACAAGCAGCGACCGCGGACGCGGGCGGCAACCAAAGCGACGGAGGCGAGCAAGCAGCAACCTCCTAAGCGACCAAAAGACGGAGGAGGCAGAGGCAGAGGCGAGCAACCAGAAACCACGGACACGAGAAACCAGCGGCCAAGGACGAGCAGGCAGCTGGGACGACGGAGGTGCGACGAGTAGGCCGGCCGGACTTAAAAATTAAGTCCTAGCATAGCATGTAACATTTCACTCCATAACTTATGGTGTTTTAACAATGAAGATTGAAGTAAATTTTAGGAATGACATTTCAGTCCTTAAAAGATACATACATATTCCTTGACTTTTTTAAACCTTCCGACTTCGGTTACTTTGATTAAAAACTTTACAAGAGTTATTAAATATATTTTTTGATCATCGGATTATTGTTATTTTAAATTTGAAGTATTGATATAACTTGTGGTTTCTTTCCATCATTCACTTAGGTAAGAATTGTTATTAGAGCTATGTTGATATACAAATAAAATTTTAAACTTAACACCTAAAGTATTTTGCTTCAAAATTTGATGTCTAAAATACTACCATAAAGTTTTAGGACTTTTTTTTGTTGTCAAATTCCCTCAGTTTGGAACTCGTTTGTTATTAAAACCCTTAAATGGTTTAGAATTCGATTGTAAACACCCGATTGACTCGAACTTGAATTGATTCGAAAACAATTTAACTAGAAATCTGAATGATCTGACCCGAACTCGACTTAATCCGCCCGATTGACATCCCTACTTCCATGTTCCACCCTGTGATTTAAATAACCATAGCGCGTGCCGAAAAGTAATTGAGAAAGCAATTTTTCAACAATTTGATTATGTGTTGGTGTCATTTGTAATTTTGTATACCATAAGTACAATTTTGACAAAATAAATTTGTATACTGCAGGAGTTCTATGAAAACAAAACAAAAATGGTGATGATGTTATAGTGCTGTAAATTAGTCGAGCCGAACTCGAACTATTTTCTGCTCAAACTCGACTCGAAAGTTTTTGTTCGAGCTCGAGTTTGGCTCGATAGTTCGACGAGCCTTCATGATTCAAGCTGGAACTCGGCTCAAATGATTGTTCGAGTTAGACTCGATTGCTCGATGGCTACTTAAAAACCTATAAAGAAAAATTCAAGCTAAGCTCGACTTCAGCTTGATAGCTGCTCGAAATCCAATTTAATTAACAAAATAAAGCATAATCGAAGTAACAAACCTAATTCAACAAACACAATCCAACAAGCATGATTTAGCAATCCTTATACTGTATAAGTTTAATAAATTATGACCTACTACTTTAATTACTTACATCTGAACTATCCTACCTCTTTTTAATGTGTTTTGCTTGATAGCTCGATAAACAATCGAATCAAAATCTGTACCGCTCAAACTCAGCTCGATAATTTGAACTTTGCTCGAGTTCAAACTCTCGAAGCTCGATAAGATAGTGCTCAATAATGCACGAGCCGAGTTCAAGTTTGAGCAAGTTCGATAAGAACTCTCCTCACTTACGACCCTAGTTTTACAGTTGCAATTTTATGTTTTGATGAGGAACTTAACTAAATACGTACAAATGGTGATTAATTTTTTTTTGACTAAAATCGATCAATTTATTAATGATCAAATGTAAAGAAAGCCAGAAGCCAAAACGGCTTGTTGTCCAAAGTACAAACAGAGAAAAGCAATCGAAAAAGCAAGCATAAACAACAGCAAAAAGAATACAAAACCTAAGACTAAAGCAACACATAGCTAGAGGATAGAGAAATAGGTAATGCAGTCGAAGTTCCATCGTACCACTCAAAAGCTCCCTCACACAAGCCACCCAAAACTCGAAAGGGCTTGAAAACGCATATGTCATCATGGTGAGGTGTGTGTAGGCAATCATGTCAGGGTCAATCGGACCCAAATGCCATCCTATCATGAACATGCTAAAAGAGGAAGTGTTGACGCCCGAGGAGAACGTGCCACCACATGAACACCAAGCAATTCTATCCAGACACCAATGACTAGAAGGACAAAAAACCAAAATCTGAAACAATGTTCAAAATCCTCTAAAGGGAGTGGACCCGGACGTTCCTGATCCACCAAATCATTGCTCTATTGTCCCAAGTAGGCAGCCAAGAGGGGGGTGAATTGGTTGGCCACAAAAACTTTTCGAAATAACAAACCGAAAGTTCCAGCTCGATGTCAACCTGTTTAGAAACGCGAATTTTAGCAAGAACGGAAACGACACCAGGATTTATAGAGGTTCGGTCAGAGACCTACGTTCTCTCCTCAAGTCCACAACTTGAGAGTTCTTCCACTATACTTTAACAAGGTTACACCAAGAAAAAGTACAAATAGTTTTTCCCAAGGCTCAACTAAAAACCTAACTATGGTTTTCCCAAGGCTCACCAAAAAACCTAATACACACCCAAAATAGTTTTCCCGAGGCTCACTAATAACCTAAAACAAATCCCAGTTTGGTTTTCCCGAGGCTCACCAAAACAAACCTAAACACACTTTGATTTTTACGAAAATCTAAACCTGTTGAGGTTTTATCGAAAACACACAAAACGGTTTTTCAAAACGATTTTTCTCTCTCTCGAAATAACCCAGAAAAGCTACTATGAAGATGAAGCTAGTTCTTCTGAAGATCGATGCTGGAGAGCTTGACTTGACTTGCTTTGCTTATGAAACGAAAACTTGAATGCTTGTCAAGAGAAGAAGTGAGTTCTTCGAAGGTTTGAAGTCTGTATTTAAAGACTCACTAGAGGAGCGTCTTGGAGCTTCTGCAACGTCTTTCTTCGTTTCAAATTCCAGGTAAAATCACCAGGTTTATCTCCTTCAGAAACTGCTGAAAGCTGGAGACGAAAAATAAGAAGAAGAGTCCTAGTAGAACTCAACTACGTTCAAAACCTGTTTAAACACAAGTTGGGCTGAATTCGAAATTCAAATCAGAGGCCCAGTAAGTGTAGATCGAAGCCCACCAGAAATTTATGATTAAAAGACTAAATGTCCGAAACATACACATACTTTTCTAAACTTTACAAAAAGTCCCAAAACTTTGTTATCATCAAAATCCTTAAAGCCAACATGCTCCATGTGAGTCAGGAAATTTCGCTGCCTCACAAAACCGAGTCCTACCGCCTTCTAAACCTTGCAACCAAACCACAAATCTATGGTGTCCATCCTCACCCAATCAACTTTGATATCCAGCCACTCATTAGAATCAGCAAGCACCGAGTCTATGAGCCCTCCCACGGTAGCCACAAACTGGCATTCACAGGGCCACCGCCCTTGGAGATTAGGGTCATCAATAACCAAGCAAACACACCAACTAAATGGCTCCCCATCTGCTCCAACAATAGGACGACAGACCAAAAACCCACGAGCCACCGCGAGCCATGAGCTACCATTGTGTTAAAGAGTTCCCACGCCTATCACCGGAGACAAAGAGGGCGAAGAGAAGGTGTAGGGCACCAGCAGGTAGGACGGCCACTCGTAGTGATTGGCTGCAAATGGAAGCCGAAGAGGAGGAGGTTGCTGGCCACACGAACTCGGATCTCCAGCAGCGGCGGATCTCCGAAGCGCGGCAAGATTGTCCAAAGCGGTGACGGTGCCGCATCTCCTAGGGTTAGGCACGAGACGCATCGCGAGCTAATGGATGGTTCATGTAGACGGTGATTAATTAATTTCCCCATTATTGGAACTTAAATACTTTGCTCCTTAGTGAATTTATTTAAGCCTTTCTCGTTTCACAATGCCAAATATTAAATGACTTCCAATCCCCTCAAATAGCTAAAGCCCCTCAAATAGTGAACGTATATTAATTGTCGTCTGCTCATTTTCAAATTCCAATTAAATAGTGAATATATAGCTAGGTAATTAATTAATTAAGAACCAGCAACACTTGCTTTAGTCGGCAAACCATATACTATAAGGTAATTAATTGCTATTGTGACCTAATGTGAAAATGGCGTCATCAACAACCGTGAGTCTGAAGCTTTTGATCGATTCCAAAGCCAACAAGGTTCTATTTGCAGAAGTAGGTAAGGAATTCTTGGACTTCCTCTTCAACATTCTTTCCCTTCCCGTGGGAACTTTGATCAGGTTGCTTTCCAAGCAAGGCATGGTTGGAAACCTCTATTTATATCCATCAGCCAAATCAATCAAAATACTCCATTTTGAATCCCAAAGGTTTTTCATTTGCTGCAAATCTGCACCTTCTTCTGCCAAATATCAATCGAGTACTCCTCTTCTGCTGCTACCACTAGTACTGCGTTCCACAGGTGTCAAGGTAATACTCTCTCCGTCTCAAAAGTAATGCAATACCGATTTTTCAGCTTTTATTCTGTGATTTTATTTATTTATAAGTTCAAATTAGAAATTTAGGACTTTTATATACAACTAAAAATTCGATGTCTTAACTTTATGAATGTATTTTTTTTGATATTTTTTATTATTAAGAAATATAATATAGATAAATTGAAGTCAAATTGACATCAAAAATCAAGCAAGAGCCTACACATGATCTTCATGAAGTTGTTACATGTCCTACTTGAAAGGTACATCAAGTTGTTACATGTCCTACTTGAAAGGTCCGGTAAGGCAAAAATTATAATTTAGTCAAAGAATTTGAGAAGGAAGAATCTCATTAATCATGTCGATAATTTCTGATTTATTTGAGAAGTTTTCCCCATTGTCAACTCAAGAAATGTGGTTCAGGCTGCTGCTCCCCTTTTAATCGAAACAAGAGTTCCTTCCATGATGTTATAGGGATGTAAATCTACAACTATAGACTTATTTTTTAAACAAAACCATGATTAATTAAGCTGAAAATAAGGTTGATGAGGATGGGTTGGTTTGAACTTTAAAATTACACACCGTAGATATCCCCATAGCATAGCAATTGACGTTTTTTTTTAAAAAAAAAAATCTGGGAATGCTAATTTTATTACCTCAAAGGAAAGCAAAATTAGCCAGCCAACAAAAGTAGCATCCTAAACAGAGAAGCTCCAAAATGGCCAAAAAAGTTAAATGGACAAAAAGATAGATAACTAAACAATAAATCACTAGAAGAAGAAACATCCAACAGTCTAGGGGGACTGCCAAGGTAGGGAGAAAAGAGCCTCCTGGATTGCCAAACAAATGGCTTTAATGCACTGAAAAGCTACGGCAGATTTATAAGGATCACCCTAAAAGGTGTCACTTGAGCACACCAGTGTTGACACATCGCAACAGTGCAAAGGAGGTAAACTAAAACCCGTCTAGAACAAATCAAAATATGTTAGATAAACACACACACACGGAAAACAATAACATAACCTACAAACTCAAAAAGAGAAACACAGCCTGACGAGAGGGACAGGAAAAGAGGGCTGACCGGGCGGATGGCCCTTGCATCAGCTAGGCCAGAGAGCGGTGCAATTACTCGCCGCCGCTGGGCTCGGAGTTCCCATGAACCCAGCAAATTGCAATCGACCGCAGTTACAATCTCCAACCAACCCTCTTTCACACCCCTCGCCAATAGCAAGATGGATCAACCTTCTCATCTTTGAGAGAGTGAGAGAGAGAGAGACTGCTGTTCTTCGTCTTCGTCTTTGATGCTAGTGGTCTATTTTACTATTAGCAAGAGTGTAGTAAACATTTCTCAAATTCTGAACCCACTTGTATAGATCAACCTTCTCATCTTAGCGTGACTGTCAGTGACACAATTATTTGGATTATTCTGGGCAGTGCTGATTTTACCTGTACATGGTGCTGGGACAGCATTTCTAACAGACAACTTGATCCATGGCATTTTACTATTGATGATTAAAAAATAATAGTAATAATTAGTGAATATTTCATTAATAAAATTGAAGTTGAAACGGGAGAATAACAAATAGTGAATATTTCATTAATAAAATTGAAACGGGAGAATTATGAAAATCTGATCTCTTATAAAAACCAGGAACCTTGCTTTAGTTCTATAGAAGTTGAACAGGAGATGTTTCTGATTGATTCATAAGTTAACTTCTAACTCAAAGTATAAATATATATATATATATATATATATATATATATATATATATATATATCTAGGACTCCTTATTTATTTTATTTTTTTCAATTACATATCTAGAACTCCTAATTACAGGAACAAGTAGTATTCAAGTGGGACTACTACTCTCAATAAGTTCGAGAACCAAAAGGGAATCAAACAGTTGTGGGAGATGGCGTCAACAACTGTGAGTTTGAAACTTCTGGTCGATACGAAAGGCAACAGGGTGCTGTTTGCAGAGTCTGGTAAGGACTTTGTGGACTTCTTGTTCAACATTCTGTCCCTTCCCGTGGGAACTATCATCAGGTTGCTTACCAAGCAAGGCATGGTGGGCTCACTTGGAAACCTCTATGATAGCATAGAAAATCTGAGTAACACTTACATGCTGCCAAATCAATCAAAAGACTCCATTTTGAATCCCAAAGTTGTTTCATCTGTTGCAAATCTGCGCCTTCTGCTCCCAGACATTGGTTCCTCTCCTGCTACCACCACTACTTCGTTCTACAGGTGTCAAAGTTCAAGATTTAGTAACTGTGACACGTACGTGACAACTGACCCAAATGCCAAATGCCCTCATTGCGCAACTGTGATGGACCGAAAGATGACATTGGTTGAGCCACAGAAAAATCAGAGCCTGTCTAGTTCTTCTGGGGAGGGTGGCTATGTCAAAGAACTGGTTACGTACATGATAACGGATGATCTTGTTGTGAGGCCTATGTCCACAATTTCTAGCATTACCATTCTTAATAAGCTCAATATCAAGGATGTCGGTGCTCTTGAGGAGAAAGTGGTTGAGCTAACCATGGATGAGGTATATATATGTGTGTGTGTGTGTGTGTGTACGGGGCTGCTTTATTTTATGTCAGTTAGTACTCATTTGACCTGTTTTTTTTTCTTCTCTTGCAAGGGTGTTAAACTGTTAAAGGCGGCATTGCGGTCCAAGAATGTGCTGACTGACGTTTTCTTGAAGAAGAAGTAAGTCGGAGTATTTTCAGCTTAAATTGTGTTTACATGCTCTATTTGTCTTGGGCTTTTTTTAGTAGTAATATTATTAGCAGTACAGTTGCTTTATAGGAGTGTGTATTAAGTACTAATTCTTCCATTGAACATGTCAGTCACAAGAACTTGAAGAGTGAGACAAACTTGGGGACCCAAACAGAAGATCTATCCGAGGAGCGAATTGAAGAGACTGCAATGGGCCCAATCCCAATGGCAGTGGCAATGGCAATGGAACCGCCGGACTGCACGCTTCGTCCAAGACTTTATTATAATTAAAAAAATTCGGCAAAAATGATACTTATAAACTAAAAATATTGAACTATACGTTGCATATACTTTATTTGAATTTTTATATTAATTAAATAAACAGTATGTATTAAGTACTAATTTTATTTTTAATTCGCTACTGACCAGGATATGAAAAAAAAGAAAAAAGAAATACATCATTTTTTTAGTGGAGCGAGTAAATAACTATTGGGCTTGCTTAAAAATAAAATAAATAACTATTGGGCGCACAGAAGTTAAAAAATTGAAACAGAGTTAATCTGTGCACGTACGTACTACTATGAAAGAAAGTATACAATTAATGAAGAACCTGGCCAGCGGCGTGCCCAACGGGCTGTCGAACCCGGCTTGATCGTAGAAGAACCCGTTCGAAGGCGGCGCGGATTTCCGTGGGGGTCAAGTAATCGATGGTGTCCGTTTGGGAGATGGAGTAGGTGCCCTTTGGAAAAGACGGCAGTAAATATCCACGTAATTGGCTTGCCGCCGGTTATATAGGTGTGTAGTGTTGGGTGTTGTGGATAATCACCTCATGTGCATCATCGGAGAGCCCGTTGCTGCCCCCGGACTGATTATCTAGTTGTCGCTGGCGCCGGTGCACAAAAGCAGTAGAGAAAAACAGTACAGAGAAGGAGTAGAGGAAATAAGCGTCGGCCAGAAATTGGAAACATGATGATGATGGTGATGAATAATTGAGTAGCTTGAATTAATTAATTGTACGAATGAATGAATGATGATTAATCTTCACTAATGATCCGTCCCTCATATATATGGGCCAAAGAGGTCGTTCCAAATGCTGACGTCACATTGGCGTCATCACTACGAGGAGCATCCCTCGTAAATACGATGAGGGTCCTCGAATACGACCAACACACCAACAATACGAGGGTGTGCCCCGTACCATCATATTGGCGGGAAAATACCATCCTGTCACAGGTTTGACTGACAGACACAGGCCAGACCCAATTAACACTCAAACTCCAAGTCAAAGGCCCACTCGAATAATGTCAGATCAACACTGTTTGAGGGATACGTCAATCCCTAAAATCCTGAAAATAAGCAATTCCAGTATGGGGGAAAATCCTACCAACGCTTTACCCCAGCATGGGGAGAGCCTTGGCATCACCCCATAGGGGACGAGCTTATTTTCTACCTTGCCACTTCGAATGACACGGTTTCTTCGGTACTCGTTAAAGAAGAAGGTCCACAACAATGACCTGTCTACTACACAAGTCATACTCTACGAGGAGCTGAAGTAATTTACCCTCCACTTCAGAAGACGATTTATGCTTTAATCGTCACCGTCCGGAAGCTACGGGCATATTTCCAAGCCCATATAATCATTGTCATGACAAATTTGCCAATCAGGGATATCCTAAACCAACTCGAACATAGTGGTCGCTTAACCCGTTGGTGTATCTAGCTTGGTGAGTATGACATTAAGTTCGAATCACGATGAGCAATAAAAGCACAGGCCCTGACAGACTTCATGGCCGAGCTCTCCATCTACCCCCTCGAACAGGGACCCTCGAGGACCGCCCCAGTAGACCTAGGACCCCCTGAATGGGACATGTTCATAGATTGTTCATCCAGCGCAGATCACCCAGGAGGAGGCATCCATATAAAAGGCCCACACGGCATGGAAGCTAACCTCCGTGTGGCTTTCCAATTTCCCGTCACCAATAACGTGGCAGAATACGAGGCCTTCGTATCAGGGCTAAAAACAGCCCTGGAGACTCATGCCATCAGAATTGGGCAGCAACTTGGAGAGCCTCTAACTCCATCATCTGAACTCCAAATTGGGCTTTCAAATACACTATTTTGTAGTTCAAGAAGTGAGGAATCCAACAAGACCATTTACAGCCCATTTGAAGTTCTGTAGCATCCGTGAGGCCCGTTACAAGAAGGGAGGTCGGGCTGGGATCATGAAAGGACTCACTTGTATCTTGAACTCTTTTATTTACTTGTTTTCATCTAGTTTAGCTTAAGCCTAGTTACTATTAGCTTAAGTTAAATTAGAAAGACTCGGAAATCTATGTGAGGAGAGAGGTTGAGGGGTATATCCCAGGCCCTCTCTCACTTATGCAAAGTAGAACTCATATAAAAGCTTTCTTCAACCTTGTGAAGGAACTTGAGCTCTCAACTCTACTCTTTTCATCTTCAGCCCTTGGGGCTTGTTCATAGCCTCAAGATACATCTCTAGTGTTGCCTTCACACCGTTGGAGGGGGTGCTAGAGCCATCATCCACCCACAGCCGGCGCTATAACCCTTGTTGCCAAGCCATCCGGACTTGAAGGTGAGGGTTCCCGGCACATCTATCCTCCATTGTTGTGTTCAAGAGCTAGATCTGTTAGAACAAGACCTCCTAAACACCAAGGAGATTGTTATCACGCGATCTCGCCCTCAACACCAAAAAAGGCTCAACTTGAGCACAACAGTGCAAAGAAGGCAAACTAAAACCCGTCCAGAACGAATCCAAAGTATGTCAGATAAACACACACACACACACACACACACAGAAAACAATAACAGAAAAACCTGCAAACTCAGAAAAAGAGAAATACAGCCTGACGAGAGGGACAAGAAAAGAGGGCTGACTAGGCGGATAGCCCTCGCATCAACTAGGCTAGAGAGCGGTGCAATTACTCGCCTCCGCTGGGCTCGAAGTTCTCATGAACCCAGGAAATTGCAATCGACCGCAGTTACAATCTCCAACAAACCCTCTTTCATACCCCTCGCCTCTAGCAAGACGGATCCATTGCCACAACCAAACAGCCAATTGAGTCTTGATGGAATAGGAAAAATCCGGTCCCAAGGTAACTCCTTTGCTGCTCCGACGAGAAGACGATGGCGAGCTACAGAACCAGCACACGCCCCGCTAGAAAGAGGCACTAAGTATTTGATTGGCTGCTTGGAGCGGCCAATCCGTTACATCGTCGTTACAATAGTAGTGGTAAAGGCCATTTTTTTCACCGTTCCTACCAGCTTCGCTTTTGTTGACGATGCCGCTTCAAACTGCTTCAATCGTAGCGGTATAAGCCGTTACAACATATTTTATGAATTAAAAAAATACCCATATCTGGAAACAAATTCTAGATCTTGGTTTGAATATTCATCATCATTCATCTGATCCCAGATTTAAGCCTATGCACAAAAAAAAGAGTGAACCAACTTCAACAATAAACCCAACATGCATGTATTAAATTTGATTCTTTGACAAAGATATACAACACCAAATTTTAAAAAACCAGCAGCAGTTCTTTAAAAACCCAAATCTTAAAATAAACTCCAGATCTAGGTTTACAAATTTGATTTGCTGCAACCGCCAGTAGAGGGGAGTCGCGCTGCTTGAGAAGAGTCGTTGGGAGAAAAGGCGCCGGAAAGGAGTTTGCTGTCGCCAGGAAGTCTAAGAGAAAACATACAAAAAATAATTACAAAGAGGGAGAGCTTATAAGAGAAGGATGAAAAACTTAAACAAAAAAACACATACCTTGGTTGTTGAAGGAGGAGCTTCGTCGGCAGCGAAGGAGGAGCGAGCTTTGTCGGCGGCGGGAGATTGAGGAGCTTAGCTTAGTCGACGGTGGGAGAAGGAGCGACCTTGTCGGTGGCGGGAGAACAAGGAGCTTTGTCGGTCATTGCTGGTGGAACGCATGATGGAGAGAGCGGAGTTAAGGGTGCAACAGGATGGAAATTTTTGAGAGGGAGGAGAGAAAATGGTGAGAGAGAGAGAGAGAGATTAATTAGAAGTTTAAACGAACTTAAAAAAAAACACGTACCTTGGACATGAAAAAAATAAATGAATTTAATATTTTGAAGCAACCTTGTAAAGGCCTCGACCGTTACAAAGTTACAAAGCCACCCCAAATACACTAGCAACTACATAGTGAGGGAAAAAAGAACGGACCTAGGCACCATGGAGCTGTAGACGGAAGCCTAATAAAGAAACGCACACGACCGCGAGACCCGTTTGCCATAACCGAGGCAAGAGAGGTTGCGATCGAACACCGGAGCAAGCGTGTGACAACGTAAATGAGGAGATGGAAGACAGCAGCGGGAGGGGAGGCTGGACCCTCGGCCGGCAGCGAGTCGGCCAACTTTGACAACGGCGCCGCTAGGTCAAGCAATTGACGGTTTAAAGATATCCGTACCGCAATACCCGCTAACCATAAAAAGGCTCAATGCGTAAAGCCCACCCCTTAACTACATAACCCTAACCCAGTCCACTACCAAGCCCACCAAAGGCCGATCCCCTACTTACCGAAGAAACCCGCAACGACTGAGAGAGAGAGAGAGAGACTGCTGTTCTTCGTCTTCGACCAGACCATTGTCAGACAGCGCCTTTGTCTCTTTGCTGGACTGGTACGTGCTTAATTGCTGGAGATGCTAGTACTATTAGTTTTCACGCTCTCTTTGTCTATCATCGTGCCTTGCTTTCTTCGATCTTGTGAGTTGCATCAAGTTTTGGTTTCGTCTGTTATCGCTTTTAGGGCTATTCTTTAACTCAAGTTCAGGAATTTCACATTATTGAAGACGAAAAGACTTCGAAATTTTACCTATCGTCTTATTTTTTGATGCTAGTGGTCTATTTTACTATTAGCAAGAGTGTAGTAAACATTTCACAAATTCTGAACCCTCTTGTATAGATCAACCTTCTCATCTTAGCGTGACTGTCAGTTACACAATTATTTGGATTATTCTGGGCAGTGCTGATTTTACCTGTACATGGTGCTGGGACAGCATTTCTAACAGACAACTTGAGCCATGGCATTTTACTATTGATGATTAAAAAATAATAGTAATAATTAGTCACTGTTCTTTAAGTTTAAATTCTTTGTTGCCTATTTGCTGATGAACACATATGATGCCACTCGTTGTGGAAGTCAATCGGCGTCGTTGGAAGTCAATTGGCAGGGAAGCAAAACATTGGTGCCTTGTTCTTTTTTCTGTTTTCAGTTAAATATTCCTTTTTCTCTTCAAGTTGGGTTAAGGTCATAAATGGAGTTTTTAACTAGATGATTCTTCGAAGATGAATAACTCTTTAGTTGATTTAAGACTTTTCACGCTTCACAATGCCAAAGTTAATGGCTTCCAAAACCATAGTAATTGCAGTCTTCAAATTTTCATGAACCACAACAAATAGTGAATATTTAATTAATAAAATTGAAACGGGAGAATTATGAAAATCTGATCTCTTATAAAAACCAGGAACCTTGCTTTAGTTCTATAGAAGTTGAACAGGAGATGTTTCTGATTGATTCATAAGTTTAACTTCTAACTCAAAGTATATATATCTAGGACTCCTTTTTTTCAATTACATATCTAGAACTCCTAATTACAGGAACAAGTAGTATTCAAGTGGGACTACTACTCT
Organism: Stellera chamaejasme; assembly: GCA_024586325.1. Taxonomy (NCBI): domain Eukaryota; kingdom Viridiplantae; phylum Streptophyta; class Magnoliopsida; order Malvales; family Thymelaeaceae; genus Stellera; species Stellera chamaejasme. The sequence goes on along the minus strand of CM044984.1, from coordinate 3,898,388 downwards.
CAATAAGTTCGAGAACCAAAAGGGAATCAAACAGTTGTGGGAGATGGCGTCAACAACTGTGAGTTTGAAACTTCTGGTCGATACGAAAGGCAACAGGGTGCTGTTTGCAGAGTCTGGTAAGGACTTTGTGGACTTCTTGTTCAACATTCTGTCCCTTCCCGTGGGAACTATCATCAGGTTGCTTACCAAGCAAGGCATGGTGGGCTCACTTGGAAACCTCTATGATAGCATAGAAAATCTGAGTAACGCTTACATGCTGCCAAATCAATCAAAAGACCCCATTTTGAATCCCCAAGTTGTTTCATCTGCTGCAAATCTGCGCCTTCTGCTCCCAGACATTGGTTCCTCTCCTGCTACCACCACTACTTCGTTCTACAGGTGTCAAGCAAGATTTAGTAACTGTTACACGTTCGTGACAACTGACCCAAATGCCAAATGCCCTCAATGCGGAAGTGTGATGGACCGAAATATGACATTGGTTGAGCCACAGAAAAATCAGAGCCTGTCTAGTTCTTCTGGGGAGGGTGGCTATGTCAAAGAATTGGTTACGTACATGATAATGGATGATCTTGTTGTGAGCCCTATGTCCGCAATTTCTAGCATTACCATTCTTAATAAGCTCAATATCAAGGATGTCGGTGCTCTTGAGGAGAAAGTGGTTGAGCTAACCATGGATGAGGTATATATATATATGTGTGTGTGTGCGGGGTTGCTTTATTTTATGTCAGTTAGTACTCATTTGACCTGTTTTTTTTTTCTCTCTCTCTCTCTTACAAGGGTGTTAAACTGTTAAAGGCGGCATTGCAGTCCAAGAATGTGCTGACTGATGTTTTCTTGAAGAAGAAGTAAGTCGGAGTATTTTGCAGCTTAAATTGTGTTTACATGCTCTATTTGTCTTGGGCTTTTTTTAGTAGTAATATTATTAGCAGTACAGTTGCTTTATAGGAGTATGTATTAAGTACTAATTCTTCCATTGAACATGTCAGTCACAAGAACTTGAAGAGTGAGACAAACTTGGGGACCCAAACAGAAGATCTATCCGAGAAGCGATATGATTTTTTGAAAGCTTTCTAAGTAATCGATGGTGTCCGTTTGGGAGATGGAGTAGGTGCCCTTTGGAAAAGACGGCAATAAATATCCAAGACTATAGTGCATGTCATATGGGCCGGGTTGTCTCTTAGTCCAATCAGTTTGAGTGAATCAATGGGCCGGACTATAGTTTGGATCTCAAACTTTTAAAAAATTTATGAAAGGAAAATGTCACTCGAGTTATGTGCATGAAAAACTATTCCGGAAGAGTTGCTCCTTAAAGAGATCCGAAAACACCTGGATTCAGGTATAATTGGAAGAAAAAAAACACCTTTCAAAAAATTTGACCCAATATTACGTGATAAAAAGGCATGTAATAATTAAGAAAGGACATGGTAGTAAATGATAGAAATTTCATGCTAAATCAAAATTAGAAGAAAAAAAAAAAATAAAGCCTAGCTAATTGATACTGATTTTAATTTATTTTTGCAACCAATTCACAAAATTAGTTGTATCTCTACTTTTCTATAAGGGAAAATGGGTAAAAATGTCACTAAAGTATTCGAAATTTCTCAATTTGCCACCAAACTTCATTTTGAAGCTAAAGTGCCATATAACTTTTGAAACTGTCACTATCGTTACAAATCGTTCAAAATCTGTTAACTCTATGGTTTAATTGCAAAAAGTAGTGCTTAAAATTTTTAAACATTTACAATTTGATCCTAATGATTTTACACTGTAATTTTCACCACCTTGCTCCACCCTTTACAATCGTCGAAAACTGGGCTTGGCGGCAGCCGGCAGGTGGCCAACGGCGGCGGTCAATTTTTCGCGGTGCACTTGGGCCGAGATGGTTCGCCGGGGACCCCAGCCACCTCCAGCGGCCTTGACTCGGATCTGCGCCGCCCACTTCCCCCACGGCCGTTAACGGACTCCCCTCTACCCGACTCCGGCTGCCAACAGCAGCTGCTGTTTCTTTGATCTGCCGACACAAAGTTGAGAAATCCTCGATTTTGATCTCGCTAAGGTGCTTCTTCACTCTGTACTTCGGTCGGCGGCCATCGTCTTCGTCGCCGGATGAGTCTATCGTGTCGTTTTCCACTACTGAAATCCTTACAGTTTTGGGGACCGAGGACATAGACTACATTGCTACACACTTGGTTAAGGGCCTTAACAGCTTCTTCGTGACTTTTTTGTGCTATGTGCTAGGTCGATTCATTTTGGGGAGGAGTCACTCAAATTCATAGAAAATATTATTTGTGAGAACCCAAACAAGAAAATAAAAGGGAAGATCTAAGATACGTGAAGAAGAGTATAGAAGAGACAAGAGGGACCGTGATGAGTGGGGATATATTGAGAGAAGAAAGATAACCAAAAATTGTAAATGGTTAAAAACTTTAAGCACTATTTTTTGTAATTAAACCATAGAATTAACAGATTTTTTAACGATTTTTAACGATAGTGTCATTTTTAACTCAGTTTCAAAAGTTAGATGACACTTTAGATTTAAAATAAAATTTCGTGAAAATTTGAGAATTTTTGAACACTTTAATGGTATTTTTACCCATTTTCACTTTCTATAACAACAGGATTTATCGTAGGTCTCATCCTCTTCCTTCTTAGCTGGAAATTTTGATTTATCGTAATGCGAACAATATATTCATTTTAGCCTTGAAAACATTTATTCTTTCATGTTCTTTTTTCGCTTTTAACAAGAGCCCTCATAAATTCATGCTAGTTAGTAGGGACTCAAGAGTTGAGACAATGAAAGGTCGATGCAGAACTGAAGGTTTCATATCTTACAAACTCCTCTGGTTGTGAATTCATTGGTCACATGAGTAATTGATCAGTGGGCCCAATGGTAAGATTTACCAAATTTGTGGGACCCCACTCCAAATACTTTTTCATCCCCAAAACTGCTCCATTAGGTTTATTATTTAGATCCTTATGAATTTTTTTTTTATGGCATTTAGATCCTTATGTATCTCTTGAAATTACTTTTGGAGGTTTGAAAGGTCATATATCGGATATCCTTTATTTTTTTGTTTGGTATAATAGATTAAATTGTTGTATAAATCAATATGCCATCATGAAATAAGATTAGATTGTCTACAACCAGTTTCTAATAATAAAAAATAGAAATCAAATGTTGCAAACATTTATTGGACTAGGGAGTAAATTCTGTAACGTCTAGAATACCTGAAGTAGCATTAACTGTAACTTTTTCTCTTTTTTTTTTGTTCACTTTTCGCTGTTTTAGTACTAGCTACTGCAAAGCACAGAGTAGCTAGCTAGCTACATAGTAGTGCCAACTAGACTTTATTGAGAAAAGTACTGGATGAATACAAGTTGAAACAAATAGTGCAGAAAAAACTGGTTTCAGTTCTTCTGCTAACAACAATACCACGTGGAGAGCAAAACATCAAATCAAATACCTTGAATAGATTTGTGTGAATACAGAGAAGAGAAGTAACCAGGATCAAACTTGACAAAATTGAAGCTGTCATCATTAATCCAGCTATACTTCTCCATGAAAGGGTTGGCAAAATCTGTAAGAGGGTACTGTTTCAGACACTCTTCCCAGACATTGGGGTCCCCAAGATCCTTCATCACCTCCCACACATTGTTGTTGCACATAAAGCCAGCCCCAAGGCTTATCATCAGAATCCTGTCACCTCTCTTGAGCCTCTTCTTGGCCTCCATGTAGCCCAGGACATACCAGAGGCCACCTGCAGATGTGTTGCCAAACCGGTGAAGGGTCATTCGTGATGGCTCCAGATCATATTCGCTCAGCCCCAACCCCTTACCGACTCCATCAATCACGGCTCTTCCCCCAGGGTGGATGCAGAAGTGCTCAACAGCTGCCTTTAGGTTCAACCCAGCTGCTGCTGACCCTGGAGAGCCCTTCTTTCTTCTCCTGCAAGAAAGCACTACCAGGAACCGGATCAGCTCTGCAATTGGCAGTACCTTGGGCACCAAGACTCTAAGGTTGGCCGCCAAAGCCTTCGCGGCAGCCTTAGTGAGATCCTTGGTGAGGAGGAAGCCGGGGTGACCTTCCTTGTCTGGCATCTGCTTGCAGCATCCATATGCTTCATCATTTGCTCCTATGTGTGTTCTTACGGAATGAGTTAGCCTCATGATGGCTTGATTCTTGAGCTCTCTTCTGTTGGTCAGCAGCATCGAACACCCTCCTGACCGGAACAGGATGTTGGAGAGCATCATGGACTTCTCTTTGCCGCTGTACCAGTGTGGCCCTAATGATTCTGTGCTCACAACAACAGCATATGCATTCTTCTGTGTCTTGAACAGGTGATGAACCAAGTCAACCGCTACAGCACTCGCGCTACAACCCTCACCAGACAGATTCACAGTCTTGATGTCATGCCTCATCTTGTACCGGTTCACAACCCGCGAAGCTAGGGATGGTGCGGGCGCGAACAAGGAGACATTCACAACCAGGATGTCTATCTCCGATGGAGAGACTCCGGTCTTGGCGAAAAGCTTGTCAAGCGTATCAAACATTATGTCATCAAGCTCTGAGCAGGCATCCTCAAGAGTAGCACTACATTCTCTGCCTTCAATGACATTTCTTGGGCAGTAAGTTTCTTCACCGATCCCTGAACTGACCATAAGCTGCAACAGAAACCTGTATTCTTCTATACCGTAGTTTCCGTTGCGCAATATGATCTTCACTGATTCGTCGGTGTTGAGCTTCCTCTCGGGCGGTGCCTTGTAGCACTCATAAGCAAGCATGTAGCACTGCTGGTCTCTCTTCCGAGACACCATCTTGTAGATGCAAGAGATTGCGTAGAAAAGAAGCAACAGAAACATTTTGGTGAAGAGATCCATAATTTCAGGACTCTCTATGAAATCTCTTCCTCTGTTAGCTACTAAAAAGAGAAACTTTTGTGTGTGAACTCTGGCAACAAATCATGACCATTTATACTAAAACCTAAACCCATCTACCTTCTGAAAGTTAATGACCTCTTTTTCTAGACGGATCATGAATGAAAAATATAAATTTTAAAAGAAAATTTGTCTGCCATGTAATTAATAAAAAATAATAATTTATTCTTGCCAAAGTTGGGAGAGATGTGTCATGTAAGCACCCCAAACACATCCCTGTTGGTACAGGTAGCAGTATAGTCAGTAGAACTGAAAGGACGCAGGACCATGTCATTGTTTACTAAAAGTCCAACAAGTGGGAAAAATTGACTTGATTACTATTAAATTATCTCCCTTCTAGCTTGAACCAGAAGCAGGAGGATTCAACTTATCTGAACTGGAAAAACTCACTGCCTGCTTGAGAAGGTAAGGTATATTTGAAATAGCATAAAATATTTATAAATAAAAAAAAACTGAATTAAATGCAAATCATAGATGCTAATTTAATTCTCCATGTGCAAACAAGCATATATCTTTACCAAAATTGATTCAGCGGCTGGAGATTTAAAATCTGCAAGTTGCGTAATCTTCAGACCTAGCTGCCAACTATCTAGCTTCAATGGCTATCAAATATAATAAAAAAATGGTTTTTTAAAGTGAAAACAGTACAGTTACATTCAAAGCTTCTGCATGCTCAGAGGGTAGTTAAGTGTGAAAGTTGGTAACTTTAGCTAATCATAGCTCATTTGTGTTGAAATTAATGATCTGGGCAACAAATTTAATTAGAAGTTGTTATAGAAGTTAATTATTTGGGTAAGTTGCCAGAGAATAGGTTTCTATGAGTTACAAGTTTTTTTTTTTTAATAATCAATTAAATGGTTCTAGTGGAAGTTACAAAATTTCCTTTGCTATAAAAGCAAATATATAAAGAAGTTGGCTATGTAACCCAAAAACAATGTAAAGTCTCAATGAAATAGTAGTGTAGCTGAATATTGACTAATGCCCATAATCTCTTGTCTATCTCTCTCAAAGAAACCAATCATGTTCTTTGTTGATTTAGTTTTTTTCTTGTTCACTTCTTCTCCCTCTAAAAAACCAACAATTTGAAAACTTTGCAATGGCTGATTTCAAAAAAGATTAGTCAAAGAGGCGAAAAGATGCAATATGACTTGTGGGTATGAAGATAACAGTTAGAGCAAACTTGAATTAACAGTCTTCTGTCAAAATCTGCACTTGAACAATCTGGATTTGGATGAATTGATTACCCTTCATAAATCAAGGTGGAAACTTTGGAAGTCAAAGCAGTAGGGACAAAGGAAAGGAGACATTTTGATGCTTATCTTGGCCTATTTCAGATCATCTTCTTCACATTTTCGTCGTGTTCTTCTCATGTCAAATGTTGACCTTCTCCAGTGACGCAACGAGTTAGAACATGTATGTCTATCTCTTGGGTTGATAAGTTTAATTAAGGACTTCATTGACATATCCCCTTTGATGTCAGGTTTGGAGTTCATCCATGGTGTGACCGAAGAATGATTCAAGATTGAGGTGCGATGTGTGTGTGCATGAAGTGATTGATTGCGTAGGAAGGAAGCGAGTACCAAGTTGTGCTTGGAGTGTTGCAGAATTGAATGTTCTGGGCTCCATTCTTTTATTGTCAGGAAATTAAAATATGATGATACTCCATTAATTAGATAGCAAGAAAAGAGTAGTTATACAATGCGCATGTGCGCACTGTATGAGCATAAGAGATGAAAACAATTACAACAAATATCACTCTCACTTTTGACGACGCTTCTGATGAAGCCCCATCACCTCTGACGATTCCGTCGCCTTTTTTCCGACGACGCCTCCATCATTTCCGACGACGTTCTGCGTATTCCGGTGAAGCTTCCCATCGGAATCCATAACGTTTCCGTCACTTCCGACGATGTTTTTCCGTATTCAAACGTGATTTCAGATCCGCTTCTATAAATCGAACAAACATAACTCAACAATACTACGATGAAGCTCCAGAACCACAAAACTTGCAAACTATGAAAAACTGAAATTTTTGCTGACATAAAAAATATGGGGAAAACGATAATGATCAGAGTAGGTAGTCATATTGATCTGCACATTTCCAATGTTGATCGATGAGTCTTCTTATGTTGATCAGCTTATGTCCAATATTGATCTGCTCTTGTCCAATGTTGATCTCTATACTTTTCCATGTTGATGATCCTTTTTAACATGTTGATCTCTATTTTTATCATGTTGATAATTCTTTTTATATAGCATTGTTGATCTCTCTCATTGTGATGCTGATCTTTTTGTTTAGCATGTTGATCTCTCTTATTACCGCGTTGATCTATCTTTTTTGTTATGTTGATCTTTATTTTCAACATGCTGATCTCTCATATTGTTATGTTGCTCTTTTTTTTAGCATTATGTTGATCTTTATACTTACCACGTTGATTATTCTTTTTAGCATGATCTCTCTTACTGTCATGCTGATCCTTTTTCTTATAATATTGATATATCTTCTTACCATGTTGATCTATCTTTTATGTCATGTTGATCTTTCTTTTTTAGCATATTTATCTTTGTTATAATTGTCATGTTGATCTTCTGTTTTAGCATGTTGATCAGTAGACTTGTCATGTTGATCGGTACTTTTGTCATGTTGATCTGTCGATATTGTTCACGCGAAGAGACGTTGTTGATCGATTAATCATGCTGATCAAACACGACCATCATACTGATCAAAATTAGCGAATGACAAACTTGTAAAAAAACGAATTAGTTATGCACACGTATGCGCAGTGTGCATTTTAATGCGTGCCACAAGAAAAAGAGAGTAAAGGTGGAAGGAAAACTTAAAACCTATCTCTTTTTAATTAGTTGAATAATTAAACCACTTTTTTGTCTTTTTAACGGAAATACTATAATAATTTTTATATTGAAAAAATATATTACATTTTTTATTCCAAATGATAATTTTGGGAAGAAAAAATAAAAACTCTTCAAATAGGTCCTAGAGAAAACTATTCCTAATAAACCAAATAGAACCCCCACTAAAAGCCTAAATTACTCGATGCTATATTTATTTTATTACTTTCTAATCTTAAAACACTCATTAGTCTCTTTGTTGAGTCAAATGTTTCATCTTTTTAATAGAGTATATATAAAAGAACACAACCTTGAATATTTTCCTAGAGAAGTTTGATTATTTTCGTTTTTATGATTGTGTGTGGCTCATTTATATTATATTTTGGGCACGATCATTGTAGTGGATTCCTAAAAAACATATGCTTGAACTGTAACAGTTTTTAGTAGATTCCTAAGGGATCCACAAACACATGTGAGTGATACAGTATTACCATAATTTTTATACTTTGTTTTAGTGGATATTTCCACAAGCATGAATCTAGGTTAGTTAAGCGTTGAACCATGTTAAATTGTACGTGCATTAATTATTCGAATTCGTTTGTTTCCGTTGTTCTTCACTGGTACTTAGGTTAGTTAACCCATGACACTAATTACACTAAATTACAGTACTGTTAATCAAATTCACTTGTGTGACTTAATTACTTGTCCAATTCTAGGTTCAAAAGCAACACCATGTTGGAAAAAAAAAGAGCAAATTCCTGGTAATAGTTACAGTAGCTAGCTGGAGAAAGGAAGCAAAATAGTACATAGATTTTTATATCCAGGCTTTGGCCAGTCTGTCTTCCCCAACAAAAGAAACTTCTTTTATCTTCAGATAATAGTACTAGTATTTTATGTTTGGTACTGTTACAACCAGAAACAATTAGTACAGACACGTTTAATCTAGGGTTTGATATCCAGCAGTTTGTGATGGTCCCCATTTCAGATAAAGTCTTTAGCTACCCATCATCAGAATTCAATACACAAGCATGATCAGCAGTGCTGCTGGTGGGTCTAACTACTGCTACTTAATGCCCTGTGCTAAACAAGCTCTTCATGCCCTAGTTCACAAATAAGAATACAGAAAGATATTAAATTTCACCATTTTAAGTAAAGAGAAGAGAATTAGGTAATTAACCATGCACTTAGAATATTACTGGTAGTACTGGTACATGTTTCACAATGTTCATGGCTGAGCCTGATGAGCCATTTCATTGACCCATGAGAATTTCTTGATGAAGGGGCTAACAAATGACTCTAAAGGGTACCCTTGGATGCAGTCTTGCCATACATTAGCACCATCCAGATCTTTCATCACCTCCCACACACAGTTGCAGCACTTGAAACCTGATCCAAGCCCAATCATCAGAATCCTGTCCCCTTTCTTGAGCCTACTCTTGGCTTCCATGTAAGCCAGCACATACCAAATGCCTGCGGCAGATGTGTTCCCGAATCGCTGCACGGTCATCCTCACCGGCTCAAGATCATACTCATTCAGCCCTAAACTCTTTCCCATCCCATCGATCACGGCCTTCCCTCCCGGATGAATGCAGAAGTGATCTATGCCTGTCTTAAGGTTCAAACCCCCTGCTGTGAGGGTTTTCTTGCTATTACTTGCGCTGTAAGAAACCACCATGTACCGAACAAGTTCATGTAAAGGTAGGATTTTGGGCACCAAAACCGTCATGTTTTCAGTGAAGGCTCTGGCAGCAGATTTGGGTACATCTTTGGTGAGGAAAACACCTTTGTATCCTTGCTGGTCTTCCATTTGCTGGCACGAATAGTACGCTTCATCACTCGCACCGATATGAACCCTAACAGAATGCCTCAGCTTCAACATGGCTCGGTGCCTCAAACTTGCCTTGTTGGTCAAGAGAACAGAGGAGCCTCCTGAGCGGAAGAGCGTATTAGGCAGCATCATGGATTTCTCTTTCCCACAATACCAATTCGGAGCAAGAGACTCCGAACTGAACACGATGGCAATCGAATTCTTGTGAATCCTGAACAGCTGCTGCACAAGATCAACAGCAGCAATGCTGCCACTGCACCCCATCCCTGATAAATTAAAGGACTTTATGTCATCCCTCATCCTGTAACGGTTGATTATCCTGGAAGCTGCCGAAGGAGCGGAAGTAAACGATGAAATCGCGACAACAAGTATGTCGATTTCTGATGGAGACACGCCTGATTTGGCGAACAGAGTGTCAAGTGTCTCAAAAGCCATATCATCAATGTCTGAGTGGCAGTCAGCAAGAGTTGGTGCGTCCTCTCTGCCCTCAATTATGTTCCTTGGGCCGTAAGTTCCCTCACCCAGGCCTGAACTGACCATCATCCGCAAGAGGAACCGGTATTCTTCAGCCCCAAGATTCTTGTTGCGCATGATAAGAGCGCCAGAGGCATCGAGATCAAGTGTTCTCTCTTTAGAGCCCTTGTAGCATTCAAAGGCCATGATGTAGCAGCACCCGTCTCTCATTCGAGAAACAGTGGCTTTTAGGAATTTAAAAACAGAATACACTACAGACACAATCAAAGAAGCAACCAGTAGGAACTCCATTGAAAGGAAAGGTTTTTGGACCAAGGTTAACCAGTTTGTCTGTAAAAGCTGCAGATGCAGCAAGTAGAAGTCCTTATTTATAAGTAAGTAATAAATAAAAGCGATACTGCTGCAGTTGGTTCCTTCTTTATCTGGATTGGTGGGAGAAGATGAAGGGTATTTAAGAAAGTTGGAATTTTGTCAACCAATTTGGACATATGAACATTAAAGTGTTGGCAATGGAAATCAAGCAGAAGGAAGCAGTTGATTTTGCAAGTCAAACAACAGCTGCCCGCATTTATTAGTTTTCGCAATATCTGTTATGAACTGTGTCAGGAAAGTGTGGAAAAGACTGTAGCAGACTGTGTTCTTTTGTAAGTGAAATACTATCTGATACTACAAGGTACTCTTGTATTATATGAACGATAAAATAGAAAAGATGTCACGAGCGCCCGCGTCCGGAAAAATATTTTCCACGGAAATGTCCGGGGAACCCATGCGACCTCAAATATGAAAGCATTCCCAAGAATGATGTCCAGAAAAGATTCGGGAGCTGTCAGATCACCCGAAGCATGACCCGCATGCCTGAAACGGAGCCCCGGATTACCAAAGTCACCACCCGCTCGGGGTGACTGTAACATTCTCCCCTAGAACTCTTGGTCCTCCAAGAGTAACCTGAACCATACAAATGTCCCAAAGAACCAGAACAGATGTTCTCTTCACCTGGCATACTCGGACCACCGTTACTGGTGCGGCGGGAGTGGTAGTTTAAACTACCAACCTGAGCCTCTCAGCGGCGTCCCAACCCTCAGGGTGCATCTTGTTGCGCCCCGAGTCAGTTGCCGGTATTTCTACCTGACAACCCTAGACAGTACCGAATCTATGCCTAACAGACTTTCAACATGCCATCTCGTCGGAAGACATTGTGCATCACAGACATACTCGGAGGTAAAGCCAATTTGTATGCTACCCTGCCGACTCGTTCCAAAATCTCGCAGGGACCGATATACCTTGAGCCCACTACGCTTTCGTTGCGCACTCTGATCCTCCTCTGCCAATGAACCTCCAGTTGTTTCTTCAATTCAACCATCTCCACCATCGGCTGAAACAAAGAGAGCTAGTACCTCCCCAGAAACCGTAATGTTACGGTCAGCACAACCAATGTGCACAGAATTCTTCGACAACCAACTCATCCCAACACCTATACCAAATTGGGATGGGGTCCCTGTGGCTGCTGAAGATTTGGGGGTGGTGATTGTGGTTATTCAGGCCCCGTATTCTGCTGAACCCGTCTCCTAATCCTCGGAGGAGTGGGATCCCGGTCCCTACCCTCCAGCACCCGATCACGTTGTCTGCGTGTGGTAACCATTTCCTGAAAACAACTCAACCTATATAACCAAGTATCCAGAACATGTAACTCTCTCTCTACAGAAGCTAGCAGCAGTATTCTAAGGCTCTATAGTGTAATGTAATGCATGATGCAAAGATTCTTTTCAGAATCACAGAACCAAATGTACCTTATACTTAAACACATAATCAGATCATGATCATATCACAATATCACATCATAAAACCACAAACATAAAGGTACCCGGATTATGTTGGAAGCCCGCACTCGAGCTGTATTTACCCCGCGCTTCACTACGCGCTCCGATGTCCAAAATTCCAAAACTTGCCCGGAGTACCACAACCTCCCAAATGTGCTACAGCACCGGAGTTCAATCTTAACCGAATGTTTCGAGGTACCGCCCGCTACTCCACACACATTCCAAAGTGGTTCAAATAAGGAGTTGATTAGGCTCCGTACAGAACCGCCCCAGAATAGAACGTAGAACAGTAGCTTGCACTTCAAAGTCATCTCCCGCAGATGTTCATCCATGAACTGGCATTACTGTTCCAAAAGTCCACTCCTGGACTGGTATACTTGCCTCAGAAGTCTACACCAAGACTGATCATATTCCGCCTTTCTCTGGTCAATGCAATCCGACCTGCTCTAATACCAACTTGTCACGAGCGCCCGCGCCCGGAAAAATATTTTCCGCGGAAATGTCCGGGGAACCCATGCGACCTCAAATATGAAAGCATTCCCGAGAATGATGTCCAGAAAAGATTCGGGAGCTGTCTGACCACCCGAAGCATGACCCGCATGCCTGAAACGGAGCCCCGGATTACCAAAGTCACCACCCGCTAGGGGTGACTGTAACAAAAGACTGTGATAAAAATTTGAGGGGAAAGTAAATTTGAAAATAATGTAGTATTTGGGTTATGCATTTCAGCATTTGCATGAAGCCTACCTTAGCGAAATGTGAAAGACATTGTTTTCACATTTTCAATTTCAGTGTGGCTTAGAAAAGTTGTCACAATTTCTTCTTCTTGTTTTTTTTAATGATTGAGTTGACTGCAAGGCCGGTCCTGAGATTTTCGGGGTCCCAAGCGAAAGAAAAATTGGGACCCTTATCAAAATACTCATTTCGTCCTAAAATTTTGGTGTGTTTTTTTTAATGTTGTGGAGGATTTAGATCACTACTTGAAAGAATTCATTAGTATTTTGAAAAAAAAATATATTTTATTTTTTGAAAGCAACAAAAAAAATTCTTGTAATAAAATTACACCTATGCCCAAAGATACAATTGGGTTTTAAAAATATTTGGCTTTACATATTAAAATGTTAAAGAAATAAAATCATATATTAAATGTTAAAAATTAAACGCACCATTTTTTAAGGACAAATGTAGTAATATTTACATGATCTTTTACTTTAAAAATACGTATATTAATATTTTATATTATGTAAATATTACTACCTCCATCTCACAAAAGATTATGTTAATATGTTCTGTTATTGGATTTTTTTCCTATGTGTATAGTGTGTATACACACACACACACACTACCTCCGTCCCTAAATAATTGTCTCGTTTGACTTTGATATTTTAAGGTACACTATTTGACTCAAATTTTAACAAATAAAAAGTTTTAAAAAATTAAATAAAAAATATATTTCGAAAATTTAGATTGCAAATATGAGACACTCCTGAAATATTTCATTTCTAATGTCTAAACAGTCATGAAGAAAATCATAGAATAAATACTGTGAAACTGTCAAAACAAATGAAACAATTATTGAAGGACGGATGAAGTATAATTTTTTCAGGGACCCCTTAAAATTGGGGGCCCAAAGCCGGAGGCTTACCCGCTTTGGGCCAGGACTGGCTTTGTTGACTGGTAAGACATGCAACCTTTTCCTGCGGGAAGAATGAGTAGAAGAGTTTTGGTTCGCTTGCAAACCTATGGATTGAAGATATTTGGTAAGATCACTATACACACATGCACACCCATTTCAGATAGTGGAATACTTAGTGCGTGATCCTTTGTTTAATGATTTGAACACAAAGTCTTAAAACCTATTTGATCATTTATATGTTTAGAGATGTGTGGTTCTAGATGCTGATTTGACTTGAGCAGGTATTGGTAGTTTGCTTGGTTTGATGTGCTTAGTCTAGGATTGCATGTAGGTAGAATTGCTAGAGACTAGCAATTGTTTGAGTTTGTGGGTATTTGATAAGTGCACATTATTGTATATATTTTACCCTCAATTTTGCATAGAAACTCAATTAATTGCTATGTTCTTATTAGCTTGTGCAAGAATTTTTGCAGGATTCCACTTTAGGAGGTATTTGAGTGAAATTGAGGATATCGTGGTTAAATTGGCAAGAAATGAAAAGTTGAAGGCAAATTGGAGTGAAGATAAAAACTGATGACTAAAGTGACAAAAGGACAAAGTTTTGGGATAAAAGTAAATAATTAATACAAGTTTAAGGAAAATATGGGGATTTAGGCCAAACCTAGTCCAATTTGGACTAGGTTGGATGCATTCAGCTAGGAGGCGCCCATTCATTCAAGCAGTTCAACTTTGGAGCAGGAGTCAGGCGGAGTAAAATTTGAGAAATTGATCACCGTTTTTCATCATAAAAATTCAAGTTTCATTGTTTTATTATTTCTTGTCATTATACATGTTTATTGGCTAGTTTTCTCAATTTTTTTGGTATTAATTCGTGAAGCTTGACTGTAGGACTTGATACTTTAGTTCTATATAATATATATATATATATATATATTATTTCTCCATAATGCATGTTTAATAACTCGAATAGTTCATACATTATTCTTCAGTGCACGAAATATTTGTGGTATGCTTCGCTTAGCCATAAGAGAGTATTACTAGACCACAAGGTAATTAGGCTAGATTTGGTTGTGAAGCGACGGTTTGCAACAAATTTAGGAAGAAGATAGATCACTTGAACTATTAAAGTGAAGCGACGGCTTGCTTTAATCACCTAGGTGAAACCTCGACATGAGACATTTAGAATTGATAAATCGACTTACAAGTTGAGAGTAATAATTATAGGTAAACATAAAGTGTAAATCTGAAAGTCAAGTGGATCATTAATCCTATGAAGTAGCTTAATCTATTGAATTTCTCACTCTTGCAATTTTTGTTTATTAGTTCATTAATTAATTCAACCAATCCAAAAATCAATCTTTTCTTTTCAATTTAATAGAACAAACGTTCCATCCTGAAAAGAGAGCTCAGGAGCCTTTCTTACACAATTTGTTAGAATCACAAGTCCATGTGGATTCGATCCGGTACTCATCGGATTTACTACTTGTCTGACCACCGTATACACTACGTAGAGAAATCCACTTACTGCGGCCTCCGCCACAGTAAAACCGCAGCTATTTTACGTAGTGATACTTTCGGTGTTGCGAGCAATGTGTTTTCTAAGGTTATGAATACAAATACGTTTTTAAGACAAAATATGGAGTCAAACTTATATGGCAAAAAGTACCCAAAAAAAACCCTTGAACTTTTCAACTTATCACGAATCAATTACTGAACTTTTTATCTAGTTGAATAAACCACTAAATTTCCAACTCGTCATGAAAAACAAGTTAAGAGAATATCAAAATGGAAAGTTAGAGCATGGTTACGTATGATGAAAAACAATGTTATATTCAGTTAACTCGCTCAATCCATGTTGCTATTCTGCCTAAATAATTGAATGTGTGATATATCATAACTGTTCAGAAAAAAATTTAACAAATTTGTACTGTATAATTTGAGATGTACAATATAAAAAGTTCATAATAACATTCATTTCAGGAAATTAAGAGGAGTAAAATATTTTCTTAAAGTCATGTACTATTTTCTCAATAATGTTCTTGCATTCGTACCATGCACCTGTCAAGATTTATTTCTGGTCAACCAAAATAAATTTGGTAGAGCATTGACATAAAAAGATATGGTGATTAATAGAAGGAGAAAGCTGGACTAAGAATTTTAGGTAAAAGGCCAAAGCCCCGAGGACAAACACAACCTGTTCTATTCAAAGTGTACTGTAGGTGGACGTTGTTGCCGGAAGCAGATGAGTGCTTAAATGCTGCAAGATTGCAGGCGATATTATAAACTCCGGCCGGTTGTGTGCTTTTGCGAAAAAACGTTGGGACAAATTTGAATAAAAAAAGAAAAAAAAAGTTAAAATTAGTGTGTAGTTTGTAGGAGGGAAAAAATTGATTATTATTATTTTTTATTATTTTTTTTTTTTAAATAACACAACCTTAATTGGAAAACTCATCACCGATTTTAATTATGTATCACTCCCATAAAAACATGAAAGTTTCGTTTGATAGGAAAATTAAGAAGTATTAAAGACTTCAGATAAATAAAGTGACATACACACATGAGATATGGCGGGTGTTTTACATGTGTATGAATTAAGCACAATATCAAGTAATAAAACTCATTCAACCTCAAATGTAAGGTGTGCAATTGTAGTAGGGTGAGTGGGGTCGAACCCAAGAGATTATAGTGCAATTTATGAAGTTTAGCTAAATGCAATATTTTTTGGTGTTTTTGGATTTAGATGACAAGTGATAAGATAGATGATAAATCTAAATTAACTAAGTCTACTTCTATCACTAATGCAAATAAAATTAGGATGCAATGCAACAAACAATTATGAAAAATAAATGTTCCTTAGGGTTGATTAGAGTTGAGGCTACTAGATGTAGTGCTTGGTTGTGATATATGACAAGTTAGAGGAGTTGGATAATTAACAAGTTCTAACCTCCTCAGTTAGAACAATCCTCTTCATAGAAGATCAAGTAGAATCTCTTCACTTGCTTCAACTATGGAGGCATTAAGTTTAGCCAAATGATGTCTCCCAACACCCTAGATTATCTTCTCAAATAATCCTAGAGTATCTAACCAATTTTCTTTGGTCAATTCAACAAAATGCTCTCTCAAGCATTTCATCGAACACTTGGTGGGCATGGTAGAGTAGTTGGCCTTCTACTCTACCTCTACCTTCCTTAAGCCCAAGAAAATGTTACTAATCATGCATAATCAACAACCAAACAACTATAATTCATCTAGCAACATAACAACATGTTAACCAACCCCAGGGATGGTGATCTAATCAAAACTCAAGCTATTCACAACAATGAACAAAAATGAAAGTAAGAGATGAAGAGAAAGGAACAAGCTTCGCCCGACCCAAGGAAAGGGGCCGCCTGGAGCTTCGCCTGGCTTGTGGAACGGGCCGCCTGGCTGGTCGCTTGGGCCGCGGGACATCCTCGAAATGATGTCAGGTGACCGCCTGACTTTTGGACGGGGGTCTGACTTCCACCCGGCTCCAGGATTTTCCATGGAATTTCTCCAGGTCCGGGCGATCGCCTGAACTGAGGTGTTGGGTCGCCTGGAGCTTCGCCCGGACCATTTTCTTCACCATTCCTTGAACTTTTCCAGATTTTTCAATTTGGTTCTCAGCTTTCTCTTAATAGCCCTTTTTACACAGAATTCACCCCTTTTGACATCCAACACCGAATACCTGCAAAAATGCTCGCGCGCACACTAAGTACTAGCATAATTATCGATAAAGCACATGAAATGAGGGCAAATATATACCGCTAATGCACAATTGTCAAGATACAAATAACTTTTTTTAGTGAAAGACCGCAAATTAAAATAATAAAAGAAAGTTTTTTTTAAAAAAAGCAACAAACTTTTTTTAGGGGAAAAAGATATATCATATTAAAGAAAGCAACAAACTTTATTTATTTACAAATTGAAAATATTAACAAGATTTTAGTTCATCAAATTTTACGTTTATTTTAGTTCACAAAAGAAAAAAAATTTTTGAGCCGTGTGATTAAACGTGAATGAAAAAAAAAAGCGTAAAGGAAATAAAGGCGCCTTATGTGCAAAGTTGAATGAAAGGATCAGGTGATTGGTTTTAGCGGTCCTTGTATAGTTGTCTGTCTCACTTGGACTTCTCTGTTCTTTCTCTCTTTGCCTTGATTTTCATTTTAGCATGTGAAGAACTGGTTGAAGAAATTAATGAGGTCAGTATTGTTGCTGATTTCAATCTATCTAACAGATGGTTCATAATTATGAGTTTTGTTTTGTTTTGTCTCCACCTTCTTCTAGGTATGAACAACTAACTTTTCAAAATTTATCTAGGCGTTAATCTAATGAGTACTAGTATGATTAAAACAAACTTCATAAGTAATTGTTTCATGTTGAGGGGGAAAAATGTCTAACTAGGCCTAAAACTTTTGAGGTTTTCGAGTTTCAGTCCTAAAATTTTTCGATTTCGAATCGCCGGACTAAACGTTTTATCCGTTAATGGCTTGTAGTTCTAAAATGCAAGGTGGCTGACGAACGCTGACGTGGATGACTAACGATGTTAATTTTAAACACTCACCTGACAGATCACCAAAACGACGTCGTTTTGGCTACCTCTTAAGATTGGCTGACCTGCTCTTCTCGTCAGCCTCAGTCACGAACCAGACAGAAAGAAAAGAAGAAAGGCGAACTCGTGCGACAAGACGACAACCAAGCGTGGAGGGACCAAGGCTAGGGTAGATCGAAGAGCTTCCCAATTGATTGTGGTTCGTTTACTTGTTTTTTCTCTTATATATGTTGTGTGCTTGCTTTTTTACTCTTAAAGATTTGCTTTTTTTACTCTTAAAGATCTGCATAAGTACAAATCAAGGGCTTCCCAATTGATTGTGGTTCATTGTAGTGCTCAATCTGTCTAATTGATTTTGTGCAACCAACATATCTGTGCTCCCACTGAACTGAACATTTACCTATATTGTGATCTTTCCTTCACAGTGGTCATGCTAAGTACATTTTCCCCATTCATTTTTGCTGTTCAATTATTTGTGAATCTGAATTTAAAATTTGTTGTGTAAATATGTTTTCTGTAAATAGTTTCTTTTATTATTTTGTGAATGCATGGGTTTAAAACCTGAATTGAAAATTTGTTGTGTAAATCAACAGTGTTAAATATGTTTTGTTTTGTTTAAAGTAGATTTCTTAATACCTACTTGTTTAAATGTTTTAGGACAATGGACAAGGAGAAGGAGAAGGAGAAGCAAGGAGAAACAAACATCACTGTTGAAGCAAGTGTAGATGAGAACACCACTGTTTTGTTTAAAGTAGATTGTTGATGTTTGAATGTTTTGAATTTAGACTTTGGATGATTGATGTATTTTGGATGTATTTTGCATGAAAAATAAGGATAATTCATGAATTCAGGTCTGTCAGGGCAGCCCAACCCGAACCCGACTAAGTTCGAGTCCGGGTTGACCCGATTCGAAAAATGTTTGGGCCAGTTTTGGGCTTCATCATAAGACAGTCAACTTTCAGGTTTGGGCCAACCCGACCCAAAACTCGACAAACCTGACCCGTTTTTGCCCCCTAGAAGCAGATGATGGAAGATTCACATAAGAGCATGAAAAATTATGTGGATGAACGATTGAAGGCATTACAGATGGAGAATAAAAAAATGCATACGAAGAACAATGTTCTAATTATTTTGTGTTGTATCTTTTTACTCATTCTTCTTTTGAAGTAGCTAGTTTATCGTTGTTCTAATTATTCTGTGTTGTATCTTTTTGCTAATTCTTCTTTTGAAGTATCTAAAAAACTCATCTTGTCGATCACCATTTTATGTTGATCAATCAAGTAGGTATGTCGATCTAATAAAGTAGTCACGTGGATCTGACGATGTCAATCTAAACAATTTATCATGCTGATCTATTATCAATACTAATATATTAAGACAACAATGTCGATCACTATACAGATGGATATTCATTCCGGCGATGTCGATCGAAATAACATGTCATGCTGATCTTCAATGCTGATATATCAAGAACACAAGAACAAAAAAATTAACCAACATATAGTCTATCTTTGTTCCATACATGTATGATATACCATACCATTCTTCCTGCTTGTTGATGTAGTATGGTTAGACATACTAAGTTTGATCCTAGTATTATAACTAGGATACATCATTTACAAAAATAGCACTCCTTCAAAAAGAACCTGTCTTTCATACATTCATCAATTGTCTCCTAATTGTTGAACTTTTCCCTTTGTTGGATCAGCTTGAAGAGTGCTCGTTTTCCTTGTTGGATCAGCTGACCTTCCAATTATCAGCTCACCGGTACTCCCAGTACTCCTAGGTGCAAGTATTTTAAACAAAAATAGATAAGTAACAATCAACAACATAATCTGTTAACCAAACATGTACTAACAAAGCTATAATAGTTGTAACAAAGAGTAATATGTCAGCAACCAACATGCCCAGAAAGAACTGGAAAACTCGCAACTTGCAGCTCCCCTCACCCCTAATTGTGCAATTAAACCAATTAATTAACCCAAAACCTTAAAAACCCGCAATTAACTAGTTCCAAAGTACTTTTATTGTCCCATTACTGCATGAGTACAACTTTATTGTACTCTACAGAGGAGGAGACAGATTTCTTTGTTGGGATTTGAAAAACCCTAACTGCCACAGTTACCTTCAACTGCAATGTTGCTCAACAGACAGGAAGGTCGGCCCCTACCTCTGCGAACCGGTCCCCTCTTCAAGATGTTGGTTGTCTTCGATCGACCCCAGCCCTGGTCCCTCCACGCTTGGTTGTCGTCTCGTCGCACGAGTTCGTCTTTCTTCTTTTCTTTCTGTCTGGTTCGTGACTGAGGCTGACGTGAAGAGCAACTCAACCAATCTTAAGAGGTAGCCAAAACGATGTCGTTGGTGATCTGTCGGGTGAGTGTTTGAAATTAACGACGTTAGTCATCCACATCAGTGTTTCGTCGGCCACCTTGCATTTTAGGACTACACCCCATTAATGGATAAAAAGTTTAGTCCGACGATTCGAAATCGAAAAGTTTTAGGACTGAAACTCGAAAACCTCAAAAGTTTTAGGTCTAATTGGGCATTTTCCCCTGTTTAGAGAGACTTGAGGGCTGCTCCTTCTGGGTTGTTTCAAGTTGGGGTAATGCGAGTTATAAATAAATCAGACCTTCAACTCAACAGCCTAGCCTTTAAATTTATTTACCAACGTTGAGATTCATACAAGGATGGTATCAATCAATATGGAAATAAGAAGGTGATGACACAGGATTGTTCGATCTGTTGAGCTTGTTTATGTGGACATTAGATGATTTAGTGCAGCGGTCTCCGCCATATTAGCTTCGGCTTCTTGAACAAACAGAGTCAAGATCACCACACGGTTCCACCAAAATGAATGATAGAGGCGTTGTGAATAAGTGTCAACTAGGTAGGAGGATAATACTTGTTGAAGAACGAGAGAATTGCAATCCAAAGCAAGTACTTTCTTACTTCCTTTTTCTTTCTGGTGTGTTGCAATTCAATGGGATGTGGTAAAGTAAACAGGGCTTGTATTTCAAATTGAGAACCAAATAGGTAAATGTCTTAGCGAACTAACGAATTTTACAACTAATTCTTCTAAAGCTCCCAGCATCTCTCAAACACTCGGTTTCGGTTCTGTCCCTAACTCTCGGCATCTAGTTTAACTCCAACAAAACAGAAAACCATAGAACAATAGAAAGAGTGTTGAAATTCACGGTGGATGGAGCTGAACAATCCCTTTTCTTTTCCGTTTTTGAAATGGCAATGATAATATAAATAGAAAGAGATGCTGGGGCTGAGCAACAATACAACAGACGACTCAAAACACTAGCCTACAAAGAATTATAGAAATATCGGAGAGTTCACAACTGGAGACGGAACGGAGGATGGCGAGGTGCGGCGGTGGAGGCAGGCCGTGTCGGGCTGGCGAGGCGAACCCAACCCAACCCAACCATGGTAGCTGCCGCTTCTGTTCCTCTCGCGAATGCTGGCGAGATAAGAAAAAGAATAATGAAATGAAACCCCGACCCATATTTAGGTCGAACAACCTTGTCACCCTCTGACTTTCTTATATTTGGCAAAAAGACCTCATTCCTTTATTTTTAACTGTTAGCCTTATAGCTTTTCTCCTTAATATTATATTCACTTTATTGTTTCTCTTCTTTTTACCGAAGTTGTGATGTTTTCATTCTCTATAAAATGTTTATACATATTAAACTTATTGTTCCCTCTGTTTCTTTCATTACTTTTCCGATTATTATTCTAATGAATATTTTTTACTTTGTTTAATGGAAAGCATTTTGAAATATCAAGTAAATAACTCGAACGTAATCACCATGCAAGTAATTCAATTGTGAGTCAGAAATTTCTCATAATGAATATTTTAAGGGATAAAAACGGGTAATTATCAACCCTCCCCCCGAGATTTGTCATATTCTCCACTTTCCTCCTCGTATTTTCAGAATTTTCAAAAAAACCCTGAGGTTTGGCTAATTATATAAAGAGTAAACTACGCCCGTAGTCCTGTAAGTTTTTGGGTTTGTCCTATTTGGGTCCCGTTTTAAGAATTTGTATCACTTTAGTCCTGTAAGTTTCAATCGTGTGCACCGTTAGTCCTCCCGTTAAATTTTCCGTTAAAACTGACGTTAAAGTGGTAAAATTACCGAATATCTAGGTATAATACTAAATTTAACATCAATCTTCTAAAAAAACTACAAATGAACCCCCACTTAACCCACCCAATTTCCACCAGCTTCCTTCACCTAGGGCACCACCATTGCCGCCAATTTTCATCACCGACGCCGCCCTTCAGCCTTCCACCACCGCCCTTGCACCGCGTTACCATCCTCGCACCATTTTGCCTCCTCCCTGGTAGATCTAAGGCGTAACTCTATCTCCAGACGATGTCCGACGCTTCCCTGCCTAGATCGATGCCGTCGAGCGCCGCCAACAGTTCGCATCGGCCTGTCCTGCCCCATCGACCTAGGCCCACCGCGCCCCCACCCTGGTTGCCACCGTTCGCATCGGAAGCCAGACGAAGCCACCACTACCGCCAATTACCGTCGCCGACGCCGCCCTTGAGCCTTCCACCGCCGCCCTTGCACCACGCTACCATCCTCGCACTGTTTTACCTCATTCCTCGCAGATCGAACTCATAACTTTAGACGATGTCCGACGCCTTCCCTGCCTAGATCGCCGCCATCGAGCGTCGCCAGCCGTTCGCTTCGGCCAGTCCCGCCCCATCGACCTAGGCCCACCACACCCCCGCCCTGGTTGCCCCCGTTCGCATTGGAAGCCAAATGAAGCCACCACTGCCGCCACTTGCTGTCGCTGACGCCGCTCTTGAACCTTCCACCGCCGCCCTTGCATCACGCTACCATCCTCGCTGAAGATTGGTGTAGTTGAAAACTTGAAATTAGTTGGGGGTTCATTTGTAGTTTTTTTAGAAGATTGATGCTAAATTTAGTATTATACCTAGATATTTCGGTAATTTTACCACTTTAACGTCAGTTTTAACGGAAAATTTAACGGGAGGACTAACGGTGCACACGATTGAAACTTACAGGACTAAAGTGATACAAATTCTTAAAACGGGACCCAAATAGGACAAACCCAAAAACTTACAGGACTACGGGCGTAGTTTACTCATTATATAAAACCCCCCTGAACCCTAACACCATTTATTTTTCTGCTAGAGTTTTCTATTTAATTACAAAAATTGAATCTAAGTTTTTTAACCCTAACAATTTTTAACCCAACCTAACAAATTTACATTTTCACCCAACCCACCCACCACATCCTCAACCCAGCCGCTGACCACCACCAGACTGTCGTTGACCGCCTTCGACCGCCGCGAAATAGCGTCGTACAGCTGCGGGCGAATGCCGAAACACTTGCAAAACGTGCATAGCGGCCGTGCGATCGCCCCAAATACCATGCATAGGGTAGCTTTGGCCTAATCACTGCGGCCAAGGCTTGCTCACGGTGGCCCGAGGCACGCTCACAGTAGCCCAGGTTCGCTTGTGGCGGCCCTGGGTTCATTCGCGTCGACCTTCCGTTCGCTCATGGGTGGCCTTGGGCTTGCTCGCAAATGCCTTCGGCTCGCCCGTGGCAGCCCTCAATGAGATCGGCATGTTTCGCGGTCGATGGGTGCGATTGGCCTGTGGTCGGCAGTTGGCCGACAAGTTTCGAGAAAGGTGTGAATTGAGATGATGAAGTTGGGCGAAACTGTAAATTGTTAGGATAAGTGGGGTTGTTTTGTTAGGCTTAGAATAGCTTAGGGGTAATTTCCGTAATTAAATCTTAAAACTAAGAGAATCAAGACATAGACGGATGTTAGGTTTAGGGGGGTTTGTATAATTCATCAAACCTCGGAGGATTTTTTTGAGAATTTAAAAAATGCTGGGGGGAGTGGAGAATATGACAAACCTCCTTTCTTCAATTGCCACGGCCTAGGGCCAGACCAAGGGTCCCCGAGTGCTATGGCAATCTGCCACGTGGTTGTTGCTGAGAAAGACAAAGGGTGGAGCAAGAGGGGGGGTTGGGGGTGTAGGGGGCTGAATGGCATGACGATCCATTCATATAACCCTTGCCCTGTCATCGCAAGAATGGAAAAGTCCTCCGGGTGGGAAAGACAGGTTCGGAATGGCTGGATTAGCAGGAGGAAGGGCGGCCCCACTCAGAAACAAAAGTTTACGTACATAAAAAAAGAGGCTGGTTATAGCCTTTACTTGATAGGGCTCCTTCCCATCTATCTTGACCGGGAAGAGGGGAGGCCCTTTCGGAAGCCCTTCTCGCCCTTCTCTATTATAGGGATCCCTCATATTTAGGATTCCAGGCTTCCCGGACTGCTTTGCTCCATCTGAGGCTAGGCACCTAATCTCCCTAAAAGAAGACTAGTTGAGGGCGAAGGTCCAGCAATTCCTCAATCCTAACAAAGTAGTTCCTCCGGAGAGGGGTCTTTGATAATTACCCGATAAAAACAAACTTCATCAAAAAAAAAATAAACGAAGAGAGATAATTCAAGATTTCCATGACTTTGGTCGAAATTATCTTTAAGTATATTACTCCCTCCGTCCCTGGAAAATTGAACTTATTTTCTTTTTTGGCTATCTCAAAAAAAATTGATCATTTTCCTTAAAAGGAAACTTCTCACTCTCAAAGTTACTAAACTATCCCTTCTTTATCTTTATTTTTTATACCTCATTTTTTGTGCACTTTCAACAAAAGGGCAATTAAGTAACACATACAAAAGTCTTACATTCACCTTAATCTTCGTTCTCAATCAAACCTTTCGGTTTTTTGGGGATAGAGGGAGTATATTATATAACATACCAATTTACATTGTTGCACTATTCATGTCAGTTTGTGACACACATTTGGCGGTTGAAGCATGGTGCAGAATCCCTCAGCTGCTGTTACTACATCCTTTGGAGATAGTTTCTCAGACTCATTGGTGGCCTCCCTGCAAAGATTCGGGAGCGGCTCCGAGTAATTGTCTACATCACCGCGTGGGCGATTTGGAAAGCTAGAAATAGGTTGGTAATGCAACAAGTCTGTTGAAATTCTCTGGCTATTCTATATGAAATCCAAGCTACATCTCTACTCTGAATTGGAAATAGATCAAATGGTGCGAATATGGTGTGGTCTGAGTGGCTTATCAATCCACTTGGGGTATGAGCTTTGTTGTGGTTGAAACAGGTGCTCGAGTTTTGCTCTGGTGATTGCCTCGTGTGGTACTCTGAAGCATTTGCTCTATTGTAGAGCTTTTGCTCATTCTGGGAACTTTGTTCTATTTTTTTTGTCTTTTTTCCTTTTCTCAAGGGAAGAGGGTTTATCTCTATTAATACATAAATATTCATTGTGCTCATAAAAAAAATGAATAACAATGCACTATTTATGAATAGTACCTAAATTATTATTATTATTATTATCATTATTATTATGGATATTTTGTGTAATTAGACTGAAAGATGTGATATTATATATAATACTGTAACATTATGCCTAATTTTTACTAATATGATTTGTACCCGCCGGGACACTATTTATGAATAGTGCCAAAATTATTATTATTATTTTACTATGGATATTTTGTATAATTAGACTGAAAAGATGTGATATTATAATACTGTACAATTATGCATAATTATAATACGGTTCA
Organism: Stellera chamaejasme; assembly: GCA_024586325.1. Taxonomy (NCBI): domain Eukaryota; kingdom Viridiplantae; phylum Streptophyta; class Magnoliopsida; order Malvales; family Thymelaeaceae; genus Stellera; species Stellera chamaejasme. The sequence goes on along the minus strand of CM044984.1, from coordinate 3,872,636 downwards.
AGCTACTTGGTAAGTACTCCATGATAAGTATCTATTGGACTAATATTCTCTAATTGGCCCATGGAGTCGAAAATAGGGCTCAATATTTTATAATGGGCCATGGGCTGTGGCCCAGCCCGCATCTGTTTTCTCTGGATATTCTTAATCCTGCTAGCATTATTTTGGGCTTGCTTTAAATGTTTGTTCATCGTTACCGGGCCGAGTTCAGTCTTTATAGCTAAAGATAGTACTCCATTGTGATATTTGACTTTTATGTTTCAAGTTTCAGTTTTTTATCCAAAAATTCTAAAAATTTCTAAATATATATATATATATATATAAAATATAGATTGTAAATTATGATAAATATATAAATCATTTGACTTTATATATCTAAAAAATTGTTAAAAATAAATCATAGATTAAATACTATAAAACTAGCAAAAACAATACTACAATTTTTATGGAATAGAGAAAGTACTACTTATTTAGACTCTAACAAGTCAAATGGTTGGCTTGCTTTCAAATGTGACTCCTTTCTTCTTCTTCTTCCTCCTCTCTTCTTGAAAATGCGAGTTTTTTTTTTTGAAAGTGAATGAGTTTCATTCAAAAACAGACGACTATAGCTGATAAAGTTTGACGAGCAGAGACGAGACCCTGAGAAAAGCTAATATCTAGCTCTTTGCAAAAACGAGCAACCAGATAACTTAAGGTTAAATGACACAAAAAATAACCAAGAAAGTCTGAAGAGAAATGAAGCAAAACTAGAGAAAAAGTGCATCTTCGATAGTAAGAAAGAACACCTAACAGCTAGAGGGCTCCAAAGATACGCAAGAGTGCATTCTCCACTAAGCTTTAAAGCTTTAAACAGATTCCCTCCTACAGCATCTTTCATGTGATGTCGGGCTACCAACCTCCTCGACCAAATGAGTTGCAAAATGACAACTCCAAATAGCTTGGGCCATGCAAAGGAATCTGGGAGAATACAAACTAAAATAGTCCATGTCACACCAAAAGTCACCAAGAATTGATCACACTTGAGTCACTTTAGTAAACCAAGTAAAGAAGGCGGACTCATAGCCTAATCTACCTGGAGGCCAGTACCTCAGTTCTCTTGGCTGGGAGCACTTTCGCCACTCCCTGCCTCTTCTTTTTCCTCTATTTCTCCTATGATCATATCGATACAAGCTCTCTTCCTTCATTGAACTGCATCCGACAGAGCAGCATCTAATACCTTTCCTCAGCCCTTCCCCATTCGTCCTCCATTTTTGGACCTCCTCTCTTGACCATACGCATACCATAAGTAGTAGGAGCAGAGTTCCCAAAGGTGAAAGTGGCCGGGAAGAAGGGCGTTGTAGGCTAGCTCTACAACGGTGGGATATATGTGACTACCAAGGCACGTTGTTCTACAGTAGGAGCCACTGTAACAGGCTCAATAGTAACAAAATGCGAGTATTTTTAATTTAACACTAGTGAGCTTGAAGCATAAGAAAGATTTATTTTTATAAAAAGGAATCTTTCCTTTCTTTCTTAGTTCACCAAATAACAAACTTACTAAAAATTTTACCAAAATTTAATTTCTACAAGCTGCGATTTGTCAGATTTTGTGGGTGTGAAATTTCAAATGAATTAACATTCAAATAAAAATTATCTATATACAAAAAATTGCATAGTTCAACATCTCTTCTAAACAAATTATAGTGTTATTTTGTGGGAAAAGGTCCAAATTTGCCATTAATGTTTGCCTATTGGCACTTTTTTACCATTACTCTTAAAAATGGCTCCCGTTTGCCATTCAATGTAGTTTGGTGGTACAATTTTGCCACTAAAAACGTTTTGTGGTTCGTATATGCCATTACGACGTTAGTTTGCCATCAAAACTTTTCCACGTGTGATAAAAGATGATACATGGCATCCGACTTGCAAATCTTAGGGATTCGACGAGAAGGGGACTGCCGGAGATGGGATGGGTTTCGGCGAAAAGATGAGAACATCATCGACGTCGGAAAGAAGGGAATCGGCGAGGGAAATCAGCTTCAGGCTCGCCTCGGCTTGGAATTCGATGAGATATGGAGACATCTCGCCTAGATGAGGGAAATCAGTGTCGGCGGAGACGTCGGGCCGGAGACAATCAGAAAGAAGACGGTAAAGATGTCGGCGACGATGAAGCCATGCCATCTAATTAACATCACCATCATCAACAAATGACGCCACCGTGGCAATTTTTAACGACAGTAGCAAAATTGAATCTATAACTATGACAGCGATGGCAAACGGGAGCCGATAGGCAAATATTGATGATAAATTTGGACTTTTTCCCTTATTTTATTATGGTACCTTCCAAAGAAACAAATAGTTGTACTTGTACATATGTTGTCTAGTTTTATTTTTCAGTATTTAATCTATAATTTTATTTATATTTAATATTTTGACATATATGTGAAGTCAAATAGTTTTCATTTAAATGGTAGTTTTCGGCCTAGATAGTTAAGCTTTAAGGACACAAATCAGATATATTCAGTTCACATTCTACCTCCATCACACCATCTTATCGTACCTTGTGTATAAAAATAATGAATTGAGTTTTTTAATATATATGTATATATATATATATATATTAATCGATTAAATTAATCAACCCAATGAAATGGATTATCATCATGTACAGAAAAATCTGTACACACTAATTCAATGATGTAACAACATAACACTGTGGATGAGCATTTTAAAAGGATTTGAGACGAATAATGGAGATCACATATTAGGTTTGGCTACTTGTTCGTCACTCTCATTCATCTATCAACTTCCTCCTTTTGACTTTTTTGTAATTTCCAGAAAATTGACGGGACCATCATTTGATAAGATCATTCATCAATGATGGTTGAATAAACTGAAATGGCGGAAAGGGTCTAATGTTCCATCTGGTCCTTGAAGATTAAGAAAGGTTTCAGAATCGAAACATTATTTACGGTGTTATTATTTGGCATTTCTGCGATGGTGTTCTTTAGTGCAGAAATGCCACACGACGGTTTGTCAGCAGCTAGCGACAAACTAATAGAAGTAAATTAAACTGATCTTTCTCCTTAATCATGATTATCGGTGTTTCTTGTTATTATTGATTAGACTCAATTTCTTCTCACTGGAAACCAGTGTAGCGTTGTTTCTAAATCAGACAATAAATTTCTTCGGTCAAAGCTGCCGTTCCGTTCGTTATGTTCCGCCGGCGGCCGCGTTTTGGTCCTCTCTCTCCATTTGGTCATGTCATGTGCCTATAATATTCATACTCTAAATTCCAAGTCCTTCCCATTTGGTCCTATGCCTATGTCCATGCTCTAATTCCAAAACAAAATGAGGCCAAAAAAAAAAAGAAGGCCCCCCAAAAATGAACAATACCTCCTAAATTATCCTTTTTGAAAAGGCAACGACAAAATTTGATTAAAACATGGATCTTTCAACATTTAGTGTATGTCTTTTTTCCCTTGCAACACATTCATTTATATTCATATCATAATTTGAAATTTATGAATATATATATATATATATATATATATATATATATATATATTTCATGATATTTGTGATATTTGTCCGGAATTTTTCTATAATTTGTATTTTAATTATTTTTTGTATATTAAAATGTTGAAGAAATAAAATCGAAAAGGAAACCGCACAACTTTTTTAAGAATTGAGGTAAGTAATATATTAGCCATGAAACTAAATTTTTTCTTCACCGCACCTTGCTATGAAATTAATATTAATAGCACGGCTCGCAACATTATCATGATTGGTGCACAATTATTTGCATAAAATATGTGGAGGTGAAGAAAAATTACAACAGGATCCTGCAGATGATTTAAATCATTTTCATGATGGAATCTAAAAGGATATAGATGGTAGACAATTAAAAAAAAATTAAAACTTATTGACATTTAAATATGAAAGCTTTACCCAACGTGATGTCACACTTCTTTAAATGTAGTGGAAATAACGACATTTCTTCTTCTTCTTCTTCATGATTCCTAGCCACATCACCCCATACCTTACCTGATAACAACATCAACTTCAAACTGTAATTCTAAACTATAAACATCAAGGGGGCAACATGTAATTATCGCAATATAGTACTAGGACGAGTATAGTATAAAAGTAGTGTATTGCCGCAATACCTCTATATACTATAATACCAATCGAGTGGTTCCATAAGTGGAAAAATTAAGGTGTCTTAAACCCATAACAATATAGAGCAAGTAAAAGGGCGTCCCACATAATAGACATCCTCAAAGGCATACCACACATCTAGTATTTGGTAGGGGTGAAAGTCGAACGAACAGATCGAGCTCGACTCGATTAAAAGTTCGTTCGAGCTCGTTCATATTATTTTCGAGCCAAATTTGAGCAAAATTCTTAACTCGATACATTTATCAAGTATAATATGAACAGTTTAGTGCTCAACTCGACTCGATTTTATCATAACTTTTTCCATTGATATTTGTGAACAGCTCGAGCTCGGCTCGATTTAAAGTGCATTTGAGCTCGTTCATATTATTTTCAAGCCAAACTTAAACACAATTTCAGATTTGATATAATTTTCAAATCTAACATGAACAACCTAGTACTCGACTCGGTTCGATTCCTTTTCACCCCTAGTATTTGGACGACATGATTTTAGAGTTTGTTTTTAGTACATAGAGGTGAAGGTGGATGTGACAGATAGATGATACATTCAGTTCAGTGGATAAATCTCATCGATTGTTTTTTTCAATATTTTGTCATCCTTTATGATTATCTGCATAAATCTCCTTGATTATTTCTTCAATAATTTTGTCCTTAGATATACTGAAATTTTGTACCTTCTATTTTTAAACCGTTTTATTTATAGTTATCTTTAATATGAGTATTAAAGTTTTTATTTTTACATACTTCATTTATCTTTGAGAAAATTCATTATTTATTTTTCATCATTTAATATATATATTTTTCCTTCGAGGCATATAAAGATGAATCATTCGTATGTATATCAAAATTTGAAGTCTTAACTTTATGAATATATATTTTATTGATGTTTTTTCCACAATTCTTTTAGTAAAATTTGAGTGAACACAAATTCAAAATTCAATCATTTTATTTATAATATAGTATTGATTAATCATATTAGCATCAATCATACACAATTACTACTATTTAAGTTTACTTTTGTTATTTCATCTACATAACCTCCAATAACTTTGAAATGCCGTATTCATTGTAATTGGAGGGGAAAATTGTTTTTTTTTTTTTGGTGAAATAACACACCCTAGATTTTTTTTACGATTTATATATATATATATATATAATTAAATCACCATACGCAAGTTACCAACTTTTTATTGAAGGTGAATGAATTCATTCAAAACCAAGGAGAAAGGCTATAACAGCCAATTCAAGGACCAACCTCTGTATATCAAAAATAACCAGCTCTAAACGTGAGTGAGAATAAACAAACCTACAAGCCATACAACTTAAAGTTGTATAGTAGAAAAGACCTAAGGAACATCGAGGAGAGAAAATCCTAAACAAAGATATGAGGCATATCTCGCCAAAACAATATGAGTGAATGATAAACAAACCGAGTTTTTTCCGGCTAAGATAGGAACCACTACGTAGTTGATGGTGTTTTAGTAGCTCAAAAAGGCTACCAAATCAGCTACCATAGTAGCTCCAACTTGAGCTACCAAAGAGCTACGAAATATGAAGCTACTTTTACTTTGATGAGCTACCAACGCGCTACCAATGGTAGCTCGAGTAGCTCTAGCCGCTACTTCTCGTATTTATTTATATTTTTGCATTTTTGATAATATAATTGATAAATGAAGAATTAGTAATAAAATTAATATGCATTATAATTTTAAAATTGGAATAAAAAGCATAAATTAATAAAAATATATATCATTTAAATGTAATATTTACATTAAAACAATAATAGTGCAAAAATACAAGAAAATCCTAAGAAGGAACATTGTCCTCATCTCGGACCCACAGTTTTTAAATTCTTGGGTTCGTATCGTCAGTACCACGTCCGCCGGAACCACCACTAGAACGACCCCGTGACCAAACCGTGACTCTGTAGTAGAAACGTGATCGGACCTCTTGCTTTGTCCTTTCGCAGCAAACTCATCACATCCTAATATTATAGAAATATTTCAAATAAGTCACAAAGTCATAAACTTTTATAAAATCCACAAATAAGTCCTAAATTTTTTTAAAATTTTATATTTCAATTCAAAAAATAATAATAATAAAATCATGTCATGCCTCCCACTTATCCAATACTCTCTACTGTCATTTTATTAATTATATATCCATAAATTTTCTCTTTTCACATCTCAACTTTCCTTTGAAACTTTAAGTCTTTTGAAAATTAGTCTCAATTTGCTCAAATTTAAGATCCAAATAAATAATACATCCACACAGAAAAGAAGGTTGCATATAAAAACTAAGAAAAAAACTATGTATGAAAATATAAAATCGAAATATTAAGAAAAATCATACTCAACTAATTTATTCAATAATTCACGGCCATTACCAATTTTCTAGCATACCCACAAATTTTCTAGAACACTCATTAATTTAATCAATAATTCAAAACAAAATCATGAAAGTAGCTCCAAAATGACAGTGTTGTGTATTATTTACCTTGGATCTGTGGAGTGCGCACTTGATGGTGAACGAGCGGTGCCGGACAGAGGAGATGGAAGGAAAATTGTTTTGGAAAAAATGTATTAGAACTGGTAAAATGATCGATTAAAATGGAAAAAAATGTATTAGAACCGTAAACCGATGCTAATGGATCGTTGTTGGAGGCAAAACGAGCTGAAATTGGCGGATCGACGGTGGAGGCGGCGGTTGAAATGGTGGAGTCAAGAGAAAGGAGAAGGGAGTTGTGAGGGGAAAGGGAACTGTGGACCAGTGAAGCTTTGAGAAGCTAGGCTAGTAGCTCCCAAACAGCTACCATGGGGCTACTAACCCAAAAATCAAAAGTTGAAATTTCATTTTTCCCACGCGCGGGACTTTTGTAATTTTCGTGTTAGTGGTCATTGAGCTACCAAAGAGGCTAGTAGCGTCTCATTTGGTATTACAATTTTGGTAGCTCATTTGCAGCTACTTTTGGAGCTACCTGAAATTTTTAGTAGCTTCCAAGTAGCCACCAAGTAGCTAAACATGTTTTGCAAGCCTTGGTAGTTGCTCGAGAGCTACTTTGGAAGCTACCAAAGATGGCTTATGTACGTAGGAACTTCATAGTTATTCATAGCTTTAATCATGCATCCGTGCGCAGCTTCTCTCTCGTAATACTCGGTCACCGACCTCCTCCACCAAACTAACTGCCAGAAACAAGCTACAAAAGGCCTGGACCCTGCATAAACACTTGGAAGACCGTATCCAACCATAGAACAATCCTCAAAATGAAAAATCAAACACCAATATCGGGGATAAGCCTGAGTCAATTTGAGAACACAGATGAGGAGTGGAGACCCTGAACCCTCCTCATCCAGGATCCAAGAACTCATTTCGGCACACAAGCTCCGGGCACAAACGAACAGGGAAGATCCATATCCCCATCCACCCAGAACCAAAAGCTTCATCCCCACAGGCAGGGCGAGACAGCGATTCGCCCTGTCGTACCATCCTTCAAATTTCCAGGCATCATGTAGCCCCGCCCTTTTCCGAAAGCAACATTCAATCTCACACCAACATCACCGAACCACGATACGAACCAGATTAGTCTTACTCACAAAAAAAAATTCAGTACACAATCCCAAAAGCCCATCCAATCCCGAAGGAAAATAACTTAGGGCACCCAAACAACAAGATCCAAACGTGTCCCGACCAAAATTTTCATCCTACGGGTTTCGGAGCAAACCCCGGCTAGTTCATGCCAGTCAGGCTTGGGAGCCTACAAACCGACCTAGTCGTTCCACCCCCCAGCAGGGGCATCGCAACGGGAGTAGCAACCGGTGCTTGAGCAAGCCAACAGGGGCATCGATCGACTCTGGGGAGCAGCTCTCCGCCGCCGGCGTCAATGGCAGAGAAGTGGCCGACCGTTTACGTTTACGGCGGCCAGGCATAGAGGAGTTAGATGAGCAGAATACGTTGACTATCATCGGAGGGGCGCAGTGTCTGGCGAAATCGGCCCAGGCTGCGGAGGAACAACAGGGCCTGGTGAGTAGTAACATGAATCCAACGATGAAATCTCCAAGAAGTCCGAGATCGACACCAGCGCCAAGCGGCAATGGCGGTTACCGGGGAACCTGAGTTGCGGCTGTGCAACTCTCCAAACATGAGTTCTCGGATCATTTTTACACAACTATTTGCAAAAAAGTAACATTAATTTAAATTTGAGGTAGAAAAATGTGAGAGTAAATTTTTTTGGGATCGATGAAAATTTATGTTGTTATTAGTTTGTTGTTTTTAGTGTTTGCGAGTTACCAACTTGATTCAAAAGATACGACAAATGAAGTATAAAACAAGTGGGAATAGCAACTAGTAACAAAAAAAAAAGACAGGTAATTAGTATTTAGTCAGCAAAAACAAAAATATTCAAATAAGGAGAGAACAGATCTAGTATCATTTTAACGACTTAACTTTATTTTAACCCTTATCGTCGCCTTAATCTTGCTGTCACATAACTTAAACTCATTAAGAAATTATATATATCAGAGCCACAGCTTTTCAATCCATTCAATATTTTCATCCAAGGTCCTCTCCACAGACTCCCCAACACAAAAGAAAGAAACTTTGTTCATCAATATCCAGGATTCGCTCTTGCTCTGTTTTCTACTTCTCTCTCTGTTTTCGAATCTTAACCGGCGCCCAGTCTGATGGAAGGACCAGTTTTCACGTACGATGAGGTTCGAACAATATTGCCCACGTTAATCGATCATGATCCTTTTTCATTCTTTTTTTCTGGAATCTCTGATTTCATAGTTTTGCAGAATTTTGTTTGGAGTTCCAGAGGAGTAAAGCTTTTCGCTTGTCAATGGCTTCCAGCGAAGGAAGAGGCTAAAGGTCTGATCTTTATCTGCCACGGGTACGCGATGGAGTGCAGCATCACCATGAACAGTCAGAATCGAACCGAAAAATCCGATCTTTTTTCTCTGTGTTCAATCCGATGATGAGTTCCATTGAAGTGGGTCGTGTTTGGTTTTTGGTGCAGGCACAGCAGTAAGGCTGGCAACAGCTGGGTTTGCTGTATATGGTATAGATTATGAAGGGCATGGGAAGTCAGATGGATTGCCTGCTTTTATCACCAGCGTTGATGATATTGTTCAGGATTGTTATGACCATTTCTCCAAAATCTCTGGTTGGCTGGCACTCTTCAATTCTACTGCTACTACTTTAAACTCTGTTACTGATATAATTAAGGAGTTTCTGATCATAACTTTTGTTCTTTATTTTTTCTAATTAATTGGGGATTTTTTTTTGTTGAAAAAATTGTAGAGAGAAGTGAGAATAGAGGAAAGAAGAGGTTTTTGTTGGGAGAGTCTCTGGGAGGGGCGGTTGCTCTGCTTTTGCACAGAAAGAAGCCGGCTTTTTGGGATGGCGCGGTTTTGGTTGCGCCCATGTGTAAGGTATAATAGTTTACCCTTTGAATCTTTATTTATTTATTTTAGAAAAAAAGAAAAGAAAAGAAAAAGAATCTTCCCACATGAATGATTTCAATTGTGAAGCCAAATAAACTACACTATTAATCATAGCTAGGATTGAGCAATTTACAAGCATTCAAGTTATTTGGTTAATTAGTATATTTGGCAAATTTGTATATTGACTATTGTGTTCTTTGTAGCAAATTTGGCAAAAAAGTAATAACAAATTGAATTTTAGAGGGAAAAATGTGAGAGTAAAAGTTTTTAAGATTGATAAAAGATTGGTCAGCAGTTAGGTGGTCAATGTTGTTGTATTTGTTTAGTGCAATTGGACTTTTTAGTTGGTTGACTTGGTAAAGTAGCCGGTTATGTTAATTAATCATTTCTTCTAAAAAATACATATATTTGCTTTCATAAGTATTTAAGTATTTTAAGTTCAATAATTATTATCCATATTATAATTTGAAATATAAATTTTTTAAATATATTTTTTTATGATTTTTTGCACTATTTATATTAATAAATATTTGAATCAAATACTTAAAACATAAAAATCAAAACATAAAAATCAAATATATATATTAATCGAATTGAAATGGAAGGAGTACTATCATCTATTTTAGCCTCTTCATAGAAATTGTCTTATACTAAAAATTTACTATTAAAGTTAATTAAACATCTCTAGATTTCTTTCCAACTTTGTTTTTTATAGAAGATTTCTTTCCAACTTAATCTTCCTACAATGAGTCATACAAATATTCTATTCAATCTTACTTCTATTAAACTCAAATTGAGAAAAGCAAAAAAAAAAACCCATTACGGAGTATATCATTATTCTTAATCTCCACACCAAATAATAATTTTTCAATGACTATTTGTGAACCGATAGAGGATTAGAATTAATTTGGACGGTAACTTAATTACACTCAACAGACAATGAATTGAATTTAATTAGAGATTCAAAACAAAATTTGAAAATTTCTATCTTTTACACACACACACACACACACACACACACACATATATATATAAGTGAAAATTTCTATTTTGTGTATGTTAATTTTTGCAGATATCGGATGCAATGAGGCCTCATCCAATCGTTGTCTCTGTTCTTACGAAACTCTCCAACTATGTTCCCACATGGAAAGCAATTCCTGGGAAGGACATTATCGATGTCGCGTTCAAAGAACCCGCTGTTAGAAGCCAGGTAATACTTTTCACCAAATTTTAAAATTTAATTCAATAAACTAATTCTCAGCATGCTGTAATAGTAATTAATCACCAGTTGTTCATGGTTAAATATTATCGCAGATTAGAAAAAATCCATATTGCTACAAAGGACCTCTTCGCTTGAAAACTGGCCACGAACTACTAAACGTGAGCATGGACGTCGAGAAGAGACTCGCTGAGGTAATTTAATTAGGGAAATTACCAAAAAAAACCCCTTAAAGTTTGGTATAATCTCCGGTTTCTCCTCGCATTTTCGGAATTCGCTAAAAAAAACCATTTCGATTTGACAAAATATGCGGTGTTTCTTAATCTACGTATCCAATTAAATAAATAGTACTCCGTATATCATATATGTATTGAAACTACGTACATGATCAGGTGTCAATGCCTTTCATTGTTCTTCACGGGGACGAAGACAAAGTGATAGAGAAGGAAGCGAGCGAAGAGCTATACAAGGTTGCATCGAGCAAGGATAAGACGTTTAAGGCGTACCCCGGAATGTGGCATGGCCTGCTCTACGGAGAGCCGCAGGACAACATCGACATCGTCTTCTCCGACATCATCAACTGGTTGGAGGAGCGAGTTGTGTCCGCATCGTCACGGTTCGAGATTGAGCAGAAGTTTGCTAATGAAGATAATCAACCCAAAAAACGTACTACTAATTAGTACTAGTTGATTGATGAATATAGCTAGTGATTCTGTGTTTAGATATTTGAAGTTAAATTATTCATATGTGTATCATAATTTGCAACACTTTTTAAAATATACATATTTTTTTCACTATTTTTCTTTGTAAAAAGTTGAATCAAATATTGAAATTTGAAACATAAAAGTCAAGTGGATCAATTATTTAAGGACAGAGAAAGTGCATCACTTGAATTTTGAATTTTCAGTTATTCATTTGAGTTTTTTTGTGTGACAACATCTTCCATTATATAAAGAAATGATAAAGCAGAAAAATCAAGTCATATTTTTCTTTTTCTTTGTGTATCAGTTCAATATATTGCAATACTTATGAGACAGAGGAATGTAAAGCACTAATTAATTGTCTCATGTTCATGATTATTGTAGTTGTTACAATTACAACAGGTCCACCATTTTGATGGTGGAGAAAGGCTTATGGAAAGTAGGAATACTCTGAGATGAAAGGTTAGTAGCAACTTGTCGCATAGTTGGGCGACGTCGGGGATTACTGTTCAGGCAAGCAAGTGCAGTTTTTGTTACGTATACAACTTTCTGTGCACACTTATTTCTTGACAGTGGAGTTCCAAGTCGCTTGTCAAGCACGTCACTCAACAATATATCTCCATTGATGGCTACAGATGTTGAGGAAGAAGAAGATGAGTATAGAGCTGACAGCAATTCACTTGGATGTCTTCCACTTAGTATCTCCAGAGTTAACACACCAAAGCTGTACATGTCACTCTTTTCATTTGCTTTTGCTGTGTATGCCAGCTCTGCAATCAATTTTCATTTCATTTTATTATGTGTAAGTATATATCTTGGTGAGTGAAACTGCATGTCCCCAATATACTAAAACTATACCTTTCATAGAATTGTTGCATAAATGACTTCAAAGTTTGGATTTTTTTTTCTTCACATATTTAGGATTGAGTTTTGAATGTACCTGGAGCGATGTAGCCAAATGTGCCGACCAGCGAGGTTAGGTGAGAGGAGTCGGGCTTAAGAAATCTAGCAGTGCCAAAGTCAGATACACGAGCTTCATATTCAGAGTCCAAGAGGACATTGTTGCTGCAGAGGTCACGATGAATGATAGGAGGAGAACAATCATGATGCAAATACGACACCGCATTAGCAACGCCTTTCACCACGTTCACCCTCTTGATCCAATCCAGTTTCGAACCTTCATTGCTAATTAGGACCTGCCTCAAGCTCCCCCTCTCCATTAACTCATACACCAGGAACAGGCTGTTCATATGTGAACAAAAGCCATAGAGCTTCACGATGTTCCGGTGGCGAATGTTGGTCAGCGCATCAACTTCACTTTCGAAACACTTTAACAAATCAGCGTCTATTTGCTCATCATCTTCTTCATTGACTTGGGAGTGATATTGTTGAAGCTTTTTGACTGCAAAGGTCTGTTTATTTCCCAGTTCAGCCCTGTAAACCACTGAATGTCCACCCTTACAGATGCAGTGCTCAGAGGCAAATCCATTGGTGACCTGCACAATTTTCTCATAGACAAACTTTCCATCATAACGTAATAGTGAGAAAATGTCCGTTGGATTTGGAGTGCTCTTGTCTTCTCTGCCTTTTTCCTCATTATCAGGCCTTATTTTCTTCTGAATGATCACAACCGATATGGTGAACAGCAAAAGGCATGTTAGAAGAACTGTCGATATAATAATAGTTACTTTCTTGGCCCTAAAACTTGCACTTTCCTTGCGCGGTAAAGGAGGAAGAAGGCACGTTTTGGAACCAGTGGAGTAATTACCACGTAGTCCCTTGTTGTTCTTGAGTTGCTCACAAGAGGCATCACGGAAGGCTCTTGTGGCCGGAATGAGGCCTTCTAATTGATTGTAGGACACATCCACCATTGTTAAACTCTGTAACTCATCAAAAGCAGCTATCGGGATAACACCCGAGAGCATGTTATGAGATACATTCAAAACCTCTAATCTCCGCATACCTGCAAGTTGTGGCGGTATATCTCCAGTCAATGAGTTGCTACTGAGATCCAACGCTTGAAGTGAGTGAAGTGAACCAATCTCAGATGGAATCTTCCCACGAAGCATATTCCCACTTAGATTTAACCTCGACAGATTAGAAGATAGCCCCATCTCTGGAGGAATCACTCCACTTAAACGGTTCTGTCCCAAGTCAAGATATTGAAGACTGGCAAGCTTTTGAAAGGCTTTAGGCACTTGCCCAGAAAGTTGGTTATTTTGGAGTGAGAGTTGGAATAAGTTGGTCAAGTTTGCAAGCTCTTCCGGGATGTGTCCAAATAACCGATTTGAGGACAAATCAAGTGCAGACAGTTGAGTGGCGTTTGCAAGATAAGGAGAAATTTCACCAGAAATGTTGTTGCTAGAGATGTTGAGACCGGCCAACTTAGGAATCATGCCCCAGGTCGGTGAGATCTCCCCATAGAATCGATTTCCACCTAAATCCATGTAATACAGGTTCGGGTAATATTCACCAAGAAAATCTTCTGAGATATTTCCCTCGAATTGGTTCCCGTGAAGAAACACTTTGACCAAGCTTGTGCAATTTCTTAGACTTTTGAGGACTGGACCTGTCAAACTGTTGCCTTGCAAAGAAAGGTGTTTCAGCACTCCACCTTGGCAAAAACTAGTTGGTATAGAACCTGCTAAGTTATTGTAGGAGAGTCCTAATCGTTCCAAATGCACAAGTCTGTTGATTAGTTCTGTCGGGACCACACCACTGAGTTCATTCTGAACCAGCTGAAGACTGATAAGCTGAGAAAGTTGCCCCATTTCTGGAGGGATGTTACCTGAAAGCTTATTTTGACCCAGATGAAGATATTGGAGGTTTGACAAACCCCCCATCTCTTTAGGGATACTTCCACTCAACTGGTTAACATGCATGTATAAGTGGGTAAGGCTGGTAAGGCCTCCCAGTTCTGGAGGGATGTTACCTGAAAGTTGATTGAGTTCCGCATAAAAATCCTGGAGGTTTTCCAAGTCTCCAATCTCTTTAGGGATGCTTCCACTCAGCTCATTTCTACCCAAAAAGAGACGCTCCAGGTTTATCAATTTCCCAATCTCTTTAGGGATAGTCCCGCTCAGATGATTGGCGTACAAGTAAAGTTGATAAAGCCAAAAGAGATTCCCAATTTCTGGTGGAATCGGCCCAGATAAGCGGTTGACAGAAAGATCTAGGTGAGTAAGGCTGAGTAATTTTTGGATTGTGGCAGGAATTGGACCCAGAAGGTCATTCCTGTCTAGAAGGAGATGGGTGAGGTTGTTCAAGTTCCCGATGATTGCTGGAATCGGACCCTCAAGATTGTTTGTTGACAAGACCAGAAGCTTGAGAGAAATGAGGCCTCTCAGGGTTTGAGGGATGGAGCTGTTGAGAAGATTGCAGGAGATGTTGAGATAACGAAGCTGAGCGAGATGACCGATTTCCGGCGGAATCCTGCCGGAAATGTGATTGGCAGAGAGATCGAGCGCGGTGAGCTTCGAAAGGTTTCCGATGGTGGCAGGAATGGCGCCGTAAATGGAGTTGGAGCTGAGGTCGAGAATGGTGAGATTGGGAAGAGAAGAGAAGGTGAGAGAAGATAGCGTACCGGTGATGCCGAGACCGGAGAGCCTGAGAGCAGCGATGGTGGTTCCGGCCGCCGGATCACATTCGACTCCGAGCCAATTACTACAGGGAGTGGTGGTGTTTGGAGCCCAAGACGAGAGCGTTTGCTGAGATGCGGCTTCAAGGCTAGCCTTCCATTTCAGAAGGGACTCTGTTTCGGTTTCCAAACACCCGCACGTGCTAATATTTGTAAGTGTGTGAAACAAAAACAGAAGCAAAAATAATAATAATAATAGCAACAGAGGAGGAGACATGTTTCTTTCTTTGCCAATTAAGATCGGGTACATGTTACTGAGATTAACAATCAAACTGCGGTTTATGTAATAATGAACATTTTCTTAAACATTTTTTTAGTGTTTAATCATCTTCATGATTGCGAAGCTGAATGTCAAAAGTTGTTCTGTATTAGTAATTGTTTACTCCATTAATTTGGACCCAAATTGATTAATTACTTCAATATTTATGCTTGCTTCTCTAGAACATGTTTGGGAAATGGTCAAGTTATGAGTAAAAAAAAAATGTTTGGGCGGCAAAAGTGATTCAACAAAGGTACATGTAAAGCGTGTGTTTAGGGCAGTGGATGGAAATTAAATTACTCTTGTAATTTCTGCAGACTTTGAATTGCCAATTTCTCAGCCCTTTTATGAGATTCATACATACATACATACATTACATGTTTTGTGAATAGCAAACAAGTTATATTGTGACTTCTTTCCTTTAGCAACTAAAGATTTGAGTACATGCAAATCAAAATAGATCAAGCATAAAATTCTCCATTTAAACTTAATTTTACAAATATTTCCACATCTACTATTATAATATAAAGCAGGATCCTATACAATGACAGATTAGTCAGTAATTATAAAAAAAAACTTAATACTGATCATACAACGTGCGTCACATGTGTGAACACATTGTTTTGCTAACATTCCTTATATATGGTTGTTTGGTGCACTACTCACAATGCACCCTATCATAATATTATGCATACTAAATGGAAAGAGGGTAAAATGAGTATTTAATGTCATTCAATACTTACCTATTTTAATTACAGGAGCCTACTTAAGGAAGATAAAAAAATTTCTATTTTTATTTAAAAATGATAGTCCTAGAAAAGCTAAAACAAATCGGATACCAACTTTAATGACTAATTAACAGTACAATTTAATTTCCTTAAACTCATAGCTATTGAATTACCATTAATCACACAAATTACTCCATATTTCTTTCCGGATCAATCAAAATTAATTTACTCACCATTTTTTGTTTCATCTCTACATTTATTATCTATTATTTATAATCTATAATCTATAATCTATAATTATATCTATAATCTATAATCTATAATTATATACTAATAGAGGAGACCTACCATCTATAATATATAATATAGGAGACCTACCAAAAATAGCAACAAAAAAATAGTGAATGTTGCATTCTTTTAAAGCCATATAGGATCCACGCCACATGTGGAAGTTTTTTTCTTCAACCAACGCTTAATTGAATGACACACATACAATGCTGTCAATTAAAATTCAGTTGCAAACCAATTAAAGCAAATTGCTATCAATTAAAATCAATTAAAATCATAATCAGCACAATCGCAGCGGATCTTCTATTCCAAATCAATTATAATTAATCCTCTTTCTATATTGTTTCTTTCATCTATCCTTTATTTATTTCTCGTCTCTTTGCAAAGTGAACCACGCCCAAAAAACGAAATAACCGCCACCGTTGATTCGTTCATCGATTTGCATTTCTTCCTGCTACTCATGATGAGAGGCCTCTCGGCTTTCGTCAGTGGCATCCGGAATTTCCAAAACAAAGAGTAGGAAAGCTTCTGCATCCGATAGTCTCGATTTTGGCAACATATGTTTTTTTACCAAGTTTGACTGATGAAGCTTGTACATACAATATTACCTTTTTAATCGCAGGATGCACAAGAAGTTGAAGGGTTGAGAGTAGTATCGATGTGGATTCGACGCGGGACGAGCGAGACTTGACGGCGGTCGGTCGGTGCGCTCCGGAGCAGTCGGAGGTGAGTTTCTTCCTCACTGTCGATGTCGTAGAGCCAGAGGTTGATGATCGAATCGGTCCCGACCTTGATGATCAGTCACATGCAGTGCTTTCGCACTTCTTTTCTTCCTCAACTAGAGAAATTTCCAGAACGAGATGGGTGAATGATTCAGCCTCACAGTGAATCAGCCTTGCCCTGAAAAGATGGATCAAATTGGTGAGGGAAACCCATATCGCCGCCAAAGAGCTTCAAACTTGGTGGTGAGGATAAAAGCCACGGCGTCGAGCGGTCCGCGCCGGTGATCGGAGAAGCTGCATCGGTGATGGAGATGTCAATAGTTCGGGCCGGAGACGGTGAGTGGACAGCGGCGATGAAAAGAGAGCTTCGATTTCGTCGATGAGTAGAGATGCAATCTGGCCACAGTGACAAAGATGGAGCTTGAAGGCGCTGTAGTGTGACTTGAGTGCATCTTTACACTTTAGACTAGGTTACTGGGGTACTAGTATAGGATTGGGCTGGGTCTAAGTAATTACAATTGGGACTAGTAGGCTTACTTAATTACAATTGGGCTATAACATATATTGGGCCAAACATACATAAATAAAATTCTAAGTTGAAATTTTTTTAAACTAAATGCGTTTTTAAAGTTCATTAAAAAAGTATTTTTCATATGAAATAACTAAACACGTTTTGGAAAATTAATTTGGAATATTACATATAGAAAATAGAAACAGAAAATAAAAAAGAAAATTGATTTCTACACTGGGTCTTAGCAATGCAAAGCAAAAATTGAAAAGTGTAAGGACAGTGCATCTTAGGAGAAGCAAGTTGCAGTGCATGAAGAGATGGACCATTAATGTGGTAAAAATAGAGGATAGTAGTAATAAACAATAATCCTAAAAGTGGAGTATAGTTTACTATGTTAATAGAGTAGATTTTATCCACCCTTACAGAACTTCTTTTCTATTGTATTTTTGAAATAAATTTCTAGGCTTTTTGTTTTTTTCTTTCTATATCATACTTTATATTGGAATTCATCTTTATGTGAATATTTATTATATGTTGTTTTATGTATTTCTCATTATACTTCTAAAATATTTCCCGGACATCCGAAGCATATGATCATTCATTAACACATGGATGTTGTCAATAGACATTTTCATGTACCCTTAGATATCGTTACGCTTTTTACCAGCTTTCTTGTTGGTTAGAAGGGTGTATTTTTTTTTTTTTGCTGCTATGCCTCGATTGTGATTCTTCCAAAGCTTCTTGAATATTCGCCGAGCTCTACTATATACTTAGCTATGTTTGAAGGTCAATGTGGAGTTCTATGACATCTTGGAGTAATAAATTATGTAAATTGACTGTCTTTTTGGCATATGGATAATTTATTTTTGATGAGTTCGACATATGGATAATTAATTAAAACTTTTCAACAACCGCAGTTTTTCACAACCAATGGAACGATAATCACACTGATATGGATTTCTAAATTTAAGAAAATAATTTCAAATATTTATTTAAGAAGGAAAATAATACGGAGTAACAAATATATAGACTATTACTCCTATAAAAACTCCCAAATTTCACAAATGCTGTATTTTAACTAGAAGTGGCATATCCTTGAAAACTATAATTTCTATCATCTACAATATTCAATATAATTAAACTAATTGAAAACAACAAAAATAGTAACCCCAATTGTTCATATTTAATATGCAATAGAACTCAAATTTGTTTAAAAACTACAAATTAACCCTAACCATTTAAGAAAAACACAAACCCACCCTTTCCCCACCCTCCCATAACCGAAACGACCATCGCCACTCACTTCCGGCTGGCCAATGCGTACCATCGCAGCTTGAACTGCACTTCTAGTCACGATGACGCCTGCCGCACGACCAACTATGGTTTGCGCAACTCGCGAGAATCCTATAATCTGGTTCATCGCGTGCGCCGCCTTTGCGTGATACGGCGACGCCAGGCGAGGCGGGCCAAATTTGTGGTGATGGGCGAGATTCAACAACAAAGGTTTCGGGGAGAAGGGAGGCGGTGTGACACAGGGGTTGGGTTTGAGCGGAAGGAAGGGTCGGGGTCAAGGAGGGTGAAGGGACACTATGTAGAAAAGCCCATTTTACCGCGGCCGTTCTGTGGTGAGTCGTGATAAGTGGCCTAGCCACAATAAACGCCTTGCTAAATGACCCTTACTGCAGATGTTACCGCGGCTCTGCCGCGGAGGAGGCCTCGGTAAATCAAGTTTGCTTGACGTAACATCCGTGGAGAATGGAGAGGTTTGACCCTTTTAGATAGTCTTTGTAGATGGGCGGCGTGGTCCGAATAGCCGGGGTTGGTAGGGAGAAGGGAGTGGTTCATTTGTTTCACCAAATATATTGTTTGATTCTTTTGTACTTTAGAGTTTTGGATAATAAACAAAGTAACCACTAACGCAACATTTTAAGTTTATGTTAACCCGTGTGAAGTCGGGTATTATGACTAGTTAATACTTAAAGCAAGAGACTTTCTACCCAAAAAAAAAATCAAATTTCTGAATTTTAGCCAGCCATAGCCATATAGACATCACGTAAGACCACATCAGTTTTTTTTAAATGATATGGCATACTTAAAATTCAAATGACAAGTTTTGATAAGTTAATATAGATTTAATTGCTTTTATTTTTCTTTATTACCTATTTTATTTCCGCTCTCTCATCGTTTCTCTCTTTCCTTGTAGACTAATATGCGTTAAGTGTTGTCCCAAATAGGCAGCCAAGAGGGTGGTGAATTGGTTGACCTCAAAAACGAATACTTTTTCTTAAAACGTAAATCTTGGGCAGTCTCAACCCGTTGAGAAAATGCGACTGGAAAGACGTAAAAATGAAGAACCAAATAAAAACGCTTAGAAAATTGACACCAGCAATTTATAGAGGTTCGGTCAACGACCTACGTCCTCTCCTCAAGTTCACCACTTGAGAGTTTCTTCCACTATACTTTAAAACGGTTACACCAACCTAAAAGTATACAAAGTTTTTCCCGAGGCTCAACTAAAACCTATTTTTGGTTTTCCCAAGGCTCATCAAAAGAACCTAACACTCCCCAAAATAGTTTTCCCGAGGCTCACTAATAACCTAACAAAAATGCTTGTTTGGTTTTCCCGAGACTTACCAAAACAAACATTGCAAAATTGTTTTGTCGAAAACGACTCAACGTGTTGAGGTTTTTCACGAAAAATACACAAAAATGATTTAAATCAGCTTTTCTCTCACCCAAAGATAAACTTGTAAAACAGAGATGAAGTGGAGGCTTGATCATCGAATAACACAACACCGAAGAGCTTTTTGATGCTTGATCGCTTGAATGATGAGAGAGCTTGAGTTTTCTTCTAATAACCGAGTTGCTCTTCCATGAATGCTTGCTCTCGCTTTACTCAAGAGGAGGAGCGTATTAACGTCTCTTTCTATTCTCGCAACCTTAAGCACGAAATCCTCCTGAAATCTCTGCCGATGCTCACGTTCAAATTCGAATAAGAAGAGTTAACTATGAAAGAGTCCTAACTAATTACAACTTAGAGTTCTAACTAAATACAACTCTATTTCAAACACATTTACAGACTGGGCTTCAACAGGTTTAACGGATTGGGCCTCTAAATCCGCAACTTAACCCTTGACAAATGTAAAACTATGAAACAAACATTAAGCTTTTCTAAACATAACACAACAGACCCAAAACACTTGCAATCATCAAAATTAATCCAACATTAGAAAATTTGAATTTTTGATGTAACTGTGATCTCAAAATAAATGTACATTAATTTATAATAAAAATTATTAATGGCATTCAATTGTTATCAATTTCTTTTCGTGTTTCTTTTTCAGTTTTCACCAATTCTCTTCCCTTTCCTCTCGCCTCTTATCTTTCTCTAAAATATAGAGTAATTCTCAAATCTACTATGTCTGTCACTTATTTTTAAAATTCTACTTTCATTTCTATTCGCCGCATTCCTCCGTTAAAGGTCCGACGGCTAGACAAGCCGGCTCGGTGGGACGGGACGAATTGAGGCAAAGATCGTCGGGCCTACCAGATGTGAAACATTGGATGTTGCGAGGAAACTGGTGCCCGGCTTGGCGGCGGGATGACCAGAGCACGCCGGATTGCGGCTGTTTCTTGAAATCGATCAAATGTACGACTTATTCTTTGCCAAAACCGCAATGGAACCGGTAAGTTTGAACTCGAATTAGGTGTCCGTTTCTTCCATATCTGATCCTTGCATCATAATCTACTCCTTTCGAAAAGGAAATTAAACTGTTCATCTATTTCAGTTTGTTTGATCAGCAAGAACATGTGATCGATCGAAATCTGTGAGTCTGTCAATCTGTATTTGCGTCTACTATTTCGCTCTTAGCGTTGAAAAAGATTTAATTTTGGTTTTCGATGAATTATATATAAAAAAACACAAAATCTCTTAACATTCCATCCCAGTAAGATGCAATTACCCTCTGTAAGAATTTAAGACTGAATGTTCATTGCATGCAGCTAGGAGACATGATATTGAAGTTGTTGGAGAGTTATGAATATAACAAAGATGAGATATATTAGGTAAAGGTCTTATGCGAACTTCCTAGGAGCTGTATTATACTTCCATCTCCCTACTCTCCGTTGATTAGATTATGTAGTTATCGGGACATCATAGATCAGGATTTGACATGTAGAATTTTGTGACTACGATTACATAATTGAATACATAACACTCGAATGCTGATTTTTATGTATGTAGGCAGCATGCAACTCCGTGTCCTCTTTCATCGAAGCAACACATGATGGTGGTGAGGTCAAGGTATTTCAACATAGTTTCGTTGTTAGATCAGGTAACATTTACATTGTGATAGGTTGGTTAACTAAACTATAATTATCACAAATTGTTGAAATTTGAAAAGAATGTAAGTTTCTTGCACCAACTTGAAATTTGATTTCAATAGGACCTTCGTGATTATTATTCATTTATCAATCGGCAAAATTGGCTAGATTTTAACATGTTTAGAGTGTGGTTGGTTGTCAATTATATTTTGTGTGATTCACGCAACAATTCGAAGCACTTTATCGTCTTGATGAGCTTTACGCCAAGAGTTTCGCCGCACTTGTGTCCTATATCTAGAAGGAGAAGAAACAAGCAAGGTTATTAAGTATACATGGGTTATAGGGTAAAACATCGAGACGTTTTTTTGTGGTGTTGGTGAATGATGTTTTCCACGTGACGGTGTTTTCTTCCCTGATCTACTAGGATGAAACTTGAGTTTTGGTTGTTATTATCGTCTATGATGGGCTTTCTCTTTATTATCAGAGTGCTAAGTGGTGCAAACATTTCAGGTTACAAAAATCAAGACTTATATACCATGACTTGAAGGTAAGGTATCTTCGTTTTTAATCATGGTTTAAGCTTCACATTGTATTTTGGTAGTTCTTTATTTTTGGAAAATGATGTAAGCTGAATTCATATGTTGCTCTAAAAACCAATGAGTAAATTAGAACTTAACATCCTTTCACTACGTGGGAAGACAAACTTAAGCTGCGGCCCTTCTGCGGTTTGGGCGCGATAAGCCCATGTCTGTGATAAATGGCACAGTTGTTGACGCAGTAGGATTTACTGTGGCCTATGCCGCAGTAAGGCCGCAGTAATTTTTTTTAGGATTTAAACTCCTCTTTCTCTTTATCTCCGTCATTCTTCTTCAATTCATCATCCTAATTTCATTCTTCTTCTCTGAATTCCTTCTCAGTTCTTCCTCTTGTTGTTGTTGTTCTATTTTGATTCTTCTTCTCCTATGTTTCTTCTTCTCCTGTGTTTCTTCTTCTTCTTCTTGTGTTTCTTCTTCTTCTTCTTCTTCTTCTTCTTCTTGTGTTTCTTCTTCTTCTTCTTCTTCTTCAGATCCAATGTTATTATTTCTCCTTCTGTGTCTGAAAAAAGGCGAATCTGAGTCCCCCTTCCCTTCCATATCTATTTCTTCGTTTTATTTATTTTTTCTGCTATTTTTCCTGTTATTTACTTTTCTTTATTTTCTGTACTATTGGTTAATATGATTGGTAAGATTTATGGTCTCTCACACCCCATTTAGCGGAAAATGCATTTTGTTTGCAATGTGTTCTTCGAACAAAAAAACTAGCAAAACACTAGCAAAAGTCTTCAAAACCCACCCACCTTTCTGCGTTTTTCGATTTCATTGGGCGAATTTGGATGAACATTCATCCGGATTCGTCCACCTTTTTTAATTATTCAAACCGGCTATTGCGGCCATGACCGTAGTGGAAATCGAACTGCGGAGGATTTTACCACGGCAAGAACTACGGCCTCTCTCGCAGAACTCTGCGGGTTTGCCCGCAGTAAATGAAGTTTTCTCTACGTAGTGTTTTGTGTCTGGAGAAGAAAATGCTTTATGCACATAATTCAATTTATAACTAGCTTTCTATTCATCTTTTTTCATTTTCTTTGGTATCAAGTTCTACAATATTTGCGACTATTATTTCTCTATACTTTTCAATTCCCTACTTTATCCATGTTGTAAGAGTTGCTTGTCATTTCAACTAACTTAAAAATTGAGGCAAGAACGAATACTTTGAGCTCATAAACTTGGAGATTGATTGACACATACTTCTGATTTTTGTTTTCTTCTTCCAATCTTACTTCTTTGATGAATTTTTTGAAGTCATTACTTTTTAGTCCAGTGTGATTCAATTGAGAGCTCACATTCACTGTTACTTATCCATATTCAGTGTGATGTTTTTTTTATCTACTTATGTGAATTATCTAATAAATTAGTTATCCCGTGTCATAGGTAGGCGGGTATGTATATTAGTTAATATATAACACACAACACGGTAATTAATTAAGATGAGGTAATATTAGGGGCTTCAAAGTTGCCCATTTGAAAGTGAATTTTGTAATTATTCCCCACAACGTTTTCACGTGAGATATTTTAGTTTCTCACTAAAAAGAATTCGGACCTCCAGCTTTCACGCCAGGAGTGAAACTTGGTTTCTCATCGTGAAACTTGGTTTAAACTTCGATCCAGATTCCACTCTTCCTCGCTTCGACAGTCAGTCGAATCTTGCTCGACGCCGGCGCACGCCACCGTAACTGCGCATCGCCTCAATTGGATCGCGTATCTTGGATTCAAACTTCCACTCCTCATCTCCTCAATTTTTCTTTTCCCAGCTAAAATCGGTAGAAATGGTAGATGGGTTAGGTCATCTCGTCTTGCTGGAGTCCGTCTCGGGTCGCCGGAGTTGTGCATTCCGCTCCCTGATGTGTAAATTCGAGCTCGCTTCAGTGCGGCCACGAAATATGTGCGCAGTGCACAAGTGCTTGCAGGTTGTGCACGTGCTTGTGCTTGTGTTAGCATGCTGCGCATGTGCAGCTTGTGCACCTGCATGTGCGCCCCATGTGTACGCAGCTTGCGCACAGTGCCAGTGCTTGCGCGGCACAAGACAGCCAGCTTGTGCACAGCTTGCGCAGTGTGCGCAGACAGTGGCAAGCCAGCGCACGCATGAATGCAAGATGAATTGGTGTTTTGAATTCACGTGTTTTTAATCATTTTGGTTTTTTTTTTATTTTTTTTTTTTTTTTTTTTTTTTCGTTTTTCCCATGCTATTATTGATAGTGATCAATCTCACTCTCACTCTGTGAGATACACATTAACCTGGATAACAGTATCCACGCCGTCCGTCGTCAAATCATGATCATCGTCCTTGTGAACCGTCCCCACTGTGGCGTACCCTCTCGCCATCTCATACTTCCCGGTGCCGCCCACCACCGCCACCTGCGACTCCACCGACGCCGTCCTGTGGACCCCGAAGAAGCTGATGGTGTCCTCCACCCCTTGATGCTCGCCGTGGATCAGAATCGTCATCGCGAACGTGTGGCTCGTCCCGTCCAGCGAGCTCGCCAGGTAAAACCCCTGCGCTCTCCCGATCTCCGCCGAGTCCAGCTCGTGGCTCTCCGTCAGCTCGTCGTCGACCACGGTGATGGACCCGAACATGAGGCGCTGGAGGGAGCCGGCGGGGATCTGGCCGGCGGTGACAAAGGGCTGGCTCTGTCCGTTCTGGACGTTGTTGTTGTTGCCGGCGTTCTGGATCACGGTGGATGCTTGGGCGCCGGTGAGGCCAGTCAGGAGCGGGAGGTTGCCGCGGTTGTTGACCAGGTTGTTGATGCCCTTCAGGCTGTTGACGCCGCCGCCGTTAATTAACGGCGTGCCCCCTGAGACCGGGAACAAGTTGCTGTTGGGCTTGGAGAATGGGATGCCGCTGACCTCTGAGTTGGCGATGATCCCCGTCACCACCCTGGCTGATGGGTGGGACCCGCCGATAATGTCATGCATGAAAAACGACAACGTGGGCTCGTGTGGGCCCGGAATGGTAACGGTGGCACCGCCTTTCACCACTGGAGTGGGACCAGGTGATGTGGTGCCTACTGTTAGAGGGGGCACGGGTGCCACATCGGTCTCTGGGGCATCCACATCAGCAGATGGTACTTCTGTGGCAGCCGGAGCTTCAGCTTCCGGGACAGGTGGGGTTGCGTCGGCATTGTCATCAGGGGTGGCAACCGGGCCACTCACCGGAGTCTGTCCACTTGGGGACACAGTGGTGGTGGTGGCGACGGTAGCAGAAGAGGCCGTTGGCTGAGGTTCCACCTCATCAAGGAGTCTTGCTGAGTTGGCACATGTGAGGATGGTTGCTAGGAGCAAGAGATAAGAAATGTATTTGAGTGTTCTGGCCATGTTGAGTAGTAATAATTAAATGCTATAGAATTTTGGACTTTCCAAGTGCCTTGCTTAAGGGGATTTGTGTATAGGTATATATAGGGGAGTTGGGGATTATTTGTGGTGAGATGAGGAAGTGGAGCTGATGATATACATGGAGTTGTTTTAGAGGGTGTGGGTGTGTTGGTTGATGCTACCTAATCTCTATTCTCCATCTCTGTTGTTTGAGCATTGAAATGTCTTTTGACTTGATCCACAATTCAGCAAGCAAAATTGTTAGTAAAGCATTAAGTTGGGAAATTCAGACAAATTCTGAAAGTTCTATTATCATATATCATTATCCTTGCTTATTTTCAAGTGTTCTAGTTGAGAAACTAAAGTTTTGAAATACTAACATCTAGAAAGTTCTTGTATGCATTTAACAAACATCTAGTTATCATACGCATAGAAGTATTGGGTTATGGTGTTCATACTTGTGTGCATTGTATAAAGGCAGGCAATTTTGGGACAAAGGTAATACCACAAGCAGTACAAAATTTTCACTTCTTCATTCCAGAATATCAACTAAAGCAATGATATACACAAGCCTTAAAACACCAATATGTGGCATGAGTTTCTTAAATCTCCACACCAATGCAAAGATTTAACCTACTACTCTGAAATACTCCTTAAGTATTACAGTATGTGTGAATACTTTTTTCCTCTCAGATTTGTTTTCTTTTTTGACAAAAAGAAGAACAACAAAGAGCTTCTGCAACCATGAATGACTGAACTTAATCCCTAAAGCAAAATTTCCTACAAACTATATAATCCCTAATGTTCATGGCTCTAACAACTGACTCATTGGAAAAGAACAACTCTCAAGCACGACCCTGATGGTGAACTAACTAAATATGCAAAAACCACCCAGGAAAAATATGTCCAAAAATATGCTTGCCACAATGAGCTATTATGCCCTAATGAAATCTGATACCAGATCTTCAACCAATGAATCCTCCATTTCTCGAGCGATTTCCTCAATATCATTACCCAAATACCAACCATCATCTGCTCCCAAAGCCTTCTCAGATGGAGAACCCATGGCTCTCGCTTCCTTTTCCTGATCAGCTAGAAGCTTCCAGACCTTTTCCTCAATTTGGAAAACACCAAGCCTTCCTGCTGCAGGACTTTCCCATGTCGGAAAACCTAGCCATGGTTGGAGAAGCTCCATCAAGGCTAAGTTTACTCGATCGAAAAAGAGTCGCCTTTCTGATCTTCTCCAACATTTTTGATCACCATACTTCTTTTCTAGCATATCAAACACAGAAGGGTTGATGGGACTATCTGTGCAGTACCATTTCCAAGATCCCATCTCATGAAATCCCGCCTCCATCAGTATATCAACCATGTAGGAGAAATCCCTGCTCTCTTCAATTTTGAACCGTTTGACCAATTCATTGTCTCTAGGATGCCCTGTACGTCCTTCCACTTCATCATCACTTGAGACAATCACCTCAGACCATTCAGAGCCAGCTTCTGAAGATTCCAGAACCTTGGCATTGATTTTGATATCTAGTAAAGAAAACAAAAAGCATATCAGAATAAATAAAACTGATCAAAATGACTGAGAGTTGCCATCAACATGGACGCAGACTCACCACACATGTTGGGGTTAACATTAGCAAACCATTCAGAGAATGATGAAACGCCTCCCTCAAATGATGCTTCGAGAACTGAAACGGGACTTGAATGACACACATCGAAGTTCCCCAAAGACTCATGGTCTACACTGGAGTAGTATGAAGCAATTGAAGATTCTTCAGAGACTTCAGCTGTTGAATCTTCCTGCATTTTTCAAGAAAAATGAAAAGTGATGCTCAATATAAGTCTATCCCAGAAAGCTCAGTGTGAGGTGACCATGTATTACAAAGAGCAACAACTAGTGGGACTGTGTATTATAGACTACCGCCATCCCAGAAAAAAGCGAAATTCATTCCTTTGTGGGACTTCCAAATAGACTGATACATTTCCTTTCAAGGAAACTTTTATTTACATTTTTTTAATGAAATTTTTATTTACCTATTTTACCTCACTACCCTAAATTTCCCTTCCCACTTTAAAAGTTAATGTCATACATACCTTATTTTACTTTTTCACCTTTAAGTTTCTTACACATCTGATCTCAGCACTAAGTAAAAACGTATTAGGACGAAGGGCGTACATATATTAATTAAAAAAGTGGCTCGTGGCAGATCAATTCCAAATAAAAGAAAAAAAGTTCCACACGGATAATATGAGACAATTAAGTCTAAAAGTATGAGACTAAGCAAGCTAAATGGATTTGGCTAGATCCATATTTGTCTCATACGTAGTACTGTATAGAGAGGCAGTAAAGGGCTAAAGTATGTTTGTGACCTCCTGCCCCAACTCAATGAGAACCATATTGATTTGGCTATCAAAAAGCAGTAGATGTATCCTGGCACTCCTTCAGTAATTGTGTTTTCGGTATCCTTGCTCTTCTATGGCAAGTTTTTCACTACTACTGCCATGCATCATTCTTACCTTCATAAGCATTTTTTAACAGTTACTTAAGAAACAGTCATGGTATCTTTACCTGCTGATTTGAAACTTGTGACACACATGATGAAGAATCAGCAAGTTCTGCATTCGAGTTGAAGTCAGAAGACACCAAGTATTTGTTGTGATTTTTGGCTGATTCATGCACGAACACATTTTTTTTGTTAACCACCAAAGGATCAGCAAGGTCAACACATCCAGTGCTACTAATTGATGAATCGGGTGTCTGAGAAAGATCTACACAAGTTTGGTTCTTGAAACTTAGATCTTCACCATCTTCGAGCAGAACAACTTGCTGCACAGCACAACTGCTGGTTGAACTAGAGCAAGCAGCATCATGTTTTGAAGGTTCAGAGCTGAGTGACTGGTTTCTGAAGTTTAACATCGAATCCCAGATGGCACTTTTTTCATGAGCTGAGTGACTGGTTTCTGATTTCTGAAACAAAATAGATTGGCAAGCGGTTTCTCTCAAATGCCAGTTAAAGGAGTTTTTAACTTCCACACAAACTTCATCGATAGAACTACGCTTCCTTGATCGCAGTTTTTCCAAATTAATGGAATGAGTTGGGCTCTTATCCATCCACCAGTATTTATGAAAACTGATTTTTCCCATCCTTGTTTTAGTACTTTCAGTTGTTGCAGAATAT
The DNA here is from genome assembly GCA_024586325.1 of Stellera chamaejasme. Taxonomy (NCBI): domain Eukaryota; kingdom Viridiplantae; phylum Streptophyta; class Magnoliopsida; order Malvales; family Thymelaeaceae; genus Stellera; species Stellera chamaejasme. The sequence continues at coordinate 3,843,556 of CM044984.1, read as the reverse complement.
CCTAATCTGGATAGGTTGCTCGAGCCATTCCCACTGCTGATACCTACTGGGTATGATTTGAATATTGTATAATCAGCAATGCAATTTCTGTCCAGAGATCTAGGGTCAGAAACAGAAAGCACATCAACTTGAGTTCCGCCCCTCCCCTTATCTTCACCGGAGAATCCTAACCGAACTTGTTTTCCAGTCTTCTCGGGGTTTTGCCTCCTCTGATCTTCAGGCAGTTGCAGCACAATTGGAAGTAAAACTACATTCTTCATGTTCTCAGGCTTTTCTTTCAGAACAACAGTCTCACTATTAAAAGGGCATGCTCTGGTTTTGGATCTGAACCGAGGTTCTAATAATGTGTGAAAATCAGCAGGTTGGAGCTCTCTGGTCAAATCTGTATTCAGAGAGCCTTCCATTTTCTGATGCAGCGTAGAGTTTACCTGGTCAGTGCTTTTCTGGTGCTTTTTGTTTTCAGTCCCAGCTCTAAGTTTATGCTGTTTACTGAATGAACGATGCTCCCAGCGCCCTATTGAAGAAACTCTTCGCAGATAATTCTCTGAAAGTACTCTTTGTGATTTCTGTTTCTTGACAGGCTGCCGAAGTACAGCTTCGCCGAGTCCCATCAAACTAGCAAGGACACTTGGTGGATTCTGTTGGGATTCCATTGTTGCAGCTATTACCTTGCCTAGTGAAGGACCCACCCAATTCAAGACAACCCTAATGAATGCTACACTGCATCTGCAACAGAAAGAAACTAAAGATTCAATTAGATGATCCCAAATTACTGGCATTAAGTCACCTCTATTCCACCACATTCAGCTATAACATTTTGCTGCCACTGGCAACAACTTCCACTACCCACACTTTCAACAGTAAATCAACAAAACACTTGGTCCAAATACTTTTTGGACATCCTGGACATTTCAAAAAACATTGATCATGTTCAGACAAGCTAAACAAGAGCATGCAGGATCAGCTCTCCTACAAAATAGAATTAAAAAGGAGAGCAAAAGGATCATAAATGTTCAATCTGCAGTACACTCACAAATTGAATGGGACAGAGATAAGCATAGAGCAGTAAGTGATTCCTATCAATAACGGGAGCACCTATTATCCAACTCAGGCTTCAACCTAAATCTCACTATCTTTTCCAGAAAAAAGAAAAGGGAAGATGAAACAAATGGCCTTTATCTCAGTGATATAACCAAGAACAATCATGAGGGAACAGTAGCTGGGAACAAAATCAATAGAATAACATCATATAAGCGAATATCACAGCCAAACATCAATAAGTGAGTGTGAAATTTCACACATAATTTTGCTTCAAAGGACAGTTTCGCCCCATGAATTAAATGATGCAACTTTTTAATCAAAATCCTAACTTTCATTCTCGGACTTGAAATTCTTTACAAAGGATAATAATTACATCCAACCCACCACCAACATCATCAAAGCAAGGGAATTTCAAGAATGATAACTAAGCAAATCCATCGAATATCAACAAAAAAAAAAAACCTGAATCATGAAGGGAACGAGAAACAAGAATTACTCAAAAAGCACGATGGGTTCCAGAATCATGAATAACCACAAACACATGGGGAAAATGAAACTCAAAAGAAAAAGAAGCCAAATTTAGAAATGCCACTAATCAAGAAGAAAAGGTTAACCTTTCGCTGCAGTTGACTAGGAAGCTCCAATCAATATCACTTCGTTTTCTGGGGAGAAACCAGAAATCTACCAATCTTTGTCTTGCTTAAAGCAGATGATAGAAAATGACAAGCCGACGTATTGAAAAAGCTTGGGTCAAAATGGTAGCACGACATGATTCAGCCATTAATTAGGGTCAAATGCAGATGATTTTCTCACCAATTTTGACACGGAAAAGATACGACAGTAAATCGGGATTAATTTTTAAAAATAAAAACAAAACTAAAATTTTGATTAGAGCCGTGGATGAAATAATTAGACGAACATACTATATTTATTCGGACCTTTAAAAATCAAAACGACGCTAATCAAAAAAAAAAATCTAAACGACGTGTTTTGGGAAGGAATATGGCCGGCGTTTCCGTGGATCTTGGGTTGGGATGGTTTAGATTATGATATGGATTTGGAGTGGTTAATTTATTAATTAGTGGTCCAATTAATCAATTTCTATGAGATGATTACTGATTAATTATTTTGTCGGTTCTTGAAGGATGCGGATTGTCTTGTCTTTTGCGCGTACTGCTCGCCTTCCCGCCAACAAGTGAAACTCTCGTAGTAGCTCAAGTATCACCATTTTATGTTGATATCAAGTAGTGAAGTTGATCTAACAAGGTAGTGATGTCGATCTAAACAACTTCGTGTTGATCGTGATTTTATCTTTGATCAATCAAATATGTATGTTAATTAGATTTTATTTCATGGATTGTAGAATTTATTTAATGACTTTTTGAAAAAGGCATACGAATTGAATAAATGAAGGAAGATCGCAACTCTTCAAGTTGAAGAGAAGAGACCAAACGAACAAGAGTTTAGCAAAAGGAAACGAATAGAAGCTAACGGATTTGTGAGCCAATCCACCCAAGAAATGCTAAACTTCGACCATCTGCTTGAGAGCCAAAGGAAAGACAGAGGCGGAATCGAAGAGACGGAGACTTTCGGTGGTGGAGGCTGTGAAATGCAACTGAGTTTGTCTCGCGATACACCAGGCGGTCACAACCCTTATTGATAGCCAAGCTTTGCTTTGGTGATTGTTGAGGTGGGTGTAATGAGCGGATGAGAGGACTTCAGAAACATCCGTTCCTGAGAAGGGGCCGAGGTCGCACCAGAGATGAACGGCGGACCAAAGGTTCATTGCCGGTGTACAGCCAACTAGGCAGTGTGAAAGAGACTATGTGAGGCCGCAACCACGTGGGCAGCAGATGCCCTGGAGAGCAACGCCACGTCGGGATAGTTGTTGACGGGTTGGAAGCCTATCCAAAGTAGCCCTCCAAAGAAAAACGTTGAGCTTTTTGGGCAGCCATGAGATCCATGCCGTTGAATGCCCTGCAAGTGAGTCGGAAAGTACTTCGGCATCGATTTTCATGGAAAGAGCGGCGACGGAAAATTGCCCTTGTGCGTCCAAGTTCCAACTCCAGCTATCAGGAACGCTGCTACGCAATTTTACACCCTGCAAGAAAGTTGTCAGTTCTTCAAGCTCGCCTATTTCTCTTCCCCTCAGACTTCTCCTCCAACTCCAACGCCAACACCAGCCCTCTGAACCCCAGACCACTCTATCCGCCACCTTGCACACCACCACCGACTCCAGCCTAACTAAGCGTGGGAAACGTTCTTTCAAAGGTTTATCTCCCACCCACTTGTCTACCCAGAAAAGTGTTTCCTTCCCATCTCCTACACATCTGCTAAAAGAGGTGAGAAATTTATGCCAGCCTCATCGATTAAAGCTCCTGTTTTCAGAATTCTGCCCCAGACTCCTCCGAACTTCCTACAAGCCGCCCCCCCAACCTCCCTTTTCTCCATATAGATCCTCTATAACCCGAACCCAGAGAGCCCCTTTTTCCTGAAGAAATCTCCATTTCCACTTCCCGACTAACCCCCAGTTTTTTGCTTTTAGACTTCCCACCCCAAGCCCCCCGTCCTCCATACTTCGTAAAACCGAATCCCAATTCACCCAGAAAATACCTTTCCCATTCCCTTTTAAACCCCAAAAGAATTGTGATCTTAACCTCTCAAGTGTTTTGGTTACCTCTACCGGGACACGGAACAGGGAGAAGAAGAACAACGGCATGCTTCCCAAGACAGAGCTGACCAGGGTAAGACGACCCCCTACCGAGATCATCCTTGATTTCCAAGCTGCTAGCTTTGATTTGCATTTATCAATAACTGGCTTCCATGCTGCAGCTGACGCCATATTTGCCCCCACTGGAAGCCCTAAGTAGCTGAAAGGGAGGTTTCCAGCTTGGCAACCAATAGACCATGCAACCGAATCCACTTCCTGGGGAGAGATGCCAATACCAGAAATAGTGCTCTTGGAGAGATTGATTTTCAAACCTGATATTTGAGCGAAGCATTTCAAGACCCGAATCAGATTAATTACAGTAGGAGTTTCTCATGGCCCGAAGAAGATAGCGTCATCGACATATTGAAGATGAGAGATGGAGAGACCTGACGGGCTGAAGTTGAAGCCTCGAATGATCTGTTTCTCTGTGGCTTCCTCGATCATTACGTGCAGTGCTTCTGCTGCAATTAGGAAAAGGAACGGTGACAGTGGGTCGTCTTGTCGCAAACCCCGTTCCAGATTAAACTCCTTTGATGGACTTCCATTTACTAGCACGGAGACCGAGGCAGAGTGGAAGCAGGAGCTGATCCAACGAATCCATTTCTCATTAAAGCCCATCTGTTTCATGACATCCAGTAAGAAGTTCCAGTTTACACAGTCGAAGGCTTTCTCGAAGTCGACTTTCAGAATCATGGTCTTCTTCCTGTATTTTTTTGCACATTGGACAAGTTCGTTTGCAATCAGAACTCCGTCCAAAATCTGGCGGCCTTCGATGAAACCGGATTGCACGTTACTGATAATGGTTGGGATGACCTTCTTTAATCTTTCTGCAAGAACTTTCGCAAGGATCTTGTACTGACAGCCGATGAGGCTGATTGGGCGGTACTCCTTGAGACCGATTGGGTCCTTTGATTTTGGGATTAGCACAATGAAAGATGCGTTGCAGCCGCGACCCAAGCAACCCGAGGCTTCAAAGCACTTAATAAATCTGATAAAATCAGCACCAATAACGTCCCAGTTTGCCTTGACTAAGTTGAAAGATAAGCCATCGGGACCGGGAGCCTTGGAGCCACCACAAGCCCAAACGGCCTGCTTTATTTCAACATCAGAAAAAGGGGAAGTCAAGTAGCTCGCTGATTGAGAGGAGAGTCTCTTGAATTTTGAACTTGTAAACAGAGGTCGAAGTGGTTTTGGCTCTTTGAAACTATTCAAGAAATGTAACCTGATTTCCTCCATGAGTTCTTTCGGATGATCTATCCAAACACCATTGCAGTAAATTCCTCTGATTTCATTCCTTCTTCTGCGGTGTTTGATCGAAGTGTGGAAGAAATTTGAGTTGTCATCTCCCTCCGCTGCCCATTTCAATCGAGCTCGTTGTTGTAAACTACTCGCCCAAGAGATTTCAACACTGATCAGACTGCTCTGACAGGATAACTGATCCTTGATTTCAGATTCAGATAAAACCGTTTCCTCCGCCCTTTTATCCCACCAATCTTTTTCTGCCCGAAGTCTTTGAATTTTTCCTTCCATGTCTCCGAATGTACCCGCCTTCCATATTTTGAGGTTCCTTCTGAGGTTCTGAATTTTTTCTTTCAAGCTGTAATCCGCCCTGCCATGATGCGCTTGGCCAACCCAAGCTTTCTTTAGGACCCCTTCAAACTCTTTGTGCTTCATCCAGGAATCGAAAATTCTGAACGACTTTGGCCCAAAGAGGATGAGTTTATCTTGCAGGATAATAGGGCAATGATCAGAGACATGCCAACATAAAGAAGTGCAGAAAGAATTCGGCCAGAGATCTACGAAAGACTCTGAGCATAGGAACCGATCAAGCTTGCTTAGCTTGGTTCCATCCCTGTTTATCCAAGTAAACTTTCTGTCCCTGCATTGGATATCATTCAGCTCTGCCTTGTTGATGAAAGCATTGAAATCAAAAGCTTCCCTTTTCTTAAAAATGGTGCCCTTTCTCTCCTCTTTTCTTCTGACCATATTGAAGTCACCAACAAAACAAACAACTGCAGGATGAATGAGAGAACTAAGATTGAGCAACTCATCCCACAGAAGGAGTTTATCATAGGCTTCCTGCGGACCATAGATGTTGACTAGGACAATATCTTGTGAATTTAGAAGGCACCTCCCTTGAATTGCTAAGAAACCATTACCAACAAATTCCCCTGTTTTCTCAAAGAAGCTCTTATTCCATATCCATAACAGCCCCCAGAATTTCCAGAAGCATCCACTGAAGAGAAATCAAAATCCCTGAATCCCACAATGAATTAACCGGTTGTTCGAAATACCGGATATTTTTGTCTCTGTAATGCAAGAGCTTCCACTCTGTGAAGCTTGACATTATCCCTAATCCACTTCCTTTTCCAAGGCATCCCGGACCCGAACATTTATGGACATCAATTTCAACATTGACACAGAGAATAGCACCCGAGTTCATCACGGAGGATGGGAGAGTTACATACCAACAGCAGAGCCCTGCCAATTTTTCGCACAAGCTCCTCTTCCATGGATGAACTGTGTTGGGAGCCTTGTCGGGTTGATTTCGTGTGTCGAGGTTGCCGCTTGTTGGACAAAATCGAGTGGGTGCGTAATCCGTGTGACGTTAGAAAGGATCTTACTTCCATGCTTTAGACCGGGCATCATCATTCTTCCTCCACTCGCACTCTGTTTGCGATTGTGTCCTCATAGTCGAGACGGTGCGATCGAAGACTGCTGGAGTCTGCATTGCAGACGAAGAGGCTGAGGTAGAAGATGCCAACCGGGTTTGAATTTGGGCTAGGGGGTTTGTGGTGTGTTTAGGAAGTGTGATAGGGAGTGGGCTGTTTTAGCGGCATGGATTTGGGCTTGGGTTCAGTTTGGGAGGACTGGGGAAGGTGGGCTTGGGAGGAGATGGGCTTGGGGGTTGACTTAGGGTGGGATGAGGCCGCAGGTTTCGAGGGAAGTTCGAAATCCGACGGCGTCTCAGGGATGGCAGCAGACGAGACTGGAACAGACGCCTTGGGACTGAGGAGCCATGATGGTGCGTTGGTTCTCAGGCTCGCCAACTGTTCATCTTCTTCTTCTCCAAACACCAGTTTATCAAAATCGGAACCATTGTACGAAGCTTCCGAATTAGATGTAGAACCAGTTTCTGTTGAGTTATCTGAAGAGAAGGAATGTCCGAAATCAATGCTTGAGTCCAAATCTTCGATTACCATTACTTGGACAATTTTGTCATCCTCCTGGATTGTTACTACCTCATTGATCAAAGACATTGCGGTTGTTAGGACGCAAACCTTTCCCTTGTTCAAATGCACACCCGGCGATGAGAAGCTATCCACGTTCAAAACACGCCCCCAGCAGACTCCCAGGCGATGAATGGAGTCTTCATTCAACACTTCCACCAGTAGGCCAACCACATTAAGCCACACAACGCGCCCAGTTTGGCCGAGATCCGACTTCCAAGGGCTGACCCAGTCGAACCATTTTAGAAGCCAATCTTTCTTTTGGTCCAATAGGCTTTCAGCCTTAATCTTTGAGGTACAGTCGATCATCACCCTCAAACCTCCAAGGTATTTTATCACCAAATCCCCCAGCCCCTCATTCTCGAAAATGTTTAGTATGTTTACTAGAATTCTTAGGTCTTTGGCTTCTGAGATCAAAACGGATTCCAGTTTCTTTCTAGTTTCTGGGGTTGAGTAGACGAAAACCGAGGCTCCACCTATATCCTTTCTCCTCCACTGATTGATGTCACTTGGTTTTCTGTTGGTTGCATCTGCTGCCGGTTGCGGTTTTGTTGGATGAATGGACTTAGGTTTGGTGTTCCATTCGAAGAAGCGTGGAAGATTGACAGTGAGTCTCGCTGAATGCATCTCAACCCCATTCAGTCTAGCTTCTAGTGAGTTAACGTCTTCTACTCCCTTGTACCTCACAAAGCCAAATCTTTTCCCTGTCTTTGTTCTTTTTTGGGGGATGAACACATCCACCAAACAGCCAAATCTTTGGAAGAGATTCCACATATCCTTGTTTTCACACCAGTTCGGAATGTTACTCACGAAGTAGGATGTTGCACTCTTCGTCATTACCCTGTTGAAGCTCTGCCTGTCTTCCCATTCCGTGAACGTCTTCCCTTGCCGCTGGCCCCTGAACCTAACACTGCTGCGTCGCTTACAGTGTAATGGACCTCACCACTCCCCCTCACGGTTGTCTCTCGTGCTCATAGTTGAATTTCTTTAGAATTTATTTAATGACTACTAGATCATGCTTGTTAGATTATGTTTGTTGAATTAGTTTTGCTATTTGGATTATGCTTTATTTTGTTAATTGAATCGGAATTCGAGTGGCTATCAAGCCGAACTAGAGCATGACTTGAATGTTCCTTTACAGGTTTTCGAGCTGAACTCGAGCAATCATTTGAGCCGAGTTTGAGCTCTTATCATGAAGGCTCGTCGAGCTGAACTCGAGTTCGAACAAAACTTTTCGAGCCGAGTACAGTTCGAACTCGGCTCGACTCGTTTACAACCCTAGCTCCAAGCATCACAGATCTTACAGCACGTATTCTTATCTCCTCCTCCAGGCTGTGTTTATTTGAGAAAAAAATGTTTTTATATTTGTTAAATTTCACATTAATTTTTTAAATCTTCAATTGTTTTTTTACTTTTTCCTAAGTGAACACACTCGTGTTTCTTCCAAATTTATGACCGAAGACGTAAAAGTGAGTCAATCCATCAAATGCAAATAGCGCACGTCGGGCCAGTTCATCTCGTTGGCTTCTCTGAAAACATGACTAACCTGCCACAATTCATGAGTAGCAAGAAAGCGCTAGATCGCACGAACAATGACCGCTGCTTCTAACTCTCCATGACACGCCAAGAAACTCACTCCAGGCATTCCCCAGTTGCCAAAGTTTTGCATATGGGAGGAGGCCTCGAAAACGGACATTTTAATTTATGATTCAATAAATACATTTGTTTTTAGTGGCCCACAATATTTAATCTTTGATTTTTTTTCATAAGTGTTTAGGTATTTTAAGTTAAACATTTCTTATCCGTATAATAATTTGAAGTATAACTTTTTTAAATATAGTTTTTTTTGAATTTTTTCCACTATTTAATTTTGTAAATATTCGAGTCAAATATTGAACCTTAAAACATGAAATTCAAATGTATATATACTAGCTACGTCCCTTGAAAATGGTATGTTTCTTTTTCATCATTTAATTTATGATTTTCTTTCTTCAACTTTATGATATACAAGGTTAAATAATTTAGATATAAATTATAAATTAATGTGTGTAGTTTCCAAATATGGAGTATAAGACAAAATCAACTTTTTTTTAATGGAGAATTGAAATTGAGGGGGTTAAATGGCAAGTGGTGTAAAAAGATTTCTTTAAAAAAATCGATCAAATCTTTTTTTGATGATCCAAAATGGAATATGATTGTTTTTTTAAAGGAAAAATGCATCGATTAACCAAACTCTAGAAAAAGAATAATCCATTAATCAAACTCCAATATCAGTTTTACAACATTCACCAGCACAAGACTTGCTTGCTTTCTAAGTACAACACTTCAATCTACATATTCCTATCCACAATAATCAAAATTTCCATTCATTCTCCTGTAATCAAACACACCTTGCTAAAAAAAATGGCTTTTCTATACATTAAAATACAGATGCAAATGCTACTGTTTCCTGGACAACAGTGGCTCAGACAGATGAGGGTTTTCATTCCCCGGCTCTGAAGCCTTCTTGTCACCTGACTCCATGGCAGCGATCGACAAGTCATCTCCTCTCCGCCGCCCCAATCTCTGCAAGAAACTCATTCTGTCCTCTGCAAATGAACTCGGGGTTTTTGGACTTTCATTCAAGCTTTGCACATGTTGAAGGCACACCTGGACTGCATCGTGCACCCGAACGAAGTACCACTCTTTACCAATCAACTCCACGACTTTAGACTTTGATAAGGTCAATAGAACCTCCGGGTTTGGATTCGAGATGGCTATCTGCAAAAGAGACCAATGCATCAGAAGTGTTCATTCCCACAGTTCACAATCATTTGAGACTCGGGTAGGCGAAATTTGAACCTGAATGTCACGTGTTTTATATTCGTTGTACAAATCCTTCAGAGCTTGAACTGCACTAGAATCGATGTATGTAGCAGCTGCAGTATACGCGAGAGAAGTGAGAAACAGAATCTGTAGCTGCAGTTTCGAATATGGAAACGGTGTAGGGAGGACAGCAACACTTACGTGCCATCTCTAAGATCACAAAATAAACTCTTTCGACTTCTGGTCCACGTCTCGTAGATCTATCAACAGCAACTTCATACTCCCGTAACCTGTCAAGAAAGTAGAAGTTGAAGACCTAATTTGACCTTTATGAGTGAAAGATGAAATGTGCAGAAGCATGCCAGAAGAATTCATAGAAATAAGATTCACCTGTCTTTTATATAGCTTATATTTGCAAAATAGATAGGTGCGTCAACCCGAACAATCACGATTCCGCTGTAAGTATATGCCTCGGGATACTGCTTAGTACTTCTGTATACAGTAGTGCCTGGAAGGCGGCCCAAGACAGCTGCACATATTAAGAAAGATTATCATATAGTATTATGCTATGGTCGGAACAAACTAGTAGATATATCATGACCTGCGAATCTTATTAACACAGAAAGTGTGCTTTTGTTCATCAAAGTTGCAGCTGAAGCTGCAAATCCTAATGAGAATCTTGAAAAAGGATTCTTATTGCTTCAACTTTCAAGAGTTCTCATGGGGACTTTATTTTTAAAACTGAGGCTACATAGAAGTGAGTTAAAAATGATACTCCTACTCTCCGCCATAAAGTATTTTTTACTTACCAATATGAGGATTTGCTGATTCATGGATGACAAAAGCAAGTGAAGCACCAACCTGTGACATAATATCAAATTAAGATTCTACACTGCTTATGCCATTTGTGTTAAATGAAGTTCTAAAAGGAATCTCAAGTAACATTAACTTAACAAAAAAATAATAGTCATGAAAGACTTACACCAACAAGGACACCTATCTCAATTCCTAAGAACAATGTCACAATGAAAGTAATGATCCACAGGAGAAAATCTCTCTTGTCTACACGCCATAAGAAGATAGCCTCCTCATAGTCCACCTGAAATGGCAAAACACCATAGAAGATTGAAACTCAACAGAAGGAACAAATTCTTGTTTTGACATAGTTTTCCTTTTCGTAAGAAAGCAAAATTAAAAATGACAAGTAACCCATCTATCATGAATAACAGTCCATCTGAAAGACTAACGAGAAGTAACATTTCTATCATCCGAAACAATTCCATAAATCATGGTCCATGTATTGTTGAACTTCAAATCTCAGTCACACCATTCTCTATGTTTAATTTTTCAATAAAAGTATGCAAATGCAGCAAATCAATTGTAGCATGTAGTATGTATGTGAAACAGTGTTGTTTACACATGTTAAATCAGAATAATTTCATAAAAAAATTAAATGCTTGCAGTTCATGGGAAGATTGGCTAATGAAAATTTAGCATAAAACTAGGTCTCACTTACCAGACCTATGACAGCGCTTATCACTATTGCAGCCAAAGCGCACTGCATAAAAAAGGCGGGGAAAAAATTGATATCCTCGATAATATGAGTAACATATGATTTCGAAAATACCCATACTATAACAGTGAATCAATTGATTGAAAATGAAGATTCTAATTGATTTGTTTAAAAACATGCATGGGATTCATAAAACAAACTTAATTGCCAGGTTTATGGCTTGTCCAGAAACATCTTACTTAAATTCACTGAAAAAAATACATGCGCAAACATGAAAGCAGACCTGAGGTATGTATTCAAACAAAGGAGTGAGGAACAAAAGCGAACAGCCCACTATTGCTCCCGTTATAATTCCAGATAAGCCTGTTTTTGCTCCACTCTCATGATTCACTGCCGACCTAGAGAAGGAACCTACATGACATGTTCACCCACCCAAAAATAAGAAAATGGGTGTTGGGTGAATAACAGTTTGGACAAAAGATCCTCCTTCCACAATAACTATTTGTAATACATGAGATCTATTTGAAATATCACCAGAAAAAGTGCCTATACGCTTGTAACAAACGATGATATAAAAATCCTACCAGGGTTGTGTTCTTCACACCAACATTTGCAAAAAACTAGCAACTAATTAAATTTGGGAGGGAAAAATGTGAGTGTAAAAGTTTTTGGGATTGGTGAAAATTTGAATTGTTGTTGGTTTGTTGTTGATTTTTTGTGTGCAAGAACACAACCCAGGAGTTGAAGCAATTAACAATATAAACTGTTGAGCCATTATCTTTGTACAATACAAAGACCTGAAGGTGCCCTTACCTGTTGAGGGGTATGCTGAGAAGAAAGCTCCAAAAATGTTTGCTACACCAAGGCCAAACAACTGTGGAATAAATAGAAATCATCACCAACTATTATGTCATTCTGAATACGGAAGGTGCCATGTTTCTTGCCAAAGTCCTAAATATTTATGCAATATGGATACTTAGGTCCTATACAATATTTCCATTAGTTTTCTTCTTTTTTTCCCGAAATCGCCATTTTTTTCATTAGCGACTAACTATGGTAATATTTGCCAAAATATTTTATTTGTCACCAATCCCAAATGATTTTGGCAAAAAAATCAGCTGTATAAGCACAAGGTTATCGGAAATCAATAAATGTGACTAATGATGCCTTGAGTTCTGCATTTAGGAGCGCAATTTAAATAATCTAAGTTTGCCTGAAAAAAAAATGTACCTCCTGATTTGAGTCCAACTCATACCCATTTTTTGCAGCTAATGCTTTTGCAATCCCGACAGATTCCTAGAGTTCAAGGTGCAACAAAGGGTACGAATCAAAACCTGAATTAAATTAATATAAGCAGACTCATAAGCATAGACATCTTACCAAGATGGCAACGCCAGTAATCAGAATAGCAGTAGGAATCAAAGATTTCATAGAGTTGAAACTCTTCGGGATGGAAAAAGCTGGAAGGCCCCGAGGTATATCTCCAACCTAAAACCAGAAAAAGGGAAAATTTGAAGAATGTCAAAATTATGATCATTTGATGGGAAAGTGAGAAATCAGATTAGCACTTCCTTCTAGTATTTTGATCGACAGTGCAGTAAAATAACAATGACAAAAATATACACAGCAATCATGATAGAACAAAAAGTATCAAAGTTGCCTCCATCAGATAGACATTGTAGCCAAATATGGCTTAGGAACAATTTAAACGTGTAAAACATTCCCAGGGAATAAGATTTTGGAAACAAGCTCATAGGCATAATCTTTTAGTAGCAGCTACAAAATAGTACAAACATGTTTATCCAAAATTATCTTAAATGACATGGATTTTCTGCTATTTCCAGAAGCAATAAACTATTCACCAAAGAAGGGTAACTATAGCAAAAACAAAAGTGTTTGAATTTCTTTAACTAAACTTGATATTAGCATTATGAAACTTTTATGTTACATGCCAAGCAATGACAACAAGTTGGTTCAGTTTCAGGAATTGTCTGATCAATTAAGAGTTTGAGAAGTACATTACCAACCAGGTATTAATTATTAAAGTGTAATAGAATCAGCTGATCTACTATAAAAAATGCAAGAAGAGAAATAATCGACACTGCACGATCTATTTGTCGCATCAATGATATATGATGGGTAACAAAATGGTAGAGGACCATAGGATGTGATTCTTACTAAAGTAATTGAAGAAGGATGATATATTTTCACAACAGTTGTACCCAAAACAACTGCTGTGAGAGGACCTGCAGCACGGAGGAAGCTCAGATGCTTATGTGATTTTCCCTACAAGCAGCAACAGAGCACCAAATGCAAATTAATTATACCCACTGAAAAATGGAGGATAAGAGGAAACTGTGGTAAACTGAACTGAGAGAAGAAGTTCATACTAGTTGCTTCATGACCAGAATTATTGCAAGGATAATAGACCCGATTACAAAAGGAGGCCAAGAGAACTACAAAAGAAAACACCTCCTGTGGTTAAAAAAGAACTGAATGAGTTGTAGCAAAAACAATGAACTAAATCTGAAAACGAAATATCTTGAGAGACAAAAACTTTCTTGAAAGTAAAACTTTAAGACCTATGTGGCAAATAATTAATGCAAGCGGAGTAGTGTATAGGATCCCCTTAAATTAAGTTCTACAGCATATTCTTGTAAGTTTAGTTTTGTAAAACTGTTCATGTCTACATTTTTCACCTGGAAAACATACATTACAATATCAAATATCAATGTTCACAAATAATATTATCAAATATCAATGTTGCTCATCATATCTTCAAGTAAAACAAGAGGCCTAATATGCCCCTGCAAGATTGAAACACTTCATTCGTATCTTTTTTTAAACGAAACTTCATTTATATCTAATTAGCTTTAATTTGTTGAAAACATTGCTATCTAGAACATCAATAACAGCAATGTCTACTTTCACAAAAAGTGTTTGTCTGGAATGTCTTGATCGCAATGTTGTCATCCCAAAAACTGCAGCTCTCGGTTTTAGACATACAAGAAAAGCATGACTACATCAATCTCTAGGGAAATCAATCGGTATGCTAAAAGCTATACGTAAATAATATGACATGGTCATATAAGAAAACATAAATCCCTGTGTAAACTAGCTAAGTTCATCAAGACGGAGAAACGCTATTAAAAAGTAAGGTTACCTTATCTACTCCAGCTATTATGCTCTTAATAATTGGCACAATCTTACTACTTCGATCTATATCATACCCCAAGAAGTACTTTGCCTGGGATAACCCAATCACAATGGCTGAAGCTGTGGTGAAACCAGAAATGACCGAGTGACTGATAAAACGTATAAGCCATCCAAGCCTAAATAAGGATAAACGTGAAAGATATATATTACTGTTCTTTCCCTGCAACAAACTTTCTAGCCTTAAACTGGTCATTAATAATACTGCAGAAAAAGTGTGGCACCAAATGTACTAAGATATTATAGATATCAGTTATTGCTGACAGAAATAAATATTAAGGCATGGACCTTTGCATCTGAACAGGAAACAGCAGTACCTCAAAATTCCCATAATGCACTCCAGGATGCCAACCATTAAAGCCAGCAATATAGCAAGCTCTGTGTACAACTCATCAGAAGAATCAGCAATTCCACTTAAGACATTTGATACCAAGAGAGAAACAAGTGCCACTGGACCAACCGCAAGCTGGCGAGATGAGCCAAATATAGCATAAACAAATAATGGGATGAAACCCGTGTCTAGCAAGAAAACCAAAAAAATGGTATAATATCAGCAAAAAATTGGTAATCAAGTAGAGCAAAAGACCCCGGAAGTGTATAGTAGCACTCGAAGGAAAAGACATCAAGAGACAGTCTAGACTTTTTGGTGTTATCATTTCTCAAGGATTCAAGTATGATATTTGAATATTAATCTCATGAATTATGAACAGACATAGTTCCAGCATATATGTTTGAAACTACTGAGTTGGTTATACAATGCTAGTGGGAAACACGGCCATCTAAAATTAACAGTACAGAACCATGATTGCTATACTGAAAACAGAAGGATTATACAATAATCAAAATGGGTCTAAAGGAACAGTAAAACAAGGTTTCTTAAACATTTTCCTGAAGACCTCAAAGAAACCCACATACAATTTGGGTGTCAAAATGTATTCATTCAATCAAGATAGAAAACAAAAAAATCAGTAAAGTAATACCAATAATTTGATTTCACAAGCTTACATAGACCATAGATTGGCTCCAGCCCTGCCAATTTTGCATATGACATCGCCTGAAAAGCACCCACGAGAAACAACCACAATATATTACTAATGGCAGCAACTACATATCAATATATAACCAACAGTAACACAAAATAATGAAACAGTAATAACAGAAAGCTTTTCAACTGGATAAGTTAACTTTTAACCACGCTCATAGATATTGAAACAAAATTATTAGAAGCATTAAAAGTAAGTATCTTTTTCTATAAAAAAAATTGATCTTGTTGGTGTCAAGCTCATTCCATTTATAAATGATGGTGAACAAGATATGGACCAATCAGTACAAGCCAAACTATAGCAGTATGCGACGAGTGCATTTGAGGTCCGACAATCAGTAAATTAACTAATGATCGATCTTTTGTTGTTTTCTCAAACTTTTCATTTCAAATCCAGTGCAGGTTTCAACGCTACCTGGCAAATAAGAGAAAGACAATTCCAATGGCTGAGCAGAGCCAATAGTTTGCTCGAACCGGTAAAAGGGTAAGACTAATCCAATCAATTCGAACCACAGTCTCACAATACGAAAGTGGAGAAGCTATTTGGATTGCAGAAAATCATGAACAGCAAAAGTTAAAGGCAGACTCACTCGATCAAACTTCTCTAACCCAAAAAAAGGAATCAAACATTAACCACAAAAAGAAAAAAAAACAATCGTCATATAGCCTCATATACTTCAGACACGATTTTGCTGAAATATTTAAAATTTAGTAAATGGATAACAAAATAAAGAAAATTTCTTGGAAAAGCGAAAATACCATTAATTAATGCATCATTTAATCCTAAAAAATCGCGTTTGATCATCTATATATCTGTTTGTTTTGTTTGTTTTTCACGTTCAGATTTACTGAGCCACCAGACATAGAAGAGCGAAAGTTGACCGAACGACAGACCGGTAAAATTATCCTTCCCGGTGAACAATTTTTGTAGGAGAAAGCAGGAAAGAAAATGATCACCTGCGGCACGAGCATGATCCCGACGGTGGTCCCGGCCATGAGATCCACCTGCAAATGCTCCCGCCACTGATAGGTCCGAATCCAGCGGGAGCAGGGCATGAACGTCTCGAGCCACTCGACTGCCGTCTTCCGCCGGATCTTCCCGGCCCAGTTGGAGAACACAGAGTTGCGCCGCCAGAACGAGGCGTTCTCGTACGACGTCGTGTCGGGATGCTGGAGCGGAATTATCTTAACGGGTCGGGTTTTAGAGGCCGGAGCAGCAGCAGCAGCAGCTAAGTTAGACGATGAGGAGATGAGGTTAGAGGAGCTGGGTGAAGCGTATATCTCCATGCCCGCCGGAGCAACGAGCACGTTATCTTTATCAGTCGCCTGCCCGGCCGAAGTTGAAAGATGAAGACCCCTTTTCTTCTGTGGGAGAGAATCAGAGAAGGAACCTTAGTTATTAAAAAAAAAAAAAAAGCGATGACTACAACGTGAAAGAAAGAAGCACGCCACTTGCATTCGAATTGGAGTCGCTATTCATTACCCCGCTGCGCTGCGTCCCGTGAATTGTTTTTTATAAAATTTTAAAATGAGTCGAGTTTTGAAAAACGAATGGAAATTCAATGTTTGATTTTTTTACAATTTAATTTATATTCGTAAACCAGTAGGTAATAACTTAATTGAGGTAAATTAATGCAGCTTAATGTAATTCAACGAGGTTTTAAATGATCCGTGCTTTGCTACGGGGTCATCTTGATATGATATTTTGATATTTCAATGTGAAAATTATAGGATTTAAAAACGTTTACATTTTTAAAAATTATTGGGAAATTTTTAAAATGGTATTTTGATAGAATATGAGAAAGAATTGTGCTAGTTGCACCCTCAAACAAAATATTTTACATTTTAAATAAGTTAAGGTTTGATATATGGCTTAATCAAATATTTCTAGAAAATCAATTATGTGATCATTTCTTTCATATAGGCTATAGAGACCAATACGGTAAAATAAAATAATGTAAATCAATGAATGAGTTAGACTATCATTAAAAAAATGATATTTTTATCATGTCATCATTGAATTTTAAACTATATGATTATATAATATGATTAAATTTTATATAATCATACAGTTTTAAATAAAAGGTAATATTCCTTTGATAAACATAAAAATAAGTTTAAAATGTTGATTTAGACTTTATGAACCAATACTCTAAAAGAATAAAACAATGTAAACGAATGAGTTAGTATCTATCACTAAAAAAATGCTCTTTTGATAATGTCATCCTCAAATTTTAAGCCTTTATTATCAAATAGTCCCATAAACTATGTTGACTCAATCACTTTAGTCCCCGAACTATAAAACGTGTCAACTCAGTCCCTCAACTATGCATTGTCAAACACTTTACCCTTTTGACCGTATCAATGTTAGTTGACCTTGGAGAAAATGCATATTATGATTCTAGTTCTTTCTAATCTATGCTCAAAGTCCCTGAATCTATCAGATCTAACAAAAATATAATCTCACTGGATTTCTGCTAAGGTGAGTCGGGTTGAACATAGGAGCGGGACTGGCTACTACAGCTCACTTAAAGTTTTGAACTTAAGCATTTGCAATCTAATGCTTTAAATTCTTACAAATAGGTCACAATCTGTAAAAAAAATAACAATGTTAAAGTCTCATTGAGCGAATTACCGAGTTAAAGGACTAAAATGCTTGAAGTTACATAGTTTAGGGACTGAGTTGACACGTTTTATAGTTCAATGACTAAAGTGGGCGAGTTGACATAGTTCAAGAGACTATTTGATAATAAAACCAATTTTAAATTATTCGTATATGATTAGATAATATGATTAAATTTTATGTAGTAATACAATTTCAAATAAGAGGTAAGAAGTATGTTATTATGTTGACAAAAAAAAAAGTTAAAATAAAATATTGAAATATCCACATTATAAGATTAAAAATATTTTGGCCAAAGTGTAAAAGAAAAATATGTAAAAGAAAAATATGTAAGAATGTAATTATGAAATTAAAAAACATGAACTTATTATCTGTAGCCTACACCCCACCATATCCTAGAAAATACTAACTTTGCTATTCATGAGTCTCTAAATGTTATGTTATATTATATAATATAATATATATTATATATGTAATTAAACAAATAAAACAAATAAAACGAAAATGAAAAATAAAAATTCAAGCTTGTTGTAGGAATGATTACATGGGATCTAAATCCTATATTAGTATTTCATAATGTCTTTTCAAATTTGATAAATTTATTAAAATATAATTAATATAATATAATATATAATATGCATATAAATATACGTACATGAGTATATATATGTATATATATACATTTGACGTACGTCAATTATTCTCTTTAACAACAATTTTACCTTTAAATAAAAGATTGATAGCAATTTAATCCCCTAAAAAATTGGTAGAACAATTATTATTTTTTTGAAAGATGAGAGATAATTTTACCGTTTTTCCTACATTTCTCTTTTATATTTCGTTTTTTAACAACTACTAGCAAGCATGCGAGGATGAACACGGACGTGATTGGGGACAAATCCATCCAATGGCCTTGATCGAGGTCCTCCTGTATTGGTGCACGCATGTGCTTTCTGTTGTTTGGGCCGGCTGTTTATGACCCCAACAGACACGGGCCCTTCATCGCTTCAACTCGGATTCTCTCTATCATTTCTTATGTCTTTTTCATACTACAATAAGTAATACTAGTATATTTCTTTCGTTTCGTTTCTAAAAAATAAAGTAAATTATTTTCTTGTTTCTAATATATTTGATTAATAGTTATTTATTATGAATGTTTATATATATAAATTGAATAATTTATGTGTATTACAATCTGAAACATAAATTTTTTAAACGTATTTAACATTACAATATAAAACATGAAAAATAATTCACTAATTATTCAACGACGGAGAGGAGTAATTGATTAATAACATTAATTATATTATTGCGATGGACTTAATAGAATAATTTAACTGTATTAAAAATACTTTAGGAGATATAGTGACATAAAGGATCCTGATTCACCATGTTATGATGTTTTAACAATTTTGTAGCTTTTATTTATTATTATTATTATTAGTATTATCGAGGATCTACCGTCTGTTCTGTATCTACAACGGTGAATCTGTTGAGAGGAGAAACCATTTGTTCATTATTCACCTATCTCACATAAAGTTTTCAAGTCTTTAAATATTGTTAAATTGCATTTTCCCTACACATACATTTAACCATGTAATTAGATGGCTGCTAGTGGTTCCTTTTGCAATTGCCAAATAGTACCATTTGGAATGAAAAGAACCCTACGATAAAAGTTGAGGAAATATACTACTATCATCACCTTAGAATGACAATGATGGATTTTGCATTTGGGGTCCCTCGTATTCGAAAATACACTATTAACCCTCTTTTTGTCAAATTATAATGGAAGAACTGTACGTATGAAAGCATATTCCAATTAATATTTAAATCCATCCAAATTACTGTATATCTTTGTTCTCACTAAATAACACATGAAATTGTCAGTTATTATGTCAAAAAGGGCCAAGCTCCAGACATGGCAGGCAGAGGGGCCATGAAATTAGATGCATAGATCAGCAATAGCAGAGAACCAAGGTATGTTTTTCCGGCCCTGAACTGAATGACTGACTAATAAAGTCCACCCATTCTACACTAGAATACAATCACTCTTTGCTTAACGTGGACATCTAATCCAACGAAGGTACCAACCACATACTAACATACAATCCTTCCTACACATGATACTGCATATTTACCATTGACATATCAAGAGAGGTCACGTGATCACCATTTTGTGGAAATGATACGAACCAGCAGCAGCTTGCGCAACCGATAGATGAACTATTTCCATGATACATACTACCTAGTCCTAGTGCCACTAGAAGTGTGTCTGGGCATGCTCGGGCTTGTGGGTGTATTCATAGTCGAGATGGACAAAGGCACGCTCGATCTCTGGCAGCAACTCAAGTTTCTCCTGCAAAGCTTCTCCAATGTCGTGAGCCTCTTGCAGGGGCATGCTTGCTGGGAGTACAATGTCAACCTCCACGAAATAGTGTGACCCGAAGGTGTAAGCACGAACAGTGTCTATATGCCTTATGGCTTTGTGGTGGTTCCAGCAGAGATATGTCAGCTTTTGCAGATAATCTGGGGCAGCTGATTTTCCAACAAGCGAGTTCACATTTTCCAATACCGTCATGGACCAAGTGCGAATTGTGTACAAAGCTAGCTGTGGCAAGTTAAGACACAATCTTTTGGGTTAGTGTATACATGTTTAGCGAAAATACATTCTCTAGAAACTTGAGAACTAATACAGGAACAGGCCCTATAAATGTTTTCATTTTAGCACCAACCACAAGAATCCATTTACTCTCACAAAATAGCTTCAACTGCACATACAGCTATCTTATACGAGTACTACTTATTAGGCAAGATAAACAGAATACCTACAGAGACCAAACATCTATTAAATTATAAGTAATACATACAGGTCTCCATGAAATCACATGGCTATAGACCAGGTCAAAAGCAAGGATAGAAGTCAGCATTTTCCCAAGCAAAACATGGGGGAAAAAAGTTGCAGTTAACAGGAAATAGAGAGATGGTGCTAACTTACAATGATTGCTCCAACAGGGTCCATCCAGTCATCAATGTAATTGGCAAGAAGCGCAGCAATAAGACCAATGATATTTGTTATGACATCAAAAAAGTGATCCCGAGCATAAGCTTTGACAATCTCGTTAGTGAATGAACGACAGTATAGCATCAGTGCCAGCTTCACCAAAGTTACCGAGAGCATTATTCCAACAACCCATCTCTCTTGCTCCCTTGTCAGATTAAAGTCATCCTCCTAAGTCAAACAAAGAACAGAAAGTAGGAAAAATCATTCAGCACAACTTATTGCACTCTGCCACAAAGCAGGAGAAAATACAAATGTGAAGTTAAAATTACGATAGGACCGGGGAATCAGTTAAAGCTACTTACATCAGATATCATTGTTCGAACTGACTCCAAGATTATCTGAAGGCCGAGCGTTGCCATGACAGACGCAAAAACAAGTATGCCCTACAAGAAATTGACATTTATTTTCAAATATCACAATGAAACAATAGTTTGATAAGTCTCAAAACCAGCATCCATTAATATGTAAAGCATAGATGGCCGAATCTGAAAATTGATATCTCGAAACATGAACATGAACACGCAAATTGGCAAAGCAACACTTCAGTCTTCACACAGAGAAGACAGACATCCAGGGACTTATGTTTCGTATCGATTACAGAAAGCACTCAACCAACAAGGGTGAAGAAGCCAGCTATAGAGTCCTAACTCAAGGACTATTATATGAGTGTCCTATCTATTTTATTGGCTCTTTAAGCATTCTATCTACCCATATCTATAGTCAATGATGAGAAGCAACTATCAAGTTCTAGAAAAGATAATCAACCTTCAAGAGAATAAGTACAAAATGATACACAGAAAATGAAAATCGCTTTATCTTATTACAGCTTATTCTGACAGCAACTAGAATGCCAAAAAAATATAAAAGATTTGATATCTCAATCACTATACATCCAGTAGGTTGGGCCAATATTCCCACCCCTTATAACTACTACTCATGACAGCATGAGCCAGACGCATCCAAGTTAAACATGAAAGATGTAATACCACTACTTAAACGTAAATGTACTTGAAGAAACTGACCAGTGGCTGCATTCTCTTTTTCCCAATAGGATACTGATATGGGTTTGGGGTTTGCATGGAGAATGCAGTAAACCAAAGGATGAAGCCAGACAGGAGGTCAAGAAGGGAGTCCAATGTGGATGCGATTATAGCCAATGAACCACTTCTGACAGATGCATAGACTTTAGCAGCAAAAAGAACCATGTTGGCAACATTTGATATTCTAATGGCTAACGTCTCACTTCTAGCCAAACTTTCCCGCTCTTCCTGCTAAGCATTAACAAAGTGTATTGGTCCAACTACTCTCCACGTATGCTATAGTTGGCATCCAAAGAACAAAGCTGTTTGAATAACTTAAACCTTTGACATTGTAGGCACAAAACCACGCTCAGCTAGTGCATCCATTTCATTAAAGCCCTCAAGCATTTCCACCTGCTGCTGATAGTATTCAGCAACAGTATCCTCAGGACCTGAAGTCACCAAATTAAATAATTAGTATCCTCAGTAGATCAGAAACAATTCTAGTCAACCATGGGAATCAAGCTAAGCCTTTGCTTGCAACAACAACAACAATATAAATGGACAAACAACCCTAAACTGTGTTTTTGAATATCATACGTTTCACTTTGTCAAAGAACGAATTTAACTTGAGTAGCGTAATCAAATTTGTTTTTTACAGGCTGTAACCATATTCCTTCACAGCCATATGGCCTATATCCATTCTTTTGCAAAGAGCAATTGAATATTAAAGCCTACAACCAGTTGGTTCTGTTAATGTCTAAGCTTATATCTCTGTCCAGTCTTGGTCTACCCATTTATATAATAAATTCTAATAAGGTAAGCATTCATAAATCCCCATGATAATTTAACAATATTTACCAAATCCAGATAAACAAAAGAAGATCCACATGCCTTCTCATCAGACAACACTACTATTTTTTAGGCCACCCAACCATATATTGATTATTGATTTATACTTTAAGCACCTAGGAATATATATCAGCAAAGAACGTGTTCTACAGCTGAATAACATACCAATTAAAATAAGGGGACTGCAGAATCAACCGTAAAGCAGAATAAATGAAAAGGGAGGGAGCTCTCTGAAAACTTGTAGGCCAAATTATTAAGAATACAGCAGCAAGCTAGACAAAAAAAAGAGGACGACATAAGGCATCGCAAAAGAAACAAACTACAAATGCAAACAAGAAAAAAATTATACATTATATCTCAGTTGGGGACGGCAACAACTAAATCGTAGGATATAAGAAGCATGAAGGGGAAGGAAGATTACGCAAAACGCCGAGACAATCGTGAAGGCCACGAGGAGGCTTGTTCTCCTGGTGCTCCGGCGACATCTGGAAGCCGTCGAAGTTCAACCGCCACGACAGGTCTACATTGCTCTGATGCGGCAGCAGCGAGATCTCCTCGTCGTGCTCGCGCGCCACCGGCTCCGCCATATCACGGCTGTGAGTCTGTAGAGAGAATGAGTGGGGGGAAGGGAGAGAAACCGTAACTCGATTTGCTTGTAGCCTGGGATTTTTAATCGACAGAGAGAAGGGCAGAAAGTGAAAATTGAGTGCAAGGTGTAAGGGTGTTTTAGGAATTCAAGGCAGCAGCAGTTGTGGTCTGCATAATTGGTTTTGGAAAAGAAAAGAAAAGAAAAGTTAGCTGGGAGAGAGAAATTGAAGAATTAGGAGGTGGTGGGGATTTTATTCTGTGAAACGTGGGGGACTGTTGAGATTGGGATCAACTATCAGAGAATCCGGGTCCCAATAGGTTGGACCCGTTTAGCTCCGAGTCTTATCCTTTGTGGTACATTAAGGTAGCCCTTTGAGCATCATGAATTATTCGAGATCAAGATATTCGTGGAGTCCTAATCGAAGTCCGGATTTTAATTGGTTCGTTTTTTTCTAAAAACATAAACAGTGGTTCTATAAATATATAACCACGCATATTTTTGTGTAATTATTAAAGTGTAACTCACCATGCGCTTATGGCACAATAAATGCGCTTAAAAGTAAGTAAAAATAATTATAAAATTGTCATTGCTTCTAAATTCACGCTTCTCTACAGGATCCGTCGCGCAAGTCATGTAATTGCCCACTTCCTTCATCATCTTTCGCATCATCGCTAAGTAGTCCGAATTGAGGAACTTTTATTTTTGAAAGCAATCGCACCAAAAACTTTGTTCAACACCGTCAGATTTGGAGCGAATCTTTTTATGTAATGGGAAAAAAAGATATGCATTTTTTATGTAATGAAAAAAAAGATATGCACTTAAAAAATGCATTCTTAATTAAGTGATCTTCTTCAACACTTACGGTACGTACTTTTTAAGTGCACATTCTAACCTTGGCCATTATTAAACTTGATTCATAATAATTTCATTTATTCAAGTTTTTACGGATGAGTAGTGCTGGATAGGGTGTATGTGTTCGCATGTGCTAAACAGGGTTACATTCCTTTTCAAATATCTAATTCATATTTTTTTTCTTTAAAATTTTCATGGGTAAATGTGAAATAATATGCATTAGGTTATTTAATGTTTGGAATTTTTAAAAATATTTTTCCATAGTGTTTTTCTAACAATTTATTCCTAATAAAAATATAAATCAAATACATGATCAAAAGTCAACCATAACATATATACACACACAAACAACCTTTTTTATATATATGAGAGTAAGGGTAGGGATAGTGAACTCAAAACCTTCACTTTATTTTTTGGAGCTTAACCACATAAGCAATAGATTGTGAACAAAAATTAGAACCTTATATTGGGTTGAAATAATTATTACATGTCATGTGTGTCTTTTAAATGAGTTTTCAAAAATAATAGGTAGTTGGGACCGAGTAAAAGGTGATATGGGAAAATTGTTTGTCAATAGGTACATGCAAACCGTTCGGTCCGATGATCCATAAAATGTTAAACCTGAAATTTTGCATGTTATTGATTTTCTTAATTTTCGGGTTTTTCGGTTCATATCATATCGATTAATTGGCTCGGTTTTACAATTTTGCAGATTTTTTAGCACCACTAATGCTAGTACTATGAACCGCCTTCTTATTGTACGCTAAAAGATCTATTATTGTACTCGATCCATCCTACAAATGATGAAAAATATTTTTTCTGTCCAATAAAAGTTGAAATATTTCCTTTTAAAGATAATTTTTGATATGGATCCAACTCCAAAGAGAAGGACTTATCCTTGGATGATCTAGCTTGTTGGAAGATGAACACCAAAAAACACAAACAATTTGACTCCTAACCACCTCAATCCTCAAATGAAGAGCAATGTAAAGATTATTTGCCAATGGAGTGAGGGATCTAGCACTTCACTTCTCAAATGAAGAGCAACATTAGATATAAAGTTTGAATCCATTTCAATGGATTCAAGGGGATGATGAAGATAGCAAGCAAGAGTTCAAGATGAACATTTTCTCAGTCAAATTGGATATGAAATCCGAAATTCTCATTCAATGTTGAGAGAAATGTATTACAAAATAGCATATATGGTGAAAATTGTGAGGGGAAAGGCTTGGATATGACTAGAGACAAAGACCCTAGATTTATGGTGGGTGAAGTGAGAGGTAAGTTGATGGATGATGGGAAGGTTAGGCTTCCCAGCCTCTTCTTTCCATAAATCATATATTTCATATTTATGAATTATATTGTTTATGGAAACTAAAGGCTTTTACAAAATATTACATGTAAATAAAAATGTGAGTGTTGAAAAATCAACAATGGTGGCTGGAGGTTCAAAAGATGGAGGGAAAACTTTGGGAGAAGCCCGGGCGACCGTCTGACTAAAGTTTTGGGTGGCCTAACGGGTCGCCCGTACTGCTGTACCTCTTTGAAGGCAGCTTGGGCGACCGCCTGGCTTAGGCAATGGGTCGCCGAGTTCCTTTGCCTGGCTGGGCGATCGCCTGGTTGGAGGGCTGGGTCGTCTGGTTGATCGCCCGTACTGCCATACCTCCTTGAAGGCTGGCTCGGGCGATCGGGTGGTTTGAGTGCTGGGTCGCCTGGTGCGCCACCTGAACGGGTGACCGCCTGATTTGGAGTGTGGGGTCGCCTGGCTCTTCGCCTGCAAGGATGGTGAGGGTGATGTTCTCCAAAGTGTCGGGATGCTTGTCCACTTGAATGCCCATGTCTTGAAGCTTGTTTGCTTGGTCTCGATCCTCTTCTCGCTCCTCTCCTTGAGCCATGATCTTCATGAATGCTTGGAGCTTTTCTTGTATCCTCTTTAAGCGAGCCTTAGTCAAGGGTCCATTGAGTCATTGAAAGGGACTAGGATCCTCTTGTGATGGAGTTGGGTTGATGTGCACATCATTTTTAACATATATTATATTACTTTTACCTGCTTATTACGCCAAATTATATCTATTCTTCATCAAAAAAGTTATTATCTTGTATGTCAACTTTATTTTATTACTCCCAAATCTTCCATTCATTAATCTTCATACGCGCATTCAAAATGTTTTATTAGTTGTAGGACGAAGTACATCAGTTTTGTTTTTACATTTTTAGTAAAATTAGAGTTCACATGAATAAAATACCTTATAAACATATAACAATTAAATTATACTATGTGGGGAATGCATGGCTAGTTGCGGCCCTTATTGCGGTTCAGACTGCAATAAGCTCATTTTGTGTAGTAAATGGCGCAGTAGGGATTTGTTGCGACATTGGTCTAATAAACCGTTTTTTAGGAAGGTTTTAGAAAGTAGGTACAACTTTTTTCATACTTATTTAAGGTTGTGTTTCTTAAGAACAAATTTTAAACATTGAATATCTTAAAAATGTAGGGAAACAACAAAATGATAAAAAAAGGTTTGGTTAAAATGTGCAATGCGCATGACTTTGCACAAACGTTTTGCTTATTTACAAATTTGTCATGCGGGATTTTTGATCAACATTATTGTCGTGTTTGATCAGCATTAATTATTGATCAACATCATAGCTTATCTTGATCAACATCCCCAGAATAAATGTTGATATGTATGGTGATCAACATTTCCTTTCACTTAGTCAGCATTGTTATCGTGTTTGATCAACATTAATTAATGATCAACATGATGACTTGTCTTGATCAACATCGTCAGGATAAATGTTAATCTGCATGGTGATCAACATCTCCTTACCACGATCAACATTGATTTGTATGGTGATCAACATTTTCTTACACCTGATCAACATCATTGTCGTGCTTGATCAACATCATTGTCGTGCTTGATCAACATGCTTGATCAACATGATGACTTGTCTTGATCAACATCGTAAGAATAAATGTTGATCTGCATGGTGATCAACATCTTCTTACACCAGATCAGCATTGATCTGCATGGTGATCAACATCTCCTTACACCTGATCAGCATCATTGTCATATTTGATCAACATTAAATGTTGATTAGTATGATGATTTGTCTTGATCAACATCGTCAGAATAAATGTTGATCTGCATGGTGATCAACATCTCCTTACACCTGATTAGCATTGATCGATCTACACGGTAATCGGAATGTCCTTACGTTTGATCACTATAAAAAATCAGATCAACATGACTACCTACTCTGATCATCATTGTTTTCCCCAGATTTCTTAAGTCAGAAAAAATTTCAGTTTTTCATCATTTGCAAGTTTGGTGTTTCTGGAGCTTCATTGCAATCAATTTTTTGTGGTGGTTGTGTTATTGAGTTGTGGTTGTTTGGTTGGTAGAAGCAGATCTAAATTCACGTTTGAATACGAAAAAACGTCGTCGGAAGTGACAGAAACGTCATGGATTCCGATGGAAAGCTTCGCCGGAATACGTAGAATTTCATCAGAAGCGATGGAAGCATCGTCGGAGGCGACAGAAGCTTCTTCGGAGGCGATGAGAGCTTCGTCGGAAGCGTCGTCGGAAACGGGAGTGACACTTGTTATAATTTAGTTTATTTCTTATGCGCATATAGTGCGCATATGCGCTCTGTATAGCTACCCTAAAAAAATATAGCATAAAATAAATAAGTTTTGAAATATCTTGAAATAAGTTGTTTAAATAATATATATAGCTTGAAGCCTTGAACTAATTAGAGAAACAACATGAGGTTCTGGGCACTTGGTCTAGTGATCATACTCACAAGGACACTTGTAGATGTCTCGAGTTCGAGCATCCTGTATCCCCTACCCCTTTGCATCAATTTTTTTATAGAGAACAACATATAGAAGATACTTTTGGGCGGTTCTATTGGTTTTATAAATTTCTAACATTTTATTTTCTCAAATTTTCCTTAGTAGACGGTTGAGTTTATGATTCTCTTATAAGGATAACAAAACTCTGTTTTTTGCAAAATTGTTACTACTAACATTTTTAACTGTGTTAAGCTTTTCACTTTTAATTTCACAAAATATGAGAAAAGTTTGAAAATCATTCTTTCTCTCAACTTTTTCTCTAATTAACATCTCATCTATTCTTAAATAACACAAACTTTATTTCACAAAAAAAGAAAAAAAACTTATCAAACAGAAAACATTAGCTATTTTAGAATCAATTTTTAAAAGAATAAACAAATTAAAAGGTTATAGTGAAAATAACAAAGAAATAAAAAAACCTTTAAAAAAACAGAGAAATCAAAAAGTTAGTCGGCTACCGCCTACCGGGATTCGAAATTCGAAAGCGCGAGATAGTAAAAATAAGAAAGTGGTAAATTTCGTTTTTTAAAAACGTAAGATAGTAAAAAATAACACAAACTTTATTTCACAAAAAAAAGGAAAAAAACTTATCAATAGAAAACATTAGCTACTTTAGAATCAATTTTTAAAAGAATAAACAAATTAAAAGGTTATAGTGAAAATAACAAAGAAACAAAAAACAGCCTTAAAAAAACAGAGAAATAAAAAAGTTAGTCGGCTACCAGGAGGATTCGAAATTCGAAAGCGCAAGATGGTAAAAACTAGGATTCTCCCCAGCACTTGGTTGCAGATTTTAAATCTAACATGTATTATTGGAAAATAAAAATGTATATAGGAAAAATGAGGTTATCAACCTATACAATAAATGGGTAAAATGAAATATTTAAAATGAAATTAAAAAATGAACTGGGAAAACATACAACACAAATTTAAAATAAAAAGATCTAATGAAATTTTCGCAGTCGATTGGAAAGGAGAAAATATAAAAAGTAAAACATTAGATAAAATAACATGAGTTTGACAAAATATATATATATATATAACTAACAATATCTAACATTCATCAAACATAAATGTACTTACTTTTCTGAGAGAATATATACAACATTCACATAAATGAGGCAATACATGTTTAAAAACAATAACTAAGAATAATGTTTAAGTTAATTTTGAAATTCCAAAACTAAATAAGCAAGTTCAAATTTGAAATACGCTCCCTCCGTCCCAAATGTATAGCAACACTTTTTCTCTTTAGGACACCCGAAAATAGTGCAACATTTCTCATTTTTGTAACTTTTTAGATACAATTTACTATATCATCACCACCTCTAAAACTCAGAAAATAATAAACAAAAAAAAGTCAACATGAATATCTTTCTTCAATAATCTACTTGGTTAATTTTGGGAAATTAACAGACCCCCCCCCGAGGTTTACCATAATCTACAGTTTCCCTCCCGTGTTTTCAGTATTCTCTCGAAAACCTCATGAGGTTTGTGAAATTATACAAAACCCCCCAAAGGTTAAACACCGTTATAACATATTTTAGTTTTTTAGGTTTAACTACAAAACTCACACCCCAAATTATTTAGCCCTAACAATTCTACTCTAAATTTTCTACCCATTTACACTTACAACCCTTCTCCCTCCACACCGCGTTTTGCTGCTTACTGTCGCAACCCTTTACAGTTCTACCTCCGTCGAAATCAACTCCACCTATCATGCCGGACTCCTCCAGTAATTTCGTCCTCCTTCGGCATCGCGTTCTCCATTCCTTCATCAGACCGATCGGCTTCCCTTAAAAAAATCCCCAAAACTCTCGATTCATCATCTCCCGATCGAAGTCCTCCCAAAATTGCATCCATCTCCATAAAAGGGCCAAATCCCGAAATCTAAATCGAATCCTCACCCATAAATTGTACCTCACTGCCTCTCGTTTTTTGCGTCTGGCCTTGCTGGTGTTCACTCTTGTCGGCCTTGCCGGTAAAAGCCCTATGCTTTGCTGTCAAATCGTCTGCAAAGCCGAAAGAGGTCACTCGGAAGTACTTACATCGATTTAAAGCCGAGGAAACTTACTATTCCATGACGTTCGCAACCTGAAGGTTTCTAATTTCGGCTTGAGCACTGTCGCCGATCTGATCCCACTCCTTCTCTAGGCGTTAGGTCTCGACGTTCCATATCCCCACATATGGAATCGTGCACGGCGACAACCTATTCGCGATGATTATGGTCTAGGGGTTCAAAATGACACAGAGTTGAGGAGGGAGAAGCTACGTAGTCGGCGGTGGTCGAAAGTCTAGCCTGGAAGGAAGGGCATGGGAAAGAGAGGAGATGATAAAAGAAAAGAGAGAAAAACTTGTGGGTAAATTTGTATAAGGTTTAAAACATGAGGGTTAATTGTTAAAGTTAAAAACAATTAGGGTCCGATTTTGTAATTAAATTTGAAATCTAACGGAAACATTAACGGATGTTAGCTCCAGGGGATTTTTGTAGGTTTTTCCAAACTTCGGGGGGTAAAACACGAAATCCAAAAATGCGGAGTGCAAAGTGAACATTATGACAAATCTTAGGGGGATAATCGATAATTTCCCTTTAATTTTTACATACTCTATTTATGAATCTCTTCTCCAACTAAAATTTCCTACTCAATAATCTACTTGTTTAATTTTTATTCTTTGAATATTTATCATTATAGTTTGATTTTGTTTAAATGTTCTTCCTCGATTTATGTATTCTTTTACATCTTTCAATACACAAAAGGGAACAATGAGAAAGTGAAGTGGTTGAAATTTTATTATCTTATGTTTGTGCCAAGTCACTGTTATATTATATTTGGGAGGGAGGGAGTAACTAACTTAAATATTATAATTTTAAAGTCAGACAAAGTAAAAAACTGTAATTCAAAATTTGAGCATGCAAACTCTTATTACTCTTAAAATAAAGAGCGATGAGTACAACATAAATTGATTGATTTGAAGAAGAAAAGCATTAGTAATTTTGGCTAAAAATACCAAATTAATAACTAAATTATACGCATTTAAAAGGAGAAGCAAAAAAACTAAAAAAAAGGTAAATCTTAATTATAAGCATAAAAAAAGGAGCAATAAAATGTTAAAAAAAACTGATCGATTTAATTGGAAAAGCTAAAGAAAGAGTAAACAAAGTTGTTATTAAAAAAGGGTAATCTAAAAGGAAAGGACATTAAAAACATTTACAAAGTCCATAAAATTAAAAAAGATACAATTAAAAAAATGGTAGGATTAAATATTCATGTCATAATCATAAAATAAAGGGTTTAACATGCAAACTAAAAAATGGCAATTTTGATTTTGTTCCTTAATCGCAATAAATTAAATAATGTCCCATAAATACTTCCATAAATATAGTGTAGTTAAAATAAGAAAGTAAAGATGGTAAATTTTGTTTTTTTTTTAAAAGGTAAGATAGTAAAAAAGTTGTGGCTGCTGGGATTCGAGCCCAGGTCTCCACGGCCACAACGTGGAATTCTTACCACTAAACTACAGCCACCATGTTGATGGCAAATTCAGTGTACTTTATAAAAATACGGGATTCTCTTTTCACAATAAAGAATTTGCCAACCCCAAAAAAGACTAACCCCACATCACCCCCTAACTTTAAATAAGTTACCCTAAACCCCCAAAACCTCTTATAGTTCTCAGTTTCATCCCCATTCAACTGTTCCCAACATACCCAGCCAACATCCTTCCTGTTTGTGCTGCACATGCCCTCCCCAGGTCACGCCGCCTCACCCTACCCATCGTTAGAACGATGATCAGGTGAGTGCGGCGCTGACGCCGATGGCTGGTCTCTGCGACGCTGGTTTAAGGATGGAAGCTGCACCACCAGTGATTTGTTGCACCATGTGGCGGAAATTGGCTGGATCAGCGAAAATGAAGGTGGTGGTGAGGGACTTCTTGGCTCCACACCCGCTCCACACATCACCGCCCACCCTACCCATCGCAGCCAAAAGTGCAGATCCGACGCCACCGGATATGGCCTTCACAAAGCTCTTGACGACGCGTATGGAGTGATTGGCGATGTGGCAGGCACGGTGGGGGGTGGCACAGCCGGTAGAGGGAGGCAGAACAACCGGTGTAGAAGAGGCTGAAATTGGGCATGGTGGTGGGCAAGGGGACACATTTGAGTAGTATAAGAAGTTTGGGGGTTTTAGGGTTAATTTACTTAAGATTAGGGGCTATTTGGTGTTTAACCCTTAATTGTTGGCTCCATCAATACAGCGCCTTGTAAATATTGATCGATACAAAAGTAAAGGCTAACCTGCTAAATTTATAGAAAAATCTCTAATTAACAAGAAGCCCTAATGTTTTTGTTCACCTTAACTTGGACAATACCTTTATTTTCTTTCTTTTATAATGAGCAGCGAGTGTACGTTTATAAGTTATGGGGTAAAATGTAATACTGACAATACCTTGGGGTAACTTTACATGATCTGTAGCCGCTCAGACCAAAGTCCACGCCTAACGTTCGCTTATCAAAATTGTACCTGCTTGCTTCACTCTCTCTCAGACTGAAATCCATCCCACTTTGGGGGTGAACAAAGTCAAAATTGGTTTACGAAATTATGCCATTGATAAAGAGCGTGTTGTTTTTGCTCTCAATCTTTCTCATTTCACTGCCGAATCAGGCATTTGAGATCAGTGAATCACTGACGTATGTCTGGCCCTTGCCGTCGGAATTCAGCTCCGGCAACGAAACGCTGCTGATCGACCCCGCACTCTCACTTTCAGTCTCCGGTGATGGTGGGAACTCCCAAATTGTGAGGGAGGCGTTTGATAGGTACTGGAAGGTTATTTTCAGGAACGCTTTGAAATCCAGGACTACAAGTTCGGCGTTCGATGTAACCACATTGAGGGTCGTCGTTAGCTCAGCTAACGAAGAGGTTCGTAGCTGTTGGGCGTTTTGGTTTTGAAGCAGCTAGCTAGACTACTCTTACTCTTCTTGATGATTCTTTTTTTTATTGAATTTGGATACTGTCGCAGCTACAATTGGGTGTGGATGAGAGCTATACGCTGCTTGTGGGGAAGAAAGATCAACAGTCTATAGTTGGGGAGGTGGTAATTGAGGTACTTAAGGTTTTTTAGTTTCCCTGTTATATCAATATGTCTGTGAAGTGCTAAATGTGAAGGAAGAAGAACTCGTAACTACTAGTATTAGATAGTTTATAGCAGATCTCAGTTATGTACTCCCCTTTCTTATTTTGCAGGCTAACACTGTGTATGGTGCTCTACGGGGATTTGAGGTTATTGAACAACCTTCATGTTGTTCATGTTTCTTTCTTGTGTGGTGTTGGTTGGGGACGGCGTCGGGTTAGCGCAACATAGCAATTTAATAACCAACGTATTTCATGCCCTTCCACATACCTATGTATGGAGCAGAAGGTGTATAAGCTAAGTAGAAATAGATCTTCCGACTGATGTTCACCCCCACCCAAAAGAAAAAAAGAATCAATCCTTCAATTCTTCTTGTTTTTCGTGATGACTAGTCATTAGAGTCTGCTTGAATGCATCATTCGGTTAATTTGGTTGAAATTTAACCAAATATCTTAAATCATTATTAGTATCACCTCATTGCAGATTGATCCCACTACATATAGAATTCAAACTATCAGGTAAATGTTTAAAGTTTATTAAACTTACAAGTTCATGCAAAAACAATGTGACAAAATTTTGAACTGAATGCAATTTGTAGTTTGATTTTCTTATGAGGGAGTAGTGAGATGATGTCACTGAACCATAATAATTGTGGGGTTTTGGATTTTGTCGAAAAATAACATGCCAAGCATATGAGTGAGGATAGTTGTCATAGCATGTTCCATTACATTATCGATACGGAAATCAGTTACATGGAACCAAATGTGGCAAAAATTGTTAAAACCATATGAGGTGTGACCATGGTTTCATGGCATAATGATTTGTACTCTTCCTGTGAATCTGATAGCTAGATACACATCCATATTAGTATAATTTTGTATTGCTATCAACAGTCTGTTGTATGTCTCATTTCTACTTTATTGATTCTTCATCTAGCTTTTCTTTTGAGTCCATTTTAAAATATTAAATTGCAGACATTCAGCCAATTGTGTACTTTTGACTATGAAACAAAATCTGTCCGGGTGAATAGAGCGCCATGGTACATCCAAGATGAGCCAAGATTTGCATATCGGGGTCTTATGCTTGGTAAATCCCTTAGCTTTTTGTAATGACGGGACTGTGTTTTTTTCTCCAGTTTGGGTTCTTGTTCATGTCAGTTGTCTCAGCTGTCACTTATTGTTGTGCGATTTATTACAGATACATCAAGGCACTATCAACCAGTTGAGGTTATCAAGCAGATAATTGAATCTATGTCATATGCTAAACTTGTAAGAGTGCCCTTAGATTTATCTTGTTTGCATTTCTTTCCTCTTAGTGCTTGTCTGTATAATGTTTGTTATGTGCATGGGTTACAAGTAATCTATCACACTGTTTTTGAGTTATGTTGCTCGCGGTTCTGATTTTCATAATTGCATTCAGTAGAATGTTTTTCATTGGCACATCATAGACGAGCAGTCATTTCCACTAGAAATTCCTTCATACCCAAATTTGTGGAATGGTGCATACACCAAATGGGAGCGCTATACTGTTGAGGATGCATATGAAATTGTCAGGTAATGTCTAAACCTCACTGAATGAGATTGCAACTTCTTATGGCTCTGAATATGGTTGGATCATAGCTTTTCTGTAATAGTTCGGTTAATTTTCTCTATAAGCTTAGAACTCTTTTTGAGCGTTTAATGCGTTAAAGAGAAAAGTTTGGTCCATGTGATCCAACTTTTGGATGCACGAGTCTCTCAGCCTTTTCCATTCCTAGGAAAAGAAAACCACTTGTGATGTCTAAACAAGTTAGGTTACCTTAATGATGTCAACTTCTATGCAATGTTAAAGATTCTTAATATTATACTCCTAAAGATTTTGAATTTTGCTTCTTAATTATCAAAACAATCAATCAATCAATCTCTCTCTCTCTCTCTCTTTCTCAGTTAAACCTGTTGCAAATCTTTAAACCCGGATGCTCATGCTTTAGATGCCTTTGTTATGTAATGTTCATCATATTTTCTTTGTCTGTCTTCAGACTGCACTTTGTGCTTTATGCTCCTTCTTTTTGCTATTCTAATTGCCTCCTTTTTCATGTTTGCAATTTTGCATGTAATGATGAGCAGCTTTGCCAGAATGAGAGGTGAACTTTTCTTCATATTATCACTTGGATGTGCTCTATAAGTTTGACCACTCTTTTGGGTCCATGTTAATAAAATCTGTGACTTCAAGCATTATGCATTTTGGAAATGTATCCCCACATGACCTTAAATTAGGAATAAATTATCGTGTAAGAGATTGATTTCTACTTTAAGGCCCCTGATTTTGTGATCTGCTTGGTAACTAAGTCTACTGTTTTCTGTAGGTATTAATGTCATGGCAGAAATAGATGTCCCTGGTCATGCAGAAGCATGGTAATGCATTTTTTTTATCCATTTTCATATAGTATTAGAATGGTATGAAGGGTTCTAGCTTTGCACAACCACATGATAGGTTTTCCTAAATTCATGCCCTTAACTAATCGTGGTATGTGGAATTATAGATCAACGAAATTAGATTATAGAACAGAATTCAAAGGATGAAGATCTAGCTCTAAAGTCATTTACTTATTATCCATGGCTAAATTATCATGCTCATCACTTGTTAGCTAATTCTCTTGTATTGCAGTTATGGGTGAGAGAAGTTTTGGTCCTCCATAGGCAGTTTAGATTATTGGTGCTTTAGTGGTTGGTTTTCAGATAAAGGGATGGTGTATCTTCTTCATGTTTTTTATGAGTTAAAAAAATCAACGGTGCTCAAACAATTTCCAATTAGTTTGTGCCTTTGACATTTCACACGTGGTGTGAGAATTACGCCTTTAGTGTTTTTGCATATAAGAAAAATGTTGATTTGTGGAGATTTTTCTCCTTAAGTTTTTGGTATGAGCGGAGGTAATTTGAAACTTCTCAAAAGCAATAAAGGCCAAATAATTTAAGATGGAGGTAGTTGAACATATTTAAAATTTCAATTTCTTGATTGTATTTGTAAGCCTCTGCACAGGGGAGTTGGGTATCCCGATCTTTGGCCTTCATCTTCCTGCAGAGAGCCACTTGATGTTGCGAAGAATTCTACTTTTGATTTAATTGCTGGCATTCTTACAGGTTAGGTTCTGTATATTATTGCAGTCACAATTCCTAACTGAGTTTGCTTTTTTCAATAGCTGGTGTCATGCCTATGCAAATGTGTTCAATTATGTCTTGAGGAAACAGTTTCGTTTGCTTGCGATGATAGATCTTGCTCCAATTCAGTGCATATCCTCATAAAATCTTGTGTAGCTTGTAAAGTATTCTGAAACTCCTAGTCCAGTATCTAGATGCTAAATGCCGTCTCTGAACTTCTTCAGTTGGGTGATTTATTCTATATCGGCATGATGGAGACTGTTGTCTTACTAGTTTCCAGGATTCAGTTTTCAATGGCTCTCGTTCACCCATCGTATGCATCATACTACACACTTGTTTCATGCACAAATGCGTTTAGATACAAATCTTTTTTAAAACATTTTCATGTCTGTTTCATCTTCTCTCCTTATAAAAGGTTTCATGCACAAATGCGTTTAGATACAAATCTTTTTTAAAACATTTTCATGTCTGTTTCATCTCCACTCCTTATAAAAGGTTGTCTTTAGTTTGTCCCTTCTGATCTACCAACAAGTTGCTTCTCTTTTGTCCCTTCTGATCTACCAACAAGTTGCTTCTCTATCATTTCTTTGTTTTAAGTCATGTTCGATACTTGTCTCTCAAGTTTTCAATTCACCACCTTTATGTATAATCTATTAGTCAACTCTAAATAGGATTTTCTTGTCATGAGCTGAAGATTTACTAACAGCTTTTTTCTTTTTCAGAGATCAGGAAAATTTTCCCGTTTGATCTCTTTCACCTGGGCGGTGATGAAGTTAATACCAGTTAGTATGCTGCCCTTGTCTACTCTACCAGAAAACATATTTCCTGTTCTTTGACTTAAGATCCAATTAAATGCTCTCAAACTTTGTGGTTAAATGTGGAGAAGTGATATTCTTTTTTCCCCAGAGAAGTCAAAAGTCTAGTATTTTTTGCAATCTGTAATTTCCAAAGTGTGTATTTAATGGACACCTGTTGTTGAGTAACTTGGACTTGAAATTTATCCTGTTGTTTTCAGCATATATAGTGAATAGCTACAAATTGTCTAATAGTCAATCGTGGTGAAACCATGCTTCAGGAAAGGTTTATAAATACAATAGCTTAGGTTTGTGCCTGCTTCAAAAGGAGTATTTAATTCAGTTCTGGTGCTGTGATGAGTATTATTTAGTGTGTTTGTTACTTTGTTATTACCATAAAAATGTGCTTGATATGAGAAATCAACTGGCAGGTTGCTGGAGCTCTACTTCACACGTGAAGCAATGGTACATGGCTTTCCTGTTGATGAGTCCTGGGTTCCCAATTTCTTGAATACATATTGAGCAGAACAACCTGTTCAGGGTTGACAATCTTTAAATCCTATCTAGATTACTGTGACCATAGCAATAATTTATGCCTGATGTATTATTTTGGTTCTCTATGTTTGTGTTTGTGTGTGTTAAATTCTCTGCCCCTTTTTCAGTTTGTCCCATTTTAATTGATAATCTCTATATCCTAGACAATCTATTACGTTTTCCTTTTTGGGAATTCCGACTAAAATTGTTATGTTTCATTTTCAGTAATTCTTTCAGACAAAGTTTACCCTCTCAATTTCCCTTCCCACTTTAAAACTTTATAATACTCCATATATTGATTTTTGACACACTATGGGAATTCAATCTTTAAATTTGTGTAGCCTTTTGTTCCTCAGACAGGGTTCCCTAGGTTATTAGGGTTAAGTAAGATAGTGTGCTGAGTTTTCTTAAATTTAGTTAATCTCTATTAGTTTTGTGTGGCAGTTGTATCATGCTAGCCAACTGTCATTGTGCAGGAGTACTTATTCTAAAAACTTGTATTTAATGTCCCTTCAACTTTTAATTGAGTTGAATTCGTTTTCAGGCTCAAGGACAACAATATGACCCCTAAGGAGGCATATCAATACTTTGTAATCAGGGCTCAACAAATAGCAATTTCCAAAAAGTGGACACCAGTCAACTGGTATGCCATAAACATGCAGTAATCCTCATAAAAAAGGGATCTACATAATCTAAGTTCTCCCTTTCAATTTCTTACAAGCAACAGCTTCTGATCACAAAGCTCTTAGTGTTTCTTTGTTCGGACTATCAACCATGCTACTGCAATAATAGGTGCTGAACAAATGCCATGTCTTAAAACATGCTGGGTGCAATATAGTTCGCTAACTTTCCACACTGTAATTTATCAATCTATTATTCATAATTGAAACAGTCTTTTTGACATGTTTACATATGCTCATCCCAGGGAGGAAACTTTCAATTCATTTCCTAAGAAGCTTAATCCACAGACTGTGGTGCACAACTGGTAAGTTTTGTTGAGGCGAAAAAAGGATAAATATATTCCATCTGCAGGTAGTTATCGTGGTTTACTACAAGTTATCTTGTTCTAGGTTGGGCCCTGGGGTTTGTCCGAAAGCTGTTGCAAATGGATTCAGATGCATCTTCAGCAATCAAGGAGTTTGGTACCTTGACCACTTAGACGTACCTTGGTATGATGTTTACACAGCCGAACCATTGGAAGGCATAGATGATCCTTCTAAGCAGAAGCTTGTTCTCGGAGGAGAAGTTTGCATGTGGGGTGAGACAGCTGATGCATCAGATGTTCAGCAAACCATATGGCCCAGAGCTGCCGCCGCCGCTGGTATGCACTACTATGTCCATGCTTGTGGCTAGCCATGTAGTACTAGTTGAACATGCCATTTCATCTCTGTTTACCTACAGAGCGCATGTGGAGCAGAAGGGAGGCCATATCTTCCGGGAACATCACATTAACCGCTTTGCCTCGATTACAATACTTCAGGTGCCTGTTGAACAGGCGCGGAGTTGCAGCTGCTCCTGTCACAAACTATTTCGCTCGCAGAGCTCCCATTGGTCCTGGTTCATGCTATGACCAGTAAATACCTTTACTCCAGTGTGCAAGCGATGTTGTAACAATTTGAGGTGTACTATGAAGTACTATTCTGGCTGTAAAATTAAGCCGTCCAGGCACCCACCCGCTGTTGCATTTGCATTTTCTGTTGCATTTGCATGTTTGATTATCATAAACAAGCTGAAATGCACAAGACTTGTAATTTCTGTAGTTAGTCCTCTACAAATAACATGTGCTCTGCTCCTATTATGGTTCCAAGTATTTAAATTTTTCATAATATTCTCATTTCAAACCTAAATCCACAACAACATGAAGGCCCTACCAAGGTTTGAGTGCTGCATCGTTTATGGGAATGAGTTGTTGAGATTTTATATCTCGTTGTTAATGTGCAACAAACTGTTTTTTTTTTTTAATTATGAAAAGAGGGAGCTCACCTCTTGTGATCATTGATAGGAAAAAGCTAAACGACGCTTACAAGTGAAAGGGAAGGGGCCTACATTTTTGAGCGAAAAATAACCAATATGATTAAACACTAGAAATAACAAAGTAGCAGATGGTATTAGAACCAAACGGAAAACAAAGATAAAAAAACAAAGCCACAGATCGGCCATAAAATTCTAAAAGGACAGCATAACACATAACTAAGACAAACCAACACAGACTAAAGTGAAGAAAAACACAGGAGCTGAAAGCAGTCGAAGTAGGTGTAGACCGTGGTGGCATGAACAGAGTTCGACATCCTCGGAAGAGTGATTTAAAGTGCACTAAGAAGCGCATGAGAATGTCGTACAACAACATCCATTTACATGAAGCAAGACGCCCCCTCACCATGTAGGTGCCATCGAAACAACCATACCACCAATAGCATATACAAACTCGAACTAGCAGACACACGAGACAAACGACCGAAGACAAAAGAAAGCAACAAAACTTGAAAGAAAC
Source organism: Stellera chamaejasme (assembly GCA_024586325.1). Classification (NCBI taxonomy): domain Eukaryota; kingdom Viridiplantae; phylum Streptophyta; class Magnoliopsida; order Malvales; family Thymelaeaceae; genus Stellera; species Stellera chamaejasme. The sequence goes on along the minus strand of CM044984.1, from coordinate 3,803,061 downwards.
ATGCGAGTACCAAGAGACAAAAAACGGAGCAAACCGGGTGGTCCTCAGATCCAGGCAGCCCCGCACCCATGGAATCATAGCTCTGGGTGGGGCGTGAGTTCCCCCGCCCCACCAAATTTTGATTTACCACCACTGCTACGAGACACTGATCGATTACCGTGAGAGAATTGAAGCGAAGATTAGAAACTGGCAGAGCACGGGAGGCTGGGACAACCCCGATTGCCAAGGCAACCGAAACTACCCCAACCACCCATGCCGCAATGGCCCTCCGCCTCGAAAGCCATGGGGATCCGTGAAACCAACAGCCGGGGACACAGTCAAGCGACTTGCCCATAACTTGGCCATGGAATTCGGAGCGCAGATCAATAGAGGAAAGCCTACCGACATCGAACAGGGCAGGTGCGACGGAGCGGTCAGGAGCCCTAGATTGGATTGCCTTGACCGAGCCTAAACCTTGGTAGTGGCTGATGTTGCTTATTGTGGTGGGCAGCGTGAGCGGTGTGAAGGCCAACATGACGGTCCGGCGGAAGATGAACCCAAGCACCATGCTCGCTTTGTAAGCGCTAGATCTCGCTATAAATGAGTTTTAAATCTTGCATACAACCCTCTTTCTAAAGGATTTACTTAAATACATAGGGACCTACATAAAAACAGCAAAACCTTCCCCAAAAATAAACTCAAAGGACAACCTGCAAGACTAATTACAAAGAACTAGACAAAAAGATCCTTAATAATCAAGGAATTCCTCTTCTGGACCAAGTGGATTGCTCTTTCAGCAACAACAGCCATAGGATGAATTTTCTTCAGGAAAAGTCTACCATTGCGTTCTGCCAAAGAGAGTAAACCACAGCAGCAAATTAATCGACTTCTTCTAACCTGCGCCTTAAGAGATTTCCCCCTCACCACCCTTCTAAACCACCTGCATATACCGAGCCATGATAAAGGCAACAAACTGTTTTTGTTTAGGAAAGGGGTTATAATAATTAGGTTTATGTAAGAATAATTTTGAATTTTTCACATGTGGAGTACAAGTAAAAATTATGAAGTATCTCTAAGTATTCGATTAATTTGTTTCATTACATAATGAAATACAGGTAGTCAAGTCAACTAATGTAATACTCCTCATGTCATCAAAAAATAGATACATTTATTTTTACCGTTTTACAGTATTTACTATATTATTATTATTTTTCATACGTATCATAATTTGAAATATAAATTTTTTAAATATATTTTTTTAATTTTTTTTATTGTTTACCAAAATAAATATTTGAGTTAAAATAAAAATATTGAATCTTGAAATATGAAATTCAAATATATATACATTTTAAAAAAAATTACGGATGGAGTAACGGTTATTAAAAAAAGATAAATGTTTTAAGAGATTTCCCGAAAATGAAAATGTGGCCAAATATAAAGGAAGTTGGACATTGACAGTAGTTTGTAGGTCACCAAATCTCCAACTACGTATGTCCGACGCTGGAGCGAGCCCTTAAGAAGTGCAAGAAATAATGCTTGGTTGGATCAATCAACGCTATTTAGTTTTAAAATTTTCATTTGTGAAAATGTGAGGGTGTAATTTTTTTACAGTGATCGAAAATCTTGTTTCCGATCTTTAGAAAATTGATGTGTTCAAATTGATAACTTTGACCAGGTTTTTTTTTTTCAGAAAATTTCACAAAATAGGGAAAATGTGTTTAATTAGATCATTTTCACTTCCACATTTATTGGGATATAAATTTTGTACCTTAACGAGTTTTAACCTACTTAAGATAAACTATGCAATTAAACATTTATAAGATAATTAGACAATTTTCAAAACTAAATGACACCTCAAGTTTCTCTTCCTTTTTTTAAAAAATAAATATAAAATGTTAAGAGTGTGTAAAGACTAAAGAGGATGTAAAAGAAATAATATAAGTAAAATATAAAATGTAAATAAAAACAAGATTTTAAGGATAGCAATAAATAAATACGGAATATGTTTTTTTTAAAAAAAATAGTGGAAGGGAATACTAGATATGACAAAATAAATAATAAAGGGAATTCGGACAAATGTTGACATGTTGTTCGGACCGTTGTACTGTCCATCGTATCCAAAGAATGGGGGTTTGATTTTGGAGCGATGAAAGCATCTTTGTGGAGCAAGATTCCAGAGTTGAGCACTTGAGCGCGACCTCCACGTTACGTGGATCTTCAAATCCACCATTTTCAAACCTTCATTCTCTCTTCATTTTCCCTCTCATTAATAAAACCAGAGGTCGGAATTTGCTTTACGAAACTCATTCATGGCAGTGATGATGGAGGGCGTGTCGATATTGCTCTCCACCTTCCTCATTTTACTACCCACCCATGCATTTGGGGGCAAACCATCACTGACCTACATCTGGCCGTTGCCGTCCCAGTTGAGCTCCGGCAACCAGACGGTGGTCATCGACCCTGCCCTCTCGCTGTCCGTCTCCGGTGACGGTGGGAGCTCCCAGATTGTGAAGGAGGCGTTTGATAGGTACAAAAAGATTATTTTCTTGAACCCTTTGAAATCCAAGACCCGAAGTTCGGGGAGCGATGTCGCCACATTGAAGGTCATCGTTCATTCGGACAACCAAGAGGTCTGTAGCTGTTGTGCATTTTCCGGTTTTCTAACTGTTTGGTTCAAGTTTTCATGGCCATGTTGGATTGTCCTATCCCTACTTTTGCAGCTTCATTTGGGAGTGGACGAGAGCTATACTCTGATTGTGCGGAAAGAAGATAACAAATCTGGAGTTGGGCAGGCGCAGATTGAGGTAATCTCCAGTCTCAAGATTGTTAACTAGGAGATTGTGTGTTAGCTAGGAGGAAGATGTTGTAAAGTTCTGACCTTCAGTCTAGGCTTAATGCCGTTGATTTCAAGATTTGTACTCTGTGTTTCCTCTCTTTGCAGGCAAACACAGTTTATGGTGCTCTCCGGGGATTTGAGGTAATTGAGCAATCTTCATATTGATGATGCTATTTTATCTCTTGTTTCTGGTGGGAGTAGCACAGTGCAAAGATTTGAATTTGATGTGTATGGGCACCTGATGCTCCTGAATTTGAATAGAGATTGATGATGTATGGATCAGAATGTATGAAAGACAACTAGGACCAGGTGTATCTCTCATCTGATGATGCCCAACTAATTTTCACCCGTCCTTTTCTTCAGTACAGTTCAGTCATTTATTCCGTTAGTTTTGTGGTGATAACTGGTTATGTTGACTTGCTTGTTCATTGAATGTTGGCATACTCAGAATTGACAGAGACAAATGTAGCGTGATAGAGTTGTTAAATTCTTTGAGGCAGTACTGGTTCATTAATACCTGGCATCACTGGACTTATCTTTGGATTTTTCTTTTTATTTTTTTTAAAAATTACTTGCAGACATTCAGTCAACTGTGTACTTTTGACTATGAAACAAAATCCGTTCATGTAATTAGAGCACCATGGTACATCAAAGATGAGCCAAGGTTTGCATACCGGGGGCTTATGCTTGGTAAATCTCTTCAAACTTCTTCCTAGGAAGAGTGATTTGAATTTCATTCTTTCAGCTTTTATTAAAGTCACTGTTACTTATTATTGTGCCATTTATTACAGATACATCAAGGCACTATCAACCTATTGATGTTATCAAGCAGATAATTGAATCTATGTCATATGCTAAACTTGTAAGAATGTCACTCCCTCTTTTTTCTTTTCACCCTTTCTGCACTCATTTTCTTTTGATACTTAACTGTCCTAGCATCATATTGTTCATGACCCTGATATTCATAATTGCATTGAGTAGAATGTCCTTCATTGGCACATCATCGACGAGCAATCATTCCCACTGGAAATTCCTTCATACCCAAAATTGTGGAAGGGTGCATATAGCAAATGGGAGCGCTATTCTGTTGAGGATGCTACTGAAATAGTCAGGTAAAGCTTGGACTTATTAAGTTGCTTTATATGCCTTGGATATGTAGTTGGGATTAAGGTGCTGTTGATGATATGCCTTGGATATGTGTTGTGCAGTGCATCATTTGATCAGTCTGTTTTCAGACAGCACTTTGTACAGAATGTTTCTTGCATTGTGCTATTTTAATTATATTTTTTGTTTTCCTCTTTTCATTTTTGCATGTACCAATGAGCAGATTTGCCGGAATGAGAGGTGAACCTTCTCTTTTTAGGAGTATTTAATTTTAGTTTATTTGTTAATAATGCTCTTGTTTCAATTTTTGCTACTTTTCCGGACTCCACCCTAATAAAAAAATGAGACTCCACAGACATGGTAGTAGGACCTTTTGGGAATACGTTCCTGTATGGCCTTGATTCAAGATCAAATTATTGTGAAGGAGGTTGTCTTCTGCATTGGGGCCCCTGCTTTGGATCCTTTACACAACTTGTTTAACTGTTCTCCGCAGGAATCAATGTCATGGCGGAAGTAGATGTCCCTGGTCATGCAGAATCATGGTAATGCAAGTTTTGTTATCTACTGTCATATACAGTATTAGAATGATAAACTTAAACATTTGTATAACTTTGCATTGCCTGATATAATATGTTCTTTAGAATCCATATCAAAGGATTAACTTATGGCTATGTGGAATAGTGGGTAAAATTAGTTAGTGTATAAGACCAAACACTGAGAACATACGTAGGAAAATAACTTGGAGTACTATAAACGTATACAGTATCAGTTTTTACTGTTAAACATCGTTATGATGGTCACTTTTTAGTGAAGTCTCTCATGGTTCAGTTAGACGCAAGCGAGTTTTTGATATATATTTTTTCCTCTTATTCAATTCATTGGTTCTTCCGTTTGTAATTTTTATATAAAGGGCCGGTGGTAGGTTCTTCATCATGTGCTTTAGAAGTTCATGTACAAATATACAGGAATTGGGCTTTGCTAGATGAGGCATGTGTAGCAACTTATAATTCATACTTACGACTTCGATAACATGATTGGATGTGTTACCCTCTTAACAGGGGAGTTGGGTATCCTGATCTTTGGCCTTCGTCTACCTGCAAAGAGCCACTTGATGTTGCAAAGAATTCTACTTTTGATGTAGTTGCTGGCATTCTTACAGGTTAAGTTATTAAAAACGATGACAGTTGATGTTTATAATCTTGTTTGCTATATTCCCTGGTTGATGTCTTTTCTGTATCAATACATTTAATCACGTGTCTTGACAAAAATTTTGTAGTTGGCTCATAAGTTTCACTGGATGTTCACTAATAAAAATTTTCTTTTGCAGAGATTAGGAAAATATTTCCATTTGAACTCTTTCACCTTGGCGGTGATGAAGTTGATACCAGTTAGTATCTGTCTTTCTCTATTCTACAAGAAATCTTATGTTTGGTTCCTTGTCTGAAGAAATTGATGCAGTCGATACTCTCAAGTTTTGAGATTGAATAAGTAAATGAAGATTCTTATTCCATGGAGATAGTAGGAGTTGCACATTGTGTAGTTAACGGATAGCCGCCGTTAACTGAGGTTTATCCTATTGGTTGTTAGAATGAATAGTGAATAGATACAGGAAGTTCAACAGTAAGCCATGTCAGTCTCATGTATGATACATGGTTTATGCCTTTAGTTTGTCCTTGCTGACTCATAAGTTTTCATTCAGTTGGGCATTATTTAGTTTATTCCCAAGTATCTTAAAGGTGTGACTGATATGAGGAATTGACTGACAGCCTGCTGGAACAAGACTCGACACGTGAAGAAATGGTACATGGCCTAGCTAATGTTGTTCCAGAGCGCTAACTGTCAGAAGAATTTCATGGAACTTTTTAACTGATATGAATTTGCTCCCAGGCTGAAGGAGAACAAGATGACCCCAAAGGAGGCATATCAATACTTTGTTATCAGGGCTCAAGAAATAGCGATTTCCCGAAACTGGACACCAGTCAACTGGTATGCCATAAACATGCTAATGGGTAGATGAACCAAGACTAGGTTTTATATTATCCATCTGACATGTAAATATACTCATCACAGGGAAGAAACCTTCAATGCATTTCCTAAGAAGCTTAACCCAAAGACTGTTGTGCACAACTGGTGAGTTTGTCTTGAGGGGAAAAGAAAGAGAAGTGATAAAGAAAGCCCATTTACAGGTAGTCATTCAAGGTTTGATTACATTAATCATTCATTATCTTGTGGTAGGTTGGGCCCTGGAGTTTGTCCAAGGGCTGTTGCAAAGGGATTCAGGTGCATTTTCAGCAATCAAGGTGTTTGGTACCTTGACCACCTAGACGTGCCTTGGTATGATGTCTACACGGCTGAGCCATTAGAAGGAATACATGAGGCTTCCAAGAAGAAGCTTGTTCTTGGAGGAGAAGTTTGTATGTGGGGTGAGACAGCGGATGCATCGGATGTTCAACAAACCATATGGCCTCGAGCTGCAGCTGCTGCTGGTAAGTACCACATTCGTGCTTGTAGTAGCTAACCACATCCGGTTGAGTGCATATAGTTTGTTCCAAGTTTTCATCTTGTTATTTCGGACAGAGCGGTTGTGGAGCAGCAGGGAGAGCACATCTTCAGGGAACATCACACTAACTGCATTGCCTCGGTTGCAACACTTCCGGTGCCTCCTGAACAGGCGCGGTGTTCCAGCGGCTCCTGTCACAAACTATTATGCTCGGATGGCTCCTGTAAGTCCCGGTTCATGCTATGACCAGTGAGTGAATCTCTGGCTGACTTGCAAGTTGCAACTGCATCTGCATCAAAGTGCTGCTGCCTGCTTGCTGTACAGAAAACATATGGGCACAGACAGAAGGTAATACCTTCACGTGTGATGTTGGTTGGTCCACCATTTATATGTTAGTTGCTTGTCAATTGGTGTAATAGAGAACAGAATTAGCACGCGACTTCATGTCAATTGGACTATCAGCTAAATGAATAAAAAGTGTATCCAACTCCGAACGTTCAGACTGCCTTGCCTTGCACACTAAATCATTGAACCACAAGTTTGTCGTGAAATTTTTCTGCTTTAAAAGAAAAAGCTTCTGCTTAAGTCAATGATCTAAAGCGCGCGCGCGCACACATATATATATGAATAATTATTTATAATTTTATATGAATAAATCTATTCAATTTCAGAATAAATTACAAATTTTCAACCATATAAACGTATTAATTTAATACATTAATAATCAAACCGGTAAACTTTAGGTTGATTTAATCAATTGTACTAAGACTTAAAAATTTACAACTCAATCTTATTGTTTTTTTAATATTTATCCAATTTTTAATGATATATATATATATATATATATTTCTCATATAAGTAAGTACTATCATTAATTAATCAACAACCAAATAACTCAAAAATGGAACTGCCCCTTTTCATAAGGTTGTGTTCTTTTAGCATAAAATTGGACTCAGAATTTTCGAACTTAAACCTCATATTCATTTAACCTTTTATAAAATTTTGGGAAACTTAAAAAAAACCCCAAAGGTTACCGATAACCTGCACTACACCATTCACCGTTTACTTTTATGTTATGTTTATAATTTAATTATTATAACTAGTTTATACCCCCTCCTTCCGGATGGGTTTGAAGGAAAAAAAATAACAAAAAAAATGAAAACATTTTATTTCATGTGCAATGTCATTAAATTCAACGTCCATGATATAATATTGGAATAAGAAAACGTTAAAAACCAACATTCATGAGATAATATTAACGCGATCAACAAAATGAGAGTCTCAAGTCGAAGTTCAAGTAATGCATAGAGTAAGTCTCAAACGTTCACTCTTCTATGCTTAAGGAACTGTTATTGCTTAGACTTTTAATAGGATGTTGATGAAGGCGTGACCTACAATAATAAAACCAAAACATATGAGTATCCAATTGTGTTATATAACAATATTCAATTGTCTTCTTCTATCTTCGAATCGTGAACCTTCGACACTTAACAACTAATTTTATTATCTCTGGCTGAACAACTAACAACATCTTTGACCAATAAATTTCTAAAACATGATAACACCACGCGTTATAAAACAATAAACTTGACTAATACATGTGTTATTAAAAAACTAAAAATATATAAACATGGAAAAAATACATACACATCGTCTTCGTCTATCTCCGAATCGTGTACCTCATACACTTGACACCTAATTTTATCATCCCTGGCAGAACAACTACCAACATCTGCAACCAATAAATTTCTAAAACATGAAAATACCATGCGTTATAAAACAATAAACTTTATTAATACATGTGTTATTAAAAATCTATATATATATATATATATATATATGAATGACATACCTATTTAAAGAGACAATAGGAGTTGTATCAATTTCGGACGATGGTCGTTTAAGTGGAAGAATACTTATTTCTTATTCACAACTCTACATATAAGCATAGAGTAAACTTCGCTGGTGGTCCTATTGTTTGCGGGCGAAGTTGTTCTTCATCAGAGGCAAAAGGAAGTTTGCATTTAATTCAACCTTCCATCTGCTCACGAAAGCAGAGTATTGTCAGTTCCTCTTCATCTCTTCCAGCGAAACCCTTGAGAGAGAAAGCGAATTGTTCTTCCATTTTGAAAAAAGAAAAACCCTAAGTTTATGGGAAGAAGATGAAAGGTAGAGGCACCGACGATGCTCGCGAAACTGAATCGAAGGGTGGAATGGCGTTGCTTCGGAGACCCAAGTTGCCTATTCGACGACTTGTTCCGTGGAAAAGACGAGACGAAGATGTCGAGTCTGTGGAGTACGGTAAGTAAAATTCTCAACTTTACTGGTTTGAGATGTGTGGCTTTGGTTCGAAATTTGTTTTGTGTGTTTTATTGTGGTGTATGAGTGGTTTAAAGTGCATGAATGGGCAATGTGAGTAGGTTTGAGATGATTCCATGCTCTGTTTGTGTGAACTTGTAAGTTCAGATGAATTATTCTCAATCACCCTCCATCATGGGGGTTATTTTGCAAATCTCCCACGGAAGGCGTCGTTGAAGGGTACGAAGATTATTTTGATAGTTGTTCGAAAGATAAGTTGTGTCTGGTTGATTTGGATGATATGGTTTCGACATTGGGGATTGAAGGCTTTGCAAACTACTTTTGGGGCGTGGTTGCTGACAAGGGTGAGATAGTGACAGAGCAGTTGAAGGTGGACTCTGACATTATAAAAATGTTGGAAAATGGTGTGATAAAGGCAGATGATGGCACTCGGATGGCCTATGTTTATGTTGTAAGTATGACAGTAGATGAAATGCATGGTAAGACATGAAGTGGCTTTCTTGAGCAAATACAAAGAACAGTATTTAACCCCAGTTGGCCTGACTTTGGGATTTACTGTTATCATTGAAGAGGCAGAGCCTAGTGAGAAGAGACGCTATTATTTAGAATGGTACCCAGAAATGACAGAGCAGTTGGTGGATCTAAGTGATGAAGTTGAGAATGAAGAGGCTAAGGCTGATGATGGTCAGAGAAAGGGTGATGGAGCTGTGGAAACAGAGAATGAGGCAGAGAATAAGGTTGATGAGAAGGTGGTTAATGATGATGATGGACAGAGAAAGGGTGATGGAGAGAAGAATAGTGATAATGAACCACAAATCAAGGATAATGAGAATCTGGAGAAAGAAGGTGGTTGCATTGTTCTTGTGAATAAAGATGGTAATGGTGATGTTGAGGTATGGCTTGATGATATGTATGCACGACATGCAGAAGGATTCGAGAACACAGATAACCCTGTGGAGAAAGTTGTGCATGTGAATGAGGGTTCAAGTGTGCTTACAGATATTGAAGCATTGCTTGACAGTGACCCAAATGAGTTTTTGTTTGCTGATCGTCAAAGGAAGGGGATATCTGTGGTTGAATCAAATAGCTCTTCTGATTCTGGGGAGCTAGCTAGAAGGTTGGAGGAAATAAATGTTACCTTTGCTGAGAAGCGCAAAGCCACTCGTGCTGTTCGATGGAGTCACATTTGTGCCTGAATCTGAAGATGAAGATGATGTAGTTGGAAAAAATTGTGGAAAGAATAGTGATGCAGTTGATGGTAAAGAGACAGAAGAAAAAGATGAGGGAGAGAAAACTGACAAAGAAGAACAGAGAGAGGATGAGGAAGGTGATGGTGGATCAGAAGCTGATGATGAAGATAATGGTCAGACTGAGAGTGAGAATGATAATGAATCTGGTGAGAGGAAGAGTGTGAATGAGACTAAGAATGAACATGTAGTAGCTGACAGGGAAGAAGAGTTTTCTATTAGCAGTGATGGAGAATATCTAAGTGAGGGTGAGGAGTCTGACAGAAGTTGTGATACTGAATTTGAAGATTCTGAGAATGATGTGGTTAATAATGATGAAGGCGTTGAAGTGGGTTACAGAGTTGACCCTAAAATATTGGAAATTAACAACAGGAGTGGTCCAAGTGGAGTGAACAGTGACGCTGTCAATGAAGGGAAGAAGCTGGATGAGGAATCTTTGAAAACAAACATGGTAATGGGCTACAGTTTCCATGATCATGCATCTGATTATGAAGATTCTGATAGGGAATTAAGAAGTACTCACTCAGACAGTGAAGAAGAGGAGAAGTTTGTTGTTTTCAATGAAGTTAGTGACATGGTAGATCCTAAATTCAAGCTAGAACAAGTGTTTCTTTTTTTTTCTATTTTGAAGAAGGCCATCAGAAAATATTCAGTTAAGCATAGACTTGGTGTTGTATTTAAAAAGAATGACAAGGACAGAGTTCAGGTGATTTGTGTTGAGAGATGTCCTTGGTCATTGACTGCTAGGAAATTCGGGGAGGTTAAGTGTCAAATTAGAAAGCTGAATGATGGACATACATGCTGCAAACAGACCGTTCTGCATTGGGCCACATTTAGATGGATAGACGAGGAGTACTTGGAGCATATAAGGTCTGAGCCAAGTATCGGTTTAAGTGCACTAGTTGATCACGTACGACGAGACTATGGTCTGACTGTACATAGATCAAAGGTCGAAAGAGCTAAAGAAGAGGCTCTGAATATGATTAGAGGTGATGAGGATGAGCACTACAAGAAGTTGGCTGATTATGGAGGTGAGTTGCAGAGGAGGAATCCTGGTTCTAAGGTTGGTCTGTCTATTAATAATTTCCACTTTTAGAGGTACTTTGTGTGCATTGCTGGTTGCAAGAGTGGTTTTCTTTCTGAGTGTCGACCTATCATCAATATAGATGGATGCTTTTTGAAAGGGACCTATGAGGGTCAACTACTGTCTGCTGTTGGAATAGATGCAAATGACTGCATCTATCCCATAGCTTGGGCAATTGTGGAAACAGAGAATAATGACTCATGGTCATGGTTCTTGTACATCCTCAGGCAAGAATTGGGCATTACAGAACCCAGACATTGGACCATAATGTCTGATCGTCAGAAGGTAATTTCTATATAACTCTGATGTGAGGACTTTAATAGGACAAAACCAAAAATGCTTAAAGTAATAGGACTTTAATAGGACAGTTGAAATGATATGAGGACTTTAATAGGACAGAACCATATAAAATGCTTAAAGTAATAGGACTTGAACATGACAGCTGAAATGATGTGAGGAATTTGATATGAATTTCCTAATACTATCTTGCAGGGGCTAATACAAGCTGTTGATAGGGAGTTTCCTGATGCAGACCACAGGTTTTGTGTACGACACTTGTACACAAACATGAAGAAGTTGTACCCAACACAACATTTGAGGGATCTTGTGTGGGCTGCAACAAGGGCTTCTCAGCTATCAGAGTGGAGGAAAGTGATGAGCACCATTAAAGCTGTTGATGAGGGTGCATGGAAGTGGCTATCTCAAATTGAATCGGCTAAGTGGACAAGGTCTCATTTTAGAGGTTTTCCAAAATGTGACATTCTGTTAAATAACATGTCAGAGGTTGTTAACAAATTTATCTTGGAGGTTCGTGATAAACCAATTCTGACAATGTTAGAGATTAAGAGGTGCAAGTACATGGTTAGGATTGCAAAAAAAAGGGAAGCTCAATCCAAGTGGACTAAGAAGTTGTGTCAAAAAATTAGACTGAAGCTAAACAATATTAGTGACGGTACTAAATATTGTTACCCTTCAGAGTCTGGTGGATCAGAATTTAGTGTGAGTACCCCTAATTCTATCTATGTTGTTGATATAGAGGCTAGAACGTGTGACTGTAGGAAATGAGATTTGACTGGAATCTCATGTCACCATGATGTGAGTGGATGTGAGTGTGGTTAGGGTATATGAAAGTAGATATGAACTTATTGAATGTGTAATATTTAATGTTGTTGAATGTTGTTGTCTGGGATGTATTAATAGGGGGTTTCAAACTTAAGGTTTTTCGGGCGAACAACTGACTTTTTCGCTCCTCCTCCACATGAGTAGGACCGCGTGATTCACCGTTTTCTACGAGGACATTAAGCGAATAGGACCAAAATGATGTCGATCTAAACAACTCATCATACTTATCACCATTTTTTGCTGATCAATCAAATATGTATGTCGATCTAACAAGGTATTGACGCTGATCTAACAAAGTATTGACGCTGATCTAATAAGGTATCGATTCTGATCTAACAAGGTATCGATTCTGATCTAACAAGGTATCGATGCTGATCTAACAAGGTATTGACACTGATCTAACAAGGTATTGATGCTGATCTAACAAGGTATTGATACTGATCTAACAAGGTATTGATGTTGATTTAACAAGGTATTACTGATCTAACAAGGTATTGACGCTGCTCTAACAAGGTATTGATGTTGATCTAACAAGCTATTGACGCTGATCTAACAAGGTATTGATGCCGATCTAACAAGGTATTGATGTTGATCTAACAAGATATTAATGCTGATCTAACAAGGTATTGATGTTGATCTAACAAGGTATTGACGCTGATCTAACAAGATATTGACGTTGATCTAACAAGGTATTGATGCTTATCTAACAAGGTATTGATGCTTATCTAACAAGGTATTGATGTTGATCTAACTAGGTAGTGAGGTCGATCTAAACAACTCGTCATGCTGATCAATCAAGTATGTATGTCGATCTAACAAGGTATTGGTGTCGTTCTTCCATCCTAGGATATCAACTACCAAGAAAGCTCACATCCAACACTTCCAACAAAGCCAAAATTGACCAAAAACACAAATGGCCCCCATAACAACCACCAACATCCTAATTGACTGCAACATGGCCTTCAGTAGGTTGAATTGCACATTTTGTTCCCCCGCCCTCACAGCATCATCCTTCAATGTTGCGTTCTTCGCATGCTCCAACTCAACATTCTTTTCCTTCCCAATCAGTCATCTTATCACCTCTTGGGATCGCAATGTGAAATGTTCATCAATCCACTGGAAAAAACACATTGGTTTCTTCTGCAAAAGAAACACCACATTGTGCCAGAAACGTCCCTCCTTAGGAGCAAGACCACACAAGCCAAAACACATCTACAAATTGACTCCATGAGTCCCTCATACCTTATAGTTTCTGCAACGGAAGAAACTTCGCCCATAGTTCGCCGTATCTCGTCGAGCCTCTACCATGAATGTCCTGCTTCCACATCTACAAATCGGAGTGCGAGATTCGTTAAACTCATCCTCGTCCCTATCGAAGCTGGAATCAAATCCTCTGAAAAACGTTGTTTCATGTCCTGACATATTCGAATTTCAGAAAGGGAGGGGTAGATATCGATTTCAAATGGTGAATTGAATGATGGGCTAGCTGGTTAGGGTTTTCGAATAAGCAAGCGAATTTGAGCCGGAGGAGGAGGATGGTAAGAGGGAAGGCTTATAACAGTGATCCTATAACGGCTAGAACGAATGTTTCGTCAAACCGTTAAGTCTTGGTCAAACTGACGCCCATCTTAACAAATGGACTAAACTGCCTCAACTTAACTAGTTGGAGGGCTGAGTAATTCCACGTTAGAATCTAGGGACTAAAATGAACGAGTCAAAATAGTTCGGGGGAGCAAATGATAAATAAGCCAAAACAAAATTAGCTTTCAGAGAGGGACGCACCCATCTTTTGTAAAAATGGACCCCCCATCTGAAATTCAAAAACCAAAAAAGGCCCCATGTTCCCATAACACCCACCCTTTCACACACTTCTCATAAACTTAGATACTCTAAAAGCTGATTATAACAACAACCAAAGGCGAAAAATAGAGAAAAGCTCACGGATTTCACTTACAGTAAGGAATAGGGTATAGGTTGTGCAATTGCCGCTTCCAAGCCCGTCGACGTCGTGGCTGTATCGGAGGCAACTCCGCCACCCTCACAACAAGCTTGTACACATCTCTTTCCTCCTCGTCCGGAATTTGAACAACATTTTCTTCCATCTCCAGAGGTAAGGGTTTCTTTTTGGAACTTTCTCACTCTTCTTTCTGCTTTGCTCTCTGTTGCTTCAGACTGAGTTCTGGGCTTTTCGAATGGGGTGGTTGGACGAGTTAATGCTGGGCTTTTCGAATGGGGTGGTTGGTTGAAGAGGGAGGTGCGGCGCATATGGAAACTTAAACTCAACCCTCTATCATATCTTGTCTCCATATGCGCCACATGTCACAGCCACCCCGCCCGGTTGCGGAGGCGGAGCCGGCCGCGACGTCGAAACAGGAATTACAACGGAAAACGCGCGGCGAGCATCGAGCTCAAATACGAGAATAATCAAGTGGTAACTAGCAACCTAGATATTCGTACAAGGCAAGCATGCATAACATATCAATCTTTACAATATATGCAGTTCATGGTAAATAAACAAACATTCATCACCACCAACACTGAAACACCAAGTCTAAATTATACCAATTCCACTATAGGCAGGTCGGGGCTCCGCACACGACTCAGAAGACAGACAGAACATAATATACCTCATTATATATATATATACGACATATACAAAACCATGATCTGATCTATNNNCATGCAGTTACAGCTACAGAGCCAGTAATCAAAATCCTATAAATACCTAGCGCGGAATCTGAAGCGACCTCCGCACGTGGTACTGCTGCTGTAACCCAACCTCAAAAATGAAGGAAGCACCGCGGAATCTTTACTCCGCCGGTTGCTTGTCAGGACGGCCTGAAAGTGGTAAACATATAAAAGGGTGAGTCCTCGAAAGGACCCAGTAAGGGCTTAAGGTAATAATGCAGTTTGCCCACAGGGCAACAATCTGAACCTGCAAAACAGATTAGCACAACATATACATATACATACGAACATAAAACATAAAGCAAGTCGAATCCACCATATGCGGTCCAACCGCTTAACGACCAGTAACGGCTGACCCTCCGCAGAGGTCGAATATACTGGTCGAAGCAGAGCAGATAGCGCGGTACCGGTGGTCGCGAGCCCCAAACTGTCGTAGGGTCACGAAGCAAATATCGGCACTCCACAGTGCGGATACGCGAGAATGTCGGCACCCCTTCGGTGCGGACACGAGCAATGTATCGGCACTCCAGTGCGGATACGCGAGAATGTCGGCACCCGCGGTGCGGACACGAGCGAACATATAAATAAAGCATACAAACACAGTAGAGATATCATACCTGATAACACATATGGAGCAGAACAAACATACATTTTACCAAGTTAAGCCCTTACCTGCAAACGCCGCCCGCATGACCCAAAACTCGGAAAATCCCGACTTCCGACCCGTAATGCCCAACTTGGCTCCTAAGGTTCCACGCTACTCCACCAATACAGAATCAAGCTGGATAACCATAGTTGAGTCAGAACACATCCAAATAATCCCAGAAAGAAATTCTCGCACAAACCCGCACTTTCCCTTCATCGAAACTTACTTCTCTTCATATCTAAGTTCTTCTTGGGTGAGTTTTGGCATGTGCACAACCTGTGCAAAGCTGTGCGCAAGGTTGTGCGCTGCACAAGGCTGTGCACAATCAGTGCGCAAGGTTGTGCGCTGCGCACAGACAAGGCTGCGCACAACGTCTTGCGCAGTGCAAGTTGCACACAGGTGCAAATGTCAGCTGCAACCTCGGCGCAAGCCTCAGGCGTGTATTTCGTGGCCGACTCAAGCGACCCTTAGGGTTTCAACACCCATGAAGTTTCCCAACATCTAACCATAGATTCCTACTCCCCTCAAGCCCAAGAACAACATACTAAAAGATGGGAGGGAGAGGATCACTCTAGCATGTTGACAAGAACAACCCATGAATTTCGAATTTCTCCTCTCTTCTCCAACAAAACTTGTTTTCAATTTGAAAAGAGAAGAAGGAATGAAGCTTACCAAAGATTGGATCCAAAACCTTGAAGAAATCAGCCAAGAAGAAGAACATCAAGCTTAGGAGAGAGCTCTAATGGTGGCGGTTAGCTTAGGAAGAAGAAGAGAAGAAGAAAGTGAATTAATTCACATTTTATGAAATAATAAACCTTATATATCCCTTCCCCTTTCCAAGTTAAATGAAATTTGGCCATGTGTCCAGCCCAAAAGGCTGCTGCCGACTCCAGGCCCAGCCCAGGCCCAAATTATTTTTAACCTTTGGGTTAATTACCATTTAACCTCCCGATTCTCCAAATCTTTGTAATTAAACCCCAATTATAGGTAACGAACTCCAAATGAACCCAAAATTGACCAGAATCCTCAGAATATCATAACATTAATAAAATATTTTCCAAATATTTATTTACCATTCCGTAGCGTCCTACCGAGCTCGCTGATCCTGAACAAATCCCGGCGTTGCCGCATAAAAACCACCACAAAATTCCACAAAAATATCCATAAAATCCACTTTAAAAAATAACATGACTTACCCCAGAGCCGTCGGAGAAATTCCATCCCGAGTCCCGGGATTCCCGTCCCGAGCCCCGGGAGTCGCCCGGAACCGAACGTCCCGTCCCAAACATCAAACTCAACAACCACCTCCGGGACGTCACCACGACTCCAAAACTACAAACGGCTTCCCAAACTGAGCTCTCGAGAGTGCTACCGAGCCCGCTGTACGTCCCGAGGCGACCCCGACAACCCCCCGGCGCCAGAAAAATATTTTCGGCGGTAACGTCCGGGGGACCCACACGACCTCAAATACGGAGGGGTTCTCCAATATGATACTCGGATAGGGCTCGGGAGCCGTCAACGCTGAAAACGTGACCGCAGTTAAAACCGAGCCCGGGTCACCTTGGCCGCAACCCGCTCGGGGTGACCGTAACACCGCACCTCCCTCTTCAACCAACACACCCTTAGTACCTGCAACCTCCATCAACTATGAGATCACCACCGGTGCAAAAAACGCACTTTATTATATAGTTGGCAATAAATTTGCACAACATCAACGACAGAGGTGCCATGCATATAACACACCTAACAAACAAGTTTGCACAACATCAACGACAGAGGTACCATGCATATAACACACCTAAAAAACAAGTTTGCACAACATCAACGACAGAGGTACCATGCTTCGTTGTTATCATAATTGCTACGTGGTCTTTTGTTCGGATTAATAGCCTGGACTCGCTTAGAAATTGCCATTTTATTAGTTCCGTTTGAATCATCTACCAAACTTGTGTAGTCAACCTCCCACATTAAAATCTGTGTTCTTTATGAATAAAGATCTTCAATCTGAAATTACATGACATCAAAACCATCAATATTCCTGGAAAGGGTATGAAAATTATTTATGTGTTATACCTCGATGCATAGTTGATTGAGTCGAGTTTTATGTTCCTTGACATTAGCACGCAACACTGTAATATTGGTAAAGATAAACGCTTTAAACTCTTTGCATCGTATGCCATCCGCCTGCATATTTAATCATGAGAATATTAGTATATGTGTCATATATAAACTGTACAAAATTGATTGTGATAACTTACGGTTTTGTGTAATTCTTCCAGATTCTTCAGAAGTTCATCATATGCGTTGTGCGGTATGCCCAATCCCTCGCTGAGATAAATTTTGCTCTCCATATTCGGTCTTTGATACAAAACAATTTTGACTACACATGACACTAATTTATAGAACAAAGGATGTTGGAAGATTTCGTCATGACTTTTGGCGACATAAACAAAAAATTTAGCTCTTGGAGGTGGTGAATTTCAGATTTTATAATTTTTGAACATAACAAATAGCAGTAAATTTATGATGTAGCAAAACAATAAAAAGGTAACCACGGTAAAAGGTCAATAGTGAATACTTTGTGTCCACGGAGCTTCAGCGAGCGTTTAGAGATGATATTACGGATTTGACCTTCGACAGGATCTTGTTTTAATAGTTATAGTAGAAGTAGATTTCACCTATACTTTTTGAACCCTAACAATTAAACCCTAACATTTTTACTCATTGCATTTTTATCATCTCCCTCACCAAACTATTGCCCTCTGCTAACCTAGCCAACTTGCCCGCTAGGGCTAGCCAACTCAGCCGTGCGGCACTCTCAGCCCAACGACAAGCAAGGATGAGGCGTGATTGAATTTGGGCATCCTTCGACCACGACGAGCGTGTTCCTAGGCCTTGACAGCCTCCTTTCGTTTGATCCCCGCTACCACCTGCGATGACTCCATATCTGGGGAAAGAGTTGCCTTCATCGCCAGATCTCCGAGAGATCGGGCTCATATTCCTCTCTCTTGTCGGCCTCGACACCCCCCCTCCTTGCTCTCTCCCTCTCTTGCTCCTCAAATCAAATCTCTTCCTATCCCACTGTTGGCACCACATTTAATTGACAGAGTAGGTTGAGATTGATGTTGAGGAAGAGTTTGGGGTAAGACTGTCAACTTTTAAAAGTTTAGGCTAAAAATAAAGCTTATAAATTATGAGGTGCTATTCAAAATATTAACCCAAACATTTAACAAAGTTATTATTCATGAGGTGAGATAATTTAAGATTTCAATATATTTCAAGGGATTTTTTTTTTGCACGTTTTTTAAAATCAAGGAAGATAACTGCAAGTTAAGCTCAAGGACTTTTTGCAAAAGTTTCCCTAAAATTTTCGTCTATTTACACTATTTTCATTTTTTTTTTGATGAGACAATCATTTCAATTTGTTGTTAAAGATCAAAAAAAAAAAAGCTACACACAAAGGAGAAGAAAAGCTTCTTCCTTTCGCTTCTCGTCCACCACCACCACGGTAGTCTCAGTAAAAAAACAAAAACAAGGAAGGAAAGGGGACAAATATTGAAAACGGCCTTTACTTGTCTTGCCCTCTCCTCTCTTCGCCAAAACGGCCTTTACTTGCCCTTTCCTCTCTTCGCCCATTGTCATCATCCTCCCTTACCTGCACTCCTCCGTCGCTTCATCGTCATCTCATCTTCTGTAAGTTTCTCATCTCGCTCTGAAGGCCAAATTTTCATTTCCAATATTTATCATTCCAGGAACATGATTTGCATGATTTCAGTCGAAAACCTTGTATCGTTTTCCGTCTGAAATTTCACTCGAATTTCGACTCTGGGCTCCCAAGTCTTCCCTTTTCTTCTTTCTGAGGGTAACTCCCAACTTTGGTTTGCGTTTACACGAGTCTCGATCGATTTTAATGTTCATTGCATGTCGTCTAAGTTGGATTTTTCAGATCTTCAATGGGTTTATGTTTGTTTCTAATACCGGAAGTTTCATTGTGCAGTGACTTTGGATGCTGCTTAATTTCGATCTGATTTGGGTTTTGGCTTCTTCCACGATTCCCTACAACATATTTATGGTTGTTCCGACCATGTGGATTTCCCTCATTCGTCGTTGAGTCTTTGAAGTGCGCATGGTGACGCATTTGTAGTTTCTCAGTTATTTTGGGCAACTATGCGGAGCGGGCACAATGGAAGTGTCGGTCTTTTCAGTTCTTCGGATTTGGGTTCAGAGTGGTTCCTGGGTACATCGACCTCTTGAATTGGCATGATTAACTATTTAGGGTTTCATCAGATCTGCTGATTTCTCTCAACTTTTAGAATTTCGGTTTTGCTTAAGTGGGCATGGTGGGGAAAGAGGATGCTTCTAGTACTCAAAAGGCTGACAGCCAGCAGCAGCAGCCTTTGAGCTCCCGGAGAATGTTCTCTCGCTCAATCTCCTGGTCTTCTTCCCGGACTGCTTCTCAGGTTCCTGTCACTGGAAACAATGATGCAGCCGATCCAAACAGTAAACATGTTGGTACAGATGGTAAAAATCGCCGGTATCCTCCTACCCTGTTAACTCCACGCCCGCAAAATAATCTCAAAGGCCGGTCATGCTTGCCACCTTTGCAGCCACTCTCAATTGCGCGTAGAAGTTTAGATGAGTGGCCGCAAGCTAGTTCAGATGATATTGGAGAGTGGCCACAGCAATCACATCCACCGACCCCAAGTGGCAATTCCACTGGTGATCGATTAAAGGTTGATATATCTTCAATCGAATGGAAGCCTGATAAGAATGGTGGACTTGTCAAGAGAGATAAGATTGCATTTTTCGATAAAAAATGTTCAAAGGTGGAAGAACATATATATCTTGGTGGAGATGCAGTGGCAAAGGACAAAGAGATACTAAAACAGAATGGGATTACTCATGTTCTGAATTGTGTTGGATTTGTTTGTCCCGAGTATTTCAAGTCTGATTTTGTGTACAGAACACTGTGGTTGCAAGATAGTCCATCAGAAGATATCACTAGTATACTCTATGACGTTTTTGATTACTTTGAGGATGTCAGGGAGCAAGGAGGAAGGGTGTTTGTACACTGTTGCCAAGGAGTATCAAGGTCAACCTCATTGGTAATAGCATATCTCATGTGGAGAGAGGGTCAGAGCTTCGAGGATGCCCTTCAGTATGTGAAGGTTGCTAGAGGAATTGCAGATCCAAATATGGGATTTGCTTGCCAGTTGCTACAATGCCAGAAGAGGGTTCATGCATTTCCATTGAGTCCCAGCTCATTATTGAGGATGTACAGGATTGCTCCGCATTCTCCCTATGATCCTTTGCACCTTGTCCCCAAGATGCTGAATGATCCATCCCCTTCTTCTCTGGATTCTAGAGGTGCATTTATAGTTCAAATACCTGCTGCAGTTTATCTTTGGATTGGTAAAACGTGTGAACCTATTATGGAACGTGATGCTAGAGGGGCTGTTTGTCAAATTGTTCGATATGAGAAAGTGCAAGCAGCAGTAACTGTGCTTAAGGAAGGTGAAGAACCTACTGGTTTCTGGGGTGCCTTTGCTGACATATTGCCCTTGATGGATAAGTCAAAGAAGGGGGTGGAGTCTACAGGTGACAATAAGTGTAGCTCAGTTCAGAAAAGAGTGGAGTCATATAATATTGATTTTGAGATTTTTCAGAAGGCTATTAAGGGAGGCTTTGTGCCTCCTTTTGCTTCAGCAGAGAATGAACATGAAACACACCTTCCAGCCAGAGAGAGCAGCTGGAGTGTGCTTAGACGGAAGTTTGCACCAGGTGGTATGAAAGAATTTGTTTCGGCGCCCAAAATATCGCTTGCCAGGATGTATTCAGATTCAATGATGATAGTGCATACGCCTTCACCTTCTTCAGCATCTGCATCCTCTAGTTTGACGTCCTTACCTTCTTTTCTGTCCCGAGATTCTATACCCTCTCTGGATTCCCCTTCTGATGCTACTTGTTCGTTGTCAAACTTCTCTAACCTGACTCTTTCCCTGCCTCCACTAAACCCTAAAAACCCAGAAATTGTCTGTACAAATTCCACTTTGCAAATGTCTGCTCTACCTGTGCGTTCATCGTATCAAAAAGCTTCAGATTCGCTTCTAGAACGACGGGGAAGTTCGCCAAACTGCCTGAAGTTACCAATGCTTAATGATAATATGAAGCTAATGGATAAAGAATGTAAGTTTCATGACTGTGAAGGTGGTGAAGTCAGAATAAATGAAGGAACTTTTTCTTTGAGTGGGTCAGATGTGGAATTTGTTTTTGATCTGAAGCATGACAGTAGGGACAGAGGAGGAGGATTCGTGCTGAGTAACGAGTCTAATGACTCAAGTTTATCTACAGGTAGGACGGTTAGCTTTGATTTATGTAACACGGAAGCTAATGTTTTTAATAGTTCCGGCAGGCCGTGGACAAATACTGATTTGGGGCCCACAATCTCAAATAAGGTGGAAAAGGGTAGCCAATTTAGGATAACGGAACCTTTAGTATGTCACTTTCCTAGTATGGAGAAGGTTGTGAAATTCAGTCAGTCAGATTTGAATTCAAGATCTGCCTTCACAATTTTCATTCCATCTACTACTTTAGGCAAAATTGAGGCTAGCACTCTGTACTTTTGGGTAGGAAAGTATTTCCACCATGGACAGGGCGGCAGTGAATTGAGTAATAGGAGAGATTCGGGAAGTGAAATAGAATTTGACTGGTGCCAAGCTGGTTGTGATGTTCTAAATCATCTTGGTCATCCAGAAGATGTTCCTGTTAAGGTACAGAGTTAAAGCAGTAATTATTTTTTCACTTAAATTTGCTTGAATTTCTTGCAACTGTTGTCCGATATTTCTGGCTATTGATCGTTTAAGACAAACTATGATTCTCTGCAATTCCAGCTAGGGGGATGTGTGGGGACTTAAAAGTTTTTCTGGTAGGGCCGTTAGGCCATCGTTATAGGATTATTAGATTAAGGACAACATCATTGTTTTGTCACTGTTCCTTGCTAAAAAAAGGGGTTTAAGAAATGTTTCAGATCCTATGCTAAAGTGAGAAATGACTGCAATTATTGAGTCCAATTTTGTATGAGGCTGTAATTTATAATTAGATCTTGTTGTGTGATTGGATTAGGAAATGCTTTTATGTGTGAAAAACTGTTGTGAGCTATCTTGCACTGTTTTTTTAGCTTTGCTTGGTTCACTGGAATCTTCTTATTTTTCTGTGTCTCAACACCTTCAGCTGTAATTGTTTCTGACAAGTGGCAAGAGACTAACTCTATTGTGTGATTGAATTACGAATAGCTTGTTACGTATGAAGAAAATGTTGTGAGCTATCTTGCACAGTTCTGCATCCTTGCTTGGTTCATTTGCATCTTCTTATTTGTTTCTTGTGTTTAAACACCTTCAGCCGTAACTTTTTTAATTGCTTGCTTCACATCTGTATGTCGCGGTATCGGATTCTAATGACTGCATGATTTGTTACAATTACAAAGCATATGCTAATTTTGGGTTTGTTCTTCCATTTAATTATTAGTTTCTTGTGGTTGTTGACAGATTATCAGAGAGGATGAAGAAACAGTTGAATTTCTCTCGCTGTTGAGTACACTATAGCAGCTGTGTATACACGTGGGAAGTATACAACTTTTTTTAACTTTCCGTTTCTTCACAATCCTACCTATTGTGGAACCTCCAGGATTGAGCTCCCCTAACAGGACTTGGTAAGCTACTCGCTCATTTCCTTTATGCAATTACCCAGCCCGAATGCCACATTTTCCAGCCTCATTTTTCCCCATTATCTGGGATGTACAAAGGACTTCAATCTTGTAATCCGGTGGAGTTTGCCGTCTTTATTTTGTATCATGTCTGCTATAATTGTATGTTATCTCCTGTCTGGACAGTTTTAAATGCATGAGAGTAGAAATTCGCCACCTAGTTCTGAAATATAAGTTGTTTTGCAAATGTTACTACTGATCTTGAGATAGAGAAGTATAATCACTGTGGAGAACATTCTAATATACGTCGTTTCTGAAGAATCGATTTTGGTTTCCAGAAGCTTTCTTCTTACAGCATCGTTCATCATATCTCCTCTGCAGGTAGTAGTTGCAAGGGTGGAGTTTGTCTGGAGATTCAAGCTGTACAGCATCTTTGACACTCTGTAACCCAACCCAGAAGGCAATTTTATCCAGGAAGACTAGATGTTCTTGTATATTTAGAAACCAAACTTTAGTCAGAGAGCTAGGCTTACTGAACCTTGAAAAGAATTCTGGTTTACTTATTTCCATGGTGTATCAGAGTTCCTGTCCTGGTTGTATGGAAATTTTTTTATCAATAGTCACGAAATGCAAGTAATCCAGTAACGATTCAAGTTATCTGTTCTTCACGGGCTTTCTGTGTATTTTGAGGATCTCTGTGTCGCATCTTTGACATACCATTTGACTTTTACCCCTTCATGTTGGGCTTCACGAAAAGAACATAGAATCTTGTCTTGTTAATGGAAGGATAAATAAATGTTGGGCTGTGGTAATGGAGTAGAGGTAAAAATATCACTTTGTTTTTCACATGACAAACAAACTCGGATTGGTAAAATATTAATCGGTTTCAAGTTCATAAGAAGATTATTATTATATGGACTTGTCAATGAACTTTCCCCGCCACTTTTTTATGCTGCTGCAAGCTCATTATCTTTTCCCGAACCGATTAAGGATTTCATTTGTGAGGGAACTATGAAACTGAAGTTGAACATTATTCAATGAATTGTGCATAAGATCCTTACGTTTGTTGCCCCTGAGCTGGGTTCATCTCCATGAAAGGCTGCAATCATCTTATGAGTCGTGCATAAGAACCCCGCATTTCGTGCTGGTTCCTGGCATTATATGTTTCACAATCCAACTTAATTCATTGTAGTTTCTCTTTGTAGGCCAACTCTGATCATGGAAGCATTGGTAATCTTTTCATCTTACGACGCTTATCACTGTTGTTGGCATTATTATGCTTATCATGGCTGTTGGATACATGTAATTCTTCCCTGTTTTGTAGCTTTGGGAAGCAGCAGCGGTGAGAATCAACAAGAAGAACCAAGTATCTATGATGGAGCTGTGGAAACTCACTGTATGGTACTTTATCTCACCAATCTTTTAATTGTTGCTATTAATCTTCTTTGTTGCCCTTTATATCTGCAACTTATACACTAATTTTCGAGCTATTTGTAGGCCTCACAGAAGTTTTGGGTGCAGAGTTTAATAGACATCAAAATCTTTGGGGAAATGGTCTGCAGAAGGTTTTTCAAGTCCCACATTGGAGGTGGGATGATGTCTTAGCTTCAGCTCTTTACATAAAGATTACCCTGGAAGACAGTATATAACACGGAGCTGTGCAGTGAACACATAGCGAACTATTCTTTCGCCTTTTACTAAAGAATACCGTGTGTTCGTTGCTTGAAGCAGCATACGCTAATTTTTGGAGGGAGAGTTCCTTAGGGATCT
This sequence comes from Stellera chamaejasme, assembly GCA_024586325.1. Lineage (NCBI taxonomy): Eukaryota > Viridiplantae > Streptophyta > Magnoliopsida > Malvales > Thymelaeaceae > Stellera > Stellera chamaejasme. Next base: position 3,778,064 of record CM044984.1, on the reverse strand, counting down.
CCTCTACAATTGGAAGTTGAAAGATTCCCATTCTGATGTAATGTTTAGTTGCTTAGAAGTTGCAACAATCGTTTTGTTCCAGGTACGCTATTTGAAATCTTGATAACTATTTTTCTTTTCTGTAGATATTTATTTGTGGCATCCATTATTATTCGAAGCTTGCTGTTGCTTTTGTTTACTGTTGGAAACATGGCATCCATTATTATTCGAAGCTTGTTGTTGCTTTTGTTTACTGTTGGAAACATGACGAGGGAGTTTGCGATCAATTTAGGCATTCAGCAGCTTGGCTTACAATAATGCTTTGATCTTCTAAGCGTTAGTACTTTTCGTGGTTCCAAATTTCGAATCTTGAATCTTTGATTCAGTTTTACTTAGGAAATATGATTAATACTCCTCTCCATATTAGTACTCGCCCCTGGCACTTTTTGATTGTTTCGTATAAGTGTGACATTCTTTCCTTAAAAAATGTACTATTCAGCACTATCTTGAAATACAGGTTTTATGTGAAAACCAATAAAAGACATGATTTTCTTCAATTGCATGACAGGTCAAAGAGGCCAACTTATATGGAACAGACAGAGTAATAAACAATGTTTTACAAGATGATCCACATTGAATGTTTTACAGTGGACAAAATTGGCATGGCGCTTGCCAATGACCGGTTTGATATTATCTTTTACTCAATGTCCTTTTAGAGGAAAATGAACTAACCGGTTTGATTTAGGAAGTAAGCGGAAATGGATTGTGCCATGTTGTTGGAGTTATTAGTCAAAAGGGGCTTCTTAAATATGTTCTTTATGAAAGCTTTATTGAGGACATTTCTGACATATGTGAAGAGATATCTACCATGAGAGAAGCCAAAATGTTAATAAAACCTGAATAAGAAGAAATGCTGCAGAATTGGCTGTGCTCTAACAAGGCCAACTGATGTAAAAGAAATGGTCTCGCATAAGATATCGGATTGAACGGCGAACACCACCACCCAACTTTGAGCTGCGGCTACTGCTCACAGGGATCTAATGCTTATACTTGATGCCTTCTTTCTTATGCTCTCATAGTGAGGAAACCAACATGGAAGATTAGAAATAATCAAGTACTCAAGACCGAATGTGGAGAACTTGTATTATACTGCAGTGTGATTTTGGAGCTAAGAACATATTACATTGCTTCAGGTACAGACATGGAAGAGCGATTAAATGGAACAACCTCGCGACTTGGGTAGGACCAAGTTTCAAACAAGGTAGTAGTTGATAGAGAAAGCAAAAGGTGGATTATATTGTTGTCAGGTAGAGGAAAATGTTTGGGCTGAGATGGAAGGAGGCAGAAGGAACAAAATGAATACAAGGAGCCTTTTGTTGGGTTTTGTGGCTTGCACTAAGTCCCACATGGGAGGCTTACAGACCCTGAATGCTGGAGGGTGGTACAAAATCAGCACAACATGCACCTTGATTCTCATACCTTTCTCGGCCTTTTGGCTAAGATCAAGTGTAGTATCTGTTCTTATCAGTTTAATATCTGATACGTGGACCATTGGTTCACATGATATTAAATTAATTTTTTAAGGGGGAGGGTTTCATGGTAGCTTGCTATCGGAGCCCTCGGGTGTCACCTATGCGCTGCACTACAGCATGGGCTGGCGCACCCCACCAATAAAAGTTGAAACAACGGATCCGGTTGCAAGTTTTGTTTTTGCTTGATTTAAGTACTCCCTCCGTTCCTAAAACAGAACGGAGGGTGGATTTCGTCGGGCATGTGGGAAAGTTGTTGGCAGAATTACCCCAAGGTGGGACAGTGACGTGTCGCTACTTGGTTTTACAGTAGTTTTTTTTAAAATTCTAGATTTGGGCGCTCTGTCTGTTCTCTTGGGTAGCAGAGTATTTCGACTGTGGACGAAGCAATAAGTTGAGTTATAGCGGAGATTTAGGAAGTGAGGTAGAAATAGATTGGTATCAAGCTAGTCTCGATGTTCTAAGTCATCTTAGTCTTCCAGAAGATGATCCTGTTAAGGTACGAAATTAAAGCAATAATTATTTTCCGTTAAGACTTTCATGAAAATGTCTGTCCAATGTTTCTGTTTACTGATGGTTTTGGAAACATGATTCTCTGCCTATCCAAATAGGGGTGGGAAAACATAAATTTGCAGGCGTTACTGGTTATGGCTGTTAGGCCGTCGTGATATTAGATTAAGGACATCATCATTATTTTGTCACTGTCCCTTGCTTCAAAGCGGCTTTAAGAATTGTTCACATGCTAGCCTGAGAAAATGTCTTGTAAAATAGGTATGGTGGTTGTGTGCAGATGGGAAATTGAGTCGATGTTATTGGCTTGTAAAATTCTAGTAGTTCATGTTACTTTTTTGGAAATAGGTTACGATTTCTCGCCCTCCGCTCTCGTGGAGAAAAGAAAGGGCGAAGGCTACGTTGCAATTGATGGCACGGTGGGAGGATGGGTGTATAATGTTGGTAGGGCATAGCTAAGAGCATGTCCCACATGGATGAGGGATTGGTCCGGTTCTGAAGCGGATGCTTACATAAGGAAAGCCCACAGCTCAATGCAACATACTTACCTGGACGGGGTCAATGAGCGATCATCAAGGCTCATGGCCTAGGGTAGTGATCTCCATTGCACTCTGGAGGGGTGCTATCGTATGGTCTTCCCACGGAGGAAGAGCCAACGTCATAATTTGTGGTAGAGGGCCTGCGTTCGCGGCCCCTGCTAAACGCAAGTTCAATAGTTGTACTTTTGTTCTCGGGATTAATTATTTCCTAATGTCTATTTGTTAAAGTCCCGTTGTTTTTGATGAAAATTGTTTTGCGTCTTTATGGCTCAGTTCAGCGAGTGTTGGGAATTTTTTAAGGGAATTTGGGAATGTGTGTTTTGATTGATGGATGAGATCGATGTAAATAGAGAAATTTGAGGAAAATATGATTTGATGGGGGATTAATAGATTTAAGGTTGTTAAATGTATTGGAATTGGGAACGTCGAAAATTGTTTTTGGGAAAAGTGGTTGCTGATCTGAGCCTATATTGAACCGAAAAATCGGGAATATTTAAGCACAGTAGCATTAAAATCATGATAGTTTTCATGAGTATTTAAGCGGAACTACGTGATTTAATCAACTAATCCCTATAGTTCAGGTTCTATTATGCAATTTTTTTTCCGGTGAAAGTTTTATAATGCAATATTGGATGCAACGAGCAGTCGGGCACTGTTTGAGTGTCGGGTTCCTTTTATGCAGGTGTCGTGTTCACTTGTTTGGATCAAGGAAGGCTCGAATCTGCACAAGCAACAAAACCACTATCTTTAAAATCGACCGTACTGACCAATAAAACAAGGGAAAATATTGGTGATTTTCTCACAATGCGTTCCCCGCTATTTTTTACAAGCACGGTAACCCATGAAACATGTGATCTATAACAGAGCTGTGGGTACAGAAAAGAGGGTGGCAATACACGTGCTTAACCTGGGAAGTTGCAATTTCGGATGAACGCATATTGTGGTAACGACAAGGTGACGAGTGAAGGTGGAGTGACAGACTTCTATGAATCACTCCAGGCCCCGCTGTGAAAAGAGCTAAGACATATTGTGCCATGTTGTTGGAGTTTTTAGTCAAAAGGGGCTTCTTAAATATGTTCTTTATGAAAGCTTTATTGAGGACATTTCTGACATATGTGAAGAGATATCTACCATGAGAGAAGCCAAAATGTTAATAAAACCTGAATAAGAAGAAATGCTGCAGAATTGGTTGTGCTCTAACAAGGCCAACTGATGTAAAAGAAATGGTCTCGCATAAGATATCGGATTGAACGGCGAACACCACCACCCAACTTTGAGCTGCGGCTACTGCTCACAGGGATCTAATGCTTATACTTGATGCCTTCTTTCTTATGCTCTCATAGTGAGGGGAAACCAACATGGAAGATTAGAAATAATCAAGTACTCAAGACCGAATGTGGAGAACTTGTATTATACTGCAGTGTGATTTTGGAGCTAAGAACATATTACATTGCTTCAGGTACAGACATGGAAGAGCGATTAAATGGAACAACCTCGCGACTTGGGTAGGACCAAGTTTCAAACAAGGTAGTAGTTGATAGAGAAAGCAAAAGGTGGATTATATTGTTGTCAGGTAGAGGAAAATGTTTGGGCTGAGATGGAAGGAGGCAGAAGGAACAAAATGAATACAAGGAGCCTTTTGTTGGGTTTTGTGGCTTGCACTAAGTCCCACATGGGAGGCTTACAGACCCTGAATGCTGGAGGGTGGTACAAAATCAGCACAACATGCACCTTGATTCTCATACCTTTCTCGGCCTTTTGGCTAAGATCAAGTGTAGTATCTGTTCTTATCAGTTTAATATCTGATACGTGGACCATTGGTTCACATGATATTAAATTAATTTTTTAAGGGGGAGGGTTTCATGGTAGCTTGCTATCGGAGCCCTCGGGTGTCGCCTATGCGCTGCACTACAGCATGGGCTGGCGCACCCCACCAATAAAAGTTGAAACAACGGATCCGGTTGCAAGTTTTGTTTTTGCTTGATTTAAGTACTCCCTCCGTTCCTAAAACAGAACGGAGGGTGCATTTCGTCGGGCATGTGGGAAAGTTGTTGGCAGAATTACCCCAAGGTGGGACAGTGACGTGTCGCTACTTGGTTTTACAGTAGTTTTTTTTAAAATTTTTGCTTAATCATGGTTTTAGTCTAGATTTGGGCGCTCTGTCTGTTCTCTTGGGTAGCAGAGTATTTCGATCATGGACGAAGCAATAAGTTGAGTTATAGCGGAGATTTAGGAAGTGAGGTAGAAATAGATTGGTATCAAGCTAGTCTCGATGTTCTAAATCATCTTAGTCTTCCGAAGATGATCTGTTAAGGTACGAAATTAAAGCAATAATTATTTTCCGTTAAGACTTTCATGAAAATGTCTGTCCAATGTTAATGTTTCTGTTTACTGATGGTTTTGGAAACATGATTCTCTGCCTATCCAAATAGGGGTGGGAAAACATAAATTTGCAAAGGCATCGGTTATGGTCATAGGCCGTCGTGATATTAGATTAAGGACATCATCATTATTTTGTCACTGTCCCTTGCTTCAAAGCGGCTTTAAGAATTGTTCACATGCTAGCCTGAGAAAATGTCTTGTAAAATAGGTATGGTGGTTGTGTGCAGATGGGAAATTGAGTCGATGTTATTGGCTTGTAAAATTCTAGTAGTTCATGTTACTTTTTTGGAAATAGGTTACGATTTCTCGCCCTCCGCTCTCGTGGAGAAAAGAAAGGGCGAAGGCTACGTTGCAATTGATGGCACGGTGGGAGGATGGGTGTATAATGTTGGTAGGGCATAACTAAGAGCATGTCCCACATGGATGAGGGATTGGTCCGGTTCTGAAGCGGATGCTTACATAAGGAAAGCCCACAGCTCAATGCAACATACTTACCTGGACGGGGTCAATGAGCGATCATCAAGGCTCATGGCCTAGGGTAGTGATCTCCATTGCACTCTGGAGGGGTGCTATCGTATGGTCTTCCCACAGAGGAAGAGCCAACGTCATAATTTGTGGTAGAGGGGGCCTGCGTTCGCGCGGCCCCTGCTAAACGCAAGTTCAATAGTTGTACTTTTGTTCTCGGGATTAATTATTTCCTAATGTCTATTTGTTAAAGTCCCGTTGTTTTTGATGAAAATTGTTTTGCGTCTTTATGGCTCAGTTCAGCGAGTGTTGGGAATTTTTTCAGGGAATTTGGGAATGTGTGTTTTGATTGATGGATGAGATCGATGTAAATAGAGAAATTTGAGGAAAAGATGATTTGATGGGGGATTTATAGATTTAAGGTTGTTAAATGTATTGGAATTGGGAACGTCGAAAATTGTTTTTGGGAAAAGTGGTTCTTTGATCCGAGCCTATATTGAACCGAAAAATCGAGAATATTTAAGCACGGTAGCATTAAAATCATGATAGTTTTCATGAGTATTTAAGCGGAACTACGTGATTTAATCAACTAATCCCTATAGTTCAGGTTCTATTATGCAATTTTTTTTCCGGTGAAAGTTTTATAATGCAATATTGGATGCAACGAGCAGTCAGGCACTGTTTGAGTGTCGGGTTCCTTTTATGCAGGGTGTCGTGTTCACTTGTTTGGATCAAGGAAGGCTCTGGAATCTGCACAAGCAACAAAACCACTATCTTTAAAATCGACCGTACCAGCCAATAAAACAAGGGAAAATATTGGTGATTTTCTCACAATGCGTTCCCGCTATTTTTTACAAGCACGGTAACCCATGAAACATGTGATCTATAACAGAGCTGTGGGTACAGAAAAGAGGGTGGCAATACACGTGCTTAACCTGGGAAGTTGCAATTTCGGATGAACGCATATTGTGGTAACGACAAGGTGACGAGTGAAGGTGGAGTGACAGACTTCTATGAATCACTCCGTGCCCCATTTGTGAAAAGAGCTAAGACATATTGTGCCATGTTGTTGGAGTTTTTAGTCAAAAGGGGCTTCTTAAATATGTTCTTTATGAAAGCTTTATTGAGGACATTTCTGACATATGTGAAGAGATATCTACCATGAGAGAAGCCAAAATGTTAATAAAACCTGAATAAGAAGAAATGCTGCAGAATTGGCTGTGCTCTAACAAGGCCAACTGATGTAAAAGAAATGGTCTCGCATAAGATATCGGATTGAACGGCGAACACCACCACCCAACTTTGAGCTGCGGCTACTGCTCACAGGGATCTAATGCTTATACTTGATGCCTTCTTTCTTATGCTCTCATAGTGAGGGGAAACCAACATGGAAGATTAGAAATAATCAAGTACTCAAGACCGAATGTGGAGAACTTGTATTATACTGCAGTGTGATTTTGGAGCTAAGAACATATTACATTGCTTCAGGTACAGACATGGAAGAGCGATTAAATGGAACAACCTCGCGACTTGGGTAGGACCAAGTTTCAAACAAGGTAGTAGTTGATAGAGAAAGCAAAAGGTGGATTATATTGTTGTCGGTAGAGGAAAATGTTTGGGCTGAGATGGAAGGAGGCGAAGGAACAAAATGAATACAAGGAGCCTTTTGTTGGGTTTTGTGGCTTGCACTAAGTCCCACATGGGAGGCTTACAGACCCTGAATGCTGGAGGGTGGTACAAAATCAGCACAACATGCACCTTGATTCTCATACCTTTCTCGGCCTTTTGGCTAAGATCAAGTGTAGTATCTGTTCTTATCAGTTTAATATCTGATACGTGGACCATTGGTTCACATGATATTAAATTAATTTTTTAAGGGGGAGGGTTTCATGGTAGCTTGCTATCGGAGCCCTCGGGTGTCGCCTATGCGCTGCACTACAGCATGGGCTGGCGCACCCCACCAATAAAAGTTGAAACAACGGATCCGGTTGCAAGTTTTGTTTTTGCTTGATTTAAGTACTCCTCCGTTCCTAAAACAGAACGGAGGGTGGATTTCGTCGGGCATGTGGGAAAGTTGTTGGCAGAATTACCCCAAGGTGGGACAGTGACGTGTCGCTACTTGGTTTTACAGTAGTTTTTTTTAAAATTTTTGCTTAATCATGGTTTTAGTCTAGATTTGGGCGCTCTGTCTGTTCTCTTGGGTAGCAGAGTATTTCGACTGTGGACGAAGCAATAAGTTGAGTTATAGCGGAGATTTAGGAAGTGAGGTAGAAATAGATTGGTATCAAGCTAGTCTCGATGTTCTAAATCATCTTAGTCTTCCAGAAGATGATCCTGTTAAGGTACGAAATTAAAGCAATAATTATTTTCCGTTAAGACTTTCATGAAAATGTCTGTCCAATGTTAATGTTTCTGTTTACTGATGGTTTTGGAAACATGATTCTCTGCCTATCCAAATAGGGGTGGGAAAACATAAATTTGCAAAGCATCGGGTTATGGTCATAGGGCCGTCGTGATATTAGATTAAGGACATCATCATTATTTTGTCACCGTCCCTTGCTTCAAAGCGGCTTTAAGAATTGTTCACATGCTAGCTGAGAAAATGTCTTGTAAAATAGGTATGGTGGTTGTGTGCAGATGGGAAATTGAGTCGATGTTATTGGCTTGTAAAATTCTAGTAGTTCATGTTACTTTTTTGGAAATAGGTTACGATTTCTCGCCCTCCGCTCTCGTGGAGAAAAGAAAGGGCGAAGGCTACGTTGCAATTGATGGCACGGTGGGAGGATGGGTGTATAATGTTGGTAGGGCATAACTAAGAGCATGTCCCACATGGATGAGGGATTGGTCCGGTTCTGAAGCGGATGCTTACATAAGGAAAGCCCACAGCTCAATGCAACATACTTACCTGGACGGGGTCAATGAGCGATCATCAAGGCTCATGGCCTAGGGTAGTGATCTCCATTGCACTCTGGAGGGTGCTATCGTATGGTCTTCCCACGGAGGAAGAGCCAACGTCATAATTTGTGGTAGAGGGGCTGCGTCGCGCGGCCCTCGCTAAACGCAAGTTCAATAGTTGTACTTTTGTTCTCGGATTAATTATTTCCTAATGTCTATTTGTTAAAGTCCCGTTGTTTTTATGAAAATTGTTTTGCGTCTTTATGGCTCAGTTCAGCGAGTGTTGGGAATTTTTTCAGGGAATTTGGGAATGTGTGTTTTGATTGATGGATGAGATCGATGTAAATAGAGAAATTTGAGGAAAAGATGATTTGATGGGGGATTTATAGATTTAAGGTTGTTAAATGTATTGGAATTGGGAACGTCGAAAATTGTTTTTGGGAAAAGTGGTTGCTGATCTGAGCCTATATTGAACCGAAAAATCGGGAATATTTAAGCACAGTAGCATTAAAATCATGATAGTTTTCATGAGTATTTAAGCGGAACTACGTGATTTAATCAACTAATCCCTATAGTTCAGGTTCTATTATGCAATTTTTTTTCCGGTGAAAGTTTTATAATGCAATATTGGATGCAACGGGTGAATACGGAATTTGGAGCTATCGGCAACGGGTGAATACGGAATTTCTTACTTACGGAGGTTGGAGGTATCGGCAACGGGTGAATACTGTTTAAGTCACCCCACCGCCCTCTAAAACTGGCGGAGCGTCTTACTTGCGGAGGTTGGAGGTATCGGCAACGGGTGAATACGGAATTTCTTCTTAAAAGGATTGTGGACCCGAAACCTGTCTCTTAAAACATTTTATTTCAATTTTTAAGGTTATTACATGTTTGCAGATTTTAAGACGTCTTACTAGTCCTAAACTGCACCGGAGACACGTTAGTGGTTTACAAAATATCGCACGCGTAGAAAACTTTAGCAGATAATAAGTCATACAGGTATAAGGAGTTCCGCCCTCTTCGTAGGGTCGGAAACTTCCCACGAATAATATACAGTTTATGTCCGAATATTAAAAGTGTCTAATATGCAGTCTACACCTACAGAGTCGAGCAAAAAAAAGCGGAATTATACCTCGCTAAACAAAAGCTACAGTTGCTGCTAAACATAAATAGGAGAAATAACGTCAGACTATCTAGATAAATTTTACCGACAAATTACAGGAAGGACCTAACGAGAATACCCCTAGACATAAACAGAATTATACCTCAAAAGATACAGATTGCATAACGAACACCGCGGGAGGTCTACTCCGCAGGTCGTTTGCCTGGATTCCCTGAAAATATTTAGTATGTAGGGGGTGAGTTCTCGAAATAACCCAGTAAGGGGGCAGGTATAGTAACGAGAAAAACTTTTAAAAAACGTTTTTCCATGCATAAAAGATTAGTGTGCCATGAACTAGCATATAATACAATCCTAAGTATAAATAGGAACATGATATGCAAATGTTGTGATGCCTAGCAGTCCTGTCGGACTGGTGGTACTTTCCCATACAGATGGTCCCCGACCACTGACAGCACCCTACGGCGGCTTGTTAAGCTCACGCCGATTATTGGGATCAGAACGCATGGTACCAGCGAGGGGTGATCTGCCCCTAACTGTTAGAATAAAAAAATGCGGCATAAAGCCGACGCATAACAGAAAACGGGTCCGTTGTCGAACCCCGATAAGCAGATCCGATATAGCATAAGTCCAGAAAATAATAAAACCTGCAAACCGCTATGTACCATGTGACTAGCCCCGGGAGTCACTGGGCCCCACCCTCGACCCGAGTACTAGCCCTTAACTAACCTAATACACATGCATTGCGTATTAAGAAAGCTAAACCCCTTACCTCGACAAAAATGGATATCTACTGTAGCCCCCTGAAGCTCACAAGCAGTATCCCTGAATTGCAGATTTAATTTGCCAGACTAGTTAATTAACTAAAGTTCCTTACTGTGGGAATTTATCTAAAATTACCACTTAAACCCCCCAACTTTTCAAAAAATTTCAAACTTTCCCAAAACTTCACAAAGTTGCAAAAAGTGACAACTTTATACTTAAAGTGTCCAAAGTTACTTCCATAACTTAAAGTGGCCAGCTTTCCTTTAACTTTTCCACAAATACACTTTTTACCCAAACTTTTCCATAGAGTGTATTTTAGCACTTAACTTTTACAAAGCTACAAAATATTCAATTTTGTCAACTTTTCCACAAAAATAACTTTTCAGCCCAACTTCCTTTTTGACCCTAAACTTTATAAACTTGCATTTTAACCACACAAATCAAACTTTATTCAACAAAAATCTACCCAAAAAATTCATCAAAGTTTCGGCCTCCACCCTAAATTTCAACTAACATGTTTTTTCATGATTTCTCAAGAACAAAACATGTTCATCATGCTACTAACTTCAACATAGTTGAAGATCAGAATCATCCAACAACCAAACTTCATAAAAATTACCAAGGATGTTCCTCACCTTGCTGAAACTTGTAGATCAACCTAGGATGAGCTGTTATTGAGACAAATCCATCACCAAAATCCTTCAACAAAATCGGCCATGAAGAACAACAAAGATGGATGAGTTTTTCTTTCATGTTTAAACTTCAAGAACGTGAAGATCCTACAAAAAAAAACTCAACCATACCTTGAACTCAACCATACCAAAAAGATCCATTAACCACTAATTACAACCAAAAAAATATTATCTTCATCTCTTTAACAAAAGTTCCGGCCCAATAAGTAAAATCCCAACAAGATTTTCCAATTTTTTCCTTCCTCGGTGACCATTTTGCCCTCCGAAACTGATTTTCGACAAAACGTCCCGGAACTCCGTAAATGTTGTCCAACACGTAAAACACTTATAATTATCACCAAATTAACTCCCAAATACTGAATTCCATTAATTGGTTACATTCCAATAGTAATCCGATATTTACAGAATTTGAATTTCCTGCCAAAACTCAATAGAAAATTTCAGAACGTCGGGGTGGGTGTAACAGTTTGAGTGTCGGATTCCTTTTATGCAGGGTGTAGTGTTCACTTGTTTGGATCAAGGAAGGCTCTGGAATCTGCACAAGGAACAAAACCACTATATTTAAAATCGACTGTCTCAGCCAATAAAACAAGGAAAAATATTGGTGATTTTCTAACAATGTGTTCCCACTATTTTTTACAAACACAGTAACCCATGAAACATGTAATCTATAACAAAGCAGCAGGTACAGAAAAGAGGGTGGCAATACACATGCTTAACCTGGGAAGTTGCAATTCCAGATGAACGCATATTGTGGTAACGACAAGGTGACGAGTGAAGATGGAGTGACGGACTTCTATGAATCACTCCAGGTCCCGCTGTGAAAAGTGCTAAGACATATTGTGCCATGTTGTTGGAGTTATTAGTCAAAAGGGGCTTCTTAAATATGTTTTTTATGAAAGCTTTATTGAGGACATTACTGACATATGTGAAGAGATATCTACCATGAGAGAAGCCAAAATGTTAATAAAACCTGAATAATAAGAAGAGATATTGAACGGAAATTTTTTCAGGGAATTTGGGAATGTGTGTTTTGATTGATGGATGAGATCTCTTCAAATCCGATTGCTCGTATCTACTTCGTGAACATGACCGACAGCGGGACCAACGAGAAAATCCTGCAGGCGTTTCGTGGTGGTAAGCGACAACATTGCCGGTGAGGATTGATCGGTGGTAATGGAGCAGATTCATGAGTGACAACATTAGTTTTAAAAAGCGAGCGATACTGATCCGGATTTTGGAGTGTTGAGTAAAAAATTTAAGGATTGATAATTCTTAGAGAAAACAAACAAAATTAAACAACTGGGCTACAAAAAAATGAAATTAGCGAGGAACCATCTGCATAATGGAATAGGCAGGAAGCGTGCAGTGGGTCTTAACCACAAGTAAATGAGGGCACTTAAGTAATTTACTTCATCTAAAGTTTCTAAAATAGGATATGCACTAATCTCTTAGGGGCATCCTTAAAAGGAATACACACGATCCTTTGAGGGACGGACGGAGTATTAAATGTAATTCGTAGTTTTTTGAAAAAAACTCTTAATCCTATTATTCCCCTTTATGCACTTTTTGTTTCCTTTCCTTCTTTTCCTTACTAAACCAGGTTTTGTAGCTTGATCCAAAATTTATGCTGAATCTAGATTTTAAAAGTCCTAAAGTTGGGAAGATTATGTACAGCTTGATGCAAAAATAATTTATGCTGAATCTAAATAAAGAAGTGTTGGGTTTCAAGGAAGAATAAAAGTCCCTCCGTTATTGAGCTTTGAACGAATTTTGACATGAAAAAAATTGTGTTGAACTAACCAGCGTGCTGTACTTTGCTGTGTTGTCCCACATGGACGCCGCAACTAAGACGTGGCTTAAATTAGGCTTTATACTCAGCTTTCCCGTTTGATTTTTCTTTATCTTTGCGCTTGGGGCAATGACGCAGCTAATGAGGTTCTAACCGAGGCGCGTCTATTGCTGGTTGAAAACTATTTCCAAACCTCCTCACTGGCCTGGGCTTGACCTTGGCCTCTGAGAATTTCTGGAAGGGCTCCCTTTGGGGTAAAGCCCTACAATTCTTAGTTCGAAACTCTTTAACAAAATCAAAATTGGGTACTAGTTTGCGTATGAATGATAATAATGATAACGATTCCGCACTGGCACGGCCCACTTACAATTTTGGAGTCTCTTAATAATGATTCCGCACTGGAACGGCCCCGTTTACAATTTTCGAGTCTCCTTTAAGTTTTGATGCTTGATGTAATTTACAATTTTTTATTGAACCAACAAAATCAGGCTTGGTATTCCGAATCAACTAAAAGTTCTATACTACCATTTGGTGTAATTATAGTTAAATTCTAGTGGTTAGCGAACAGGAAACATGGATTAGGATAGGAGTAGAATGAATTTAGGTGTAAATATTGTGGTCCGAAGAGGCTAGGTGATAAAATTAGAATGTAACATCACCTGAATCTGGGAAATGTAGCTCACCGGTCACTTTGCCCATATGATAGAAGATATTATTAGATAACCAGTAAAACAAGGATCACAATAATTCCCCAATGGCAAAAGAGAAATCACAAAGAAGCCCTGAAAGCTCAAGGCTGAGAGTTTTGAATATCATGATGAAAACAAAGCAACCTATTATTTTTGAGTATTAAGCAGAGCTTTGTATGGACATGCATCACCTTCACTTCAGAGTCAATTATCTGATCAATGATCCACATGGGGAGAGGATATGCATAGAAAGGGGATGGAGCTTCCACATTATCGTGAGACTAGCGCTGTTTCTTGTCAAAAACCCAAGTGTGAAGATATTCATAGAAACAAGAATGAATAGAAACATGTATATTTTGATGATGGCTGGATACATGTGCACAAGCAAAAGGTCTTGACAAATTTTATTGTCAACAACCCAAGTGAGTTCTTTTAAAGTATTTAGATGCACACGGAAAAATGGAGAGAATGCAATTCAAGTTTAGTCAGTTTATATGAATAAAAGGAAAATAAGCACCTTCTTGTTCTTCAATTACCGCTAGCTATGCCATGGGTTCCGTATAACTAATGAAAAATTATAGGTGCTAACTATTGTAGGTACTTCCAAGATTTAACCAAGAACGACTTCCCTTTACCCCAAGTTCAATCTCGAGCTAACACATAACGTAAATGAATGGAAGCCTGGTAATAACCCCCCCAAAACCAATGTCTTTTAACTTAGCTTGGTGGGGGGGGGGGGGCCAACAATGACTTCCCTTTACCCCAAGTTGAGTCTCGAGTAACACTTAACGTAAATGAATGGAAACCTGAATGGAAGCCTGGTAATAACCCCCTAACACAAATGTCTTTAACTTGGCTTGATGGGGTGCGCCAGGCCCATGCTATAGTGCAACGCATGGGCGACACGTGAGGGCTCCAGTAGCAAGCTACCGTAAACCCTCCCCCTAAAAAAATTAATTTAATATCATGTGAATCAATGATCCACGTATCAGATATTAAACTGATAAGAACAGATACTACACTTGATCTTAGCCAAAAGGCCGAGAAAGGTATGAATATAATAGGGCGTGTCGTGCTGGTTTTGTACCACTGCCCAGCGTTCAGGGTCTGGTAAGCCTCCCATGTGGGACTTAGTGCAAGCCACAAAACACAACAGAAGGCTCCTTGTATTCATTTTGTTCATTCTCCCTCCTTCCCTCAGCGTCAGCCCAAACATTTTCCCTCACACTGCTTAACAGCAATCATAACAAGTGCTGACTTGGGCTTTTAGTACCTCATCAGGACAATACATCCCCACAGCTTTGGGTGGTGCAGCTGCTGCACTCTTTGCTTCTTGTTGCAGCCTTAACTTTCAAAGCTTCTCATGGCCTAATTGTGTGAACCATTCTGTTATTCCTAAATTCATTCGACTTCATGGTACCAAGTTTGTAACCAAACAAGATCAGCAATAGACCAAATATCACAAAAATATGTCATTCGATAGTACGAAAGAGTATAAAACAAAAGAACACAACGCCCTATAGTAGCCTACAGCCGATGGTGGTGAAATAGAAGTGCGGTTGCTGAAAAAGTTTGAAAGAATAAAAACAGAACAACCAAGCAAGATGGCTCTCAAAAAAAAAAAATCATACGATATCAAGGTATTTCCTGACTATCCTGAACAAAGATTATACTATGAGTTACTTTAGACTTTGAATTGAATATATCTTCCCAATACAATTCTATAAACACTTGTACTTTGGGCCAAACATATATAGGCAAAGCTATTCAGATTTATCCATGTCAACGTCTTCCAACTCAACAGGGAAAGCGAAGCTGCCTAATTCCTAAAGGAGTGGATGATTTTTAAGAGTCAGGGCAGTGACCCCAATGTGATAAATTTTAGTTTAAGGACGTGAAAGATACAAATGAAAAAGCTTGGGGGTCAATGATGTTTTAAAATGTTGACTGAAGTCCAAGAACTCGAACTGCTGTTTGGCAGGACTCGCGCACGTTCTCGCGCGAGTCCGATCTCGTTCCTTCACATCACCTTCCTTCTTCTCCTTCCCCGTCCTTTAATCACTTCTCATCTTCCATCCGTCGGCCCTTAATCGCTCACTTTTTACTCTGTTTCCTTCTTCAAGCTCGTAGCCTTCCGCCATGGCTGCTGCCTCGCCAGAAGAAGGTACCTTACTTCATTTTCTGAAGTTCTTTTAAGGTTGATGAAGTTAAGAATTCTGTTGGTTTTGGTCCCTTAATGAATTGTTTCTGAAGCATATATGGATACTTCCTCCTGGTAGAGCATCTTATCAATTGCATTGGGTTACAAAGAAAGAATGGATGATGCCTGATACAAACTGCAAATTTTAAACAAGTTGTTATTAGTATTTGTTTTTGTTCAATCTACACGCAAATAGATTCTCCTTTGAAATTCAAAATAAGATTAATTTGGAATTCAGGAATTATCTAATTATGCTGCTTGATTATTCTTCGTAAATGATTGATTGGTGAGCTGTTTGTAAAGGCGGTGAGATGGATCTGGAGAAGGGAGTATCGAGCCCTCAACGAGGTCGGAACTTTTTGATGGATCTCTCGCCGACACCTTCACCATCTTCAACGACAGCTCCTGCTCTGGTGCTATCTAATTCGGGGAAGCGGATCGATCAGGCCGGAAGGAAGAAGTATGTCAAGCAAGTTACTGGCCGCCACAATGATACTGAGATGCACTTGGCGGCGCAGCAAGGTGATCTGGTGGCTGTCAAGAAGATTCTTGATGATATTGGCTCACAGATGGTGGGGACGTTGACCGGTGAAGACTTGGACAGTGAGATTGCCGAAATTCGGGCCTGTGTGGTGAATGAGGAGAATGAACTGGGTGAGACGGTCTTGTTCACTGCTGCAGAGAAAGGGCATCTCGATGTTGTGAAGGAGTTATTAAAATATTCAAATAAGGAGGCTCTTTCAAAAAAGAATAAGTCTGGTTTTGATCCTCTGCACATTGCTGCATGTCAAGGGCACCATGGTATTGTTCTTCTTGCTTCTAGAGTTCTCTATCACCAGCCTCTAGAGCCTTTTTTTCCTTTCATTTTTGTGCCCGCGTGTGTGTGGATCCTTATGACAGTTCTATGCTCTATTTTTTGTTTGTTTCTGTCCATCAGTGTAAGTTTTTCTCTCATCCTCTTCGAGTGTTTGAATGTTATTCACGCGCTTAAATTTATCAGCACCATGGCATCAGTGCCTGAAAAAGATCCTAATGTCTTTGGAAGAATAATTGATGGGCTAGAAATTGAATGGATGATATTTAACAGGTTTAATTAAAATAACCTGTTAAAATGGTGATCACCCCAATCTTATGCAGGAAATGTTGGGTTGGACTAAGCTTATTCATTCCAGTGAACTTTGTTTTTTGATATATTGAACTATTCTTATTTCTTTGTTAGGCAGATTATCTGTTGGTTTGTTTTGTTACAATAGTACCATTGCCTTCTTCTCATAGTCCTAATTCACCCTTCATAAGTCTCTCTCTCTCTCTGTAGTATCATAAATATCTGCACGATTGTACGCCACTGTTTCTGTTAATATTTTCTCAGATATGACAGCAGTTTAAGTAGATATCCTGTGAGCTATGTTAAGATGATGTAACGTGGGTAAGCTGACACTGTTTATTACTTGCAGCGATTGTTCAAGTACTGCTGGATCATGATCCATCATTAAGCCAGACAGTTGGTCCATCAGGTGCAACTCCTCTAATATCTGCAGCTACCAGAGGACACACAGAAGTTGTCAATGAACTGCTGTCTAAGAATCGTAGCTTGTTAGAGATTTCTAGATCGAATGGTAAAAATGCATTGCATCTAGCTGCCAGGCAAGGACATGTTGATGTTGTAAAAGCTTTGCTCAGCAAAGATTCACAACTGGCTAGGCGGACTGACAAGAAAGGGCAGACTGCTTTGCATATGGCCGTCAAAGGGCAGAACTGTGAGGTGGTAACATTGCTTCTTGAAGCAGATGCGGCGATAGTGATGCTCCCAGACAAATTTGGCAACACAGCATTGCATGTAGCTACGAGAAAGAAGCGACCTGAGGTGAGTTATTCTCTCTCTTTTTTTTCCCCAATCCTTTCAAATCTCAGCTTGTTCCGTTTTTTCTGTGTATTGTGGAATTGATAACTAACAGGGAACAAGAGTTGTTTGTTGCAGGACCCTTGCTTCATGTCTATTTAAGATGAAACTTGAATATACGTTAGCTGTGTTCATGGCTTAGTAATCAGTTGTATTAAACTTTCCCTTTCTGTTGCAGATTGTGAAGGAACTGCTATCACTTCCGGATACCAGTGTTAATGCTTTGAACAGAGAACACAAGACTGCTCTTGATATAGCTGAAGCCCTTCCTCTTTCTCAAGAATCTGCAGATATAAAGGAATGCCTTTATCAACATAATGCTCTTAGAGCCAACGAATTGAACCAACCGAGAGATGAGTTGAGGAAAACTGTAACCCAAATCAAGAATGATGTTCATACCCAGCTTGAACAAACAAAAAGGACGAATAAGAATGTTCATAACATTTCAAAGGAGCTAAGGAAACTTCACCGAGAAGGAATCAACAATGCAACCAATTCAGTGACAGTGGTGGCTGTTCTGTTCGCCACTGTTGCTTTTGCAGCCATTTTTACTGTTCCGGGTGGGGATTATGATAGTGGGATGGCTGTTGTTGTGGGCTCTGCTTCTTTCAAAATATTCTTCATCTTCAATGCAATTGCTTTGTTTACATCCTTAGCTGTTGTGGTTGTTCAAATCACACTGGTCCGAGGTGAGACAAAAGCAGAGAAACGGGTTGTGGAAGTGATCAACAAACTGATGTGGTTGGCATCTGTATGCACTTCAGTGGCATTCATAGCATCGTCTTATATAGTCGTGGGCAGAAGACACAAATGGGCTGCAATCTTGGTTACACTGGTAGGAGGACTGATAATGGGTGGTGTCCTTGGCACCATGACCTATTATGTGGTTCGAAGCAAGAGAGTACGGTCGATGAGGAAGAAGTCGAAGAGTTCAAAGAGAAGTGGATCCAGCTCATGGTATCACTCGGACTTGGAGAACTCTGAAGTTGAACTTGAAAACCGGATATATGCCATTTGATTTTGATGCGCCTGCTTTGTGTAAATCATGGATGCAAAGTTCAGAGCTGGTAATCTCGTGAAGGGGATCAATTTAAGAATCAAAAGTGGGTACCTCTTTGATGTCAAGTTTTCTCTGGTTTCATGGATGGGGTTTCTAGGAGGGGGTACATATGTACAAGTTTAACAACCTTCTGTCTGGCACACTTCTGGGATTTGATATGAGGCAATGTAAGAGTGGTAACACAGAAGCAGCATTGCTTACCTGTAGCCTATTCAAATTTGAAGGTGCCGAATCTACTTTGATTATTATTGTAATGGTTTAAGGCCAATAGTTTCTATTTACTTGTTTTCTTGACACGTAGTGGTGGCTCGATCTGTATGCACTTGTAGAGGTCGAATTGGTGAAGAAAAACTAAGTTAAACCATCTAACAAGTTGGTTTCACCAGGGTTTTAATTGCTGCGAAAATTAATGTCTTTAAATGTGAATTCTTTTGTCTTTTGTACTCAAAAAAAAATCATTCAGAAAAAATACAATCATATTCGTCTTTGAAAAGATTTCATCATTTACTTCTAAAAACCCTTTTAATACTCATTAGCCTTAACTTTCATTCTCTATTCAAAAAGTTAAGTTAACTCATTTTTATCTTATACTCGTATAATAGGCTTTTCAAGAGATAGATAGAGGGAAAATGGGGGAAATTTCAAAATTGAAAATATCAAATTTTATACTGTATTAGCAAATGAATACAGCATGATTCATACTGAGTATTAACAAAAAATGGATGAAAAAAAAAATCAAATTGCTAATTTGTCACCAAGCTAGCATGATTGTGGTGGAACAGCAGAAAGATGGTGCGGATTCATGTGAGACGTGAGGATTGCGACGACGAGTTTCTCCATGATTGCTTAACCACTTCACCAGTTCGCGAAATCGCCTCCGAAATCGTTCAAATTTCCAATATTCAGTCCAAGATTCGAAGTCTCTCTCTTCAGCTTGAGCCTCGCCTTTTGGCCCTGCGCCACGACCCGAAAGGTCTGATCACAGTTTCGTATACCAATTACTACTTTCATGATTGACAGTCTCGCTATCCTTTTCAACTTTTGCAGGTATTGCTTTGATGAGAGCTTTAACGGAAGCTCGATCGTACGCCTCCAAGGTCTCTCTCTCGCTCTCTATCTCTGTTTTCGGTTCCGTTTTCTCATGCGCCGAGAAACCAAGGAATGCATGATTTCTTGTGGCATCATTTTCAGTTTACGGAATTGACAGAAATCGATAGTTTACTGAGGAGGGAGTTTTTGGCGGATTATTCGTTGTCATGGTTGTTTTGCCAGGACCAGGTTTTGCACAATAAGCCGCTGTCATTGCATATCCTGAAAGATCACATACAAACAACTGAGAAGGAATTTATCCCACATTATGCGTTATTAGGCTTCAAAGATTCCAGTCAATTGCATCAGCTTTTTGCAGGTATTACCGTGAGTTCCAGAAGTAGCTAGATATTTTAACCAAAAAGGGAGATTTTCTGGAATGAATTTGGCACCGTGGTTGTAAATGCTGCCGTACTCTTTGGTTCAATAGTCCATTCCTGATGTTAATCATTTGGAATGAATCTCGTGGATTACTACTGTCAGCCAAAAGGACCTAAACTAGCTTCCATCATTTTATTCTATATACTATAATATACACCACATTAGCGTTTTAGGTCAGAAATCCTTTAATTGATGCACACTGTCACAATTAATAGGGAAGAGCTATTGGGAATTTGCTTTCTGTGTGTGTGTGTGTGTGGTGGGTGCACAATTATCTCTTTAGATAGAAGATCAATCACAAAGTTGGTTGGAACATATTTGTCTGAAAACATCAGGATCAGACATGCTTAAAGAGGATACAACTCAGCTCTGGTGGGCAGGGAAAGAGCTTTCACGGGGTGAAAGATTGTCGAAGTACACGGGGAATAATGATAAGACAAAGGTACTGTGATTGATGCTCATTATTGTTTCTAATGCTGGTGAGATAAGCATCTTACTATGGTTGTTAATGCTCTTCTGCAGATTGTTCTAAGACTGAAGTCTACTGGTTCAGGCACTGCATGATCTATGAGTAAGTAATAGAATAGCAGATGCTGCTATCCCTTAGCTGAGCATTTAATTCATGTATCCTGGAATGCACAGATACCCTTTTTTCTACCATCCTTTTCTTCATTCTTTAGGATCGGTTCAATTTTGTTCTTTCTGCTCTAGGGTCATTAACTTAGTTGGTTAGACAGTATTACTGCCAGGAACTAACATGATGCTATTGAAACACTCGAACTCATTTACACAGTAAAAATTTCTGGGTATATCTTTCATCAGATCTTGAGGTTTCTTCTTTCTGTTGCAGGATGGCTTCTATCTCAGGCTTGTATAAAGATCCAATAGTTTGAAGTTCTTCATCCTGAAGCAGCCTCTAAGCACTGAAAGTTAACGTCTTCAATCCAGGAATTCGTTTCAACCTAGTCATACAGCTTGCTGCTTGACATTTTAATGTACTTTCTGCAAAACATGTAATCTGAATAATAGTGTATAAAAGCTACAAGCCTGCCTATAGGCTTTTCCCTTGCATGCATGCTTCTGTGCATCATAATGGTGTGGTTGGATTTAAATTTCGAGAGAAGATTGTTATTTTTTGCATGTGTGCTACTGAGAAATTTTGAAGCTCTTTGTACTAGATATACATATATTAATATTCATTTTTACTGAAACAAATTGGACTCACCAAGCAGCATTGGTGCTTCTTTCTGAAGGTGAATCTGAGCAAATGTAACTATGAAAGTGTTCATGCAAGTAACCATTTGTGTGCATTTGTGTTTACGGTTTAATAATTTTTAAACTAGTATGAACGTCTGGATAGAAAATAACTGCTTCCTTTATATCTGAAAAGATTCAGATGCTTGAGCAATTCCAGGAACTGTTTCTTGGCACAAGTTTTCGCTTTACCCAGGGTTTACAGATCTGGTTATTGAATAGGTGATTCAGTTGATTCAGTTCTGTCCTGAGGGTCCTTGGTACCTGAAGAATAAACAATAGAAAGAGCAACCAGCAAATCAGATTTTCAAGGCATGAGAAGTGGAAGAGCAACAGCTAAGGATCTGTCAAACTGTTTTAGAGAGACTGCTGAAGGTGACTCCAGACCTCTTGGTTTTTTGTGTTCATCCTACTTTATGAGATCATTCAAAAAACATTTATTGACTTATGCTGTTGGTTGGCAATGTTTGTCAAGTATTGGTAGCTAGAATTACTCAACTTTCTCTAGTTCAGTGCACAAGGGATTAGTATGAACAGTCCATAGATATGATGGACTGCACTCGTTAACAGTTGATGACCCTTTTTCATAAATAAAACCTTTCTGGCCGGTTAACTTTCTCTAGTTTAGTGCACAAGGGATTAGTGTGTGCCCTGCCTTTCCTCATTCTAAAATAGTTTCTTCTGGTACATGCCTATTAACTTTGAGTCCTCGTTAGTGCTTTGCAACATCAAAGTAGCCTTTATACTGCTTTATTTGTGTGGGTCTGGTATTGTCAAATCCGCCAACATGTTCTCTTAGTTTAAGGTTGAGAGTAGTAACTCTATATAGCCACGTGAAAGTTGTTTCCCTGCTTGGAGCTTAACTGATGCTTGCATCTGATTCTTGATATCTTTTAACTTGATTGTTTCTATCTTATTAAGTTACATTAGTCGGAATGCCAATACACTCCATCAATAGCTACCTCAGTTCATCTGTATGTCATCAGATTAGAGTTCCATCTCTGTGGAGAAACTTATGGTGATGACAGTTTTAAGATTTCCTTTTCCGGCACTCCAATTCTTGCATGATTCTTTAAATATGTTTTTTTCCTTTTTCATAAATGCTAATATGGTGTTTAATGGTCAACTAATGGGTATAGATTTTATGAACCATACTGTTTGCTTTAAAATTTCTTCAGAAGTTAATACTCCTTTGAGCATATTAAATTTAGTTGCTTCACTTTTGTTTTTCTGCTCATTAGAAGTAGATTTAAAAAAATTATTTGCACATAAGGTGTCCTCTATTTCTCACAGGATAATATTTTGTGCACCTTCAGTTTTGGGGATCAATAATCTGTGTTCCACTTGATTCCTCTTGGTAACAGACAAGTGGGCTCTTGGCTATCATAGCCATGATTAATTACCTTTTTTTAAGGTTGTGACGCAATAAATAATATTGAGGTCCATCATCTGATCAACTTTGCAAACTTTAGTAGAGTTACATTGGTTGACTATATTTTCTATAGGTTTTGGAATTTTGGCAGAGTAATCCTTCATGTTATGATGGTTTAGTTCAATTAGCTCGAGGATTTGTCCTAGTTCTCTTGCTGATAGCCTCAGCTCTTTCAGAGACAGCTCCAATTTCCTCATGTAATCATTAAATACTCTTAATATATTTTTTTAATATAAAAAGTAACCCTTCAAGCTTCAATTAAAATTGACCTTTTCAACCTTTACTTTTCCACGTCTTCAGGTTATTCAGGATGTGAGAAGTTTTGGCAAAGTATGATGGTTACAAAGTTACTCTACCATTATCTCAAGACAGAGGTTAATGACAGAATATTTAATTGCTTATATCTATGATGACACTTTTGATGAATTTTATCTGAAATTCAGGATCCTTGTGTTTACTTTCTAACCCACCCACCCACCACACCCAGCAAAAAAGAAAAAGTTGGATTTTTCTGTTGCTTTCAATTTTGCCTCCCCTTTCACTCTCTTCCTTCAAAGTTAATGACATAATTCTCATATTTGGCATCCGTTTCATTCCACATTTTGGATCAAAATGCAGGAGTTATCAAAATTGTTAAGGAAGAAGATAAAAAGGATTACATCAGAAACCAAAGTGTAGCATATATAACAGGAATGATCTGGTAACTATGCTCTCTCCCTCGGGTTCAGCCCCTGGAAATTTCTGGCCTTTCATGGACTTCACCCACAGCGTTGGAAGTAGACAGTGAGCTATAAAATCCCACTTCACTAACAGTTTTTCTAGGACAAAATGACTGCTGAGACCTCTTGCAATGAGCAATTGCTCCCTGGATTGACCTCTCCATCTCAGAGTTCACACTCCCACTTCTCTTCAAGAACTGAACTCTGTGAGACCCATCAGCATTGTTCGAAACCGATGAGGAAGAAGAGGAAGAAGAACATGATGATGATGAAACTGATGAGGATGAAGAAGATGACAGAATCTTCTTCACCGAATTCCCCCTGATAGCAAGTGAAAACGACCTCCTATGTAGACCAGCTCTGACATGATCAGTTGCGTTCTTTTGCTTGTGTACCTGACTCAGCACGGTCTTTGCGGCTGCTTTGTTCTTGGAGACCGACCCTTCATCTGCCACTTTGGCAGCAGAGGATTCATTAGAGCAGCCAGACTTACCAAAGAAAGATTTAAGGTAAGCCCTTGATGATTGCTTGATGATCTTCAGCTTTTGCGTCCATGTCTTCTTGGAGGAATAATTTTCCTTGACGTCACAGCCTGCAGGGTAGTAGTACTCAGCAAAGTATTCCTGTGCATTCAGCTCTCTGCTGGCCTGCCGTGACTCGAAGGGAGAAATGTTGCAGGACTCATAGGGCGTGTGTGCAGCAGTTGGGGTGGTGAGTGTTGCGGTGAGTGGGGTGGCGTAGAGTTCATCAAAGTCTACATCTTTGGACCTGTAGGTGGAGTTCTGAAGGAGCTTTTCGACCATTTGGAGGCGCGGAGGGAGGTGCAGAGGGAGGAGCTTGCCTTTGTAGAAGAGCTCGTCAGCTGGTGAAGTTGTGAGCTCGGTTTCCATTTTGAACTCGAACTCTGATCTGTTGTTACGTGGCGGAGAAGCCACAGATGCGCTGAAGAAGGTGGAGAATGAGCTCACTTCCATGTCAATGAAGTCTTCATCTGAAATGTTACTACCACTTTCGCAAGAGAGTAGCTTTGCTTCCATTTTCATCAGGTATATGCCTCTCGCTCACTCTCTCTCTAGGATTATTATATGCTCGGTAGAGAGTAATGAAGGCGACCTAATAACCTTTTTAAAGGATGGTTTATGGAAGAATAAACTTTTAAATTTTCTTTTACATAATTTGTTCTGTATTAAAGTATAACTATGGCGTTACGAAATTAAAACCATGACACTACGGAGCACGTAGGGACTACTGATTGTTCTGTTTATTTATTTATTTATTATTATTATATGGAAACTGATTGTTCTGCTTTGTTTTCTTCTTACGGTTTATTTGATTGATGATAATACGTGATGTATAATACTATATATCAAAATCTTTTTATTCCAAATAAATGACTTTTTTCCACTTTTGTTTTATTTTAGTCCATTTTTACCTTTGTAAACGAACTCACTCAAAGAGTCCAAGGGAGTGGATTGAGAGGGGTGGCAATGAGTTTGGAAGGGGTAAATGATGAAAATTTATGTAAAATGAGTTAATAACCAAAAACAATCTTAATTTGTACAAAAGAGCTAAAAGTGACGACCCATTTGAGAGAGGGGAAGTAATTAATTTTGAAATTCATTTCACGAAATAAGTTAGTTTGTTGTTGTAAATGTATATTTATCTAATATAAGGTTATTCCAAATGATCATTCATACAAATGACTAAATTAAATGATTAATTCAGAGGTGATACCCGATCCTCTTTTTGCTTTTGTATAATTTTGAGAAAATTTTAAGGGTTGCAAACAAGTTTAATTACGATTTATTTTGTTTTTACTTAAGACCTCGGTGGGACAACTTTACTTGCTGAGTGAAGTTGTTTGTCCACTCAGATTCTTGTACTATTGTGAAGTAGTATTTAAATACTACATGACATCATGACACTTGGCTTTTGCTACAGAACAAGGATGTTTTCATTAGATCCCTGTCTTACAAGTTAACAATAAATTTAGGTGTTCAAGTGGCTTTGAAGCAAATCATCATTGGATTAGGTCTACTTTCGTCCTTATCATCCCTTCAAGTTCAAGGGCTAGATTTGTAACTAGATTTTCACCATCTTAGCAGCATTTTAATACAGTATATGATTTTTTTTTCCTTTTCCTTTTTCATCTGTACGTTTGTGTATGTGTTACATAACCTGAAAAGGATTTTTCTGGTGGAGAGTAGTATATTTATTTTTGGCCGTGTGTTGGGCCAGATTTCAAGACCTGATTTCATGCTGCCATCATTGGTTGGCATCTTTGTCCTGCAAGGCCAAGGCTAATGCATAAAGAAGCACTTCACCTTGTTTGTTTCACTAGCTACTTTCACAGGATTTCGGGACTTTGCTCTTCTTTTGTCTCATTAATGGCTCCTTCCACACTTGTGCTCTGCTTTCTCTAGCTACCCCCTTCCAATGAAAAGCTGCATGTTGCTAGCTCCTGATCCTGGACATCATGATTGCAGATATTATATATATGCAACAGAAAACTGGTACAAGTTTGTCGCGAGCTCCTTTTCGAATAATCATTTTGGTGGAAAGAGTTTTGAGGGGATGAACCAAAGAAAACAAGCACAAGAGAGAGGGGGGGGGGGGGGGGGAAAACATGATCCGACATTTGAAGGTGGGCAATGCCCGTAAGAATTGAAGTTTAAGAATTGAAGCACTTTACGCAGCTCGAGAGTTTTGCTGCCCTTAAATTAGTGAAACCCTACAAGCCAATACCCATATAATTTGTTTTTATAACCTACAAACAAACAAGCAAACCTAGACTGCAAAATTTTCAAACCCTATTATGTAAATCTTATTGTGTGCAGGGTGGGGGTAGAATTTGATAGTATAGAGTTGCATGCATGAGTAAAAAAGGTTTCATTTCATCCCAGTACTCCAAGTGATCTTTTGACAATGCTCAAACAGAATCATAGCCACCTGAAATCAGGAGGGCCAGCACAAATAGGATAAGGGGTTGACAGGCAAAGCCTCTTACATTAAGGGTCAAGTAGCTCAAATCCTGGCCTTACATTACATGGCCACCAAGTGACTCAGATATTCCCATAAAAACAGCAGCACAGAAGGCCCATGCAAAATGATTTTGCTCTACAAAGGAAAACATAGAAGCGTCACCTTCCACATCGCCTCAACCTTACTTAAAAGAAACTAGCATCATGTAGAAAACTGAAAATTATCCAGAGTTTTGATATGTGACAGCTACCATTTTATATCCATTCTGAAGTAAATCCACGGTTCTGTAAGCTAAAGTGACATCAGATATGCACTTATTGAGTAAATTGCATCAGATATACCTAAACTATACCCTTCGTTACAAATTTATACCTAAGCAAAAGTTTGTTGCAAAAGTGGATCTATTGTATAAGTACGTTACAATCTGTACCCGTGACATAACATCCATTAAAACTTAATGGAATTTGCTGTTATAATGCTCAAATTGACCTGTATGGTTTCTAAAATGTGTCGAACACCGCCTCGAACTTTAACAGTTTCATTTTTGAGTAATTATTTTTTATCATGTGTATTTTTTCAAATAATCTTCCCAAATTATTCATATTAATTTTAAATAAAGTCTAAAATATCTAAAACATTATCAAATATGAAAAGAAATATTTTAAAATAATATCAATAATAGTCTCTGTACAAAAATCTACCTTTTTATTACGAAAAATTGTAATTATCAAAGTAAAATGTAAGAATGAACAATAAATTTCTAGAAATCTCCAACACTTATATTAAAATATTTAAATAATGTACAAAATCTTAAAATAAGGATATTAAAGCACCGAACCAATACAAATTTTCAAATAAATTTAACTTAAACTGGAAATTTCAAATCGACACGTTTTCCTATTTTTTTTTAATTTTGAAAATACTAATTTCCTTTTCTCCTTTTATTTCCAAATTTTTATTTTTTAGAAGTTCTCCAAATTTAATTATAAGTTATTTGAAATTATATGTTACGGTTAAAAACACATAGTGCACAGGAAATAAATTAGATTTATTAGGACTAATGATGTGTAATTCTACGTAAGCAATATGTCGATCGATATTTTTTGTCATATTGTCATCCTACTCTTTTACATATTGTGTTTTCGTACTCTTATATGTTTCACTTTGATTCATTACTTCAACTTCCAATCATTTGTTGAATTTAAATTAGTTTTATGAAGATTTAAGTTATGGACTCTTGAAAAATATATTTTTATAAACTTCAAACATTAATTAACTTATGCATTCTGCGTGTAAACAACATATTTTATAATCAAAATGTTGAAGAACTCATAGGCTAGATGCTAAACAAAATGTATAATTTCAAATAAAATTAATGTCGTTGTTGAAGATCTGTTACACTAACTAAATAATTTTATATAGCTATTGGAGATTTTTCTAAATCATTAATTCTTAAAATTTATTTTGATAATTAGTTTTTTTTGTAAAAGTAAATTTAAGTACAAATATTACCTATTTTATACTTTTGTTTCATAGTAGTGTTTGATTTTTTTTGATATCTTTGATTCAGTAGATAATTTTAATAATTTGGAAGGAATATATGAAAAAATACACATGAATTATTCTCTCAAAAATTTAATAAAGGTTTATTTGAAAAAATACACAGGAATATATTTTGATAAAGGTTTATTTGAGCATTTTTTAATTTAATCTAAGGGATGTTAAGTCCGGATAAATTTGTAACGTATAGATAAATAATTCAGGTAAATGTGCTACAATTTACTCTACGCTTATTCCTCCTCTAAGTATCATTTTTCCTGGAAAATAACTACAATACAGCGCAAGTTTAAAATCAGCCACACGTGTTAATTTGAACTTCAGATTGATGGGGTGCACCAGGCCTATGCTATAGTGCAACGCATAGACGACGCTCAAGAGATCCGATAGCAAGCTACCATGAAACTCTTCCCCTTAAAAAATTAATTTAATATCAAATGAACCAATGGTTCACGTATCAGATATTAAACTAATAAGAACACATACTACACTTGATCTTAGCCAAAAGGCCATTGGCGTATTCTAGACTTATGCCACTATATGTTGATTGTTGAAACCTTAAATGTTGAAGAACTTAAACTTATGCCACTATATGTTTTTGACGTTCTTCAAATTTTCGACTTTCCTAATTCCAATACATTTAACAACCTTAAATCTATTAATCCCCTATCAAATCATCTTTTCCTCCAATTTCTCTATTTACATCGATTTCATCCATCAATCAAAACACACATTCCCAAATTCCATGAAAAAATTCCCAACACTCGCTGAACTGAGCCACAAAGACGCAAAACAATTTTCATCAAACACAACAGGACTTTAACAAATAGACATTAGGAAATAATTAATCCCGAGAACAAAAGTACAACCATTAAACTTGCAATTAGCAGGGGCCGCGCAAACGCAAGCCCCCTCTACCACAAATTATAACGTTGGCTCTTCCTCTGTGGGAAGACCATAAGATAGCACCCCTCCAGAGTGCAATGGAGATCACTACCCTAGGCCATGAGCCTTGATGATCACTCATTGACCCCGTCCAGGTAAGTATGTTGCAATGAGCTGTGGGTTTTGCTTATGTAAGCATCCGCTTCAGAACCGGGCCAATCCCTCATCCATGTGGGACATGTTCTTAGTTATGCCCTACCAACATTATACACCCATCCTCCCACCATGCCATCAATTGAAACGTGGCCTTTGCCTTTTCTTTTCTCCACGAGAGCGGAGGGTGAGAAATCATAACCTTTTTCCAAAAAAGTAACATGAACTACTAGAATTGTACAAGCCAATAACGTCAACTCAATTTCCCATCTGCACACAACCACCATACCTATTTTACAAGACATTTTCTCAGGCTAGCATGTGAACAATTCTTAAAGCCACTTTGAAGCAAGGGACGGTGACAAAATAATGATGATGTCCTTAATCTAATATCACGATGGCCTAACAGCCCTAACCAGTAACGCCTGCAAATTTATGTTTTCCCGCCCCTATTTGGATAGGCAGAGAATCATGTTTCCAAAACCATCAGTAAACAGAAACATTGGACATACATTTTCATGAAAGTCATAATGAAAAATAATTATTGCTTTAATTTCGTACCTTAACAGGATCATCTTCTGGAAGACTGAGATGATTTAGAACATCAAGACTAGCTTGATACCAATCTATTTCTACCTTACTTCCTAAATCTCCGCTGTAACTCAACTTATTGCTTCGTCCACAGTCGAAATACTCTGCTACCCAAGAGAACAGACAAAGCGCCCAAAAACCAAGTAGCGACACGTCACTGTCCCACTTTGGGGTAATTCTGCCAACAATTTTCCCACATGCCCAAAGATATGCACCCTCATTTTAGGAACGGAGGGAGTACCTAAATCAAGCAAAAACAAAACTTACAACCAGATCCGCAATTTCAACTTTTATTGGTGGGGTGCACCAGCCCAGCTGTGTGCAGCGCATAGGCGACACCCAAGGGCTCCGATAGCAAGCTACCATGAAACCCTCCCCCTTAAAAAATTAATTTAATATCATGTGAACCAATGGTCCACGTATCAGATATTAAACTAATAAGAACAGATACTACACTTGATCTTAGCCAAAAGGCCGAGAAAGGTATGAGAATCAAGGTGCATGTTGTGCTGATTTTGTACCACCCTCCAGCATTCAGGGTCTGTAAGCCTCCCATGTGGGACTTAGTGCAACCCACAAAACCCAACAAAAGGCTCATTGTATTCTGTCACGACCCGCTTGTGACGGAGTGCGCGAGACATGTGTTGGGGCGCGCGGTGTAGCATTTAAGGCACGCGGACGACACAGGGCTAAGGATCCGGGATGCGGGACAACACACTTGAGAGTGTGTAAGGTGGATTTAAGAGGAGCCAAGGTAAGGAAGACACCTTGGGAAGACTCTAGAACCATGGAGGACATTCTAGCTCTGGAATATTCTAGAATGCTCCAGGGTGTTCTAGACTTGTCTAGACTGGACCGGAAGATGTCGGATGAGTCTAGAAGGGACCAGAAGAGCCAAGGGTGGACTAGAGAGTGCTAGAAGGCCCTAGGGCACGCTAGAAGGTTCCGGAAGGCGTAGAGAGTGCTACGAGGTCTTTGGAAGGTTCGGAAGCTTGTGGAACCCTCCAGAGCACTCGGGAGTCTCTAGCTTGGTCTAGAGAGTTCTAGGCTGAGCTAGAACTATATGGAGAAGTCTAGTAGATGCTAGACATGTTTAGATAGTTGTAGAGAGATCCAGGCTAGACTAGAAGGTTCTAGAAGAGTAATGCTAGCCCTTGGATCAAGTAGATCTCCACCGTCCATTGAGGAGGTGGCTTGCCTATAAATAGAGACCTTAGGCATTCATTTGTAACCAACTCCAAGCAAGCCAAATCCAAAGTTGTGTAGCCAACATTTGAGCAATACAAAAGAGTTGTATAGCTTTCATTCTCTCCTTCTAACTTTCGTTGCTCTCTTCTCAAGCATTCTCAAGCAAGACTTAGGCACATTGGGGCGAGTTAGGCTGACTTAGCCACGAGGGTGCGTGACTAAGTGCCGCACGGGCATAGCGAGAAAATCAGTCCGTGACAATTCATTTTGTTCCTTCTGCCTCCTTCCATCTCAGCCCAAACATTTTCCTCCACCCGACAACAATATAATCCACTTTTTGCTTTCTCTATCAACTACTACCTTGTTTGAAACTTGGTCCTACCCAAGTCGCGAGGTTGTTCCATTTAATCGCTCTTCCATGTCTGTACCTGAAGCAACGTAATATGCTCTTAGCTCCAAAATCAGACTGCGGTATAATACAAGTTTTCCACATTCGGTCTTGAGTACTTGATTATTGCTAATCTTCCACGTTGCTTTCCCCTCACTGTGAGAACATAAGAAAGAGGGCATCAAGTATAAGCATTAGATCCCTGTGAGCAGTAGTCGCGGCTCAAAGTTGGGTGGTGATGTTCGCCGTTCAATCCGTTCAATCCGATAACTTATGCGAGACCAATTCTTTTACATCAGCTGGCCTTGTTAGAACACAGCCAATTCTGCAGCATTTCTTCTTATTCAGGTTTTATTAACATTTTGGCTTCTCCCATGGTAGATATCTCTTCACATATGTCAGTAATGTCCTCAATAAAGCTTTCATAAAGAACATATTTAAGTAGCCCCTTTTGACTAATAACTCCAACAACATGGCACAATATGTCTTAGCTCTTTTCACAATGGGGCACAGAGTGATTCATAGAAGTCTGTCACTCCATCTTCACTCGTCACCTTGTCGTTACCACAATATGCGTTCATCTGGAATTGCAACTTCCCAGGTTAAGCATGTGTATTGCCACCCTCTTTTATGTACCCGTAGCTTTGTTATAGATTACATGTTTCATGGGTTACCGTGCTTGTAAAAAATAGCGGCAACGCATTGTGAGAAAATCGCCAATATTTTCCCTTGTTTTATTGGCTGATACAGTCGATTTTAAATATAGTGGTTTTGTTGCTTGTGCAGATTCCAGAGCCTTCCTTGATCCAAACAAGTGAACACGACACCCTGCATAAAAGGAACCCGACACTCAAACAGTGCCCGACTGCTCGTTGCATCCAATATTGCATTATAAAACTGTCACCGGGAAAAAAAATTGCATAATAGAACCTGAACCTGACGGAATAGTTGATTAAATCACGTAGTTCCGCTTAAATACGCATGAAAACTATCATGATTTTATGCTATTGTGCTTAAATATTCCTGATTTTTCCGTTCAATTTAGGCTCAATTCAGCAACCACTTTTCCCAAAAACAATTTTTTCCAATACATTTAAGAACCTTAAATCTATTAATCCCCTATCAAATCATCTTTTCCTCAAATTTCTCTATTTACATCAATCTCGCTGATCTGAGCCATAAAGACGCAAAACAATTTTCATCAAAAACAACGAGACTTTATCAAATAGACATTAGGAAATAATTAATCCCGAGAACAAAAGTACAACTACTGAACTTGCATTTAGCAGGGGCCGCGCGAACGCAGGCCCCCTCTACCACAAATTATGACGTTGGCTCTTCCTCTGTGGGAAGACCATAAGATAGCACCCCTCCAAAGTGCAATGGAGATCACTACCCTAGGCCATGAGCCTTGATGATCGCTCATTGACCCCGTCCAGGTAAGTATGTTGCATTGAGCTGTGGGCTTTGCTTATGTAAGCATCCGCTTCAGAACCGGACCAATCCCCCATCCATGTGGGACATGTTCTTAGTTATGCCCTACCAACATTATACACCCATCATCCCACCATGCCATCAATTCCAACGTAGCCTTTGCCTTTTCTTTTCTCCACGAGAGCGGAGGGTGAGAAATCATAACCTTTTCCAAAAAAAGTAACATGAACTACTAGAATTTTACAAGCCAATAACATCGGCTCAATTTCCCATATGCACACAACCACCATACCTATTTTAGAAGACATTTTCTCAGGCTAGCATGTGAACAATTCTTAAAGCCACTTTGAAGCAAGGGACGGTGACAAAATAATGATGATGTCCTTAATCTAATATCACGATGGCCTAACAGCCCTAACCAGTAACGCCTGCAAATTTATGTTTTCCCGCCCCTATTTGGATAGGCAGAGAATCATGTTTCCAAAACCATCGGTAAACAGAAACATTGGACAGACATTTTCATGAAAGTCTTAATGAAAAATAATTATTGCTTTAATTTCGTACCTTAACAGGATCATCTTCTGGAAGACTGAGATGATTTAGAACATCAAGACTAGCTTGATACCAATCTATTTCTACCTTACTTCCTAAATCTCCGCTGTAACTCAACTTATTGCTTCGTCCACAGTCGAAATACTCTGCTACCCAAGAGAACAGACAGTTCTGCCAACAATTTTCCCACATGCCCAAAGAAATGCACCCTCATTTTAAGAACGGAGGGAGTACTTAAATCAAGCAAAAACAAAACTTGCAACCAGATCCGCAATTTCAACTTTTATTGGTGGGGTGAGCCAGCCCATGCTGTAGTGCAGCGCATAGGCGACACCCGAGGGCTCCGATAGCAAGCTACCATGAAACCCTCCCCCTTAAAAAATTAATTTAATATCATGTGAACCAATGGTCCACGTATCAGATATTAAACTGATAAGAACAGATACTACACTTGATCTTAGCCAAAAGGCCGAGAAAGGTATGAGAATCAAGGTGCATGTTGTGCTGGTTTTGTACCACCCTCCAGCATTCAGGGTCTGTAAGCCTCCCATGTGGGACTTAGTGCAACCCACAAAACCCAACAAATGCTCCTTGTATTCTTTTGGCTGATTCTACTATCTTCCCTCTCAACTCAAACATTTTCCCTTACACAGCTTAACAACAAGGGGGGTTCAAACTTGTAATTTGTGAGGTGAATTTTTCTGAAATTCATATCCGAATTTTCGGTGATTCATCTCCGAATTTTTCGGACCTCGCGTGAATTCTAAGTGAGAACTCCACGTGTATCACGTCCGCGCAAGCCCCCCTGCAGCTGCAAAACGTCTTTGCCTTTTCGCGGAGATGACTTTTGAGTGGAGGTCTAAAGGGCCCAAAAATGAAAGTGAATTTTAAGGGGTGATTTAGACGAATTCCCGGTGAAAATTTTTGTCCCCCACCTCCAGCTCTGAAGCCCCCTAATGTATCCACTCTTTCCTTTCTCACTCAGCTACGATCTTTATTTAAACTTGGTCTTAGCCAAACCTTGGGGTTGTTCTACTTAATCACTCTTCCACAATTTTACGTGAGGTAATGTTGCATGTTCATAGCTCCATAATCAGACTGCAATTAGAGCCGTGTTATACAAGTTCTCCACCCTCTCTTTAGTACTTGATTATTGCTAATCTTCCATCTTGCTTTCACCACTACAAGAGAGTAGTAGGAACAATGGGGCTCTCACAGGACACCACTGTGCTAGGTCCACCAATTAAGTGTAGCGGTTCTCTTGCTGGACAATATGAACATGATAATAGAAAGTATCAATACATGTGTCATGCTTACAACTCAAAAGCATCATGCCACTATATGTTGATTGTTGAAACTATCACACAGCCATTGGCGTATTCTAGACTTCCCTGGGTTAACTATGTACTCTGAGTCTCTTATTCATGGTAGAATATTCAACACCCTACATAAAATGAATCACACAAACGGTGCCAAGTCTTCGTCGCATCCAGAATTGCATAGTAGAACCTGGACTAGAGGGGTTGGCTGATTGAATAACATAAATGTACTTAAACACACAAAAACATGTCATAATCCTACACTATTGTTTTTTATTGGACAGCAACAAACAGTATATCAAAATTATCACATGAAGCCCTGCCCTTTGAGGAAAGAAACAGGGCCTCCAAAAAATACAACTGACAAGGATAAAGCAAAGTTGAACCAGATTTGGTTACAACCTGCAAAGAATCACCTAAACGTTTACAAGCACAAAACGAACCTGCAAACACCCATAATCACACCACAATATTCCAGAATTAACTACCATTTTCTGTGGAATTGAAGCAAGACAAGGGGTATTGCACCCAATCCTACACTACTGTTACAAGGTGAAAAGTGCACTCGCTTCCCACATGCTATCAATTTCCATTACAGCTGCAAGAATTGGGAAAATTTTCCCCCATTTTTTCAATTTCCATTACACAAAATAACCTTAAATATATCAATTCACCATTAATTATCTATAAAATAATATTTTCCTCAAATTTCTCTACTCACATACATTTCATCCATCAATCAAAAACACATACCCAAATTTCTGAATTTTTTTCCCATTTCAAATGCACACACCTGTAATAACCTAATTCCAAAAAAACTAACATGAACCAACCAGAATTTTACAACCCAAAAACATTGATTCACTTTCCTAACTGTACACAACCTTATATTCAGTTAGTAAAGGTCTCTACTATTCAAGTTAATTGGAAGAAAGAACTAAAAATGCATCAAGCTGTGATGTGAAACATTGTACACAACCGTCTGTATAAAAGCAACACTCAGGTCTATTGAATCTCCAAGTGCAAAGATATCACTTTACATTCAGCTACACATGCACATCAAAGTGGTACCTTTCACGAACCAAGTCACGTTAAAGTTTTTGAGAATCAGATGCAAAGCAGTTTCAAATCTCGCAAATTTAAGCTTAGTAATACATGATATTCCCTGGGGAACCACGACGAAAAAAAGATACAATCAAGCTACTTGTTTTAAGCATCAAAGAATACTGCATTTCAGTTTTGTTAACAGATCTAATGTACTTGCAGTAACATTGGAATCTTACTTTCACAGGACGATTTCTACCCCCTATGAAGATGAAGTTCCTAACAAGTATTCAGGCATAAATGAAATGAGAAATGGTAGCTTACCAACTCCTAATCCGGGTAGGCCAATCCTCTGACAAGGATGAAGAACCATGCTAAGATAGCTCCCAACATTTTCTTCACATAAAAAGCTATTCCTAATTCAATCTCACAACAAAATCTATTCATGAATTACAGCTTCATTCAATAAATTTTCTCAGTTAAGCTATCTGAAATGGAGTACTTTTTTAAGCCACCTCGAAGCAAAAAAAGGGGCAGTGACCAAATATGTCATCCTTAATCTATCTATTACCATCACCATCTCCCCTAAAAAACACAATGAAGTTTGAACTCCGAAGAGACTGATTGTAAACTCAATAGGTACAAAAAAATCAGAAGATGAAGCATTATGCTAGACTGCCAGGTAAGTATTACGCAGATAAGCGTACCTTGGCCAGAACATTTGCCCCACGCAGTTATGCACCACCATGAACGAACTAAAAAATTCTTTCGACTTGCAGATTGTTGGGGAGATTCCGAAGAATCCCTCCCTCCAAAAATAGGCGTATGCCGCTTTGAGCGGCGAGCACACGGTATTCTTTAGTAAAAGGCGAAAGAATAGTTCGCTTTGTGCTCACCGCACGGCTCCGTGCTTAAACCTATATGCTATGCCTTTTCTTATGTGAAGAGCTGAGGCTAGGAACATATGTACCTTCAGTGTGGGACATGGGAAAACTTCTTCAGACCATTTCCCCAAATGTTTCGATGTCTATTAAAACTCCGCACCCAAATCTTCTGTGAGACCTACCTACAAATAGCTCCAAAATCGACATTTAGTCTACAAATTACAGATATAAAGGGCAACAAAAAAGAATCTAAATAGCAATAATTAAAAGATTGGTGAGATATACAGCTCCATCATAGGTACTCGGTTCTTGTTGACTCCCACTGCACTGTGGCTTCCCAAAGCTAGAAAACAGGAAAGAATAACAGGAAGTTAACAGCAATGATAAGCATCATAATTTCAACAGCAACGATAAGCATCATAAGCTGAACAGATTATCAATGCTTCTATGATCAGATTTGGCCAACAAAGCTACACATGACAAAGACCACTTCCAGCAACTAGCAGGAACTACTGGGTTCTTACAAATAACTATTTGCCCCTTTCTAAAGCTTAGGCTTTAGATTGCAGCGTCTTAGGCTTTAGATTAGAGTGGCAAGATGATTGCTGCCCCTAATGGAGATGAACCAAACTCAGGGGCAATGTATTAATGGATCTTATGCACAACTCATTGAGGTGGTAGCATCGGATATGTGCAACATATCAATCAGTACTGGAGCCAACTCATTTTTCCGCTGTTTAGTTTTGACTTTAGTTTCATAGTCCCCTCGCTGAGGTTAGA
This sequence comes from Stellera chamaejasme, assembly GCA_024586325.1. Lineage (NCBI taxonomy): Eukaryota > Viridiplantae > Streptophyta > Magnoliopsida > Malvales > Thymelaeaceae > Stellera > Stellera chamaejasme. Next base: position 3,740,915 of record CM044984.1, on the reverse strand, counting down.
TCCAGCTTACACCACTACAATAAAATCTTTGTTTGTCTTGTGATTAGATAACTCCTTTCGGCAATAATTAAGAACTTGCAGCAGCATATTGACAGTGGTGAATAAATTTCATTGACAAATCCATATAATCTTCTTATGAACTTGTGACCGATTAAGATTATGATATTAGTAAGTATCCAATGAGACAGTCAGTACCAGGAGACACGTTTGTTTGTCATGTGAAAAACAGAGGTGACATTTTACCATTACCACAGCCCCACACTTATTTATCATTCCATTCAGAAGTATGAGACCTTATTTATGCAGGGGCATTCATTAGAGTCAGAGACCTAACTACCTGATGGGGACACTCATAGGACGCCTACTAGGGCACTCATTGGGGCGCCTACTAGGGCTCAAGTGGCTGAGCTGCCTGTTAAGGCGCCTCTTGGGGGCAGTGACATGTATATCACCTCTAGTCAGGCTGCACGTCGTCTGAGCTCAAAAGCAAACACCCTTCTTAGTTGTTTGATGAAATACTCATAAAGTTTTTGTTAGACAATGTCTCATGAGAATCATTGGAACAGCTTCACTTGTTAGAATTGGCTTGTACATGTTGTTTGTTGGAACCTAATGTCTTGAGTGCAAATGCATGGCACCAGTAAGTGTATGGTTTGTATTTCAAAGAGTGATATGTTTATTTATCTATCTAGTGGCATACCTGTCAATCCAAATCTTCACCCACAAGTAATGATGTTAGCTTACAACTGAACTGCTTCCCTTATTAAGTAACCCTCAAAAGTAAATCAAAAAAAAAAGTAACCCTCAAAAGACCTTAACAATTGAATTTGAGAGTTTTCTTAGGGTGTAGCAATTAGTTCATTAGCCCCAGTGTCAATTAGCGTTAATTTTAATTTTATTGCTTGTAATAGTTATCAAATTGATTTCCATTGCAGCCTCATTCTTGGTTATCTTATCAACATCATTACTGCGTGCCCTTCAGCTAGGCTAGCACAATTACATCACTCAGACTAATAGCAAACCAAAGTCCCTTGGGTTCAACATCCTTCCTCCAACCATTATATTGCAAGTTGATCTTCACACTTGGAGATCTTATAAATCAAGTAAACCCAAGCCTAAAAAGTACTTCATCCGTCCGTAAAAGATTGTCACATTTGTTTTGACAGTTTCACAGTATTTAATCCATGATTTTTTTTCATGACTATTTAATCATTGAAATCAAATAATTCATATATGTATCATAATTTGAAATATGAATTTTCTAAATATATTTTTTCTGAATTTTTTTTCAATAATTATCTTTATTAAAATTTGAGTCAAACACATCAACTTGAAACAATAAAGTCAAATGCTACAATTTTTGACGGGCGGAGAGAGTATAATCATTTGCAGACAACAGAGATCAGCTCCATGGTAGGAGTATTTACAGAAGAATGAACAAATTGCATATCCACTTAATGTTACAAAGTTAATTACAACTAACAGAAACGGTGGCTTTATCGGCAGTTAGGGAAGATACACAGTATTTTATAAGGTTCGTTTTCTTAGCTTCAATACATACTACTATTTATTTGGTCGATGCTGAATCCCCAGATCTCAACTCCCGCTCAAGCTCGTCGAATTCCCAGTCACCTATCTCCTCTCCTGAATAGTCTTGACCGTCCTTCCCAAACTCCGACTCGAGCCTTGCTATTTCTGCTTCATGATCTAGGACTGTCTCTGCCTTAGCATTGGTCGTCTCAGGATTCTCCTTCGTGCCGTCTTTTGTTGCTCCTGTTTCTACTGACATTTCATAAGATGGAGGTGGAGGATTAGCCTTTGGCAATGAGGTGCCGACAGGGCTGGTGGGGGATGATGCCCTTGGCGATGGGTTCTCCATTTCTAGATTCGGCCTCTCCATGGCTTCAAATTCTGTTCTCAACTCTTCGATGTCATCGAAAAGCCCCTTCACCGTTTGTTCATCCTTCCTGGAGAAGGGATTGGACCAAGCTTTTCAACCGGCTAATTTGCAAAATTGGAAGAAATAACAAGACAACCATGTGAGAAGGGAAGTGCAAAATTGCAAACGTTTACCTTGCAACTGTTCCTTGTTGAGCATAGAAATGCTCCTTCATGGTATCCACGATGCTAAAAGTGGTTATAATCTGTCATAAGAGAAGAAGATC